>OU026079.1:14280000-15768750 GCA_907269065.1 Crocallis elinguaria
TTGACTGAAACCACAGTCAGTTAAAAAAATATTCAATGGAAATTACTGGCCAATATAATTTTGACGCCCGTCAAAGTTTCGGCGCGGAAGTTTTTTGCTCACACGGACAAGACGCGTACGTCTATTCCGACGTTTTACATGGCACCGAGGCCTGTGGTAGAAGGGCTTCTAATTATAGTAAAGCACTAACACCCCCTACATCCCTAACATAGTGTATTAGACACTGCGGCAAGTATCCCACTGAGGCAACTATCCGGGTTTTACCCTATGTAGTATGTAGGTCAGTGATTGTAAATAAATAACGATCATATACACAGACCTTGACTCCAAGACCCCAAATTTACACGGCACACCAACTCCTTTCAAACAAAAACAAAGAATTTTCAAAATAAGTTCACAATTGACGGAGAAATCAATGTGAAACATACAGAAAAAATACATACAGTCAACATAGAACCTCCTCCTTTTTTGAAGTCGGTTAATTAATTAATTAAGTCAATCGATAAACTACTACGACAGGTGCTGTCCAACTGTTGCTTACTTGAATTTGACGATTATGTTTCTTCTCACATTATTACTGTGTTGTAATAATTCTCCAGACAAACGTACTTTTTATAACTAAAGTAATATGTATTTCTTACCATCAATTTGAAAAGCTTGAATTAAATTCACACCTCCATCAAGTTTCTTTTATACAATTGTTCATCATCAAACAAAAACTATAAAGATCTTTAATTGACAATTCATTGCGAATCAAGTGCTTCTTTGACCCGAGTGTGAATGACAGGCATTTGCAAGAGTCAATGACTTTTTTGTATTGACTTGAGAATAGCAAGTTGAGGAATGTAAAGTTTACATGAATAAATCAGGCCATCACATAGTAGGTATATTTATTATATACTGCCCGCTGCATCAGGAATGATGCAGGTATGAGGATTAAGCGGGTACGCTTATACCCATTTATAAGTCCGTTTTTGGTTAACAATTTATAATTTATTTTTAATATTATCTTTACCAACCTATTTAGGTTAGTAAAGATAATAAATAAATAAATAAATAAACGCTTACACTCATACCCCCGCACTAGGATTCCCTGTGTCGCAGGTGGCATGGACACACACAGAACACATCACAAACATCCAAGACCCGAGAACAAATTTTATGTTTACACAAAATCGGCCCCGGCCGGGAATCGAACCCGGGACCCCTCGCTTTGCAGGCAGGGTTACTACCAACTTAGCTAAGGAGCCGTCTCATCGTCGTATAATAAAAAATATATATACGAACAAAACATTTATCATAAATATATGTTTTTTATTCGGAGTTTTTTGCAAGCTTACTTATTATAAAAGCTAGCTTTTAATTGTTTCTCGATATAACATATCAATTAGCAAGTCCGTTTAATAAATCCTAAATTTGTTTACAATCTATCATTCTCCAGCTATAATACTAAAATATGATGACTTATTTCCATACATTAATTGCTAGGTCTATGTCCGCCATGGGCTATAATTAGGTAATAGTTCTTTAGCGCCCACTGCTGGTCAACACTTTCACAAGATTTCAGGTATTACTTAGGTAGGTATTTATTACGCCGAGGCACAGTAATCTACATAATACTAGATCTAAGACTTCGATGAGTGCTGTAATCCATACTAATATTATAAATGCGAAAGTGTGTTTGTTGGTTTGTCCTTCTTTCACGCAGTAACGAAGCAACGGGTCGACGTGATTTTTGGCATAGATATAGTTTATGGACCGGAGAGTAACATAGGCTACTTTTTATCCTGGAAAAATGCGCGGTTCCTGTGGAAAACCGGGTGAATACCGCAGGCAGAAGTTAGTGTGACTTAAAATTGACATTGACAGCTGTCAATAAAGTTTTATAATGTTGACAAGTTGATTTAATTTGACAGATCGGTTTGACGGTTCCTGTGGGAACGCGGGTGAAAACCGCGGGCAGAAGCTAGTATTAAATACATTGAGTGGGAATAAGAGGTTATTAACTTTTTTGTGAATGCTTTCTCCTCATATATTAATCAGTAAAGTGTTAGTTTGCTATTTGCCTTAGGCTTTTCTGGTGATGGACAAAGTAGAGAATTAATGACTAGGTGTAACTGAAATAAAAAGCGATAACACATTAATCATTATAAATAATAAAAGTCGTTTGTATATTCCCAACATTTTTGTGAATCTATACAAATATATAAGATTGAAGTGTCTGTTTGTAATATCAAAGTAACAGCTTTTTACTAAATGCATATCAAAGTATATACGTCACCTATCACAAAACAACCATTTTTAAATTTTTGTCTGTCTGTCTGTTTGTTTGTTCCGGGTAATCTCCGAAACGGCTGGACCGATTTTGACGGGACTGGCAGATACCTAGTTGATGTTACAAGGAGTAACTTAGGCTTACTTTAATTTTAGAAAAAGAATTAGGGTTCCGCGCAAAAAAATATAATCCACGGAATCCAATATCTCTACGTGGGTGAAACTGCGGGCAGCAGCTAGTATATAAATATAGAATGTAGCCGTGTTATTGGTTGAGTCATCATATTCATCTTTAGTGATCGAAATACCTAGTCTTCAATCGAATGAATGAGTGAACACATTCCAGTCTTTCCATTCTTCCAATTTAAGTGTATTTTGACATTTCCAGGATTAGAGCCTACCGCATGAACTATTATTTCTAATTATGCAATATTGCCAACCCCTTTTGCGTGATGATAATGCCATAAAATACGAGATAACAATTTTAACACAGCGTTCTTCACCATCTGTGTGCATTATAGTCTAGAGTTAGTAATTTATTTCTAGACTGTTATTTGTTGTTTATATCATCGACGTGGTTTTTCTTGTTTCTCATCAGTTAGTTACCAGTTAATTAGTTTCTCGCCATATAATACTTGACAGGTATCTAAGCAAAAAAGGTTGTGGTGGGTACAATTATAATCAAAACCGATTGAAGTACTCGGCTTTCATATTAATAATCAAATTAATATTACCTGAACCTATATACTCTTTAATGAAGAACTATAAGATTGTTTTAGCTAAAGATACATTTATCTACACTGTTGAACACACAAATTTCGCAACAAGCGTGAAAGAAATAAATCATGAAGATACTATAAATTAAAAATTAAAATAAACAGAAGACCTCAACTCACGAACATGATTCCAGCCAATATATCAAAAACTACATTAATGTATATTTCTTCTCTTCATACATCAAAAGTTCCATTAACGTCTTGAAGTATCAAATTAAACGAGCACATTAAGCATTACCGCTTAATTTCCGATAACCTTAACTCCTTACTCTCGTTTCGCAAGTAAAAGAGCTCGTTGTGAAATGTGAAATGCCATATTGTAACGGTCAAGGACTGCTAAGTATACAGATGCTTGTAAGCATGTCGTATCGTTGTAAGTGCTGACAGTGTTTTGTGAATTCCAGACGATGTAGTATTAACGAGTCAAGAGAGTGCAGCTAAATTGGGATGTTGACTCCATTTTTTGATGATGCTAATCAATTCGTTTTCTCATGAACATCAAATGTCTATTTCGAAAAAACTGGAAATCGAATGCTAACAACGTCAAAAATGAGAGCCAAAGTCAAGTGGATCTAGTGAGCGCTAAAACGCCCCATACTAATTAGGCTTAACGCGTGACGTCACATATTCAACGCGGCCCGTAAAGTTGTACTAGAACACACATTTTGTTGATTATGGCCGTGAAAAACTGCGTTTAAGTACATAGTTGTCATACATTTGTTATTAATTAAAATGTAAAGAATCTGATAGTATAGTTTAAATTACTATTGGATGATGAAAAAAATCGATGAATTCTGGAAAGTTTTAGGTCCAGTATCTTTGTGTAAATTATACTCGTATATTTTTTTGTGAATTTCATTTTTATTGTGTTAATGTGATGTTCTTAAACCTGTATAACCACAGTATTTATGTGTTTTGTGTTTCATGCAACTACCCAATTGGCATCTTTAAAATTTAAATTATTCGCGACTGTACATTTTGTGTTGAAAAGACTTGTTGAAGGGACTAGTCGTCTAAAAATTATTCATGGAAATCGTAACTTTTACTACATCTTTGTAACTAGCTTCACCCCGCGCCTTCGCCTACGTGGTTACATAACTTTATACCCTGTGATATTTCAGAACCTAAACTATCTACATTCCAAATTTCATCGGTTTAGTTGTTTCTGAGATACGTGGTAACAAACATTCACACACACATAAACATCGAGGTGTCGTTTTAAAAAAAAAATTACGTGTTTTATTATGTATTTTAAAGGTTATTTGTTGTTTTGAGTGAATCGAACCAAGGTACAAAATTTTCCATACAAAGTAGGTATTGTGTGCAATACTACGATATTATACTAAACTAAGACTACTAACTAGATTAAGATATATGTACGTAGGTACATTGATTTTCCTCATATTGTCAAACTAAAAGGAAAATTGATTTTTCCTCAAGGAAAACTCTGAAAGATCATAGATTACATTGTTATTTTGTATGAGTGATTAGATATTACAAATTATCACTTTGTATTAGGTACTGTAGTTAGATGGGGAAAAGATATTCTTTGAGGAAATTGACAACATCATTTAAGTCAAGCATAATTTAATTTTAGTGCAATATATGGACTTGTTGTTAGTTGTTAGTGGGAGGACTAACTCTTCTGCGAGTGTCCGTCTGGGTTGTTACCACCGCTTTGCTTGTGAAGTCAGCCACCAAGCAGTAGTGTTCAAGCATTACTGTGTTCCTGTTTGATGAGCAGAGTAGCCAGTGAAATTACTGGGCTTATGAGTCTTAATACCTAATGTCTCAGGGTAAGGAGCGCACTGCAGTGCCGCGCAGGCCTTTGTGTTTCAAAGTTCTGGGTGGCACTGCAATTGTTATGGGCCGGCGTTATGCTTACCATCAGGCAAACGACCAGCTCGTCTCATTACCAAATAACATAAAAAAAAAAAACTTATCAACAGAAGGCCAGCTCCCTAAATAACGGTTGAGATATTGAACCAAGATAGTGATTGATACAATACGGAACGCAATTATCCCAAATACGTATCGAATTGTTTTGTCCGTAGTTGGTATTCAGTCGATGTAGTATTCATACAATCTTGCATGGACCTCTATAGCTGATGGACTTTAGATAGACGTAACAATATCAATAATAAGAGTAAATTTACAATGTGGATTCTTCATAATTATGTGACTATAATTGTGTAAGTTTCTGAATATTAATCGGGTTATAAGAATATGTCAAACAAAAGGTTCCTACATAACGGAAGTGATTGTACGTATTAGGTATGCACTATTTTGATTTTAGACTAATAACAAATTTTTTTCAAATTCAAATTCAATTTCAAAAATTTTATTTCAGGTACCATAGATCCATAGTGTTAGTAAAATGAAAATTACATTAATTTAATTGTTAGTAAATTACATTTAGAACGAATCAACTTAAAGAAAAACATTAAATGAACTAGGAAGAAACACTGCGCAAAAATACAACCAAATGAGAGGACATACCGTCTACCAAATATATTTTTCTTTGTCATAGATAATTTTACTACTAAAAGCAAAACAAATATAATAATACTAGCTTCTGCCCGCAGTTTTCACTCGCGTTCCCACAGAAACCGTAAATTTTTCCGGGATAAAAGTAGCCTATGTTACTTTCCGTTCCATAAACTATGTCTATGCCAAAAATCACGTCTATCCATTGCTCCGTTACTGCGTGAAAGAAGGACAAACTAACAAACCAACAAACACACTTTCGCATTTATAATATTAGTAGGATAGCATAGTGATTTATGGAAAAATATGGCTGAATGCCTTTACCAAGTCAATTAAGGATATTTTTCGCAAAACTAACCAATTTTTTTCTTTCTTTCAGAGTTTCCTAGCAGCTAATGCAAAATGCTGGTGGGCAGGGGCTCTGGCGGCTGCTACAGCAGAACTGCGGTACGCTGGGTACGTGTCTCCAGGAGTGCTGCTGGTAGCAGGTGCTCCGAGAGCACTGGAGACAGTACGATGTGCGTACTCGCGATCTGTGCTGAAGCCACCGGCGACGTATCTCATCTGCGGACTGGGTGAGTTCTCTTTCGAGTGTTAATGCATTTTACCAATCTTACAAGCAACATGGATATTTTACTATTAAATTTTTTTTTTTTCGTGAGTATCACACATTATAAATAATAGTATCACACAATATAAAGAATACCAGTGGAAAATATAATTTCGAATGTCGAAGATGCTATATTTCGTAACAAAATTCCACGCCATGATGCGGAATGCATGAGACAGGACATCTCTTCGTTATTACGAAAATCTAAGCCTCCGAAGAGTAACATATCCAGTGTTGAACTATCAGCTTTGCGTGATCTGCGTGATGACAATGACATCTTGGTGTTGCCAGCAGACAAAGGCAATGCTACAGTGGTGGTGGACACAGTGACGTACGAAAATAAAATCACGCAAATGGTAAGTGATGACACAAAGTACAAAAAGGTTAATTACAATCCTACCTCCAGAGTGACAACTAAAGTAATTAAGTTATTACAAACCAATGATGACGTCAAATTGGAACGTCTGAGTCCCCACAACCCAACACCACCTAAAATATATGGCTTACCCAAAATCCATAAACCCGATTGGCCTCTTCGGCCGATAGTTAGCCAAATCGACTCGCCGACATATAAATTATCTAAGTACCTAGCTAGCATCCTACAGGGTTCTATCGGAAAAACAGATAGCTATGTAAGAGACTCGAAACATTTCACCCAGCTGCTTGAAGATGTTAGAATTCATCCCACTGAAATAATGGTCAGTTTCGACGTGACTTCGTTGTTCACAAATGTACCAGTAGATGACACAATAGTAATTATAAATAACATCATAAAGGATACAGACTTACCTACTGAATACATAGAATGGGCGGAGTTGTGTTTGAAAAGTGGTTACTTCATGTGGAGAGGAGAGTTCTATTTGCAGGTGGATGGGGTTGCGATGGGTTCTCCTATTGCTCCGGTGGTGGCAAACATCTTCATGGAATGGTTTGGGGGTTTAGCCTTGACGAACGCTGTTGTGAAACCGAGATACTGGTGGCGATATGTGGACGATATCTTTGCTATTATTACCAAGGACGGATTGCCGGGGTTTACGGACTATCTGAACACATTGCACCAGAACATCACAATCACGGTGGAAGAGGAGAGAGAAGGCGAATTACCATTTTTAGATGTTCGGGTTATCCGTAAGCCGGACGGAGTACTGGCGCATACAGTCTATCGAAAGCCAACACACACGGACCGGTACCTTCAGGCGGACTCACACCATCATCCTGCACACTTAGCGTCGGTACCTAGGGCCTTGATCAACCGAGCTCTTAAGTTGTGTGATCCACAGTATGTAGCGACAGAGTTGGAGCACGTACGGGAGGTACTGGAGAGGAATGGCTACAGCTGGCGCCAGTCGTCTCGGTTGGCGAATCCCAGTCAGCGAGAGCGGCCTGCTGGAGTGGAACGGTCGCCGGTTTATCTACCGTTTGTGAGAGGAGTAACAGACAAAATTGGATATCTCTTACGACGGAAGTATGGTATCAGGACATTTTACCGTCCTCCGGGTCAACTTAGGCAGCTTCTCCGTTCACCCAAAGATAGAGATCCTTTGAACGTGCCAGGGGTGTACAAAATACCTTGTGACTGTGGCAAGAGTTATGTGGGAGAAACTAGACGCAATATCACAACCAGATTGACCGAGCACATAAGAAGTATTAAGAATGTGGACACAACCAAATCGGCGTTGGCGGAACATGCGCATCTCTCGGGTTTGAAACATTACATTAGATTCGACAAAGCCTCCGTACTAGCTAGAGAGAAGTTTTTTGTACCTCGTAAAGTGCGTGAGGCGATAGAGATCAATCGAAATCCTAATTTCAACCGGGATCGGGGGTGGACGCTTGCGCCTGCGTGGAGTCCCATTCTTAATATTGTCTCGACTTCAAAGCGGCTGGGCAGTTTGGAGTGTGACACAGTCAGTGTGGTGTGTGACGGTACTGTGAGTGACGACCGGACTAACAGTGACGCGGAGCCACCCACGCCATCTAGCGGGCGGCCGCGGTCTCCATCGGAGTCGGTGCAGCGGCTACCATCATCCCCGCCGCCAGCGCCGCGGCGCTCGCGTCGCGCTGAGCGAGCCGCGGCCCGCAGTGGTCGTTGCGATCTCGCCGCGTGCACTCCCTGAGGAAGAGCGTCGGACACGCTCGAAACCTAGGTCGACAATATCGACAAATGACGTGAGTTATAGCCGGTTGTTTAACAATTTATAACATGGATATTGGAGTAGTAGGAACGTAAATACTATGTTGTCATATATTCGTGAGGGTTATAAAATTTCCCTATTCTTTACATATTTCGATGCTAAAAATTTTAGACCTTGTAAAAATCTGCCAGAGGTTGCACTAAGGATAACTTTTAAAAATAGTATCTGTGGTAAGCAACCGATAATTTGTTAAATTTCAAAACGCCCAAATCAAAGTGAAGAAACTTATCCCAGAAAAAAGCGTTGCACCATCTCTCAATTAATTGAATTTATATTAACACAGTGCACCTAAATTATACACTAAGGGGATATCAGTGCCATTAATTTTAATTTAATAAAATTTAAAGCTCTATTTCTCCACAAAAGTATTTCGTGTTTAATTTTTCACGCTCAGTCATTATTACTAACCCACATAATATATGGAATTGAAGAACTTTTTACACAATCCTTTTGCAATCCACACGTTTATGCATTGCAATTGCAGAAGTATTAAGCTTCAAGTGCTTATTTTTATTGAGAATGATATGAAGACTTGACATTCATTTTGAAATGTTTTTGTTCGGTGATAATTTAGGCTTGGCATTCAGCTTAAGTGATATATACTTACGTAAAGTATACTTACATTCGGCATTTAGTTCATGTTTGTTTTTGTTGGTATCGATATTAACACTTGACTTTTTAAAGTTTAGTAACGATTTGGTTGAGGTGTTGTTACTTACTACTGCATGATGTGTTGGTATTTGACTTTTAAATTATGTATAGACCCACATAGTAAAAAGAATTTGTAATATCAGTAGCTGCCATAACTCTAACGTCATCCGTAACAACAAATGACACGGTGTTAAATAGTGAAAGAAGATGGTAAAGAGAGATCGTAAAATCTACCAATGTCTTAAGTACACCATTATCGTTAGCTCTCAAGATTAGCAAGTGGAAATGGCAATGGGCAGGCCTCCTCGCTCTCAGAACCAACAACCGATGGAGAAGAAAGGTTCGAGTGGCACCGGAAGACGTAGTGTAGGCAACTTCCTAATAGGTGGCAGCTGTCCACCTAGTAGGGACACGACTACCTGGTCATAATCGCAGCCGTTGGATGCAAGCGACGATTATTAAATTCAAGTATCGTTCTATGGGGGAGGTCTATCTTTAGCAGCGGACCTCTTCCGACTGATGATGATAAATTGTACATATTCCATATACATAGGAAAATTAATATTTCTTTTTTCGATTCAAACTTGGTAGTCATAAGATAGAGTAGGGTATAGAGATAGGGAAAGCTTTACCTCTAATTACTATAGAACTTTGCTAAAAACCTTATACCAACATTCCGATTACCATAAAACAAATGAATACCTTAATGTATCGTCTATGGAGTACTTAGCTAAATAAATAAAAACATTTATATTCAATCAGTCATGCTATTCAATCGTAATATCAGTAGGCGAGTGTTTTTGTCCGCTGTTATTAAATTAAAGTGCGGCATTCGAAACAAGAGGCTGCGGCGGATTAATGCTTACATAATGTAATACGTCCTTGCAAGGCCGCGGGTGGGAGCCACGCAGGCGCACGGTTAACGAGCTCAGTAGGGTTGTCACTTACGTTTACCTTTTTTAGCATAAATTTTCGATGAGATTTAATGATTAAATGCTAGGCCATCCCATCTCCATTATTCGTTTTGTATAGGGGAAGTGTGTTCGTGTTTTCATTGTCTTTCATGCCCTGGAGACCCATCAGGATCTGGGAGGAAAAGAAAATTGTATATCTTTAACAAAACTCAATGATTTTTCCTATTACAATATGTTTAAAACTTATTTTAAGTGCTGTTTGTATCCTATAATATTGGTTATACTTAGAACGAATAGTGATTTTAGTATAAGACACTCATCAACCAGATCCAAACCTGAGGCTACTCTCACAGATGACTGTAAGGCCATAAAAAAACTGGGCGCACAAATGGACAGCAAAAAGGCGCATTCAGTGAAAAGTGAGACGGAAAAGTTGGTGAACGTTTGAAGTTAAATTTGTAAATAAAACTTTATAATCTATGCAAGTGTGCATACATAAAATTATTTATTTTAGTATGCTATCGTCGACAACGTCATCGTTCAGAATCACCAGATCTTGCGAGATATGGGTCATACGAAAACAAATTCAGAGTAAACAAAAACAAATTGTAAACTCACACACGTTCATTTTGTACAACTAAGTGAAGATACAAGCCATTTAAGTCTACGTTGTCATCTTAAATTACAAACAACATTAAAACAAACAACGTTTTATGATTACGTTGTAGGTTGTAGATAGCCCTGCAGAGATGCAAAGAGCCGCGGCGTGGGCGCACGGCGATGCATACAGATTGTGCTTTTGTAACGTGCGCATCGTGGGAACAATGCACGTAATGAGCCTGTTCTGTACAGGAACTAGATTTTTTGCTAGATTCGCTGATGGAAGGGTGAATAGGTAGTTATTTCCTGAAACAAACGTAATTCAGGTTAGTTTATTTAAGTATAGTTTAGTCATCTTTTCAAGAATTTCGAGGTTAACAATCCACCGCTCCCCAGTGTTCTAGAGAAGACACGGTTTTAAATCCAGGCAGTGAATTTATGAGATGTATTAGCTGCTGCCCGCGGTTTCACCCGCGCAGAGTTATTGGATTTCATGGGTTTTACTTTTTTGCGCGCAACCCTAATTCTTTTTCCAAAATAAAAGTAGCTTTGCGGTGCACTACCTTCCTTCAACATTCATTCTATCCCTCTCTCCATTTGGTTGTCTGGAAGAAATCGCTTTAAGCGATAAGACCGCCCTTTGTACTACTAGACAGTTAAAATATGTTTCTTTTTATTTTATTTTTTTTTGTATTTCATTGTAGTGTGCAAATAAAGAGTTTATCTATCTATCTATCTATCTTTAGTTACTCCTTATAACATCAGCTATCTGCCAGTGAAACTTCCGTCAAAATCGGCGCAGCCATTTCGGAGATTACCAGGAACACACAGACAGAAAGACAGAAATTTTTAAAATTGTTGTTTTGTTATAGGTACCATATATACCTTCATATGCATTTGGTAAAAAGCTGTTATTTTGATATTACAAACAGACACTTCAATTTTATTTATTTACGTAAACTACACAAGACCTAGGCTCTCTATTCTAATGCTTGCTATAATATGCCCAATTATTCTATGGTCATATAATTTTCACGTAGTAAAAGTAAATAACTCAAGAAAAAAATTAACAAGTAAACGCAGAAGTTGTGACAAATGCCACGCTTTATGATCAATTGAGCAATTGCTGTTGCCACCATTCATTGATTTATTAAGTTTTAAACGTTTAGATTGTGTTACGAGTTATTTAGTAAAATTAAGCTATTATATTTTAATTCAACTTTTATGCGATATACTATCGATTATTCAACATATTTTATGTTTATAAGTACTTACTTCCTATATTTTGTTTCCGCATCAAATGTCAGTTACGTGCGTAAATCTGAACATCTGCCTATGTTATTTAATGTCTGTGCAGCCCTGGATTTGCCAATAAGCCGTATAGGCCGCGGCCTAGGGCTACCAGCGTCAAATAGAGGCGGCAGCTTCAAATGGGGGCGGCAGATTTCAGAGGGCGCTATCCCTTATTCTTTTTGAGCTGTCGCCAATAAACTGAACCATTATTGTCTGGTCCAGAGCTCGATCAACAGCCCCCCGCCCCACACCCCCAAATGAATTTCTAGCTACAAGTGAGTGGTGAAGTTGGGAACTTGGGTGAAGGGGCGGCACAAATAAAGTGGTCTATATTTATGAAAATTATAAATTCGGCCTGTGTATGCAAAATAATCGTCCTGTCCATCCAAAGATGCTATGGTATTACCTCATCACCTCGCCCATAAAAGGAGGATGTGATGAGGGTTTCGATTTAGGTGAAATCGAATTCCGTTCGTGCGAAATTTTTTACTGCGAAAATTATCTATCAACTGAGAGAGGGACGTTTATAGAGGAGTACATCCCTATGATGTATACTCTACTCATTTTGTGGCAGCGTTTTGTTTAGTCCGTTACCTCAGAATCCACCAGTTGCTAAACAAACGAATACAAGAGAATGACAAAGACATGCCTTAACAATTTTATTTATCCACCATTCTACCATGCAAATCATCTCCATTCTAGTACACGTTACGTCAAAATGTTAATTAGCTATAGTCAATGGTGTTGCATTGTTGTTACGTGAGACGAGATAATAGTGCTACTTTAGGTCATGTGACATTGAAATGTCAATTTGTTGATGTATAATTGTAGATGATGATGGCATCGTGATCGTCATTTGAGTTCGATACGGTTAGATGGAAGCTGTCTAATAATCGAGGTTGAAAATCTATGTGATTGTTTAGGAAGCTATGGTATTTTGTAGGGGTCTAAAGTTTTTCGGGGTTTATAGGGTTCAAAGTACTACATCGTCGAACGAATCGTCGTTTAACATCAGTTGAGATCGTGGTCAAACGTAAGCCAATTACAAATAAAAAACAAAAAAATTAGTTTTTGTTTTAGGTTACGAAATATAATAAAAAACCTTTTTCGTCACAATCATTACTTATTAAGTTTTGAGTCGCGTTATGAAATTATGGAATGCGTAAGTAAACCCGGATTTTGCTTGATTAGATAAACTACTGCACAGAACGAAACACGTTCTTACTTCGGTAAGTTAAAGTAGCTTTGATAGGTAAAAGAGTAGCCTCTTGATTAAGCAGCTGCCTTTTAGCTACAAATTTACAAAAAATATACTTTAGTACATTATACGTCAGTTTCTATCATGTAAGACTGTCTCATCGCTTAGCTATCATGTAAGAACCAAAAGTTTTCATAATAACATCAACGTCACCTCATTGAATAACACCAAAAATATTTAGGACACACGAAAGTTTTCTGCACATGCCCTTTTCTTTTTTGTTTCAAGAAAGAGGTCACTTGATTGATTATAACGACAAGAACTGTCACGATGACATGATTGAAGTGACATGTCATGACAAAGACAAAATGTGCTTTCTCTCAAAGCTCTTGGTTCTTGTTCATTGGTTCTTGTCCAATGTATTTCCGTTAAAAACAGGCAATTTGTCAAAATCGTGCGATGTCTCACACGATGCTCACGCGTTTTTTAACTTTGACATTGGACAGAAACATTTGTCTGGATGTCAGAATGGACTCGTAAAGTCAGCAACAATAGCAAATTTCAGATGTTCATTCATGAAATGTTTATGATGTAACTAGATTCGAGCATTCGTTATTAGTGGGAGGACTAACTCTTCTGCGAGTGTCCGTCTGGGTTAGTACCACCGCTTTTCTCGTGAAGTCTGCCGCCAAGCAGTCATGTGCAAGCATTACTGTGTTCCGGTTTGATGAGCAGAGTATCCAGTGAAATTACTGGGCTTATGAGACTTAATTCCTAATGTCTCAGGGTAACGAGCGCACTGCAGTGCCGCGCAGGCCTTTGTGTTTTAAAGTTTCGATTCGCTGCGAATCGAAGATAAAAACACGGCTTTTATAAATGTTTCTGCTCGCTGTACCGCAAGCATCCTTGACACTGACTTTGAAATATTTATGCCACTCATTTTAAATCAACCAATTCATACATGGGTACTTGCAGTGTTTGTGTACAAAAGCGCATTGCATGAGTTTGCGAGTTTGCGATAAAGATGCTATCTTCAACCTCGAGACATAATTTGCAAAGCATCATATAGCTTTCATGGTAAAACTTGCTTTGGAAGTTTATTTTCTCTTTAGGTTTTAAGAATCATTTTTGGTTCTATGGATGAATTAGCTGATTCTGCACACTCATTTGCTCTAAAACTTGTATAGAAGTTTTCTCTAAATCTAATATATATAAGTATAAATAAAATAGATGTAAACCATCCTGAAGATCACAACGAAAACACAGTTCATAACGCATAAAATGTATGAATTTTTGCATATTATAACACATTTCACCTATTTAATATGACGACTTTAGTTATTTATCCAAAACTATCGTAATAGTAAGAGCTGTCGACAGACAGAGTGCAGTGAAGGTAACGGATCCAAAAAGGTCGAATACTTTACAAATAAACTTGGTTTGTTGAGTTTTGTTGGTCTTCTGTTGTTTTATACAGCCATCAGCTGAAGTGTCTTTCGGAGATTTCAGACCATTGCTAAAAAGTCTGCAGTAGACGTACCATAGGTTAGTATAGTTAGTATAGTTACTAGTCTGTGAGTTGATGACTAACCACAATATATATCAGTAAGAGGCAGTGTAGACGCTTATGCAAACGTACGTTTGATTGTCAGAATAACACCGCTTTTACGTCAAGCGCGCATTTCGAGTATCACGAAATCCGCGCTTGACGTAAATGCTCGACAGCAGATGCTTCATCTAGCACTACAACAGCATCTTCCTGACAAAAACAGTCAATTGCATAATATTATCGTCCTTCTCTTTAAATATTTAATTGTTGTTTGCAAGTGTTTTCAATTATTCTTTTACTTGTCTCTCTGCCTACTTTGTTTGAAAAAACCCCGACACTGACTTTGAAATATTTATACTGATCATTTAGCCCGCGGATTATCTCACTTACTTGCAGTTTTTGTGCATTAACTCTGCAGTAAGATACGATCTGGAGCCGGCGGACATTCTTTATAACAACGTTTAACTCGGCTAAGTAACATGGTTATTAAGGTAATGTTATGCTCCTTTAAAGTATTGTGGGACATTAACCTGATGTTGTATTATAGGATTGTTTTGAACTCGTTCCTTTTTGTGGCAACGTTACAGCTGGGACGTTCTTCTTGTTTACATTTACGTTGGGTCTTATGGTTTTGGTTTAAAACATTTCAGCACCTATAGAATTTTGAAATCGATATGATACATTTGAACATTTTCTAATCACAATTTTCGTAAACAAATGGTTTAAAAATGACAATGGCTTCATCGCAAAATTAATGATCACTTTGATGAAGAGTATACTAAAATAAACAATGGTTTATTGACGACTGCAATTCGTCACAGCAATGGTTTGGCGACCATAGAAAAACGATTATGTTATTAAATATGCCGAAAGTTGTTAGTGGTAGGACTAACTCTTCTGCGAGTGTCCGTCTGGGTTGTTACCACCGCTTTGTGAGTGAAGTCTGCCGCCAAGCAGTAGTGTGCAAGCATTACTGTGTTCCGGTTTGATGAGCAGAGTATCCAGTGAAATTACTGGGCTTATGAGACTTAATTCCTAATGTCTCAGGGTAACGAGCGCACTGCAGTGCCGCGCATGCCTTTGTGTTTCAAAGTTCTGAGTGGCACTGCAATTGTTATGGGCCAGCGTTAAGCTTACCATCAGGCAAACGACCAGCTCGTCTCGTTACCAAATAATATAAAATAAAATTAAAATTAAAAAAGTGCCTAATGTGATAATTTTGCGACGATAGCATTGTCATTTTTTTAAACCATTTGTTTTGGAGCCCTATTGGTAAGTGTAGTCAACGATAAATCACGCTTGCCTGGAAAATATCTATTCACTCCAGGTTTTAATAAATCTAGTTCTACCTTTTTTTCTTTCATTCTGTTTAAACTTTTATGTTTATGAGCCAGCTCTTTAATTACAATTTATTCAAATAGGCTACCCATAATACTGTAGTATAGTTTATGAGTCATGCAAGACTTTCTATTGATTTTTAATAAAACCTTGACTGAGAAATACATTTCATTCAAGTTTTTTACTTTTCAAAATTGCGTAACAAAAACGTGATTAAATACGCTTATTAAAGTTCATTCAAGCCTCAATGCTATATTTCATTAACATCAGTTGTCCCAAAATGACTAAAATTATACATTTACCGTTTAAAATTTTATCCTGAATGTTATCTGTGCGCAAGAACGACCATTAAATTGCATTAAATTTTTCGTTTAAAAACAGCTTCCTTTTGGAAAGGCTATCGCGAATCGTCGTGTTCATTTTCAACATTTTTAATGATAGTGAAAACATAATTTGATCATACTTCTTTTAATGCAGCTACAACATAAATTCTTACCATACCTAAAATCGTAACTGTTCTACGAATTATTGACCTATCTGTATCTACATGTATTTGTAGGTCTATATAAATTTATAGAGTGGTTGTATTAGAGTCACATTATTTTACAGAACTGCATGTTTAGGTTTCATAGGAAAGCCGGTCGGATATATCTGATATATATTGTGGTTAGTCGTCTACTCACAGACTCGTATAGTACCTACGGTACGTCTACTGCAGCCGTTTTTGGCAAGATCTGAAATCTCCGAAAGACACTTCAACCTGATGGGTATATCACAAGACATCAGAAGACCAACAAAACCTAACAAATTAATCATAAATTGTTAAAAAAAAACCCAGCTATAATTCACGTCATTTGTCGATATTTTGAGCGGCTATTGTCGGTTTTCTTTATTTTTTCACATTTTATAATGTGTGATACTCACGAAAATTTTAATAGTAAAACTAACAAACTAAGTTTATTTGTAAAGTATTCTATTTTATACCATACAATTTACCTTGTTTAACTCAAAGGAAAGTTTATTTTTGACCTAGTTACTAAATAGCAAATACTTAAGCGGCTTTGTCTTTGAAATAATATCCGATATGATAGCCAACTTTATGCCAATCGTGCGTGAAGTAAAGAGATACGGTTACCTTCAATACTTTTACTTTCTTTCGATATAAACGGATGCCCTTTCGGCGCTGTGACGAAATTCCCGACGTGACTTGTACTGTTAATTAATTAAAATGTATGAGAGAAGCAGGATCTCGTTAGCTGTCGGTGTATGTCGGAGGCAATACTGATACGTTTAAAACTAATTGATACATTTATTGTAACACATATGTCGAATCAATTATCAATCAAAATAAAATGAGGTTTTTTTAATTTAATTTAAACCTGTTTTTCCTTTTCATTAATAGTTATTTCGCTCATTTTTACTGTGGGTAATAAAGAGGCCTAGCAGTTAGTACTTAATAGTAGGTAGTAATATTGGCATTGCATGGGAAAAAAATCAATATCTGGAACCTATTTAACATTTTCAATACTACTTACTTTGGTTCTCGCTAAGCACTAGCATATATTATTATACTACTTAACTGCACTTAAACTGATACAACTTAGTACCAGATATTATAGCGTTATAATATACCCGATATAATTTCACTACCAAAGTATCCAGGAAGGACTCTTCCACGAGTGTCCGTTTGGGTTTGGTACCACCACTTTGCACGTGAAGTCTGCCGCCAAGCAGTAATGTGCAAGCACTACTGTGTCCCGGTTTGATGAGTAAAGTAGTCAGTGAAATTACTGGGCTTATGAGACTTAATACCTAATGTCTCAGGGTAAAGGGCGCAATGCTGTGCCACGCTGGCAGTTCTGAATTGCACTACTTACCTTTGTTATGGTCCGGCGTTATGCTTATCGTCAGGCAAAGGACCCGTTCGTCTCATTACCTAATAGTATAAAAAACACTGAAATCGGTATAAAAAATTACAAAATCAGCAGGCATGTTGTGCTTGGATATGCTATGTCCCAGGAGGCGGTCCCTGACCAAGATACGGTCACAGAATATATCTATGCTCTATACAAATAAATAAAATTGAAGTGTCTGTTTTAAATATCAAAATAACAGCTTTGTACTAATTGAATATGAAAGTATATACGGTACCTATAACAAAACAGCCATTTTTTAATTTTTGTCTGTCTGTTTGTTTGGGTTATCTTCGAAACGATTGGACCGATTTTGACGGGACTTTCACTGGCAGATATCTGATGTTACAAGGAGTAACTTAAGCTACTTTAATTTTAGAAAAAGAATAAGGGTGCTGCGCAAAAAAATAAAACCCATGAAATCCAATACCTCCACGCGGGTGAAACCGCGGACAGCTAGTATATAATAATACTAGTACGGTATCAAACGGTATTGTCTTATGCCACGGAATAAATAAGCACTTATACAATTATCTGCCTTCTTGGTATGCAAGCTGGATATGCACTGATTTACTTTTCAATTTTGTTCGACTTTGTACGTTGAATAAATTTAAACTGTTTTGTTGCAAACATTTTTTTTATGTGATATCAAAACGCGTAGGAAAAAAGTACCACGGTTTTGCTGATAAAAAATATTATGTTTTTTTTTAATATGGATTAGGCAAGTATTTGACCACTATCTCACCTTATGATAAGCGACGATGGCATTTACGGTAAAGCACACTTACCTTAAAGATATTAGAATCGAATTGTTTCCTGCGTAAAAGAGGAACATCCATAATGTTTCCACATCCACAATATCGCTTCGTTGTCTAACAATGGAAAGGGGGAGAGAATTAAGCTATGTAATTCCGATGCATGTTATTCTAAGAGTATCAAATTAAATCCAGACTCCCATTCTTTGTGAAGTACAGGTATTGTTACTATAAGTCCAAAATATGACAGGAAAGTTGTATAAGTTTAAAGTTCATCAACTTAAATGTCGACTTTCTAAACAAAACATGGCGCGTGTCTTGTAGAGATGACAAGAAACAATATGTTCGAATGATCAGAGATTCTGATAATCATAGTAATGATAATTTTATGCTATAAACAGATTTACATGACGTGTTGAAATTCGCATACTGACATAGCCTTACTTAATGTAAGAAAGGTTCGTTAGGAAATTGATGAGAGCCAAGATTTTGTTTCTTGAAATACTAGCGTCTCCCCGTAAGAACTACTTTTAGTACGTAGAACAACTTTTTTTCTGTAGCATTTAAATTAAACGCATTCCAGTAGAAACAGGCCTCCATTTCAAGAGATAACTATCATTGGAAAAAGTTGCGCTGCAAGGTAAACTATGCAAGTGTAAGTGAACTTGCATCTCAATGCAAGTTGTTACTCTCCTAAGCTCGTCGCAACTTTCAGAGAAATCTTGTCCTTATCTTGCATACCAACTTGATAATGCATTCTTGTGCAGTGATTCTTAAACTTTGTTGACCATATAGCTTGCAGGTGACGTGATTGGTCAATTTATTTCGGGAAAGCGCCTGAAGCATGCAGGAGGTTGTATGTGGTAGGTAATCACTGGACTACCCAGCTTGCAACTTGTAAGTACAAGTTGCGCGTTCTGTTTTTGACTAGCTGTCAAAAACAGAACATATCGGTTGTTCTTTGGTGACAGACACTCAAGAAAAAGAAGAAAAGAACAGAAGCTTCTGAGTAGGAACAGTAACTTTTCTGAATAATATCCATATAGCTTATCGTAATGCTTTAATTAGCAGATTCCAAGTGATTCCTATATCATTTACTTAGTCTCTTCTTTTAGACACACAACAAGGTGGCAAGACGTGTAAGCCAGGCCGATAGTCTGATGGTAAGCGTAATTGCCTCTCCATAAAAATCGTAGTATGTACGTATCTGTATTGTAGATTGGATGTTGATGTCTTTGATGACAAAGACATCAATGCTGTCATTATCAGAACATATATGAATATGTTCTGATAATGACAGCATTAGTTTTGGTCTGTGATTCGGGTAGACGAACGTTACAGAGACCCGCTGTTCATTTATTGTAACCCTCATAAGTGCTATCTTGGGAATATGAATAAAAAATTTGGAATTTGAATTTGATTTTGTATCACCTTTGAGACTGTTTGAGTACCAGAACTTTGAGACACTAAAATCTGTGCGCTACTACATTGCGCTCGTATCCCTGAGATATCAAGTCCCAGTAATTTCGCTGACGTATATATGATATCTCGTTTCTATGAACTAACCTAGCATGCAAACTCATTGTGACATCTCTCATCTCACGGGCCTGTCTGAGGCTTAAGATGCCTATCAGTTACATAGAGGTCTAGATGGCATATCACATGGTATACCATCTTAATGTTTTGAATTCCCACAGCATGGAAAATATTTGTGGAGAGATCGTGGTTTTGATAAATCATTTACCTAGCTTTGTTTATATAATAAGTAGTATCTTTATCTTTTTTAGCAAAAAAGGAATCCTAATAGTATCATTTTGTTGTCCGTCTGTCCACAATTAAAACGACTGTAATGACACCTGATATATTAAATTCCGAGATATGCATGTACATACACTTGAAAAACGTTATCCTCCTGTCCTTCCACGGTCGGGTAAAAATCACCTTCTATTTCACATAGTGTTCTAAATTAAATTTCTACGCAACTATTGGAACCTTTTTAAGCGCATGTCGTACTGTATTGATCTAAAAAAAACGTTCTTGCGTACTACTTCCGCAAGAGGTCGCACGACATCCTGAGCCATTTTTCCACGTTTTTTTAATGGTAGCTTTACATAAGGATCATACGCGCACGTAACGCATTCATAACTCGTGGGAATGTGCGTAAGGAAGTATGTATCCAGGTACGTATTATTGGTATTATTGTGAATTACTTGTATCCGTAAGTTAGTGGTATCCGGATGAATAAATCAAATTGGAAACGACAGTCGCTTGTTTTCCTGGATCGAGAGTAAAAGCTTGTCTTGGTGAAGGAGGGTTGGAATGTTTACTGACTGAATGACTGTCTTTATTAGAAACTAGCTGCTGCACGCGGTTTCACCCGCGCGGAGATATTGGTGTTCATGGTTTTTATCTTTTTGCGCGGAACCTTAAATCTTTTTCTAAAATAAAAGTAGCCTAAGCTACTCCTCATAACATCAGCTATCTGCCAGTGAAAGTAGTACCGTCAAAATCGGTCCAGCCGTTTCGGAGATTACCCGGAACAAACAGACAGACAGACAGACAAAATTTTTAAAAATGGTTGTTTTGTTATAGGTGCCGTATATACTTTAATATATATGCATTTATATAATAATATGCATTTAGTAAAAAGCTGTTATTTTGATATTACAAACAGACACTTCAATTTTATTTATACAGATTTACTAGCTTTACAATTGCATTCACCAACTGTGTATGCGAACATAAGTGCCGTCAAGGGTGGCGGGAGGAAAAGCATGCTGGCAGCTCTATTTTTTTTTTTTGAGCCACGTTATACAAATGTGCAACCTCGCTTATTCGCCAAAACAAATCAGTAGCCGATCATTCATTTTTTTTCAATTTTCGATGTGCTATGCTTTTGACCAACTCCTTGACCACTATCTGTCTCATCTCATCTGATATTAGATTTTAGCTGACAAAATTTTACAACAGTAGTTTTCTTTAACCATAATTATCATTCGAAGCAATAACTACTAATTGCAAACGCTAACTACCAGCCTAGCAAGCCTTTCCTCACGATAACATTTTGTCACTTTCGATTTATACCACAATGTCTAAAGGTGCCAGTTATATTGTTATGTCACAGTTGAAGAATAGGACGTAATTATCCGTGGCATTGTGACACGATAAGTTATGATATAAATGATGTTATGTTGTGATATGAATGATGACTTTGTTAGCGCTGTTCTGGTTTGTGTTTGCATGGATGGACGCAGTCAGAATGGCTTTATTGGTCGATTGAGTGGTAAGAGAGCATAGACTACAATCGAATATCTTTTTTCAAGCTATTTTTTTTCTTCTTTTCTTAAACGCTTACACTCATACCCCCGCACTAGGATTCCCGGTGTTGCAAGTGGCATGGACACACATATATACACATCACAAACATAACAAACAAACAAACCCGAGAACAAACTTTATGCTTACACAAAATCTGCCCCGGTCGGGAATCGAACCCGGGACCCCTCGCTTTGCAGGCAGGGTTCCTACCAACTTAGCTACGGAGCCGTATATTGAGAGCAGACGAGCTGGACGTTCGCCTCATGGTAATCACAACCCCAGCCAATATCAATCGCTGCACTGCGCTCGTTACCCTGAGACATTAGGTATTACTATTAAGTATTATTATAAAGTTCAGGGCCCCGATCGCGTTAATTTGAAATGACAGCGTACGGTTATGAGTTAGTTGTGGTTTGATTCCAACTGTAGTTTAGTGTCGGTTCACTTGTGAAGAATTTTATTCACCGTTCATTTGACAGCGTTAACTGTCAGTTGTTGTCGATGAAATGACAGCGTACGGTTATGAGTTAGTTGTGGTTTGATTCCAACTGTAGTTTAGTGTCGGTTCACCTGTGAAGAATTTTATTCACCGTTCATTTGACAGCGTTAACTGTCAGTTGTTGTCGAGAAACGTCTCAACTTCTGGTAAAACTATTAACGCGATACGAAACGGTCAAAAAGCTGTAAAGCGGTTGTAGTTTAGTAGCGGTTTGGTTGATAATTTTTAACGCGATTGCCCTCCAGTAATGTCACAGACACTTCATTTGCTTCTTGAAATTAGTTTGGTTCCAACTTCAATATTTTGTTCGGATTACGATAAAGAAAGCAATAGTTCCGAAGATAGATACTTATACAGAAATATCTTGTACGTGCAATAACACGTCCATACTGTTAGTTAGCCTTAGGTTGGCTCTACACGTTGGCCCTAACGTCAGTCCCAATGCCGCTCGTCAAACGTGTGGATCTAGAAAATAGCATTAGCCCCAACGTTGGCGCGAGTGATCGCGGTGCTTTTTTCTAGATCCACACTTCGGATGAGTGTCATTGGGACTGATGTTGGAGCCAACGTGTGGAGCTGGCTTTAGCGTCACCTATGTCGGCAATTCTTCAGCTAATTTTCTTAAAGATCATTATCATTAACTTTGCTAATATTTACTTAATGCTTAAGCTCACCTGTGTTCTCTGAATATTGATTAGTATTAAGTTTTTTTGTTTTGTTATTATATTTTCTTTCAGTTATTGTCGAGGCTGTACCATCTTTTATACCATAAACCATATCTAGTTAATATACATTTGATTAAATATTAAGATTAACAGATTAATTAAATTTGTACTTTGGCTTTTTCTGTGTATTCATACACCTTGTATATGTAACTTGGACTCGTGTGTTTTATGCCATCATGTAATTTTAAGATGTTTATGAACAAATGTCTACAGACGTATGATAGTATAATATTTATACGTAGGTACAAAAATAGCAGTTAGTATCTGCTAGTCTACTGCTATTACTGTTGCTAAATATGACGATCTGAAACAGCCACTTTAACGTATCTTTGCCCTATCATGCTGTAAAACGACGCCCTTCACGCACCTTGCGTCCAGTAGCCGACAGACACGCGAACTATTTAGGTACAGTCAGCTGCAAAATCAAATATTCATTATGTTGGCTTGAAAAATGTATCGAAATCATTCATACAAAAATTGCTTTAAAAAAGCTACGAACCTACTTCAGTGACAAAATACTGAACCGATTTTGATAAAATTTCTATGGGACCAATCTGAAAGCATATCCTTTCAAATAAAAAAAAATTCCTAATCGGTTTATAAATGACGGAAATCTGACGTAACAAACATAAAAGAAAAAAAAACCCACCGAATTGATAACCTTCTCCTGTTTAGGAAGTCGGTTAAAAAGAGAGCGGTGAACCAAATAATAAAGAAAAAAAGGAAATCAAATGTTTTTGCCTTAAATATCTATTTCAACCACCCAAAAACGTGATTTCATCCTTCATTTATCCATATATATATATAGGCCAAAAACTGTTTATTCACAAATTTTGTAATCATGTTGGGCACAGGAACTCAAACGAAATAAACAAAAAAATTGTTTGTTAATTTTCATTGTAAACATCATTTTGGACAAACATGCTTGTAAGTTGCAGTAGTGTTAATTACTGCGCCAAACCACGGAAAGTATGAAAACAGAGGTGCTACATTGTCGACCGCATCGTCACTTACCATCAGGTGAGATATACTTACCATACAGTCAAACGCACGCCAATTCAGTATCAAAAAACTTGAGAAAATTGCCATTAGACATTGGATGATACAATACAGGGACAGTTCGGTAGCCTCCCTAATGGTATTAAATATTAATATTTTATTTGGCTAGACCAACTACATATTTCCACACTATATTTGTGGACATTTTGGCAGCTGACTGTACATGTGCGTAGTTGACAAATCTGCTAACATCATAAAACGCCCGCGTGATGTTACATAATCAGCTTCGATCTTACGAAAAGCGACATCTAAACGAATACTGTAGTAAGAATGGGCAATTCTTAATTAATCTGGCCTTGACTTGCTTGGTTTCAATACAATGAGGAAAAATGCTTTCAGATTACTAATTGTAAATAGCCTTAAGAAACAAGATATATCACAGTTCTTTAAATTAAAAGATTTTAATAGAATTTATATAATTATTTCCAACTAGATTCTGCCCGCGGTTTTCACCCGAGTTCCGACAGGAACCGTCAAACCGATGTGTCAAATTAAATCAACTTGTCAACATTACAAAACTTTATTGACAACTGGCAATTTATTAACAGCTGTCAATGTCAATTTTATGTCACACTAACTTCTGCCCGCGGTTTTCAGCCGCGTTCCCACAGGTACCGTGCATTTTTCCAGTATAAAAAGTAGCCTATGTTACTCTCCGGTCCATAAACTATATCTACGCCAAAAATCACGTCGATCCGTTGCTTCGTTACTGCGTGAAAGAAGGACAAACCAACAAACCAACAAATCAACAAACCAACAAACACACTTTCGCAGTTATAATATTAGTGTGGATGTACATTCGTTTCGAGTCTCATTTCAATATTTAATGAAATCAAGTTTAATTTTATTCATAGAAATTATAATTATGAAGACTGTCATTTCACATAAAGTCATAGTTTTTCTTTATTATGATTGTTAGTGGTAAGACTAACTCTTCTGCGAGTGTCCGTCTGGGTTGTTACCACCGCTTTGCTCGTGAAGTCTGCCGCCAAGCAGTACTGTGTTCCGGTTTGATGAGCAGAGTAGCCAGTGAAATTACTGGGCTTACGAGACTTAATATCTAATGTCTCAGGGTACCGAGCGCACTGCAGTGCCGCGCAGGCCTTTGTGTTTCAAAGTTATGGGTGGCACTGCAATTGTTATAGGCCGGCGTTATGCTTACCATCAGGCAAAATATATAAATATCGTATTACGGTCTTAATTACGGTTTGTCACATTTCATAAAAGGTCCGTAGAAAGTTCAAAAGTCTTAAACAAATGACACATCAGTACACAAGCACCTCGTTGACGATAGAAAGCTTAGCCTAATATTTCCCCTTTATATCTCTATTTGCATTTTCTGTAACATGACAATATGACTCGCCCACATCTGATTCAGTGCTATTTGTAAACACAGTGATGTGGACTGTCTCTTGAAAGAGTGTTTTTAGAAGAAAAATGGGGGAGGAAGCCCTTTGTAACTGTGAAATTCTTTAAATCACGCACTAAAAATTATAAGAAGTAGTTAAAAAAACTCTTTTATAAATATAACTCCACAAAACATAAAATTATGGACCTGTCCGAGATGACAAGCTATTTTAAATGGACGATAAGAAAATCTTACACACTCTTGTACATACATACATACACGAACCCTAAATACATTACTTACACTCTTATTTTGTGCAGTCGTATAAAAAGGAAATTAAATGTTTGTGCTTTAAATCCCTATTTTAACCACCCAAAAGCGTGATTTTTTTCTAAAAATGTATCCATGCTTATAAAACAAAAACTGTTTATTTCACAAATTTTGTAATCATGTTGTGCACCAGCGCCCAAACGAATTATGACGAATTAAGTCATACACGCTTTCCTATTTAAATATAATCAATAAGCTATTTTCAATGTGTATAACCATATTCTACAGTGTACCAACAAAGTTACGCTAAGTTTTAGTATAGAAAGTATGATTATATTATGTTAACTGCCATGTTAATGATGCATACGCGATCTTCCCATTAAACTTTTCTATGCGAAGAAATCTAGCATAAACCTGCAGCGCAAGTACGGATCTTTTCAATCGATAAAATTCGATTAAATTGACAGTCCAAATCGATAAACTGGGTTCTATCGATTTTTCATATAATTTATCGAGCCTCTATAAAATCGACAAAAGTTGTCGAATAGCTAGGTCGAATCCAAAGAGAATATAGAGCTATTACAATACTTTACGATCAGTCTTCGGTACTCGCAATATTCGAGAAATTTATCCGTTTTTTCGATTCGACAAATTTATCGAACCGACTTCCGTACTTGCGCCGCTGGTCGTATAAAAATATATAATGTAATATCGGTCAGACCAATATAGGATACATTGTCTAGAAACTTAATTACATAAGCTTTAATTCACACGCTCACAGGTACCCCCACACAAAAAATAAATTAGTCACAGTCATATATGACATGACATATCATAATTGGCCATAAGTATTAAACATGAACCGGTCTGGCCGCGCCAAAGCTCTCTAAAGCTCATGGGGTTATAGTATAGCTCACCATATCGAGAACTATGACGAAGTACAAAAGGATTGTAAAACAAAGTGTTACTTTCACTGAGTCCAGAAAAGGCACGTGGGTTCATGTCAACATACATGGAAAATTGGTCACAGAGCTTACGAGTGAGTGCAGTGAAAGTGACAAGTTATGAATGAGTGTGAAGTAATGAATGCACCTGTAGATGGTACAAATGAATGTTTACATGTACTTAAATGGTTAGTGGGAGGACTAACTCATCTGCGAGTGTCCGTCTGGGTTAGTACCACCGCTTTGCTCGTGAACTCTGCCGCCAAGCAGTAGTGTGCAAGCATTCCGGTTTGATGAGCAAAGTAGCCAGTGAAATGACTGGGCTGATGAGACTTAATACCTAATGTCTCAGGGTAACGAGGGCACTGCAGTGCCGCGGCCTTTGTGTTTCAAACGACCAGCTCGTCTCGTTACCAATAACATAAAAAAATGGTTTCTAATTTTATTGTTCCAACATTTGTCACAAAAAAAGGCTTTTAGGACATATTTGTAACCGAAGGTATGATTTTCAGTAATTTAATATAATAATAGCCTATACACCAAACTAAATCATGGTAAAATTACTACTATGGTGCGTTTATTCGGGAAAAAAAGGCATGAAGAGATTCAGACGGATGATAAAACAAAAGAAGTGAGCAAAAATAAAGTGCAAAGGCCCCCTCTTCTCCTTCTTATTCTTCTCCTTTTCTGCTAACTTCAAAGAGGACTTCACTGGAAGAGTTCTCACTTCTCAGACAATACAAACTTTTCAATTTATTAGGATGTTAATTTGTTGACAGTTTTATTTTATTGTGGCATAAATCACACCATCTGCCGCGATGTTGAAAGAAAATTATATTGTATCCCATTATATGAAATTTCTTGAAGAAAATGATACTATATTTTCAGTTCTCATGGCCTGTTCTGAAGCAAAGTTTTGTAGGTAATATAGCTTCAAAAGACGTGTTTCTTATTTTCCGTAAATAAATATTACGTAGTTTGATCTCTTGCTTTCTTCGAAAATAATAACCAATGTTGTACATCGTACAGTTATTTTCCTTGAACCGAGTTAATTGACATGACCGAGCTTCTGACAAGAAGCACTTATGAATCTCTATAACACTTCTAAATATCAGTTACATAAAAATACGTAACAGAAACAAAATAACAAAATTTTAATTTAAGCTAACTTGGACAGATAATGAAAACACGAATGTGGTTTAGCAACATTAGACTTTAACAGAGAAGTTATTTGGTCGAGAATGCGTTGACAGGCTTTTTGTTTTATAAAAAAACTGATCGTACATCACCTGTCGTCATTTGAATTGCAAACTCATCGATCAAGAACGAACCGTATGCAAGGTCCTAACGCATTTATCCTGTGTAATAAATTGAGTTTGCTTTCTATTTCCAATGACTTAAAGCTCTTTTTCCAAATAACAAAGCTATATTACATCCGCAAATAGAATTTAGCAGTTAAAAGCAGTAGATGATCACGCGTCAAATCTTTCTTCAAAGATACCATCATATCGTGACTCCTGGACACAATATACCGTTTCTTTGATCTGTATAGATTGATTGGCTATTCGACATTACGGCGTGTGTTGGAATCATTAGGAAAAAAATGATAATTTGCCACTTCAAAGCGAATCAGTTTATTGAACTTGGAAGCTCTTTTATACCCAAAAGAGATGTTATTTTGTCATCAAACAGACATGATTAGATATCATTTCCTTTGTATCCGGATTTAGAGTCACGATTCTGTCCGCCTTCGTTCCTCTTATTCAATCAAATGTCAGTGAGGATGTCAATGTTGCTGAGATTGTGCCGTTTCGAAATATCTCGCGGACAGGAAACAACGGCTGAGCGATTTCAATTCGTGTGCACTTATTTCCGAATCACAGATATTATATGAAGCGGTTACGATAAAAGAACAAGTAACGCACGTCACAAGAACAGCGAAAGTATTTATAATGAGTTACACCTTAGGCTATTGACGCCATACAACGACCTCAAACATCAAATTGACTCTCATTTGACACACTCTTCCGATCACAAGAAGCTCTGTTCACAATGCTACAGAAAAATGAAACTTATCATAACCCATTAAGGTAGAAGCTTGTTTGCGGTTGAGTTGGAACAGCAGCCACGGTGGAGCCAATTCATTCAATGAAATCTGAAGCAAATTAGAATGTGATATGGAATGATAAGGTTCAAATTAGTTTGATGTAATAAAAACTATTGACGGCGCTAGATCAATGTTGATTATTTTGTACTGACAAGCAAATTAGCCAATGCCTTTGTCTAGTTTGGACGTATTAGCCGTGATAGGTGATTGAAAGAGTCCAGATAAGACGACCAGACGCGGTGTTCAATTAAGCAGTTCATTTGATACTGTATGAATGGCATTACATAGGCGATATGACTGGCTGTTACCCAATGTGAGTTAACTAGTGAAACTTTCTTAATCGAGCGTGTATTGTGAGACACAAAGAAATTAACGGTTACTTTCACGTCATCGGAAGGCATAAAACAAATAAAGGTCAGAAGTAGCTAATTATCAATCAAAATTAATTTGCTGTCTCGCAGTTATTAAAATAAAATACGCATTATAAATACTTGATCGTTATTTTTTAATGAAAGTTGTCAATCCTGCTATCTTTTAATTTCTTTTGGAAATCTGCATAGCATCACGATATAATCTATGGCAGTTTTGGTACGTTTACCACTTTAGTAGTACCTAATGAGTAATTATTTAAAGCTACTGTATTTATTTACTACTAGCTGCTGCCCGCGGTTTCACCCGCGCGGACATATTGGATTTCATGGTTTTTATTTTTTGCGCGGGTCTCTAATTATTTTTCTAAAATAAAAGTAGCCTAAGTTACTCCGTATAACATCAGCTATCTGCCAGTGAAAGTCTCGTCAAAATCGGCCCAGCCGTTTCGGAGATTACCCGGAACAAACAAACAGACAGACAAAATTTTAAAAATGTTTGTTTTGTTATAGATACCATATATACCTACTTTCATAGGCATTTGGTAAAAAGCTGTTATTTTGATATTACAAACACACACTTCAATTTTATTTATTTGACTAGATATTTTATTCCATAAAGTCAAAGAAAATACTCTATAATTGATTGCACCATTATCGTCACTGTTCATGATTCCGTAGAATTACAGTATACATTGTAGTACGGGTAATTCACTACGTGTATGCACTTAGCCTGAATTCACTTAACGTAAACAATAACCCGTGCTCAAAACTACCACTTAGTTCCATAAATGTGGGGGACTGTCACGACATGATCACACATGACCCTGGCTTTTACTCGGCCATTGAAAGCAATCCCTGAACGCGAGAAAGTGCAGTAATTGTATGGAATTCACTTACAACCATAAGATGAGAGGAATCCGATTATGCTGGGAAAATGTCACCGCAATAGACTTAAATGAACATTTTTAATAATGAATCTACTGTACTTCATCATTAAATCTTTAATTTAAAGTTTATTATGCATTCAATACGTCATGGTTGCAAGTTTACGGAACGCTTTCCCTTAAGCTTTTCCTGTCCTACAACTTCGGTATTGGCGGTTGATGCAAATCGCAGAACATGTTGCGGATTTTCACCAGTCAACGATTGTCACGAGGTGACGCGTTGTGACAGAGCGGACATAACTAAACACGTATGTAGACATGGCTGATGATCGTTAAATAAATAGATACAACAAATTGAACTGTATTGAAGCCAGGAAATAAGAGTTGAAGTTGAATTGTGTTCCTTTAGAATAGATCAACAACGTAGACATATATGTGACGGTAATGACAGTAAAGCATGTGACGAGTCTAATGATCTCGAAGGCTCTCAAGACGACGAGTAGGCTGTGATCGATATTGACAAAAGTGAAGGTGAAATTTGAGCACCGCCAAAGAAAGCAAAAGTGGCCGTGTGATTAGCATGCGTGTCTGATGTCGTTGGACTTTTGTCAAATATATTTTTTTTACATTTGTCTAGATGTTGCAAAATTGTAATATGTCACGTCACTTTGAAGTTATGGTATTCGCGATTGTGGTTGACGATGAGATTTATCTGCGACATTTTTTAATGTTACACAATATCTCAGTCTACGCGTTTTGTGATGTAAAATATAATCTGGAGAAAAATCGTCGGTTCTATTTCAGTTCTCGAATTTTAATGAACAAAAACGTATAGGCTCTTAATAATCAGTGTTAAACGGTGGTTTAGTTAAACTATGTTTTGTCTTTGTTGTTCTTTGGCAGTTTTAAACTGAATCGAAAGAGACAAAACATAATTTGACTATTCAACCGTTTAACTCGTTTTATAGTTTTGCCTTCACTTAAAAATAGGTACTATATTATATTAATTTCTGTGTAATGGGAACCAAATTTCATACGGTCTTCGTTATACTACGCAGCGATTCCAAATTTGCCGCAATTTTTTTTTATAACGAGACGGGCTGGTCGTTTGCCTGATGCTAAGCATAACACCGGCCCATAACAATTGCAGTGCCACCTAGAACTTTGAAACACAAAGGCCTGCGTGGCACTGAAGTGCGCACGTTACCCTGAGACATTAGGTATTAAATCTCATAAGCCCAGTAATTTCACTGGCTACTCTGCTCATCAAACCGGAACACAGTAATGCTTGCACACTACTGCTTGGTGGCAGTCTTCAATCACAAAGCGGTAATAACAACCCAGACGGACACTCGCAGAAGAGTTAGTCCTGCCACTAACGAAAGCTCGTGTGAAAATAAAGCCTGCGGAATTTTTAGCGTCATCAACAGCTTTATCTTATTATTCCTGTCTGTCATCGTCTTAGTTTATGGTGCTTACGGTTTCGAAACGGGTTTGTTTGACATCCGGAGACCGTTAGCTGTAGTTGTATCGCTGACCCGTGCCTTTCTTTGTGCTACTGCTTGTTATATCCGTGGCCAATTAACGCGATCCGTATCAGTGGTTTTGGATTTCTGACGCAGTTTATTTGTAACAGAGTTAATGTTGTGTTTCATATTGTTTGTGGTAGGACTAACTCTTCTGCGAGTGTCCATCTGGGTTGTTACCACCGCTTTGCGCGTGAAGTCTGCCGCCAAGCAGTAGTGTGCAAGCATTACTGTGTTCCAGTTTGACGAGCAGAGTAGCCAGTGAAATTACTGGGCTTATGAGACTTAATACCTAATGTCTCATAGTAACGAGCGCACTGCAGTACCGCGCAGGCGTTTGTGTTTCAAAGTTCTGAGTGGCACTGCAATTGTTATGGGCCGGTGTTATGCTTACGATCAGGCAAACGACCAGCTTGTCTCGTTACCAAATAACATAAAAAAAGATCGTTCATGTTATATCATGTTACATTAAAAAATTGGAATATTAATGTTTCAGTGGACATTTTAAATAACATCATTCGTAACGAGATGATAGAGGTGAATTAATAGCCGTTGTCAGTTATGTTGGCAAATTGGAAGTAGTTATAAAACCAGTGGTTAGACTAACTAGTGACCTCAGTCTATCTGCCTTTCGTAACTAAATTATATGATATGAAAAGGAGAAGCTAGAGATCTAGGTGTTCGGAGGCGTTCTGATGAAACTTGTAACGAAACCAGTTCAGCGAATGTATTTTTATGGCGATCACGCGACATGTATAATTTTGATTTAAATTTTAGAAACCTTTTTTTATTTATTCTTCGGATGTCTCGTAAGAAATTCGATGTAGTTTATATAGGTACGTAAGAAATTGGTCGTGTAGTTCTAGCTAAGAATAGTACCCCATCTCTTTCTGTACATAAAAGCAGGCTGAGGGAAAATTTTATTATTAGGAAATGGACAACAGCATTCTTCTCCGTCAACATCGTAATCTATTACGATCACTAAGACATGAGATGGCTGATTTTGCCATAATACACGTATGGTAAAATCCCCCGTTCATGGTGGAGGCCTATGTTTAGCAGTGGACGTTTACGGGTGGTGATACCTAACGTAAGAAATTAGTGCTTGAACAATCGTTAACGACAGTAGAAAAATTGAATTTTGAGTTGAATTTGAATGTGTGAAATTGACATAAGAGACATGACATAAGACATCTTACATAACGTTTTTTCTATTTTTTCTACTGTCGAATCTATATTATCGAATGTGACTTTGTCAAGACCCCCTGATTTTAAGTAAGGTGGTGAAAATGTTACACCTAGAATAAAACTGTCAGGTGCAGCTGTCGAAACAGACTAATAGCTGCTTGTTGACAGATTTTAAACACATATTTTGAATCTTTATTTTATAGAAAAAAATATTTGTAAGACTTATCACCAACGATGAAGTGTGTATGGTTCTCGCTCTTTGCGGGGTTGTGATGTGATAAGTTGATATTCAAACTGATTATGCGATGTGCATTTGTCACAAGGCACCTAGTTTTCATTGTGTAGCATCTAGAGCAGATTTTACCGGGAGTAAAAACATCTTTCAAAATTACCGCTATTAGAGCGCGGTGGTCTCGATTTCCTCACATCATGATGTGAACTGACGGGCCGTTCTACCCACCCATCCAAGACCTGTCATTCCTTTGTTACCCCATCACAATAGTTTTCTAGGTTTCCATACCGTTCAGTACCTACTGCTGCTTGCGTACAATGATGAATGATAACTAGCAGTACTGTTTTACAAACCTTGACCGTGGACCGCGGACGCCCAATCCCCAAATAATTTATAAGTGCCAGATGCCGTTACTGTTTCCTTTCTTTAGTGTGTTAGTAGATTTAATTACTTTCATCGGATGTATTAGTCGCAGTCATTACATTTTTTTATTCAGGTTGTTAGCGGGATTTCTTTCTACGTAAAAAATACGGTCTTCATTTTCAGATAGGAAGCTAGCACTAATTGAATCTTTAGTCATCTTTTTCAGATGTTTGCGATTGCTTTTTTTAATGGAGACAAATGCGACCTAGAACCGTAACGGCGAATGTGTTTCCATCACCGATGTTATTACTAGAAAGTAAGAGCGACTCCGATAGAAAAAATAGGAAGTTTCTATTAAGCTAAAAGAGGTGATAACGAACCTCTCGACTTCAACAATGAAACTGAGTACCTCGCTCCAGTTCTCACTGGCGGTGATAGTTTCTAATCCTAAACCATAATGAGCATGCCATATTCACACACTCGACTTTACATTCATTAGACGGAAAAAACTCACGCTTCCGATTTCAAGCGCTATGAGAACGAGCTTACTTCACCGAGAATCTCGTTTTATAGACGAGCGCGTTCCGGCTCTTTTGTTTCGGATACGTGCATGATACGGTCATCAGATCATCTTTCTCCGGAAACGGTGCGCTTTTTTTGTGAAACGCTGACCTTGTTGGTGTCGGCGAAACGAAAGTAAAGCTATTGTAGATAGAGGTGACCTCAGGTCGAAGATCTGTCGCAGGGCGGCCATCTGTGTATTTAAATAAGGCCCGTTACGGCACGTCACGGAACGGAATCACGATAACAGTTCCACGATGTTCCCATCACGTCGCGATATTCGGCTGTGATAGTGTCGCGTTGAATCGCATTCAAATCGCCCAGTGAATTATTAAATTCCGAGTTTAGCATTGCGGCTATGTAAAGGTTATCAGCAGGATCCATTGAATTGGGGATGTGCGATCACGAATGTTCACCACAGCACTGTTATGTAACTGAAATTTCACTCCGACAACAATGATGGGCTTAATAATTAAGCGGCAAAGGTCACTGAGGTGTCTAATGAGCGTCGTTAACAAGAATCTAAATCAATTTCTCTACCTGAGGCGACTGCACATATTTTTCGGTCGTTTTGATATTTGTTCGGTCATCGGCACTTTCTAGCCGTGTGAGTTTGTGTAAACAAATGGTGGGTGAGCGAGTGCTGGTGAGCGGTATGTTGGTGTGAAATGTGTGATTATAGCCCGCGGTAATCTCATGAACGTGACTTTACTTGGCCGCGTGGAAGGTTTATGAGTTGCCCTTTACTGGCTGATTGGCGATTGATAGGTGGTGCGAGGGTAATGACACTATTAGAGCTGGGCTTATGAGTGCTGGTAACATAGGTAACTGACTGTTTGCGTAACGGTGTGTAACTTTGTTTTTATTGGTTTGTCAGTAAAATTACTGGGCTTATGAGACGTTATACCTCAGGGTAACGAGCGCACTACATTTCCTCGCAGGCTTTTGTGTTGCAAAGTTCCAAATGGCACTGCAATTATTATGGCCTGGCGTGGTGCACCATCAGGCAAACTTTACCAAATTCAAATTCAAAATGCTTTATTCATATAGGTCCCAACGGAGCACTTATGAAGGTTGACGACAAACTTGTCACATAATCCAAAAATAAAACCATCAAAACCCCATATCCCGAAGCAAGACGCTGTGAGCTAACATTATTTGTAACTATAAAAACTTATCTTTTCCATCTTGCTTTATTATACTTGCAATTAAAGATACAGTACAAAGGCTATGCCACTATTATCCAGTTGACTCCAGGTGATGTTAAAGGCAGTGATGCCCTTTTAATAGCAATAATCGCTGTTTTTCAATGCTTGTCCATCACTTTATAATACGGTGTTTATCTGCAATGTGTTTTTTAATTGACCATTGTATTATTTATGTGTTACACCAACTTATTATGTAGCTCATTGTAATACAAATCTACTGACACATAAATATAAGAATTGTTGACAGTGTTTCTGTTTATTTTTGCTGTCTACAATTTAACTGAACTGTGTGGTAAACTGTGTGTAATTTAGGTATAGTCATTTTGAATTGAAATAAGGTTAGAAATGGCAATGCGTTTGCTTTTAGTGAAAGGTTATTTCGTAGTTTAACCTAATTAAGAAAAAGGGACAGCATCAAGTTTAAACTTTTACATATTTATTTAGATGATTCAATTTCATCCTAAAAGGGATGTAATAGTAACCCACTTTACGAGCAAGTGTGTTGAAAAAAAAGATACAGAGATATCGATCTTGATGTTTGCATTGAAACATGAGGAAGCGAAGGGTTTTAGTATTAACCCACAAGCGAAACAAAATAAGAATCCTGACACACATATATGATCATTTTAAAGATATAAGACGCAACATAACTTTTCTGCCGAGCGAAACACTCAATCACCTCTCTACAGTGAGGAAAGATTTTGTTTATCATTCTAATTTCTGCATGCAAAAGTGCTTTTTCCACGCTAGCGGATAAAAAGCATTTTTGTGTTCATATTTCAAACTTGTGAGGTGAAACGAGAATTTGTTCCGATATAAACGTTAGTCATCAAAAATGGTGCAAGCACGCGGATTAATTTAATATTGTAATAAGTTAATGTCTGAATATATTTAAACTAAAACATTTTGCATTAACTTGCCTTTTCATAAAATTACCATATAATTGAATAGTCAATGGAAAATTCTAACTATTATATCGTCTATTTCCTACAGTTAAAGTTTTGCAAAGAAATGGCTTTCCGCTAAGTGCAAAAGCAAGCGTGCGGTAAACTGATTTAACGAACCAAAAGTATTATCTACGTCTAGACAATTTGGTCCTTTTGTGATTGATGGCTGTATTGTACTATAAAAAAAGTTGTGAAAGCTTTTAAAAGTGACTAAAAAGGAGCGTCCTCTTTTATTTTACTATTTCTATGTTCGATTCTATGTATTTTTAAGCGACTTTCAATAAAGGAGGGGGTTCTCAATTCGGTTGTATTTTTATTTGTTACCTTATATCTCCGTCATTTATAAACCGATTAGTAAATTATATTTTTTAATTGAAAGGATATGCTTTCAGATTGGTCCCATAGAAATTTAATCAAAATCAGTTCAGTAGTTAGTCACTGAAGTCGGTTCGTCGCTTTTTTAAAGCAATTTTTTTTATGTAATTTCACCGATTGGTTCCCAATTTCGCCGTCAATTGTGGACCAATTTTGAATATTCTTTTTTTGTTTAATCTTCATCATTGTACATCTGCACTAAGTAGAGGAAAATATGTGGAAACAACGTAAGAATGAATACGATGCTAACCTTGATAACATCGTCTTTATGAGAAAAAATTATAATAACTAACAATAATAGAACCTCGCGGACTTCCTATCAAATGTCATAAGGAAGAAGGCAAAACAAAGACATTACGTAATTTATAATCATGTTAGAGCTACTCAATCCTATGTAATTTTACTTACTGTTATATTAATCGACACCGTCTGGGTTAGTACCATCGTTTTGCTCGTGAAGTCTGCCGCCAAACAGTAGTGTGCAAGCATGACTGTGTTTCGGTTTGATGAGCAGAGTAGCTAGTGAAATTACTGCTCTTATGAGACGTAATACCTAATGTCTCAGGGTAACGAGCGCACTGCAGTGCCGCACAGGCCTGTGTGTTTCAAAGTTCTGAGTGGCACTGGAATTGCTATGGACCGGCGTTATTCTTACCATCAGGAAAACAACAGGCTCGTCTCGTTATCAAATACATAGTATAAAAGAAACGTTCATAATTATTTCAGTCTGTCAAATTAGTATAACTTAACACCAAACTGACGTTTCTAAATTCTAAAATAATTACCTACTATGAAATCAAGAGGGTGCTTTCTTGTTTTGACATTGCGTGCTGACCTGTGCATTTTATTAAATACCGCACTTTATTTCTCCTACTTTATTTTTCACGTTTTTTACAAGCCCATTTATTATCCAAATGTCTGAAAAAGTATAAACGTCAGCTTAAACTCAATTAATTCCAGACGTGTTTATTATTAGGTAGGTAAAATGTCATAAATGAGCCTTAAGACGCTTGCATATAATGTAAGTTAATTATATTAAAAGTAACTGACAAAAAAATGTGCCTAGTTATAAATAATCCTCAAAGGTCACGCTGCTTTAAAAAAGTCACTCAACAACAAAGTGAGACACAATTTTATACCGACGGCGACTACTTATGTATCACTATACAATTTTAGAGTTTTCCGAGTATAATATACTCTATAGTCAGAATATATGATGCTTAGAGTGTCCGCAAACTCCACCAGCGAGATGCTTTTTGTCCAGTCTTCTGATGTAGTACTCTTCAAGCTCCAATACTTGTTATAATCTAGGATAATAGAAGACTGTCGACACAAACAAATAAAACTCTTTAACTTTAGAAGCTGAATTAGCTTGAAGGAAACCAAAATTTTTTGTGGATAGTTCGTTCCGAATAGTTCCAGTGGGTCTAGACCGTTGTTCCCGACACACGCAAGCTCTGCTTCGTTTCTGACGTTAAATGCAAATGAATTAACTACTAACTACCTCGCCTGGAGTAGGGAATGCCGACGGATTGGGAATTAATCGCGTTAAAGCAACTTTATCGTTTCAAGTAACTTTTCCGTTTATTGCAAGTTTACGAGCTTGCGTGTTTGATGACTGACGGCATCCACACCCAGGAACGCTAAAATATGTTAAGGGGCTAGGTTACCCAAAAACGACTACTTTCTGCTCCTAAAACTCCCACACGGCTTGGTTTAACGACTTGAAAAAAATACTACCTGAATGATCAATTCAAGGGCATTAAATTTGATTGATTGATTTTTTTGTATTACCATTACTTATGGCTTGAAAAAATATTTAACAGCATGCTATTTTAAAACTATTTTCCCTAAAACTTCTAAATGACTTAGACGTTTGGGATTAATTTTACACCAAAAAATAAGGAAGAAAATTTTCTATAATTCTTATTGATTAAATTTGTGCATAGAGCAATATTTCGCAAAGAAATTATCAAAAAACTGAATTCCAAATGTACAAGTCTCAGAGGTGCTCTGCGCGGGCGCGCGCGGCAGTCATGCACTGGCATTCAGACGGGGAGGTTGTGTCGCTCGTTGCTCTGCTCACGCTGTCCGCCGACGTTACATATTTGTGTGCGTGAATGATATACAATACAAGTATTTGTTTTCGTGTGGGTTTGAAGCTTGCTCAAAGAGTAGCGTCTAGAGTGGTGAAATCTGATTCATTCCGTGATTTGCGCGTGGACACTCCTCGCATACATATTGAGTGGGTTACATTTCTGATTACAATTTCTTGTTTACGTACATCATTTTTACGAGAGGCAAATATATGTATTGGTAAACAAAGGAATATCGGGAGGTTGAGAACCGTTATAGAAAATACTGGAAATGAGATTGAAAAGTAAAATTACTGGCCTTATAAGACTTAATACCTAATGTCTCAGGTTAACGAGCACAATGCAGTGCTGCATATTTTTGTTTTAAAGTATTGATTGGCACTGCAATTGTTATGGGCCGGCGTTATCCGAAAACTGTAAATATGTTGTAATTGCAGTGCCATTCACAACTTTGAAACACAAAGGCCTGCAGGGCACCGCAGTGTGCTCATCATAATGCTGGCCCATAAAAATTGCAATGCTTCACAGAACTTTGAAACACAAAGGCCTGCGCGGCATTGCTCTGTACTCGTAACTAAGTCTCATAAGCTCAGTAATTTCGCTGGTTACTTTGCTCATCAAACCGGAACATAGTAATGCTTGCACATCTGCCGGCAAGCATATAATGCTGTTCCGGGAGAAATCAAGGACCTACCTTGGACACGGTTTTGGCAAAAATTGAAATGTTGGTTGCATGAAAAATATTACTATACTATAGCTGAAGTTTTAAAGTTTTAAAGTAATTTATTTGACCACTGAATTTCTAGAATTCTATTTAAATTATTGGTTTTATTTTTGGACACTTTAGTATAATTAATAAGAAAAATAATAACATTTGATAATATAAATAAGTACCTATAGGAAATGAAATATGAATTGTATTACGATTATTGTGTCATTAGTTTTTTGTAATATTTTAAATTCAATGATAGTTAATTATTCTAATATTTGCATGCCACAATGTGGTAAAATGTTTATGATACTTTATATTTTCTATACCTGTGACCCGACACTATTGTTGTCACCAACATTTTTAGCAAATAAATTATTATGATTAGGCTTCATGAACAAAGTGGAAACCCAGACGGACACTCGCAGATGACTCGATACCTCGTAAATGACACCAAAATAAAAAACACGACTACAAAAGTAAAAATAAAAACAACCCGAAAATCATTTATTTACGTACATGTTAATTTTTGGGTCAAAATGTGTAACAAATTTCAACTTTACGGAGCAAATTGGCTGTCTGTACTTTTATTTTAGTCCAGAGCGATATTTTGAGATCAATCTCAACGTTGGATAATCTCATGTGCGTCCGTACCGTTTATTTACGAATAATAATGATCACTTCAACACTTCATTTCAATGAAAAACTTTCCACTAAATGAATTCAAAGAATTATAGGCAAAGATGCCGTGCGCGCGTGCGGGTACCGCTTCGTAGCGGTTCATCCGCGTGTTCTATGACGTTAGGTTTTGCGATGTTCTTGAAAGACGTAGTGTGGACCGCGCGGGGGAAGTGCGCTTGACTCCACCCATTCGAGCAAGGTCCTTGGCCCGTATAACGTCCTTAAAGTTATAATTAGAGTAGGTTTGCTAAATACGATTTAAATATGTAAGAAAATTTGAGCAATAACTAAAACGTTCCGTAGAGGCATCCTTAAGCTGTGGACTGTAACCGTGTTACCACAAAAAAACACTTTTAGATGCCTGTTTAGCTAGACAGTGAAAAAGATAAACGTCTAAAATGATTAGAAATGTCACTACAGAATTGAGCAAGACAACGGTTAAACACTAATCAAATCAGGATTTCTGGTTGCTTATATTTAAAAACGCGAGTAAGGCATGTTTAGGAGTTAAACACTGTTTAGCACAGGTTTAAAGTGTGTTTAAATTTTTTGTGGTAAGACTGCAAATGGTGGCGTCTTGGTCAACGATTCCAAAGCAACTCAGGTCAGCAAAATGTTTGTGAATTATTTGTATATAACCTTGATATATCTATTTACATCACATTTGATGCTAAAATTTTCAATTTCTATTGGGACCTGCGTTCTCATGCCTACACATGCCTTATTAGTATTATTAGTTAAAATCAACGACTATCTAGTCAGTGCTTAGAATAGTGATTTCATTCATGTTTCCACTTCAACCAACCTGTGTGTCTTATTGCAAAGGTAATAAAAGTCATAATTTCCCAAAAACCGTTTTCAACAAATTGTGTTTGCGTAAATGCGCTTTATGCCTTAGCATTATGAGATATAGTCCTACGCAAGCTCGTTGTCATAATTGCACGGTAGGTAATCATATCTGCAGCGCGTTAAATAGGTGTTAGGTGTTTAACAGATTGTAATGGTTGTCGGCACCTCATTGTTACTTGTCATGGTGGTACTCAAACACACTTGTATTGTCGATGGAAAAGAAATTGTTGTGGAAGTTTCAAGTGACTTATAATTTGCAACTCCAATACACGGCATATACCTAATTTGCAACTCCAATATTTGATTATACATAAATGATCTATAATATTTTAGGGTTGAAAACAAAAGGATTAAAGTATTTGTTTAGTACTTTACATTATACGCAAATTTGTTAATGAAACCCCAATCTTTAAAAATACTTTTCAGTAGCCTAAGTGAGTAAATATGTAGTTTTGTTTTTGTTTCTTTATCAATACCGTGCAAGGTCCTTAAAACTTCAAAACTAACTTCAGTACATCAATATGATAAAACTGTACATAGTAATTTGAAAATATAGAGATTCGCAACTACTTAATCTATATTCCAAGTTTTATTCATAGTAAGATCAAGTCAGAAAGTGGTCAAACATTCGAGAGTAAACTACTTATCAGATCAGAGGGGAAAAAACAAGGCTGAGAAAGAATGAACTGGTCGAGTCGCGAACACATACAGCTTTTTTAATGTTGTTTTTGCACCTAATTGAATAAAGATAGTCGAGTGAAGAGAACAAATTGTTTTGTTTTTGAAAATTATCCCTAGAAACGGGATATTTACCTTGTATTTGTGTATTTGTTTTGAGTTTCCAATATTTCGACGCTGTGGCAAATGGAGCACGGGGTTTCTTTGTAACAGCGCCGAAATATCGGAAACTCAAAACAAATAATATACATGGTATATATTCCGTTTCTAGTGATAATTTTCAAAGTGTTATTGTTTTGTTTTCTGGTTTCCAAAAACGCAATGCAACAATGTCTTAAAAAGTTTAAAGTATTATATTAAGTACTGCCTTATAGCGCGGGATGGTGCATCGATTTATGTTAGTCACAACCTATGTAGACAACATAGAGCTTTTATAAGTACCTGAGGCCATTATAATACTGTTCTATCATTAATCAATATAGGCAAATGAAATGATTTGCATTCAGCTTCATTAATTAAATACTGAGCGCACCGAAATTATTTAATACAGAATTAATCTTTCCCGCATAATCGATTTATTCTGAACATTGATTTAATAATTGCGTTAATAATGATAATGATTCTGTTTAATAATCGTGATTCATTGACGGCATGTCATTAATTTCGCTATACCATTACAGCTGTTGGACCTTGGCCTGTGGTTGGTCGTGGTTAGGCAATCCACATGTCGTTAACTTAAACACTTGCACTCGATACCCGGAGTTGAAGTCAAATAAAACTTGACAAAACAGCATACAAATTATGTGTGTGTCAATCATCATCCCAATCATTTGGAATATTCTATATTTTTGCTTTTGTCTATGCTTTAGGTTGTTTTTCGATCATGCGCATAATTGTATTTCCAATGATTTTTTTCCTTTTCATTCATTCGCCGTTCTACAAATTTTAAAAGATTCATTTTGTATTCCTTCAGTTTTATTACCAGGCATAAGCTTGTTATAGCTCTCCCTTTTTGATAATTTGTAGTATTTTATTAGTAAAAACATTTTAAATACCAAACTAAAATTAAAAAATAATTTGTAATATATTTCCATTAAAAAAAGTATTTTAATAACGAAGGTACATAATCATTGTATTATTTCACTCGCTAAATGTCATTCATGTTTATGTAAAAATTACAGCCACAAAATGTATACGTGTATAAACATTTTTATTTTTCCGCGAAGTCGGTCGTAAAGTAGGAATTTACGATACAATTGCTCTGCCCACGTGGATAATGTTGTTAAGAACCTGTTTAACGGGAATTAAAAAATTAAAAAGGAGATATAGCTTACTTATTCCATCTATTTCTTGCTTCATGTATTTTGCAAATAATTTTTTACCTTATATTAACAAGAACAAACCCCATTAACCTTTTTGTATTTTATTTTAAATCTACGTACAATGTCAGCAACAGTATGAATTGATCATTAACTAATAATACATAGCTAAACTCATTAGGCCAATGTAAAATTAATGGTTGGCATTTGTATGGTGCAGTGTTTTGATTCTAGTTAATTTATAGACAATAATTATTTTTCGAAAGCAATAAACAACGTATTATTGAATTTAGTTAATATTCGAATCTTTAGCCCTGCACTCCTTGACTACATCGTTAGCAGCGAAAAAGACTGTAATTGTATTTTGCTGATAAAATGGATACTACCGTGTTACCACAAAGAAAAACACTTATAGACGCCTGTTTAGCTAGACAGTGTCTAAACATAAACGTCAAAAATGATAAGAAATGTCACAACAGAAATTGTGTTAGACAACGGACAGACACTACTTAAATCAGGATTAGTGGTTGCTCATACTTAAACACGCGACTAAAGCATGTTTAGGAGTTAAACAGTGCTAAATACAGGTTTAAAATGTGTTTATTTTACTGTGGTAAGACCGTTAATGCCAAACGCCAAGCAACAAAAAAAACTTGACATCAATCGTTCGTATAAGCTAATATTTCAAAAAATAATAATTCAAAAAATATGTACCACGTACCTATTTTTTTAACAAATTAAAATATTTGCTCGGAGAAATTACCAGTAAGGTTTTTCAAAAGAAATTATTTAAGGAGAGTTTATTTGAAAAAGCATGTCGTGCGTCAGCGACATAATTCCGATTCCTATACACAAAATATTTTGAAATAAAGTACACAGCAGCCGTTATACCTACAGTTAAGTGCAGTGAACATTCCACAACCTTGGCCGGTCCCACATGCGGCATTCGAGATATTTCGGATGAGATGTACGGCATTCGACGCCCACAGCTTTGCGGTCGATTTTATTACGAAATTCGCAAGGGTACCATTAAGTTGCTCGCGAGTGTACACTTGACTTTGTAAATCCACTTGGCTGCGTTTGCGGTTTTTCATTACGAACGACTAATAGGTATCTACCAGAAAAGAGTTGATGCCTAATTTTGTTTAAGATCCGGCTACGTTGAAACGTTTTTGAAAATGGCTGGAACTCTTAACTGTGATCATCACACTATAAGTGATTAGCGCTGCAACGCCTACTGCAAGTGAGGTGATGGAGAGCAGTTTCCGGTTTTTTAATCAATTTTTATGGTAGACTAGCTGTGCTGCCCGCGTATTCACCCGCGCGGTGATATTAGATTTCATGGTTTTTATTTTTTTGCGTGGAACCCTAATTCTTTTTCTAAAATAAAAAAAGCCTAAGTTACTCCTTATAACATCAGCTGTTTGCCAGTGAAAGTCCCGTCAAAATTGGCCCTGCCCTTTTGGAGATTACCCGGAACAAACAGACAGATAGACAGACCGACAAAAATGTTAAAAATGGTTGTTTTGTTATAGGTACCGTATATACTATCATATGCATTTGGTAAACAGCTGTTTTGATATTACAAACAGACACTTCAATTTTATTTTTTTGTATAGATATACATACTTAATAGCTAAAAGCTATGTGACATGATAAAATCTAATAAGTTAACGGTAAAGAAAACAATAGCCAAGAAGAAAAGATGGATGTCGACAGGTGGCGCTGTATATCAGGTGGAGCGTCTGAAGTCTAGACAAATAAATAATCTGGTGTTTGAGAATCCGTCGAGTCGTTTATCACATACTAACTTCTGCCCGCGGTTTCATCCGCGTTTTACACGAACCGTGCATTTTCCCGGGATACAAAATATCCTATGTTACTCTCCGCTCCATAAACTATATCTATGCCAAAACTCATGTCGATCCATCATACTTTGCTGCGTGAAAGAATGACAAACCAACAAATACGATTCTCATTTTTTTCAACGAGCTTATAGCTTATAGCCTTTATTATCTAGCTAATACATAAATAAACTCTACATCTAACCTAGCCACAAAAACAGTTGGATAGTCTACATGGTTTGCAGACAATACAAATGTTCTAGACCGCTACCAGTTGGAAGCATACTAATGACATTATTATACTATTTAAATTTTATTGTTTCAGAAACGAATATTTGCACAAAATTTAATCATGACATATATTTGTGTGTTAAACCGGACAAGTTAATAAAATGCTTGTAAAATAGATAAGAATCTGTAATTTTTCGAGTACCAACCCTTCGTTAAGGAAGCCTCAGATCGAAACAATAGCCTCTTCTGCGTCGACCCCCCACTAGAGCGTCACTAGAGTAACCTAACTGCACTTGGCGAGGATGAGTAGTGTCCGGGATCCGGGACTGTGTCAAGTGTCAGCCCGGAGCAAATGCATATTTTTTATACTATCGAATAAAGAGACGATCTTGTAGTTTGCCTGTTGGTAAGCTCAAAGCCAGTCCATAACAGTTGCAGAGTCACTCAGAGCTTTGAAACTCAAAGACCTGCGTGGCACTGCGTTGCGCTCGTTACCCTGAGAGAGTAGGCGTTAAATCTCATAAGCCATTAAGTCATATATTAACTCAGTAATCACTGACTAATTTGCTCATCAAATCAGAACACAGTAAAAATTGCGCATTACTGCTTGATGGCAGACTACAGGAGCAAAGCGGTGATACCTACCCACCCTATAGCAGAAAAGTTAGTCCTATCACCTAGTAGTAGTGTACTGTACTAGTACTAGTAGTTTTATCATGTTATCATCTTGATTTGAAATAGGTATATTAACATTAGAGGATTAAAGAGATGATGACTAGCTCGTCTCGTTATCAAATAAATAAATAAAATATATGTATATTATCTTAATATAATAAAAACTTATATATCTCACGGAAATAACTTGACTTTAATATCCGCAAAAGGACTCCTTATTCAATCGATAGTAAATAATAATTCGAACGCAAACATAAATTATATTTCTATTTATAGTTACTTAATACTCGTATAACTAATGTCTTAACCCAATAAGGTCTAATAACGGCTTCAACCACAATATAATTGTCCAATTATATCTCAAAGACAATGTGTCAATAAACACTTATGACCTATTACTAGATACGATCGGTATGTAACAGAAAACGTAAAGGCGAAAGTATCCAGTTACACAGTACCTACCTAATATGGTAGTATTCGATATCACTAACCTTCAATATCTACCTAGTCTTATGAACTAGGAAATGTGCCGAAGTATAAATACCTAGTATTCAATAAATATGACCTACTAGGTTCTGCCCGCGGTTTTCACCGGCGTTCTCACACGAACCGTGTATTTTTCCAGGGTAAACAGTAACCTATGTTACTCTCCGGTCCATAATCTATATCTATACCCAAAATCACGTCGATCCGTTGCTTCTTTGCAGCATGAAATAAGGACAAACCAATAGACGTAGAAACACACTTTCGCATTTATAATATTAGTAGGATAACTATATAAAATAATAATTAATAAAAAGATTAGAGCTGGCGAGTAAATAATTATTTTTAATTATGAACTGCACCTCGGGTTGGTTAGTTACAGTCGTCTTGGTATGTTTCCAGTGAACTGCGATACGGTACGTTTTTTTTACTAAATGAATAAAACAAATTAAAAGTGAAGCCTGTTGGCAGAATTAAAACATATACCCCTAGGTACCTATTTTCAAAAACAGCACAGGATTTGAGTATTAATACACATATACGCATTTTTGCCTTTGATGGCGTACACAATATTGCACAAACAATGGACACGCACAACCTACCGTTAACTCTCCAGAGTTCTAGGGGACTTCCTCATTAGTCGTGTAAGCTAAGTGCTAGATTTTATATACCACCCATTAACATTCCTGCTCGCCTGGTACTTGACGGGACAATAGGAAGCGACGATAAGCCCAATACGGTGTTGACAGTTACTTAAAGCTCTTGTGTGTTGCTGAATACCTGGTGTTTTTGTTTGATAATGAAGGAGATACATGAGATAAATGAGATCTTATCGCGTTTTTTACCTTTCTCCAGCTAATGTTAAATATATAATCATCATGATCATCATTCTCAGCCTGTATCGACCCACAGCTGAGGTTAAGCCTCCTCCCCCTTGTTCCATTGAAACGTGGTATGTGTCAATCAAAACGATCTTTCCACCGACCGCTTCGATGTCATCGACAAATAAATAATATTAAGAGCAATTATACCAAGTGGCTCAACGGAAGATCAGCGCTGGTTACTTAATACCAGCTTTATGCTGAGTTGGGACCCTTATGCGACACATCTCTTTTTCATTATGCTCATCTGTATGTTTACATTTTGTATACATAATTATGACGATGTTTGTTTTTAGACTACGTTGTCGCAAATAAATGATTTCTTTTTTTCTTTTTTTTGGAACAAGGTTTGTTCTTAGCGCAAAGGATGATTTAAATATCATCTATTATTCAAGGTATCCATAACAGAACAACCGTAAACGTCAAGAACTGACCACCATTAGGAGCAAACCCGTTCTTGAGTAGGCACCGTGTTTATGCAAACAATAGCTCGCCCTCCGGCAGCGTCAGGAAGAAAACAGGCGATGACAAAAAAAAAAAGATCGTATTGAGTGGCGCTCATCAACGGTGGTTCGTCTTGAGCAGAAGATAATTATGAGTAGATACTGATTTTATCAACAAAACAATTATTTAAAATCTCATCTTTTTTTTTTTTTTTTTTTATGTTATTTGGTAACGAGACGAGCTGGTCGTTTGCCTGATGGTAAGCATAACGCCGGCCCATAACAATTGCAGTGCCACCCAGAACTTTGAAACACAAAGGCCTGCGCGGCACTGCAGTACGCTCGTTACCCTGAGACATTAGGTATTAAGTCTCATCTTCTCGTATGAACAATTGAATCGCCCTGATGTCGAAAACTTTAAAGCCAATCCTTCGTATGAGGTTTAACAACGGGTGTCAATATCAATAACGCATCGTATGAAGTGCTAAGCGGAAATACTCAGTTGTAAATGTCATGAGCGTTTTACCCACCCACTACAGTTTTACCAACCGAATCATAAGAGTTGATCTTATGAGAATGGCTGATCAGAGTACTTCAAAAAAGTAAGGCAGGTTAATAACAGCCATTTTAAAGGTGGCTTTTTAGCATAATATTTTCGTATATCGTAGTATAATATTGATCTTGATATATCTTTACGAAATATAACTAATACAATAAGACCATGGTAGTGCTAAGTGTAAACTTAATTCAAATAGGTAGATACTGTAGGTACAATTTTTAAAGCAACTTTGACCAACACTGTAACACCTAGATTGCCTGCAAATAGAATTTCTGAGCATTGTTCCAACGCCGCCTGTACTGCTGTGATAAGGCTTTCATATTTCCATTGTGTTTCATGTATTTGTTCAATGGATAATTCAAAAACCCATCCTAATGGGATAAACTGAAATAGTTTTGTGAAAAAAAAACAAGACGAGACGAGGGAGACGCGTTAGTCCGTCATCCTCGTTCGCGATATGTTTGTGATAGGTATTATTTGAATGGTACTGGGTAGATTGCTGGTGGATCTACAGTCATTTCAATGGAATCACGAAATACCGATATCACGAAAAAACAATTAAAATATAAAATAAATTAACTAAAAGCTTCCAATCAACAATCAAACAGTTCCTAAGACCAAAGGTTAATAGTGACAGAAACTACTTATACGAGTATGAACTTAGTAATATCACTGTTACCAACTAAAGAAATATTCGAGTTTTTCTATAATATTGGATAACAAAGCGAGGGCGTTGTGGACGATGATTGAATAATTATTGGAATATTCTTTTTAGACATTCTAGAAATAGGAATCGCATTGATGCTGCAGCTGCTTTCATTAAGTAAGATAGCCTCTGAATTACATAATAAACCTGAATTAATATAATAAATTCAAACCCATGATGAATAAACCTGTCAATCAGGTCAATAATCATTTAAACCCGGCGAAGAAGCTCCTAAATTATTCAAATAAAACTCTGAAATAAACGAAAATGCGACATATTATGCGTCTGAAGCAGACAAATTAGAGGCATATCGTCGCCACTTCATAACGAACGCGACAATATTGCGGGCATTTTTACAGGGCACATCCGCATAAAAATATGTGGTCTAAGTCATGAGATATTATTCAGAAAAAAGTCTGGTTTGAAATGATGTCGTAGATCTGCTAATGGCTCATTATTTGATGATAATTTGTCGTGAGTTTACACTAGATGGTAGGACTAACTCTTCTGCGAGTGTCCGTTTGGGTTGGTACCACCGGTTTGCTCGTGAGGTCTGCCTAGCTGATAACTATGTTATAGCATTTTTTTGAAATCTAAACAACAATGTCATACATAATATTTTCTGTAGGTTTTAAGAGTTACCTGAGGTCTATGTTGTATAAACTTAGTCTAGTTTAAATCAGTGAAATTACTGGGCTTATGAGACTTAGGCTCAGATTCAGAGACCAATATAAGCGGGGATTCGTGCTTCCATATGTCAAATTCTATACAGTTTTGACATATGGAAGCAAAAGTCCACGCTTAGACTCATCTCTGAATCTTAGCCTTAATACCTAATGCCTCAGGGTAGCCAGCGCACTGCAGTGCCGCGCAGGCCTTTGTGTTTCAAAGTTCTGACGGGCACTGTAGTTGTTATGGGCCGGCGTTTTGCTTACCATCAGGCAAACGTCAAGCTTGTCTCGTTATCAAGTAGCATTAAAAAAAATCACACGCCAGCTTCGTATGTCTTGTGCCATATCTAGTTTTGGATAGTGTCCAACGCTCCGCACGTACCCCGGGGGACGCCACCACTGCAATTTATGTAAACGCGGCCTTATTCCCGGGACTGTGCGATTTCTGCTTAAATTGGAATGTTTATTCCAATGTTTATTTAAACACAGTTGGCTTTCGTGCTCTGTTTTTTACTGTTTACATTTTCAGGATGGTTTATGTTTATAAAATATTATACAAATGTTTGTTTGTGTGTGTTATTGACTATCACTGATGCATAAATAGGTACTACCGAGTTCAGTGATTGCGGATTTTATGAAATAAAATACATACTTACATATTTTAACTGCAAAATTGTGACCAAGAATTTCTCTGCTTCTATTTATTGCCTTTCTTTATATTGCGCACATCTTAGTTACACGGGAACTTTCCTTGAGTTTATATTGTACAATTCTGATATCATTATAAATTGATTATTTATTTATTTTCAATTGTATTCGTTTATTTCTTTTTAGCTCTCTGTAACATGCTAACGTCTGTTTTGTATTGTCTGCAGGTGATATCGAGGATTGCATCGTCACTCCGGCTCACCAGGGCCAGTTCACACCGCTACCCGAGGCACTCTGTGACTGCATTATGGACCTTACGTCACAGGTAAATAAAATCCATTGAAAACATATGAATCAACTAGAAATAATACTAATAATCACTATCTTAAATTAACTTTAGATAACTCTCGTAATGATATAATCTCCGTAGCTAAGTTGGTAGTAACCCTGCCTGCAAGGCGAGGGGTCCCGGGTTCGATTCCCGGCCGGGGCAGATTTTGTGTAAGCATAAGTTTGTTCTCGGGTCTTGGATGTTTGTGATGTGTATCTGTGTATGTCCATGCCACCTGCGACACAGGGAATCCTAGTGCGGGGGGTATGAGTGTGTAAGCGTTTATTTTATGTTTACGTTTAATCTATGCTGATGGATAATTTTATAGGTGTACAATAAAATATTCTTCTTTTCAATATTTTTATAGAATTTTGTATTATCTGTCTGTGCACATTTTCAACACGATTGTGTATCGAAAAGTGGTCAGAATTATCACCAGATTTATCATTGACATATACGCTTATTTTTTTGAAGGGCCGTGCTTTTGTTCTGACGATCTTTAAAGCGACTCCGAACAGAGAAGAGCCATTCAGTCCTAAAAATTGACAGACAAATAGGAATCGAATTTAAATGAAAGTTTGTAAGAAGCCAAAAACATTTTTGGAATAGCAGATGTAAGTAATAATTATCGGCGCGTAAACGTCTATACTTGCAAAGCATAATCTGCTGCAGAATCTTCAAGCTTTATTGAGTCACAATCAGAGGCAAATCCAAGTGAATCAGGCTAGATTTGTACAAAACATTTTTTACTTTCGACTTTCTCGTAAATTGACACAATTTCGGGACGATATTAAGGTTGTGATCAATTTTGTAAATCATTGGTACCATTAGAATTTTATTTATTAAATGCAAGTCAGCATGATGTCTATTGTAGGTCTGATAATAGATGTCTAGAGCATTTTCAATTTTAGATTTTTTTTTCACTGGCTTCTCTGCTCATCAAACCGGAACACAGTAATGCTTGCACACTGCTGCTTGGCGGCAGACTTCACGAGCAATGCGGTGGTAACAACTCAGACGGACACTCGCAGAAGAGTTAGTCCTACCACTAACATAACAATAATAAACATTCCAATAGTATTTAATGATAGAAAACGGATTTTTAACTTTCAAAGGTAAAAAGAACATTCATGTTAATAATTCATAATTCATAATTTATTTTGCATAAATGTACATTGGTGGACAGATACAATAGTCAAGTAAGTACGTACATTATACCCAGTTCGGGTGTCGCAAATAGTCTTAATGTACCTAACTACTACTAGCACATTAATACTACTCATAATATTATAAAGCAGTAAAGTTTGTGAGTTTTTTTGTTTGTTTGTTACAACTAATATCTGGAACCGCTGGTCCGATCCTAAAAATTCTGTCACTAATAAGAATCTATATTATTCCTGAGCGCTATAGGCATACATTTTGTTGTGATTCCACGAGTGCGAAGCCACTTGCAGACGCTAGTATTGTATAAAATCATATATAAAGCATAGATAAAATATAAAATATGGTCATATACTAAACAGATAGCACAGCATATAAAAAGTTATAAGAATCGAGTTAAATCTAGAACAGTAACCTTACGTGTATTTTTTTCTATTTGAGTGAACTTAAGTTACTAAATACCAAAATAGCTACAACATTCTTCATTTTTACACCTCTACAGTAAAAGCTAATCCTTACGTTTTAGCACCTATTATTGCGCTAGCTAAATTAAATCATAAACCGAAAGGTATCGTAATTTATATTTTTTATCACATTTGCATGTCAAACAACCGATTTCCGTCAAAACGGTCCTAATGCCGGTACCGGTGCGTTGATTCTTAATTCTTGACCATGAAATGTGAAAAAACGTGCCGGTGCCAGCATGGGAGTGTGCGAAACCTGTTTTAGGTGAATATTTTGAACAACACTGTGGTTGTGTGGTCTGAGTGCCACTTCAGTATATGGCTTATGAGGATGGGTATGGCTCAAGCGGTTTTAAAATTTATAGTAATTTATAGACGGTTTAGTGAAGTTTTATTTTTAAAATAAATTGACAGCGTTTAGGCCTTACGGTTTTTAATGAAATCTTTCAAGTCCAAAATCTCCAAAATTAATATACCCGAGACCTATGCATACTGTTTATGCATATAAAATTTCGAGGATTTTGTACTTAAAATGTTGCATGAAAAGCCTTGAGGCGTAAAAGATTTTAGCGCAATATTTTAAGGGCAACAATTTATTATATTGACCATTTCAAGGCTTTTTTACAACTTGAAAAAGACACAATATTCACAAAGTTAGAGAGGTCACAGAAGTAAGAAAAAAATAATTTATCTTTTCTCAATTGCGGATTTGTATAGAATTTTTTGTCCGTTGTATACTTTTTCGCTTGGAGACATCTCTTATTCTGGTTTTTCCCTCTATCTAAAATTTCATCGAACGGATAAAAGATATCGATTAGCAAAAGTTTTTTTTTGATAACAATAAAAATTAAATTCACACAAACTTATCTTCTTTTAACAACGACCAAATAAACAAAATCTCTTCCGAAATCGCTAGCGCTTGTGACCTGCAACCTTTCCAGGTCATCCAAGTTGTTAAGAAATTCTTAGCTGTCATGGTCTTTTTACAAATTCTGGTACACTCCTATAAATAGCGAACTTGTGATCTCAGACCGGCTAACGGCCATATTTATGTCGTTAGCAATGATTAAATTAAGGTTTCTATAGTTGTTTCTTCTTTTAACTTTGATTTCTGTTTGTCTGCTTTGTCAGTGATAAATCTATGGGTCCATGGTTAGTTAGTTATAGCTCAAGCTGTAAGCCGCTTGCGCATTGCGCTGTGCGCAGTGAAATTCACTTGAAATATACAACTGCAGTAACTGTACGCAGTCAAAACACAGCAATTGTTACGTGCGGTTAGCGTATACGCTTGGCTATAACTAAATGAATGAATGAGCTGATAAAAATAATAAAACTCAGCTTAAATCAAACAAAGATAATCGCCAGCTATTGAGCAACCCCAACAGTTTATACAGACACAATAAAATTAGAAGAAATTATATTTGGAATTATAGCAAGCGGCACAACAATTACTTATTCCTATCAGCACCATTGCAAAATAAGTCACAGACAATCGAACAAGCTATCCGATTAATTTGTCAACTGCCACTATTGCCCAATGAGACAGGCTTAATTCTGCAATCTGTGACAAGGAATGCTGATCTAGACGAACGTGTGGAATGTGGGCTGGAATTCTGTCACCTGTAATTGTTCTATAGAACCGTAACTTGAAAAGAACTGAATGCTCGTTCTACGTTTAGTCTTTATCAAAAGAAAACAGAAAATTTAATGACCTCAACCTCATCCTTGGTTCTGATTCGAAGGTCGATTGTTTAAATCCTATAAGTTCATGTTCCAAGCAAAACATCGCGATGCAATTATATTTGACACTAGCTGCTGACCGCGGTTTCACCCGCGTGGAGATATTGGCTTTTATAGTTTTTATTTTTTGCGCGGAACCCTAATTCTTTTTCTAAAATAAAAGTAGCCTAAGTTACTCCTTATAACATCTTCAATCGGCCAGTGAAAGTCCCGTCAAAATCGGTCCAGCCGTTTCGGAGATTACCCGGAACAAACAGACAGACAGACAGACACAATTTTTAAAAATGGTTCTTTTGTTATGGGTACCGTATATACTTTCGTATGCATTTGGTAAAAAGCTGTTATTTTGATATTACAAACAGACACTTCAATTTTATTTAGTTGTATGTATATAGAGTATAGATATGGATGTAGTAGTGCGAAATAAAATTGTATTATTATTATTATTCACTTTTTTATTTCTAATCTTAAATCTAAGTTTTTTACAATATTCTTATAAAAATATAAAATGTTATTTTAATAATAACATTATATTATTATTATATTGATGTGTTCCAAAAGCTGCATTTATAAGCCAGTTTATAGTCAAAGATTTAGTATTTTTCCATCTTACACCAAACCATAAAACGCTAAATTAACATGTATAAAAAACAGAGCGGAGACAATAATGCAATTCGACACATGAAACTCTCATAAAATAATCATCTAGAACAAAATATTTAGGAAATAGACATGTAGAACAAGTGGCACTATTTCTCAACAGTTCCAAACAAGATATGGACCTATTGTGCAGTTGTGTCATCCACGTTCAACAAGCGATTGCTGCTGTCAAAAGCCGCGGGCCCCGCCCCTGATAATCGTATAATGCAAAGGTCTTCGAGAGGTTTTATAGAACGTTACATATTCATAAGGAAACTAGTTGCAGTGAATTTATGAATTGGGTTATTGTGGTCCTTGATGTTATTAAAATAATGTAATTTGATGCTTTGACGCCTCAGTGATTTGGTAGCTGTGACTGTAAAGGGTGATATAACACCTAGGTTGATGGTTCGATTACTTTTAAAAGACAAGAATAATACTTTACTGCCGTCGCCAAATCTTTTTTTAAGTTCTTATCACCTGGTATATGAATGTGTTTGTCAGTTTATTTGTCCTTATTTCACGCAGCAACAGAGCAACGAGATATTTGGCATAGATATAGTTTATGGATCGGAGAGTAACATAGGCTACTTTTTGTCCTGGAAAAGTGCACGGTTCTTGTTGGTATGTGGGTAAAACCGCACGCAGTAGCTAGTACAATCTAAGCTGTCTTTATCTTAGCTTCCGAACCAGTATCCTTATTTCTCTAAATCTAAATCTAAATCGACGGGCATTAAACACCCACCTTATTATGCCCGACCTAGCTTACCCAATTAAGAGAAACCGTTGTTTCTAGACAATTTTAGGGCATAAATCTTTACTTATATTGCACAAGTGACATAAATATCTGCAACATTCCTTGCTTGCGCAATGTAAATGGAACACAGTTATTAAAATTCAAACAAATAAATAATCAGTACAGGACTACCAAATTAAAAAATCCTCCTATTCATGCTGTAATAAAAGCTTTTGTAATTTTTCACGTAAGACACTCAGTTGATTCGTGTCTGGTAGGGCGAGTTCCGAATACGTTCTAATGTAAAAAAAGCGATAGGCCGCCTAGGTCAGATAATCTTTAAGGCACTTACCATTTTCGATTCTTCAATGCTTGCACATTACTGCTTGGCGGCAGACTTCACGTGCAAAGCGGTGGTGAAAATAATAGTTATCTAAGAGGTGAACTCTAAGAATTGTAGTACGAATTTTCAATGCAAGGTTAAACTAATACTGCTCTAAGAGATGGTAGTATAGGCCTCTAGCACTTTAAAGTTGGTTACTGGTTTACATATTATCTCCCTCCATAAAGTGCGTAGGTATCTTCGTGTGCGGGAATTGGCTTTTTGTACATACCTTCACCACTGACATACAATTACATGCACTAATGCATTGTTTGAAGGTTGTCTATTACTAAACAATGTCTAAGATCGGGCCCGATAAAATAACAAGATCAAATTTGCATGGATAGGCATTTTAAATCAGCTTATTGGGGCGGTGGTAACTATTATTGTGTTGCTAATAGACTTTATGGTTTATTTGTTGTATTTTATGTTACAACTAGCTGCTGCCCGCGGTTTCACCCGCGTGAAGATATTGGATTTCATGGGTTTTATTTTTTTGCTCGGGACCCTAATTCTTACAAGATAACAAAATAACAGCTAGAGCAGAAAAACTGCTGACATTACTAGCTGGTGGTCATAAAGCTTCAAAGTGGACCAAGACTGCTGTCGAGGAAAATGAAAACGTACCTGTGGAAAATTCTTGTGTGAAATTGAAAAGCTTGGTTAGTGGTTCAGACAGGCTTTATGGCCATATCGTTGGTTTGAGGATGCGGTTGCTGATTTTACGACTGTTAGCAGGCTCTGTAGGTATAAGAAAAGAAATCAAGCATTATTATTTATCTTTTTATTCTATTTGGTAACGAGACGAGCTGGACATTTGCCTGATGGTAAGCATAACGCTGGCCCATAACAATTGCAGTGGCACTCAGAACTTCAAAACTCTAAGGCTTGCGCGGCACTGCAGTGCGCTCGTTACCCTGAGACATTAGGTATTATATCTTCGCGCAGTAATTTCACTGGCTACTCTGCTCATCAAACCGGAACACAGTAATGCTAGCAAATTACTTTCTTGGCGGCAGTCTTCACGAGCAAAGCGGTGGTAACAACCCTGACGGGCTTTCGCAGAAAAGTTAGACCTAACACAACTGAATTCATCAGATTCTCCTTCTTTTTAAAGATTTTTATACACAGGCTAAACAGTACCTAAGGTTTTTATTCCGCGAAGTTATGGCACTACGTCAAATAAAGTTACACGGGAGTTTCAAATTTTTAATACTTATTATCAAGTTAAATTTTTATTTATTAAAGACAGAATCAGAATTATACGTATCATAGACCCAGAATACATATCTGTTGTCACCAGCTAAAGTAGATTATCGAATATAACCTGAAAAAACGTCGTCGTGGAGGCTTCGTACTAAAAAATAATTATTAACTGAAACTATAGATTATTAAAATAATTTCAATAACTGAAGCAGTCATTGTCACATATTTACAACTGATCATTTAACTAAAGATTTTTTTAAGTTAAAATTTTATAAGACGGTTTTTCAAATTTTCAATTTTTTTCCTGGTATTGCTTCTTTTGATTTTGTGTCATTGATTATTCATTAAAACTTTCATAGAAAGTTTATTTATTATATTTATTCCGGAACTTACAAAGTTCACACGCTTAATTCGATTATAGCTTCCTATAGAGTCCAAACCGGACTAACACCGATTGGTATCTCCACAAATAATATTCAATGCCAAGTGTCAAGTGTTATTGAAGGCCGTGGATGTATACATCCTGCCTGATTGGGAGATCTAGATTGGAATGATTAATGTATGAATTTTTAGATGTTTTGTTTGGCATAGGAACAGACGTGACCAAATCCTGGAGAATCAGTGACTGTTTGTTCATACAGGTCTTTCGAAAGGGCTAGCATTTGACCGTTCGCGTCATCTCCATCATCAGAACGTTAAAACCAAGTGCAATCTATTGGATTAGTCAAAACGAATCATATGAGCCCAAACTAGAGGGTAGACTACAGAGTCTTGAGCATCGACGCAAAATTGCAAGTCTCTCAGTGTTCTACAGGATACATTTTGGGGAGTGTGCGTCAGAATTACACAACTTGATTCCAGCATCTCCATTTTTCCAACGGACGTCTAGAGGCACGGCACTGCGTCACCCATATATGGTTGATATCCCTCCTGTCCGTACCAAGCGTTTTGCTTCAACCTTCATTATACGTACGGCTAAGGAGTGGAATTCTATGCCAGCCTCTGTGTTTCCCAATAGCTATAATTTGGGAGTTTTTATAGTTATATCATCCGAACTACATTCACACACAAAGTAGTTTTTTGATTTGACAATAATTAGAAGTAGGTTAAAATTGACTTTTAAGATTTTATTACACTGTTAGTTAGCTTTATTTTTCATTCCAAGACAGCAATGAAATCACTACGAAATTTGAAATTGTTGATAACCTTTAAGCTGTATCCGATGCCTTTGTTAAATCTAAGACACCATGGCATTTTCTATACAAAATCGAAAGAAGTCTGAAACGACTAAAAAAAACAACAGGAAACAGCAACATGTCACATGGTCCTTAACGACTAAACATACAACTCACAAAATAATCATATATACCAATTTCAATTGCTTATTTCGTGTTATACCAAGCACCCACATACCACATTGATGCCTTTATTAAATATGGCAATGCGCATTAATTTTGTGATAAGAAGGTTAGACACAGGTGTCTGTGGCAATGGTTTTGATGTATGGGTGCTGGAGGCGTTCTAGCTGTTTAGATCTTTATCAGATACTTTTGTGTGTGACCTGTCCTATGTTACTTCTATCGATGAATCTATTTTAGTCATATTGAAAGACGGTTTGAAAATGTTTTCCCCTGTGCAATAATCACCCTTTTCTGGTGTATACTATGTGGTCAAACCAAGTAACCTGAAATGGAGACTGGCTCCCAAGTGCAGCTGCCATATTCCGGCACCGGGACGGGAGCTTTCCAACGATTGAGGGGTTGTAGTTGTCCTGGCGCTAAAACATTGTCCTGCCACCGAACTAGAAGGTTGTGTAAGGTTGTGTTACGATGTATTCCTTTGCCAAAAGTTGACGCTTATGGTAAGAAGTAAATCGGCCAGTTGAACCAACCTCATTACTGAGTTAACAACACTTGAAAAGATTGCATTAACATGAGTACCATCTACCAATGTTGAAGTCTTTCTGTCTGAAACGTTTCTTCGTAAATCCTAAACAGAGTTTGACTTATATTACCAAATTTGGGACCTTAATTTTTGAAGTTTAAAAAGCGCAGTTTTATATGCCTTACGCAGCGAAATTTTTGAAATTAATTCCTAAAGAGCATCGTCATTCTCTGATCCTGAAACATTTTCTATAATCCTTAATTACAATACCACTTTCTTTTCCAGGGGCAATCGGCAACACTAGAAAGCATAAGGACATCCTTATCCTCAAAGTTTCCATCTATGCAGACACCGTCACAAGAAGTAGTATACGACACACTAGCTCAGCTGATGCAAGAGGGAAAGATCTACCAAACGTCGAGGGGCTTCTTCATAGTCACGCCGGAGTAAGTACATTTGTCTTTTAATCTTGGAAGCTAAAAAGCAATCTTTGCATTTATGAAATTACGCTTTTGGCGAAGTAGCTATCATTGACGAAAGGGATTTAAAAGTCAACTGATAACGTAGAACTATCACCAATCTATCCATTTTTTTTAATTAGAGTTTCATTTTTGATTTGGCCATAAGCTAACGCCATTGTGTTATTTCTAATGGAAGTATCAGATGCTAATGTCTTGGAAGGTATTATGAGGTAACTCCTACGTCAAGGACAGAACGGGACGGCTTGGTTCTAAAACAGGGTTTTTACCCTACATGTAATCCATACTTAACTACAAAGCTATAAGAGCAATTAGGTTTATCAATAATCCGCAATGAAGTGCAACATATTCCTAGCAATATACAAAAAGAATATTAAACTTTTGTATACGGTCAGTTTTAGATTTAGTTTCGGCGGCTTCATAACTATAATCCTGTCTGCAAAGCAAGGAGCCCGAGTCCCGTCATTAGCACTTGTGACACAGGGAATTCTAGTGCAAGGTTATATAAGTGTTTAAGTATCTATCTTAAGTTTACGAGAACCTTTTTTAAATTGTATGATAACTAACCAAATTCTTCCAAAAATGTAAAACAATTTACTATTCCATCTTAATCATAAACAAAACATATTCATCATGTCACCCAACAAGCCAGAACAAGAGTCTTCAAGCACTGCGTGTTCAATATTTATTAAATCTTCAATTACATGAGTCACATTGCCATTTCGAGATGTTGCCAATCTCCATTTGAGGTTATGTTGTGTTAAATCGAATGCACTCTGCGTAGGTACGGAATGAATGCGTTCGAATTGCTCGATATTCATAGGTTGCGTTTTGGCGCCAAACTTGACATTGCGCGCGTTTTAATGCAATATGGCGGACGTTTTTGTGAATGTGATATGTACGTACAAATTTTAGAATAGACAGTTATTAGCACAGCGTAACTATAAAACAGTTAATTAATCTGGGCGCTTACGATCAATTATACAATCATAGGGCAACTCTCTTCACTGTTGCTCGTCTATACTGCACGGGTACAGATTTCTCTAAAAGGTTCTCGATCAGATTGCATTCGAGAGAAGCGATCGACGCGATTATCAAGTATCAACTGTTTGTTCAACTAATATGCGATTGAAAATTGCTTCTTACACAAACGAAGATATTTAGATAATATAATGCAACGATTGAAGATGTTCAATGGCGATCAACCGTTTATAGAGCTGTAATAACTTACAGGTCTAAGCGTGAACAGCTTCAGGTCACTGAGGATATGTTAAAACTGATGGTAATGGACAAAATATTATACCTACGTATTTAAACGATAAATTACCCAAATTATGTTTTTGTATAAATAGACAAGTACACGAAATAAATAAACACTTAGCCCTGAAGGTTGCGTACTGCGGAACTGCTACTAATCAATGTTTTACCTAGGTGCCAATCACCTTAATTGTAGAATCATTATGAAAAATACCCATGAAATGAGAGGTTTTTGTCATCACCCGTCAAATTGTAAACAAAAACATGATGTTCTAATGATAGCTAAAAAAACTTGACGCCATTAAATTACAAGATGAAATCCGGTTGAGGATGACCAATCACAAAGTTTAATTTGTCAACTTAATTGTGTATGCAATAAGGTTCAAAATGGCGCGGTATAGCAACTATAACTTAGAAACAACACTTAAAAGTACAAAAACTCTGTGATTTCTTGTAAATCATTAAAATGTCTTACTATATTGTACAGAATTTTATTTCTACATAATTCTGTTTTTTTTTTTCGATTAACATGTAGGTATGTGAACATCAAAGTCGTTATAACATACCTAATTGTGATTATACAAATTAATTGAATAAAATCGTACTAATATTATAAACGCGAAAGTTTATGAGGATGTTTGTTACGCTTTCACACAAAAAGTACTGAACGGATTTTGATGTAATGCAATCAAAGCAAGGTGGAAGACATTTTGTGGTACAATTAGAGGATGGTCGCTACTACCATCCTCTAATTGAAAATGTATCAACAAGTACATTCTATTTAGACTTCCTGTACAATATTAATTTTAAGCTTACTTTTTTTGCAGACGTCGCCGCTCCAGATCGAGATCTTCTTCCCGGCATCATAGCAGTTTCGACGAGGACTGCCCTTCACCACGCACCATCCTGATGTCTGATCAGGAAGCACTTCACCAGCTGTATGGAGAGATTACCACGGTCAGAGACGGAGCAGTCACGCATCAGTGCGTGCAGACCAACCTGGCTGATGTTATTTGTGGAGGTAAGCACTAAATCATTAACTATTACATAATCGTCATTATACTGATGATTATTCTATCTTGCTCTAGCTTGTCCAATGAAGCTGCTACATAAACTTCGTTTCCTCGTCAATTTAGCAGCTGTATTCAAGACTTATCTGAGACTAGTATGTTTATTTTATTGTTATGCTCGTCATAGCATCTGCATCATCGCTGTTTTCCCGGTTCACTCCCATGCATGGAAAAAAGGATCAAACCTTGGAAACTAAACTACCTGTACTTGTACTATTATATATTCTGTTCTACCTGTAAGATTTAACCGTGAAAAGATTACGTAGACGCTTGATAACTGAAAAGATCCAATTGACCATCACAATGACATAGCTACATTCCCAATCTATCCAAAATTCCAAATGTCCATATCTTTAATAGTACAGTAACACATATCGATGCACAAAACTTCTTATAGGCAACTCACGATTCTAACAAAGGGACAATAATGCACTCTAAAAAAGTGCCAACATTTGTTACGTGTCTGGTTGTTACTTGTTGTGGAACCATGGTCCTCGTAGTATTTGATTCCCTAGATACAGGAGATCCTAATTAGGGATGAGAGTCTCTATACGTGATCTTTGGGCGTTATTTATATATTGGAAAACATATAAACAAAGATTGATAATTGCCTTCAGTCTTCAGCAAGAAAACATACGAAACAAATTTGTCAAAACAGCTTCAATCATTCTGCAAGTGGTATACGTCAGACGAAGTTTTGATTGCGGGTGAAATCTTAGACGAAATCTGTATATGGTGCACCGCTCTCCGACTAAAAAGGAAATAAGGTGGCGCCAAGATCCAAATTAGCGTAGTCTAATCACAGATTAGACATTTCGGTCTGTGTCATGCGTCCAGACACGTAGCTGGAAAAAGGAACAAGGATAGGGATGATTCACAATACATCGTCGTAACAAACCAAGTAATTGGTGTATGAAACTTGAAAGATCAATGTATAGTTAATAATTTGTAGGTAATGCTAACTAATGCTTAATCTGGCTGTCTTAAAGCATTTTGCCTTTTTTAACAAAACTTTCAAAGCGTCTTTTTCGAGATACAGGTTCTAATTGATCTTTTCCGCAAAACACCCACAAATTATGACTTCAATGCCGTATAATAACCTGCTTTTATTTATCCCAAATCGACACAGGGAGTGCCTCACGACTCACGAGCCATTATGAAAAAGATTTAGGCACCCAACATTTCCAGGTCACCTCTACTCACATCACTAGTAGGACTGAGGTTAAGGCCACTCTGTGGCATGAACTGGTCTAGTAGTTAGAAGGTCAAAATAGTCATTACTGTGGATCAAAGATAAGAAGTAAATTCGTAGCTTGTTATATTCATAAGATGTTTGAGTTGCAATGAGTCCGTTAAATCTAGGATGCCCTTCATAGATTTACGAGTAGATGACTAACGTAGCTGTTATTGAAATTAAGCTGTTTGACTGTTTGTTCTAGAAAGAGATACAGGAATGGGTAAGTGATCAATTTAGAATTTTATTGAATATTAATTCTCAACATCGTGAATTATACAATTTTATAAGTGTTTTGCAAAGGTTATCTCGAAAAAAAAATGTTATTGCTCTAAAGTCGATTAACCAGTTTGTATTTTTAGGTTGTTATGGAAATGCCAGAATTGCATATTTAGTCGAAAGAATCACTTCTAAATTGTGCTCACCGAATTCACACAAAGGGATATTTTTAAGTATGACTCATTTTGTAACTGTTTTCGAAGATTTATTACCTACCTACATCAATGGCTGGATATTACTCAAATTTCCCACGATACAATTCTCTTTGTAACGGTCGCTTCTGCCGTTCTAAAGTTTTAAGGAGGCATTGTTAACCAACTTTGAGCCAATTAAAGTAAAACTGTTTCGTCTGCAATTTTATGACCTCTGGGTCAGTTATTGACCGTTATTTTTTAAATTTTGACCTCATAAACTGAACACGACAAAATCAGTTCAATCATTGGCTTGACGGCTCCGTAGCTAAGTTGGTAGTAACCCTGCCTGCAAAGCGATGGGTCCCGGGGTCGATTCCCGACCGGGGCAGATTTTCTGTGTAAGCATAAAGTTTGTTCTCGGGTCTTGGATGTTTGTGATGTGTATCTGTGTGTGTCCATGCCACCTGCGTCACAGGGAATCCTAGTACGGGGGTATGAGTGTAAGAGTGTATTTATTATTATTATTATTGGGTAAGTAAAAATCTTCTGTAAACGCGATTTGAAGAAACCTTACTTAGCAAACGTTCGGAACATTTCAAGGAAAAATCTATTTAAAGCCGCTGACGTGGTATGAAGATAAAGACTAGATTCCCTTGATGAAAGCGGCTGAAAAACAAAGCATGATGCTATGTGGGCCAGCTCTGCAATGCCCTGATTCTAAGTTTGACCTGTACTACGGGTTTGTTGCAAATATTTTTTTATGATTTATGTTTAATTACGTTTTGTAGCACCGCTTAATATGTTAAATATGTTTCATTTCAAAATTATAGCTCTTCGCAGCTTAAGCGCTTCAATGAAGTAATTCAACGAATACTTCTTAGAATTATTTGGGTCAAATGTTTGTTTAGCATTCTCACGCAAATTCTAACAAACGCAGAGTACTTCAATACTATAACTGGTCCATGTAGATGCAAATCAGACAGAAATGTGACGGTACAGGTAGGATTAAAGGCTAATAATGCCGGAACTAAATACCTTAGTGGACACTGATCATTAATTTTCAACCAAGCATAAGACCTGGAATTCATATCAAATTACAACAAGGATACTTTTGAGTCGGCGAGTGTAGTCTTGTTTGTATTCAGAAGTGTCCTCTCAATTACCTATATTTGTAAGAGCAAAATTGATGATAATGTTGATGAAGTAGACAACGAACGAGCTTACGGATCGCTGTTTCAAAATAGATGGAAATTTACTCGGCTTAAGATCAGTGACATATTTTATGTGAATCACTTTTGGGTAGATCGACTTTGAGCCTTACTTGGTACTTGATGCGTGGGCTCTTTTCCGTAACTAGACCGTTTTTCGGCCCTTTTTGCGTGAACGTGTGGTGCGCGTTACTCCAACCACCCAATATCGTCCAGGAAGGCCAGCAGCTCGCTGACTTCAGTACAGGCTTCCCGGAGTGTTCATCTTTGAGCCATAAATACGCGTAAACTATTAACATTTACACCTTGACAGCGTCTAACGATTTAAAAATGGTGAAGCACTGATTAACAGCAACTTCTTCAGAGAATGGTTATATTCTCGGAAATATAACACTGTAATTATATCCCAAATTATTTGGGACTATTTTGAAATGTCCTTACACACCGACTCATTTAACATTTTAGTTTTGGTGAGCTAGAGTATCTTCGAGAACACGAAGTAGTATTGGTTCTGGCCTGTGCGGATACGCTTTCAGCTTTTTTGCTTTTATGCACGTGATTTACTGAGCTTAGTTTCTAAGAAGCGTCGAGGAAAGGGGCTTTATGATATAAGCTTCTACAGTATCGTATATTTTTGTAATCTGTAGATAAGACTCGAGCCTTTTTTACAAGCTTTTATTAAACTTGAATTGTTTTTATATATGTTTGTTTAGGTCTTGAACCAAATTTGTAAATACATATTATGTAAATAGGATGACAATGCAATATTATAACGTCTCAGACCTGATCTGATGATAGAGCCGGAAGGCGGCCACAGGAACTCTGTAACGAAATGACGTAACCCCATCGATTTTGGGCTCATTTCATTTGTCTTTTTAAGTAATTTTATCTTAGATGATCTCCAGGGTACTGGTGAAAAATATATTTTTCCTCAAGAAACTTATTCCTCGTTAGGTTAGCATTTAACCTCTCATGTCTTTATGTGATGTTATTCAAGATATTATCACGCTTAAAAAGGTGGAATGTTATTTTTAATATCGCCACCGGAACACACTGCTAGTGCGAACGATTTTCAACTTGAGATTTATCTGTCTATTCGAGCATTACAAAAATCCAGCGAAATATCTTATTTCGCTGCAAAAATTCCACGAGGCATCACCACGAGGCTTTTCTTCATTTTTATTCAAGTTTAATATCGGAGTCGAAGTTTTGATCCAATTCAATTATTTATCATACATTCTCTTCATTACTAATGCCCTCATCTCTAAGAAATCTTTGCTAATGATGACGCTGATACTGTTCAATGCAACATATGGAGTACCAATAAAAAAAATTGTTATGGAGCACGTTTCATTTTTTGGAGCTTCCCGAGGTGATCTATCAATTTGGCTACAGACATGTCTATATGGTAATGACGTACGCCAGGACGACACCCGAGTATCCATATTTCAAGATCAAGGCGCCGATGCATTAGCATTTGGCAACACGCCTGCTTTGGAAATTGCAGACGTGCCTGGTTTGTAATCAATCAATGTAGGATGTTCACATCGGATTCTCTGTAGTTTGGGTGGTTATTAATGTTGTCAATGTTAATCTCAAAGTAGAGTATTACAATGTAATGGGACATTAAAGTTACATTGGATAACTCCTTGAGATAATGATTGCAAGGAGTTAGAATTTGAACTTGTGTAACGTCTTGATCAGAACTCACAACGCTGCGTGATCGTCTGACAAACGTCTATAGAATGGTATTTTGTTCTGCATACCGCATACCGCAGCGTTGTGCGTTCTGATCAAGCAATAATCAAGAGACCATGGCATAACGTTTGTCTACCTCTCTCCGTCCTGTAGCTCACATACTACAGTGACTAGCACTTGCGCTTAGACTATATAATTCAAATTCAAATTCAAAATGCTTTATTCATATAGGCCCCAATGGAGCACTTATGAAAGTTAAATAAATGACTAACAGCGGGCCTCTGTAACGTTCGTGTACCTGTATAGAGATGGTGACCTAACGTACCAAAAATAAAAAAGGAAAGTATAAGTTCCAAGTTATTGTTCCTTATAAAGGACCTTGGTTATTTACTTGTTAGCTTTTGAACCTGTCACTATCTTTCAACGAGATCAGTGAATGTCAAAATTTGATCGACTGCACCTGCCCGTTACTTTGGAGTCGAACAATGACTTTGAACTTTGTTATAACAGTTTATTTAATTAAGATGTTAGTCCTGATAAAGATTTGCATGAACGCATATGGTGGCTAGTTAATAGTCTTCCTTATTAAAAGCAAGATAAATCTAGATAAAGATGTCATCGTGCAAACTAGATGTCTGTCTGTCGACATCACGGATGTCTTGTCCTCACACGACGTGTCACTTCAATCGCTCTGGTCTTCTTAGTAAATTGAATTACGCTGGAAATTTTGATCACTTTGCCTGCAAAGATCTAATACAATAACGTTTCTTAAACACTTAATTCCATTGTGGAAACATTGACTTATAGTCAGCAAAACTATATCTTTGTGGAGATTTGCGAAACGACGATTGCTCAGTAGTAGTCACGTTACCTTTTTAACCGTAGGTTGTTGTTTCGAATCCTATCCTAAGCATTGTAAGCTTGAGCTATCAGGGAAGGAAAATATCGTGATATCCTACCAACATAATATTTTTTTTTTTATGTTATTAGGTAACGAGACGAGCTGGTCGTTTGCCTGATGGTAAGCATAACGCTGGCTCATAACAATTGCAGTGCCACCCAGGACTTTGAAACACAAAGGCCTGCGCGGCACTGCAATGCGCTCGTTACCCTGAGACATTAGGTATTAAGTCTCATAAGCCCAGTAATTTCACTGGATACTCTGCTCATCAAACAGGAACACAGTAATGCTTGCACACTACTGCTTGGCGGCAGACTTCACGAGCAAAGCGGTGGTAACAACCCAGACGGACACTCGCAGAAGAGTTAGTCCTCCCACTAACAAAATTATGATGATAGAACATTTTCTGTTACTCAACTGGCTAGCTACCACGCTCAAGTTGAAAATGTGTCGCCAAGCTGTATGCTCTGGTAGCTGCACTTGAAAACTAGTCTTATTATAGTTTAGCATGTTTAACACCTATCGTCACTTAAAATCAGGTGAAATGGTGGGCAAATGCTAGAATAAAAAAGTGGCGGTCATTTGCTTTTGATGTAAAATGACATTGAACCATTTTCGTGAAAGAAGGGATCTCGAAAGGTCAAGCCGGTCGCACGGCAGTTCGTGACTCCGCCGATTTGTTTGGGAAACTATCATTTTTAACGGTAGATAAATAGCGAAATATGAACACGTCGCTGCCGTCTACGGTCCGGATTTAAGCCCTGGGCACACTGTAGCGAGTGGCGCAGCTGCACTGCTTTTTACACGATTGCACAAAAAGGAGTGTAATGGTTTAGGGTTCATGTATGTATGTGAGTATCTTCATTCCACCCTAACTTTTAAATGCCTGAACAGATTTGGATGTATGGGGTATCGTTAGAATCCTTACATCTTCCCGAGTGATACTGGCTAGGGCAGTTTTTAAATTCTAGGTCTGCCCATAATTATTAACGCTAACCTCAGTTCTTTAGTTCTTCCGTGATCATGCCGAATGCAACAGTGCCAAAATATCGGAAACTCAGTGCAAAAATATATATGGTAAATACTCCGTTAATTGTGACTTTGTTCGTAGTGTATTGATATGCATTACATGAAGTCAGGTTCCAGGGTGCTGGGGTATAGAAATTTCTATAGATTCTGACTGAATACGTATATGATTTACTTGTATATGACATCTACACGACGTGACAGCGACGTATACCAGTCTGTATTATTCGTAGACACTGGTAATAAATAGAATATTATTGTGATCTTATATGAGACTCTTTATTTTAAGCACATAAATCTAAGCATAGTTTTAATTTTGTAAGTATTAAAAAACTTCATATATTTGCATATGGATTTTTTTCAATAAACTGAACAATATCTAAAGTTTATTGCGCTAGTCGATTATGTGTATCCAGAGCTTTATTACAATCACTCGGATTTCCATTGTTTGGTTTATTCGTTTATCCGATATCTGATTCCCATAGAAAACTCTCCGGCCGATTAGTCGTGAATTCGTGATCGATTGAAATCGATTAAAACGATAGTTGATAATAAATCGAATCACTGTTGTGTTGAATCGGACGATGATTCGTTTCTCACATGAGCTTTATTGCTATAACAAAAATATCGCCAAATCACACGGATTTGCGGTGTTTTGTGATGGCAATAAAAAAAGTTTTAAAATTTGAAAACAGTGGTATTATGGACCAAACTACTTAGTTCCAAGCTTTTCAAGCGAGCAATCAAAATAGTACAGACAAACGTTAGTATATAGGAAATACAGGTAGAATCTCTACCTATGTTTAGTAGAGCATTCCCAAGTTTTATTTATTTATTTTTCAATCGTAAGTGGTAGTTAGATCGATCTAGTGAAGGCCGCACATGTTTTAAGGCAGCTCTTCATTCTTTGGCCATGCAATATAAGACTCTATCTCTGTGGCATAGAAACTAAAATATATGCAAAGTAAAAGCAATTGACGAACATGTTAGCAAAGAGATCAGTGGAAAGCAAGTCCGCAAAGGAAACTGTCCCAATCAGTCTTACTCTTCGTTCCTAAGACCATCTGCTTCAATCGATTTTCAGCCTAAACCTTAACGATATAGGTTCCGAAGTGGAACGAGGGACTATTAAATGTGATTACCTAGACATGCTTGTAACAAAAAGTGCGATATTGATACCAGTTCGTTTGGAAAAGGCTAAGGTGACTCTCATAAAAAGTTTTTTCTCGTGATTCTCAGTAGTGTTTATGTTAATGCCGTATCAGTTACATTTAGATTCACTGTCAGAGCCAGTTTCTAGATAAAAGAACGAGTCGTTCTAGGCATTCTCAGCCTTGGGAAGGTCAGTTTTCCGGTCTGGATTCCTCAAATTTTCCGGACTTTGCATCTCATCAACATGGTTTATTGACCGCTTTTAGTTCCTAACCACATGACGGCGCAGTAATTAATCTATCTTGCTGCAGTGCGGTACTTTTTCAGGTTAGTACTTACAATGGAGAATATAATATTATTTAGCATCGATTGCTATAGTAAGCCTATGTTCTAACATGATTTTTCCGTTCTTATACCATGTAGAAACCAGAGGCGGGGCTAAAATAGCATATTTTGCTCTAGGGAAAAAGTTTGTTTTTATTTTTGTCTGTTATTAACTAGTCTACAAAAACGAAAATGTCTTTATTCGTAAGTAAAACAATCATAAATAAAGACTCGACTTATTACTGTTTCACAAAAAAAAGAAGAACATTTCATTTTTGAAAATGGAACTAAAAGCGGCGTTCTCTTTGGTAGAATGCGCGCATTGCGTTGCGGCCAAAGAGAATAGAAATACTACGTGTTTCGGCTACAGAACAAATTAAAAAGGGCATTGGAGTAAAATCTTTAGAATTTTTCTATAATTAAAAATTGAATAAATGGTGACCTTCGTGTATCTCCCACGTTTACCCTACAGACAACTCAACATTCATCTTCACAGAGGACTGAAAATAAGTTGCCGGGAAAAAACATACCGTGAAATATTCAGAATTGTACAAATTGTGTATTTAGTTTTTAATAACATAAACTAAAATAACTAAATAAAATACACACTAATTTATTTACAATCTTAATCTAGTAATATTAAATATATAATAATATATTTTTATAATGACGACACACAGTTTTAATTAATAAAATAAACTATTTAACATTGTATTGGATTAATTCATTTTCACGCAATCCTAGTGTAAAGTAGAGTGTAGCACACGGCGCTAAAACCCATTATAACTTGGATTCTATTTACTCTTCGCTAAAGCTCAGCAATAAAACTACCTTATATAACAATGTACTAAATAGCATACATAGGCAAAACATAGTCTTAAAGTTTAACGCTTACACTTATACCCCCGCACTAGGATTCCCTGTGTCGCAGGTGGCATGAACACACACAGATACACATCACAAACATCCAAGACCCGAGAACAAACTTTATTCTTACACAAAATCTGCCCCGGCCGGGAATCGAACCCTCGCTTTGCAGGCAGGGTTACTACCAACTTAGCTACGGAGCCGTCTTATTACTTTTTATCCGAGAAAATCCAAGATTTCTGAGCGAATCTTCACGCGAGTGAAACTGCTAGTAATAAATATAACAATTAGTAACATAATAATATACATCGCCTTGGCTTGAGAACTCATCCAATCTCGAAGTCTTTGACATCACCGCGAAACTAATACGTACACAGACAAGGTAATAGTGCCAAAGTAATCTATGGAAAGTGCCATCCGCAATATCTTTCCATACTTTTTACACCCCGAGGAAACTGTCTGCTATATTTTTTTTGGTAACAAGACGATCTGATCGTTTGCCTGATGGTAAGCATAACGCCGGCCCATAACACTTGCAGTGCCACTCAGAACTTTGAAACACAAAGGCCTGCGCGGCACTGCAGTGTGCTCGTTATCCTGAGACATTAGGTATTAAATCTCGTAAGCCCAGTAATATCACTGGCTACTCTGCTCATCAAACTGGAACACAGTAATGCTTGCACACTACTGCTTGGCGGCAGACTTCACTCACAAAGCGGTGGTAACAACCCAGACGGACACTCGCAGAAGAGTTAGTCCTACCACCAACGAAAATGTAATATGGTTAGCTGGTGCTACTATCTGTTTTTGTTTGAACGCCGACGATGGCATCTCGTTCGTAATTAATATTAAACCAGTGAGTTTCACTTCTAGTAATGATCTGGTGATGAAAAGTGATGGGTAATGACAGCTCGGTTTCACGAGGTAGGTAGTTGCTAAGTTAATAGATCGTTGGCGTAAACAGACTCGTTGCAGAGATAAGTGGAAACAGTAAAGATTATAGCTTATGTAATATCATAGGTGTGTTTTGAAATTGTAGGCAGTTTTACTAATCCGTGAGCGATGTGTCAGATATGAAAACTTTAGTCTACAAATATGAAACATTTTGCACTTTCTCATCCTACTTCCTACTAATATTATAAATGCGGAAGTGTGTTTGTTGGTTTGTGCTTCTTTCGCGCAGTAACGGAGCAACGGATCGACGTGATGTTTGGCATAGATATAGTTTCTGCACCGGAGAGTAACATAGGATAATTTTTATTCCGGAAAAAAGCACGGTTCCTGTGGGAACGTGGGAAATAGCAGTGTCGCGCAGGCCTATATTGCCAGTGGCACTAGTATTGTAACGGGTAGGCTTTATGTTTATCATCAGTCAAACGAAATGATGAACAAAAAAATTGCCAATTTAACCAAAGAAAACTTTTTCTGATATACGGCGAGACATACCTAAGCTCTATATCAAATCGAATACCAAGATATTACAAAATCAGTAAGCCACATTGTAAGCTAGCAACAAAGTATTTCACAAGTAAGGACCACAGGAAAATTCCTGCGTAAATCAATTTACCTCAGTTATCCTGAGATAGCATCAGGGCGTAGTCGGTCCACGCTAATGACCGCTTTGAGACCGCCGCGATCTCGGACCGATAGGAAGACGCGATCGCCGATAATGTGCTAGAATATGTACGCCACTTCGTAGATAGTAAAGGCAAACATATTGCGGATGCTTTGATATTTGTTTTTCTCCTCTCACGACATATCAAAAATACGTACACATCTACGTTTTCTGCTGGTCTCTTTAGTTCTTAATAAGAACAAAACCCACAAATTGGCTCATCATAAATTAATTGAAAGAATTAACCGTATAGTATTTTCATTTTGTACAAATGCATTTGTTACAAAACGGCCCATTATCATATCGATATATCGATCAAACTTTTATATGTTTCTTGAAATATTTGTTGAATCTGTCCACCTCTCTCTACTTTCAGCTAGATCCAGACCTAGGAAGCAGGTTCTGCTTGATTAATTTTCGCCTTAAACAGCCAATGTTTTGGTTCAGCCCGCTCTAGATTAAATTACACCTCCCGTTGTGGTCTACAAAACTATTATGTGATACTGATAGTACCTACTCTGTAATCTGTAATCTGAATCGAATGTGGTGAGCCGCAGTTTTCTTCCTGCCATAGACTGACTAAAAGATGGACGGCGTAGTTAAACCTGCTGGTGAAGTCATCGAAAAATACCCACTTTTACACAAACTGGTGCCCGTTTTAGTGGCGGTCGATGGGAATATACCGCCTACAAGAAAACTCTTTTCGTAATCAATAATTTGTTCATCGTTAAGGAAAGGAGATGCGTAGTCACGTGCGAACACTTTTGATGACGATGAGTTTCGCATGAGCCGTACTGAATCAAACTAAGGCAAGATATCAAGTGTAGGATGATTCGAATTATGCCAACACAATAAAACTTCATAAAAGTTTTTAACTGCGGAAGAGATTAGAGTTTTGTTGATCATATCCTGTATTATTTAACCAGCTACCCGCCCTCTTTTATTATGATTGACTACTTAACAGTTCTATTACCTGGCTGGACGCAATTTGCTTTCGTAATACATTTATCTACCTTAATGGCTTGTACTTATCAGTTTTAGCACCTACACTATTGACTGATTTCACCAAGTGGCCTAATTTATTCTGATAACTAAATGAACAAGCGTAGGTTCCTACATTGTTTATGGATTACTCCAAACCTCTATCGGTATTCTACAAATTAAGTTTTGGTGCAATGGCATTACAAGATTTGATTTCCCCACCCCCATCATCGGGCAACAAGACTTACGGCATATCGCACCAATTTATGGTTGATAATTTTTTTTAAAAGGCAGCATTTTTGGATACCGATGGATCTTGGGCATCCAAGATACAGGCTATGCCTAGTTTGGGGTCCGTTGTAAATTTTGAGCACCTTGTAATTGTTTTTGAGAAATAAACTATATATTATATTGTTATTATAGCTGTAAAATACTAATAAAGCCGTTACTAGTACTAGTATAGCCGTTTTATGGTGTGTAGGGAGGATAATCCGCTAAAGTCTAACTTTATAACCTATTTCTAGGCTAATCATGTTCAAGTTGACCTGGGATTACCTCACCATCGCGTGACCGTATACGCTTCCGTCCTCGTTCTTACCCCAGTTTTACAAAACTGTTTTACATGGGTATTACACACGTTATGTACATCGTGGTATTTGGGTCTAGATTATGCTATTATTAAAATGCATGCTTTTTCAAATTGAAGTCGTTTGCGATGATTGGATCGGTTAAATAAGCGTTGAAAAGCAAATTGGAAAAGAAACATCTGCGCTAGTCTGAATATGGTTTGTGTATACTATTCAATTTATTTTATATGTTACTGGAATGGTTGTGTAATAATTATTATCATGTACAGATACAAACATTACATCCATACATACTACCATACATACTATAATATTTTGTTGCAGCCACCTATTTATTTATTTTTTGTTATTTGGTAACGAGACGCGCTGGTCGTTTGCCTGATGGTAAGCATAACGCCGGCCCATAACAACTGCAGTGCCACCCAGAACTTTAAAACACAAAGGCCTGCGTGGCACTGCAGTGCGCTCGTTACCCTGAGACATTAGGTATTAAGTCTCATAAGCCCAGTAATTTCACTGGATACTCTGCTCATCAAACCGGAACGCAGTAATGCTTACACAGTACTGCTTGGCGGCAGACTTCACGAGCAAAGCGGTGGTAACAACCCAGACGGACACTCGCAGAAGAGTTAATCCTCCCACTAACAATAAAATTTAACAACAATTAAATTTGTATAATATATTTCCCACTAAAGACTATACGACTTAGCCCTTCACTATTTCGGCTCAAACGAACACCGGGAAGTAGATCAAATATGTCTTGGGTCATTTAGCTTGCAAGATTTGACATAAACAATCCAACACACAAACAAACATTGCAATTTAAATAATAGTTTGTAAAAATAGTCTCTCGGATGCTTAGAAAATTATTAACAATATAATACCTACCATGTTGTCTTTATAAAAATGAATAAAAAACACATACACACACAATAGGAAAGCGAGAAGAAATCGACAGCAACACACTAGATATTCATATAATTTGTAGCGATGACTGGTATTTCTATGAAAACTCGAGCACGCATTAACCGTCTGCAATGTTGGCAAAATATCTTTAAATTAAAGGGCATAAGGTTCAAAATATAGTAGTAACTGGTAAAGTAAGTTCACTATGTTGGACATAAGAATGATTGCAGATGCTTATAAAGCATTACTTTATATCTAGGGTCATAAGGTTTACAATGGAGCGGTAAATAGTTTAGCATGTGTATATCCGATATGAGAATGATTACAGTAGGTTAATCGAGCGTGTAGGGTCTATGAAAGATGACATAGAGATGAGAGTGATGTTGCAGTTCGTCGTGAATGACTGGAGTTATGAATGGAGAGCTTTTAGAATGCATAGTTGGGAGACTACATATTATAATTACGGAAGCTGCAATTTCAATTTTTTTTATGTTATTAGGTAACGAGGCGAGCTGGTCGTTTGCCTGGTGGTAAGCATAACGCTGGCCTATAACAATTGCAGTGCCGCCCAGAATTTTGAAACACAAAGGCCTGCGCGGCACTGCAGTGCGCTCGTTACCCTGAGACATTAGGTATTAAGTCTCATAAGCCCAGTAATTTCACTGGATACTCTGCTCATCAAACCGGAACACAGTAATGTTTGCACACTACTGCTTGGCGGCAGACTTCACTTACAAAGCGGTGGTAACAACCCAGCCGGACACTCGCAGAAGAGTTAGTCCTCCCACTATCATTCTTCTTGGTAGTGACAATTTAAAAGATGTATCTATACGAGTATATGATGATCCTCAAGCTTAAAATCGGTTACTGAGTATACTTAACGGTGTGTTCAAGCAGATGCACTATAATTCTAGGTTTATCATATCCAACCACATCATCTCCAAGATTTAGTGAACTATCTAAAATATTAAAAGGAACTGGTAAAACTGGTACAAAGGCTAACAGAATCGGTACGACGAGATTCTTGTGTTTTACGTAGATATGCATAAGGGTTAGTCGAAATAGTTTACGTATTAGTCGTGGCTGTCCGACTTTGCGACAGGCTAAACTCATGATATGAGGAAATCGAATTATACCTTCCTCTCCTTTGATCACCGGGCGTGTCTCCTAGTAACCATCCAAATTGATACGAGGGCCACACGCGACCGCTATTAATAAAATTAAATTAGGGAGTTTAGAATTTGGGATCGGAAGTCAACAATTTGGAGGAGATTGTTCTACTCGTTTCCTTTGACGTAATGACTTTATTAAAGCAGTCTACTGAGAGTTATTTTCGATGTAATACAATGTATGTTACTGTATAGGCACTTATATAATTTTATGGCAGTAATGGCACACAATGGCAGACCAATTATTTTATGAAATATATTTTATATTGTTAACCGACACTAGCGGATGTTCACATAAATATATATATCACAAAAATTTCGCTTCCAACAGGATTCGAACCTGCGTCTTCTGGCTTGCCGGGCCAGACGCCTTAACCACTAGGCTATGGGAGCAATCAAAAAATCTCTCGCCATTTGAATGGTACTGTAACGTATCACAATGGAGTAGGCAATCGCTTCAAAGCGGGTCTGCTAGATGGCGCTACGTCTTATAAGCCGAAAAGAAATACATCATATCAAGAATTTCGTAGCCAACATTGATTGCTCCCATAGCCTAGTGGTTAAGGCGTCTGGCCCGGCAAGACCAATTATTTCTTTAAAATTGTTTATGGTAGTATGATAGAACGTGGATCCATAGATGGTACAAATCCTAGAACGGGCTTGAGAGCTTTCGGTGAAGGGATATAGGGATATAAATATAGGGATGCAATTATGGTAGTGGGGTATGGCATTTTCCAGGGCTCAGGGATCAGAGGCAAGTAGCTGCAACTGCTTTTCAGGCCTCCAGTGGCCTGAAAACTCGCTACCAGCAAACGGTTTCGCCTCGTCCGCCCTTCCAATATAGCTCGGTCGTCCACTATGTAAGAAATAATAACACTGGTACAGTTAACGAGAAAAGTTTACTAACTTATCGTAATTTACGATTTGCTTTTTTCGCCAGGCTGTTAAAACATTCATCAAGTTTATTGAACCTATCTCAGACAAAAACGTTTGTAACATTGCCGCTGGTGTTTTATGTAAATCGTGACTTTCAAATCGTTAAGTTACTTATACGGTCATTCTGCCTGATTCCGCGTGATTTACATAATTTTAGCGCGTTTTTGTCAAAATATTAATTTAAAATGCATCAGGAGATAGCAATAAAACGCTATTGTGTCGTGTTGATTATTAACATAGTGGTTTTGTTTTCGAATTACAACAGTTATTTAAATTTAAATGTTTATATAACGGAAGTGTCGGGAAAAGATTATGCAGGTTTTTTGCACTTTTTTTTTTATTTATCGTTAGCGTTATATATCTTACCAGCGGCGCAAGTACGGATCTTTTCGGTCGACAAAATTAGATAATATTCGATAAAATTGACAGTTTAAATCGATAAAGTGGGATTTATCGAGCCTCGAAACAATCGACAAAAGTTATCGAAAAGCTAGGTCGAATCCAAAGAGAATATATAGAGCTACTACAATACTTTACGATCAGACTTCGGTACTCGCAACATTCGATAAATTTGTCGAGTTTTTCGGTTCGACAAATTTATCGAACCGAGTTCCGTACTCGCGCCGCAGATCTTAAGTAAATGGAGTTGTCGAAAATGGTAATTATACGTTAAGAATTGACTCTCAAGTGCGGCTGGCAGGACGTTACGCTACGTTTCATAGTGAGCGTGATAGCTAGCCAATGAACCACTAAAAACCATCCTAACACCACATGCTACGGTTTCTTCACGATATTTCCCTTCACCCATCATGGCTTCATCAGTGCAATTACCTACAGATTTGTAATATAGTAGGTCTGTGCAATTACCAATCTTTTTGATAAATAAAATTGATCGTTCGAATTGTTAAAAATTAGAGATAGGTCGTTTGTGATTTTTTCGAAAACGAAACGAAGCCGTATCTATACTTTCTTCAATATGAAGTGAATATTCTGGTTTAAGATAATTATTTCCTCAAAAGAATACATACTATTCACTTACTTGAGAACAATTATTTAAATGTGCACTAATTTACTGGGCAACATACTAAGAACAAACACATTAAAAAGTCTATCTAAGCACACAGCATACATATTTTAAATAATATTATTGTAAAACTTGTCGTCGTCGCAAAATTTGTTTCGGAGATAAGTTTTCGTTCTCGGAAAAAGGTTGTTTCGTTTTCGAAAAACATCAACAAAGATGTATCTATTACTAATTTTAATTGTCAATTTATCGATCGCTATGGATCGTCGCAAAGTTAACTTGCGGGTACAGTTTAATAAGTTTAAATAATAAATAATATACATTTGCCAAGCCCCCGACAAATTGAGCAAAAACAAAGACACATAGCCGTAACAGCCTTTTCTCTATCCCTATATGTATACGTATTATTTACAGAACGCTAATTTTACCATAAGTCGCAATTAAAAAGCAACCTTACTGTTCATATCTTAACGCCTTAAAAAATTGGAGCGGATCAATATCCCAACATTATTAATGAATGTTCTTAATGAGCTCTATTTTTAATGGAAACTCAGCATACATAGTAATAACAGTATCCTAACTTTACTAAATGCAAATTAAGCCAAGTATTTGACATTCGTTTGGGTATTTATATCAGCTATGCTTGTAAGTATTTAGTTAGTCAAATGGCCTACCCATATTAATTGCCATGCCACATAATATTTTAAAACAAATGCCTGGGTATTAGATAAGTCTAATTTGTTCTGTAATTTGACAGACTAGGTAATTCACTTGTGAAATTGGAACTTAATAGTACGTAATCATCAGCCGAAAAATGTCCACTGTTTAACATCAGCCTCCCCCATGAAGGGGGGATTTTGGTATAATACACCACGCTTGGCAGATATTGGAGATCGCAGTAAAATAATACGGTGTTGACCAAGGATAATGCTGCTACCCTTTCCCTGGACATTCCCTTATCCGGCTCTTACAACACCCACAGGAAGATGGGGTGGTACTATTCTTAGCCGAGATCACATGAATTAAATTTAAACATTTATTTAAAACTAGCTGTGCCCCGTGGCTTCGGTCACGTAGCCTAGGTTACTCCTTGTAACATCAGCTATCTGCCAGTGCAAGTCCCGTCAAAATTACTCCAGCCGTTTCGGAGATTACCGGAACAAACAGACAAACGAAAATTTTTTTAAATGATTGTTTTGTTATTTGTACCGTATATACCATCATATGCATTTAGTATAAAGCTGTTATTTTGATATTACAAACAGACACTTCAATTTTATTTATTTGTACAGATACACTTATCAGCATTAATCCGCTTGTCGATTGATACACACTACACGCTAAACTAAAGTTGATATACTGTTAATAGGTTTCGTCTCTAGTCTGTAGTGTACACTCAAACCAGTATGTAGGCCAGCCGCTGGAATGCGAATGCATTTACGCTGCATCAATTTATATAACGAGAGGGGTTCGTTTCAGGTCGCTTCTATTTTAATTTGCTTAATTTAATTAGACGGCAAAGACGTGTGAGCGTGATTTGTGATGGCGTAGATTGAAAATAAGACGAATATATATACGTGGCTAATGAAGTCATAAACTTGCCGCTGCACTTTTTTTTTTGTTGCTATAGAAATTACAGAGTATATGAAACTTAAATAAATAATAATAGACCTAATTATTGAACGGCTGACCTCTAACTAGGATTCTCTGTATCTACGGAAACAGGGATTACCAGGGAGGACTATAGTCCCATAATATACAGAGACTGAAAAAAATAGTAAATATACAAATACTTGTCCCAGACTCCAGGACCCGAAATGGAACCCGTAACCTTTATCTACCAACAACAAAACTTGAAACTTGCTTTCATTATTCATTATATTTTATAAAGCTATAAAACTTGTTACTAACGTTTTAGGACGCCTGTCATTTTTTGACACCGTCAGGTGTTATCATTTTCTTATAGGAAAACATCAGTATAATTGTTTGCCCATAATATTTAACACTAACACAAAGCAATTTACTGAAATATCTCTTTTTTTACCCAAAAACCTAACAACAAATGTCTATGTGCTAATGTAATAAGACAATTGTCAAAAGAAAGTCTCGTTAGTATTATCACAAGTCAAAACAATGTCTAGACTTGCGCCTGCGCATTCCAGAGGCATTATCGACGAAGCGTTAATGAGAAACACGTGTGGCGATGCCATTTTGATTTCTGACACTGCTGCGCATGCGCATACTTCTAGAGATTGTGATATCGAGATATTAGGCTTTTCCATTTATTTTGTAAACTTAGTTTAGAGTCCATAAACGAGGAGCTCGCTCGGATAAATATTGTTTTTAAATTAAGTATCTGATTAGATACTTACGTTCTTCATACGTACTCTAAGAGGAAGCTCATGAGAGGTTCTAAAGCCTCAGTATATAATTAAATTACAAAATCCGTACTACGATAAAATATGCGAAAGTGTGTTTGTATGTTTGTCCTTCTTTCACGCAGCGACGGAGCAACGGATCAACGGATCGGCGTGATTTTTAGCATAGGTATGTATAGATTGTATAGTTCATGGACCGGAGAGTAACATAGGCTTTTAATGCCAGAAAAATGCACGGTTTATCTGGGAACGTGGGTAAAACCACGGACAGAAGCTAATATCTAAATATGTGAATACAGCAGAAGGGTAGGGTACGGTACAGTAGGATAGAATACATAATAAAAGAATACATAAAAACTTTAAAATAAATAAGTAACCTAATAAACCGCTTTTTTACTTTTTAGAACCACCCATCGGCGGGGGTGTGCAATACTTTGTATGGAAAATTTTATTCCTTGGTTCGGTTCACTCAAAACTTGGTACAAATATACTTTAAAATAAAAAAACATGTTTTTTTTCCGAAACTCTCCCTTCAATTTGTGCAATACTTTGTACTTAACATAGGTGGTACTTACCTATGGAAAACTTTGTTCCTTGGTTCAACTCAGTCATAGAAATGCAAAAGTTTGTGTGGGCGCGTGCGTGCGTGTGTGTGTGTGTGTGTGTGTGTGCGCGTGCGCGTGTGTTTGTGTGTGTGTGTGTGTTCGTGTGTGTGAAAACTATTTCACTAATAGGAAGCTACATTATCCCTGCATATATAGGCTAAATTTTATACTGATTCCACTGGTGCGAAGACGCGGGCAAACTCTATTAAGTACTATATAAATCATTTTTTTCCTCAATCGTAATAATCTCCTTAACCCAATGCAGTCTGGTTTCCGTACCGGCCACAGCACTACCTCCACTCTTATTAAAGTTACTGATGACATTAGGCTTGGTATGGAAAACGGTAGGCTTACTATTCTTACTTTACTGGATTTTAGCAATGCGTTCAACACCGTAGATTTTGAAATCCTCCTAGCATTGCTCCGCTCAATTAACGTATCTCCAACGGTGATTGGATGGTTTTCAAATTATCTGTACGGGCGCCGGCAGCGTATTCGCATTGAAGATACTTTCTCTTCGTGGTGTGTTACGACTGCTGGAGTCCCACAGGGTGGCGTTCTTTCTCCTCTACTTTTTTCTATTTTTATTAATTCTGTTTCTTTCTTTCTTATTTCCTCCTACCATCTATATGCAGACGACCTCCAAATATACTCACAAGCTCCACTCGATCGATTACCTGAGGCTATCGATACTACCAACGATGAGTTGTGTCGTATAGCTGACTGGAGCAAATCATATGGACTTTTAGTTAATCCTGGTAAGACACAGACCATTATAGTGGGAAGTTCTAGATTGATTTCTAGGATTGACTACACAACGCTCCCTAAAATAGTCTTTGGTGGTGTCACTGTACCATATAGTGCACAGGTGAAAAATCTAGGGGTAATCATTGACAATTGTCTATCTTGGGGTCCACAGCTGCAATTTATTAGCCGGAAATTATTTGCATCTGCAGCTAGTCTTAATAGGTTAAGAAACTTTTTACCTACTGCTACCAAAGTTGCGCTCGCACAATCCCTTCTTCTCCCTATTCTCGACTACGCTGACGCCAGCTATTTAGATCTCACCGTAGAACAGCTGAATAAGCTTGAGCGTCTTCAAAACTTCTGTATTAGGTTTATTTTCGGTCTCCGGAAATACGACCATGTCTCTGAGTTTCGCTCCAAGCTCAAGTGGCTCCCAATACGCCTTCGCCGGAATACTCACATCCTCTCTTTTCTTTATGGCTTGCTATTTAACCCCTCAACACCTTATTACTTAAAAGATCGGTTCGAGTTTCTTCATTCTTCTAATTCCATGTGTCTTAAGTCATCGGAACATCTGATGCTTAAAACGCCGGTTCATAATACTTCTTTTTATACCTCTTCCTTCACTGTCCAAGCTGTTCGTCTTTGGAATGCCTTGCCGATTACCATCAGACGTGCTCAATCGCTCGACAGCTTCAAAACACTGGTAAAAATTCATTATTTATCAAATCCTACTCTCTAAAAGTTTTGTCCATTCATTTTTTTTTTTTTTTTTAAATTGTATATATGTATGTGTATATGTAGTTTATATACCTACTATATATATTTATGTTTTGACTATTTATAGTGTGTAAAATATTGTATATGTAGTGTATAATTATTAATGTGTAGTAATTATTTATTAAGAGTATCTCTCCATGATATTACACCACCTTCCTTAATTAACCTGTAATATTTTCCATCCAAAGGTTGCCTGGAAGAGATCGCTTTTAGCGATAAGGCCGCCCATTGTACCTATTTTATTCTTTTGCTTAATGTTTTTTTTCTATTGTTTTATTTTGGTGTCAATAAAGTGTTTTTGTATTGTATATAAAGGCCAATCGCACAGGATTACTATTGTAAGAATGCAACAATAATAATCTGTACCTTCTATACTACTTCATATAATCTTCTGCAACCATCCAACAATAATTCTGCTTACTCACTTATCGGCTAAGTGGATTCTTATCGACTCAACTAAAGTAGATACACGAGCGAAGAAAAGCCAACAGCCTCTCGCAGGAATGCAATTGCATTTGCATGTCAGAGAGGTACGAGATCCTCTCGTGATGCTTGCATAAATGTTTAAACGAAAATTCCTACGATTCCTAGCTTGCTTGTCTTTGTTTGAAGACGTATTTAAATTATTATTATTATTATATGTCAAGCATAAGTTGTTATCTAGCTAAGTATTTCCCTGATCGCTAGACAAAACGATAAACTAGCGCTAGACTACATAATAGATAATAGTACAAGTTAGACTAAGATATCTACTAATCTATTTCCACTAGCCGCCCAACACTGAGAAATCCAAGTTCAATGTGCAACGTATTCGAACTATTTCAGTGCACTTGCCTCAACACCATGGTATCCCTTCGGAATAGGATTGTAACTGACACATTCCAGTTGGTTTGTTGTTTTAACTTGGAACATGTTGGAAGCACATCTGCTCAGCTATTACAGAAGGAAGTGTCATCAAAATCTTATGTCTGCCAAATCTTTTGATTTTTTAGAGAATATGTGACCGGAGTCTTCATACGTTTTGCATTCTATTGATATATGTTCTGGTCTAGCCCATGGGTTAATGTTTTACAAACATGAAGAACATAAATAAACACTTACTAACTTATAGTTAAGCATATTTAAACAGCTAAGATCCATATTTCAACAACATGATGATACATCGTAGTCCAGCAGATTAAATTAGCATAATCTTCGTAGTCGTTACCTCTAAGATATGGCTTGGATTAGGCATTTAGCTTTAAACCTAACGACCATGCGTCAGGGACGTCAGACTGCATCATCGTAATGTGAGAGTTAGATGGTTGTTTGGCTAAGATGAACTGTGTTTGCGTGCTTCAAAGAGTATGCGATTCGATGTGTGAACGATCGAGATCTCTTCTGATATATTTTTGAGAGTATTAATGACCAAACCGATTTAAGAAGATACTTATTTATAGTGAATATGGCTGTGTGAATTTTTAAATCGTTACTACAAAACAAAAATTTATAATTATGTATTTTAATCATACCAATAAAATAAGTTAGTTATGTGGGATTATGCCTAACCACAACTCAGTTCCTGCAGATCCCTAACCAGAGCTTTTTGTATCAAGTAGGATCACGAAACAAGACTTGAGTTTTTATTCTGTACTGAAATATTTATCCCGCTTTTGGAATTTAAAACGGTACCTATATACCTAGTTAAGTAGAGCCCAATGATAGAGCTGAGAATTGAGTATCACAAAGTTTGTAGAAAAATACATGAGCATCACTGATTCAAATTCAAATTCAAAAGTCTTTATTCAAATAGGCCCCAAAGGAGCACTTATGAAAGTTAAAATGACTCTAACAGCCGGCCTCTGCAACATTCATCTACCCGAATCACAGACTAAAACTAATGCTGTCTTTATCAAAACATAATACCTAAATGACAAAGACACCAACAGACCCAATCCGTGCTCAAAGTCAACGAACCTTCCAGAAACCCACCGTGCCCGTTCCAAATTGGTATAGGCCGAGCAAGAAGAAGGGCAAGAAACTCGTCACGGCATTCTTTTTAAAAAAAGTAGTTTTTTACAATGATTCTAATGCGATCAACTGATTTTGGTAATTTAACGACACATTTTGATACTTGCCACGTGGAATTAAATGCGTACAACTTCTAACGCATCTGCCGTTTCGACGCTCCCCGATTCGAATGCGGTTAGTGCAGTTCTCAGAAATCCAGCGCTGATCCGCAAAGGTGAGCTAAAATTATGCATGACATTCCAGTTTATTTGCGTATGTGGAGTAACACCAGGACACGCGACCTGGAAGGTATTTTAATGGAGAGGGATTCCAATGTAAATAGCTCGTCCGCGGACATTTAGTATCTTGATTAGTAGTGTTTGGCGGTTAGCCTGTCGTAACTATTTTAAGTACCAGACAAGGTACGAGGAAATTATACTTTGTTTCTGATAGATTGATGTTATCCTAGCAGCTTTACGTACCTAAGCAAATGGAGTAAAGAGGAAAATCACAGTTACACAGACGTATACCTACCTATCAATTTCTTTTTTATGAAGGTAACTAGTTACCTACGTTACGTTAAGAGAGCGAGTGTTGCCGAGCGGGAACTTGTGCGACTTTCAATCCGACGCACCATAGTTCTAATCTCGACTCGGCCCGCACCAATGACATATCAAGTTATGTGCTGATTATTCACACTCGCTCTAAAACGGTGAAGGAAAACATCGTGAGGAAACCAGCATGTTTAAGAACCACAAAATTCGAGGACATGTGACATCCACCAAGCCGCACTGGGCCCGCGTGGTGGATTATGGCCCATAACTCTCTCTGAGAGAAGGCCGGTATCCCAGCAGTGGGAGCGTAAGAGGCTGATAATGAACTATTTACGTTGGGTAGTACTTGTGGCCACGACTATAACCTAACTGCATATCATATAATAAAGGTCGCTAGCACAATCCTTAAAAAGAAACACTGTAACGGGTTGGAAATGTAGTAAACCGTTTAAAGATGTTTAAATGATGTAAATGATCGTAAGAGGCTAAGAAATGACTAACAAAATCCATCTTAACTCAACAAACCCAGTTAATTACTACGTGTTTGTTTACAAAAGAAAGATCCGATCGCAGTCATTGGAATCGCAGTGGTCCGTTGATTTATGTCTCCAAGATGCTCTTTATGCGTCATGCGCCAGTTTTGGTGGAACAATACGACTTAGGGGCAGCTTAGACGCTCAAGCAAACGTACGTTTGCTTGTCAGAACAAGAACGCTTTTGCGTCAAGCGCGCATTTCGAGTATCACGAAATCCGCGCTGTCCCTTAGAGGGCGCCGAAAGCCAGCAAAATTGTCTTCATTTCTTTGAAATTTAGTGCATACTTTATTCTTGACTAGCATTTGCTGGCGGGCTGGCGGCTTCTCACTGGTGGAATCAGAATAAAATATAGCCTATAGTACTCAGGGATAATGTAGCTTCTTATTATCGTAATAATTTTTAGAATCGGATCTGCGGTTTCAGAGATTAGTAGTGACAAACAAACAAACTCACAATCTCTACTCATTTATAATCTTAGTGTAGATAGTATGGATGGGTAAAGGTTTGACCACTATTTCATCTGATCTTATAACAATACAATACAAAACTTTAATAGTCCCTAATTTGACTGAGTGTATAAATAGATGTCTTAATGAAGGGTGTTTTCCAGATTCGTTAAAGTTAGCCAAAGTTAGTCCTATTTTTAAATCAGGCAATAAAATGGACCCTGGAAACTACCGACCAATCTCCGTACTGCCTATTTTATCAAAGATTTTTGAAAAGATACTGCATAATCGTCTCAGTGAATACCTTACATCTACTAACTTTCTTTTCGAAAAACAATATGGTTTCCGATCTAAGTCAAATACGTTAGCTGCAAATATAGACTTAGTAACGTCAATAAAAATCAACATCGATCAGAAGAAGATAACTCTTGGGATATTTATTGATCTAAAAAAGGCCTTCGACACGGTGAGCCATGACTTACTATTAATGAAATTAAAAAATTTAGGTCTATCCAAATCTGCCTATGAAATATTCAAATCGTATCTTAAGGAAAGATATCAAATTGTCAAACTTGGGGACCATAAGAGCGAACTCCAAAAAATAACCTGTGGTGTGCCCCAAGGATCAATACTAGGTCCTCTGTTGTTCTTGATCTATATTAACAGTATACATAAGATTGGTTTGAAGGCAGATATCACCTTATATGCCGACGACACAAGTTTGTTTTATTCGGGTTACTCAATGGAATCTATAATAGCAGAAGCACAACATGATCTGGATCGTTTACATATATGGCTGCAAGCTAATTTACTCAGCATAAATACAGCAAAAACAAACTATATCATCTTTACCGCTAAAAACAAAAAACTTGGCACATATGATAGCCTAACTATAAATGGCGAAAAAATACATGAAATACAAAAAGCAAAGTACTTAGGTCTAATGCTTGACAGTCATCTGACGTGGAAACCACATATCCAAAACATTAGAACTAAGCTCACATCACTCACAGGTGCACTACGTGGTGTAGCGCGATGTCTTCCAAAATCCGTGAAGTACACTATTTATAATTGTATGGTCAAGTCCCACATAGAATATTTGATAGAGATATGGGGAACAACGGCTAAAACCAATTTACATTTACTACAAATAGCACAAAACAAATTAATTAAATCTCTTTTTCACTTCGACTACTTAACGCCCTCCATCAAAATATATCGGGAAACAAAAATTATGAACCTAGCACAAACTTATAAATATACTACGTGTATTCTAGTTAGAAAAATTTTAACTAAAGACATTCATTCGCAAATTATATTTACAAAAAAAATGCATATTCAAAAACGCATGACTAGGCAAGCTAATAATATTTGCCTAAGACCACCTCGAACTAACTATGGAAAAAGAAATATAATGTATGAAGGCGCGAAATTATATAATAACTTACCTAAAGATATAAAAGAAGTTAACACTCTATGTACTTTTAAAAAACTACTGAGGAGCCATATTTTGAAAGATTTTTCATTGATAGGTAGGTAGTAAATATTTCCGCAAAATTATACCCATGGAATAATCTTTTTACTTACATATAGTCCTATACCCGTTACTGTAAGCCCACGCTTAAATTTTTCACTATGGCTTAGGCCTTAGCAAACATGCAACCGCTACCTGTCAACTCAACTCGGAGAAGCCCGCGCTGCATTAGGCATAACATTTTTTATAAAAATAAAAGAGGGTAAGATATAAAAATAATTAAACCAATTTGTATTGTATACATAATATGTCATATCTATATTAAATAAGAAGAAATATACTTATTGTTTTGTTTTTGCATTACATAATATTATATAATTGGTTAAAATTGCAGTGTACGCATATTAATAAAATTGAATAAATTAAACCATTTAGAATTGTGAAGTACGAAGGTATGAAGATTGTTTTTTTATACTGGTTCCGTTTTTGTATTCCATACTTGTTGAAAATATTGAAATGTATGCATGATAAGTGACGGTATGGTAAATTGAATTTATTATTATAAACTAACAATATCGGCAGGTATTAGAAATTTCATTGCTTTGTATGTTGCATCTCATTTTAAAATAAGTAATAAATTGTTTAATCGAATAAAATTAAAATGCATAGATGATAATGTAATACATTGAAACAATTTAAACTGTATAATCATATCAATATTGTAAAATATGTAATTGCTAAAATATGCTTCAGTTATAAAACTATAAAAACAACTAAATTTGAAACTATAACTTCTGCCTGCCTAGATTAATTATAATTTTGCGATGTAAAATAAAAATAAATAAATATTGTAGTAAACAATTGTAACTAATGTAAACTATTATAAATAACTATGATGCAGCTACTAAATTATAGTAGCTACTCACTTTTATAACACGGTGCTCACTGCTCACCGCCATTTAATTTAATTTTAGTTGAAAATTGTGTTTCTCTTTAAGTGAATGTATATTCTTTTGAGAAATAAAATTCTTAAACCACAATACAAAAAAATCTTTAATGTAGTAAAAAAAATGGGGAAAAAAACGGTAAAACAAACGGCGGTCGCGATTAAATCACCGTTTTTAATACTTAAGCAATCTGTTACAGACACAATGTGATAAATAAACATACCAATTATTGGTACTTTGCGACAAATTTTCAAGTTGAGGCTAGGCAAGTAAGCGAGAACTAAGTAAATGCCTCTACCAACATCCAAAAATATCTATTTCGCAAAATCTATTTCGAGTCTTATCAAAACTTGCACTTTCGCATAAACCTAGGCCTCCGTGCCTTATTAATTGACCTGACCTATAAAACCCAACGACCACGGAAGTGACAGAACATTTATTACAATATGATCTTTAAAATATTCTTCACCCCTTCACATTTACCGAAGGTTCGATGACTTAACCAATTTTGGATAGTCACTGATTTATTTTCTTGTGGCGTCGATTGTTTAATCATTAATTTATTAAAAATATAACTAGATTTCTATTTACTTTTACTAAGGTAATTAGAGTACTACTAGCTTTGTATATATTTTATTGTCGCCCAGGCCCCAGCCTAGAAATATTACTTCTAATCAGTGCCTCCTAGGCACATGAGGACATTATGGTCAATCTGCAATAGGTAAGTACATATCATTAGGTACCTCTATTATCAAAGACCACTCCTGTTATAAAAAATGGATTCGCAGCCGCAGTAACATTGTTACTGGTTGGGAATTTTCATCCCAACGAGTCACACTGTTACGCAAGTGTAACCAGAAGGGAATTCTTCTCCAAAAAAATGTTGCAACCAGTAACAGTGTGGCTCTTTTGGTGTGACTGGTTGGGAACTCACCCTAATCGATCATCACCGCCCTCATTATCATTAACCACCCTACACCACGATCAGACGATTTAGTGGTCAAACACTAAATTATTATATAAAAAACTCAATCATCATGCGATTTCTTTATCTACTGTTAAAGGGTTAGAATATCTAAGAATAAGTAAAATTAATATCCTATACACTACAGTATTTTCACATAAGCCTTGACAGTGAAATACTCCAAAACAAGCATCCCAGCGAAACCAAAACACAACACGGGCGCAAGCTTCCTCCAATAAATTTCACAAGTAATGTTTACAATTAAACGCTCCAGACGTTCCTTGCAAATCGTATCTTACAAACTTAATGAAGCAATGAACCGAACTGCTAACTTTATAAAGCCAGACTATAAAGATAGTCGGTAGGTATAGTTCTTTGACCCTTTCAGCACATCCACAATGTGTCTGATATTAAGATGCAACAGTTCAATGGAGCAATGCCGCCAGCCTGCTGGGTACACTGCCATCTCGTAGAGTGGTCTAGAACATTTATTGTGGATTATGTCTATTATGTCTTTAATGACCTGTAGATTATCCAATTGTTTTTGAACATAGATCTGTTAGATATAGGTATTAGGTAGGTATTTCAGTAGCAGCTAGTAAAAAATATGATACACTCTCGCAGTACCCATCTTAATATTTCTGACAAATCCAAACACAAATTCCTGAATCTGTGTATCCAACAGTCTGAAACGATATATATTTCCAGTCGGTAAGGTACCTAACTAAAATTTACCCTTTTTTAATAGTGGCATAAGAAAAATACGGCGTCCACACCCATTTACACAATCAAAAGATGACGATAATTTTACCTCAAACCGACAGTGCCAAATAGTATCTTTAATGACAATCACAGCTAATCATATCCCAGAGAGTGGTCTTTTGTGGTGACAAACGTCAAGACCGGATCAGATTTAATCATTCTATATTACACCAGACGTAGTGTGAACGAGCTCTCTCTTTTATCTACTTTGTACGTGCTTACAAAGCTTAATTTTGCAGAAAGCGTTTCCGCGACTTTAGTGAGGAAACGTTTTTTTACCTTTTCGCTTAATGCACTTCCTGATGTATATATATGTTCATAAGCTCGTGAATTCATTTGTCATCATTACCAGACGCCAGTGGTTGACATTCCGCATAAGTGGATTGTGGATTGATGATATTATAGATACCTAGTAGATTTTATATATATTTTTTTTATGTTATTTGGTAACGAGACGAGCTCGTCATTTGCCTGATGGTAAGCATAACGCCGGCCCATAACAATTGCAGTGCCACCCAGAACTTTGAAACACAAAGGCCTGCGCGGCACTGCAGTGCGCTCGTTACCCTGAGACATTGGGTATTAAGTCTCATAAGCCCAGTAATTTCACTGGATACTCTGCTCATCAAACCGGAACACAGTAATGCTTGCACACTACTGCTTGGCGGCAGACTTCACGAGCAAAGCGGTGGTAACAACCCAGACGGACACTCGCAGAAGAGTTAGTCCTCCCACTAACGAAAATATAATATATAAGTACCTATCACAATATTTTCGTAGAAGTCAGTTCCAGCTTTTAAAAAAAAAGTAATTTTTGTATTTTTGAACCTTGGTTTCGCAATATAGATTTTTGTACTTGTTGGTTTGTGTTGAATTTCATAACAGATCAAAATGGAATATCAATATTTATAAACAAGATAACTAAAGATTATTCGCGTAGTCCTACCATTACCTACGCCAGACCCCATTTGGTCTAGGGAGGCCGATAGCACGTATCTCTTCCTATAAAGCTCTGATTGCTCTGAATCACTCTGTATTCTATAGACGATAGCTACTGCCTATGTACCTAACTACTTATTATTTGTACACTACAATACAAATTACCCCTGTCACATATATGGCCACGTCAAAATATTTGCCACGTTGCCTAAATACTAATTTCTTTAATTCCAGGCAACCCCAACGACAAAGTCCTCTATGGGCGTCCAAACAAGCGACGCAGCGCGTCATTTCCGGCACCAAGGTCCCTAGACCGGCGCCACTCACTCCGCATCTTCGGCTCCTCCACCAAGTACCTGCAGAGATGCGCGTCTACTAGAAGCCTGCATCATAAGAATGCGAACACAACCGATAGTTCGTCTTCCACCGATTACCCTCCTAGTGTTGAATCCGCGTCGCCAAGTAAGTTTAAATGCTTCTAAAACGTTAACCGTGTTATTACAAAAACAAACATTTTTTGGATGCCTGTTTAGATAGACAATGCTTAAAGATAAATGTCTAAAATGATTAGAAATGTGACAACACAATTGAGTTATACAACGGTTAGAAACTATTTAAACCAGGATTTGTGGTTGCTCATTTATAAGATGTTATTATGTTTAGTCGTGTTTAAACTAAAATAAGGTTAAGCATGAAATCGATACTAATGTCTCTGTTACTACCTCATGTCTAAACTACCTACTGAATCGATTCAGTTTGAATTTGGCAAAGATGTAGCTTAGAATCCAAGGACGAATATAGTGTACCTACATGCTAGTTTCCTAATAACTAATGTAATTGCGTCTCATTCCAGAAAAAGTGTCCCTGCTCTCCCGCTTATTCAGACGAAGCGGCCGCAGCAAGCAGACGCGAGCGATGAGTACTTTCTCTGCCCAGTTCCCGCCCACCGAGTGGTTCAACTCCAAAGCGGTGCATCTGCACTGCGTCGCCACACAAACCAACTCAAAGGTATACCTTACCCGCTGTCTACTTACTCAGACGAAACAAGACAAACCAACAAGTATGACGTTCTCATTTATCTGTCCAGTTCTGACTTAGTTCTGTTGCTACTTACACCAACACTTGCCTTTGCAAGCAGGACCTGGTCTCACACTCATTCAGACGGAGCGGCCGCAGCAACATAAGGCACACGAAATTCAATTTATCTACATGGTTCTCAGTTCCTTCACTCCACAAAACAACGGTAATGGTAAGGTTCAACAGTCTCATAATAAGACGTTATAAATATTAGGTAGGTACATTTTATAATGAGCCCTTTAACGTTAGTTGATGAAGCTGTGTAGAGTTTACATTATCCTATTGTGCACGGTTTGACACGACGAAAGCGGTCGAAACGGATAACCAACCACAACAACAAAATCAAGAGACGGTATGATAAACGGAAGAAACAAAGGCATATAGCGGCGAAATAAAAATAATCTCCTATACGTACCTTTGTTACGAAACCGACAAAAGATACCTACCTATAAATATTTTAATTCATAAAGTAACAGTTGTTTGTTTTTCCATTTCCAGGAGTCACTGCAGAGTCAAACATCATTCGTCTCATCGTACTACGACGGTTCAGAAATCAGTAATCGGTCATCGACGCTGCCGAGGAGGCACAAGCGGCATCTTTCCACCGAGTCGGGAATAGCTGGTTCCGTGGGCAACTACGATCACTCACCAGTTAGGAACTCCAGCCCAAGCTCCGGTAGTCTCCCAAGATCAACAATGAGCAGGAGTTCCACAAACAAAACCATCCTTGACCATTTCGGCTCCCCGCAAAGAAACAGTGACCCAAAACTTAGGGAGAGTTCTAGTGGAAGCCTGAGAAGAGTAGACTACTCCAACTCGGATCACGTCATGTCTACCAGCGGTCCATCGAGCTTAGAGAGCACTGGCACGCACCGCACGCCAAGAAAAGACTTGAAAAACGGCACATCAGACTCATTGATGAAAAGGAGCTACCATACAAGCAGCAGTGGTCACTCGAGTCTCGAATCCCACATATCAGACCGAACGTTGAAACCGTCGCCTAGTCATATCATCTCCCAAGGAGCACCCGGTCTCAGCAGAGCGCAATCCCTCGTCAAAGTACAGAGTCTTCAAAGCTCTCCAAAAAGCCTTCATAAGTTCAGAACCAAACCGCCGATAGTCGGCGGAGAAACAGTAAAAAACGGTAAAAGCACGTCACCTAGAAACTCGCCAAAAATCTGTCCAAACACACCCAAAAAAACCGCTACCCCTTTGCATAACAAAACTTTAGGGTCCAAGGTGGAGAACCCTTCGACGACGATGTTAGCGAGTTCCAATTCTAACAATTCTATCACACTAAAAGTTACCACGAACACCATGTCTCAAAACGGTGGCGGCACTAACACCAAAGTCTATGTACAAAATTCGCCAGTAAGGTCCGTCATCACCTTTGAGAACGGTAAAGTCACAGAGACCAGCAACGGGAGCAACATTTACATCATCAACGATGATAGGCAAGTCGTATCTGTCTCCCAAAATGGAGTAACGAATCAAACGACAAAAAACCCGACTGAAACCTCGTTCGATGTCAGTGTCGAAAAAAATAAGCAGAAATACCAAGACCAAGAACCGATGAAAGTACAAGAAAATAAGTTCAATAAGAATTCGATTAACGACACGGGTATGAACAATAATCGTAAGCTTTCATTACAAATAGGTGGTCCCACTAATAATAATAGTTTTGTGTACAAAAATCAGTTGAATAATACGAACGAGGTGGCTTCAAATCCGGCGTCTCCGGCCATTCACAATAATATACATAACTTAGAATCCACTGCCAACAGCAATCCATCCACGCCCACCAAGAGTTACGACAATATCATCGGATCTCTGGGCAGCCTCCGGTACCAGAAGAATTCTCTATCGTCAGCGAATAGTGGACTACAAACGAATATAAACTCTAACAGCGAATTGAAAAGCGTCGACCTGTTGAAGAAAGCGGCGGCACTGCAGATGCTGAATGGACTGCCGAACGTGAACAACAGAATGAGTACCGACTCTATAGCGAATCTACTGACGAAAGCAATCGACCAGAAGCCGACGGTTTTGGGATCAGAACCGAACTTAGCACTAAAGAACCAAGAGCAAATAAAGGGTATCAACACTTCTACAGAGAAAATTAATTTTTTGGAGAACAAACAGAAGAGGTACAGTTTGAGTCAGGAGAGCAAGAAGGAGAATCAGGATTTTTACAACTTCCCGAGCCTTAGCGACTTAAGCTTCAATTTTACTAGCTTAGCTGCTCAAAAGATTTTGAAAGGGGTCAGTATAAACAGTGTGGACACGCTGGTAGAGTTGAATATGGCTGCTAACAGCGCAGAGAAGCAAAACAATCGCGACGTAGCGGCTGTCTGCACGGATTTCGGCCTTGTATAGTACTTAATGATTGTTTAAAATGTACAATAGTAGACTTAACACATACAACATAAGGTAGTCTATAACTTATTCATAACTACTTTATATGCTTTAGGTAGGGTACACTATATGTATGAAGTTGAATATCCTTTAAGGTTTTGTACTCCCTATTATGGAATTATCTTTACCATTGTATCCCCCTTTTATTAAAACTTACTTTACTAATTTATCATTGAAAAATATCAAAATAGACGATTTTTAATGCAGAATTCGTAAATTAATAGTATATTCGGAAAACATTCATAGTTTGTAGCTCACTTTTGAGACAATAATTTTAACGGTAACTAATTGTGGCCTAAAACACCTGAGTGCCTACGAGTCGTGTAGTCGTATTGGGTGTACAGTGACCGCAATATTAGATGAAATAAGCTGTATCGAAAGCTTAACAACTTTTTGAAAGAATTGCTTTACTGACTGGTGTATAAAGCTTTTATTCAATCTTTTCAAGAAGTTGTTGAACCAAAGGCTTGTTGCCCATACTGGATATACGTTGTTTCATGATCAGTTGTCACTTGCACCCTGTATAGTCATATAATTCACTATTTCCTAGCTATCTATCATAACATCTTAGTTAAAAACTAATATAATGATCCTTTTCAATAGCACTTTTACTTGTGCCATCACAACCCAGTGAAAAAGTCGAGTACAAACTAGAATACCTATCCATAACAGATTCCATCCAAATGTGGGAATTTCTTAGGAATTGTAAAATGTGTATGTAATTTGTAAGTGCCATAAAAACCATAGTATTACGCTTCGTGGGCGAAATAAAACAGAAGGCTTGTGTAGGCGTCTTGTTTTTGCTAAGGGAAATTTGTATCCACTACGGTATATTTAACGGAGTAGTAATTTATTGGGAAATAAATAAACATATACTTATGCATTTATTGTGTGCCCGCATTAACATAAATAGTTAGTGTAGTTTTTCTTTTTCAAAATTTGTAATTTAATAATATTTGTTATAACTAAGTATGAGAATTAATATAATTACAGAAACTTAATAATCAGAAATTGAATAGTACTCATTTCTTTTTTGTTAAATGGGAAGTGGTTAAATAAACAGTATAACACACACTCATAGGAATAATTTTAGTTTATGCGATTCTAATCTTTATTTTCCCGTTCAAGCTATACAAGCCTTATATAATTTGATATTGGGACTTTCAATTTAACATTAGTAATTTTTGCTATACACAATGTATCAAAGCAAAGGGTATATTTATTCACTAGGGATTATAATCGAAAGTCAATGCATATTAGTATGAATATCATGTAACGCCATTTGTAAAAATATTAACAATATAAGTTGATGCTTTAATACTGTTTCATTTTAGGATAACCATCCTAAGATTCCAACCCATTATCATCCTTCAAGCATGTGTCTATTTAAGTTATAAGATTATGGCTAAGATTCAGAGATGAGACCAAGGCTAAGATTCAGAAACGAGTCCAAGCGTGGACTTTCGCTTCCATATGTCATAATGTCTATACAGTTTTGACTTATGGAAGCATGAGTCAACACTCAGATTCATCTCTGAATCTTAGCCTAAGGGTGGACCCATATATGTCAAAATACTACAAAATTCTGATATATGGAAGAATGAATACATGCTTAGACTTGTCTCCAAAACTAAGATTCAGAGACAAATCTAAGCGTGGAGTCATGCTTCCATATGTCAAAATTCTATACATTTTTGACATACGGAAGCAACAGTCCACGCTTAGATCCTTCTCTGAATCTTAGCCTTAGCCATAGGCGCGGAGCACACTGCCAGAGACGAGGCGGAGTCGGGGCGGCCCACGTCGGCGCGGTAGAGGGGATACCTTCCATCGTTTTTCACGCATTCATTGTTGAGTATATCCACAATCCGAAAATATAAAAGGGTGAGTCTTAGGGTGAGATCTGCAGAGTGAACTTGTCTTCTCTGCCCTTTGTTGCCACTATGACATATATTTGAGCAATATTTATTTTAACATCAAGTTAAAGTTACTCTTCTAAAACATTATTGTAGGCAACATTTATGTGAGCTAAAGCTGATTTCTTGATCAAAACTTTCGTAAGTATTACTCATATTTATATGTATTTAACCGGATTCACTTACGTGGTACAGCCGAGCTTCGCGACGATTGCTCGACCGGTTTCGAGGTATTCAGTACCTCTTCATCACGGAGCTACACCCGACTGCTCCGACTGGGTGCAGCCCGAGTACTGGCGATTTCGGCAGTGGCGCGAGCCGCGCGGGCCGGAACCGGTCGAGCAATCGTCGCGAAGCTCGGCTGTACCACGTAAGTGAATCCGGTTAAATACATATAAATATGAGCTAAAGCTGAGCATCAACATTCTGTCTATAGATGACAGCCTTAGTTGTATACTTGTTAGATTGATGGGCTAGATTCCTGTAGAATGTAAGTTACTTGTAGTCTAGCAGTAGAGCAGTTGCCGCGGAGTTTGCAATGTTGCACTGGAGTTGGATGTTCCAGGAGCATGGACAATTGGACATATCCGCTACTGGAGCAGTTGTAGATGCACAAAGCACAATTGGTTCGCAAACATACTGGATACAAACTTTTAGAGGATGTGCCTTATCAAAGAAATGTTAAATAATATGTAACATCACCTACTTTTTTCATAGACACCGGAAGCCACTATCTTTGAAATGGACCTGATAATATAGATAAATTAAAAACGAAATGAGAATATGTTGTATAAAATATAAAACTTTATTACCTCTACATCACTGATTTAAAATTGTAGTAAATTCCATATATTCAATCTAGATTCCATTAGGTGCAAGTTATAGTACTGTGTTCCATTACATCTGTGATTTGAGATGGCTCGGTTTCTGTTTGATTCTTGATAGAATTCAGCCAGTCTTCTGTTGGCTCTATTTTTTTTATATCAGGATCAGATTCTGTTCTTGTGCTTCTCTCTTCTATGCTCTTTTCTTCTTCTATGAGATCAGAGCATTTGGCATCTTTACTCTCAGTTTCAGTAGTGTCAAATTCCGTTTTTAAAGGGGATAAAGGTGGGTCTCTAAATTGTTTGGACACATCTTCAGGCCTAATATTTACATAGCACACACAGTCCTCGGTTGATGTTATTTGCTTTAAAGCTGCCTCTTCTATCTCCAGATCTGGCTCGATATCCTTCGTCAACTCTTCGATAGTTTTGTATGAGTACATATGGTCATCTTCAGGACTTATATAGTCTTCTAAACTAAAAATCTTACTATCAAGTTTTATCTTTTCAAAATCAATAGCACCATAATTATAAATATTCCCTAACAAATTGGACTCATTATCGAAACATAAATGAAGGTCTTGAATACAGTTACTCATCAAGTCTTTGTCATCTTCGCATTGTTTACGAATAGCATCCAGTTGTCTCAAAGTTTTCAATTCCCTCGCTTTCAAAGTGGCATAAATCCGAGCGAATGACTTCCTTACTGTGTTTCTTAACTGTAAATAAAACAACATACATTATACCACTGGTCTCACTTGACTATAAATTGTTATAATACAAGAATACGAACATTTTCTATATTTTTATCAAAATCATCCGCATCACACGCCATGTTTACGTTTAGAAAGTTTGACGTTTAAGAAAAGAAAGTTGCCAAATTATTAGAAAAATTTCTTTTATTTTAAACTGTTCGCTTTAATGTGTACAATTTACAGAATAATGATGGTACATTGTACACAATAAAGATAACACAGTTACACTGTACATTTTCAATATTTTTTACTTACAGTGTCATTTAACAATCAATACTACGTGCCCGTCTGCGTTTGTGACATAAAACATAAACATAAACGCTTACACACTCATACCCCCGCACTAGGATTCCCTGTGTCGCAGGTGGCATGGACATACACAGCGCTTAAGTTTCTATCGGTTGCTACGTTGCTATCGGTATTCGGTCGGTGTCCTAAATAGTAAAGACATGTCCTAACTTTATGACACTAATTTGGCAAATCCTAATGCCTAAGTTAGGCATTAGGATTTGCCAAATTAGTGGTCACTTCAAGTTAGTTATTTCATTTCATTTCATTTCATTTACCTTAGAGCAACACTGGGACAGAAGACAGGAGAAAGGAGCACAGGCATTCCGGCCCTCTGTCATAGTACAAGTCCAGGTGGCCATACACGTTAAATAAAATTAGTTGCGGCCGGAGTCCGCCGCCAGATGCGTGCGCGTGAATGAGCTCCGATAAAAATGCTCAATTGCTAAGTTTTCTGCTATAAGAAACACGTCTTGGCACATCAAATTTACAAAAGGATGGCATATTCTTTCAAATGTAAGTAAATTCTAATCAAGTTATTCAAAACTAGTCCAGAATAATCGATTAATTAATTGACCGGGGTAAAATAGTGTTCTGCCACAAACGCCTAATTGATTTTTTATCGATCATATAAATATCGTTTTATATGAAGGCGTGACTAAAACAACATCCGAAAAACCCTGTGTTTAATCTGTTTTCTGAAAAGACTTATCCATAAAATATTTATTAAGAAATTGCCCAGAATCTTAATAGTTGAAGGTCTATATGAAGCACTATATGCCGTCTATGACGTTTCACTACTGGATTCCAAAGTGGCCGACTATGACCACAAATTACATAATCACACCTCATAACACAGTTTCTTAGCCAAGCCACAAGACACAGAAACTAGCGCCCTCTGTCTATAGGCATGGTACTATTTTACTTTAGGTACATAATGTCAAAGTCAAAATGGTTTTATTTTTATTTATTCATATAGAGGCACATTAGGAAAGGCTGCGATTTTCCATACAAGTAGGTAGGCATATGTACGCGCCGAGGAACTAAGCAGGCCGGATTCAGGAACCATAAAAATAGGGTGAATGTGTTTGTGAAAAATAGATAGCACACATAGTTAGTAAAGAGCGAATGGGTGTGTAATTATAAGATGCACACATATAGTAAAGTAGTTTCATTTTATTGCCTTGTTTTAGGTGCCAGGTGGCGATAATCGCCATACATCGTGAAATAGAAAAAAGAGCGATTAAAATAAAAATAGGAATATTATACTTTTATATTATACGAATAATTGGAGTCCTAATTAAAAGCTACCATTTTATAGGTATGCTCTTTGCTGCCATTCTACTATAAACCTCGTTACTACAAACACGACAACACCCAAATAAAAAAAACATTATTGATTTTTCGTTTGACAACTTGACAAGTCGATAGAAAACATCGTATAGCGACTGACTTATTTTTTTCTCGTAAATGGATTAAAATATCTTCGGAATTGTAGTGCACTCCTGTGAAATCTAAATTGTGCAGTGTTTTTAGTGTATTTTGATCCGAGATGAGCGAGCTGAGGCACCGAAGAGGCGAAGGCGACGGGAATGATAAAATGGAAATTGCTGGAGAATCCGATCATGTAAATAATTAATAATGTTATTTCTCAATTAAACCAGTTTTGAGAGTATGTTTATTGTTATTTATGGTGCGTCGCTTTATTGTTAGGTGGATTCTGAGGAGGAGAAGGGATTAGAAGAGAAGTATGTGGATGAAATGTCGAAGTCTTTGCCCCAAGGAACCGATAAGACTCCGGAGCTCCTAGACTGTGCGCTTTCTGGATTATCATCAAGGTAAATCGGATTCTTTCTTTTACAATAGGGTAGTTGCATGAAACAATATACATAATTACTATGGTTATACAGATTTAAGAACATCACAAATGAAATTCACAAAAAATTTTAATTTGCACAAACATACATACTGGATCTAAAAGTTTCCCGAATTTAACGATTTTTTTTATCATCCAATAGTAATTTAAATAATACTATCTGATTCTTTACATTTCAATGAATAAAAAAATCTATGACAATTATGTACAATAAGCACAGTTTTTCACAACCAAAATCAACAAAATGCATGTTTTTAGTACAGGTTTACTGCCCCGCACATGGCATGTGACATCACATATGATGAGCAATTTGTATGGACTTGTATTTTAGCGCACAGTAGATAACCCAACTGACTCTCATTTTTGACGTTTCTAATGTCCCATTTACAGTTTTTTTTTTCGATATATATGCATTTGTATATATTATTTATTTATATTATAATTAAGTTTTAAAATTGTTTTTCTCAGAATGTGAATTTGTAAATTCTTATTAGACATAAATTCTTTAACCGTTTTTTTTTTAATTCTCATGAGAAAAATAATTGACATCATAAATAGTGGTGTCTAATACCCTATTGTGTTGTACTGAACGTACGCCTGAGCTTGGGTTGTTAATTTAAATTGGATCATCATTTGTAGGTATAGTTTGTTACCTACTTAGATTGGAACCTATTTATTTATTGATTGAGGGCTTTTACCTTTTTCTAGGTTTTGTACGAATTGAGTATGTAACATAACAAAATCTTCCTAATATGTAGTCTGTTCTATAACAGAATACACTTTGTTTTTTTGGGATACATTATTTGAATGTTCAATTTTTTATTTCTCTAAAGCAGGCACAACATTTGTACACAAGAATTTATAAAAAAACATGTAACATTCACTTATCTCTCACTTAATTTTCATGTATATGATATAATACATAATTTATTCACATATTCAAGGCCTTTTACCTTGACATGTTAAGGTAAAAGGTATCTCTAAAAAAGTTAAGTAGGTAATGATTTTAATATAAAGCTAGGGTCATTTAAAACATTAGTCACAAGGTTTATATAAAAATTAAGGAAATAATAGGTCGGGGAAAAAGTTTCTTCGCATTTTTTAAGAAAATTCAAAACATTTTTTTTTATAGTTTATTTACATTTAACTAAAGTATGTAGGTACCATTTTGTTCGATAACTTTTTGCCATCTTGTAGGTAGGGACATGATCCCATTGCTATAGAAATTTTGGGACTTCTGATCAAAATACAGCGACAAGTGGTTTTGGCAGTCCTCTCGTGATGTTAACCTGACACTGCCTAAAGAATTCTGAAGAGACCGAAACAGGTGGAAATCTGAAGGTGCAAGGTCAGGACTATACGGCGGATGCATTAACACCTCCCAGCCAAACTCTCTTAATTTTTTCTGAGTGGCTAAAGATGTGTGAGGTCTAGCGTTATCATGAAAAACCATGAAAATGAAAACCACACCCCTTCTGTTGATTAATTCCGGCCGCTTTCTCTCAACTTCTTGCTTTAATCTCATCAGTTGTTCGCAGTAGAGTTCAGAATCGATGGTCCTGCCTGGTGGTAACAGCTCATAATGAATAATGGCCTTCCAATCCCACCACACACACAGCATCACCTTGTTGCGAGTTAACCCGGGTTTCGCCACAGTCTGTGAATCCTGACCGGTCTTTGACCACGACCTTTTTCGCACGTTCTTGTCGTACGTGATTCACTTTTCATCACCAGTTATCAGCTTCTTCAAAAATGGTTCGGTTTCATTACGTTGTAGTAAAGAATCACAAATGAGTACACGGTTCATTAGGTTTCTTTCAGTGAGCTCGTGAGGTACCCAAATATCGAGGTTTTTTGTGTACCCAGTTTTTTTCAAATGCGCCAAAACTGTTTTGTGGTCAATTCCCAGTTCTTCAGCTACGTCGTAACTACTGATATGCCGATCTTGTTCCACTTTTTCAAAAATGGCATCCATTTTATCCGTAATAGGGCGACCAGAGCGACGTGCATCTTTGAAATCAAAATTTCCGTATTGAAAACGCTTAAACCAAATTTGTGCTACTCTCACAGATACTGCACTAGGTCCATAAACATCGCAAATTTTTTTCGCGGCTTGCGTTGCATTTTTACCTTTTTTGTAGTAAAATTTTAAAATGTATCGAATTTCTTCATTAGATTCACTCATTTTGACAGTACGAAAAACAAATGAAAATCACACATTTTCCTAATTTGAATTTGGAATTATGTTCTTTAAAATTTAAACTTTCATATGATACCAAAACCAGCCAGATACAAATAGTATAGCCAAAGAGATTTTATTACAAGTTCATACATACTATAATGCGAAAAGACTTTTTCCCCAACCTAATATGTATATTTTAGTTGAAATTTTTAGGATGTAAACTTTGTTTTAAAATAGATTGTAAATTAACTGCTCTGCATTTAATAGGCACCTCTTCAAGCCGAAACACTATCAAGAAACTGGCTTCATATTAAGTGGTTAAGGGATTGATATTAGTGAGTTAGGGATATGGGGATACCAGGCATATATAGGCAGCGCTAGCTCTAGTCCTATATCAAAACAGAGTGAAATTGTAATTCGCTACTCTAGAAATGTAAAGAAGTTTTGAGTTTGCTCACAATTTAGCGCCTCATACTAATTGGTGCCAAGAGCAACGCTTCCTCTCACTCAAACCCAGGACTGGCTATGCATAGAGGATGTGCACCGGAAGAGCATCCATGACAAAATGTATGGCACTTTAAGTGGTTTCATGCACTTGTTATTTTTCGTTTGTCACTAACAGTGCCGTTATTTTTATCTTTGAAAATTTGTGTTTCGAAGTTCTGCAATGTTATGGGCTGACGTTATGTTTGTCATTAGGCAAACAACGCGCACATCTTGTTACTCAATACTATAAAAAAGATTCCTGAACCAAATAGCAAAACAATTAATTTGAACAACCACTTTTAAAGGTGTAGTAGCCAACCGATAAGCTAGCAATATAATTGTATGTATTTCAAATATTTGTAGGTAATTTATATTGTATGAAAGAAATTGTAATCAATCCCAGTGATTATTTTAGTAACGCTGATCATTATCACTATAGTAACTTTGATAAAAATTTCACCACTATATTGTATGATACAAGGTGTGGGTACATAATCATCATAGTCTAGTTATCTCCTTGCCAATACAATACTAACAAAATTTATTGTTGACCAACCTAGATGGAGAAACTGGGTGATCCGAGGTATTTTCACTTGGTTGATGATTGGAGCCTTCTGTCTCCTGATCTATGGTGGACCTCTCGCACTTATGATTACAGTAAGTTTACCATGATTTTAATTAACACATTCTTAGTAGTTTCGTAAATTTTTGCTAGTAATATATATTGAAATATATTGTGCAGTTAGCTACAGGGTGGCCTATGTTTACAGGTTCTCTGCGTCCAAGTGAAGTGTTTTGAGGAGATCATCAACATCGGCTATGCTGTATACCGAGTGCATGGCTTGCCATGGTTCCGCTCTCTCTCCTGGTACTTCCTGCTGACTTCCAACTACTTCTTCTATGGGGAGAATCTAATTGACTACTTCGGAGTCGTCATTAACAGAACGGTGAGTTTTATGATCATCATCATCTAATCCAGATTGTTTCAGTCACAGCGACTGGCAGGAGCGTCACTCATATCCCCTTAATTGGCTGACCTAGCCGAATTGTGGATATATTCCCATCTGCCTTATTGATATCCCCATTAATGGAGTAGATGACACTAAACGTGCTTTTTTAATGAGCCCATGACAGTTCTGAAGATGACCTCCGGCGAAATTTCAACTAAATTTAAACATTTATATTGTATAAATATGTCAAATAACTCATAACATCTGTTCAAGTGGGTATTTTCTTTTACAAATAACTAATTACTTTTTTTATTTTTTTTATTTAATCTATTGTCCTCGGCAAGCTCCAGGGCTCGCACCCTTTGTTTGCTAATTCAAATTGTATATACAGAAATATTTTTTTTTCTTTTTTTTTATCACTAATTACTTAAACACTATCTACTTATTATTCAAATGCTTCTGAGCAAATTCATATGCTGAAGAAGATAGTATGTAATTTACGTTGACCGAATATAACCCTCATCTGCATAATATGTGGTAAAACTACTTAAATAAAGAAGAAATTATGTAATATTACTTTTATCAAGTCGGCACTAGTTGCTGCCCACGGCTTCACCTACATTGAGATTCCCACAGGAACAGTGGAGTTTTCCGGGATATAAATAAACTATGTTACATTCTGGCTAAGAGTTCTGTGATTTTGGCCCATAAACTATCTCTAGGCATAAAATCACATCAATCCATTGTTCTATTGCTGCGTGAAAGAAGGACAAACAAATCAACAAACACACTTTCGCACTTATAACAGGTAGTACAGATTTACCACATATGCAGTTTTTTTATACTATTCGTTAATGAGACGAGACGGTCGTTTGCCTGATGGTAAGTAAGCATAACGCCGGCCCGTAACAATTGCAGTGCCACTCAGAACTTTGAAACACAAAGACCTGAGCGGCACTGCAGTACGCTTCACCCTGAGACGTTAGGTATATCAGGGTTACTGACATTTGGTATATCATTTTCTTGTAGGTAAATATAAACTAGACTTTTACCGTTTTGCCAATACCATACCGCAGCGATACTCAAAGTGTGTTCCGCGGAACCCTAGGGTTCCGCGATAACCCTGTAGGGGTTCCGCCTGAATTCAGAAAAAAATTCATGGTACTTTTATTATGCTTATTAATAAAAAACACACTTTTAATAAAAACTATTGTAGGGTTCCGTCATGTATTTCGCTTTCCAAAAGGGTTCCGTCATCAAAAAAGATTGAGAACCGCTGCCATACCATAACCGATTATGAATAGGCTCTTATAGAAAACAATAGAATCATTTTCACAATGTATTTATAACACAGACGTACATCTATACAAATAAATAGAATTGAAGTCACTGTTTGTAATATCAAAATAACAGCTTTTTACTAAATGCATATAAAGGTACTATATTATATGTATACGGTACCAATAAGAAAATAACCATTTTTTAAACGACTTCCAAAAAAGGAGGAGGTTATCAATTAGGTGGGTATTTTTTTTATGTTTGTTACCTCAGATCTCGGTCATTTATAAACCGATTTGGAAAATTCTTTTTTTATTTGAAAGGACTTTCAGATTGGTCCCATGGAAATTTCATCAAAATCGGTTCAGTAGTTGTCACTGCAGTCGGTTCGTCGCTTTTTTAAAGCAATTTTGTTCTAGAAGCTAGTTCTTCTATACGAGCAAGCGAGCCAAAGAGTAGAATAATATAATTGAGTCGTAAAGCACAACGTAAACCTATGGAAACATGGGTGGTTAATTAGTATTTTAATAGCCCTCACACGCGGTTTGTAAATGGCTACACGTATAACCTAGAATTATTATAATAAACAATTTTGCACAACGATTTTCTGCTAAGGAACTACGGTCGAGTCGCCTTGAAATGTTGCTTTGCAATCCGATTACTTCATTAAGGTGTTTAAATATACGGTCAACTATATGTATGTGTTTGTGTTATAGTAGTTAGAACTCTGTCGCACTATATATCGTAGCACTAGGCACTCTGTCTGGAAACGGTTTCGATTTTTTTTATTGTGACATGGTACTAAAGGGTATTTAAGTTATTCATTGGGACTGTTTATTTTTAGATAATTACGTTTGGTGACTTTTGGACACTGTCATTGTGGCTATTAATTAAGTAGTCAGTTATATCACTGAGCATATGATCGAGACATGAAACCTTATGTCCAATGGTTAAATAGAGTTCTGCCGCGAAGGCCTGGTATTTCAAGTCCTGGGTGGCACCGCAATTTTTATGGGCAGGCGTTATACTTACTATCATACAAATGACCTGCTAGTCTCATTATCTTTAGTAAGCACTAGCTGCTGCCCTCGGCTTCACCCGCGCGGAGATATTGGATTTCATAGGTTTTATTTTTTTGCGTGGAACCCTAATTATTTATCTAAAACAAAAGTAGCCTTAGTTACTCCTTATAACAGCGGTTCTCAATCTTTTTCGGTGACGGAACCCTTTTGGAAAGCGAAATACATGACGGAACCCTACAATAAAACAATAGTTTTTATTAAAAGTGTATTCTTTACTAATAAGCGTAATAAAAGTAACATGTTTTTTTTTTCTAAATTCTTGCGGAACCCCTACAGGAGTATTGCGGAACCCTAGGGTTCCGCGGAACACACTTTGAGTATCGCTGCCTTATAACATCACCTATTTGCCAGTGAGAGACCCGTCAAGACCCGACCCTCGGTTCAGCCGTTTCTAAGATTAGCCGGAACATACAGAGAGAGACAAAAATTTTCAAAATTGCTTTTTTGTTCTAATTACTGTATGTACTTTCTTCTTCTTCTTTCTTTATTTCCTGGCTTCTGTGGAATGTTAACCACAATTTCGCCAATGTCAAGTAGGTACTATGATAGACGATCAAACAAAGGAGATTCAGTGCTTGGAGAGAATAATTTGGTTTGTGAATATGAATACTAGGGATGAATTTTACATCTGAAACAAAATACACAAAAAATATGAATACACTACCTACTACATATTAATAACATGAACATATGTATGTACTTTCATATTCATTACAACTGTTAATATGACATTGCAAACATACACTTCAATTTTATTTATCTGTATAGATTACATATTTATTATTACATTACAATTCACGATTTACCTTATTCAAGTAGGCAGCCGCGTCATTATTCTTGTCAACTTTAAATCAAACATTTCAGTGAAATTGTATTCAAAAATCTTAGTGGTATTGCCGGTTAAATACCAATAACTTAACCGGCAATCTTTCTCATCGAATATGGATAACATAATCACGGGCAGTACGGTAAAATTTTCATAAAATTACACTAAAATTCTAAAGCTCTGTGACTACATTTTTCTTCGTAAAACAACGATTACAATCTTATCAAGTCATACGATCATGAAGTAAATCTTACTAGACCCAATTTCAGGCTAAAATAAGTTTGTTCTATGATAGACTTGTTAGGCGAGGAGCCAGAATGAGGCAAGTCAGTGAGCAAGCAGGCCTTTGTGTTTCAAAGTTCTGGGTGGCACTGCAATTGTTATGGGCCGGCGTTATGCTTACCATCAGGCAAACGACCAGCTCGTCTCGTTACGAAATAACATAAAAAAAAAAAAAAAAGTAAAGCGAAAAGTAATCAGTTTTCTGGTGTAGTCCGTACCCAACTGTTGGCTGGTTGGCCCACAAATATTACTCGTGAGCGCCATATGGAGACAAATCTGTCTCTATAGTTACACAGTTATAGGAGAGTGATAATTCTTTGTTTTATACTACTAGCCCGGGCAGCCCGCGGTTTTCACCCACGTTCCCACAGAAACCGTGCATTTTTCCGGGATAAAAAGTAGCCTATGTTACACCGGTCCATAAACTATTTCTATGCTAAAAATCACGTCGATCCGTTGCTCCGTTACTGCGTGAAAGAAGGACAAATCAACAAACACACTTTCGCATTTATAATATTATTAGGATTTGATAAGGAGACGAGCTGGTCGTTTTCCTGATGGTAAGTACTCAGGACCCACTCAGAACTTTGAAACACAAAGGCCTGCGCGGCACTGCAGTGCGCTCGTAACCCTGACGAAATTAAGTATTAAGTCTCAAAAACCCAGTAATTTTACTGACTACTTTGCTCATCAAACCGGAACACAATAATGCTTGGCGGCAGGCTTCAAGAGCAAAGCGGTGCAGGTACCCACCCAGACGGACACTCGCAGAAGAGCCTCATTCGATATACCAGTTTTGAATCATAACAATATTCCTGGCTTTTTACTCTCATCCCAATCAATAGTCCATCGATACAATAGTCCATTAATACAACAGTCCATCAATACAATAGTCCATCAATACAACAGTCCATCAATACAATAGTCCATCTCATCGCTGCCTCCCCAACTCATCTCGCCCGGATATAGTACCTACCTACGAGCCGAATATATCCGAATGGAAATTCGCTCAAAATAATACAAAACGGCTAGCGTTTAATAAATACTTAGGTACTTAGGTACATATATAATTTATGTCTAATGAAATATTCTATTATACTAACCATCCATTTATTAACTACACCCCTGGGGCAGTCAAATTTAATATAATTAATCGATTTGGGTTTGACCTTCACAATAGATCTTGTACCTAAAAGTACACACTAGACACTAGGCCGGACTAAATCGCCCTGAAATCGGGCTTGGTATATAGTAGATAACGCCCATGTAGACATGATATTATCTATGTAAAATACGTACATAATCATAATGAATCACTGTCTCAATGGGCAATCGATAAATGGAAAGATTATCAATTAATCTTTTTATTATTCTACGTAGTTTGTGCAAGTAACCGTTCGATTTATATGTATTTACTGAGTGGTCCGTGGTAGGACTATCGGTCCTGCGAGTGTGTCCGTCTGGGTTGGTACCAGTTGCACTGCTTTGCTCGTGAAGTCTGCCGCCAAGCGGTAATGTGCAAGCATTAGTGTGTTTCGGTTCGATGTGCAAAGTAGTGAAATTACTGGGCTTATGAGACATAATACCTATAATGTCTCAGGGTAACGAGCGCACTGCAATGCCGCACAGGCCTTTGTGTTTCAAAGTTCTGACTCGCACTGCAATTGTTATGGGTTGTGCTTACCATCAGGCAAACGACCAGGTAGTCTCGTAATCAAGAAGCATAAAAAAAATACTTACAGATGCTTCTAGTATCAAGAAATAGTTTTCTTAAAACGAAGTAAGGAGCAGGTCGTGTGTGCGATGGCCTTTACTATTCCTTATTCTGTGGTGATGGTTAGCATCACGCGTGCCTAAAGCAATTGTAGTGCAAATACTTCACTTATTTGAGTAGCGCCCCTGTCTCGACCCGTAAGTGGTTATAGAGCCCCCATACACGAGCATTCCAAATCCATCGCCCCGCGCGTCGCGTCGTAGATTGATCGGAACGATGGTCCAATATCAAGCCCACACACGGTCACTCGTATCCGAGCCCGCCTTCACTCCATTTTTCGGTCATTCTGCGTCTCCAGTGCTGCCAACTGAGCGCACAATGGATCGTCTTATCGGCCACTAACGATGAGTTGGAACGTTGGATTTGGAAGGTTTGGATTTCTAATATTTCTATCACTCCACGTAACCCATCTGAAATTGCCCACACACGGGTGGTTTTTGGAACGTTGGATTGGAATGTTGTGGATTGGAGTGCTCGTGTATGCGGGCTCATAGGTTGTACCTATAGACTACATGTTACAACGAAAACCTATCAAATAAGTATCGGGTAATGGAACTAGGCTAAGTAACCAACTACGCTTACTTAATCCAATTACTTACGCGATTATACTAATATTGTTTTATGCTTTATCGTTCACGACATACATATATTGTATGTTATTTCTAGATTAACTGAGTTAATATGGCTTTAACCACGACATAAATGTGCAACGAAGCGAAATAAAAATGATAAACGGTAAGAACTAAACAAAAAAACTGTCAAGTTCTAAAATAATTATCGACGGCAACTTAAAAAGTTCTTAGTACCCAATATATTTTTCCAGACAAGCGTTTATAAAATACGTAATTGGTACTGTCAATCTTGTCGCCACGTTCTAGCTCCATCATCAGGACCCTGTACTTCATCCAGGATCAGAGAACTTGTAAAGAGAATCAACAAGCCCAAACTCGATGGGGTTACGTCGTTTCATTACAGAGTTCCTATGGCCGCCTTCCGGTGCCATCATCAGGACCCTGGACATAATCTAGGATTAGAGTATACAGGCCTCCAGTATTGTGAATAACTCTGCTTAGAAAAAATGGGTATCAATGCTGCAGACTGGGGTTTTCTTTTATGCTACGAATATAAGACCTTTCTTGCCAAATTTCAAGACTGTAGGAGTGCAGGTCAATGGGAACTACCGTAATTATTAAAAAAAAATATAAAAACATTGCGATCAACAGGTCGTAGTTTTAATTCAAATTCAAATTGCTTTATTCAAATAGGCCCCAAAGGAGCACTTATGAAAGTTAAAATAATATTTAATTTTGTTTTATCCCAAGGACTACCTCAAGTTCCTGGTCACGTACCACCGGTTCATCTCGTTCAGCCTGTACTGCGTGGGCTTCGTGTGGTTCGTGCTGTCGCTGGTGAAGCGGTACTACATGCGCCAGTTTAGTCTCTTCGCGTGGACCCACGTGGCACTGCTCATTGTCGTCACGCAGAGCTACCTTATCATACAGAACATATTTGAAGGTAAGCTCTAGCTTATTGTAATTTGAGTTGTAATGTTAGTGGTATAAGACTAACTCTTCTGCGAGTGTCCGTCTGGGTTGTTACCACCGCTTTGTGAGTGAAGTCTGCCGCTAAGCAGTAATGTGCGAGCATTACTGTGTTCCGGTTTGATGAGCAGATTAGCCAGTGAAATTACTGGGCTTATGAGACTTAATACCTAATGTCTCAGGGTAACGAGCGCACTGCAATGCCGCGCAGGCCTTTGTGTTTAAAAGTTCTGGATCGCACTGCAATTGTTATTGGCCGGCGTTATGCTTACCATCAGGCAAACGACCAGCTCGTCTAGTTACCAAATAACATAAAAAAAACAAGAGTTTGGTTCTATTAATTATTATTTCATGATAAGATTATGCGAGCCAGTGGAGATCAAATCCAGTCTCTAAGGGAGGCCATGGTCGAGCGCTTGAACTTGTCCTTAAAGGCAGTCTCCGATTGGGGCAATGCCAATCTGGTCAAGTTCAATGCTACTAAGACCCAAGCGTGTCTGTTCTCCGCCAAACGGAGTCAATTCCTCCTTACTCCTACTTTCCGGGATGTAGCCGTGCCGATAACTGACCATCTCGAGCTCCTTGGCGTCACTTTGTCGTCAACTCTCAACTTCGGCTCCTTTATTGAGTCTAAGGCTCAACTGGCCGCCAAAAAGCTGGGTATCCTAGGGAAGGTGAGGCAGTACTTCACACCAGAACAGTTGCTCAACTTATATCAAGCACAAGTTCGGTCATGTATGGAGTATTGTTCTCATCTCTGGGATGGCTCGGCCAAGTACCAGCTTGAGGCATTGGAGTCTATTGAGAGGCGAGCCAAGAAGCTCATCCGCAATGACTCGCTTGTAAAAGCTAGGCTGCAGAGCCTTGAGCATAGGCGTAGAGTTGCTTGTTTGTCGGTCTTTTATCGGCTGCATTTCGGCGAGTGTGCGTCGGAATTACACCAATTAATTCCCCCCTCTCCTTTCCATCATCTGACAACTAGACAAACGGCGAAGCGACATCGATACATAGTTGACATTCCTCCTTTACGCACGAAGCGTTATGCTTCTACGTTTATTTGGCGTACCGCTAAGGAGTGGAACTCTTTGCCCGAGTCCGTGTTTCCTGATAATTATAATCTGGGTCTCTTCAAGTCACGAGTGAACAGGTATCTAGGTAAGCGTGATACATCGTCGACCGCATCGTCACTTACCACCAGGTGAGATAGTGGTCAAACGCAAGCCTATTAATATATAAAAAAAAAAAAAAAAAAAAAAAATTAAACATTTCCACTGAATGAAACTACTTCAATACACATTAATACTGATTGTCACTATATAAACAGTACCTAGGTTGTCTTAACACGCTATGAAATCATCGCTAATGCGTATTTACGTGTAATTCGATGGTGTAATGATACGATAGATATCTATCTGCTAGATAGCCGATAGATAGCTGGTGATATCTCGCGATAAGGCCCGCGATTAGAAAAGCTATCAAAACAGGTCCCGATCGATTATCAAATTGTATCTATCCAGTTTCGATTTAAAATGTATGATTGTTACCCGAAGGCCACGATATTCGTTTCGAAGCGATTATCGCTTTCGATAGTAGAAAAGTAAAAAATGTAAGGAGTTCACTATGTCACTATGTTTCTGTTGTTTCTTTAGCTCTAGGGTCTCTGACTGAAGAATTTTGTAGGTAGTCGCTTTCATTTTCGACGAAGATAGACGAACGCACATAAATAAATCCACCAAAAACGGAACTACCCTGTTCGTTTCAGCTCGTAGATTTAATCGATTTTTGCCAAATCTACTGCGTCAACATAAATCAAAATTTTTCACATATCCATGTTTCACAGATGTATTCTGTGTTAAGAAATACTTCATTGAAGTCTTCGGTTGACACTCATGTGAACCAATATATACACGCTTTTGGGTGGCCCCCTAGTGTGGATCAATTATTATAGTGTATAGCATATTATGTCCAGTATCTCCGTTTCAAGTAGCGGATCATGTGAATAATAGAACATAGAAAAGTATTAAACAATGGCTAATCGATGTAACAAACTCGTATGATTGTGCCGAAGACTCTACGTGCGACCAATTAGTGCACACAAACCTCTGATTAAGTACGTCAACATCGTTCGACACCTCGTAAAGAATTTAGTCATTCGCACGAATCACACGATGTCGTATTATGTCACTACGTGAGTTAAGGTAAGTAGATAAAAGTATCCGATTACATGGTATCAGTCATTGAACTTGACCTCGGTCATTACCTTCAGATTTCTCTGCATTTCTTATCTTTATAAATAAGGTAAGTTTGTATCGGTCAATTATAATTAATTTTTTACCGACTTCCTGAAAAAAAAATTTTCTTTGCTTTCTTACTCGATTTCTCCGTCAATTCTTAACCGATTTAAATAGATTTTTTTTCATGAGTAAGGTTATAAGTAGCTCAAGGGTGGTGGTCCCTTTATAAATTGTATGAAATAATTAACTAAGGGGAGAAAAATGGAGGAGAAAATTTTATAAATCACGATGTTTTGTCGAGGTTGATTCCCGGTTTTTTTAAAAGCAATTTTCATTCTTATCAGTAAAAAGTTAACTACGTGCCTTTGTCCATTTATTACGAGCATTTCTTTTTTAATGGAGCTCTCACGTTTTATAAAATTTCATAGTTCAGTCACGTGGTTATGGTCACGTCCATATTACTTAATCTTTCAAATGTCGGCCGGAACCACGTAGGTCCGGCGGCAAAAAAAAAATAGTTAGACCTTATTCAGTGGTGATAAGGTTCAAAATAGATTAACCATTATGAACGAATAAAAATGCTAACTATATTGAACCTTAATGTCGGCCGGAACCACGTAGGTAAAAAAAACCAGTTAGACCTTATTCAGTGGTGATAAGGTTCAAAATAGCTTGAACTAATAGAATGGGTTAATCCACGGTTAATCAATTTTGGAAAAGAACCTCATCAAATCATTTTCAAAGTCTTATAGACATTAGAGATTGAAATTCGTCGCAAATCGACCTTATCTCCTTGGTTGGATGAAAATTTCGATGATTCAATTTGTTGTCGAAGTTATTGGCGTACAGACAAGCCAACGTTTTAAAACTATAAGATGCGTTTGGGCTTCAAGATATTAAAGATATTGCTTTGTCCTTTCAATGGAGCATCGGATCGACGTGATTTTTTGCATAGAGATAAAAGTCGGTAAGTGAAAACAGGCTACTGTTTTCCTGAAAAATGTATAGGTTTTGTGGAAATCCCCACGCGGGTGAGTCCGCGGGCAGCAGCTAGGGGTGGAATGTTTTAACCGCACCCGGAGGGAAAGTCCTCTAAATACTAGAGATAGCAAATTTTACTGAAAGAATAAAAGAAAAAGAATCTGATGCTATCATTTAAATTATTAACTAAAATTTAAACTTTTCTTGTGAATTTCATTTTCATATGTGTTAATAACCTTTACTGAACTTAGGCTAAGATTCAGAGACGATTCTAAGCGTAGACTTTGGCTTCCATAAGTCAAAACTGTATAGAAATTTGACGTATGCAAGCGTGAGTCCACGCTTAGATTCGTCTCTGAATCTCAGCCTTAGAGACAGTAATTATTTATTTTGTGGTTCATGCAACATCCCTATTAAGGATTCTCTGTCTCTAAGAAACCTGGAACTGTGAGGATCACCAATATGTCTTCAACACACAGACTTAACAGACCAAACATTAAGTATTGAATAGCGGGACAAGTACGCACACATATATATGTCGCTTAGACTGGGCCGCGTTAAGGATCCTTGTAGTTTTAACCGATATTAGATGAGTGCATGCACGTTGACATATAATATCAATGTGGCGGCATGGAACGCTTGGTCTGTTGTTTATGTGCGAGTCAATGTTTCAACACATAAATGAACGAGATACCACTAATGACGTTTCAATGGGAAAGAAAAGGATAAAATGATTGTGTCTATGCGTAAATATACAACTATGATTAATGTTTCATCTGCTATATTACATATCTGTGCTTCAACATCATGGAATAACTTACTACTTGGTCTATTTTTCTTATATTCGGAAAATAAAGCTATTTTCTTAACTGACCAAATTGTCTTGTTGAATCTGTTTAGGGGTAAAGCGTTCTTTATTAAACTAGTAATTTTCGTGGAAAACAGCTTTTATATTGACGCTTCGTTTGTAACTTTTAACTAGCCCTAAGTGAATTAGTTACGTATTTTAATGTTTGTAAGTACATAGCTGTTAGTTCTCCGAAGATAATAAAATAAAATTTTTATTTTATTTTTCTGCAAGTAACAAGGGTTAATTTGCTGTTGCTGGCCAGTAGGTATACGATAAAGAGCGCACAGTTAACTACTGTTTTATACCTTTAGGTCTATTAATAGCTCACGCGTTCAATAGTAAACAACATCCACACCAGCAGTATTATGTCTTCCTCACTAGACGTTACAGCGATAGCATTGTACTAGAATCTATTGAAAGTAGAATCGTGTCAAGTCAACATTGTCACGGACAGGGAAACCTTACAACCACCCATAACTAGGGCGGGTGCGCGCTTTGTGCGTGGGGGAACAAGATAATTTTGATATAGAGTGGCCTATAATTATATAGTCGGTGAGGATATATATAAATAAATTGATTGAATTAGGTGTTACTTTGAGATAATCCATGTTGTTTTTTCATTTAATATTTTATTGCGATAATTAAGTTCACTTGAGAACTTAGCTTGACATTGATGCTAAATCGTTTTGAGTTAAACAAGTTTTAACGATTTTTCTTTTAATGCAAGTGTTAGCGACTTTCAATCTGATGCACGATAGTTCGAATCTCGACTCGGTCCTCACCAATGACTTATATCATGTTATGTGCCGATTATTCACACGCGCGCTAAAACGGTGAAGGAAAACACCGTGAGGAAACCGGCATGTTCAAGAACCATAAAATTCGAGGATATGTGACATCCAGTAAGCGGCATTGGGCCCTCGTGGTGGATTATGACCCATACCTCTCTCTCTGAGATAAAGCCAATATCCCAGCAGTGGGAGCGTAAGAGAATGAAAATAATAAAAAAGAAATTGAATTCACGGAGTTTGAAACCATCACCCATCACCGTTTCCCATCTTGCGTCTCTATGCAATATATCAATTGACCACAAAATATATCACAATCTCTATTTTAGCGAAAAATGCGACAGATTAGGTATCTAAAGTAAATAGTGAGTGACGACACATTTAAATGACTTACGCTGCAATTCTCGTCTCTCCTCACCATGCCCTACGTCTTATCCACTCGTTACGTAGAAAAGTTGGCTCAGAAATAGATTGCCGCCTGTCTGCTTCAGAGGAAAATGTTTTCAAGTAAACGGCTGGAGAGTAAATTGAAGTTTGATGCCATGTTTTTAAGGATCGTTTTGGATTACGAGTTGATGTGGGTCTGGGATGCTGGCAATGAAAAATTGCTTTGCTGCTTACTCAGCCAAATAGTTCCGAAGGATGTTTTTTATATACTTTGCGTTTATTTCACCGATTTACGCTTATATACGTACTTACGTACGATTTACTTACGTTTATTTCTTCTCGCCTGACGGCAAATGAATATAGCTGGAGAAAACCACGTTTACAACACAAGAAATAATCTAATTATCATGATTTAAACAACATAATTCGACTTTCGAAAAATAAAAAATACGCTGTATTTACACGTCCTGACTCTGCTCGATTATCTCTTTCAAATTGAAGTCCCTTGATGCCTTATCTGTAACATTAGCTTAGGAAAAGTCCTACCGCAAAACTTAATATGTTTTCCCTATATTATTTATTTATTATTTATTTATTATATGAACATGTAGCTTAGTATATTATAGTTAGTAAAATAGGTGAAAGGCGAGACTTAAAAAAAATCTAGTATCTTACGCTTCAGCAAACGAATCAACTTGAGTTTAGGTAACTATCAACTTATTACAAGTTTTCGCGATTTTCAATAAACTTTCGAGATCCATGATCATCGGTCAGTTCAACGATACGTAGAACAAGATTGTCGCTGCGCAGTGGCAGAGAGGGGGTGGTGTCGCTCTACGCCAAGCGGTTGTCGGTTGCGGAAATCAGCAACTTGACGCAGTTGGTGGCAATATGGAATTGATCTTGTCACCGATTGCAGCAACTGTTGCTATCACCGAAACTAGCAAGTAGAGTTGCTACGTCTGCGCAGTTTCTCAAAATTATAAATGAAAGTCGTAAAATATAAGCTATTTGCAAGTTGCCGATGCTGGTTGCCGCAACTGGGAGCTCAAGTTGCTACGAGTGCTAGTGTAAAACGTCACTAAGATATTTGGCTCGTCTCATCTTAACTTGTTGTTCCATGCCTTGAGAAACTTTATTATTCGATGTTAGAGAACTCCAATTGTAAGTAGGTGTGACGCTTATCAGGCGAGGGAAACGCCTGTTTCATCACTAAGTATATGATATTTAGCCCACGTAAAAACGATGTCCAGCTACTGAAGTCTCGCACAATATAAACGGTTTTGTAACACGCTCTCTTATATCAGCTCTAAACAATGCCATTGTGTCCAGCAACGCGTATATTATTAGCCTTGCTTGATCTCTGCCCTCGCCTCAGCTTTGTTGTGTTAGCTGGAGGTATTTGTGTCTAAATATTGTGATCATATTCAAATTCAAAATTCAAAATGCTTTATTCATATAGACCCCAACGGAGCACTTATGAAGGTTAAAATAAATGATTCTAATGGCGGATCTTCGATGTTAGTCTGTTTTTTAGTGAAATCTTATCAAATCAAATCAATGTCTTGAGTAGACACGAGAGAGAGGTGAACACCACAACCTCTATCATTGCGTGGGTACTTCAATTCTTTCGCTTCATCAACATTCTCTAATCCTCTAAACTTTTTGATAACGAGACGGGCTGGTCGTTTGCCTGATGGTAAGCATAACGCTGGCCCATAACAATTGCAGTGGCACGCAGAACATTGAAACACAAAGGCGTGGTACTGTATTATTTTAGGTATGTATTTACTGAACAAAGGATAATCTTACTGAGTGCAAAGAAGAATAGGATCATTTATGACACAAAAGGGGTATTGTGAAGTATTGTAAATATGATGTATTTAATCTATCTGTTGATCATGGTTCCATGAGACAATGAGATTAATATGGTGCTTACTCTACATTTCTGCTGCATTATTGTATAATGATTTTTATTACTTTGGCATTTAGTATGAGTAAGACAAATGTCTTTATGAATCAAACATATTGTACTACTTGATGCGATGAAACTTAGAGCGACATATTATTATATATCTTATTTATGGCTCTACATTTCATATATTTTTCGTAATATTTCGCAGAAGCATTATACTGTAGACTAGCTGTGCTCCTCGGCTTCGCTCACGTAGCCTAATTTACACCTTGTAACATCAGCTATCTGCAGTGGCAGTTCACTGGAAAGTGCCGTCAAAATCGGTCCAGCCGTTTCGGAGATTACCCGGAACAAACAAACAGACAGAAATTTTTAAAATGGTTTTGTTGTTGGTACCGTATATAATTTCATATGCGTTTAGTAATAAACTGTTATTTTGATATTACAAACAGACACTTCAATTTTATTTATCTGTATAGATAACTTCCAAATTGATGAAATGTCAATTTGGAAGTTTTATAATGGTAGTTTGCTGAAGTCTTCCAGTCCGCGTACAAACTTCTACGTTACGCCACTTTAGGTGGAATGCCGATCGATATGCAGCGGAGTAGAGACTGTTGTAACACAAACCACTCTAGAATTATATTGACAAGTTTACTATCTTGAGTATGGACATTATATATACGTTATAAACTATATATACGTTGTAAACTTGTAAACTTGTATTTGGATGAAATAAATTATTATTATTATTATTATTATTGTTATATATCTTGAGTATTGACTTTATATAATTATATTGAAATTTATGTTTCACCTTTAGCATTATGGCCCTGCTTTATGGGCGTCCACGGATGTATTCGATAGACTTCACATCTGTACTACATCACCGATCGCTGCCCAGGACACAGATTTGTGTACAAAAAAGCGCTAAGTATTTATATTACAATGAGCGGACTTATAGCTAAAAGCGATCTCCAGTCAACCTTTGTATGGAGAGATCTAACGGATTGAGAGAGGTCGGTGGTGTAAATAAATAAACTGTATATATAAATGTATTTAACTACAAATATAGGTACTGATAACATTAGTACAATAACACATGTACAATTGTACATACATGCTAATAAGTTATTAATACAAATACTTACAAGTTACATATCATAATTATGTTATACATAAATAGAAAGTTAAGGGTCCGGGGATATCTATGCATGTGATCTTTAGGTGTAATTGGGATGTTGACTGTATTAAAATAAAAATATAATTTTGCCGCGAAACGGTAGTTTTTGTGACAGAAATCGTATAAAACACAATATTTTTGTTTATTTTTAAGGAACATAATTTTAATTTAATAATCAAAATGTAATCACATCACTCCGAAGTCACGTGACATAAAACGCGCGTGACGTTACTTTATCAATCGGAATGAGTATATTGCTCTTTCTGCCTAGTATTTTAGAATGTTTTCTGTGAATATAGTTATCTGTGCCAGGGATCGTGACGTCACATCGACCACGTGACCAGTATTGGCGTTTTGGAGCGAAACTTGAAATGGCATTTAAAAACATGAAAATTAAAGTATTAGCTGTATTCAAAAAGTAATTTTAAATATTTTGGGTTATACTAGGCCCATTCGCATCGTTTTAAACACTTTCCCAAAATCAGTCAACATCCCAATTATTTTTATTCAGGTATCATTAGTCGGTTATTATTGTTCCCCGACTATACCCAATTCATTTATTGTAAACATAAGAATTAAAATTTACGTACCGCTACCTGAGAGCTTCAACCAAAGTCTAGACTATAAATAAATACTTTAATCTACTTAGCTCGCAGTAAAACATCGTATAAATATACACGTGAATCCCACGAAAGTAGGTCGACCGTCCGTCAGACGCTGGAAGTTGGAACAATCAACCCGATTGCTGGACTGACGGCTATATGAAACGTGCAAATTGGACGAATATAAGTTTGTCCAATTATGCGCACGTGTACGTCAAAATTCGAGTAGTTGTGGTGGACATTTAGGCTAAGATTCAGAGACGATTCTAAGCGTCGACTTTGGCTTCCATATGTCAAAACTGTATAGAATTTTGACGTATGGAAGCGTGAGTCCACGCTTAGATTCGTCTCTGAATCTCAGCCTAAGTCGTGATTATATATAGAAGAAGGTAACGGCAGGATTAAAGGTAAAAGATGGATTTGCATTTATACGTTATCTACTAGCGTGAAAATTAAATTGCTGGAATAATCGAGTAAGCGCGACTCTATACATGTCAATGTCAACTTGAGGTTGTTGCCTATTAAGTACATAGTCACTAGCCAATACTTGCACATTACAGCTTGGCAGTAGACTTCACGAGCAAAGCGGTGGTGCCCACCCAGACGCGATACTCGCAGAAGAGTAAGGGGCAGCTTAGACGTAGCAAACGTAAGTTTGCTTGAGCGTCTCAGCTGCCCCTGTCTTACATCTGGTAAAAACTACGTTACGATGGTTTCTTCACAAGCTCAACACCATTGATTTACGCAGTCAACAGATGCATTGACAACTAAACACTGGACCATAATACTTTAAATTCTCGTGTCGCCTCATTCCAGGTCTGATCTGGTTCATAGTTCCGGTCTCTATGATCATCTGCAACGATGTGATGGCGTACGTGTTCGGCTTCTTCTTCGGGAAGACCCCGCTGATCAAGCTCAGCCCTAAGAAGACGTGGGAGGGCTTCATTGGTGGCGGGTTCTCTACCGTTCTGTTTGGATTGGTGGTGAGTAGAAATTGTGTATGTTTTTGCTCTTTCTTGTTTGTACTTTTACGTTTGCTGTGTTTAAATATAAACAAAGATAAATCATGTTCAAATTTTCTGTCTTTTGTCTTGAGTGAATCAATGATTACTTGTAACAGTTTTGGTGTCAATTGACACGGAGCGTGCGTGCAATTGAGTTGAATGAACGCTTCATATAATATAATTTACATCTGAGTGGTAGTACTCGATGAACTTCATTGCGCCTCTAGCTAAGTCGGCTGCTGCAGATAGTTATTATGGAACATACGCATAAAATGAAACACGCATATATTCAAATTATTTTTCAGCATTGCTAGTATTGCAACGTGTCATAGAAACTGAGCGCAAAAAATTATAGACCACGCCGCCCCGCCGTTGGCTACGTTGTGTCCGAAAATTCTATGTCGCGCAACTACAGATAACTTTAAAAGCGTGTTTAAGTTTGGCAAGCACTGTATGATTATGTAGATGGATACAATCTCATCCTCTTTTTGAACTTTAATACTTGCGAGTGAATACATTTGAAGGGTCAAGTAAGAACGTAAGCAACAAGCTCTCAATGGAGCAACTACGACATAGCGAATTAGTTTCCTGATGATATATTTCAAAGCGTTAATCCAAATTAACGCACACTGCTAGATGACAGAGAAGAGCATTGTATGCCGAAATTAAGTCATCATCTGAAGAATTTCGGGGCTAACATCGACCGCTCCGTAGAGCTTAGATATTTACAGTGTTTTTTATGTTATTTTGTAAAGGCCTGCGCGGCACCGCAGTGCGCTCGTTATCCTGAGACATTAGGTATTAAGTCTCATAAGCTCAGCAATTTCACTGAATACTCTGCTCATCAAACCGGAACACAGTAATGCTTGCACACTACTGCTTGGCGGCAGACTTCACGAGCAAAGCGGTGGTAACAACCCAGACGGACGCAGAAGAGTTAGTCCTACCACTAACATAACCTCTAGATAACCAGAAGACGCGGGTTCGAATCCCTTCGGCATCGACATTTTTGAGATGTATACAATGTGTGACGGAAAAGTTTAGCCAAACTGAAACCACGTATACCTACAGGCGCCCATTACTGGTTTTACGAAAACATATCAGAAAGTTGTTTATCCAAAGAGTTAAGTCAAGTTTTTCCCAAACTGACTTAATACACACCTGAAATCAGTTGGGTAAAATGCAATAAAGGTGCGGTCCCGGCGCGAGCCTTAAGCTGCCGCGGGTCATTAAATGTGAGGCCGAAGGGGGCGTGGGCACGGGTACATTTTATATTGTATGCCTGTCTATTTCCAGATTTCGTACATGATGTCCCAGTATCCATACCTGGTCTGCCCCATTGAATACTCGGAGAGCCTCGGCCGCATGACGATGGACTGCGAGCCGTCCCTGCTCTTCCGTCTCCAGGAGTACACGCCGCCGCAGTTCGTCCAGCCTCTGATGAAGATCGTAAGTGATGCTGCGTTGAGGGAATTTTGGATCTTGTTGTATAGGAATAACCTGTTGTTGATCTTAGAGAAGTCGTACGGGCGACCTTTGAAATGGTATACGCATATATCTAGAGTTTTAAACATACTTTTATTTTTTTTACAGTATCCGTGTTACCACAAAAACACTTTTAGATGCCTGTTTAGCTAGACAGTGCCTAAAAATAAACATCTAAACAGATTAAAAATGACACAACAGAATTGAGTTAGGCAATACATACAATAAATCAGGAATTGTGGTTGCTCATATTTAAATGTGTTTTAATATGTACAATAAATTAGTACCAGAAGAAATAATATTAAATGGCAATCGATTTAAAACATAACTTTACAAGTGGCTTTTACAAAATTCTTTGTATAGCATATATTTAAATTTTAGGTCACATTTTTGTTCATTATCTTATTTTATCTGTGAACTAGCTGCTGCCGCGCGGTTTCACCCGCGTGTTGATTTTGGATTACATGGTTTTTATTTTTCTGCGCGGAACCCTAATACTTTTTCTAAAATTAAATTAGCCTAAGTTACTCCTTGTAATATCAGCTATCTGCCAGTGAAAGTCCCGTCAAAATCGGCCCAGCCGTTTCGGAGATTACCCGGAACAAGCAAACAGACAGACAAAAATTTCAAAAATGGTTGTTTTGTTATAGGTACCGTATATACTTTAATATGTATTTGGTAAAAATCTGTTATTTTGATATTACAAACAGACACTTCAATTTTATTTATTTGTATAGATTTATTGACATTACATTAATATGACTTTTTAATAATTGCACGCTTGCTTACAGGTTGAACACTGTGACTATTTTTTTGTAGCGTCTGAAATTCATACATTAATACTTAATCCCACAGGAGCCGTACATTTATCCGGGATAAAAAGTAGCCTATGTTACTCTCCGGTCCATAAACTATATCTATGCCAAAAATCATGTCGATCTGTTGTTCCGTTGCTGCGTGAAAGAAGGACAAATCAACAAACCAACTTTCTCATTTATAATATTAGTAGGATTCTCGCAAATAAATATTTGATTTGATTTGTGATTGTCTCTCTCCTCAGATCGGTATGGAGAAATTCAACATGTATCCGTTCATGATCCATTCGCTGGCTCTCAGCATCTTCAGCTCGGTCATCGGGCCGTTTGGAGGGTTCTTCGCTTCTGGATTTAAGAGGGCTTTCAAGATCAAGGTAACGATATTATGCCATCTTAAGGGGCAAAATTCGGCGCGTCGCTATCTCACTCCCGCATCTCAATATTTTTGAAGATAAACAATCACCTAATATAATTATGAAAAATCGCATTCGGTGAAGATACATAACACTACGAAGGTATAGCAAAAGTATCATTTTGATCCGATCAAGTTTTCATTTTTCAGTAAAAGCCTTAAAGAAACAGCCTTTTTAAACAAATTTTACCTTGACTTTGGCCGTTCACAATATTCTCATAAGTGTAAAAGTAAACAAAACACTTCTATAGGATCCTTGGACATGTAATGCAGATTCTAAATAACAAAAAATTTTTTCTCAAACTTGTAAGGCATTTTCAAAAACACGTATTTCCTGGAACAAATTTTAGGAAATTACCACGCACGTCTTCGGAACATCTTTCGGACATGTCTTCGGAAATATTCTTTGGAAATTTATTTCAAAATTTTCAGACTGCCAAGCGAAGGCTCTGGCGTTGTCTCTATTTTTCCGTAGTGCCTGTTTTTCTTCGATGAACCAACAACCCTTTAGGCCATTTTTGCGTTCTACTTAGGCGGGCTGGAAGGGGCACCTTAACACTTTTAAATGTATTTATTAAATTATATTTCTGTGATCCCAGGACTTTGGCGACGTGATCCCGGGCCACGGCGGCATCATGGACCGTTTCGACTGCCAGTTCCTGATGGCCACCTTTGTCAACGTCTACATTACTAGCTTCATCCGCACCGCGACGCCACAGAAGCTGCTGCAACAGGTAACTCACACAAACAATAACCTATTATTAATTGTTATTAATGAAACGCAGAATTTTTTTTATGCTATTTAGTAACGAGATGAGCTGGTCGTTTGCTTGATGGTAAGCCTAACGCCGGCCTATAACAATTGCTTTGCCATAACTTTGAAACACAAAGGCCTGCGCGGCACTGCAATTGCTATGGGCCGGCGTTAAGCTTACCATCAAGCAAACGACCAGCTGGTCTCGCTATCAAATAACACAAAAAAATATTAAGAGACTTCCAATGATTGACATCATAAAAAAAGCAGTCAAATACCGTATTATTTTATTTACATACATTATCTCATTTCCCAGGTGTACAACTTGAAACCGGAACAACAATTGCAACTGTTCTACGCCCTTAAAGAATCCCTGGAGCACCGCAACATACTCAACTTGGTACCATAGACGGCTACCGCGTTAGCTACGAACAAACTACTGTGCCGGTTACTGTGACGCTCTCAACTGACGGCTTAATGTGAGTTTTGTAACAATGGGGAAGCACAAGCAAAGCTAATCTCAGATGGCGCCACCATCGCTGGTGCTTGTCAATGACTGAGGGTTAATGAATTAAACTAACCAGTAAACTCGTTCGCGTCTTTAAAATCATTAGATTTGAAATGGTCACTACATAACCTAGAAGAATAATTGGTTTCCAATATTTTTTGATGAGCAATACTATGATCCATAGTTTCCGTTTTTACTCGTTAGAAGGGAAACGTGTGTACCTTTATTTTTAAACTGAAATGCAATTTACGGAGGCATACTTTATTGCAAAGACGATTTGTTTGTTTATTTACTAAAATTTTACAATGAAGTCATAGTCAAACAACACCAGCGATGCGCCACCTAGCGGGATAACTTATCAGTGTGGCTTCCCATTACGCGTTCTTCGTTGATTTTGTATGAAAATGTCTACAGCGCCCCTAGCGGCGCGTTTATGAACTATCACCGCGCATGCTTTTAGTATGGCGTTTACTCGGTCGTCGCGTAAATTTTAACGGCGAAAACTCATATGCAGTCCTCACTGTGGTTATGTTTAATATCATACTCCATCTAGAGCCACAGTGGCCGCTACCACAAAAGTTTGTTCGTAGTTTTATATAAATTCACGAGGTGTCTCATTTAGTGCAATGACAAATCCTACGAGTGACTACACACTTGATACGCGATACGTTCAAAATACGCAGTGATACTGATTTGCGTATTTGAGTATTTTTTCGCTTTTCCTTATTCGTTTTTTTTTTACTATTATTTGTTATTCATGAAACGCAGATATTTTTAGTTGTTTCTACACAAGTGAAAAATGGTGTCGATTGGTCACATTTTTTTTTAATTTTGTTGCGGAACCTTACATTTTTAGCGCTATTTTGCTATAGTGTCCTTCTAGCGGAATTGCAATTTTTTTTATGTTTTTTTTCAATTTATGTCACTACCGTTCGCGTCAAGTGTATCGTTAGGAACATATCCCGCGTACCTCGAAAGAATAACATACATCGTTCTAGTCTCGTTGCTGTTGAATCATTTATATTATTCTTGTCACAAATCAGACCTTATTCTAAGCAACTAAAAACGTAGCATAATAGAAATATTAAAAAAAAAACCGCTCCTCGACTTCATACTCATTAAAGACATACCAAAGAAATACAACATAAATGATTCACACAGTGCTATAAATGAATAGTTAATGTTTTACCTTCCTCTGTCGTTTACCTTCAACGGGAAGGTATTTTTTGATTAATTTAATAAATAGTAATAAGTTAAAAATATTAGTGAATTATTACCGCATGCAATTGTATGCTCTTTTTGGACCGGTTCGTTTTAATCTATTCTGACGTACATTGTGTAAGGAGCTTTATAATACAAAATGCATAAAGTAAAGAAATACGAATGTAATTAACCGACTTCCAAGAAAGGAGGAGGTTACCAATTCGTCGTGTATTTTTTTTTTATATTTGTTACCTTAGATTTCGGTCATTTATAAACCGATTTGGAAAATTCTTTTGTTACTTGAAAGGATATACTTTCAGATTGGTCCCATAGAAAATTCATCAAAATCGGTTTAGTAGTTTGTCACTGAAGTCGGTTCGTCGCTTTTATAAAGCAATTTTTTTTAAATTACTGTTTTAACGAATGGTTCTTAATTAATCGGTCATCTTTACCTTGTGCATATTGATTCATAAAGCTGTAGTAAAATTATGTGTTGTAGTCTATATTCTAATAATTAAGAATTTTAGAAATTGTTGTCAAATTACTGTGAAACATTATGAAAGATATATACCTACGTCGCGTGGTGTTAAATGTTGTTTACTTTTAAAAACGGGACTTAATCGCGATAAAAACACAAGTTTATATTTAGTCTTCTCGTGACCACGATCAATGCAACTTGATTGAAACGTCGTGGTAAATATAAACCTGTGTTTTTGTCGCGATTAAGTCCCATTTTAAAAGTAAACAATGGTGTCAATTCTATCATTTCATAACTAAACTAAATTTAGTTTCGCTCTCTCTCTTTCCAATGCATAACATGAGAAAGAGATGGAATATATTTTAGACCTGTCAAATTAATCCACTTGCTTGAGTGTAGTGTAAATTTAATGGCAATGAATTCAGTGGCACCTAATTTATCAAGATCGAAAGATATTTGACAGCACTAAAACAAGATTTAGATCTGTCAGACATTTTCCGTCTCTTTCTCATGTTATGCATTGGAAAGAGAGAGAGTGAAACTAAAATTAGTTTAGTTATGAAATGTTAGAATTGACACCAATGTCTTTGAATCGCGAAAGTTTAAAAGTGTTAAATGTTACTCGAATTTAGTTAATTTTGTGTTATGGTTATGGGATATAATATAATGTGTCTTTTCAGTGTCTCGAATGTTATCGTGTGTTAAGTTTTTCGCTGCCAGTGTCAAATTTACTTGAATCACGGTACTAACTATATATGCTGTACGAAATAGTTGAACAGTCAATTATCCTCTTACTTATTAATTACGAAAATGATTCAAATATGTTTCTTTGACAGTCTCAGGCCATTTAAAAAAAGTACCAAGGAGAAGTTCATGGACGCTGGCCGAGTGTGAAAAATATTATATACAGGGTGGGTGGAAAAAATATAATTAACTTATTAGGGGCAGCTTCTGTACTCTATAACAAATAACTTTTGTCTTTTAATTTTTTTCTACCATACAGAAATAAACCTCCTTCCTTTAAGGGGCAGAATCCGGCGCTATCTTGTTCGCGCATCTTTACATTTTTGAAGATAAATAATCACTTAATGTAATAATGAAAAATCGCTTATGGTGAAATTGCTGTCATTAACATTTCCAGGATTCGATTGTGTATTAGGTTTGCTCCGATGGCGGGATGTTCTGTGTCGGAAACGCGACGATAGGATATGCATAGTTGTATATTCGGTAGAATATACAGAACGAATCGTCTCTGCGAAAATTAAGGGGCTGTAGGAGGTCTGTGAGTTTGGTTTGAGGTCGTCAATAATTCGGATCGCTCTACGTTGTATTGCGTCGAGAAACTGGAGTTAGACATTATTTGTTATTGACAGAAGTTGCCCAAGAAGTTGTTAGTTTTTTTTTTCAGTTAGTAGTTTCAGCCTGAGTTTGAATTGGTATGTTATCCCAAAAGAGGGTCAATGTACTCCTGGAGGTCAACAACATTTGTTTTACGAGTTTTTGAAATTGGGAATTTTTCATAAAAGAAAACGCATTTAAATTTTACTTCAAAATTCTACTACAGGAATTCCTATTAGCAGCCCTAGATCAGCTGATTCACTTGAACTATGTTGAACTGTGTTAACCCATGAAATGTCACAGGTCCCAAAGGGGCTGGCGAGGGGGAAACAGGTAGCCCTTCATCACCGGTGATGATAAGGTTCATCATAATTAGCAATTTTATTAGTTCATAAAGTTAAAGCTATTTTGAACCTTATCACCACTGAATAAGGACTAACTGTTTTTTTTACCGCCGGGCCTACGTGGTTCCTGCCGACATTAAATGATGATGTTGATTATACACTGTTCTATAATCTTAGATAAACTTTGTAAACAAAGAAATGTCACGAAAAGTCACTGTCAAAGTGACATGCTAATTGCCCAAAACATTTATCACTTGTGAAAAATATTTTTGTTTCTATTTCGTTCAGTCAACCCCTTTGTTTACAAAAAATATCTAAGATTATGAACAGGGTATAGAAGAGACTTAAAGGGAATAATAATTCCAGAAAGTGACGAGTACTTCACCTTTAAAGTGAATTTTTTTAATGACCTATTTTCAAAGGTTTTTCTCACAACTTGTAGACAACCATGGTTCTTATCACTCCCTTTCTGGATAACACCAATTCAAGCTCACCCTGTATAAAAATGTCTAGACATATCCTTTCGGAGATGCGGTAGCGTCTATATTTAATACTTGACTTCAATGGCCGGTTGGTCTTTGTGTTAGAAATTGACAGGGAAGTATTTTGCATTTCTTTTTATGCTTTAGACTGAGAAACGATCGACTGTTTATGTGCTAAAGTTTTTGAGCGTGTACCTACAATCATCCTATTTCGTATTTCCAAAGGAATTAAAGATCGGGAAGATCGGCTTGTGCTTAAGTGTTCATTGAATCGGTACCAGTTTTGTACCTGTTCCATTAAATATTTATTATAAAATTAAGTTTAAAAAGAAATTTTAATACAGGCTTTCAAATTAAGGATATAATCAAAGCGAAATCATCTGTTGTTAGCTATTTCTGTAGGCGTCAAATCTTTTAATATATTAGTAAAATAATAGGTGCATTTTTAAAATGACTGATGTTTAGGATTCGTCTGAAACTATGATAAATACGGGAACATTTCGTATAGTCATTGTCGGGTAAAGCAAATATATCTTAAACTAGCTTCTGCCCGCGGTTTTCACCTGCGTTCCCACGGGAACCATGCATTTTTCCGGGATAAAAAGTCCGGTCCATAAACTATATCTATGCCAAAACTCACGTGAATCCGTTGCTCCGTTAATGCGTGAAAGAAGGACAAACCAACAAACACACTTTCGCATTTATAATATTAGTAGGACACTATAGGTAGATTTCTGTAAGGAAGAAATAATATTTTAAAATGGAAGTTTAAATCCTTTGATATTGAAAACGCGACTTGTTTGATACTGTTCTCTATTTGTCATAGTTTCCGATTCGAAAAGTAATCTCGAAAATTCCACGTTGTAAAGCTGCACGTACACTGAAATGGATTGGAGCGGAGCTGAGACACCACTAATATAATTACAAAAAGTTTAAATGACGCGCGGAGATTTTAATTTTACGCAATTTTTTTTAATACCTTATTTCGAGATAATGTGCTACGGTCAGACGTCACGTAACGTCCAGCCGTCCGTGCTATTATTGATTTTTTTTCATAATATACTAGCTTCTGCCCGCGGTTGTCACCCGCGTTCCCACAACAACCGTGCATTATTCCGGGATTAAAAGTAGCCTATGTTCCTCTCCGGTCCATAAACTATATCTATGCCAAAAATACAGTCAATCCGTTGCTCCGTTACTGCGTGAAAGGAGGACAAACCAATAAACAAATTTTCGCATTTATAATATTAATATATTAGTAGGATAGTCACTAATTCTCTCTGCTCCGCTCCGCACTGGTGTAGTGGTCAGGCGCCCTTAGTGCAATTGATTGAGTGATTGTTAAGTTTGGTGATCATCAAATGTGATTTTACGTTACGTTGCTCTTCTATTGTTGAGTTTATGATTTTATATTTTAAATACCGTACTTGATCGCTAGATTATTAGTTTTGTAATAGCATTTTTAGATTATAAATTAGTTTCTATTATTATTTTTTTGCATCGATTGAGACTAACCAGCTGTCATTCAATTATCTAAACTTTCAATAATATATAATTTGTGTTAAATAAATGTAATTGAACTGAAGCATAGTTATAGTCTTATCAGATTGTACTTCCTAAATATTCAACCAATCTCTAAATTAACGTAGAATAAGTGATGTTTTTCGAGTCATTTTGGTGTTAGTGAATTTCTGTGTCGTTTTAAACATAAGTATTTATCATTATATTAGTGTTTCACACATGTTCTACTCACACCTTACTGCAATGCTAAGAACACACCGCTAGGTAATAAAATATCTTCCAACTTCTATAAAGCCACGGTGACACAGATAAAAAACTCTATATCAGACTTTTTCATACTTGTAAATGAAGATAGCCACGCTTGCCTAAAAGATACCTATAATCTTCTAGGTAAGTCGGTTCTTGCAACCAGTGGCGCAAGTACGGAACTTTGCGATCCATAATTCTTGCATAAATTGACAGTTCGATAAGTTAAAATTAGAAATAGGTAGGACGTTGTTGTTTTTTGTCGAAAACGAAACACAACCTTTTTCCCAAGAACGAAAACTAATCTCCGAAACTAGTTTTGCGACGCCGACAAGTTTTACTTCTAATCTGTTATCGATTGCATTTCATACATAATGAATTTCAATTTTCATTGCATTGACCGAATAACTAATTTTGCGAAGTGATTTTCGTGTGAAAACCGTGGCGAACGATGTTAAAACCATTTATACATTTATGTTAAAACTAGCTTCTGCCCGCGGTTTTCACCCGCGTTCCCACAGGAACCGTCAAACCGATCTGTCAAATTAAATCAACTTGTCAACATTATAAAACTTTATTGTCAGCTGTCAAATTGTTGACAGCTGACAATGTCAATTTTATGTCACACTAACATAACCTAACTTCTGCCCGCGGTTTTCACCCGCGTTCCCACAGGGACCGTGCATTTTTCCAGGATAAAAAGTAGCCTATGTTATTCTCCGGTCCAAAAACTATATCTATGCCAAAAATCACGTCGATCCATTGCTTCGTTACTGCGTGAAAGAAGAACAAACCAACAAACACACTTTCGCATTTATAATATTAGTATGGATAGTCTTCGTTCCATAAACCAGTCTTCGAATTGTGAGATGCGAATGTTCACTTCATATTGAAGAAAGTAGATACGGCTTCGTTTCGTTTTAGAAAAAATCAAGAACTACCCATCTCTAATTTAAAATTTATCGATTCGAGCTGTCAATTTTATTTATCGAAAAGATCGGTATTTGCGCACGGCAGGTAACATAGGGATCAAAAGCAAGCCTGCAATAAATAAAAAAATATATAGCATGGTAATAAGGCACTTTGACATGTTTGTTTGGCTATCTACTGTTAGGTCCAGAAATGAGACAACTCGGTTTGAATAATCGACACACGTGTTCAATGAGGACTGCTGTTCTTCCCCGCGTCTTCCCCTTGCGTAGCGCTGGGACGACTACGGCGTAGCACTGACTTGCTGACGTCATAGCGTAGCACCCAGCAGCATACCATGCTCTACCTTTATTCTTACACTACATACTACAGTTAAAGATATGTCACCAAGCACGCATCAGTCACTTCGTAAGTTCCAGTGCCCGATATCGGTGAGTCTGTATCGGCTACGATATGTTATCATTATCGCGTCGGCCGATAAAAATAATGCATAAGCATCAACATAATAAGGTAATTTTAAAAAAGTGGCAGATATTTGTGATTGTCAGTGATTTTTAGTAGTAGGACTAACTCTTCTGCGAGTGTCTGTCTGGGTTTTTACCACTGCTCGTCAAGTCTGCCGCCAAACAGTAATGTGCAAGCATTACTGTAAGCGTTCCGGTTTGATGAGCAGAGTAGCCAGTGAAATTACTAGGCTTATGAGACTTAATACCTAATGTCTCAGTGTAACGAGCGTATTGCAGTGCCGCGCAGGCCTTTGTGTTTCAAAGTTCTGAGTGGCACTGCAATTGTTATGGTTCGGTGTTGTGCTTACCATCAGGCAAACGACCAGCTCGGCTCGTTACCAAATAGGATAAAAAAAAGATTTTTTGTGTCATCGTGTCACCTAGCTAATAACGTATACGCGGTTCAGAAACCAAATCTCAGTTATGTATTGTAATAATAATTATCAGGCACTTAAATATAATAATATACCTCTCTAATAACCATAAAACACCTAAGTATCTTTATTATTAAGGACCAAACACGTTGTATATAAATATATAATATATATCTTTGGTTAAAGCATAATGTAATATATTTATTTGCCATAGGACAAATTTTTCATTATATTTACTGTTAATATTTATTTCCTGTTAGTTATATTATTATTTGGATATATTTATAGCACGAAAGCGGTTTTAAAATGTACATCTTCTATGTTATGTACATTTTACCAACGCTTCGGATGTACACAACATTATTAATGTTGCTAATTGTCGTAATAGTATTAAAAGTATTGATGTTCGCTAATTAAGGTTTAGATATATAAATTATATACATTGTATGTCATTTGATGTGTTAGAATAAATTGTATAATTGGAGAGAATAGGACAATTATGAAATATATTTTATAGTGTTAACCGCGACACTAGCGGATGTTCACACAAATATATACATCACAAAAGTTTCGCTTCCAACAGGATTCGAACCTGCGCCTTCTGGCAAGCTGGAAAGAAATACATCATATCAAGAATTTCGCAGTCAACAACGATTGCTCCCATAGCCTAGTTGGTTAAGGCGTCTGGCCCGGCTTGCCAGAAGGCGCAGGTTCGAATCCTGTTGGAAGCGAAACTTTTGTGATGTATATATTTGTGTGAATAGGACAAGTTAATATGGTTCACATAAGTATGTAATAACACACTTATTGCCAAGCAAAATAATCTTCTCTTACAGAAAAAAGTTTCGTATTCTCTCCATATTGTACACTAAACTTATAGTAAAAAAAATAATTTCAATCGTTTGGATGTTCATCATTATTGTATCTAGAACCATTAAAAAAAAAGATATTTGTCCCAATTTTTAATTAAAATGTATTTTTTAAAACACCCTGATGAATGTAATCGTAACTCTCAAAATAATTTCAATTCATCAACATAGCGAAGGGTTGTTTTGTCTCATATCTTATATAAACTAAATTTCTCTGTTATCGTCAAATTCAAAGTGGTTTCAATGCCAATAGTATAACGCCTAATGATCACAAAAACCGACTCATAGGATTCATGTTCATGTATTTAATACCTGTTTTAGGTAGATCAGTATAGCCTGACGCATGTCACAATGCGTGCCCTTCGACTTTTGTCGCGTTGTTTTCATTCATTAATTTAAGTGATTGCAAATCTAAAACACTTAAAATAGTATCTTATTGGTGCTGGGTTCTTCATGATAAATTTTACACCACCACAGGTTTACACCACAGTACATACAGAAGAACAAACCACATTTCTTCTACGGCGTTAATACATTTTGGTTTTGACGGTAATTAAATATGTAACTTATTGTAAAATAATTTGTTATGTGGTATTTGTAGCGCTAGGTGTGTCTTAACGTTAAATTATTTATTGTTTATGTGACTTTATTGAGGTAAATAAATGGAATCCTAAACGCAACATGCTGTTTTATTTGTACAGTACTAGCTTCCGACCGCGGCTTCGCTAGAGTGGTATATATCTTTATAAATTGTAGTCTATGTGCTATTCTGCGGCGCAAGTACAGATCTTTTCGATAAATAAAATTCGATAAAATTGACAGTTAAAATCGATAAAACCCACTTTATCGATTTTAACTGTCAATTTTATCGAATAAAACCCACTTTTTCGATTTTAACTGTCAATTTTATCGAATTTTATTTATCGAAAAGATCCGTACTCGCGCCGCTGATATAATAAGCATCGAGATAAACTTCCTAATCAATGTGTATAAGCTATATCACTGTAAAGTTGTGATCAACAGAATGAATACTTTTAGACATTAGTTCTTAAAGTTTGTGGTTGCTCATATTTAAACACGACTAAGGTATGTTTAGGAGTTAGACGCTGTTTACCAAATTTTTAGGCTGTGTTTAATTTATTGTGGTAAGTCTAACGCCCTTATTCATAAAAGCTCAATAAGATAATCTATGCTTTCTCTGTCAACTTCTCGTTGACGGAAACTGTTACGCGTGAAAATGATACAAAACACTTTCTAGTAATTGAGTAAGTTACGGAACGTTTATGAATAAGAGCTTATCTTTATTATTTTTTTAAATTGCGTATAAATAAAAGACCTAACATTCTGTCATTTTTCCGTGACCACGTCATTTAGGTATCATTAGATAACTACAAAGTAACGATAAACATGTCAAAATAATTCGATTGTAAAGGAACTACACTTCTCATTATCTAACGAAGCTCTGTCCTCTGCTAATAGGATTGTCGGACTTCCTGGAGTCCGAAGGCTGTCCATTGAATCAGATCCGCTGGCTTTGAGCAGACAATGCATAATGGAAGCAATAAACTTTTTAACGGTGGACCTCAGTAACTCTAAGGTCGACAGTTGGTTATACTTACATTTTAAAATTTTATATTTCTATACCTATTCTATTTCTAGCCTTTCGGAAACCTACATATACGTAGTACTTACCTAGATAAGAAAAACATAAAATAGATAAAACTTTTAACCTTGCATGATCTTTTGGATTTTTATGGATTTTGGGTCTACCATAGACAAATATTGGTCTATGGGTTCTTCTTTCAGGTACAGGCTCCAACATTTATTGTACCCGAGTACCAACTAAACCTACCCTACCTACGTATACCTACTAAATTCAGATGTAGTTAAGGTCGAATTTTCCAAAGTATATTTTCGTGTTCTTGTCATGGAGTACGTACCTATATACTTAATGAACATCATGGGTGACATTTAATCCATCATAACTTTTTTTTATGTTATTTGTAACGAGACGAGCTGATCGTTTGCCTGATGGTAAGCATAACGCCGGCCCATAACAATTGCAGTGCCACTCAGAGCTTTGAAATACAAAAGGCCTGCGCGGCACTGCAGTGCGCTCGTTACCCTGAGACATTAGGTATTAAGTAGCCTCATAAGCCCAGCAATTTCACTGTCTACTCTGCTCATCAAACAGGAACACAGTAATGCTTGCACATTACTGCTTGGTGGCAGACTTCACGAGCAAAGCGGTGGTAGTAATCCAGACGGACACTCGCAGAAGAGTTAGTCCTCCCACTAACAAAACTTTTGATAATATCAAGCTTTTGTTTCATACAGCATTACAAACTGGAATCAAAACCCAGCTCGAGTTCCACAACTAACCCATAACGTAACGGAAGTATGTTCCGGGCTCGCTTTGCAAATAATACTACGTGTTCAAGTTCCCACGCAACTTGCGCAATAGATCTCGTTTCATTACACACGATGGTTGTGCGCGTGCGCATGGTACCGTGTCGCACGGTTTTAGATTAGTTTAGAAGAGCTTGTTTGATATCTATGACTTTGTTTTACGTTGCGAAAGGACAATAAAGAAAACAGAAATCTAGAAGCCGGTTAATGAGCCACATAATTGGAGATACCAACGACCCAAGCCCAAAAACTCCACATGTGTGAATGGAGGAGGATCGCAGCGTCAAAAAACTATATCTTAGTGCTGGCGCACATTGGGCCACCGAAGGCAGCCACTACACGAAGACACTAAACGCGGCCACCATAAGTAGCTGCAGGATGTCCACTCCTCATCCACCCATATCCACTCATAAATAAGGGAGAACAGAATGAGCGCTTAGGCCTTACGCGCCCAAGCGTCCCTTCGGTTCTCTTTCTATTTTGTGCAGGTGGGACCTTATATTATATTAATTACTAGCTGCTGCCCCGCGGTTTCACCCGCGTGGAGATTTTGGATTACATGGTTTTTATTTTTTTGCGCGGAACCCTAATTATTTTTCTAAAATTAAAGTAGCCTATGTTAGCCCTTGTAACATCAGCTATCTGCCAGTGAAAGTCCCGTCAAAATCGGTCCAGCCATTTCGGAGATTACCCGGAACAAACAGACAGACAGACAAACATTTTAAAAATGGTTATTTTGCTGTAGGTACCGTATATACTTTCATATGCATTTAGTAAAAAGCTGTTATTTTGATATTACAAACAGACACTTCAATTTTATTTATCTGTATGGATAAGTAGGTACCTATTGTATAAGACTAGGTCTACGGTATGGTTTGAGAGTCACAGAACGACCCTGTTCACTATATAAGAACAGTGGAAACGCACCCACTAGATAAGTGGTGCGAAGATGACATTTATAAATTCTAAACTCGTCGGAAGCGTCTGCAGAATATAAAAGGGAAGCATTAAATCCTTTTGCAGTAAACTTTTACAGTAAAGATAAAAGAAATCTGGAGTAACTGGAGAACTTGGACAGTGTGTTGAATACTAATTACGATTAGTAAGTACTTTAATAGGATTGTCCTGACTCATTCGCTTTCACAATGCTACTTATGCAATAGGTTTGAATGTTTTATTGTGCGATTTATGATCAAATCTAGGCTTGTTGGGTCATAGCTTTTGTCTTCAAGGTTAGCTGCTTAAAGACGGGATTGCTATGAGGCGATGTTAACAATACCTAAATGTTGATAGCTAAAAGATTCCTAGTTGAGAGCTTTGATTAGCTCATCATTAGGTAATTTTTGGTTAATCTATACAAATAAATAAAATTGATGTGTCTGTTTGTAATAACAGCGTTTCACTAAATGCATATGAAAGTATATACGATACCTATATCAAAAACACAATTTTTAAAATTTTTGTCTGTCTGTCTGTCTGTTTATTCCGAGTAATCTCCGAAACGGCGGGACCGATTTTGTCGGGAAATTCACTGGCAGATAGGTGATGTTATAATGAGTAACTTAAGCTACTTTTATTTTAGAAAATAGATAAATAAAATAAAAAATAAATGAAAAAGTAGGTATGTTTGTACGTTTTTGGTTTGTCCTTTCAAGCAGCAACGGAACGACGAATCGACGTGATTTTTGGCATAAATATAGTTTACGAACCGGAGAGTAACATAGACTGTTTGCAGTGCTATTAATCCCGGAAAAATGCAGGGTTCATGTGGGAATGCTGGTGAAACCGCGGGCAGAAGCTATAGTACTACATATATTACATTACTAATAGCTTCTGCCAGAAACCGTGCTTTTTCCGGGTTCAAAACTAGCCTACGTTACTCTCCGATCCATAAACAATAGCTAGTCAAAATCACGTCGATCCGTTGCTCCGTTCGTGAAAGAAGAACCAATCAACTCTAATAAACATACAAACACACTTCCGCATTTACTATAAATAGTACAGATGTACATAAACTTTTACAAAATATCACCGGCACTGCCACTTCGCGCAGTAATTATCTGAACACTACAATCTTCTCCATGAATGAGATTTCCTTTCAAAACTTATATACATAAAACTGGAACACCTTTCACCAAGATTAATTAAATAACAAAATTTTCGGCCATATCCATGTGTTTAACTGATTATAGAGCACATCCAACTTTAAAGCGCTTCGAAATTACTAGGTGATAAGACTAACACTCATATTCTTGATCGTAATACAAAACGTTCCTTACCTTCACTGGCTCACCCACCCAGACGGACACTGGCAGGAGAGCCTACGAGTGTCCGTCTGCTTTGATCGTGTAGTCTACTGCCAAGCAGTAGTATTAGTATGTAAGCAGTACTGTGTTCCAGCTTGATATGTAAAGTAGTCAGTGAAATTACTAGTCATAAGAGACTTATTACCAAAGTTTGAAAATTATCACTAGACACGGGATATTTACTTACCATGTATATTATTTGATTTGAGTTTACGATATTTCGGCGCTGTTGCAAACGGATTGTATATCGGAAACTCAAATCAAATAATATACATGGTAAGTAAATATCCCGTTTCTAGTGATAATTTTCAAAGTGTTGATGACCATGACAGTTTAAAAACCTTTATTACCTAATGTGTTAGGATAACGAATGCTCTGCGTCTATGTGTTTCAAAGTTCTGGGTGGCACCGTAATTATTATGGCACTGCTACTTCTTAGGGCCTAACGTGGTGTTCAGCATTAGATAATAACAACCATCTTCTCTCGTCACTATAAAGTAAAAGAATACAAACTCAAGAGACGCATTTGACATTGACGCGTACTATTCCAAAGTTCGATCAACGAGCGGTTTATTGGATGATTACCGAAACATGTCACATTTTCCTAAAACTTCGCTATCTCTTTTCGTCTTTTACAGAAAGTGACATAAGTGAAAAGGATGGAAGAAGATGAGCGATACGAGGAGTACAATATCGTCTGCGAGTTTTGCTTTCTTTGCCTTGTAAGTAGGTTGCTATGGTTATGTCAGGTGCACGCGTAGTAAGAGTGGCTCGACTGTGACAAAGTGTAATTTCGGTGTGCCAAGATTAAAGCGTAAAAAGTGTTAGTGATTTAGGCATCCCTGTTAGTGATTTAGGCATCCCTTTTAAAAGTGACTAAGCGAATTTTAATTTTTTCTTTAGTGATAGGTACCTATGATTATTTAGAAATTATTTCATAATGGAATGTAGGTAAATATTTACGAATCAACTAAAATACAGAATTATAGCTTTACTTAGGGTCTTAGGTCCTTTACACACCTCGAGGAGAAAGAAAAATTATAAAATGAAACTATTAGTACCTACCGTAGGTAAGTTAGACACCGTGATTAAATGTACCTGAAAATGTGGTATTTTCCCAAAGCCCCGCTGACTTCCCCACCAGTGGGAACGTTGGAAATTTAAGTTTCCATTAGGGCTACTAATGAACAAAAATTTAAATTCTTTAAGAATATTTACGTAAATATTTTGAAAATATAACAACATTAATCCATTAAAGTATAAATTGCATCTTATTTATTTACGTCTCGATTTTTTCAGCAAAAGATACTTAATCAAACTCGGAAAATTTACCTCTTTAACAGTATCTGGCCTAATTCATTAAACTTTACCATACAAAAGGAGAAAATTTGAGCTTTTTCTATTTTTTCCGAACCGTAACTAAAAACCGTAGTTAGATAATAAACAAAGCACTTTTTCGAACCGCATTAACATCTCTATACATTTCCAGTTTGATTATGCGAGGTGTGTGTTGGCGCGATTAGCACACGTTTTGGACCGGCCGGCCAGCTGACTGGCAGTAGCGTACGCAACACCCAGCTGGTTGTACGTCGCCCAAACGCGCGCGTTAACCTTACTAAACAACCGCAAATGCAGCTATGCGACATCGCAAACCGTTTTCCGTACTAAAATTTGACTGTGAGATCCGTGGTTGATATTTACGAGGTGTTCCAATTTTGAATTTGGTTTTATTTATAAGGCTGTGTTAAGCCAGTGTTTGGAGAAACGGTAGGTTTTTGTTTTGTTTATTTTTGGTACCAGAGACTTGGATGTTGTTTTTGAATAATCATGTTTCATGCAAATCAAAAGAGACTGGGCTTTTTAACATTTCGTATGTTATAAGTGAGAGTTATAGACAGAAAATTATCTTTTCATGCATCATATTTCAAAACATCATAATGATACGACCAGAATACCAAATTTCTAAAGTTGGGATTAGCAGGATAGGACAAAACAGAAATAAATGAAAAGACAATTTACATATTTTTGCATTTTCCGATTTTGTATCCAACTTTAAAAACTTATAATTTATTTTCTTTTCGTAAGTTTTTCTAAATCTTTAGCAACAATAATTAGCAAGTTCACTACGAACAAAGTCACAATTAAAGGGATCTTTACCAAGTCCATATTATATTTATCTTGAATTTCCGATATTTGGTACGTAGTGTAGATGATTATAACTTTAAATATAATAGGCACGTCAAAAGTTAAATCTCGAAAAACTTGCAGCTATAAGGCATTAATGTTTTTATACTCGTTTTTTGTAAGCGAATGTTTACGAGACGAGCTGGTCGTGTGCCTGATGGTAAGTAAGCATAATGCTGGCCCATATTCAAATTGCTTTATTCATATAGGCCCCAAGTGGGCACTCATGGGCCCAGTAATTTCACTGGCTACTCTGCTCATCAAACCGGAACATAGTAATACTTGCAGAGTACTGCTTGTCGGCAGACTTCAAGAGCAAAATTGTGGTACCAACCCAGAATGACACTCGCAAAGTTAGTCCTACTCTACCTAATAAGACTGTTTCTGAAGTCCTTTTTTCATTCATTATAGATTTTTGTGTTTTGGATTAACTTTGGATTTAAAAATAACATTCATTAATTCTTTGTTGAGAAGCAATTTCAAATCACCTTCAATTAATTGATAACGGTAGAGCATTATTATAAAATCTTTAAATAATTAAATTTAATTAAATAAATGTACCTACAATACATATTTTATAGAGAATTATTACGAATGATCATTAAAAACATTAAAATGATAATATTTGAGGGTTTTTACGCCTTTGACATAGCATTCTCACGATTATTATTTTATTTAAATAGATTTTCGCATCAGTTTTTACTATAATTATGCTTAAGCAATTTCATGAAATTCTCTTTATTAACTCAAAATCATTGGGTTTAATAAAATATAAAAGGTTATGTATTAGAATTTTTGTACATTGAGCAAAGCGGTGGTACCTACCAAGAGGGATATTCGCAGAAGAGATAGACCTACCACCTGGCAGTGCTAGTGTGAATGTAAAACTTACATTGAACTAATTATGAAAACAAGTACAGAATGTCTCTTCCGGGCTTTGCTTCCCGGTGACCGCAACGGCCCAAGCCACAGAATAGATAATAGTACAAGTCGAAGCCGAGGTTCATACTGCATGGTTAACCCCACGCAGTGTCCTTGAGCTAGTCGCCCAACTTTTTAGGGTACTTCTCCGCTCTGTACGGTGGCACTGAAAGGTCACTAGAAGAAGTAAAACACGACATTAAAAAAATACAGAATAATGTCGCTAGGATTTATTTAGTACTTACGAGAAATGACGCAGTAGACTGCGTCACCGTAAGTGACTTTTACTTAAAATCATTGTTAAAGTTTATTTATTTATTTATTTTTAAGGAAAACCAACAGCTGTATTACATTAACTTATAAAACTAACATAACATTAGAATGCCAATTATAGGTTCTCACGAATAGTAACAGAGAAAAATATAAGGTGAAAACTAATTTATAACAGTGGTGTAGAAAATTGTAACAGTAGTCCGATAAAGTTTTCGTACCTCAACTTAATTGGCAATTTAATGTTATGCCAGTTATTATATGTATCAGCAGCAATTTTAAGTAATATGTACCAGCAGCATTTTTCTATTAATTTAAAAACAAACGCTTACACACTCATTCCTCTGCACTAGATTCCCTTAGTAGGAGGTGGCATAGACAAATACAAATCGACAACACAAACATAAAAGACCTAATAGCAAACTTTAAACTCACAATTAACCACTGGTGCAGCAGCTAATTTAGTCACACATTTTAAAAAACTACCACAATACATTATTAATTATCTACATTCCTCATATCAAAAAGTAGGTTTATCGATAAAAGAGTAATTTTCACATTTTCACTTTTATTTGGTTTTTAATTAGCATTCATAAGTTATTTATTGCTAGCTAAATGCATATTAAGTAGGTTTACCCAGAGATAGCGTAAAAGGTGTTTACAACGTTCTGTGGTATAAAAGACATCAACGCGCGATCTTTCTATACATAAAGAAGATGAAAATTGTTATTGCAGTCTTAGAAGTTAGGTCGGGGGGGAGGTTCTAAGTGACGACTATGAAACGTATTTCTTCTTCAAGTAATTAAGAACTATATTTTTTCCAAATTTCATAAAAGCGTAAATAGCCAGGCTAACTTTCATGTCAGGTCAATGGAATATTTAACATGTACCGATCGTGCTCTGGCCTAATCTGGCCATCTAACCCACAACAAATTCACCTGTGTCTTGATAAGTTAGAGCCGGCCAAGTGGGAGTTGGACTCGCGCACTGATGGTCCCTACAAACTTGTACTGTATGTAGTTTGTCAATCACGGGAATCGAGTGTCGAAGATTTTTTCCGCTTTTTCCGTATTTTACGTTTCCTTACAAACTCAATTTCCATCATTACGTAATGTACCTACAATTTTACAGTTTTCAAATTTTTTCAGAAATTTCAGCTGTGTCGTACCGCGTAAGGTTTGAGAGTTCCATTAGGTCAATTTCTTCCATGTCTGGTTGCTATGAGACCCAGGATCTCGTAATTCATTGAGTCCATAGATAAATGGAATCTTAGTTAGGGCTGATGGTTTACGTATCTGTTTGTTGGAAGTTATTTATTTAACTCTTGAAACTTTACTGATGAATTTTTTATGATAGTCCAATGTTTGAATTAATGTATGAACTTTTAAAATTTTATAGCACGTCCAAACTGGTGCACCTTGCGCGCGACACACTCGCAATATTAGTTATAAAAAAATGTATCAGGTATGTTCTATACCTACTTTTATACAATAAAATAATAGAAAGATATTCCTGTATGTAGAATTGAATATTTATATACATAGCGTTGAAAATGAGTATAGTGCATTAAACTACCCATATACATAATACGTAGTATAATAATGTGTCACTCTTCGACCTAGAAATTATTTACACGTAAAAAATTACTTCGATCTATTGCTCCGTTGCAGCATGAAAACGGGCAAATCACCAAAAACACTGGGATATTTTTTACATGCGACAATGATCAATTGCTTAAGATGTTTTTTACACTATTGAATAACACGATGAGAGGTTCGTTGGCTTTATGACCCATACCAATTACAGTGCAACTTAGAACTTTGCATCACAAAGGCCTGCATGACACTGCATTGCCAAGGACTTTTGTAAAGGCCTTGTGCATTGCGCTCGTTACCCTGATATTATGTCTCATAAGCCCAGTAATTTCACTGATACTTATAATGCAGATCCGAGGAAAGCATTTTTTATCGTATCACCTAACTATTATCAATCCCAAACTCCACGTCATTAACGATCGTGTTGTCTTATCTAATTCTATTTGCTATAATTATGTGGTATCAAATTGCAATTATATAGATTGAAGAGAGGTCTTTGGTTCGTCACCGGAGATAATGAAAACCACAGACGTGAGTTAAGACATCAATATCTACATATTACGTTGAAATAACGGAGCGAGTGTGGCCGAGCGGGAACTTGTGCAACTTTCAATCCGACGAACCATAGTTTGAATCTCTACTCGGCCCGCACCTATGACTTATATCAAGTTATGTGCGGATTATTCACACTCGCTCTAAAACGGTGAAGGAAAACATCGTGAGGAAACCGGCATGTTCAAGAACCACAAAATTCGAGGACATGTGACATCCACCAAGCCGCACTGGGCCCGCGTGGTGGATTATGGCCCATACCTCTCTCTGAGAGAAGGCCGGTATCCCAGTAGTGGGAGTGTAAGAGGCTGATAATGACGTTGTAATAATGGGAATGAACTTAATCTGTCATAATTATCGTGAAATTATATCTGAGCAACGCGTTTTGACAGCACGAGTCTCTAAAGTTACGATGGTGAAATTAATTAATTAATATTTAAACTCATCAATAATAGAAAGTTATATAAGCTTGATAAATTATATGAGAGTTAGATAACATAGACGTTAACCTTTATACTGTTTACGACCATCGTATATCTATATATCTCCTATGAGATGCTTTTAAACGGAGAGTTAGCTGAGCGTAATCTGGCGTTAAGAGGCTAAAGCATAAATAAAAATAGCCTTAAAAAAGCAACGAACCGACTTCAGTGACAAACTACTGAACCGATTTTAATGAAATTTCTATGGGACCAATCTGAAAGTATATCCTTTCAAATAAAAAAAGAATTTTCCAAATCGGTTTATAAATGACCGAGGTCTGAGGTAACAAATATATAAAAAAAAATACCCGACGAATTGATATCTCCTCCTTTTTTGGAAGTCGGTTAAAAACGTCCGAAAAAGTTCTGTTTTTCTACACACATGTATCCGTTTTCATAGATATTACAAGAAAAAAAAAATAGGGTAGTATAGCCAGTGGTTATAAAAAAGACTCATCTATAAAATATTATATAGAAATGGTCCAGAATCTTGGAAAAAAAAACATCGACCCCGAAAAATTTCTTTTGCTTCGTAATGCTCAATATTTTGAGCGACAACTCTTATTTTTTGTTATAAGGAGTACCTCGAAACCTCCAGGAGTAGATTGGCTCCCTTTCAGAATAACATACCAATTCAAACGCAGGGTGTATATTAATGTCTTAACGTTACGCGTCACTGGCTCTCAGACTATTTGAAAGAGGTAACGAGACACGATTCCGTTCGAGCTCGCTGCAGTCCCGACCTATCATTATTTGCGATATTTTACGGGTATTTCGTTGGTGGTATATCAAACTTGCTTTATTGTTATTACTGTGTCGTGTGACAGTGAATTGTACTTGATTAATTGTTGTTTTTCAAGTTATGATGACTACGTGGTAGATTGGTAGTAAAGCATTTTTTAGTGTATCGCTTATCAATCTGATCCACCAGCTGCACTTGAGAAACTGTTCTATATATTCGATTTATTCTGTTCACTCCCTCAATCACATCGTAACTTATGTCAAATACTAACTAACGTTTGGTATTACGTCTCGAACTCCCAGCAATTTCACTAACGCTTACTAATTATTTTAAGGATAACTTAGAAGAGTTAAAACTCTTTTGTAATAATTGAAAGACTATGTACCTACCGTTGGGCAAGTACCTATACAAAAATACTATTCTGTAAGTGTATTCAATGTGAGAAATATATGATCCATTGTTACAATACGCGAATAAGACAAGGAACATAGGAAGATACAGTAGTCAAACTTAGAACGAGGAGTTTAAATACATTTTGACGCAAAATGCTGTACGTGCGTAAATTATGTATCTACTGCATAATTCGTACATTTTGTAACTGTCTTAATTATTTAAACTCTTAATAATTAATTAACTAACTTAGAATAATTTTACCGATTATATAAACAAAAGCTTTAGAAGCAATCAAAAAGTCATATTAATGTGTTCCAAAAGCAGAAATCCTAGGTTAAAATGTCGTATAACTCCGATTGTTACATTAGGTCATAGACCAGTAAACCAAGACGCCGCTTTGCAAGTTTTACATGAAAACACAATCGTCAAATGTTGGCGGGGGACGAGAAAAGACAGCGTGTTGTGATTGGTCAAATTAAAACTCATACATCAGACGAGTGAAGACGGCGTGTTGTGATTGGTTCGGCTGGGCGGCGTTAAGCAGTGGTAATGCTTAACCTTCACGAGCAGGGGTGCCCGGCTAAGTGGAGTTTATAGGTTTAAGTATGTGCATTACTTTATTATTATTTTATTACTTTTAGTTCAGATGAGATGATAATTAAAAGATAAATTAAATATCTTCCACAATTATGGCTGAAAGTGATCATAGTTATGTTTTAGCTAATTTTGTGCCCAATTCGTAGGCGATGTGTTAAAGTAGAAAAGTAGTCTCAAATTAGATAAAGCTAGGTTACTGATTGTATCCATACGGTGTCAATAAACCTGGTAAAGTCCACTCATTGAGACCCTCGCCGAATGACGGCCATTGTACAACAGACCAAATTTATTGCTTTTCCCTTGCGAGGGAACGGATACGATATCACGTATTGTATTGTATTGTATTTATTTATTCATTAACAATATACATTGTGTTTGAAATTAAATTAATTAATATAAATCACACAATAATTATAATACTAATTCAAATTTAAAAACAACTAAGTGAAAAAGTTAACATAAAAATATAAAAATTACTTAGCATGTTTTATCAATATGTTTAGCAATTACATATTGTTTGTATATTCGTACCAATTGGTATAAATTTTGTTAATTTTTTGTGAAATGTTGTTTAATTTACATATTATTGAGATGTTTAGTAGAGGTAACGTGTGACCGAAACGCTGGCTTAAACATTTCTTACGCCAGATTATGCATAAAATCAACTTTAAATTTACAAAAAATCGTGTTTATTCTCAAAAAATAATACTAGACTTTGTATTGTAAATTTCGTATTTATTTAAGAGAATTTCAATTATACATTAGTAGCATAAAAAGTAATATCGCAGGCTAGCATTGGTGGGTTCGGTGCACGGTGGTAGAAACTAAAATTTTATTTTACACTTAGAAAGAAGACCAAAATAACATAAGTAACTATTCTTCCTCTTCTTTGCTTATCATTAATTCGAATCTTTTATATTCGGTTTGCCAAGTGGGTTACCTGAATCGTGCAGGTAGTAGGGCACTAACTTCAATTGGGCAAGAGAGAATATGGGACATCACGTGATTCAAATAACTATTAACAAGACACTAGTAGTAGCCAACGTTCCCAAAATAACGACGGGTCTTTCAACAAGGACGGGCCGATGTTGACAGTTTGTGGCGGCCATGTTGTTTTTGTGACATCTGTCAAATCTGTTGTTTTCAAACATCGGCCCGGACAAAGACCCTTTATAAGAGCCGTAAATGGCAATGCATATTCTGTATACCAAGCACAGATGACGGCAGACATGAGAACAGGATATAAAAACTTGTCACCCTCGTTCTGGTCACCCTGACCTAGACCTTTCCAAATTAATTCGTAAATACAGTATACATTTAATTACCTCGATCATAAACCCTGGAATCTCCAGCTCACCTTCACTTGTTCAATTACACCAATTACATAGGAAGTGACATGACACACGACATGTTTACCGTTCACAAATCGACTGCCTACTTATCAATTAAGTCCGTGTTGGACCTTTTTTTTTAATGTTTTTGGTAACGAGACGAGCTAGTCGTTTGCCTGATGGTAAGCATAACGCCGGCCCATAACATTTGCAGTGCCACCCAGAACTTTGAAACGCAAAGGCCTGCGCGGGTCTGCAGTGCGCTCGTTACCCTGAGACATTAGGTATTAAGTCTCATAAGCCCAATAATTTCACTGGATACTCTGCTCATCAAACCGGAACACAGTTCTTGCACACTACTGCTTGGCGGCAGACTTCACGAGCAAAGCGGTGGTAACAACCGAGACGGACACTCGCAGACGAGTTAGTCCTCCCACTAGTCATCCCGATAATTTTTAAAGAAGTTTAATATTGTAAGCACAATGGTTTTAACTTTTCTGTGACTCATCTCTACTAAAAGGACATAAATAAGGCACTATTAAGCCGTAAAAGTTGAAAGTTGCGCAGCGCTACGTGCTCCCATGATATAATGGTGTGTTACCAAACCGTGCCCTTAGAACAGTGTCTAGTTTTGTAACTGTGACACGCATAATTTAGGTAGCTGTTTGTTTTGTGCCTTTATCCTTACCGATGGCAGCATCAGACTGCCCAAAAAAGGAGTGTATTGTGTTCAGGGTTCATTTATGTATTTGAGTTTCTTTATTCCTCATATGTTAACTGCCTTAACAGATTTAGATGTGTGGGGTATCGTTAAAATCTTTGTACTATCCCAAGTGACAATAGCTACGGCAGCCGTGGTTTTTTAAATTTGACTTATTGATTTTTTTGCCGCACTTACTCCACACAAAAAAGAGTATAAAGTTACTTCATACTACGAGTCTCCTTCTCAACGCGTGAAATTTTGTTTGAGGAAACATTGTAAATTCATGCTGAAGATATTTTTTGTGACATTTCAGCTCGGAGCTCAGGAACCTCCTTTATAATTGTCGACCGAATTTCACTTAGGTATTCGGTTGTCAAGCATCTGTTGGTGTGTTCCGATAGCCTCACTTGAGCCCTAGCTGACTTTAGAGTCCGGCTTTAGCTTGGTTCTCAAGACAGTTCTCACTATTTATGTACAACAAAACCACCAAACATCGCGTGAGAAAGCAAAATAAAGTAAAAAAACAAAGTAAAAAGAAATTGTGTTTTTTTAGGTAGAGGTACTATACACACTTGAACTTGATTTGAGTTGAATTTGAAACCTATGTGCGATGACAAGGATGAAGTTTAACTCAAAAATATATTTTTGCAGATAATACGAGTCTTACGAAATGGCGACGAAAATGAAGCGAATCAGCTTACATCTGCGAACAGTTTTACTGGTAAGTGAGCGTACTAGAGTTTATTTTTTGTAAGGCACCACTATTTGACACCTTGCAGACGTGACTATAGTTATCGCTATCGTTATCGTTTTGACGGCTCCGTAGCTAAGTTGGTAGTAACCCTGCCTGCAAGGCGAGGGGTCCCGGGTTCGATTCCCGGCCGGGGCAGATTTTGTGTAAGCATAAAGTTTGTTCTCGGGTCTTGGATGTTTGTAATGTGTATCTGTGTATGTCCATGCCACCTGCAACACAGGGAATCCTAGTGCGGGGTATGAGTGTGTAAGCGTTTATGTTTATGTTATGTTTATGTTTATTTATGACGATTACACTACATAATATATTCTACGCTAAGCGTGTCACCCATCTTTGATCACATACATCAGCAGCGCAAGTACGGATCTTTTCGATAGATAAATCGATAAAGAGAGTTTTAATGATTTTTTTTATATAATTTATAGACCCTCGATATAACCGACAAAAGTTGTCGAATAGCTAGATTGAATCCAAAGAGAATATAGAGCTACTACAATACTTTACGATCGGACGTGGGTACTCGCAACATTCGATAAATTTATCAGTGTTTTCGATTCGACAAATTTATCGAACCAACTTCCGTACTTGCGCCGCTGGTCCGTTACTGCGTGAGTGTGCGTGCTTCTCCCTTAGATAACATTGTATAGACACCGTTTTGGCTACTGTATTTATTAAAACATATTATTTAATATGCACTACATACATAAAAATGTGCTTGATTTGTGGACAGTAAAATTTATTTATTTCTATCTCATCTGAGACGATATAATAAAAGTGCACGTTTACGATAAGCAGTCTATTCACTCACAACTTGAAGTTATCCATGCTGTGTTCCGGTTTGATGAAAAGTGTCTCAGGGTAACGAGAGCAAATGCATTGTCGCAAAGGCCATCGTTTTGGAAAGTTCTGAGTAGCATTGCAATTGTTTTGGACTGGCGTTATGCTTACCATCAGGCAAACGACCCTCTCGTCTCATTATCCAATAGAATTAACAATAAGTACTTGTAACTTAGCTTGTGGTTAGATTCACAGTGACATTTCCTTCTCGTGTCCTTCAGTCGCAGCGGGGTGTGTAACCAATCCGTAACAAATGGGCCCGACTCGTCCATGACTAATCGTTTAAGTCATTGTGTGATAATCTGACTACTGCCTTCAATTGTTTATTTAATTAAATTGAAAGGCAACTATCAAATTAAGTGACGTCAATGTATGCGTCAGTTTCAGAACTTAAAAATCAGAAAACCAAAAAGTTTAACGGCTTATTTTTCACGTTTTTGTAACCGCAATAACAGTAACATGACCACAATAACATTACATTCTTACCGGAACCAGTGAAATTAATAGGTTGATGACTTAGCTTCTGTAACGCGTGAGGGTTGCGGATTCAATTGGTGCACTTAAAAAAACTAGGTACCTATATTTTTTATCATCATCATCAGCCGCGTACTACTGCGTGAAATAAGGACAAACCAACAAACACACTTTCGCATTTATAATATTAGTAGGATAAAGAGTTTTGCCCCTACTGTTGTAGGTACCTACCCTATATTCGCCAGTAAATTTATAGATCTTTGATCTATTTACTTCTATAAAAAATTGAAGTTACAGTTCTACAGGTTTAATTTCATTCATTTAAATCAACTAAAAAACAGGCATGAAAATCATTCACAACCACAAAAAACAACCAAAGGAACCCCTATTTACATAATCCGAATCGATTCATCAAACAGGCCCACTTAAATCGATCGGCATTTTATTGCAAATCTATCGGCAATATGTCGCATGCAGTCTCTACTATATTGCGTACTCATTACGCAACCATCTTCGCATCGCGGAACCGTCGCGTGAGACGTTACCTATTACCGCGGAAGATCATCGCTTGAACTTGAAATGCCTTGCGACCACGCGATGTATGCGAGCCATGTTAAAGCTGTAGCAGTGACATTCGCGAATGTGACATACGTAGATCGCATTTTTGACGAAACTGCACTGATTTTTATTTATGTCGAAGGATGACCAGTTTGGGGCGATGACCTTTATGTAGGTTGCGGCAGATGTTATTTTAAAATAGCTTTACCAGTAACCTAAGTATATTTAATAAAGCAGAGCTGTGTATGTGTCCACTCTTGAGTCGTGTTATATTAATGAGAGTGGCTGAACGGACTATGGCTCAACGGCAGTGACTAGTGACGTAGGCCGTCTATCTCTGAAATCGATTTTGATTTCTATAGCTTTCGCAGTACAATCATACCATGGTTGTATTGCATTTTCTAGTTAGTTAGATAGTGGTCAAGCGCTACTATCGAGTAAGAGTCTTGATACACGAACACTCCAATCCACAACATTCCAATCCGACGTTCTAAAACCACCCGTGTGGGTGGAATCTGAGATGGATTACGTGGAGTGATAGAAATATTAGAAATCCAAACGTTTCAAATCCAACGTTCCAACTCGTCGTTAGTAACTGATACGACGATCCATTTCGCGCTCAGTTGGCAGTACTCAAGACGCAGAATGACCGAAAAATGGAGCGATAGCGCGCTCGGAATAGAGTGACCGTGTGTGGCCTCGAAATTGGACTAACGTTCCACTCAATCCACGACGCGCGGAGCAATGGATTTGGAACTTGTGTATGTGAGACACTTTATTTTTATTCTACTTGTTAACAAGACGAGCTGGTTTCGTGATGGTTATGCTTAATAATGCCGCGCCGGCCTATAACAATTGCGGTGCCACTCAGGACTTTGAAAGGCCGGCGCGGTGCTGCAGTGCGCTCGTTACTTGAGAGAGACTAATAAAAAATACGATTATGGTCAGCAGTGGGCATTATCGGGATGATTTGAAAATAACATTAGGTATGAACTGGTAAACGAAAGAAACAATTCTTATTTATTATGCTGTTGATATTTTTCCCCTTCCCCCTTTGCTTCGCACACAATGGTTATAAATTTAGTACCGATTGGTGTTTTTTTAACTCGTTAGATGAGCGCTGTTCCAAGATTGTGATCTAGAATACATAACCCTAGTTACCTAGAATAGAACTGGCCTTCAAGTGCAGCTGTCAGAACACACCCCCGGTGATAGCTAGCCTGACAAGCTCTAGAAAATGCTCTACCACTATGCTATCGCTACATAACGAAATTTTTCTTCACCGAATATTCAATTCATTTTAGAACTTACTACTATACAAAGATTCAATTTGCGAATTTAAAAAAAATTAAACACCTGTTCACTTTTAGATTGCAAAATCGTAAATTTAATTTTCCTTAATTGTAATTTCATGCAGGAATTTAAGACATAAATGTAATTTAATACGTCATTAAAATATTGATAACACATTAGATAAAATTATACAAATGAGAAGCAAGAAAATTAATATTTCGCGTAACACGGCTAATTTCTATTTTTATTTAATTATTCGAACTTGGTTGAAATACAATCCTTTCAACAACAAGGATTAAAAATATTTAATGTTTTGCTTAGTTTTCAGATCCGTTAAAATAAATTTAAATGATTAATTAAAAATACCTGCCTAAAGATGGTTAATACTCACTACAGGTCAATAAGTATGGTTAATTTATGATTATTACAATTTAGTGTAATTCACTAACGTACATACATAAAGTAAAAGGAACTTATAGTTTCATATTTATTTAATATTTAATAATAATAATATTTTAATATACAAAATATTTAAATTTACACAATTAAATTAAATTAGCTAAAAAGAACCACACATAATTTGTGTTACTCTTTAATGGTAGTAGATTTGTTAGATATTCATTAGTTAATTTTTTAAAGTGCTTAACTAAATAAATTCTACTATCGTATTTCCTACTAGTATCCTACTTCCTACTAGTATCCTACTTCCTACTAGTATCCTACTGCCTACTAGTATCCTACTTCCTACTAGTATCCTACTTCCTACTAGTATCCTACTTCCTACTAGTATCCTACTACCTACTACTATCCTACTTCCTACACTAGTAGGATACTAATCCTACTTCCTACTACTATCCTACTTCCTACTAATATTATAAATGCGAATGTGTGTTTGTATGTGTAATGATTTATGGGTTTACCCTTCTTTCACGCAGCAACGGATCATCGGATCGACGTGATTTTTGGCATAGATATAGTTTATGGAATGGAGAGTAACATAGGCTACTTTTTATCCCGAAAAATGCACAGTTCCTGTAGGGACGTGGATGAAAACCGCGGGCAGAAGCTACTAACCCATATTCTAGACTTGGCGTATTTCTTAGGTATAATGTTAATATGCTTAGTTATGAAAAAGAACCTTGGCAGCCAAGGGACTCGCACTTGACCGGATTCTTGATGCATTAGTATCGTGTTACAATTTTTGCCATTAAAATGTAAATTCTGTATTATAGTATTCATTAATATTATAATTATGACATTCGCAAACCTTGAGATGTCTAAAACAGTAGCTTTTCATTTTTTATGCGATTGTATTGTATTGTATTGTAGTGATGGCTCAGTGAAAGTGATCTGGAGGTCGGTGGTTCAATTCCTGGTGTTTAAATATTAACAACCACAAAACCTGATTTAAGTAGTGTGTAATCGTTGTTTAATTCCAGTCTTTTATGACATTTCTAATTATTTTACACTTTTATCATTAAAGACACTGTATAGTGACACGCGCGTCTAAAAATTGTTTTTTGTGGAAATACGGAAAGTGTTTTGCGTTTAAATCTGTGTAATGTGTAAGACCTGCTTAAAGAACCTGGTGTTATATGAAACTAGCTTCTGCCCGCGGTTTTATCCGCATTCCCACTGGAACCGTTCATTTTTGTGGGATAAAAAGTAGCATATGTTACTTTCCGATCTATACACTATATACTATACGTTACCTAACAATATAAAAAAAAACGAGACGAGCTGGTCGTTTGCCTGATGGTAAGCATAACGCTGGCCCATAACAATTGCAGTGCCAACCAGAACTTTGAAACACAAAGGCCTGCGCGGCACTGCAGTGCGCTCGTTACCCTGAGACATTAGGTATTAAGTCTCATAAGCCCAGTAATATCACTGGCTACTTTGCTCATCAAACCGAAAAACAGTAATGCTTGCACACTCCTGCTTGGCGGCAGACTACACGAGCAAAGCGGTGGTAACAACCTAGACGGACACTCGCAGAAGAGTTAGTCCTCCCACTAACAAACTTATAGTTTAGTTTTGTAACGACTACATATTGAAGCGAAACAAATTACTGTCATAAATGCAAAGCAAATAATTACGTGTACTACCTCATAAATAAACTTGCTTTCATATTTCGGTCTCAAGGTTCAAATCTGAAGAGAGTTTGAAAAGATTTGTGCAACAACATTAAAACGGCATTTTGTACAAATATGTGTGTTTGCGTAATTTCAATAAGTTGATGTTGCAGTGGATGTTTGTAATGCGCTTAGCTGCTTATCAAAAGCAGCCTAAGTTTTCAGACAGGTTCTATGACAGACCGATATTTTTCTTTTCTTCTGTCCGGATTTCTATGGGATATTTTTCATCTTCAAACATTTTATACAGACAATACACATACTAGCATATACCCAATTGCCCATGCACGGTTTCGCAAACGTGGACTTAAGGAAACCCTGAAAGAAAAGCCTATAGCACTCAGGGCTAACGTGGCTAAAAGATTTTTAAAATATGACCAGGGTTTTCAGTGATTAGCGACAACAAACAATTTTAATCTTTTTATAATAATACTAGCTGCTGCCCCGCGGTTTCACCCGCGTGGAGATTTTGGATTACATGGTTTTTATTTTTTTGCGTGGACCCTAATTATTTTTCTAAAATTCAAGTAGCCTAAGTTACTCCTTGTAACATCAGCTATCTGCCAGTGAAAGTCCCGTCAAAATCGGTCCAGCCGTTTCGGAGATTACCCGGAACAAACAGACAGACAGACAGACAAAAATTTAAAAAATGGTTGTTTTGTTATATGTACCGTATATACTTTTATATGCATTAAGTAAAAAGCTGTTATTTTGATATAACAAACAGACACTTCAATTGTATTTATCTGTATGGATAAAAGCTTTTGCCCGTGGTTTTACCCGCGTGGCGATTCTCACAGTGCATTCTTTTGGGATAAAAGCCTATGTTACTCTCCGCTCCATAAACTATATCTATGCCAAAAATCACGTGGATCCGTTGTTCCGTTGCTGCGTGAAAGAAAGACAAACCGACAAACGTACAAACACTCATTCGGATTTATTATATAAGTATGGATGTACGAATTAGTAGATATCGACATTGAATTGTAAGCTGATAGCATAATTAAATGTTGCCATGTAATTGCTTTTTTCTTCGGTAAAAACATGATAAAATACTATTAAATCCAATCACATTTGACAGAATAAAAAAACGATGATTCAGTCGACCAATTAGCCAAAGCTCTTTACCCACACAATTGAGACATAAAAGCTTGCGAGGTCAAAGCGTATGCCACAATAAAATTACTAGACTACGTCTGGAATTTCCGTTCTAGCCTTAGCTAAGCTAATTTGAACTGTTCCACTTGTCGTTTTCTTAGAAGTAATGTGGTAACCTTTCAAACAATAGCGTAGAGGTCGAGTGGCAAGGGCGGGGTGTCTTCGCAACTTGGTCACGACTTGAACAGGGTGAAGGCGGTTTCTGGAAGGTAGCTTGGCTCGACAAAATTGCTATTTATATGCTACTAAAACATAACATATTTATTATCAGCTGGAAAACGGGATTAATCCGATTTTTCCCCTGATCTGTCCCCCTGGGTGATTTCTTATCGGTAACAGGGCGACAAATGGAACTACTACTTTGAAATTTTACTATAGGTGGTAGGACTAACACTTCGCAAGTGTGCCTCTGGGTTGCTACCACCGCTTGGCTTATGAGATTTAACACCGTAAACAAGCATAGTAAAGTATAATACCTACAGTAGGTGCAGTCGTTTTGCTAAAAAGCGACCTCTTCCTGAAAATGTATCTATTATTATATAAATTTATCTTTTATACATATAAATAAATAATTAAAATAAAATTGAAGTGTCTGTTTTTAATGTCAAAATAACAGTTTTTTTTACTGTGCATGTATGCATACGAAATTACATACGATACTTATAATAACAATTTTTAATTTTTTGTCTGTGGCCTTCAAACTGAAATTACAGCTACGCTTGCACACTACTGCTTAGTCATCATATCATCATGTCATCAGTAGATAGTTTGTGATAGTGTCAATCTGCAAGGTTGGATGGTGAGTCATGGTTTAGTCTAGAAACTAATAAAGACTGCGAGATCACAGATTAAAATTCTTTCAGCTAACCAGAAACTCATAAACTATACAATACAAAAACTTGCTCTCCAAGATTTAGAAGTAAATCCTCCACGTAATGCATCTGAGATTCCCCACACACGGATAGTTTTAGGAACGTTGGATTGGAATGTTGTGGATTGGAGTGCTCGTGTATGTGGGCTCTAATGTCTTAACAACGACCCATTGTGACCATTGTGCCACGCTCATCTTCTCAAAGCTTTTAACCGTCTGTATTATGCCATAAATTATAAGCCATGGCGCCTACATTTCATAACATCCTAGGCACCTGCATCGAATCTATACTTTGACAAATATGAGATATTTTATTCATCGCGTCTAATGTTCTTGATACTAACGGCTAATTAATCTTAAACTAACCCCGTGTAACCTAGCCTGTCTCATCGCCGACTCGATTGCAAAAATGAATATGATGAATATTTTTTCTTAGTAGATAGAAATTTAAAGGGTAAGGCTACATTGCATGGCGATGCATCTCGCGAGTCTAGGAGACTCGTAAGTTAATCACCAAAAATTGGACTTGCAGTTAACTCAAAAAAGTGTAATAAAACTGAGGTCATTTGTGGTTGCTTTGCCAAAAGACTTGGGTAGAAGTAGCTGGATTTTCCATTTCATTTTCAGGTTCCCTGTTGCGCAAGTTTTATACGCCTGAAAAGTTTACTACTCGTAATTAAGGCCTAGTGATAAGCTGATTTTTAGATAGGTTATTTAGTGAAATAAGGTTGAAAATGGTAATGCGTTTGCTTTTAGTTGAACGTTATTTCGTAGTTTTAATGAAAAAGAGCCACCATTAAGATTCTGGACCATTTTTACATGGCTACCCAAAACGGGAATATAATTGTTTCAGGTTTTATGTATGTATGTGAGTTATTTAATCCAATGTAACGTTTATATATCTGAACAGATTTGGATGTATGTTATACCTATGGGTATCATTAGAAGCCTTACATCATCCCGAGTGACGCTGGCTAGGTCAGTCGTGTTTTTTTATATTTTTTAGTAATATTTTGAATAAGTCTTTTATTTAAACACTTGACTACAATAGTATATTTTTTTTTGCTTGTAGTATGTAAAAGAAATTTTTGTGTGACGAAAAACAGGATAATTTGCTTTTGACAGCACCTCGATATTCTTCTTTTTTTATTTATTTGCAACAGGTTATGGCATTGGATTCACTCATCATACTTAGTTATGATAAGTGTGCATTTTTAACGACATTTAATTACCTAGTAGGCACAGAAGGAACTTATTATTATTCTTCAGTTCCTAAATTCGGATTTACTTAGGAAAATGGTCAAACTTATTAAAAAAAACTGTTAATATTTACGAGCCGATTAGCATCTGCCCGCGGTTTCACCCGCGTTCCCACACACGTCGATCCGCGCCATTGGTGCGTGAAAGAAGGGCAAACCAACAAGCATACAAACACACTTTTGCGTTTATTATTATAGTAAGGATTTAATGAACCGATTTAAACAAATCATGTTATTATTTTGATCAAGATACAATGCACTTCAAACATAAAAAAGAAAAGTGGTTTTAAAGGACGTTGCTTTGCATTTTTTTAAGTTATTTTATTTATTTAACAAAATCCACAGCTCTTATTCATATAATTGTTAGGACTTACTTCTATAACTTAAAGCCAATAACGGATTTACATTCTATGAATAGATTATAATTCCGCCTTGCTTTTTACTTCCTCGGTGAATCAGTACGTATACGATATTTTTTATTCTTTATTCATCTGTGGTTTATATGATCTGTGCAGCGAAGACTTTTTGGCCGGTGATGCGGTGATGCAGAAGCTAATTGTAGGCTCAATTTTAGACAGAATGTGAGAGATAAGCACCTACTTGAAACTTAAAACGTAATAATAATGACGTTTTAAACTTGAAATTGGCAAAATACACAAACCGTGTCTGGCCACGAAAGAAGAAAAAAATAATAATAATAATGACGTTTGATCGTCATAGGCAATGACATTTAAAAGACGGCGAGGAAATACTATGCAACCAAAGCTATTGTTATATTTTATGTTATTTCTTAGCGCATGATAAAAATAGCTCCAATGTCACACATCATTACACAGTTTTACATAGACCCAGCCTAAAATATTGAGCCTAATCATATGCATGTCTGCAGACTGATTGATTAAATTATTAGTAGAAAATATGCATAATTGGCGCCAAGATCGTTAACAGAACATAAAACGATCCTTCTCTCCGACAGAATACTAATTTATTTTGTAATTAGAACTGATGAAAGCATTTTGAGAAATAGCTAAAGATTATGATCAAGGTTGGACTGGAGCATTTTGCCAGACGTATCTCCGATGGATCTTGACCACGCCTACGCTAAATAAAAGCTTTATAAATTAGCTATTATGCCTTTAAACAATTTTTAAATTTTTGCCTGTCAAAGAAAAGAAAGGTCTTGAAAGTAGGTAATATAAATATGTAATTTTATCCAGATCTTACAACAAAAAACAGAAAGCGATAAAGAGTTCGATGAGTTACCACTCTTATCCGGTCTTTTCAATATCAATAATATAATGCATTTTTATACTTACCTCGACACCAAGTGCAATGGACTCGTCAAAACGAATCACATGAGCCCTAACTCGAAGGATTTACTTGTAGCCACTGAAGAGTTCCACTATCCATCATCAGATCAGCTCCATGATACCAAATTATAGTTTTGTCATTCAAACTACCTATACATACAAAGTTTCATATAGTTACGACAATTAGAAGTAGGTTAAAATTGACTGTTAAGATTTTATTAAATTAATAAATAAATAAACGCTTACACTCATACCCCTGCACTAGGATTCCCTGTGTCGCAGGTGGCATGGACACACACAGATACACATCACAAACATCCAAGACCCGAGAACAAATTTTATGTTTACACAAAATCTGCCCTGGCCGGGAATCGAACCCGGGACCCCTCGCTTTGCAGGCAGGGTTACTACCAACTTAGCTACGGAGCCGTCACCTGCCCCGGCCGGGAATCAAAATTGTTTATTAGTTACAAGCGAGGCTAATAAAAGGGTGTTAAAATCATATTATAAAAGTGAATTCTTAAGTTATTATATCATCGTCAGGCGGAAGACGTCCACTGCTGAACATAGGCCTCCCCTATAGATCTTGGGTTCCACTTGGATCGGCTACTTGCCTCCTGCAGCCAACAGCTCCACGCAGTTTTGACAAGATCGTTGGTCCACCTACAAAATATTAAAAACCGTTCAAAATACAAAATATAAATTTAAAAAATCCTTTACCTAACTATTGTCTAACCCATACCCTACAAATCACACCAATCAAAGTTAAAAGTCATACCACACCGTCATATAAAAACTAAACGCAGTAAACCAACAACCAGTTTACTTGACACCCATCTAACATCTTCAGACATTGCATTACCGGCAACCTTGTCTGAGTTGCATAACACCTCGTGGATATGTGTTAAAATAAGAAAGTTCACCAAGGTCACGGTCGTGCTGAGATGACTAACTGGTGATCACTGTATGGTATTTGGTTATTCTCCGTAATTGTGGATGGTATACTTATGTTCGCTTTTTTATTTTAAGTAACCTTAAGATGCATTTTGGATCAATAAATGATTTATTATTATTATTATTTTAGTCATTAGTTTGTTTTAATTGTGGAAATGACAGAGTATATAATATATGCCATTTTTCTTTCTTTCAGTTTTTATTACGGTTTTTTAATAATAATTTTGCTTGTAACAATCGAGTTCCTAATTAAACTGAAGCATGTTAACTAGCGAGAGTGGCCGAGCGGGAACTTGTGCGATTTTCAATCCGACGCACCATAGTTCGAATCTCGACTCGACCTGCACCAACGACTTATATCAAGTTATGTGCGGATTATTCACGCTCGCTTTAAAACGGCGAAGATAAACATTGTGAGGAAACCCGCATGTTCAAGAACCACAAAATTCGAGGACATGTGACATCCAGTAAGCGGCATTGGGCCCTCGTGGTGGATTATGGCCCATACCTCTCTCTCTCTCTGCGTGAAGGCCGGTATCCCAGCTGTGGGAGCGTAAGAGGCTGATAATATTTATTTTGTAATAATAATTATTTTGTATTGTTAACTAAGTACCTAATTTAAGTTTGCAACGCCCTCCTAACAGGGTGCATATGTTTACGCTTAGTATAAGTTGAATGTATGTGTGCAATAAAATAAATAAATAAATAAAATAATGTATAAATGTAATATATGTGAACTAGTACGGCTATAGCTCCATTTACTGTCGCATTGTTTACTGTAGAGCGTCCGCGTTGGTGGTACAGATGCGAGAGCGACTGACGAACAAGTTTCGTAATTTTATGGCTTAAAAGGAAAACAACAAAATCTTCCATAGAATCATTATAACCTGTAAATAAGGTGTATGTATATTTAGTGATTGATAGGTCGATAGACTACTTAGTAAAGGACGTGGGTCCGATTACAGCGAAGTCCGTTGTTGTAATCGGCCTGTCGACTGTAATAGCCTGACACTTTTGATAAGCATATCCATGTTCTGATCTACGTAGGTGTCTTTTTTTATGTTATTTGGTAACGAGACGAGCTGGTCGTTTGCTTGATGGTAAGCATAACGACGGCCCATAACATTTGCAGTGCCACCCAGAACTTTGAAACACAAAGGCCTGCGCGGCACTGCAGATCACTCGTTACCCTGAGACATTAGGTATTAAGTCTCATAAGCCCAGTAATTTCATTGGATACTCTGCTCATCAAACCGGAACACAGTAATGCTTGCACACTACTGCTTGGCGGCAGATTTCACAAGCAAAGCGGTGGTAACAACCCAGACGGACACTCGCAGAAGAGTTAGTCCTCCCACTAACAATTACTAACAATATAAATTGATTACCGGCCAAGAAAAGGGTGTACTCAAAAATGGCCCACCGCTGTTTGTTCGTTTCACGTTCTTTTTACGCTAGGCAAACTAACCAAAAAACAAACGCTACTTAGTGTGTATAAAAACAGAGTGGGTCGATATTATTAAAATATTTTTTCAACATTTTTTTGTACTACAAAAGCTACGACAACTTTTTGTCGCTACTATTATTAATTAATAATATACTTTGAAATACATATAGGCGGATTTCCTAGTGGTAACTGCGAAATAGCATGTTCTAATTGGACAGACATACAATCAGATAGCATTTATATGCACGTAATCATACATTATGACAGGTGACTGATTTATATCGGATATTTTGATATTGATATAAATTTCAGCGAGATTAATTGTTATTTGTAGGAAGGGAGTTTGAGCGAGGTGAAGTTATACTTTAGTTTTGTTAGTGGTAGGACTAACTCTTCTGCGAGTGTCCGTCTGGGTTGGTACCACCGCTTTGCTCGTGAAGTCTGCCGCCAAGCATTAATGTGCAAGCATTACTGTGTTCCGATTTGATGAGCAGAGTAGCCGGTGAAATTACTGGGCTTATGAGACAATACCTAATGTCTCAGGGTAACGAGCGCACTGCAGTGCCACGCAGGCCTTTGTGTTTCAAAGTTCTGAATGGCACTGCAATTGTTATGGGCCGGCGTTATGCTTACCATCAGGCAAACGACTCGTTAACAAATAACATAAAAAAAAGTTTACACAAAAATTTTTTCAACAGAAAGGTGTTCTCCCAGTAAATCTACCTTTCTTAATATTGCGCCTTTTGTTTACCTATTTTATTCCAGTACCGTTTTTACAGTTTTTTTAAAGTGAAGTTTTTTAAAGTCAAACATTCAAGTTTTTCTATCGAAATACATTATTATGTGTTTGGAAATATATTTACTATAGCGTGTGGTATCTAGCTCTAGAAAATGCCCTACCACGATTCTATGATCGTCGTACGATAAATATGTATAATATAATATATATTTTATTATATTTTATTTGACGGCTCCGTAGCTAAGTAGGTAGTAACCCTGCCTGCAAAGCGAGGGGTCCCGGGTTCGATTCCTGGCCGGGGCAGATTTTGTGTAAGCATAAAGTTTGTTCTCGGGTCTTGGATGTTTGTGATGTGTATCTGTGTGTGTCCATGCCACCTGCGACACAGGGAATCCTAGTGCGGGGGTATGAGTGTAAGCGTTTATTTATTTATTATTTATTACGTTTATATTTTAATGCTCTTTGTTAGTTAGATAGGTGCCACAGGTGCGGAGGTCACAATTGGCGAGTGCGATATTAGGTATTCTATACCCAAACTATTCTTGCCTCCTGGCTAGTAAAATAAGCACTCGCGAAGCCCTGTCAAATACTTCTTATTACATGAGTTATGAAATAGGTCTTTGACCCGGACCTATGCAAATGATTGTAGAGTTCTGTACATTACAGTACATTTTGTTAGAAATTTGCCTCAATCGCGAATATTGAAATGATGATTGGTAAGTTAGTAAATAATCGTTGTAAATTTTCGTTCGTTGATATTCCATCTATATGCATATCTCGTTTTGGCAACTCTTTTATCATCCGCATGGCAAAGGTGTGGAACTCGCTTCCGTCATCAGTCTTTCCCGACGTTTATAATTTTGATGTTTTTATGGCGAAGGTAAATAGGTTTCTTCTGCGTGAGCGTCGTCCACCTTCTATCCCATTATCTCTTTCTATCAGATCATGTCATAGAAGACTCCATGTCTTATAAAACTCCATGTCATATAAAACTTCATGTCGTATAAAACTCCATGTTCCTTCTCATATAAAAAAGTCTCTTAAAAATAGGTTTAACTACAAAAACTTGCATAAAACCTTCAATTTCCAACATCAATATGCAATTGTTCCATCCGTTGATACATCGCCTTGAAACGATGGGAAATCCACGTTAGAGGATGTGTTGTAACAACAGAATTTCACCTTTTTGAAATCGGTTAACGTGCGGTCGTCCGGAATGGAGTATTTGCGCTCTAAGGACAGTGCCAAGTTCAGTGATGCAAGACCAGGGTGTTGGAATCTTTTAGGCTGCCTCAAGCCCTACCTATACAGGCTCGGTCACTTTGTCTAAATCAACAACCACGATGGCTACTCTAAATAATTTATGAGTTTTTTTATACCTATAATTTGCTTACCTTTGCTCGTGAAGTCTGCCGCCAAGCAGTAGTGTGCAAGCATTACTGTGTTCCGGTTTGATGAGCAGAGTATCCAGTGAAATTACTGGGCTTATGAGACTTAATACCTAATGTCTCAGGGTAACGAGCGCACTGCAGTGCCGCGCAGGCCTTTGTGTTTCAAAGTTCTGGGTGGCACTGCAATTGTTATGGGCCGGCGTTATGCTTACCATCAGGCAAACGACGAGCTCGTCTCGTTACCAAATAACAGAAGAAAAAAAAAAATCGGTACTATCTTTGTACATACCTAATTCTTTGTTTCCATAAATGTTTATGTTTTTATTTTTGTAATCCAAAATGTCATTATACGGTTCGCAATTTACACACGCGCTCGTCGTACTCCTTATCCGAAAGAGCAACTGATATGACCAAGCATTTTGATTGTTAAGTTTTACGTTTATTACTTCTTTAGCTAGAATAGCGTATTAGGAACTTGATCGAATTGCGTTATTTCGTTTGACTAGAGAGACGCTGCATATGACCGGCTTTACATACTCTCTCTTGCATGGAAGTGTGTAGTTGTTAAATGCCACTTGCGGTCATCTGAGTGTGCCCTTGTTCGACCTGTTAATGGGTCTGTTACGACTCGTAACTTACGAGCACTCCAAAAAGAGGTAACGATAAGTATTAGTATAGAACTATCATCATCACATCAATCCTCCTTTGGAGTAGGCAGAAAAGAGGTCACGTCACTTTACTGCTTGATCGTAACCTTTGATTCATCCACAGTCATAAAAAATTTCATGAATTTTTGTCGGTTACCTTTACTTCCTTAAGCAAACGTTATATCATTGATTTAGATAAACATACACTTTAATTACTTTACTACCAGCTAGCATTTTAAAACAATATAGAACGAAACGAAATTGTTTATGTTTATACAAACTATACGATGAATACAGAAATATTCTCTTTTGATGACTTCAAGAAACAAGTATGACACCCACGCGATAATTGTTTATTCGCTATAACTCGAATATTTCACGGAAAGAATTAATATTTAGCGTGAAAGTAAAAAAATCGTAAAATAAGAGTTCCATTAGCCATCTAACAGCATATTTCAATATGGTGCAATAGCATCGACAATCCTATATATTGAGCCATAAGTCGATGACCTACCCTACAATTTGACCCATCTAGCCGCATTGTTTTCCGGTAATACTTGCCGGAAGTCATCTCTTGTAGATATGTACAGACTTTTAGACATACAGACTCCATTGTCAACTAATTTATGCAATTAGAGCGAGGCTGGATCGTCGCGAGCACAAGTGTTTGGCAACAGTAAAGTTTGCAGATGTGAAGCATGACATTTGACGTTTTGTGTGGAAAAATTTTGACTATTTTATTCGACATAATTGAGGCATAGTCGTAGGTACTAGTTAATAAAATGTAGGTAATTTTATCACAACCAAATTAACGATGAATGTAGTGAGCAGAATTAGATGTAATTAACGAAGTTTAATAAAATTCTGCGGAACAAGACAAACAAGAAAAATGTAACAGGAATCGCCTATTAAAATTTTGACAAGGGTATTTCAAGTTTTTATGTGATTATCTCATTGCTAATTTACAGATACCGGAACGAAATGAATTATCGCAATTCGCTTGTCAAATCTATTTGTAGATTATATGTCAAGCTGTCAAGGTGAAGCGTGCCGCGATTGCCGCGTTATCGATTGGATCCGCAAAAAACCTCGGAAGCAGTTCTGCGCGTGATTATCCTAGCACAGTCGGGACACTTTCTATGCTTAGCCGATTATTATATTAATTCAGTCACGATTTCTGGGGCGTGGTCGGAGCTGTATTTTTTTTATAGTTTATGGCTGTTTGCGATTGTAATAAATTGTCAGGCGTTGAATAGTAATTGATATTGTAATTGAGGTCTGGTCTTAATCAGGATTATGTTTTGTTTGTTCATGCTTTAGATAAGAATATGATAAAATGCAAAAGAAGCGGATATGTTTAAATGTAAGATTTATTGTTATTAGTATTCATAAAAATTGAACCCGCTTGCCTTACACGATATAGAATTCGATCAACACAACCACGATAAGGGCTGCTAACTAAAGTTTTAACGTGACATCTGTATATACTAGACTTCTCCAATTAGACACCACTTAGTATATGTATAATCCTTTACGTATCCAATAAACATCACTTCGCAGTAGTAAGTGAAGGTGTTGAGTTTTCCGGAAAAACTTAGGTAGAGAGTGTTACTCAATACTCAATACTCAATCATTTATTGCAATCATATCTACATTTTATCGAGATGTTATATTATTAGTGTAGTTCACATATGACCCTGTTAGGGTATAGCAACACAAGGTAACAGTACGTTAGGAACGTATGTCTTTACTAGGCGGATAATATGAGCTAACTAGAAAATATACAGGAAACGATATGCATGTATTTTGAATGGGTCGAATGATTTACTTATAACTACTTCATAAATGTACGTATTTATGAAGTAGTTATACTCCTAATAATATCTTGTTTTATTTTTGTATGAAAACAGTTGAATTGATCGCAACTTTGTCAATTCTACGTCATTGTATTGAATCAAGAGGTCGCTTTGGTCGCAATTCAGAAACATTACCTATGTTTTAACAATGTTTCAATTTTATATATTATTTTAAATTATTTGTTTGGACTAATAAAAAATCTACAGTTTTTGGTTAGTTTTTATGTAATTTTCATTTCATTGCCAATTTTTAATGATTTTAATTTTTAATGATATGTTTCTGTACATACTAGTTGATCTTATACTATATACCTTTGGTTAGTTCAAAATTATAATTAATCACTTAAGTAATCATATAATCAGACTTTTACCCTCTTACTGCTGTGAAACCGGCCTTCTCTCAGAGAGACAGTATGGGGCGCATAATCCACCACGCGGGCCCCGTGCGGCTTGGTGGATGTCACATGTCTTCGAAATTTGTGGTTCTTGAACATGCGGGTTTTACTTACGATGTTTTCCTTCACAGTTTCAGCAATGGCGTAATAAATCCGCGCAAAACTTAATATAATACATTTTTCTGATGGCGGGACCGGAGTGACATTCAAACTATGGTGCTGTACTCGCTCGGCCACACTCGTTCTACAGCTTTCATAACAAATGTTCCTACAGCCTTTCGGTGACTAACACAAACATGATCTAGTTGTTCCAACTCCGTCAACAAGTGAAACTGTTTTCTTATGCATACTCAGCAAGATAATAGGTAATTTAGCTTCAGAAAGCACGCTGGCTTTGGGAAAAACCACTACGGTTACGCACACACCATACTCCCGTGTTTTTAAATTCTAAGCGAGTAAGGACTTAGTATTCAGAGGCGGTAGAGATGTTATCTCATTGATTTCACTCAGATTTGCGTTTATTGCTCTTTTTATTTGACCGCTTTCTACAAAATCGTGTTTAGAAAATGTTTCGGATGAGTCTGTGGTCTGTCAAGTTAGACGTGATGAAGAACAGGCGAAATTGGAAAGTAGGGCATTAAAAAATACGTAATTTTAAAATGATAGTCGTTTGTAATTCCTACAGCATACTAAACTATGAACTTTTAAGCTATGAACATAATGTCTGAAGTAATACGTGTACTGACTTTATAAAATTAATAAGAAATGCATGTCAAAAATATTTAGGTATTTTTTGTGTTCGGATCCAAAGTTCCTTGTAAATACATAAACTGGTATGATCTGGTACAGAAAGAGGACTATCAAATTAAAAAAATCAAATCTATTTACAATAGCTAAACTATGCCATAGCATAGTTCTACTAAAAAAAGTTTAGTTTCTTGCTATTTTTTTGAAATATTCGTAATGTTGGTGAGATACCTAGCGGTCGAACGCAGGCCACATTAGCTATAAAAAAAAACAAATATATTCAAGTTCCATTTTTACTGCATTGACTCTTGGCGTGCTCATCGATATAAACCGATATGAAAATCAACGTCCTAAAATCAAACCTAACAAGCAAATCCAATCCAAATCAAACCCAAAAGGCAACTAACTTTCGATCATACAAAGGGCTACAAAGACTTACCTATCCAACTATATTTGATGCTAAGTCAGATCTAGAGAGCAGTTGAAAAAATGTTTAGACATACATTTTCAAACCTGTCATTTTTACGCATGACAATACACAGGTATGATAATTTTCTTCCGAAAATTCAAAGGCCTATCGCAAAAACAAACACCTGTCAGCACGAGAATAAACAAAGAATTTAGAGCGAATAATTTCACAGAAGCGTTACATCATAACTTACTGAGGCTATGGACGGATGGACATGTGTGACACCTTGAACCACATTTGGCAGAGCAAAAAACTTGGACAGAATAACCCGAGCTCTGCACAACAATTAGACGTAATGTTTCGTAAGACCTAATGAGTACTCCATCTCGAAAATACTATTATTAACACTATTGTGTATCATGAAATATATATTTGGAGCTAAATGCAAATTAAAAAAAAATGTTGTATTAACGTTACAAACACACACTTCAATTTTATTTATCTGTATAAACCAGCTCTGTGACATAACTAGATTGCATTGTGATCCGATTTACATATGTACAGTACATAAAATTTCGTCTCAATCCAACTCCGGGAAATATTTCTAATTCAGCTTACAATAATTGACCTAAACAAACTAACATGCATTACAAAACTTGCAAGTTAAATAAAAAAACTTGTAAAAACGATACACTGCAATGAGCAAACATTCCAATGGCGCACAATTATGTATTACAAGCAATCACATAATACAACGTATTCATAACAAAGCGTTCTGACAACTTCCGATTTTTTCCGAACATCTCGACAACAATCGAGTTCCCTTACCACATAACACGTCTTCCTATGGTAACCTACTCGTTGCGGAAGACGCCGTTTTGCTACCAACTCAACTGGCAGTAGAGGCTTTCTGTTTTGGTCGAGTTTTGAGTAATTGTTGTGTAATAAACACAGGTTCAGGCTATGTACGGATCAAGATGGGTGATATGGTAAGAGTAGGTGAAAGCTAACTCGTCGTAAAAACAGATAACTAACACAAACATGAAAGACCCGAAAACAAACTGCAGGCTCACCACTCAAGCTTGCTCCAGCCAGCTGCCTTATCAGCTAACAATCTCGTGTTCGTTTTCAATACTAGACCGATTAAAAACAGCGGTCACTAGTCTTCGTGTGGAAGGAATAGTCTAGAATTTTCGCTGGTTATTAAAGAAATAAGCTCTTACAAAACGAAAAGAAGCGAAAACTATTGACAACTCATTCCACACGAAGACTAGTGACCGCTGGTTTTAATCGGTCTGGTATTGAAAACGAACACGAGATTGTTAGCTGATAAGGCAGCAGGTTCGAACCCTGATGAATGAGAAAAAATCTACATTAGTATCAATTCCAAACACATACCGACAGCATAGGGATTCATAATTTGTGTAGAGTGTTTAAGTGTTTTTTATTAGAATTTTTTACCTGGTGTTAGGGCGTTTTCTAATGCTAATTTACCTAGCGAAGGTTGTAACATAATGTATTCCATCACCGAAAGCTTGGGAATTCGACGCGTCAGCCTGGATCGGCTAGAGATTCACACCACTGGCCCATCTTTGCTTCAAAACGTGTGTAACGAGGTTGATTCGAAAGACGTTTTTTTGATAATGACGTTTATTTCTTTCTCTGTCACACTTATGCTATCAACATTTTGACATTGACGTTTCTGTAGCATGAATATTAAAATTATTGCTTACATGCACTTTGAAATTTACAAAATTAAATAACTGAAAGAAATAAAAGCCATTGTACACGTGTAGGTATACACATAATATCATTCAGTATAACATATTATCTAAGTTATGACAACTTATCAGCAAAACAAAGATCGGTATTAATCTTTGAAATATATCACTTCATTGCTTTACACGTAAATCGAGACCTCGCTGGCCTTGTTCAAGATCTTGACACAATAATAATTGTTATTGTCGCTAAATCGACACCATGTTGCACTGACATGTATTTATCATCAACTGACGACGTGTCTTTGTCATCGACTGACAAATAAATATGTCAAATCTGAGAAGTCTTTGTCGTCAACTGTGTCGCACTGACAGTGTATTGTTAACTCTCCACTTGCATGATGATGATAATACGACAAGTGACCTTCACCTACTGATCGGTATAGTTTATTGGTCTATGAATTGAACGTGGAGCTTTTTAACCGACTTAAATAGGAGGAGGTTCTCAATACGTCTGTATTTTTACAAGCTTTTACTTGACTTATGTCGGTTTGTTTAGGTTAAATCAGGGGCTTATTTCATAAAAAATATTAGTCTAATATTATGAGTATTATATTTTGTATAGAAAAAAGAAAAAAAAGCTCATATTATTAGACTAACATTTTTTATGAAACAGGCCCCTGGCAAGCTAAATTAAATTTACACTCATATTGCTTTTCATATACTTCGATTTTACTTTTTGTGCCGCAATTTATTTATAATGTACTCCATTACTGCCCTTTTTGGAATCAAAATACTCTTTTGACTAATTAAGTATATTTTTTCATTGTTATATGCAAGTAGTAGTTTTTCTGTCAATCGAGTCTCCAGAACACGCCGGTTCTGGCAGCTGCTATGGGCTAATTCTATTACATGCTTAGCAGTACTATCTCCCACATCCTTACATAAGTTCAGGTGAGATGGTGGTCTCACCTCATATTAAAAAAATACTTATATACAATGATAGGTTCCAAAATAAGGTCACAGGGCGTGTTCTTCGCGGAACAAGAGAACAATGGTACCACAACAGAACTAATCTAACCACAAATTAAGTATTCTAATCACGTAAATGAAAGCGATTCGCCGTCTAATCTGACTCACATTGAGAATTAAGAGCCCTCCCACGACATCGAAAGTTTACGTAACATTTGATTCGTTTAATCAACGGTTAGGTTCTTGGCACGCGCGTCGCGATGTCTTCACTATCATCACCGGGGCCTGAAGTCTCGATATGAGTTAGCAATTTATTGCAAACTTCGGCTCGCAAAATATTTAACCAAAACATCGGCAATGCAATGAGAACGTTAAAAATATACCTTCTTTTTCTTTCTTTTTTTTTATGCTATTTGGTAACGAGACGAGCTGGTTGTTTGCCTGATGGTAATCATAACGCCGGCTCATAACAATTGCAGTGCCACTCAGAACTTTGAAACACAAAGGCCTGCGCGGCACTGCAATGCGCCCGCTACCCTGAGACATTAGGTATTAAGTCTCATAAGCCCAGTAATTTCACTGGCTACTCTGCTCATCAAACCGAAACACAGTAATACTTGCACATTCCTGCTTGGCGGCTGACTTCACCAGCAAAGCGGTGGTAACAACCCAGCCGGACACTCGCAGAAGAGTTAGTCCTACCACTAACCTGTCTTCTGTGGTATGTTCGCCACAATTTCGCCAATGTCAAGTAGGTAGGGTATAATACCTTATAGTAAGTACTACTCTATGCAATAGGCGCAAGTCTCTACTTCCTAGATAACGACGTTTTGTTGACTTTGCATTGTCAGTATCTTTCATATCTTTACGATTATCTGTAATCATAGATGGGTGGGTCTTTTTGAAAAAGGTGGATGGATTCATGTTAAAAAATCTCCTTGCATTACAGGGAAAGTTCGGCCATGATTTTATGATCATCATGATTAGCGTTGTAACAATAAAACTTGGGTGATACTACGTGATACTTTGCTAGGTGGTAGCACTAACTCGTCTGCGAGTACCAAGCAGTAATGTGCAAGCATTATTGTGTTCCGGTTGATGAGCAGAGTAGTCAGTATAATTATTGGGCTTATGAGACTTCAACAAACCGTAATTGTCAAATTGTAAAGACGAATTCGGTCGCAAAGTCATTATAGCGAATGTCAAGACTTCCAGTCCTGGTAAACGTTCACTGCTGAACATCGGACTTAATTTACTTAATTAATTTTATTTTATAATGATATCGCCTATTTCTATTTCTAATTTCTAACTTCTAATTGTAAATTGATATGTGTAGGATTTTTAATTTTTTATGGGTTTCATGCCTGAAATAAAGACATTTTATTTTTATTTTATTTTATTTTATAAGGGGGATTTTGCCGTAATCCAGTACGCTTGGCAGGCGTCTTATTGGTAAATCTATCAAAGTATTATTTATAAAGAAAATGAAGAATTATTTATAAAACATTTGCTCGTCTGCTTGCAGACCAAATACACTGTACCAACAAATAATTTTTAGATCCTAATATTCATGTATTTTGGCCAATAAATTATTTGATTTATTTGATTTGATAGTTTAATTAATTATTTTTTTAATCTGAGCTGGATCTTATTAGGTACCTACTTAAATAAAATAAAAACAGCGTACCAGCATGCACGCATTACTTACTAGGCCCTGATGTTGAGCGACATGTTACAAGACACGTCACTCCATTTGCCCTCAAGCTTATTCAGCGCTTAATTTTGTAAGTGATTGTTGCTAATAGCAGGCAATAGGATTCGCTTTCAACTAGTCACCAAATACGGGCCAAATGTCGGGTTCCCACGGTTGCAGCTGATCGCTTCTAATAAAATGCGCGAATTTATGAAACCCCACAACAATTAAGTTTTTTTGTTAGTGGTAGGACTAACTCTTCTGCGAGTGTCCGTCTGGGTTGTTGCCACCGCTTTGCTTAGTGAAGTCTGCCGCCAAGCAGTAGTGTGCAAGCATTACTGTGTTCCGGTTTGAAGAGCAGAGTATCCAGTGAAATTACTGAGCTTATGAGACTTAATACCTAATGTCTCAGGGTAGCGGGCGCATTGCAATACCGCGCAGGCCTATGTGTTTCAAAGTTCTGGGCTGCACTGCAATTGTTATGGGCCGGCATTATGCTTACCATCAAGCAAACAGCCAGCTCGTCTCGTTACCAATTAACATAAAAAAAATGAAGTACTTTCAAGTTAAGCTGATTATTGTATTATATTTTACGCGTCGTAAAACATACTGTTACTGGCGTACTGTTTTGTAACGTTATTTATTTATTTATTTGAAACACGTTACGCAGTAATATGTCGTTAAAAGAGATGTCATGGCTAAAATGCTTGGCATTAAGTTAGTGAGAGATTACGTTTAGAATAACTGGCAGAATGATGCTTTGTACTGTCATGCTAAGTGCCTTTCAATCAGGTATTTTAGTTGTTTATACTAACGAGCGTTTAATTTTTAAGTCTCTGGTCTGGAAGGTTGATGATCTAATGATAGACGTAGGATGCAAATGGCCAGATAATAAACTGGTTACATTTTGGATAGCACAGTTGTAAATCAAAGGAACGGTATCCCAAATGTCGTGGACTAAAGTCCTGACGTGTTGATGATCTATGATAGACGTAGGATGCAAATGGCTAGATAATAAACTGGTTACATTTTGGATAGCACAGTTGTAAATTAATGGAACGGTATCCCAAATGTCGTGGGCTAAAGTTTCGATTCATGCCCGCATTTTTTTTAAATGTAACGCTTCGGAAAATTATTACCTAAGACACCATTGTCCAGCCGTCCCTAAACGTCATGTTCCACAATGTTTGGAATCATGAAAATTGCGCGTACCTAAATTTTTTAGAGTTTAGATTCATATACATCTGTCTCCATCCGATCGCAATGGCGTTCTTATAGAGTAACTCTATATTCAATTATAAAACTTTCGGCAAATGTCCACACTAATTTAGGAACATAAACACGTCCGACGGTCTTAAAATTAGGAGGTAGTATTACTAAATTTGCAACGTAAATATACATAGTGTTACCACAAAAAAGCCATTGTTAGTCGCCTGTTTAGCTAGACAGCGTATAAATATAAACGTCAAAAATGATTACAAATGTCACAACAGAATTGTGTTAGACAATACTTAAATCAGAATTTGTGGTTGTTCATATTTAATCGCGCTACCAAGGCATGTTCAGGCGTTAGACAGGTGTTTTTGTAGTAAGACCCTTACGGCCTTATTACAAAACGAGTTTTAACGCTAAACTGGAGTTTAAACCGTAGTTTTGTCAAATTTCTTATTACAAAAAGCAGATTAGCACTTAGGTCTTGGTTGACTATGGTGTCAAAGTTAGTCTTGCCGGGCACCTAGTTTAGCGACGGTTTAAGCATTTATTTTAATGGCGGTCACGTATTCTACTTGTCAAATCGTAAAAAAATTCATATATTTTGTATTAAAGTAAGAAGGGGTGGCGAGGTATTAGAAAGCGTGGATGAGTAGAATAATAGCTTTTAGCAAAATATATAGGAAATACTTATAATATCGAAAGTATACATAGTAAAAACAGAATATATTACAAGAATTGACAGTACACACAATCAACAAAACATGTTGCTATGGTTACTTAGCCATAGTGTGCCATTGTATAATATAAGGAGTATCTCCTTAACATTTTTTTCATATACGTAAATACCTAATTAGGATGTTTTGAATTACTCGCAATGATCAAAAGTCATTTAAAAATTACTTACAATATTTTTCGATATTAGAAAATAGTATTGTGTGACAAAATAGCTACTTATATTCCAAAATAAAAATTAGTACATTGTGTCAATTCTACATTTCGTGTATCCGTAGCATAAAGACATTTATTATCTGTGGAAATAATTTCTACCATAGCTACAGTTTGGTATTAAGTTGTCTTGGCTTTATTCATCTTTTGTAATAAGGTTTGGTTTATAGGTCGACTCTAAAGATAGTTGAAGACAAATTGGTTGTCGACCAAAGTCGAGTTTAACGAGTTTTTTGTAATAAGGCCGTTAATGTTTTATTTCCAGCTCATATGGACAACAGTGCGCGGTGGTGACGGGTACAGCTGCCCTTACGGACAGAACTGCGCGTTCGAGCCGGCGCCTCCAGGCAGAGCCCCTGCCTGTGCGCAGCCTGGTCTAACGTACTGCTTGCACCCTGATCCTTACCCTGAGTAAGTGTATTCAGTCATATTACACGGCCAATAGGTTATATGGTCTCAATAGGTGTTCGCGGACTTGAGGTTGAATGCTCCAAACCCAGAATAGGGACAATCCTATTGTAGGTTCTATTCTGAATTGCAGTTGCCTGTACACACAGACAGGAGCGAGCGACAAATTTTCAACTTGAGAGTAGTAGCTAGCCGGGCCAGCACTGGTAATATCACTAACACTATGTAGCTGACGTAAAACATGTTCCGGTTTGATGAGCAAAGTAGCCTGAATGTCTCAGGGTAATGAGCGCATTGCAGTACCGCTAAGGCCTTTGTGTTTCAAAGTTCTGAGTGGCACTGAAATTGTTATAGGCCGGCGTTATGCTTACTATAAGCCAAACGACAAGCTCGTCTCGTTACCAAATAGTATAAAAAAAATTAGTAATGTTATTGGCTATTGGTAACCTAACTCCAAGGCAACTTTTCTAAAGAAGTCTTCACTTGTTGAGGTCACCAGAAAACGACATTTAATTGACTACCAAAATATATCACATCTTCATGAATATCGATTTCCAAAAAAATCGGAAACTATCATCGATTTGGGTACTTTTATTCCAGAAAAATAATCCGTTCGCTAATCGAAGCGGGTCAGTACGACATCCGAACCCTACTGTCAGACGAGAGCCGAGACGAATTCACGGCCACCAAGAAGACGGAGTACCCTTACGGCTACGGCCCGAACTCCCTGCCACATGTGGACCAGATATCGCTGGTGAACGAGAACCTTTTCCCAGCGAAAACGTATAACACGAAGTTCCATACGAGGTATAACCATGGTGAGTGTTCTTTTTAATGCTTTTGTTTTCATGAAGGTCTCATCCCATTTCAACCTTTAAAGAAATAGTATGCTGGTGTTTTGGCGTAAATATAAAGTCTTAGTATTGTATTACGTCCAATTGGTTCGGGATTCACATTTTATTTATATTGGATACTTCACCTGCATGTTCGCGATGAAGGCGCATCGAGAACTAAGTAAGTTAAATAAGATCAAATAGATCAACGTTTAGTCAAAGATAAAATAACTTAGATGGTCTATTTCGCAATTCACATATTAGGGTTTCAATCTTTTTTTATATCTGTATTGTACTGTATACAAATAAATAAAATTGAAGTGTCTGTTAGTAATATCAAAATAACAGCTTTTTACCAAATGTATATGAAAATATATACGGTACCTATAACAAAACAACCATTTTTAAAATGCTTGTCAGTGTCTGTCTGTCTGTTTGTTTCGAGTAATCTCCGAAACGGCGGAGCCGATTTTAACGGGACTTTCACTGGCAGATAGCTCATGTTATAAGGAGTAACTTAGGTGACTTTCATTTTAGAAAAATTATTAGGGTTCCGCGCAAAAAAATAAAAACCATGAAATCCAATATCTCCGCGCGGGTGAAACCGCGGCAGCAGCTAGTTTGGAATATTTGAGACTGTAACCAGTTGAATACAGATAAATGCTTTTTTTTTTTTTTTTTTTTTTTTTTTTTTTTTTTATTCTGTATAGGCTTACGTTTGACCACTATCTCACCTGCTGGTAAGTGACGATGCGGTCGACGATGAAGCACGCTTGCCTAGAAGATACCTATTCACTCGCGCCTTGAAGCAGCCCACGTTATAGTTATCGGGAAACACAGACTCTGGCAGAGAATTCCACTCTTTAGCGGTACGCATAATAAATGATGAAGCAAAGCGTTTCGTGCGTAAAGGTGGAATATCCACCATGTATCGATGGCGCTTGGCCGAAAGTCTGGTTGTCCGATGATGGAAGGGGGATGGTGGAATTAGATCGTGTAATTCCAAAGCACACTCACCGAAATGTATCCGGTAAAAAACCGATAAGCTAGCAACTTTACGGCGATGTTCAAGGGTCTGTAGCCTCGCTTTAACTAACGAGTCATTACCAATGAGCCTCTTGGCTCGTCTCTCAATTGACTCTAGTGCCTCAAGCTGGTATTTAGCTGAGCCATCCCAGAGATGGGAACAATACTCCATACACGAACGAACTTGCGCTTGATATAGATTAAGCAGCTGTTCCGATGTGAAGTATTGTCTCACCTTTGCCAGGATACCCAACTTTTTGGCTGCCAATTGAGCCTTTGACTCAATGAAAGAGCCAAAATTGAGAGTCGACGAAAGAGAAACGCCAAGAATCTCCAGGTGGTCAGTTACTGGCACGGATACATTACGGAAAGAAGGAGTAAGCTCGAAGGCACTCCGTTTGGCAGAGAACAGACACGCTTGGGTCTTAGTGGCATTGAAATTGACCAGATTGGCATCGCCCCAATCGGAGACTACCTTCAAGGACAAATTCAAGCGCTCAACCATCGCCTCCCTAAGAGACTGTACCTGGTCCCCACTAGTTCCTGCACTAGACATGTAACTCTCTACAACCGTGCTATCGTCTGCGTACCCAAAAGTACCAGGTTTCAGCAGATCATTGATGTGTAGCAGGAAAAGCGTTGCAGAGAGTACTGATCCCTGAGGGACCCCGGCATTAATATCCAACTGATCAGACGAGCTACCATCAATGGTTGCTCGAATTGATCGGTCCCTCAGGAAATCTGATATCCAATCACATAAACTAGGGGGCAAGCCATAAGAAGGAAGCTTGCTAATAAGGCTGCCGTGCCAAACCCTGTCAAAGGCCTTCGAGATGTCAAGAGAGACGGCAAGCGCCTCACCATATTTCTCGATGGCCTGACTCCAGATATGCGTGGCATACGCTAGAAGATCCCCAGTAGATCGGTTACGACGAAATCCGTACTGGCGATCGCTGAGGAGATCATTTGCTTCTAGGTATGCCAGAAGCCTGTTGTTCAGAACACGTTCCATACTCTTACAAAGTATGGACGTGACTGAGATTGGCCTATAGTTGGCAGGGTCAGCACGGCTACCCTTCTTGGGCACTGGTTGCACGTTAGCCCGCTTCCAGGATTTAGGCACCAGACACTTCTCTAGAGAAAGGCGAAATAAGCGTGTTAGAATCGGAGAGAGCTCAGGAGCACAAGTTTTAAGAACAATTGCTGGAATTCCATCAGGGCCACTTGCCTTATTCACGTCAAGATTCCTCAGGACTTTCCGAACCTCGGTCTGACGGATGTGAATTTCTGACATAAGAGTCTCACATCCTGGTAGACCGGGAGGAATTTTGCCGGAAGCATCCAGCCGCGAAGACTCCGCGAATAGAGTAGCGAATAAATTCGCTTTCTCTTTAGCGGTATGAGCAAGAGACCCGTCGGGTTTCAGCAACGGAGGAAGTGAGGAGCGACAGAAGTTCGTTTCAACCGACTTAGCCAGGGACCAAAATGCTTTACTACCCGCTGGGTACGAAGCTAATTTGTTCCCAATCCGGCTGATGTGGTTAAAACGAGCCCTCCGCAAAGCCTTCTTGCATGACTTGGCAGCTTTATTATAGGCTCTCTTCCTTTTACGTAAGTCCTTTGTCTTGCGGTTACGAGCATCAACCCATTCCAGGTATGCTGCATGCTTATGCGCTTCCGCGCGTCCACATTCAGCCCCGAACCACGGGCGAGCTTCGCCTGACATTGTTACATCTGAGAATGGAATAAAATACTCCATTCCTAGACGCAACACATCCGTCACAGCGTCCGCGCAAACAGAAGGATCAAGGATCATGCTGATATTTTCCAGATATATATGCCCAAAAGACTCCGCTGCAGCCTCCATCTCCCGTGGACCCGTCTCCCTACAACGTGAACTCTTACCAGGCTTCGAACTTCTCCAAGTTTGGTTTCCGTGGGTACTCCTCTCCCAACTACAACTCGGGCTGGCAGCCGCAGAACCAGTATGGAAACGAATATGATAAAAAGGTACGTTTGGTGATCAAAGAACTCGGAGACCTTAGTTATTCAACGAAGTTTCCAACTTTTTGGACTAACTGCGGAAAACGTTTTATGCTGTAATGTTTTTTATGTTATTTGGTAACGAGACGAGCTGGTCGTTTGCCTGATGGTCAGTATAATGCCGGCCCATAACAATTGCAGTGCCACTCAGAACTTTGACCCCATGAAGAGTTAGTTCTACCACTAACTTATGTGTTTTATGTTTAAGTATTTTTAATCTTCATTTTACTTTTTATTAACACGTTTTTTAATTATTATTAGCTTCACTTGTAACTAAGTAACAATCAATGTATTCAACTCTTGAAAGTCAATTTTAACTTACTTCTAATTGTCGTATCGGAATGAAATTTTGTATGTATATGTAGTTTGGATGACAATACAATAATATGGTATTGTGCAGCTGATCTGATGATGGAGTCGAGGTGGATAATGGAACTCTTCAGTGGCTACGAGTAAACCCCCTCGAGTTTGGGCTCATACGACTAGTTTTGATAAGTCCAATAGATTGCTGTTGTTGTCGAGAATGTGATGATGGAGCCTGGGGGAGAAGAGGAAGCATGTTTTTTTTAGTTTAAGTTTAGTTTATTATTATCTGGATAACAATGGTTTGTTTTAAACTATCGCGTACCTACAGTAGTAGAAGTTTTTTAGATTTTATTTTATTAGCATCATAGTGTTAGTGTAGTTAGTGGGAGGACTAACTCTTCTGCGAGTGTCCGTCTGGGTCGTTACCACCGCTTTGCTCGTGAAGTCTGCCGCCAAGCAGTAGTGTGCAAGCATTACTGTGTTCCGGTTTGATGAGCAGAGTATCCAGTGAAATTACTGGGCTTATGAGACTTAATACCTAATGTCTCAGGGTAACGAGCGCACTGCAGTGCCGCGCAGGACTTTGTGTTTCAAAGTTCTGGGTGGCACTGCAATCGTTATGGGCCGGCGTTATGCTTACCATCAGACAAACGACCAGCTCGTCTCGTTACCTAATAACATAAAAAAAAAGTCTCAGCTCTTTATAAATATAGCTTTTTAAAATAATTATAAATCTTACAGCCGAGCGAAAAGCTTAAATTAAAGTCCGTTCCACACCTTGGCAGAAATTGTCGTTTATTTTTGCATAAATAACATCTCAAGTTGCTCAATTTCTACGCAGATCACAATCTGTGACTATCTCGACGATTAACCGTTGTCGTATGTAGTTCACCTTCGTTTTCTACCACTTTTAACTCAATAATAAGACACTATTATAAATCTTTTAACTTTTCAAGGTGTTCAGAAACGGGCTCGGTTACAACGATAACTTCTTCGATTCTCCAAACTTTTACCCGAACTACGAGAATGAATGGTACAGACAGGCGTCCGGTGGAGTAACGCCCTACAACCCCAGCGAGTGGTGGAAGTAAGTATTTAAAAAATCGCAAATGCGTCCTACGTCAGTCACTTGTCTATAACAAAGCCGCTTTGATGCATACACAAGTATCTCTACGCCATCGTGCGTGAGCTACCATAAAGGTTCAATATACAAATAGAATTCCCGCACTAGAGTCAAAAAGAGTAAATATCAGGTATTTTACCATCGTTACGCGAAGAGCTATTAAGTTAAAAAACACCAGCATCCTAAGTAGGTAGGTACTTCTATTTTCTTTTTCATACTATGCCTTATCGAGACTAGATAGTCGTTTGCTGATATAACACCTGTTCATTATCACAATTGCAATGCCATCCAGAATTATATTTCGTCGCTTCATTCTTCAGATACAATTTACCAAGTAGTCCCTTTAGCCTACAAGGCATCATTCGCAAAATAAGATAAAAATTAAAAAAAAATAGTATCGATTATGAATCGATTCTCTAAACGTGTGAATGATGCCTAAAGGGACTGGGTACTAGGTACCTTAATTGTCTTTTTGAATGAAGCGACTAATATAAAGCGCTCAATAGAAACGCCCGACTTTGACTCTCATTTTTGACCTTTCTAGCGTTCGATTTGCAGTTTTTTTGATATAGACATTTGATTCTCATGAGAAAACTAATTGATGGACATCATAAAAAAAATGCAGTCAACATCTCTATTTTACTGACTATACTTTGCTAAAAGCTTAAATATTGTCACTTCTCTCTGACCTTCCAGGTACGTCTCCCCCTCCCGGTCTGACGTGACAGTGGAGCGCTCTGTGACGTTCCCCACGCGTACCACCACGGGGCGCCGGAAGCGGAACGCGGAGTTGGTGCAGGCAGCTTCGAAGCGGACGCTGACGGGCGTCGAGGCTTTGAGGATAGCTTTGGGATTGGCAAGGTAGACTATGGCTAAGATTCAGAGAGTCTAAACGTGGAATTTTGCTTCCATATGTCAAAAATGTATATAATTTTGACACACTATAATAATAATTTTAAATAATTAATTAATATTATTGTGTATAATTTTTTTATTATGTACTAATTTTGGTAGCAATAATTGTGCCCCGCTGCACTGTTTTCAAATGCGCTATGAACCTCATTCGTTATCATAAAATAATATCTTGTTATTAAGGTATCTTTAGGAACTCATCTCCCAAAAACGACACACAATCCTACCGACTGCTCCAATTTCTAGCGCAGAGACTTCAGCAGAGCGGCCGCGTCGGCAGGCGGACCTCGCGCTGTCTCTCTGCACCGTGCGCACGGAGTTCATCACGCCGCGCGCCGCGCTCAACAACAAGGGCAACTGGAAGTACGTCGTCAACATGCCGGAGAATATGACGCAGCTGGTGCGCGCTGAAATTTGCACGTATGTATCTAGAAGGGAACACGCGCTATGGGGGTTATGATAACGCCTCTCATGAGGTACATTGTTAGGAATTTATTGAGGTACATTGTTAGTAGGACTAACTCTTCTGCGAGTGTCCGTCTGGGTTGTTACCACCGCTTTAATACCTCATGTCTCAGGGTAACGAGCGCACTGCAGTGCCGCGCAGGCCTTTCTGTTTCAAAGTTCTGAGTGGCACTGCAATTATTATGAGCTGGCGTTATGATTACCATCAAGCAAACAACCAGCTCCAGTTACCAAATAGAATAATAAAAAAAAATAACAATCCGTGTTATGTACCACAAAAATAATTTTTGGACGCCTGTTTAGCTAGCCAGTGTAACCACAAATGATTTAAGTAGTGTCTAATCGTTGTCTAACTCCATTCTGTTGTAACATTTCTAATCATTTTAGATGTTTATCCTTAGACTAAACAGGCGTCTAAAGTGGTTTCTTTGTGGTAACACGGATAGAGTTTATTTTCTGACAAGCACGGACTGGTTACACACACCATTTCTGTTTCTACTTTCTGTGTATACAAATACCACTGGTCATGCAGTCTACCGCTAAGCAGTAACTTGCAAGCAGTACAGTGTTCCGGTTTTATTTGCAAAGGAGTTAGTGAAATTATTGGACTTATGAGACTTAATTATCTCAGGGTAACTGCAGTGCCGCGCAGGAGTTCGTGTTTCAAAGTTCTAAGTAGCACTGCAATTGTTATGGGTCGGCGTTATGCTTACCATCAGGCAAACGATGATATCGTGCCATTATCAAATAGAATAAAAAAACATTTTTAAGAATAAAGTGTTTTTTGTGCAAAAAAAACGATTAGATTAAAAACTATAATTAATTTAGAACAGAAAATTCTAAAATAAATAAATAAATAATAAATAAAATAAAATACATTTATTTCAGGCTAAAACCCATAGACACATAATAACAATCAAAAAAAAATGCGTTCTGTCATAATTATTATTCATTTCACAAACAATAATATGAAAAGATAATTTTAGCTAATTTTATTGTAGTTTATGAAAGCGCCATCTAGGACAAGCTGCGCCTTCTTAATCTTTTAAACAACAACATCGCCGCGACATCTATTTATTACTGACTAGTAAAATTATAAGTTAGTTTGGATGGGTGGAATAAATGGGGCGGTGAACCAAAAAAGATATACATACCTAATTTAAAAAAATTTCAGATATTAATCTCGTAAATAATATACCTAATAATAGCACGCAATTTTTAAATTTACAGGTCAACAGTATGCAGTGGTCTATGCACCGTGCCTCCCGGATACATCTCGCGATGCGAACAAAAATACATTCAGAAAAGACTAGTCGCCCTCCAACCTAGTGGACAGAACCTCTATACCGACGTCTTTTGGATACCTAGCTGCTGTCAATGTAGTATCATACCGTCTGACAACTAAAAAATAACTATGTTTTGTTTGACATGAATGCTATGAGCTTGCTATTATTAGTTCTGCTACTCGCCGCTAGATAGCGTTAGCAAATTCGTACAAACAAATTAGTGTTCTCGATTCTTCTATTATTTTATAGTTTATACATGACATTTATTTGGATAAAATTATTATTATGTTTAGGAAAATTATGGCAGAGTATTAAAAGTTGGCTTTTGCTTTATGTAAGTAGGTAGCTACATGCAATATTAAATATTTTTATTTTTGTAAATATTATGATAGGTAGATTAGGTATGATGTACATTATTTTCAGTTTTTTCTATAATTTGCAAAGCGTATTCATTTTTTATCAAAAAAATAAAAACGTACAAACACATTTGATTTTATAAATAAGTTTCATTTTTACTGCTAACAATTTATCTCTAATTAATTATATCTAATAGGTATAATATTATGCTAAGCTTATTACAGAGTCTACGAGTAGGTACAATACCTAATATATATTTATGTCTATAATTAAAGCCTATTTTTTTGTGTTGTGTCTGCTGTATATAAGTAATGTAAACTTTGTGATCTCACAGAGTACCTATATCTGAGCAAAACGTATAATGTATAATGTACCTACTTAGTTTAAAATAAGTTTCTAAATTTAATACCTACACTAATTATGTTTTCAGTTAGTTTTAGTGCATTGCAAGTTGGAAAACTCAAGCTGAACTTTTAACAACCATTTCTGTAGCAACACTCGAGAAGGAGCACTCTAATAGGAGCTACGCTAATTTTGAAATAAGAAATCTGAAGTTTTTATTACGCAGTTCATAAACGCGAATATCGTCCTCCTTAGAGAGCGCACACCGAGTCTCGCAACGCTACACGCGGGGCAAACTTTGGGTAGGAAATAAGTTCTATATTGTAACGTTATCTTAAAAACTATGCTGTGAGACTTTAATTCACATATCGGTGTGGGCCGACCCTTACACTAAACTTCATAAAACTTACAAACGAGATTTCGAAGTGTAAATGTTTTTAATAAGAGTAGAAACATGATATATTTCTGGCAATTTGTTCAGTGCAGTTTGGGATGAGAAATAAAAGTAACCGTAAGCAAGTAAACGTAAATAAAAGTCTCCAAAGTAAGGCCTGAACATATACCGTGTTACAACAAAAAACTTTTACACACTTTTAGACGCCTGTTTAGCTAGACAGAGTCTAAAGACAATGTAAACAATGATTAGAAATATCATAACAGAATTGTGTTAGAAAACGGTGAGACATTACTCAAATCAGGATTTGTGGTTGTTCATATTTAAACACGCGACTAAGGCATGTTTAGGAGACAAACAGTTTGTAAACACAGGTTTAAAAAGTGTTTTAGTTTTTTTGGTAAGACCGATAGGATCTATCTTCATTTTGCGTTATAGATTTTCTCAAATTCTTCAATATCTTTTTTAAAACGACTTCTTTCGAGGTTCATATTCGGCTCATCTGTTTTTTTAAACGCAGCTTTTAAAGGGTTTTGTACCTCAAAATGAAAAAACGGAACCCTAATAATTTATGGATCATTTCGTCCGTCTCTGTCAAGGCCGTTTTTTCTCAAAAACGCATTGAGGTTAAAAATGAAATTGATATCGTATACTAAAGGCCTCAAAGAGTAGTATACAATTTCTAGCTAAAAATATTTTATGTCGTCAAAATCTATGGGCTACTTACTTCCCATCGACAATAAATCTTAAAATTTGCGATGGAAGGTATTCAGGTGGATGGTCCGTGAAGCGGGAGAAAATTAAAAATAAATAGGTACATACTATTCTTTGTTTTTAACCTAGGATATGACTTTAGGATACAATTTTTGAGAATATTTTGTAATTTACGTGAATAACAAGAATTAGGCTACGTTTAGTAAACTAAGACATAGTTAGGCAATTTTAGAAAGAGTGCTATATTTTTGAAAGAATTTCTAAATAGCTTTATAGTTTAGGAGTCATAGAGAGGAGGCAGTCCCAGCAGTGGGAATTTTAAAGCTATCTATTCACTGAAGTACAAATGTCCTGACACACATGTAGCTAGAGATGTTGCACGATGTTACAAGATACGCTCGACATTTTGTCTCGTGAACTTTTGGTCCACGTTATTTCACGTTTGGCCAATGCTGTTTACATGTTTTGCGAAGTATGCGAAGTGGCGCGATGTCCTGCAGCATAGCATGATGTCTCTTGCGACACGTTTTCATCGACATTTGTGATCTAGCGACATATTTTACTATACTATAGACTTAAGTAGCCGATATGCAGGCTTTTTAATATTTTGTCTTAGTTTAGTATTGTGATACATTCCTGTTTTTACTACACGTGTATTTTGTTTAAAATAGAAATAAACTTTTTAATAACAATCTTCGTTTTTTTTAATTGTCGCGTCCATTTATTGGTCTTCAGTTAATAAAACTATTTTTCACAGACTATAATGTGCACCAAAGAGCTTGTTAAGTAGCCGTAGGTACCTACTATAATAAGTCTGTGGTATGAAGAAAAGTATGGTATGAAGATCAATGTTTAAAAATGTGTCGAACATTCTTAAATATTGATCTAGAAGTTTAAGTTAAATGTAAATTGATTATTAGCCTAATTCTTTGCCTAGATTGTAATATAAATATGGTTAGTTAAATAACCGAAGGAAAAAAACTAAAAGGATTAACTAAAAGTTGCATTATCCCTGAGTGTTATAGGCTATAATTTATACTGATTACACGCGTGCGAAGCTGGGGCAGACGCTAGTGGTGCATATTTACATTACTTTAATTTCCAAGGCAGAAATGGTAGCTAGCTAGACGAGCATTAGAAAAATCCTTACCATCATGTAATGGTGGCATCACTCTTTTTCATAATCAAAAGCTCAAACTCATTGTAGAAATCGAACCATCAACCCCCAACCCGATCGGGTTGGGGGTTGACGTCACAACCACAGAAACATCATCCCTTCAATCAAGTTTTTCAAATAAGTATCTACTATTGCTATCACTATATATTTTTATGACTACGTGGCTACGTTTTTTTTTATTATTATTTCGATTATGCTCTGCAAGCTTCAGGGCAAAACTTTGTTTGTTAATTAAATTATTTAATACATAATAATTCCTTACTTAACATATCACGAAATTAACAAAAGTAAACTTACTCCGAAAACCTAACTAAAGTGACGTTCATACATATATATAGTTTTATATAAATACAAATGTTAAGACTAGAGTACTTAATTGAGTACACAATTGGAGCGGACGAGATCTCCCAAGCAGCACCCGTTCACGAGTGTGACGCATGTGCCGGCCATCGCTCTCCTCAACCATTTTAGAGGGAAGAGGGCGACCCACCACACTACGCCACTGCAAGCACGGTGTACCTACGTAGGTAGTATACTCCTGCCAAGATGAAGGGATCCGGATTTGATCCTCGACCGGGGCTAACTTTGTGTGATGATCGTAAAGTTTGTTCTCTGGCCTTGGATATTTCCGTGTGTGTCCATGCTTCTTGTGACACAGGAAATCCTAGTGCAAGGGTGAATGTGTAAGTGTTATTTATTTATTTTATCTATAATTACTCGATTGTTCTCTTCAAAAATTGCTTTTAAAAAAGCATGAACTGCTTTCGACCATTTTTCCACCCTGAAAATTTAAAATAGACCACCCTTGAGCTATATATTAATGGTAAAAAAAAAAATCGGCTGAGAAATAAAGTATAAAAAATACAGACGAATTAAGAACCTCCTCCTTTTTTGGAAGTCGGTTAAATAAGACAGGGTGAGACAAGATAAAATGGGGTGTGAATTATGATCCGTTGGAGTACTTATACGTGTAATTGAAACCTGTTTATTCCCGTTATGGTATTGACTGTCCATTCATTTGGCCCCGAACAGTCATGTACTTATGCCCATTAGATACGGCCCGTCATTTTTACAGTCATCAAATTAGAATTTTCTGTTCAATTCGCGTAACGCGTAATGCAATTTCCGAAAATTGCATTACGCATTCCAAATGGCACGCGTGGCGCGTTGAAATCTTTTTAATAAACATTTTCTGCGTTTCAATAAATAAAATATACGCACTTTCCCCGGATGATTTACTCGGAAACTGCCCCCGCAAGACAACATATTTTCCCTCTATCAAGTTAACGAGGGGGCGAGTTTGTGAGATGGCTGCAAGGGATGAAGACGCAACCCTTGGGCCCTCACCCTTGGGCCGAGCCTACCTTAACAAATTTTCCCTTAAGCTTAACTCGATGTACGGTATTTATCAACGTTACCCGATATCCCTTTGAAGCCGATTCCTTTTGAAATCAAGGAATAAGTTTTTTTTAAGAAAATAGGGAACGAGCGACGCGCTCTTGCAGGTTGGTAGCTTCAAAGGAGCGAAGGCTAAAAGAAAAAAACATGTCCTTTTTAGTCCCCCATATTTTATTTGAGTTGATTTTAATTAGGTACCTAGAAGAAAAATCAGGTTATTAAGTTAGGTAGTACACAAAACATTACAGTGCTATAAAAAGATTATAACTATGTGTACCTAGTAATGCTAGATTTGTATGTCATAAACAATGCGCTTCACAAACAAAAACCTTCACTAATCAAAATGAATCGCTATCACAGAACAGAGCCAAAAGCAAACTAAAACAAATTCAATTTCTGAAACCAAACATCCAGCCACAATAACATTGAAAGCACTTAGCATCAAACGCCAAAAGTGACACGACGACAGAACGCTTTCAAAAAAATAATAAAAATTCACGCAGAAACTCTCTCTACACGCGTAAAAGTAAAGAGGAAGCAAGGAAAAAATCAATGCTTGCGTTTTATGTTCTATGCGTGTGACAGATCGGTCGTCATGGTAACCGCGACGGGGGAAGCGCTTGGCGGGAAAAAAGGTCGTATCTCGCGGAGAAAACGACAAAATGGCGGTTACGTTTCCCGCGCAAAGTCGCAGAGCTTACGCTGCGTTCGCTTTTAAGCTTTTATTGTTTTCGAAAGCGTGCGTGAGGTGTGCGAGAGGGACGCATGATGGGCAAGGGGCCCAGTAATCGATATTACGCACTTTTGTAGCGGTGGAATTGGCGGTGCAAGAATGAGGTTTGCACGCGTGCAATATTTTTAATTTTTGATGCGGGCTAAAGTTTGCTTTGGAGCATTTGTTGAGTTTATGAGGTTTATGCTAATACTGAGTAGGTTAAAGTATGGGTGACTGATACATTAAGTGATATTATTAACTTACACCAAAATAACCGTTCGCACTCAGCAAAATTCCCCAAAAAATTGATTCATCGGAGATTTTGATAACTATATACTTAAGTAGTATAGTATACCTACTAATACTAATATGTACCATAGAGTTTGTAGCGTATTTTCTACTAGTGGTGGTATCTGACGATAATATCATGACTCACTTCGAAGGCTGTGGCTCATTGCTTACTTACAAATGCTTCTCGGAAAAGGGCCATTTCATTTCTGCGAAGTGTTAGAATTTATTGCTCTTTTTTAGTTTCAGGATTTTGTTATGAAGTTAGCTTTTGGATTCAGAGAATGAATCATAGAATTGTTAAAGCCTAAAAGTAATCGTAATTTGTTAGTGGGAGGACTAACTCATCCGCGAGTGTCCGTCTGGGTTGTTACCACCGCTTTGCTCGTGAAGTCTGCCGCCAAGCAGTAGTGTGCAAGCATTACTGTGTTCCGGTTTGATGAGCAGAGTATCCAGTGTAATTACTGGGCTTATGAGACTTAATACCTAATGTCTCAGGGTAACGAGCGCAATGCAGTGCCGCGCAGGCCTTTGTGTTTCAAAGTTCTGGATGGCACTGCAATTGTTATGGGTCGGCGTTATGCGTACCATCAGGCAAACGACCAGCTCGTCTCGTTACCTAATAACATAAAAAAAAAACGTATTTTTTAAGTTTTGGTGGTTATTACAATATGCATTGAATTAAGGTTATTAAGGGTTGCTTTACCTACCTTACCGGCTCAGAGAGCAGTGGGAGCGTAATTGAAGGTTTGCTGACAGCGACTGGAGAAGAAGATCCGAAGATCAGGTTCGGTAGCGTGCCTTGGGAGAGGCCTATATCCAATAGTGGACTGCTGATTACGATGATTAAACAAATTTAGAGGTTTTCACGTATTTTACACACCGTAATCGTATTTACAAATAGACAAACTATTGTGGAGATTTTCATAGTTGTCCAATAATATAAATAAACTCGGCGGATAACAAGCCAATGACATAGATAGAATTCGAATTGTCATTGGTTAGCGATTGGATCACTATTGATGGTGGCACCCGCCTACTAATTGACAAACTACTTTTCTACTAAAAATATTTTAGATGAAAGTTGAAATATTCACAAAGTACCTATAACTATAGGCAGAAGCACAAAATAGAGAGAACCAGAAGTCTAAAAATTAATAATTACTATTATGTAATAATAACTAATTTATAATTATTATCAACCGACTCCAAAAAGGAGCAGTTTCTCAATTCGTCTGTAGGTACTTTTTTTGTGGCGATTACTCAATTTCTCCGCTAATTATCAACTGATATATGATTCTTTTTTTTTCTTAGGATAATAGGATATATCGCTATGGTCTGTGTGTTTTTAAAAAATACGACACCTACGGGTCGAAACATAGGGGGATGAAAATTAATAAATCGCGATATTTTTGACGAAGTTGGTACTTGGTTTTTTAAAAGACATTTTTTTGCACTGTATTTCTATTTAACATGAGGGGCATTCCAAAAACTAGGCCAAATCACCTGTGGAAGTCATGTGGATAACACAAACGAGAGCAGGGAAAGAAGGGATCGATTAAAATGAGCCTGTCAAGTGTCCCATGCCGTAATATGGAGACCATGGGGCACCTCATCGCCGATTTAGACCGAGGGGAATGGCTCACCTTGTATACGAGACTCCAGTATGCACTGGGGTTCAAACCCTCTTTACACCTTACATCCTGAACGCGAAACAATCGGAAACATCAACCTGTCGCCAGCGGGGAAGGACGTCGCACCCTCTTAGCGAATATTGCTCTATAATTTTATTAACCTCCTGTTATATCGCATCTTAGTTTTTGCGCAGTCGAACTCCGAAGAGGGCGAGAAGAATGCACGGAATCGAAGTTTATCCGTCCGCACGCACCGAGCGTCGACAAAGTTGCGTACCGATCGATGAAACGCCGCCGAGAGAGCTCCAAGTAAACAGATCGAAGCTTTGAACGAAAAGCTTCGAATCGAATCCCGCCAAATGCAACGACAGCTGTGCGTAGCTCGTAGCGCTACGCTGGCGCTGTAGCGGCGGAGCGGGAGCGGGCGGCGCCACACCGGCGTATTATTATTATTTGTAAACAAGCGTGTGCGGGCGCGGGGCCACATCACGTGACCGCGCGCCCAGCGCCGCCATTGGCCCGCGCGGCAGCTGCGACGCGCGCGCCAGTCCGCCGCCGACCGCCGCCGCGCATACACGCGCTCCGTACATCTCCGCGCCGCGCGACGCGACACGCGCACTACTGACGCGATCGCGAACTCACGATTCCCTTTTTGTTTATTTTTCGCTTGCGTCCTTCGGACCGTTCTGTTTCCGAGGCAGCGAGACGACGAAAAAAAACGGAGGCGCGGATGGATCAAGCCACTGGAGAAGGTACGAAGTTCGCGCGACTAAAGTTTGGAACTGTGCAAGTGTTCTGGAAAAGTAGTGATACAGACGCTTCTTTTTGTGGATTGTGTAGTTAGAGGTATATAGAAGAATGGCAGTAGAGCGTGAAGCGAGTCCGGTGCGCGTTCGCGTGCTTCCGGCAGCGCTTTCGTTGTGTGCTTTCGCGAATCGATTCCCGTTTTCCTGCTTTACTTTTATGTGGTGCATTGCAACTTTGAAAAGAAACTACCAAAGTCAACAGAGTCCTTTTGAGAGTCTACGATGAACTATATAGTATATACAACTATATGCTATGAACTATATGATGCCTAGATTGACACCAGTAGGATTGACATCCTTCTGGAACTCCTAGAAAATTACAAAGCTTCAAGCGCACGTGGTTCCTCCACTTTCATTCCAACTCGTGCACCAGGAAAGCGAGGATGAACACAGACGTGTTGCGGTGACGCATTCCCGTATATCCCTCATGCGTGATGTCACATATTTAGCCCTTAATTGTTGGCAAATTGGCAGTATGAGAAATACCGATTTTATCGTTGTAGTAGTTTGCAGCTGTTAGATACAGTAAAAAAGATGCTTGAAGCAGATAGAGGCAGCTTATTGATAATATGTCAATTGATTAATATATTTGTCTATTTTATATATATATCAACCATCTGATGCCAACATAATAATAAGATTAAGAAGACATGTACAACTCACAATCACGTCTTTCTTCATCGCAAGATATACAACATCAAGGTTATTATTCAAATTCCATTCAGAAGTATACTAATACTATCAGAATTTTAATACATACTGAAAATATGTCGAAGTCCTTGCACAGTCTAAATTCCTATGATCTTATTGATTAAATGCTCAGACATCCTAACTCATTCCCGGAACCTGTCCAAATAAATTCATTCGGAGGTGAATAACTTACAAAAACTAGAGACTTTAGATAAATAAATATTTCTTTGATGATAAAGATGATGGAATAGAAAGAAATCATAAAATGACAGGAAATGATGTCGATAAACATGACAAAATTAATACGAACAATAGATTTAGATATAAAACAATTCAATTAATTGACAAAATTTAGGAGGATCCTTTTCCATTCAAAGTTCAAAGAGTCATAATACTCCTAGAACTCGTGAAATAACACCATTCGCCCTCAAATTAACAAGTCATCGACGTAAACCGACTGAAACTCAAAAGATTAACACTCGACAAGTTCTCAAGTCCCGGTCCCACGGAATAATCGAATAAATACGCCTTCCTCCCGTGAATGCGATAATGGGGATTCAAGTTCAGTGAGGCCAATGAAAACAAATAAACAAATTGGCCAATTTCGCCGCGGTACGTATGGTACGTCAGATTGTGCAACGGTATGCTTCCTTTTTAGTTGAACGGGCGAGTTATGTTTCCTCTGGCACATATTGGTAGTTAGCGACAATTATGATGAGTGAGATGTCGATTGGTCACGGATGCTTGCTAGTTGACGCTGTTGTTGATATGATTTGAACAGATTTGATCTTTGTAATTTTTTTCTGAGTTATTTCGTTCTATGATAGAGATATAGCAACACTCAAAACAACGAGAAAGAAGATTCAATTGATAAAGATAGTATATTTAAATATTGATCACTAAAATTTATATTGTAATTTGTTTATGTAAATAGAATAAAACGCTTTAAAAGAATTTAACACTGAAAATTCATAAAAATATTAAGAAATATGGGGAGCTTCATGTCCAGCAATGGAATGATTAATGATATACGATCATTATGAAAAAATATATGGTCCGTAATAAAATGTTTCAAAAATCATAATAATTTAGCCAAACAACCTCATAGCAAAGAAGATAGCTAAAAATATACTATAGAAACACGTTAAATACCAAAATTGACTAACCTAGATTCAAAACATACAGTTTATGGATTTGAATATAATTAAAGTTAGTCAATCAGGAATAGAAGTAATAAAACCCATGGCACTGAAAGATCCAGAAAATATAACTAAACTTTTCTAAGTTTCAAGAGAAGCGTGGGTAATATAAAATAGCTAGAGTAATATTTAAAATATATGAATGTTGTCCCAAAGTCTTAGGCACGATCAAACGTTTCTCATCCGTCTGTCCTCTCAAATATCCCGATTATTGCCACAAGTAATATCATAAGTTGATTCATACTTTCTCTGTGGGATAATCCGCTTCTTATTGCTGGCGACTTGGAACTTGGGAGTAAACGTGAATCTTTTGGATTTCATATCATCCACCTCTGTTTGGGCACTTTCGCTCTCGTCTGGGCTAAAGTTTAAACAAGCAGTGTATAGAGAAAAGTTTCGTGGAAAGTAATTGCGGTGGATATTTCATTTGGCGAGGGTTAGAGACGCGACGGTGAACGCTCGCTTCTCAATGTGTATTTCAGTTTGTAAACTCTGCAAATCGTTTAATCGCGGAATTTTTATATTGGAAATCCCGAAGATTTATTTATTTTACCATGTTTAATACGATATCGTGTTTGAAGTAAATATTCAAGTTTGAGTGCAGTCTGGAAACGTTGACCTGACTGAGTTCTTCACATGAATATCTTAAGAAATCTTTGTATCTAATAATGGGGATACGAGTAAATCAAATAAATACTGTTTCAATTTCATTATTAATCTAAATTTCAGTATAAATATTCTAGCTCACAGCTTTAATAATAAGATTATTAACATTAACAGTCTTGTTAATTAAAGTTTAAGACACAATACTAAATCAAACAATAATCATCATCCACATGCGACTTCCTTCAAACAATTCCATCTCATAGGTGCAAGTAGAAAAAACGCACAATTTCCTATGTCGCATCCGATAGCAAAGGCAGACGTGCACACAAAAAATGCTTTACAAAACTGTATCGACCAAATTACTTTTACCGTTGTAATCTTCCAAATGAATAAAAATACTTTCTTATCTTCCGAGATATAAAGGTCAAAATCGTGTGAAGTTTTCTATTTGAAAGTGACTTGTTAAGTTTGTCGGTGTATTAAGGCATCAAAAAAAGTGGTAGTGTGGGAAAGACGGCAGTAAAAAATGCCACATCTGCGTCTCTATTCAACTCGGTTCGAGTGCCTGAATGGGATGGGACCGTAACTCTATATCGGGAGTTTCTTGCTGACTTATCATTTTAATGTATAATCTCTTCTTTTGTTTCGATTCAAATTCTGATGTTACGGGAGATTTTTCTGATTCCGTTGTTAAAATTTCTGTTCTCTGAGTATTCACATTGAATACGCAAAAGTACAATAACAATGTCTTGGTATTAGAGCATTTACTGGTGCTCATGTAGAGGAACATCTGTCCCCAAGCACCTATCGGTATGTTTCGGCTAGAGATTTCGGATTTAGTTAATTCAGCAATTTTAGATTTAGTTTATTTCCAATCTTTGACCACGTTGAAATGAGGACCAGCGCTGATTTATCGAAAGTGAAAAAAAAAATCTGTATATATTTATATAAAACCACACACGACACAGCAAATGAAATCATCGGTGTAGGCCACTGTAGGATATGTAAATTCTACCCTGATAAAAAGTATCAACTTAGTATTGTTTCTCACGAACGTTTTATTAAGAGATCCTTTTAGCCTTGGTTAAATTTAGCTCACTTAATCTGGCCTAGAAGGATCATTCTAAATCTTACTACGTCAGGCTGATTGGTTGTTTATATAATACAATAGCTATGATTGTTTCTTTGTCATTCCATTTATTTATGACTAGTTTTTATTTTTTCCTTTCCTGTATGCTTTATTTTCTACTGCTTTGCATGACTGATCTCTTAGCGCATGCTTAATACTGCTCTTATAAAATTCGTCTTATAGTTGAGTTGAACACAAATATATTTTGTTCCTATTAATCTGGCTGACCAATGGTCAACGTGATAGTAAACTACTACTTTCAGTGGTCTTACAAGTGCAATATCTACATCCCAAACTATAAAATATTTTGAAATAATCACATCCTGCCACTTGTTAACATTGTACCATTTTTAACATGAACATTATGAAAGTTAAACCTCTCAATCTGCAGACATTTTTAGGTTATGTACTCAGATCAAAAAGTAAGAATCCAAACAGAATAACTTCCATTAAGAATGTTATTCAAACTCAAAACACTGTAGTATACTATAAGATGTGGCGAAGAATTACGAATTTACTGACGTTTTCAGAATCGATGTGGTACTTCCAGTTAAAGTACAATTTGGCACGGTACATAACACAAACGAAATCAGAAAAATCAATAGTTTTTAATCCCATTTCCAATTGTTTCGCCATAAAAAATTCTGATCAGTCGCAACCAATGTTGGTTATATACATGTAACATGTACTTAAAGGGTCAACATAATTAAAAATATTAGTTATCTTCTTAAATGAAGATTTAAAGAAAATTAAAATTTAAGCCCATTTTTTATACGTCATTGGCTAACTTTGGACCACTAAGACCACTTGTAGGTAAGTGACGATGTGGTCAACGATGATCATGCTTGCCTATAAGATACCTATTAACTGTCTTGAAGAAGGCCAGGTTATAGCAAACGAGAAACACAAAGATTCTAAGGAACTTTCAACGAGTCGTCAATATCACCTTCAAACAAAACAAATATAGAATTTACCAGTCCATATAGACACTGTAAATGCTTCTCACACAATCCTATCAGCACAAGTATAATATATGGCGTAATGATATGGAGAACAGGATGCGTACATCATCCTGATTGCCGGTAACACTGTTGCGGATTCAATTCTGCCCATTATTTTATAAGGATGACAAGTCTATTGGGTGTGTTGTCGTGGCTGTATGTTTGAATTGCTCTTTTAAAATTTTGTTTGATAAAGTTTTTGATGTAAAAGAATAATACAAAACACACGTATAGAACATTGGACAAGTTTAACTCTTCTGAGGCTTTTTTATGCTCGACTAGCTGCTGCCCCGCGGTTTCACCCGCGTGGAGATTTTGGATGTCATGGTTTTTACTTTTTTGCGCGGAACCCTAATTCTTTTATAAAATTAAAGTAGTCTAAGTTACTCCTTGTAAATCAGCTATCTACCAGTGAAAGTCCCGTCAAGATCGGTCCAGCCGTTTCGGAGATTACCTGGAACAAACAGACAGATAGACAGACAGACAAAAATTTTAAAAATGGTTGTTGTGTTATAGGTACCGTATATACTTTCATATGCATTTAGTAAAAAGCTGTTTTGATATTACAAACAGACACTTCAATTTTATTTATTTGTATAGATATGTTATCTTGCTTGGCCATAAGCGACGATGTTGTAAGAGATGAATATATAAACCTAGATTAGAACCTTTCAGGGCGTCTGGTCGATGCCACACGTGACCAAAATGCTGGCCTCTACTTAGGTCAAAGATTAAGCATTGCCATTCAACGTGGCAATGCTGCCAGCATTTTGGGAACTTTGCCTACTGGTAGCGGATTATTAGATTAAGATTGTAAATAAATTAGTGTGTATTTTATTTAGTTATTTTAGTTTATGTTGTTTATTTTTTCTGTTATTATAATAAAGAGGTTTATAGATTAGAACTGACTCTCAAGTACAGCTCCTGGAACATAAGGTAATTGTTAGATGACAGATTTATATACGTAATCCTACCTCTGTTAGAAATGGTGGTTACGTAAAAATATTCCTAACAATAACAGATTGAAAAAGTTGGTTAACCCATTACCCGATAATATAAAATGGAAGAATAATGATCAGACATGATTGAGAGTTTATTTATTTATTTGAAACAGCGAACAGTATACTTATTAAATTATTTCTAGGGTGGTTAGGGTTTTTTAGCCTCTTACGCTCCCACTGCTGGGATACCGGCCTTCTCTCAGAGAGAGAGGTATGGGCCATAATCCACCACGCGGGCCCAGTGCGGCTTGGTGGATGTCACATGTCCTCGACTTTGTGGTTCTTGAACATGCGGGTTTCCTCACGATGTTTTCATTCACCGTTTAGCGAGTGTGAATAATCCTCATATAACTTGATATAAGTCATTGGTGCGGACCGACTCGAGATTCGAACTAAGTATAGTGTGTCGGATTGAAAGTCGCATAAGTTCCCGCTCGGCCACACTCGCTCTTAATAATATATAGCTTAATAATGTAATGTATAGTAATACTACATATTACTTTAACACAATTCAAACAACATTAAAATAAAAACAAATATTTAACTCGAATCGACACCATTCAAAAACTTAAAGGAGTTAAAGTTTAAGGAGTCGAGAAAAATATCAAGATCGCTCAAGGAAGCATTCAATTCATTGTGTGTACGACATATTCTAGGTAGATTTATAAGCTAAATTTGTTCTAGCAAGTGTGACATGAAAAATTTTTGAGATTCTATGACGCGGATAATGGGAAGGAAAGAAGAATTGAAATGTTCGAACTATATCACACTAAAACATGAGTTAGTATTATGAATATTATTTTTACTATAAAATTGGTGATGGCCTGTTACACTAAAGCTAGAGGCGATATACATTAAAATGGCATAGAGATGGCAATAAAACTGGAGATAGCAACAACTCAATAATAACTTGGTAAAGAACTGAATAATAACAATATCCAATATACAGCTCCAGTGGGAAGTGCCACAAGTCGATCGATACATTTATCAGTAGATTACTATCAATGGAATGATCACTATGACGAAGATATCAGTTTCCGGTGCAGGTATTATGCGCAAGCGCCGCCGGATGTACTACTCTGTACACAGCTGGTGGGAGTTTGAAAAAAACTTAGTCAAACAGTATTTTGATCCAATAAAAGTTAAAGCAACAGTTAATAAATTTCAACAGATCTTAAAGATTGTAAAGTTCGAAACAGAAACAGAATAAAAATGGCTGAATAGATAACTTGTTAAAAGACAATAGCAAGAAGCACAGTAACAGTACATCAGAACTTCAGAAGCAGATGAAACATTGCAAAAATAGTCTGGTTTCTTCGAGTTAACAACGCCCAAGGATACCGGAGCGTCACCTAAACACGCTGCATCGCTTCGCGTTTACAAAAAAGCGACAACATCCGATTCTAAAAATAAGGCGTGTAATTACAGCGCAAGCTTAAAGCGCAATGCTTTCGCTGCAGCGCGGTTGTACGGTCGCCCTTGACAACCCAGACCCAGATACTATCGCGCACGCACACACCCCCTCGACTCACCCACACACTGACACAGCACAGATCATGCAGCACACAGGCACCGCACGCGTCTTGCACGTACAACACATGATGGAAACACACATGCAATCGCGTTCCGATTTCATGTGAGCTTTCGATATTTTTTTTTCGCCGAACGTTCTTTGTGGACTGCACAAAGAGTTTTGTCCTGTGATTACGATTCGGGACGATTTGATCGCTCTTTTGTCCCGTGCTGATGACGCAACGTGGAATGATTTAAAAAGTTTACTTCACGTTTTAATTTAGACGTTCTGTTTTTATTTGTCTTTCATTTCAATACTAATTGCAAAATTAATTTAGAAAAGATATAGATTGGGATGTTGATTATACAGAGTTTTAAAATTGCATTGTTATACAATTATATCATTGATACTTATACAGCCAGCGTAATTATTGCTCCTACAGACGGCGCTACAACCATAATAGCTAAAAGCACTTAGTACTTTAGTACAAAGCGCTTAACTTTATCAACTAGCTAGACTAAGCAACGTTCAAACCGGTCATTTATTGGGTAGGGTAATACATAGATATATAAGGTAATTTTTAGTGGTAGGACTAACTCTTCTGCGAGTGTCCGTCTGGGTTGGTACCACCACTTTGCTCGTGAAGTCTGCCGCCAAGTAGTAATGTGCAAGCATTACTGAGTTCCGGTTTGACGAGCAGAGTAGCCAGTGAAATTACTGGGCTTATGAGACCAGGGTAACGAGCGCACTGCAGTGCCACGCAGGCCTTTGTGTTTCAAAGTTCTGAGTGACACCACTGCAATTGTTGTGCGTCGACGTTATGCTTACCATCAGGCAAACGACCAGCTCGTCTCGTTACCAAATAGATAAAAAAAATGTTTATTGCCTATAGCAAACAAGTGCTTAGACATTGAGCCGAAAGCTAGCGTCCGGGCAACTTAAAAAAATCAGACTTTGACCATTTGTCCATACGAAAAGGAAAAAAGGAAGCCGTAAGTACTACATCAGATAGTACACGTAAACTTTTTTTACCTTTTCCCCAAGGAAAAACTGACGAAGCACTCGAGGGGAAGCGAAAAAAACGAAAAAGTCGAAACGAGCGTGTTGCAATTTACTCTCGCTTTGTACCCCAAACAAAGGACATTTCTTTTGATGTACGGCCTTTAGAAATATCGCTGTTATCAATGTTGGTCCTAGAAAAGTTGTCACTTTGGGTTGTAGAGAGTAAAGAGCTTAGAGGTAAGGATTCTTTTTACTCTGTCTTTTTATGTAAGTATAACAAGGTTCTGGCCGCGGCTTCGCATACTTCGAATCCTAGTTCAATCGTATAGCACACATGAATAATGTAGCTATTCCTATTAGGAAAATAAATTTTGGAATCTGACATGTGGTAGAGATAAGACGTGGTAACAAACAAACAAACATAATTATCAAGCTTTATAATATTAGTTAGTAGTTTGTTAGTGGGAGGACTAACTCTTCTGCGAGTGTCCGTCTGGGTTGTTACCACCGCTTTGCTCGTGAAGTCTGCCGCCAAGCAGTAGTGTGCAAGCATTACTGTGTTCCGGTTTGATGAGCAGAGTATCCAGTGAAATTACTGGGCTTATGAGACTTAATACCTAATGTCTCAGGGTAACGAGCGCACTGCAGTGCCGCGCAGGCCTTTGTGCTTCAAAGTTCTGGGTGGCACTGGAGTTGTTATGGGCCGGCGTTATGCTTACCATCAGGCAAACGACCAGCTCGTCTCGTTACCAAATAACATTAAAAAAAAAAAGTTTAGAAGTAAGTATAGATTAAAGATTAAAAACGTAACATTTGAAAAACTCTTTCGACTGTCATTTTCAAACCTAACCACAACCACGTAGGGATCAGCGATAATAACTTGGGATAACTAGTGGAACAAATATAAGTTTGTGGTACAATTAGTGTGGTAGGACATTTGTTACTGTTCACCTGGTTAGATACCATCCTCAAGTTGGAAATCTTGCACCAATCCTCTATCGGTGTGTTCAAGCAGCTGTACTTGAGAGCTAGTCCTGTCCTAATTTAACATGATCAATGTAGAGAAAAATACAAACTGAATGTTTATGTTAAAACCAGCGGCGCAAGTACGGATCTATTCGGGTCAATAAAATTCGATAATATTCGGTTTGACAGGTTCGGTTCGGAATTGACAGTTCAAATCGATAAAGTGGGTTTTATCGATTTTAACTGTCAATTTTATCGAATTTTATCGACCGAAAAGATCCGTACTTGCGGCGCAGATATGTTGACGTCAGTTATTCTAAAAAAGGTTATTTTATGGAAAAGCTGGCTAATATGATGAATGAGTGCGCACGTGACTTCATACCTATTGCCATATACCTATTATATTTATCAGTGAGTGTTGCTTCTACTCCTACTATCTACTTAATCTACTTATATTATCCAACTAATCCATACTAATATTATAAATGCGAAAGTTTGTTTGTTGGTTTGTCTTGCTTTCACGCAGTAACAGAGCTACGGATCAACGTGATTTTTGGCATAGATATAGTTTATGGACCGGAGAGTAACATAGGCTATTTTTTATCCCGGAAAAATGCACGGTTCCTGTGGGAAGGCGGGTGAAAACCGCGGGCAGAAGCTAGTATAATATATAATTATGTATATGCGAATAGCTTCTGCCCGCGGTTTTCACCCGCGTTCCCACATATTATATTTATAAATTTTATATATTTATAATAATTATTAGTAGGATTACCCTAGAACAGCTAGGTAGTTATTATGTTTTGAGTTTTGACTTAGGTAATGTAGATCCATGAACTTTATATAATATGTCTCTTATAGTATTTCTTTCAAACAACCTTGAAAAGGAATAAAAATAACAAACGACGATTCTTTTATCTATTTTTATGATTAAAATCTTAACTCTAATAATAATTATGTATCCATAAATAAATCTTTCGAAAATAAAATATGTCCAACAGAGAAAATAGAAACGTTTTAAATTGAAACAATTCGAAAATAGATCTCCCTTAAAATAGTGTACCCGAAATAGAGCGTGGCATAGTACTGGTGTACCCTTCTATTAATAGTTTGTTTACTTCTTCTATGGCACTAGTCGGCCAAATTCTAAAGCTGCCGAAAGGTTACTTAGTTTAGTCTATTAGGAGTTTTAGAATTTGGTCGCGTTATACCGCTTCTAAGTTTCTTTTGGAGTTTGGGTTGTCAATGGCTTGTTTGAGTTTCGTAGTGAAATAGTTTTTATGACTTGAACTTGAATATATATTGTTGTTTGTTAACCTATGTTGGTGGTCTTATCATACCGTTACCTATACGGAACCTACACCGGAAAGTACAATATTGATGTATATACGTATGTACTATGTGTGTGTTAGAAAAATGGACCTGTAGGTGTTCATCAGTGGGTGGAGACGAGAAGAAGTAGGCGTAGTTTATTACCATGTGGGACTTACTCTTTTGCGAGCGTCCATCTGGTCGGATACCACCTCTTCGTTTGTATACTGTGTCGCCAAGCCCTAATGTGCAAGCATTACTGTGTTTCGGTTTGATGAGCAAAGTAGTTACTGGGGAGAAATTACTGGGTTTATGAGATTTAATACCTAATGTCTCAGTACTCTACTATCTACTACTAATATGATGTATTTCTTTTCGGCTTTCAAGGCAAGCCATATGACGCAGGTTCGAATCCTGGTTGTTGGAATTGAATCTGGTGGTTGGAAGCGAAATTTTTATGATGTATATAATTGTGCGAACATCCGCTAGTGTCGGTTAACACTATAAAATATATTTCATAATATCTACTACTACTCTGCAGTCTCTACTATATTTATAATTTCCATGTTTTGAAACCCAAAGCAATACGAATGGGTGGACTAGACGATACAGTAGGTAATGGCTTCTTGTTTTTCTTCGAAACCTGACAATAAATATTAAAAAAAAATAGTCCGCTCGTTATATGGCTTCAATTCTAAAGGTTCATTCGCCGATTAAATCACGTCAAGGTTTCTCCTTGTTAGTTCTGAAATTATAATATTTATAACCTACCTACTCCACATTTTTTTATACTATTGTGAACGAGGCGAGCGGCACATACGACTTTTAGCGTATTTTGACGGGCTAAAGCCATGCTTTGGTGCACCATGATGCTTTCCTTCACCTAAAGACGGATTAAAGATCACGGATTCACCTTAACTACCAGCCACCAGCGACCTATCAAGAACAAAATAGTTCTAACGCAAAATCGAACCAATTCATCCACCATCTAATAAAGTCATATCAACAATATCCCGGCATTTCTTCACGAGCCGAGCTAAAGGTTGCACGCAGTATCGGGGTCAGGTTACGAGGGTAGGAGGGGAGGGGGTGATGACGTCACACCGATGTTAAAGGCACATGACAGCGCGATTATCGCGGCTCAAGCTTTATCAGCCTGTAATGGTGCAAACGATTTGCGAATGCTAGTGTTTGGTGGAACCTTAACGATCTATGGGTACGCAGATTGCATGCACTTGTATGTTACAATCTACACAATACATTGTAATGGGTAATTTGAGCTTAGTTGTGAAGGTTGTAGATGCGGCATTAGCTTGAAGTCCGTAATTTCGTAGCTTACTGCAATTTCATAAACGCTTTCGGCTTTAGAACCCAAACGTTACGTTTAAACGTATGTTGATAACCACAGAGTATCTTCCCTTTTTCTTTGTCAATAATGAACTCCATAGAAGAATAAATGTGTTATTCTACTGTCATACAACGATTCTTACTAAACCTCTTCATCTTCACAATATTATACGCGTAGTTCTTGTACTTTTTTAATCTATGGGTTACGGTTTGACAACCATTTCATCTGATCTTTGGAGATGACGTGAACAGAGGTGGGTGAACACGATTGTTTAGGCGGATGGTTATAAAAATGCGAAGTCGAGACGCAGAATAGAGAGTGGCCGTGTTCGTATCAAAAATGAGCAATAGTAAAAGCCAATGGCCACCGCACTCACCGTTAATCCAGCTAACTCGTGTTACAAGCACAGAGCAAGACGCACGCAGTCCCAAACTTGAGGAGATAGCACTTCCCCAATATATTTTTGTGGCATTTGTCATGCTGGCTATAAAATTAATAAAAAGTAGCTTAATACAAAAATTGTGTTATTATTTAAACTTCTTATTAAGAAAAAAGTGTCCAATCTGTTTTTTATTCTAATGTAATTTATCCCGGCAAAAGTTTCGGCATAGGTTATTCGCGCCATTGCATCGATTCTATCCAAAACACGGCTGGCGCGTGCGCGGTGGCCCGCAGTAAACATGTCCGCTCCCAGCCTGCCCATAACTTCACAATTTTCCACCTTCCTTTATTTCCCTCCATTCCGAATTCACATTATCTCTGACATAAAATACCGCCAACTTTATTTCAACTTCCAGCGCCGCTATATTTGAATTTCTTTTTCTTTTCTCCACAGATTGGTGCCGGCCGCACGGGTAGTCGCCCGCATTCAGCCTCATGCGCCGCTGCTCCGAGAAGCCGCCAAACAATACACTATCCTCAAACCAAAGCCTCCAGTCATATCTTTCGTTTCGAAAATCTAAATATAAGCACTATTTTTTTAACCTTTTAACGATAAAAAGCTAAAATCGTAAATAGTATACGCTCCCCAAACAGTACAAATTAATTTAAGTCTGAAGTGATCGGTATTTACAATAAGAAAAGCCTTCGAAAATTAAAAAGAAATCAACCAACGACCAGTATTTAAACGTTCCAAAATAATAGAAATCGTTAAACGAGTGCACAAAATATTTTATCGATCGTTAAAGTTTGATACGAACCGAATCCTCGAGCATTTTGTAAAAGAATCAGCCAAAGATTTTTATAATAACGTAGACATTAAGATTCGCGTAAGTTATTAACTGCCTGATAAGGACTTTTTATAATTTATTTGTTAGTCGGTTGAAGTAACGATTGTGATTAGTTTAGTGTAAACCAGTGTGCCGTATAACCGTAACTTTAAGTGTGTAGCGGATCGAAAGGGACGGACGAGTCAACAGTACAAATTACAAGTTCCAGTGCAGTTCCGAGTGTTCAGTACAAGTAGACTTAGGTCTTAGAGCTTATTTTTGTAAGTGTTTTTGTGCGACGGCACGATGCGGCATCGCCGCGGCAAGACGTAATGAGCGAAGCGCTCCGAAGCGAGGAAGGCGCGGACGACGCGCAAGTGCAGCCTTTCTGCACTTTCGGAGATATGGCCGAAAACGAACAGCGCATCATCACCGCCGACGGCCGCCTACTGGATCCCGCCTGGGAGTACTACGAGCGCACCGGCGACACCGTCTCAGTAATCGCCAGTCAGGCGCAGTACCGTCCCTGGGAGTCCATGCCCATAACGGTCAATTCCAAGGACGCCATCCTGCGAGCCGGCTTCTCCTCGCCGCTCGACTACCAAACCATCACACTGCAGCCCATACCAAACAAGCTACCTTCCTTCCAAAGCCAGTTCCAGACTTTTCCAGAAACGACAGTCATTCCAGAAACGGGGTTACCGAGCGTGACCCCCGTACCGGTAACGGCGAGCCCGACGCCGAGCGCGAGTCCTAGTCATTTAACGCAGCTCACACAGCTCACGACGCCGTCATCGCCGGCGCACCTCACCACGCTGGCGCAGGTCACTCCGCTCTCCACGACGTTGACCACCTTGTCACCGGTCAACGCCTCTACATTCCACACGCTAACAGCTGTTAATGCCCGCAACTATCCCATCGTGCCTGCGCCACTCCAGGCGAGAGAACTTGCGCAAGGACAGACCTACATCGATGATCGGCACATACAGCTTTATCAACCCAACATCGCCACGATCAACGCATTCCCCACTCAAAATGGAATTTTACACCAAAACGGGGCGTTGCTTCATCAGAACGGCAGTATAATCCAGAATATACAGAGTCCGACAGTAGTTCATGTATTGAAAAACGAGCCGTTTGATATGAAATCTCTCCAAGACAAGTACACCCCGAACGGGTTGCATCACAGTAACTTTCAGAATCCGATGTTGATGGATAACGCCTACGATAAGAAGGCAAATGGTTTTGGAAGCGGGTCTTCGCCGACGAGATCGGATTTCCGAAAAAAAGAGAGGCGGAAAATGCGAGCGAACAGTTCAGAGTCAGACTGCTCGAACATGGAGGTTGGCTCAGAGAACAGCGGGCAGGTGTCAGCCGTGTCCTCCACGGCCGGTTTCAAGTCGCCCATGCACGGCGCACCGGTCATGAACACTGGGCCTATGGAGCTTGATGACATATCCAGCGAAAAGCAGGTGAGTTGCACCAATTTTATTGAACAGTTCTACAGGATGAGTTTAAATTTGTATGTTATCACGGAAGGGAGTGATTAGGACCATGGTTGTCCACATGTTGTGAGAACATCCCTTGGGAATACGTCATTCCAAATGAGACAGGCAAGCTGCTTTAGGAGATTGGGCCTGTCATGGACACGGATAAAATCTTATTTTTTTAAATTAAAATAAATTGCGTGATTATTTTATTATATTGTTTACTCTGTCCACGCAGGCCCAAAATTGCCCGTCTCCTTTCCATCCAAAAAAAATTAATTCACTTACGTAACGTGCGCGATATTTTCTGGAGTCGTTTCTAAACCTCTTCTAATCAACATCATCGTTTAACAAAGTTCAAGATAGTTCATGTGAATCAGCTGATCTAGGGCTGTCCGGAAATTCTGAAGTAGAATACTGACGTAAACTTTAAATGCCATATCTTCAATGAAAAATTCTGAGTTTCACAAACTCGTTAACCAAATGTTGTTCACCTCCAGGAGTAGATTGACCCCCTTGCGGGATAACATACCAATTAAAGCTCAGGGTGTATACAGGTTAAGATTAAGACTCATCCAATGATGATCCCCGTTTAGGTATACAGATTTGTTTCGACTTCGCCAAACAAAGCGTATCTTACATCCTCTACTAGCACGCTTTTACAAGAAACGTATCGACAAACAATAAGCACAAATGATGTATCCACGTAGGTATACAAGTTCAAAGAGAACACAATAAAATCGCGAACGACAACTAATCTCCTATCCCACGAATTGGCGAATTGCGTAAACAAGCCGCCCGGGAATCGCGAAAAGCTGACTGTATATTCGACGGAAGATATGAGAATTCCGTGAATTTTCATTCGAGTACACGGCGCAGAAAGTGGATATTCGAAAGCGGCCGAAAAAGCGAAAGTTTCGCCGTAATTCCACCTTTTATTATTCGGGGAGCAGTTTTTATTCCCGGTCTGGAGTTTTGGAACGGCCGAACTCTCTGTCTTCGCGGCTATAAATTTAATAGTTAGCCGATTCTCTCGCTCCTCCAATAAATTAACTTCCTCTCTCGTTTAAAACACAAATTAAAGTCTGGCGATTTACGCGTGTCCTGCTTAGAAAATTTTATGACTTTGAAATTTGGGTGAATGCAATTAGTCGGCAGTTAGGAGGCCCTAGGCGTTAACGAAGTTGCGAATTAATTGCGTTACAATAAAATCAGAGGCGCGAGGACACGTCGCAGTAACTTTCAGGAAGGAAAGCTGCTTATTTCTTGGGTGCTTAGAACCTATTTGTTAGGACATTTTATACCCAAGCTCTGCCCTTCTATTTTATCAAGCTAATTAATTCCGAACGCAATTAGACTCGTCCTTTCCGTTTATGATATTTTAGTAACACTATGCGATTTTTTCCATTCAAGAATTCGTACCTATTACAACTTAACATCCCACCTAACCTCTAAAACTATAGTCGAAGGATATAACGTCAAGCATAATTAGGCAATTGATGAGAGATGCACTAGAGATAGGTATGGCAGGATATATATATATTATATCGATCTATAGAAGCGAAAATATCGATACATTTTCAAACGATTCCAAAAATTCGATAGAGTATAAAATATTGGATTTTATGTCATAGTCTTCCAAAAATATATTGCATCTACCATTTTCTCTTTTGTTTAGAATAATAGCGCGTATTTCGGCTAGGTATCTGAATTTTATTTTTCTGAAATAAATAATATTTTAGTGATTTCTACCTACACATGATGTAATCGCGAATGAAACGAAACGTCAATCAGAAAATATCGATTATTTTTAAAAGCTCGTTTCTATCGATATTTATCTGTCGAGATATGTGCATCTCTAAGTACAGCAATGAAAGGAGCAGGTGCAGCAAAGGTGCTTAGACTAAGAAGCACTGACATTTGTTGTGTGGAAGAATGTCGTTCACTCTGGACCTTTTCTAGCATTTAGATACGTTTTTATAGAGTAAACTGTTTGCGTTCAATTACCTTCCATTACCAAGAAATGTGCAGTAGCTTAATAACTTTTGAGTTATGTGACTAGGTATATTTATCATTTTAAACGCAAAACAATTTTTTACCCCCTATTTTCATCACTATAGAATATCTTTTATAACTCACGAATTAAAGAAGCTAAAATATTTTGACCAGCTTTTGTAAATAAATACAAAATTAAATTAAATTTCTGTGTGTACACACAATAACCTTTTGTACAACACATACTGAACATCCATCTGTGAAAGATTTTACGCAGAGCTATTGCTCTATTGTAATTTGTATAGACATAGATTGAAATACATAAATACATAAAAATGACGTGCCTGTTTGTAATAGCAAAATAACAGCTTTTTACTAAATGCATATGAAAGTATATACATAATTATAAAAACAGTTTTTTTAATTTTTGGCTAGTTATCTATCGGTCTGTATGTCTATCTGTCTGTCTGTTTGTTCCAGCTAATCTCTGAAACGGCTGGACCGATTTTGAAGGGACTTTCACTAGCTCGATAGTTGATGTTACAACGAGTAACTTAGGCTACGTGGGCGAAGCCACGGGGCCCTGCTAGTTTGACATAAAATTTAAAAAAAAACTCAGCTGACAGCCAGATTTCAGTAATAGAGACTACGAGAAGGCCTGATCCGTCTTATACGAAAATTTTATCTAAAACCCCACTCGACGCGTATACATTATGTAATATTATGTTGCATTTAAGTAAACTACAAATTACCATATAAGTAAACTTATGTATCTTTTTTTCTTCATATAAACTAAAAGTAGCGAAAAACTGATTTAGTAATTAATACAACTAAATATTAAATTACTTTAGATTATAAACTATGTACCTTCATTAAATTCAATTGGCCACTATCATAATTATTTAAAAAAACAGCTGCTTCAGTGACTTGGCTGATTTTTATCTGATGATGGATTATACGACGATATTCAAACATTATTACTACACAGAAGCAAGGTTACATTTTAACTTAAAGAAAATAATGTATTCATAAAGCAGAATTTAAATAAACTTTACCACAAAGTACGATATTTAAAAAAAAGACCATAGAGTTTTTATCGGGTCGTCGCCAGCTTCTTTTTCTACATTCTATAGAGTTTAATCGTATAAACACGGTTCGAAATAATCAAACCAATATTTAAATAAAGAACGTTACTAAATTAACTTAATTTTGGTACGAAAACATAATAGTATGTTATACCGTAGCATTAAATTACAAATAGTATTAAGCTTACAGTCTACACTGGCCACTTATTTTCTTTATCCCGTCATAAAATTAAAAAATATAACAGATTTTATCGGTCACTCATTAAACACACGAAGGCTGCTAAATTGCCAGTTGCTGTAACAACCGTCAAACAGAATAACAGTCATGCGATTTAGAATCATGTGAAATGTTAACTAGATATCGGCTGCCTGCAATTTTACATTGAAACTTGCCCTTTTTTCCGGACTTTTTCTTAGACAGAAAGACTATTTGGTTTTCAAATTGCAAACTACAGACTTGCTACATTGAATCGGTTATGTGTACACAAAATCTTTGACAATACGATGCAAGTAATTTATAGACCACTATGTCACACATTGGTCTTAACTAAGGATATAGTCGAAGGTGTTGGACACGCTGACCGTAGGGCAGGACTTAGATACAGATGCCGAAATCCAGAAGCCTCCGATAAGTATTTGACGATAGATTTTCTACTTGACGGTGGTGTACGTTGGTAGCGCAACAAAATGCCCTACCGTTATCCTACTAATATAATAAATGCGAAAGTGTGTTTGTTGGTTTGTCCTTCTTTCACGCAGTAACGGAGCAACGGAACGACGAGATTTTTGGCATAGATATAGTTTATGGACCGGAGAGTAACATAGGCTACTTTTTATCCCGGAAAAATGCACGGTTCCTGTGCGAACGCGGGTGTAAACCGCGGGCAAAAGCTAGTACAATAATAATAGCCAAAGATTCCCGCCGCAGATCTGCCTTTAAGGCAGATGTAATATTCTCTCACAAATAATGTCCATAAGAAAACAATGATCATAGGCTTTCTCAAAAATATCGGCTTTTGTATCCTAGAAAATAAACAATAGCAAAAGATTAAAAAGCTCTCCATTTTGTTCTCTAAACTTGTTAAGATAAAGTTTGTTTCCCTATGTCAACGTATTCTATTACTCATTACTAGAATGAGTCAAAGGGAAAAGCCGTAAGTTCGCGGAAGTAGCGAACAAAGCGATAGGAAAAGCGGAAGACACTGAATATTTTACTTGATTTATGTCAAAGTGAATAAGGTCTAGGAAAATGTAGAAATTACTTCGTCGATAAAACTAGTAAGGTTCGGGACATACGTTCAAGATTGGCGACTGGTTTTTCTTTCTTTTCCGCTGTCTTTTCTATCTTATTATCTTTGATATTTTGTATATATTTTCGCAGAATATAATTTAGTGATTTAAGAAAAGTACTTACTTTATGAAATATATTTTATAGTGTTAACCGACACTAGCGGATGTTCACATAAATATATACATCACAAAAATAGAAGAGCCCGGCAAGCCAGAAGACGCAGGTTCGAATCCTGTTGGAAGCGAAATTTTTGTGATGTATATATTTAAGTACTTACTTACTTATTGAGCAGTGATTCCACCTTACAGTATACAGTTTGACCAGGCCAAGACCAAGTCCATGGTAGGTGAGTTAAGAATTTTTTAAGAAAAAAAACCCTAAAGTGTGAATATGTAATGGTTTATTAAATAAATATGGGATCAGCCTAGATCAGCCTATAAATCAATATATACGCCTTGCAACAGAACTTCTTGCACCATCTTATAAAATGACAGTCCATAGGCCCTACATAATTTAAGACATACCTACCTACATACCATTGCAAACGAATCTTGGACGTCTGCAATTTATATTTCCTATTATTATTATTATTATTTTTTTTACTGGCTAAATGCCTTTATTAACTAGCTAATACATAAATAAAGTATTATTAAAGTACATAATTACATAAAGGTATTGAAATGTAATGTAACAGCAATTTGACATAAAAACTAACATCTGCCTAGCCGGAAATGATTACGACACTACTAAAGCGCAAAATTCTAAAATACAATTAATATTTCTCTAATTAATGACAGATGATTAGGTACTATCGATATTATTAAAGAAACTTCATAACGCTAGTTAAGATATCTATTTCATGTCGATGTCGGTAGAATTAAGATAAGCATGTAAAGTAAGCAGCCTTCGTTTGTAATGTCGCGTATTTATTTTAAGTAATAACAAAATTGGTATTCAGCATTCTAGCCCAAGTGGAATTATTTAATTTTTATGTAATTTCTCCTACGATCTTGGAAGAGTAACATTCTTCTCTTGAAATCTAGTTTTTTTGTATTATTTATATTTTTGACGAGAGATGTAAGAAATACTGAAAGCAGAGAAACCCGCGTAGCGATCCTTAGATTATTTCAACAAACGTTTTTTGTACATACCTATACATACATACATATTTGATTCAATTCAATCATTCAAAACGCTTTATTGTAGAAGTCGCCCGTCAAAATGTATTATCACTCCTCCTCCTTTAGTCGTTCGCTCACTGCTGAGCATCGTGAGCATCACTAATACTATCAATAATCTTATTATCTTACCTAGTACCTTAAAGTAAAAATAATAATTCTATCCTATCCTAGTTTCTAGATACTAATATTAAAATGCAAAAGTTTGTGTGTGTGTGTGTGTGTGTGAATGTTTGTTACCACGTATCTCCGTAACAACTGAACCGATATTAATGATATTTGGAATGTAGATAGTTTAGGTTCTGGAATAAAACATAGGCTATAAAGATAAATACCATGCGGGTGAAGCCGCGGGCGGAAGCTAGTAATTTATAATTTTGGATTGTTTAAATATTCTTTCGCTTTTTGACCGTAGTACGGTTCAGTTGTCCGATCAACCGGACTACGGAAAAAATAATTTTTGATATAGATTAAAAAAAAACATAGACCAGTGTTACTGTTTGAAAATTACTATTAATAGCTTTTTTAATTTTTTGATGGGTATATAGGAATAAACTCAAAGGAGACTCAACAAAATAGTTTGAGCTTAGTGGCAGGTACTAACTACAAAGAACTTCCGTTTTACAAGCGGTAGAAACATTTGCGATAGAATAAATTCAATGGAATTTCATGTTGGAATATTCGTCAGCTGTTGGATACTCGATGGCGGCCGAAGATAGCCGAATGGTTTACGAATAAAATTGCGTCAAATAATGGCGCTTCTCTCATATCACAGCTGTTACACTTTTTATAGTAGTGAATTTTGTACGACGTTCATGTTATTTGCATACATATTATCTGCCAATTTCTATATTGGAAAAGAGTCTATGTTTGGCATGAAATAGGCTCCACTCGAGTTCGTGAATAATATGATAAATTTATTTTCTAAGTTCTCTAGGTATTCCTTATTTGTTTTTTTTGTGTTAGAACCAAACGGAATCTCAAAAATACTGACTTCTTTAGTTTGACTTGATCAACTGCTTTTGTATTTATTTCTTAATAAATGTTAAAGTACCAAAATAATGTATTATCCTATCGATTTTTATTAGATACAAATTTAAAAATATAATCTTACAAAATATATATTTCCTCGTATTTTAAATTAAATAATGCGAACGCATCCACTCCGGTCACGTCAATTGAATGCTTGAGCGCAGACCGAAACGAGTCATTATTTCGCGCCAGAAATTGTTGTCTGGACGGTAATTGCAATGTGACTGACCTTAATTTGCCAAACATTTGCGTTAACTTTGCACTTTTTGTTTACAAAAGCTCTTAACTTAAATGACATTGTTATAGCTTAGACTGTGTGTATTTTTGTACATTTACTGTTCCGCTATAATAACCATAGAGAATATAAACATATACCAACATTACACAACATTAACATATAGTTAGTTATCTTAAAGAAACTCAATGTATGTGTTATCAACTATATATATATGAGTTGATAAATATCAAACGTCAATATGTCCACTATGGACAAAAAACTGTTTTTTTATACTAACATATTATAGTAAAATAAAAACTAATCATTCTGGAATTTTAAAATTACACATATGTCCACTTATTTGCTGTGAAAACCGCGAGTAAAAACCTCGGTTTGTTTCAAAATACATTAAGTCCATAAAGGCATTCGTAACAGAAACCAATATGTCCCAACCGTCCAATCAAATCAATCCGTTTGGCTATGATGGCGGGAATTAGTGTTTGGATTAATGGCTAACTCGGCGTAGCTCTGTGATTTAAATTAATTTTAATTAGTTTATATTAGTGAAAATGGCCTCAAATGTTAAAAGTGTTGACCCTGATAAAGCCAGGAAAAGAAGTAATATAAAGACGCAGCAAAAGAAAGCAGAGGAAAAGCGATAATTATAAGTCAAATTGTTATTCCTTTAGCTAAAGTTAAACTAGTCGCAGGGCTGCCACCAGCCCACCACAATGGCATTTTGATATCCTCACTAAATAAACTACTATAAATTTTGAATACATAACTATCTTTATTGTATTATTTACAAGCTTTGATTTAATTTGTATGTTACATACGTATGTATGTAAACATTTTTTTGTTTGTTTAGGACAAATCTTGCAAGCTAAATTTGACCCACTTCTCGGTGTTTGATTGAGCTGAAATTTTACATATATTTGTGAATCGGATAACAATGCAATATAATGATGGCATAGAGCTGGTTTGATGATAGAGCCGGAAGGCAGTCATAGGAACTATGTAATGAAACAGACATAACCCCATCGAGTTTGGGCTCGTTTGATTTGTTTTTACAAGACTCTGATCCTAGATGAGGTCCAGGGACCTGATGATGGAGCAGGAAGGTGGTCACAGGAACTCTGTAACGAAATGACGTAACTCCATCGAGTTAAGGCTTGTTTGATTTGTCTTTATAAGTACTCTGATCCTAGATGATATCCAGGGTCCTGATATTGGAGCCGGAAGTTGGCCACAAGATTACAGTACCATTACATATTTTATAAAAGCTTGTCTGGTAGACGAGCGTTATAGAGGCCCGCTGTTAGAGTAATTTATTTGAACCTTCATAAGTGCTCACTTGGGGCTTTTATAATAAAGCATTTTGAATTTGAATTTATCTTTGAGATTTTAGCCATTTAAATAATTAAACTTATGACAAAATAGTTTTTATTTTATTATTTAATACCTAACTGTAGTAGTTTAAATCCCCAGTATGTCTTCGGTGGCAACCCTTAGCCGTGGCGCCATTATTTCGTCACAGTGTTTTTAATCAAATTCTGTTATGTCCGGTCATGACTTTTTTTCAAAAACAAATATGTCCATTGATTTAGTTCAAAATCCAATATGTCCAACCAGTTTTAAGGATTTTGAGGATGTTTGAACGTAATTCGTTATATTTCTACGTAGTCGGGGATAAACATTGTCAAAATAAGCTAAATTAAACGTTAAAATCGCCGAAACAATGTCGTTTGCATCTGTAAACAATTATATTGGTCTATCTTTTTTTCACTTATCAAGGACATATTGACGTTTGATATTTATCAACTCATATATCTATCGATATCTATAATAATTATATAATTCTAGCATTGTTAGCCCGCGTTGTTATAGACAAAGTTCCATCTGGTGATGTGATATATGTTTGATTTGATTGAATTTTCTGTCCGAGAAAGATTTTTTTTTGCTATATTTGGTAACGAGACGAGCTGGTCGTTTGCCTGATGGTAAGCATAACGCCGGCCCATAATAATTGCAGTGCCACTCCGAACTTTGAAACACAAAGGCCTGCGCGGCACTGCAATGCGCTCGTTACCCTGAGACATTAGGTATTAAGTCTCAGAAGCCTAGTAATTTCACTGGTTAAATTAAACCGGAACACAGTAATGCTTGCACATTAAGCTGCTTGGCGGCAGACTACACGAGCAAAGCGGTGGTAACAACCCAGACGGACACTCGCAGAAGAGTTAGTCCTACCACTAACGCTAAGTTATGACTTATGACGTAACGCGACATATTTCACGGTGTCTTAGCACAAAACCTTATCCCAGCTAGTCTGGTCAATTACGCCGTTTAACAGGGCAAACGGGACAAATCCAGACAAGGAGTTTCACTCCTTCGCAAATTATCCTTCTTATTTCCTATATACCTACTATGTCAGTATTTACGTGTCATACAAGGAAGTCAGATAAGTTTATGTTATGTAAATAAATTTAAAAATTTTTTTGACAAAACTTTGTTGTAAAAAATGGGCTTGTTTACACGCAACGAACCGAATAAGATCAGATAGTGTGTTGTAGTTGTAAAAAAGGTTTGGAAAATGTCACATAGCAGCTTAATAACTTCATTTCTCAATTATAACGGGGTAATATAAGTAGGTTAGTATTATTCCGGAATTTTGATCTTTATTCTTCATAATAATTTATACAATTTTTTTAAAAGCGTTAGGTGTTTGGAGATCATATTTGCGGTATCAAAAAAGTGTTCCGTATATAATCACTCTAATTAGACGTACCAACAAATATAACCAGACGTTTGGCGATGTCGAAACTTTGATTAAATACATCATAAACTGATTAGTATTTACTTACATGTTTTTATTTAACTTCGACTCTTGTTTGTCAGATTCGACTCTGGCGCTAAAAATTTTGACCAATTCCTAATACTCAATCATGTTGATATTTTGTACAGACCTTTAGTACTCAAGACACAATATAGTACAAAAAGTACTTACGCTCCCACTGCTGGGATATCGGCCTTCTCTCAGAGAGAGAGGTATGGGCCATAATCCACCACGCGGGTCTAGTGCGGCTTGGTGGATGACACAGTCATGTCCTCGAATTTTGTGGTTCTTGAACATGTTTTTTCCGGTTTTCTCATGATGTTTTCCTTCACAGTTTTAGAGCGAGTGTGAATAATCCGCACATAACTTGATATAAGTCATTGGTGCGGGCCGAGTTGAGATTCGAACTATAATGCGTCGGATTAAAAGTCGCACAAGTTCCCGCTCGGCCACACTCGCTCAACTCAATTTCTAAATATACCTACCTTTTGTTGATCCTTATATCTGTCTACAGACAAAAAAGAAACGGAAACGCTGCGGCGAATGCATCGGGTGCCAGCGCAAAGACAACTGTGGTGATTGCGCACCGTGTCGCAACGACAAGTCGCACCAGATATGCAAGCAGCGTCGATGTGAGAAGTTGACAGAGAAGAAGGTAAGTTACTCCTATAATGACAAAGAATAGAGAACAACGGCGCGAGTACGGATCTTTTCGATAAATAAAATTCGATAAAATTGACAGTTAAAATCGATAAAGTGGGTTTTATTCGATAAAATTGACTGTTAATATCGATAAAGTGGGTTTTATCGATTTTAACTGTCAATTTTATCGAATTTTATTTATCGAAATGATCCGTACTCGCGCCGCAGAGACCGTAGTGATAAGGGCGTGTTAGTGTCAACGGGGACATGTGATGATTTCACTCTGATTAGATTACTGTAGTGAAAATCGTTGAAATTTACTGCATCAGCAGCGCAAGTACGGATCTTTTCGATCGATAACATTGACAGTTCCAATCGATAAATTAGGTTTTATCGATTTTTTACATAATTTATCGACCCTTGTTACAATCGATGAAAGTTATCAAATAGCTAGGTCGAATCCAAAGAGAATTTATAGAGCTACTACAATACTTTACGATCACACTTCGGTACTCGCAACATTCGATAAAATTATGAGTTTTTTTCCACTCGACAAATTTATCGAACCGACTTCCGTACTTGCGCCGCAGGACTGAAGCCAACCCACCAAACAAAATTGTTTTCTTTTTATATCGATCTAAAATGTAAAGATAGTTTTTTTTTTGTTTTCGCGATTGTTTCACAACTATTTACGGTTTATATAGCGTATAATCTATTAAAACATATTCAGTATCTATCAGGGTTCTACTGACGTGTTCCAAGTAGATTTTGAATAAGTTCAGGCTAACGGACAAAACCGTAAGTTAGACAAGTAGAATATTTGTAGAGTGGATAATGACGATAGTACAATATCGTGGTGCTACTGAGATGATGTGATGATGTAGCTTGTAGGTAGTCATAGAATCCCATATAAACGATAAAGATTTTAAGTTTGAGTTCGACTTATACGTATCAAGTACCTTGGGTGAAGGTGTTTTCTTCACTATAATTATTATTCTTAAGGAACCGATCACGCTGGAAAAAAAAATATCGGTACTTCTACAAGAACGTTTCATAAGTTCCAACAGTTATTTTTATAATAAGCTTATGCTACTATTACTTATATTATTTACTAGCTGCTGCCCCGCGGTTTCACCCGCGTGGAGATTTTGTATTACATGGTTTTTATTTTTTGCGCGGAACCCTAATTATTTTTCCATAATTAAAATTGCCCATGTTACTCCTTGTAACATCAGCTATCTGCCAGTGAAAGTCCCGTCAAAATCGGTCTAGCCCTTTCGGAGATTACCCGGGACAAACAAACAGACAGACAGACAACAATTTTCAAAATGGTTGTGTTGTTATTAGTACCGTATATACTTTCATATGCAGTTAGTAAAAAGCTGTTCCTTTGATATTACAAACAGACACTTCAATTTTATTTATCTGTATGGATTTTGCATCAGTAATAACATAACTTGTTTAATGGCAAGTCATAACGTGACGTTGGAAATAGAAAAAATAAACAGGAAAACCAAGTTTTTTTTAAACGGAAATTGCTTATAACAATCTAAAGACGTAAACAAAAGCTTTAAGTAATTGTAAAGAACAATGTGAATTTTGGTTTTGTTTAATGGCATTTTTATAAAAAGGAAACCTATCACAATTAGCAAGGCTTAGAAGACTGTACGTACTTAGTAACTTTTAAATTACTTATTCATTCTGTAGATTTATTAATACTTTTTTCTCAGTAGATACTTCTTTAAAATAAGCTACCATTTGAAATGTACAATACGCAAGTTTTCAATTAGTAGACACATAATAATATGATTTATGACAGTACGATATAGTATTGTCGACGTTGTTTTTAAATCACATTGCCATTGAAAATACTAAAACTTTAGTCCGCATTATATCTCCTCTCTTTTTATTTTAAAAATATTTAAAGAATAATGAATATGTATTTATTTTTTTAATCTTGTGAAGTTTCGGTCACTTATCGTCGATTACCACCAAGTGAGGGTAGGTTTATTAAAAGTAAAAAATAATTATTTAACGTAATATTATCGGCATTTCAGATTACCGAATATATGTAATAACTAAATGAATTTTCTAAAATAAGTGTACTGAGTTACCTTTAATACATTAACGGAATACGCAATTAATTATGAAACGAAATTTACTTTTGCAAACTCATTCATTTTCATAAGTTTGAAAATCTGAAAGTGTACACGTTTAGAAATAACATTTTTTAAGTCGAGGTGAAAATATTGATGGAAAAATACCTTATCGATCCGAATAGATTTTTAGTTTCCTTGACCTCGGTTTTATCAGGTTATATAACGGTCTGCTACTTTATTTTTTTTTTTTTTTTAAATGTTATTTGGTATTGAGACGAGCTGGTCGTTTGCCTGATGGTAAGCATAACGCCGGCCCATAACAACTGCAGTGCCACCCAGAACTTTGAAACACAAAGGCCTGCGCGGCACTGCAGTGCGCTCGTTACCCTGAGACATTAGGTATTAAGTCTCATAAGCCCAGTAATTTCACTGGAAACTCTGCTCATCAAACCGGAACACAGTAATGCTTGCACACTACTGCTTGGCGGCAGACTACACGAGCAAAGCGGTGGTAACAACCCAGACGGACACTCGCAGAAGAGTTAGTCCTCCCACTAACAAAACTAGCCTAAAAACTTTGCTATTTGGAATAAAAAAAATATATTATGTTGGGATCTCCCAAACACTTACTCTATGTCAATAAATTTCGATTTCAGTGATGTTTTAAACATCACCGAATTCGGATGGAGTTGTAAAAAGTGAATCTATCAATACGTGACGCAAGTGACTCGCGGTTTCAGACGACATTTGCATCTATAATCTGTGGCATATGACGCCATCTTGTAAAGTTTTGCCGCCATATACGGATCTTTTTTTACGTTTGAAAGAGACAGTAGTCCCAGATTAGTAGTCCCGTTTTACTTATTATGTTGTCTTCTAAGTTTAAATGTTAACTTTTTTATAGGTCAGTACCTAATCGTTAAGCCTGCTACCTACTATTGTAAGGTAATGAAATGTACGAAATTTTTATGTATTACCATCATTTAGTTAGTTTTGACAATCGAAATTGTGCTAGCATGAATTTTAAATAATTGACATAACAGTTTTTTTACTCTATCACATGTTAAGCGCCACCTAGCAATAGGACTTGCGAAATTGGTAACATAAAGTTAGGTCATTTAAGACACCGCCTAAGATTGGTGCAATGCATTTTACATTCTTAAGTACTTCCTAGAGACATAAGTGTCGACATGACGTACCTCCCCGCTTGACGTACCAACAGAACCCCGTACGTCTGGCGCACCCTGGGCAACAATCAGTAAAGTTTTAAACTGATTGGCAAATCCTTTCACCACGATGGCAAAACCTGACCATCGACACGCTAAGAAGAAGAAGAAGTGTCGACATAGGCGCTGTCAAACTTTAGTGCTGACGGGCTTAACACTATTCCTCAGCATAGGTCATAGTCTCTTTATATTCGAAAAGCATGTTCTGCACAAACAAGCCTAACATCAGCGACGCATTTAAGCGTAACGTGTACATTTTCATCAGTTTAGTTCTTAAAATTATATCAACTAAGATCTCAAACAAGCTCGCATTTATAAAAAAAGGTGAAAAGGCTTAAGTAAACAAAGATGTTAAACCAATTAAACATTTATTTTTGAGTTTTCTGATCACTCCAAAGCATAAAATCCGACAAAGCAATTGACAAACAATACACAAGTTATAATTAAAAACGAGACAAGGACGATGGTATTACCATAAAATAGCTATAAAAACATAACAGCGAAATTAATAGCCCGTGAAAAGATCGTTCGCACTTTTCTTTAGTACCTATCTACGTGAATATATCTCGGGTACTTTGAGTTGTCATTTATTTTCTCATTATTCATTATATATTATGCTATTGTTACTTAATAGCACGAGTGTTATATTGGTGTAGATGAACTGACACGTTTTTTTTACAAATGCAGAAAAGATTGTTGCCTAATGTTATGTGTCACGCTCCGTAACAGCACTATTGGCAGTGCTTTAGAGCTTTGCACAACAAAGGCTTACACGGCATTGCCTGTCTGCCTGATACTCTTAGTAAATTGATAGGCATATTTTATACTAGCTTCTGCCCGTGGTTTTTGACCCGCGTTCCCACAGGAACCGAGTATTTTTCCGGGATAAAAAAGTAGCCTATGTTACTCTCCGGTCCATAAACTATTTCTATGCTAAAAATCACGTCGATCCATTGCTCCGTTACTGCGTGAAAGAAGGACAAAACAACAAACCAACAAACACCCTTTCACATTTATAGTATTAGTAGGATTACTTTTAAAACACCATCTAAATGCAATGCAAACATATTGCAAAGTTTTCATTAAGTATGTAGAAAATATGTCCAAAAAATACACAACAAAAGGCCTTAACACTTTCTAAAAAATAGGTGCTGCATAAATCAGGAGATAAAAAAATTAAAAAATAGACACACCGCCAACAGTTCCTCGGATTTCCATAAAACACAAGAACATTTTTCCGATAATTTGTCTCGGATGAATACTTCACAAGAAGTTATTCCGTATTCGGAATCGTAATCTAATCTACAACTCACCGCTGGAAAGAATAAGTACGAATTTTACTTATTTGTGCTCCGTGCTTTATATTATCTCATTTTTGATCGCTCGATATAAGTATTTTTGGCAACTGAAATATAATTAACCCTAATTCTAATAATCATTTCAGAGAATGGGCAGCACCCAAGACACCAAAGCGCCCGCCAAACGATGTGTATTATAGCAAGCCAAATGTAGGACTAACTCTTCTGCGAGTGTCTGTTTGGTGCATATCATCGCTTTGCTCAAGTCTGCCGCCAAGCAGTAATGTGCAAATATTACTGTGTTCCAATTTTATGAGCGAAGTAGTCAGAGAAATTATGGGCTTATCTCAGGGTGACGTTGACTTTAAAAGTTCATGGCTTTTGAGTTGTATGTACAGATCGTGATTGTCAAATAAGACTTCATCACTTTTAAGACAAGTACTGTTTCTGTCATCGAACTTAAAATTAGAGAACTCTTCTATCACCCTTTTTGATAAACTACATTTATATATTTAATTTCTTTAATTTGTACAAAAAAAAAACAATTGAGTCGTATCTGAGTGTTGTGAGTTGCGGATTTTGTAGGTTTTGTAGAACAAGGTTGCGGACCTTCGAAGTACAACTTACTTAGGTTTTTTTTTTACATCGGACTGGTAAAGTGTTTTACCACAGTCTCACCTGATGTGAAGTGACGATGCGGTCGAAGATGTAGCACGCTTTTCTAGTAAATACCTATTCACTCTATTCTTGAACACACCCGGATGATAACGTTCAGGGAACACAGACGACGGCAAAGCATTCCTCCTTAGCAGTTCTTATTATATAGGAAGAAGCGAATCTCTTCGTACGAGTTGGTCATTTAGAATCTACGAATATATTCGTTGTGCTTTATTTTTTTTTTTAATATTAAGGAATAAGAAGTCGGCACTGCGGTATGATAAAGAAATACTAGTGTTAATGACTTCTAAATTAACTCGCAAAAGAACGAAGCTGTATAATAAAAAATAGGATACCTTTTAGGCGCCGAAAAAACTTTTCTTCCAAGAAAGCTATCTTCCCGACTTAATTTACGATTATAAGTTACCGGCTTCGAAGTAACTTGAGCAAATTAGTTTTAAAACAAGCACCGTAAAGCTTTTCGGGTAGAATTGGGGATACGGTTGTTTAGTTCTGGAATTGGGTACCTTTATTTTAGGTTTGGTCGGTTGAGCGATCTTTCTGACTAGTTTTTGGAGGCGTGAGGGATTGATGATTGTTTTAAACGATAGATACGGGATGGATCTCGGATAGAGATCAGGGCCGGGTGGTTTTGTCTCAGTAGGTATGTCCCACCTTCATTATACATATACATAGGTAGTATGAAATATAATATGTCGCGTAACCAAAATGCTGGTACTTGTTTGGCTCAACGAATCAGCATTGCGGTTCAACGAGGCGATGCCGCCAGCATGCTGGGTACGCTTCCAACTTTTTTTTTAATGTTATTTGGTAACGAGACGAGCTGGTCGTTTGCCTGATGGTAAGCATAACGCCGGCCCATAACAATTGCAGTGCCACCCAGAACTTTGAAACACAAAGGCCTGCGCGGCACTGCAGTGCGCTCGTTACCCTGAGACATTAGGTATTATGTCTCATAAGCCCAGTAATTTCACTGGAAACTCTGCTCATCAAACCGAAACACAGTAATGCTTGCACACTACTGCTTGGCGGCAGACTTCACGAGCAAAGCGGTGGTAACAACCCAGACGGACACTTAGAAGAGTTAATCCTCCCACTAACACTGGTAAACTAACTGGTTGTGGGATAGAAAATTTGGATTATCTATAGGCCTACATGGGCTTTTAGATTATCCAACTGTTTTTGTAGCTAGCTAGGTTAGATGTAGTGTATATTTATACATAAATATAATAATATATAATAGCTAGTCAATAAAGGCATTTAGCCCGTTAAAAAAATTATAATAATCTATTCTATTATTATAAAAAGGTAGGTAGCGTTGGCTTTACTTTTTTTATTGTTTGTTAAGTACCGGTAATCTCTGGAACTACTGGTCCTATTCTAAAATCTTTTTCACTAATAGAAAACTACATTATTCCTGCTATTAGGCTGCTATATATGAGTGATTTAGACATTTTATCCTGTTTCCACGCGTGCAAAGCCGTCGGCATTCGCTTAGTAAATACTTCGAAGTTTACTTCTGATTCATAGTCATTCTAAATGAATATTTATATTTCATCGCCGGCTATACAACTTATATATATGCGAAAACTGAACGCTTTGTAAGCTTGCAAATAAAATTAGTTACAAAATGTTGCATTGTTAAGATCTCGAATTTCCAAGCTGTCTTTTCTATTTTTATATTCTAAGAAATTCACATACGGTTTTCGAAAGGTACTTAACGTAGTATTTGTCCTCAAAAGGTCCGATATGAACTAATTAATAACTCCAACACTTTCCGATACTATAATAGCACTGCAAACCTTATAAATTAACTTGTATAGACAATTTATAAGGGACCAAATGATTAATCAACTTCAAAAAATGTCATCGTGCAATTAAAAGTTCGAAATGAAAAACACACAGTGGGACCAACTGCTCGACTCGCGGACAAAAAAAATCGGAACTCGTTTTCACTTCTAACCGCAATGACATTTTGATTGAAGTAGCACAACTGTCCTGCACAAAACAATACAGCTTTCAAATGTCAAATCATGTAATTCAGCTGCGTATGTCGTGCAGCACCTTTATTTGGACACCCGTATTTTTTTCTGATTTGTTAAAGTTAAGTAAAGTTCACATGTTGGGTTTATCTGGGCACGCGTCGAACGCAACGTGTACGACAGATGGTGAAGGCACGGCTCGACCAATCAGAGCCCGCCGCCCGCGCTTGTAACGCCTCTAGGATTTTATCGATCGTATCATCCATTGTTGGGAAAAAGGTGTTCGAGTGTTGTATCGATTTCTTATCGGGCGCGATTGTGAATTAAGTTTTAAGGCGATTTTGTAGTTGGTCATGTAAGGAGGTATGGGCGGCTGCTTTGAACGTAATGATTAAAAGATTTTGCTAATTTTAAATAATTTAATTTGGCTAATTATAAACAAAACAATTGAATAATTTACATATCATTATAGGTCTATAGATAATCCATAATATGTCTTATCCTACTGTACAGTTGGTTGACCCAGTGGGTACCGAAGTCAAATTATTTTTTGCTTCCAAATTATTCTTAGTGTAATTAGTAGTTACATCTAAAATATTAGAGTTATTTTTTTAATATTTCATAACAAACTCATCTGAATATAATCATTTAAAAAACAATCTGTTTTTTTATGAACCACGGCTGTTTCTTAGAAAAAAACATCAACATCTGAAATTACTCACTAATCGTGTGATCTCAAATAGATACCATGTATAGATAGTACAACGATGATGCCAGACTATATTAATAGAGTAATAATTCAGTCTAGTTCTTTGTTTACGACCAAATCTAGACAAAACGAATTATCTTAGATTAATAGCTTCGACGAAAAGCTAAGACTATTAAAAATACGTTTCTAAAAGGTAATTTTTGTAGGCTAACTGGTAGCTGCCAGTAATGGATATTTTATGCTTATTTTTATCAGTTTTTCCTACTTAAGACAAAACCTTTTCGTAAATGTATTGCCATTAATAAGTCTTTATGAAGATTTTATTATTTTATTCTCTTAAGGTAGGCGTTGACTCTCTTCTACCCTTAAATGATGATGTGGTTACAGAAGTTATATTTACGCTAAACTTAAAATAGGAACTGACCCTTAAGAGCACCCAACCCGACCAACTCCATACAAACGATCGTACGTGATTATAGTGTAGTAATAATTATTTTTTTAGATATTTTTAACAAATATGTAGGTGTCTTGTGCATTATACATCTAGGTTTTTATAGAAACAAAAAGTTGAAATTTTACTTTGTCAGTGTAAGAGACTTCTTCACTTTTACATTTATGAGAATTTAATTCAATAAAACCGTTATTAATTAGCATTTTTAACAAATTTTATCTTAACTTTGGCCGCTAACAATGTTCTCATAAACGTAATCGTAAAGAAAACGCCTCACTAGGGACCTTTGAAATGTAACGTAGATTATAAATAACAAACATTTTTTTCACAAACTTATAAGGTGATTTCAAAAACACGTATTTCCTGGAACAAGTTTTAGGAAATTTCTGCGCACTAATTGTCTTCGGAAATTTATTTCAGAATTTTCAGAATGCCAACCGCAGGCGCTGGCATTGTCTCTCTTTTCTCGTAGTGCCTTTTTTCTTTGATGAAACATCAAGTTTTTAGGCCATATGCGTTATTCTTATGCGGGCCGGGAAGGGCCACCTTAAGTGCAGCTGCCGAAATACACCGATATGTACTTAGGTGACAGATTTCCAGCTTAGAGATCGTAGGAACTTGAAAACGTATTATATTTTCACAACAATCAGATTACATATTGGTGACATTTACAGCCAAAAATGTAAAAAGAGACAAAGCAAACTAAAAAAAGAACTATTACAATTATTACCATAAACCTTTCTGCCATGTTTCATTCTCTTACCATAAACTAACAAAATTACAGAGCAAGCAAAGTGGGTCGTAAACACAAAATCGATGCCAAAATGGCTCCCCAAAAGAATATAATAGTGTTTTGAATTTTCGCAAACAATACCACAATAAACATTATCAAGACTGCCTCATAAATCTTTCCGCTTTTATTTTAATGGCTTTTTTGTTTTGTCCAATATCCATACATTTACTTTACTTTAATCGACAAGTTTTTTGCCTCGGAATAATGGCCTAAAAATATACCGCAGTCTTGAAATAGCGTAAGAGATAGCTTCAGATGGAGAAGAAATAATTAATGAATGAGGTCCGGGGCAATTTTCATAATGTTTGTCTTAGCTGCTGTGAAATTGACATTAGAACATACAAAGAAAACTCAGAAATATACCGGAAAAACTTGTTTTTAAGCACTGAGAATTAGGTTAAAAATCTACAACAAAGCCTTTTAACATTTTATCGCTAAAAGCAATTTTTATAGGTATGTAATATTATTTTCTTGTTATTATTGTGTGTAAAAGAAATGAAGAAAAGAATAAGACATATCTGTTATATGACTTATTCTACTCTAAGTTCTTATATCATACATTTTTTATGCTTAAATTTTCCTATCGCAAATAAGGTTAAAATTTCAGCCGATACACGATTTTGGCTGTCTGTAATTCTGACACTATCTCTTATACTAAAATTAAAGCCAATTTATTGCTCTGAAAGTAATTTTCTTTTCATCTTTGACTAATGTTACTTGTTATGTCGATGTGAATTATGTTAGAATAGTTGTAACGACATCACTTTTTATGTGTTTATTGTAATTTAGCGCATATAAAGCACGTATTGGTAGTTAAACGTGCAATAATGGGAATTTATGTTTCTGATATGGCTTTTTGTTTCTCGTAAAAATTATCGAAGTATGTACAACATAAATAAAAATATATTTATTTGTGTTTTACTAGAACAATGCGTAGAATTACACAATATTAGCCATTGAATAAGAAATCCAAATTGTTCAGTAGCGTTTCGGTAGCGCGTGTCAACAGTATGCGAATAAATCTGCCCACTGAATAACTGGGCTTATCAATGTCAAGTTGAAAAAAATCGCGTTCGATTCTCAAAACGTGGCCCTAAATAACACGTGAGTCCACCCACAGTGAGGCGAGCGATTATAACGGTCGACGGGAGTTTACACTTTTGATTTTTTTTTCTTTTTTTTCTGTAGCGGCACTGCGGCACGCGCCAAGGGCCGGTGATTCACGGGCCGGCAGATGTTGGCCGCGCTTTTTTGTGCTATCAGCTGACGTAACGGGCACGAATCGACTTATTAATGATGCATCTTGCATGCGGCCAGCACTATTACGTGTAACAGGAATCGATGCGTAATTGTTTTCTTTTTATTTATTTATACCGCGTGTGAGCCTTGCGTGTGGCGCGGACATTGGCATTTTATGAGATGAAATATTTTAATTCACAAGTTGAAAACAAAAAAAAACATTGGTCAGAGATCTTCGCACGGCGATGAACCTCAATCGATTATATTTATTTAAGAGTTCAAACAAATTCTCACGCATATGCAACACTAATGTAACTGACAAAAATATTAATGCAGTTAGAGAAATATTGTTTTAACGGTTAATTGTCCTTATTTCCTTAAAATAACGTTGGGATTCGTGTAGCAGGAATAAAATAATTTTAGGTCAACAGCAAATGCATTAATGTCCGTTTGTTCACAAAAACAAACAGGATGCCAGTCAGACGCCTGTTTATTTCCAAGTTATCTTCATAAATAAAACTGTTTTAGAAGTTCAAAATTGCGAGTCTTGAAAATAAAATTTAGATAACGAAATTACCAGACAAAATGAGAATGTGTTGTTCAATCACATTTATTTACTTTTTCTATTTAATGCCAAACGAAAAGCATAATGTTGGCTGAATAGATTAGCATTAGATTAGCATAGAGATTAGAATAGCATTTTATAAAACAGTGCAATGCTAAATTAGAATATTGTATCCGCGCTTTAGTTATTTTTCCCACTGTGGGCCGGCTTACACAAAGGTAAACTGAACGCGTGTTTAGTTGAAAAACTAAACAGAGGTTTTTATTTTTCATTGACTACAGCACGTGGCTTCGCACGTGAGGTACGAACGTAGAAAACGTAGTGTTAGTACAACGGTGACTTTATTTACGTAACAAAATTTCATCAAAATCCGTTTAATAATCCACCATTATTACCTACACATTAACACTCGATAAAACATAGGTTTTAGTAAATAACGCAAAATCAACAACAGTACATATTTGCATTCCCGCCAAAACTCCTATTGATACTTTTTTTTTTCTTCTTTCGTGGCCAGACACGGTTTGTGTATTTTGCCAATTTCAAGTTTAACTATTGATACTTTATAGCTCGGTTAATTATTTTTATAAAAGGTGCTACAGCAAGATTTATTTTTAAAGGAGTTGTCTATCATTCCAGCCAGTCGCTTGGGAGTGTTTAATTTTTTTGTTGAACTACGGCAGGCAGCTGCACTTAGTTCCTCAGTTTTTTGTGGTCCTTCCGTCTACATTTAAATCCTGTTTAATCCTTACTTTTAAAATCACGTTTGAGGACCCACTACAAAGCTATTGCAATATTTTTATTTTTCAACTAGCTGAGCCTCGCTGCTTCGCCCACGTAGCCTATGTTACTCCTTATAACATCAGCCGTTTCAGAGATTATCCGGAACTTTGTTAAATGATAATGTTGATTGAAAGATACTTATAAAAATGCAGAAAATGCCGCGAAATTCACGCTTGAAGTTTTTTCTTTTTTTTTGGAAATTTTGAATGACATTTTTCCAGGGAAGTTTTTCACAACTTATCGACAATCCCGCATTACATACCAATTAAAACTCACTCTTTATACTTTCATGCTTTCAGCATTTAATGCTTTTGAGGAACCCTAGTTACAGATTTTGTCGTAACTCGCGATTAAAAGTTAATTAATTTTAAAATTGTTAATGTTATTCTATTTTTTTATGTACAGCTGTTTTATTAAATAATCATTATTGTCCTAGTAATTAATGAACAAAAACGTAGAAAAAAAAGCATGGCGACCAAAGAGAATATAAAGCTAAGCTAGAATGACGACATCGAAACTGGACCCGAAATAAAACCTCTTTTATCGATGTACATATAAAGTTTGAATAAAGAATTAAACCAGTGCTCAATGAAGTTTTTAAAAACGACGGTTGCCAAGCCGGTTTCGGGATCTGCATAATCTAATAGCCACACACGGGTTCGCTTGCTTTATGACCATAAAATATTTTTAACGCTTTTTGTATAGCGCTCTTTGTGTAAACGTGACGTTGAAAAATTAAAAAGTTACTAAGAATTTTAATTTAGTAGTACTATTGCTTAACCGACGGTTTTACGACGCGAACTTACAAAGGAAATAATTTAAAGTAATGTATACAATATGTAGTCAATAGGTTCGTCAACTGTTTTTTTAATGATTTGTTGATGTGTATTACAAAAGTAGCTATTAAGTACTTTTTGTTTATCATTTACAAGTACAATATAGGTGATCAATAAAGACAAATCGCCAGTACAAAAATATAGATAACCTCTTCATTGAGAATATGAAAATAATGCGAACAACACCCAACAAATATATCAAAAGTTTGTATACTTCCATACAATTTTATATACGCCGATCAAGCAGAAAATGTTAGAACTAAGTATTGTATAGGCAGTAATTTTCTTACCGAAATTAAATACTAAACTCAATTCGAAACCCAACTACAAATGGCGCACTACCCATTTATAATAATAGTACACAGTGATGTATCTTCCGGATTGATAAATAGGATTTAATTATTATAAATCACTAGCTTTTGCCCACGGTCTTACCCACGTGGTGATTCCCATAGGAACCGTGCACTTTTCCGGGATAAAAAGTAGCATATGTTACTCTACGGTCTATAAACTATATATATACAAAAAATCACGTCAATCGGTTGCTCTGTTGTTGCGTGAACGAAGGACAAGCCAACAAACATACTTTCACATCTAAAATACGGATTACCTGTAGTTAGAACTAGGTACCACAAGTCTCAATACCCTTGAAAAAGAAAATCTTAGACAAACATTATAAATTCGCGCGCGGCTCCAAAGCTCGCTTCTGTGCAACAAATCAATACTTTTTCCTAGCGAAGCTACCCCATTGCACGCAACTAATTCATACTGGCTATACGCGGTATATAAATAACTACGACCTCTTTTCTAATAGGGCTGCCACCATGTATAAAAAAACAGCGAGATCTATTATTTTGTTTACTTAAAGTGTCTGGGTTGAGATCTTTTAAGGCTTTTTGTATTGTTTGATTCATAAGTTGATTCAGTTAATCAATTTATTTGGATCGTGGATCGAGCATGGGTTACAACACTGGATCATAACGAGTGGTGTCAGTGCAGATGTGGGTACCATCGCTTAGCTAGTGTAGTCTGCCTCCAAGCAGTAATGTGCAAGCATTTCTATGTTCCGGTTAGATGAGCAGAGTAGTTAGTGAAATTACTGGGCTTGTGAGACTTAATAGACAATGTCTCAGGGTAACGAGCGCACTGCAGTGCCGCGCAGACCTTTTAAATGTTTCAAAGTTGATTGGCACTGCAGTTGGTATGAGCAGGCGTTATGCTTACCATCAGGCAAATGACCTGCGCTTCTCGTTATCCAATAGAATTTTTTTTTCGCTATTATATATTTTCCAATCGTGTTTTTTACCTTAGGTAACTAGTAGGTGCTGCAATTGATGAGACGCAGCTAAATTATCTGTGATCTTGGAAGGCTCTAGGAATTTAAAAGAATATAATGTTTTCTCTTCCTAAGCAATAAATTCTGCTACTTTGTATTCCTAACTTTGATCAGGTGGTGACAACCCTGTCAAGTTGAACCAAACAGGTACGCACACATGCGCAGCTGTACCTACCAATCACGGCCCAGTTACGCTTGAGCTCTACAATAGAAACTACGCTTGTGTGCGTTTATGCGTGAGGGGTGCGTCACTGCACCCTTACTACGCATTACAAACACGAAGTAGATGCATTTTATTAATGCTATTAAAATTGGGTTTTGTAACGTTGACTGGACAGATCCTATTATTTATTGTGGTTGTTATTTTTATGGGCAACTACTATCTCAAATGTAATTTGACAATTTTTTATTATGAAAACGCTTAGACATGCAATAGTGGAAAAAACTTTTTTTTTAACGGGCTAAATGCCTTTATTAACTACCTAATACATAAATAAACACTACATCTAACCTAGCTAACTACAAAAACAGTTGCATAATCTACAAGCCCAAGTAGGCCTATAGATAATCCAAATGTTCTAGCCCACTACCAGTTGGAAGCGTACCCAGCATGCTGGCGGCATTGACTCGTTGAACCGCAATGCTGATCCGTTGAGCCAAATAAGTACCAGCATTTTGGTTACGCGGCGCATCAATCAAATGCTCTGACAAAAAAAAACTTAAGTATACACTTTTATTAAATTAAATTGCTCGTTAGGAAATGGTATATCAAAAATAACTTTATGGTTTGAAAACAGAAAATACTTTAAAATGGTTTAATAAAAAAAACAAATCAAAAAAGGAAAAATTTTAAATGAAAACTAGCACAACATAATGACCGTACCGTACGCTAAGCGATGTGTGCGTAAGCTAAGGGTGCGTTCAGAAGCAACGCGGCGGCAAAATCGTGCGTGCTCACGCATACATCTCTCTTGCCCGCAGGGTTTTAACACATACACCTTCGTTAAGACCGCTTTTAATACATATTTAAATATATCTTGATACGTAAAATCACATTTTTATGAAAAGTAGTGACGAAATTTCCAATACTCAATATGTACTCAATCATTTATTGCAATCAATATGTACATTATATGGAGATGTTATATTATTAGTGAAGTTCACATATGACCCTGTTAGGGTATAGCAACACAAAGTAACAGAGCGAACCGATCCATTCGACAAAGAGAAGAAGTTTGTTTACATTTTATTAGGTTTATGTTCATTTTATCAAAAAGTACTTTTGTATTTTTTTTTTAATTTATCTAGGACTATGTTTGCAATTATTTTGAGTTATTTTTTAAACACAATTTTTAAAAAAAAAATCGCATCTTTTTATCAATTTATATATAGTTTCTCTTCGCAGTATCATCCGTCTTCTCACAAGGACCGTGCATTTTTCCGGAATAAAAAGTAGCCTATGTTACTCTCCGACTTATAAATTATTTATATTCATATTCATATTCATATTCATTTATTTTGCATAACTAAGTGTATGTACAAAGGTCTTGTTCTACTTATATGAGATCTTTTGACTTAGTAGCCCTTTTCAGGCATCGCAAAGAAGGTTATAGCGACAGCTAAAGATTAAAAATTAAAATTAAATGGCCTTTAAAATTATATGCCAAAAATCACGTCGATCCGTTGCTCCGTTGCTGCGTGAAAGAAGGACAAACCAACAAACGTACAAACACACTTTCGCATTTAGGGTATTAGTAGGATTGCTATTAAATAATAACAATCTGATAATTATAATTTATTAACCAAACATTAATTTTGACAGCAAAGAAACGGAGCGCAATTTCTATTTATAAATAATTATTTAACAAAAACACCACTCCACAAACAATTTAAGAACTTTTGAAACATAAATACCTACTAGTATAGGTACCTATTGTTCATCCACGCATCAGGTATACTAGTTCATCCAGTTCATTAGAGCCCCACACGCGTGCCTTGCAGCGTGAAACCTCCCCCACCAACCCCTAACAACCCCAGGTTAGAGTTCTAATTCTGCACGCGTCGGAGTAAATACGAGAACTTAGTTTTATACGGCAAACTTTTTAACGATATACGGTTTTTTTAATCTTTCGCTTTTTAAATTTTTGACTTCTACTTAAATTGAAGGCTACGCCGCGCCGGTGGACTTCACCTTTTTACACGACTGCACAAAAAAGGAGTGTATATGTGTTTAGGGTTCATGTATGTATGTATCTATTTATGTGAGTTTCTTTATTCCACCATAACTGTATTGATTGACTGATGTATCGTTAGATTCCTTACATTATCCCAAGTGACACTGGCTAGGGCTGTCATGTTTTTTTTATCTAACTTAGTACAATGACTTGTTAAGGATTTTATTTTAATATTTTTCGAAGTGATAAGTACTTTTGGTTTCTTGTATCTATTTCGTAATGCTTTATACCTAAAATTATACTAACTCTTCACAAAACTGTGGACCTCAAATTGTTCACTAAACTTTTGGTATGGAGAATGACTGACCATTACCTACTTAATACCTACGAGAATTTCAGTACCAACAGATTTATTTATTTAGTTCTTGCATACATACATTTAATACAATTTACGTAATGATATTAAGTAAACAAATCCAATGCCATCAAATTCAGCCCCAGTTACATAATATAGGTAAAAATAAACTCTCTATAGTCTCATGAAAGTGTAAATTAATTAAGCGTATAAATTAAAGTGATCCTTAAAAACATTCGCATCGACATAGTTTCTTTGAAAGCAAAACTTAGAAACTGTAGAGATGCCATATGCGTAAGTTAATACATATATACGCAAGTTAAAGTTAGTACCGTACATGACTTATGCGTCAGTTAGCATATTGCTTTATGTACGCTCCGCCCCTTCCTAGGGCAGGCGTTGCACGGGTAACCTATAAATCTGCACATACCAGTTGAAGGCCCGCCCGCAGTGGAAAGGGGGGTTTATTTAAATACTCTGATATTAAATTGCTTTTTTAATTTGTTAAAGTCTTTATTGTAAAGTCTTGTGCGGCTTCCAACTTGCGACAGTAGTAAAACCTGCCCAATACGTAGTATGTAAAGGCATCGGTGCTGATTGTTACAAAAGCTTTTAACAAGTTTAGTCTTGATTCAAATAAATCTACAACTGCACTGGGACAGTAAAATAAATAAACAATGAAAAGCTCTGAGTAACATCAAGTGAAAAAGGTTGGAAAATGACAGACTTATTTTGAGCCACCCTTTTCTCTATTGAGCATCATTCACATATAAGTTTCTCGAGCGTAAAAAAACTAATATACATCAGTTTATCAAAACCAACTAAGAAAATAGTGAACTGTTTAACCCCCCTTACTTGTGACAATTAACACTTCAGATCCAATATTTTCAATATATTTGCTTATTCAAATTCAAAGCCCATAAAAAAATTAAATAGTACTTCTCTCAGCCTTATGAAACAAACTCAGAAAAGCGCTATTTTTCTTTTACTAAAAACACATATTCCTACCCGAGTTTCCAGTTTCAACGAGTTACAGACTTACATGCCTTCTAACATTCAACTTACATAAGCTTGCATATAAGCACATTCGAGTGTAGGTGCGGTATACTTTGTAGGCGTACCTGGTAGGGTGCGTACTGCGTAACCTAGTGAACGCACACCCTAGATTAAAGGGATGGCTATCAGGGGCGGCAAGCTCGAGTCGTTGATTTAGTGTTCTGTAGGAATTAATCATAATTGGAATGTTGCAACAAACACAAAATACATAATTTATGTCGTTATACAATTTTAAGAAGATCACATTAACACAAAAAAATGAAATAAATATGTATATAATTTCCACAAAGATATAACAGTTTACAAACATCTAAAAGTTTCCCAAATTCAACAAATTTATTTTATCATCTATTAGTTATTTAAATACCATCAGATTCTTTACATTTTTATGAATAAAAAAATTTATGACAACTATGTCAAACGCAGTATTTCACGGCCAAATCAACAAAACGCATGTTTTTAGTACAAGTTTACGGCCCGCGTAGAACAAGTGACGTCAGATGTTCTGTCCAATTTGTCCAACTTATAAAAAAATGTTTTTTACTTCGGCTACCTATTTTCGGTTTATTTTACTACCTGATTTGTGACCACTTGACCAGCAGTGTTATGGAAACTGCTCTCGGCTATTGTGGTGGATTATATTCTCATACTATGTGAGAGAAAAGCTTCCTAGGGCTAGGCTATTTTTTATCAAATAAACCCTTTATTTATAAATCGTTTTAAAATTATACGTCAACAATACAAAATCTAAAAATACATGCCAACTTTAAAATATTTATTTGTTTAAAAAAAAAGTCTAAAATACGCAATTTATTTAAGTCAGTACAAAATATTAATTTTATTTAAAAGTAGTACTTGAGTTGGTCGTCAAAATTCAAAATATCCTTCTAAGTTATTCTAAGTTAGAAGAAAACCAACGAAACCTCCAGAAATTTAACGAATTGAGTCGGCGAATTTTTTGCCTAAATTCATTTTACGTCGCTGCTGTATTTGCTGGAACCTAAAATTATCACACCAAGCTTTAATGGGTCTTTGTAAAATGTGGTAACAATCTTCAACAAAAAGTGCTTTTCGCCGAAATATCCTTAAAATTTTATCGTAAATTGGGTCTTCTTCCAAGAATTACCAATATGACTGTAGCTCGTCAATTTCGTCCACAATACTCGTAAATGAAACAGTTTGGCTTGGGAAATAAGATTTGTACAGTCGCCATTCCTTAGGTGAAGTATGTGAAAAGGAGAAAACGGTCTGTAAAAAGGTTTTTATATTGATTTCATAGGGTCATCTTTATTGGCCGGTGTTATTGTGACAGATGTATGTGGAACTGGTTGATTTTATTAAAGAAAAAAATGGATCCCTGGAAAATATGATATGGCAACCCTCGACTCACGTCATCGTGACCTCTCCATTTCCCTGCTTTTATTTACATACAGGCTCATTGCGCCACTCATCGAACAATCCAGCAGGCTAACGACCCCGGAGCCTCCGACCCTTTCACAAACCACCAGCACAACCTGGCCCTAGATCGTTCACACATCATCTAACTAACCCGTATCAAACAAGAGCTCAACGCAACTGGGCGGTACTGCCAGCGCATGCAGACCTTTCGATAGTCACATGACTTGAAGATCTTTATAATATGAAATGGGTCTATATCACTGGTTGCTGCGTGACTTAACCGGCCTACTCGGAGCTGCGCGATATTAACCCTTCATCGAAGATTTGTATGGAGTGTGGGGGGTCTTGGAGAACTGGGAGGGGTGCGTTAGTTTATTGTGACCTAAGCAATGATAGGTAAATTGCAGTTTTTATGCAGGGAGATAGGGGTGAAGGTGTAATTGAGGTAAGTTTCAAAGATGGCCGACCGTGATAATGATGATATTATAATCTGCCTTTTTGACGGCTTGAGGAAGCAAGGGTTATATTTTTTATTTTAAATTGTCATATCTTTCTAATCTAAGTATAGATTTAATAAAGATATAAGATAAAATAAGTATAAATATATAATCCATGGAATATTGATGATGAAAAAAAAGAGTATTTAATTATTATTTTTTATATTATTTGGTAACGAGACGAGCTGGTCGTTTGCCTGATGTTAAGCATAACGCCGACCCATATAAAGTTACATAAAAAAACACGACTGCCCTAGTCAGTGTCACTTGGGATGATGTAAGGATTCTAATGATCCCCATACGTCCAAATCTGTTCAGGCATTTAAAAGTTACGGTTGAATAAAGAAACTCACGTACATACATACAATACAAACATACATGAACCCTAAAAATTTTACACTCCTTTTTTGTGCAGTCTTGTAAAAAGCTTTAATACAACTAGGCGAAAATTCTAAACATGAAAATAACTTATTTGGCGATAGGTGTCACTTATTTTAAATAAATAACGCCTATATCAAATCCTTCTTACATCGCTTATACAATAGAAACGAAACCTGGCGGAATACTCAAGCAAAGTTACTTAAAAAAAGTTGAAAATCGATTTTAACAATCGGAACGCCTCCGTAACTCTATCCCGGCGGGAACTTTAAACTGTAATTTATGATTTAGCTCCGGTTTTCGAACGCTTCCGCCGTTCCAAATTCAAACATTGTCACGAACGCACCTTTATTTGATTTATACTTTTTATTTTTTACGCGGGAAACACTTGGCGACAGCATGTTTGTATTCGGGTTACTTTACTTATCGTTTCATTGAAAACGACGGAAGAGATGATTTACGGGACGATGCGTGTGTGAATTGTGTGAGATAGTTTGAATCTTTATTACGTCACAAAAACGACTACGTAAATTTTTGAACGAGCTTTTTATAAGCATGTGAGAGTCCAAAAAAGTATTTGCAACAAAACCTCATGAATACATCAGATCAACCAAATTCATCAGAATAACTACAACATCACAAAAAAGTCCTAAAATAACTCTACGGACCTGTTTACAAACTTATTCTAACAAATCGCTAACAATAACAGGCAACGTCCTAATACTGGCAGCATTGCCGCGTCGAATGGCAATGCTCTCATTCTGCCAAGTCAGAGATAGGATTTACGTCAAAGGTTGCCAATAAAAAAAAGTACAAAATTATATATGACCACGGCGCAAACCTCAAATATTTCCATCGTTGTACACCATGTTTGCGCATAATTTTATGTTCCTGTGAAATGTGAAAGTCTAAATAAATAGGTACTGAAAGTCAGACATCAGACGTACATAGATAGATTATGAGCACGCGTTTATGTCTTTTCTATGAAATATTCCAAACTATTCGTAGTGGTAAAATACTAGGAATCCAAATTTCCCAAAATGTTTTTTGTAACTTGCAACATTTTTTTATGACTGGGTAATGTAAATTCTAGAATGGAGACACGTCATCGTCATCTGCGTCCGCCGGAAGATCACATGCATGGCAATAGAATTTCAACATAAACTAGGCCTAAGTGGTAGAGGAGTACAACCCGGTAATCCCGTGTTTAAAAGAATAGGGCTTCGGTATCCCCAGCCGGTCGTAAAAGGCACATTTTGGGCTTGTAAGTGGTTGGATGTGGGGGTCTAACCACTCATCCAAGCCAGCCCTGGAAGGACGACAGCGCGGTGAGGGAAGGGCTGTGGTAGGATAAAGGTCGGCAGGGAAGGTGCAGTGCAGGGGGCATCGGTGTGGTCCTTGGGAGATCCCGGGGCCCTCCTTTGTAGCACCGAGGCAGACCAAATCCCCCCGATGTTTTAGTTGGGTAAAAATTCCAGAGATTAACGGTAATGAACATACATACAACAAACTTGAATTTTATAATATTAGTGTGGTGTTTTTAAAAAACTTTTTTGTTTGTTTAAAATGTTTTTTTACAAGAAATACAACTATATAGGTTAACATAAAAGCTAAACATTATCTAAATACAAAATAGGTACATATTTTGATTAAGGCATTAATATAAGCAATATATTTTCAAATTGGGTTACCATCCTTAGCTTTCTCTATACGACATGTTTACGGTTGCACGACGTGCTTAATATTCATGCTTCATGACCTATTTAATTTAATTTTATCAATTAATATTATTTATGACATGGGTATCATTAATGACAACAGAAAGTTCAAAATTATGCACAGGCATGATCATAAATGAAACACATGTATATATTATGTACTATTATGTTATTTTGATATTACAAACCGACACTTCAATTTTATTTATTTGACTAGATATAGATGTTTATATTTACATAAACATTCCGCTAATGTGGGTTAGACTCTAAGGGGGGCCAACCAAACTTCGACTTTGAACTAGGTCTTATGAACTGAGGTTCATATAGCTTCAAATTTATTTTAAAGAGCATTTTGACATCTGCTGTCAGAATTGGGAATTGAACTAACGATAACGTGAACGTTGTTCATTTAACAGTTTACAATTAACGGTTTAACAGTTTACAATTAAATTTAAATAAAGCGAAATTTCTCGTCAAGAAAAGTACTAAAAATGGAGATGGTAATCGCTGCAAAGTGCTGTCTGCTAGATGGAGACACGACCGAAAGACCTAACGTCGGTCGCTCCCATAGCTTAGATTATTAAAGTTCTGGATAACCATAAAAGACGCGGGTTGGAATCCCGTTAGCAGCGACATTTTTGAAATGAATATATCTACACAAATACAAGGCGGTTTTGCAAAAGAAACAAAGAATTTTTTTTAATCATTCTCTAAATAAAATTGCACAAGACAACGCAGACAGAGAAAGGCTTTAACCTCTTCCTTTCTTTTCTTATATAGGCAAGTGATCTGCTCTCGTATATGAATGTTTAGGCTGGGATGGTTTTTTATTCCTGACTTTTGGTCAGGGATTAAAATGTAAGCCAGTTTGGTATTATAATGTGCATACTATAATATACATTTGATACGCATATGTCGTCCATTGTCTATTTTTTTGCCATTAAAAATTTCCAATGTATTAATTTTTTGTATATGCAATTAAGTGTAACAACTTTATTATACTTCATGAATAGTGATGCTAGCAACTATTATCTTGGGTAGGGTAGGCCACTTTTATCTCCATAGCTATTTCGTGTCTTCTATTGATTATTCTTTCTGCAGCAATTAATAAATATAAATGTGAGTCTCCGTAGTATCATAATTGCTTAGTATTTGTTTATATAATAATATTTATTTAGGTTTTCCAACGGACTAAAACTTTAAACTAGCCGTGTATGATATTCAGGGGATACTCAGGGGAGAAGACTTTTACCAGCACAATGATTGAAATGATGATGATGATTAATCAATTGAAAATGATGATGAAAACCTTATTTTGCTATGTACCTAAGTGTAGGTTGTCTTAGGTTCACAAGGGCTTGAATAAACGTGCATTCTAAACTTTATTTATTTATAAACTAAGTATCATTTCAAGTAAGCCAATGCCAACCAACTAAGCCTACTCCTTTGCCTGCGTAGGCTTCTTTCTCAATTTTCTCGAAAATGCAGTTCTGATAAAGGTTTACAAAATTCCTTTTCACTTGCTCGTAAAGTGGGTTATTATTACATCGCTTTTAAGCTCATAATCCAAGATATTAAAGACGCGAGCTTTTTACTTTACATTACCGCACTAGTATTTTATGACTATGTCCCGCTTAAGTTAAGTTTGTACCTCACATAGGTGTCACATACCTATGTGAGGTACAAACTTAACTTAAGCGGGATTTACATAGGTATGTATGATGACGAAGCATTCTTAATTTAACGCTTAATTCTGTTATTTTATTTATACCACAGATAATATCAACAATATTTTTTTTTCGTTGTTCGCTCTTTTGTGTTGGCTGAAGTCGTGAGACCATACCGTCTAGTATTACGTAGTACCAACAAAGAGTTGCTAAGACGCTTAAAGTAAACTTCTTTTACGCTCCATTTTCCGTAAAAAATAATAATAATACAACTTTTTTTATTTCCTCGCAAGTGTGTTAAACAACATCGTATGACACGCATGTGCTATGTTAGTCACTACACACTCAGCTTACTTATCTCGCTCGCCTTCGGCTCGATTTACTTACTAATGACACCTCGTGTGTAATGTCCAACTTAGCACACTCGTATCATAATTAATGTATACTATAAACGTAAACCATTACATTTCAAAAATTAAGGCCAGTTCCGAAAATTAATAAAAATATAGGAAGATATTTGCAAAATTACTAGTTTAATAGTGTATTACGACAAGACCCCACTCATATTAGTTCTAGTGAAATAATTAGAGCGAATGCTTGAAAGTGAGCATTCACAGTGTGGGTAATAGGACCGCTTGTGCGAATAAAAATACCCATTACTCAGCTCGAAGCTGTCGATATGAATGCATCGATAGGTAATGAGCAATAAACATTTAGGTCAAAAGTATAGGTATTTAAGTTCAACTTGGTTTAAAAAAATTAACTACCTACCTACATTATAACCCGCCAAGCTTATTCGTAGTACTTGTAGTATGATTGCTGCGCAGGAGGTTCATGATTGCATTCTATCTAGACTAATCAATAAATATGCTGATAAAACGACACTTTTTCCAAAAATCAGGTACTCGATGTCTACAAAGGTATACCTACAACATGTTATCATCATCTATACAAATAAATAAAATTGAAGTCTCTGTTTGTAATATCAAAATAACAGCTTTTTACTAAATGCATATGAAAGTATATACGGTACCTATAACAAAACAATCTAAAATTGTTGTCTGTCTGTCTGTCTGTTTGTTCCGGGTAATCTCCGAAACGGCTGGGCCGATTTTGACGGGATTTTCAGTGGCAGATAGCTGATGTTATAAGGAGTAACTGAGGCTACTTTTATTTTAGAAAAAGCATTAGGGTTCTGCGCAAACAATAAAAACCACGAAATCCAATATCTCCCCGCGGGTGAAACCGCGGGCAGCAGCTAGTTTTTATCTATAATATTATTTTTTATTATTTTTTAATCACCGTTTAGACGCTTTCCATAATATTGGTTAAGTTAGTTGGAACATACGCACTACTCTTATCAATGTAATATTTTCAGTTCACATAAGTGTATGTTCTCACTAAGTTGTATTCACGCAAGAACATCTTCACGACACCCAAGCGCAGTAACCATACAAAACTGGGCAATCAACTAAATCGTTCTATAATCCATCATATGAAAATATGCATTTATTAATTTTTGACATAAACGGCAGCCATCTTTGAAATGTAGCAGCTGTTCCGAGTTCGTTGACCTCTTTTTTATGGCATTGCCAGGTAGGAATATTCTATGGGTCGGGCTCGGTTCGAAACCTTAGTAGAGGATCTCATGTTGTCAAAAGGATGTGTTTTGTGGAAACTTGTCTATTATAAACTTATGTGTACTTTTTGTCTATTGTGCAACCTTGAGTGCAATCATACTGTATGATTGAGTGGAGATATAATAAACATTTTAATTGCTACCCTAAAAATATTCATAAATAATATTCCTTTGTCGATTTTGATTTTTATTGAATAAACAGTATAATTACTATTAAATTACTTTATGCAATGGTTTTTAAGACAGCGCAATAAAAAATAAAATGGCAGGCTAGAAGCTAATTTTATTCAACGATTCATTGAGATATTATTTTCACTCGAACAAAGAACCGACTACCAGCAAAAAATTGAACAGATGGTTTGTAAGGCACGTGCAAACGAACCCCCTACCTATTTACGCCACGATCATAATATCTCAAACTCTAAGCAGCCTTAATAATAAACACTGTATAACGGTTGAATAGTTACACTAATGTTTCGTCTCTTTTGATTCAATTTAAAATTGTCCAAGAACAACAAAGACAAAACATTGTGTCATTATACCACCGGTACACAGTGTTTCTTAGGCATGCCAGAAAACTTTTTTTGGGTCGCACGGTTTGTTAATTTAGCTAGTGTCGAGTAATTATGATAAAATAAGTTATAGTAGGTAACTTCAGGAGAGCATGCGAGCCATCGGCTACGAAACAAGACTCGCATATAATGTTCTGGATCTTAAACTTCATGGAAAGTTCTTAGGAAAATGTGAAGCATAGTATATATAATATTTATCAATCCTTTCACGAATACTCAATGGTTATGGTAATGGTGTTTTTATGTTTGTTGGTCAGTTGGTTTGTCCTTCTTTCACGCAGCAACGGATCAACGTATATACCTAATGGCATAGATATAGTTAATGAACATATAGGCTACTTTTTATCCCGGATGGCCGGTTCCTGCAGGAACGCGAATGAAACCGCGGGTAAAAGCTAGTATTTATAATCCATTAAAATTTTACAATGACATTACAAGATATACAACTATTTGGCTCAACGGATCAGCATTGCGGTTCAACGTGGCAATGCCGCCAGCATACTGGGTACGCTTCCTACTGGTAGTGGGCTAGAACATTTGGATTATCTATAGGCCTACTAGGGCTTGTAGATTATCCAACTGTTTTTGTAGCTAGCTAGGTTAGATATAGTGTTTATTTATGTATTAGCTAGTTAATAAAGTCATATTAGAAAAAAAAAATGTTTTGAAAAGTTGAATGATATCGATGACCGTTACGACTTACTTTTCGTTCCCGCCTAAAACCTCTAAGAACTGAATTTATGATACATACACATTATTACACATTATTATTGAATCTGACTCAAGCCATATTTTGACACCTGAAATTGTGCTAAATATGGGTGATATATAATCAATTCTGTCAGTGAAATTGTAGCTCCAGTAAAGGATGTTTGATGGGCGTCTGTAGTATTGTAAAATTAACTTTATAACCTACTCATCATAGGTTCGATCCAAAATATTACGACAGAAGAGTAAATAAAATCGGTACCTACCAAAAATTTAGTCGATGCGATGCGAAAAAAATCACCCAAGTGCGAATTGGACTCATGCACCGAGGGTTCTGTACACACTTGTAGGTATGTAAATAGTTCGTCCATCACGGGAATCGTTAGGTAGCTATTGCACACACAGCTTCACTCTCCAAAAAAATTAATTAAAAAAAATTTGTGATGTAACTACAAATTTACGGTTTTCGGATGTTTCCCACTACTTGTGCAATATGATATTGCTTTTTTCGAATTTCATGATTCTAAGGTCAGCGGGAAGTACCTATAGGTTTTGATTCCCTTGCGTGTGTCTAAATATGCGGCATAATTGGCTGTCTTTTGATAGCGTTGACTTAGAAGCTTGAATTTTTCACAGCTCTAAGGTAATACAGACTTGAGTATTTCATATTAATTTCAACTTGATACCTCCTTGCGTTCCTGAGAAAAAGGGTCTTGACAGACAGACAGATTTACGGACAACGAAGTCAACCTAAAAGGGTTCCTTTTTTCCTGTTGAGATACGGACCCCTAAAATGCTGCAACATCAAACAATCTTATCAAAAATGGTTACTTTTAATGCTTCACCGAGCTTTCATTCCATCTGAAACAAAGCTTACTTTGAACATAACTTTTTATGACATCAGCTGTACTGTTCAAAAGTATCTAACAGTATGAGAAAATTGATCGAGTGACCTTTCTCTGCATCTTTCAACGTAACCTTTTATCGCACGCGCTAGGTAAGCAGCTGTGACCAGGTAACCATCAGGAAATACATCCTTGTTAATGTAAAATAGGCTCTACGACTATAGTCGCTAGGTTGAATGTTAGGTTGGTATTTTAACAGTGGCTTTAGTACCACCATATGCTAGATCGTCAGCTGCAAGGCAAGCGATGGATTTATCGTATTGTTCCATTATGCGATTACATCGTGATAGGCGAGACAGTTTTGAATTTTGGCTGGAGTGCCTACCTTTATTATTATTTAGGATGGTTTCCGATACCAACTATATTCTGCTATAGTTGTATAGTTGTTTTTAGTTGTACTATATCATTGCTTGCGTATTCTGAGGTGTCTTGTTAGAGTTACTTACTTTCAATGCGCATTTAGTGTCGCAGCAAGAAAATATTTTCGATAGAAAATTTTACAAATAATAATTAATAAACAAATTTTTTGTAGACCTAATTACAACTTCTTTTTATGCTATTTGGTAACGAGACGGTCTGGTCGTTTGCCCGGTGGTAAGCATAACGCCGGCACATAACAATTGCAGTGCCACTCAGAACTTTGAAACACAAAGGCCGGCGCGGCACTGCAGTGCGCTCGTTACTTTGAGACATTAGGTATTAAGTCTCATAAGCCCAGTAATTTCACTGGCTACTCTGCCCATCAAATCGGAACATAGTAATGCTTGCACATTACAGCTTGGCGGCAGACTTCACGAACAAAGCGGTGGTAACAACCCAGACGGATACTCGCACAAGAGTTAGTCACACAAACAAACTTACACAATTATTACATTTTGTTGATAAAAAATCTAGAAAATGTACGTCTAGAAAATAGTGTACTTATACTAAAAGGCATTTTTTTTTTGTTTCAGGTATGGGTCTAGTCATTTTATTTCAGAACCAACAGACATGCAGGGTGGCGACCAACAACGAGGTAAAATGTAAAAGCTTTTGTCTTTTGATTTCGAATTGAGTTCAAAATATTATTTTCAGTTTAGTTCCTTTGCAAAATATAAAACATAGTTCTGTATAAATTTCAATGGCTTAGATTGGAAAAGCAAATGACATGACGTAGTGGAATATTAGATAGGATAAATATTATTATTAGACATTAGGTTTGAATCCAAAATGCGTTTCACACACATCTTTAGCAGTAATGTTTATTTTAAAGACCTTTTCGCAATTGCACCTAAATAATTGTTAGATTAAAGATGTAGGTCTTAGAAGCAATATTATCAAATAATTTGTATTAGTCCTGGGGGCAGTAAGGTAAAGTGCTGAGTACAAAATTGAATAAATTATTTATGGACTGAACTGTAAAATTCTATACCTTAGGTTAGGGCAACCCTAAACCAGTCCATAAACAATTACAATATGTATTATAGATCAATGAAAAATTCACTTATTATTAGGAACAATTTTAAAAGAAAGTAAAGACGTTAGCATACTCAACTGGCTAAATATATATTTAGAAAATGCTTAATAGTCCACAAAAGTAGCCTTTTTATCATTGTTTTGTTATAATTTGACCATCATTATGTGTATGGGGAACTTACGGTAAAAATATTCTAATTAAATGGTAAGCTATAATGTCAAAATGTTGGTGTTATAGCGATGGCAATATTATAATTGACCAGGCGCTCATAAACAGTAAAGAGCTCAATCAAACTAAACTATTTCCTCTACCAAATTACTAAAGCCTACCAAAGAGGCTCGTGCCGAAAGGTTGAATGAGTCACCGCGGGGCGCGGTGCGGGGCGGCGGAAAAGCGATCGAGAGGGCGAAAAAGCGACGTTGCATTTTTCTCCGTCCTCTTCCCACAAAGCTGTTGCCGTTTCTTTAATTACGCCGCGTCAAGATTTCCCTTTTCTTTTTATAATTAGTTTTTTTTTGTCGGTTGGTAATCCTGCTTTAGTTTCTTGGCGTAGTAAATTAGTGATTTTTTCTTATTCTTAAAAATACATGTCGAACGCCTGTTTGACAATTTAAACTCCTTCAAAACTTGGAAGATCCTAATTTTATTACATTGAACTAAACAACTTTTAAAATCATCACATTTTTTTTGCAAAATACGTTTCTTTTCTAACTCTTTGCAGCGTTTTTAATTAAATGTGTTAAAACCGCGAAAACCAGAGAAATGTAGTATCAAAACGAAATTATTATATTCTTATTTTGAACTGGCTAACATTATTTTATTAGAGAACAACATAAGAGATGGATGTTTTGTGATTTATAAAAAAAAAATTGACTGTGTCTATGAAATATACGCACATCAACATCATAGTCGGTATCCTGTAGATATAATTATGCGACACGACACGTTGAACAAAAAGCATATTCTACACATTCATGGAGCATTGATGTAATTATATAAGAAACAACGTTAATTGGTATTAAATGTAAGAAATTAAAAAATGATGACTTACTAGGAAATAACCTACTTAAAAAATTTAACCCAAAAATATCTCTTTTTGAACCAACGATACTTAAAAAGTCGCACTTATAAAGAACAAAAAATAATTAACACTTATTTTCAAACAGTATATAATTTTTTTTAATAAATCTGATTGGCACCTAAAAATACATTACATTTTATGACCAGGTGCAATCTGCGCACTAAAACTAAATTAGCAAATAATTTATCACGCTTTGTGCGCCTGCGCAACGGCATCGCAGCTTTTGTCGAATCTTGCGCAAAGCTCAAACACAATGGAGTCTTTACCTGGCCCTTTTATATCCCGTTTTTTGCGGATCCGACAACAATAAGATCTCATGCTACTATCTAAACTGTCAAATGTCAACAAGAATACTATTTCAAGACACTTTCTTCTTTATTTCAAACGTTATAGAGTAGTTATTTCATTGACGAAATAAAAAGGACAGCTGATGCGTTGAATTCAAAGTAAATGACACAGGTATTTATTATACCAAATAAATCGAAAAAATTCCCACTGTAGATTGAAAGTCTTCAGGCAGAACAAAGTTTACGTTCCACTTAAATTGTTTTTATTGAAAAAATTAATGGGTACCTGATTCGAACAGAAAATTTAATTTTCCTACTTAACAAGGAATATCGATAAAAACAGGCTCGTGCGCACATTCGAAACGAAAAAACAAAGTGCATCCGGCTAAGAGGTGCGCGCGCGCAGAGCAAAGGCAAGATGGCGGGCGTCCGGCGCGCCGCTTCCGTGCCCGCATCCGGCGCGTAACTCGACCCGTGCAGCATGCGGGCAGCCTTGCAGGATCGATTTGCGGGACAACCGTGAACTTGCACAAAGGCCTTATTTATTGCCTTTTACTTGAGCGTTAGTATGTTGTTTAATAATTTGGATCGAAACAATTTCAATTTATTTATAGAGTTAAGATAAAACTCTACAAACATTTATTTATATAACAAATATAAGTAAAAGGCAATAAATAAGGTCTTTGTCAAGGACAAAACATAGAGCTACTATGTGAAAGTAATATTTTGATTACAAAAAGTGCACTAAAATCTAAATCTTATTTTTTAAATACAATTTGAGAATTAGCATCGTTGGTTTAAAACGTACAAAATTGTTTAAATTTTAATAAACTTGATAATGATACGAACCGTCGACAATTATTGGTTTGAGTAGGTTTCTTCTAGGCAGGTTTGCTACCCCCCGACCCCATCGTCGCTAACGTTTTGCAATCATAATTTAGCCTATTTGAAAAAAAATTTTATCAGCTAGTTTTGGAAGCTACAAGACCAACTACCAACTCATTTTAGGTTTAGCACTTTTTCATATTTAACCACGTTTCCTTTAGATCAGGTGACTTAGTAGTCAAAAGATAAAGAGAACAAAAACTGCAGTTAGGGTATTAAGCTAAAAATCAGACAAACGGTCTACTCATCGCGAAAAACTCGAACTTGAATTCTTTATTCCTAGATTGTTAATTATTTTTTAAGGGTTAGTTAGTTTAGACTTTTGAGGAAGGGCGGAAACCGTCAGTTTTTCGAAGGTGTCGAGCGTTCCTAACGATGGTCATACTATCAGAGTGTGATCAGAGGCTCTCATGTCATGCCTTGTTCATAATCGAATGCATTGGCCCTTTAGCCAAACCTAAAATCTTATTTTCTGGTATAAAAAAACCTTAACATCGTACAACATACTGTATCCAATTTTCTGTTACATCATGCGCTTGTCATTTTCCGAACAACACCTGTCTATTATACTTCCTTTGAATATGTATACAAACAAATAAAATTGAACTGTCTGTTTGTTATGTTAAAATAACAGCTTTTTACTAAATGCATATGAAAGTATATACGGTACCTACCGATAACAAAAACACAATTTTTAAAATTTTTGTCTGCTTGTTTGTTCCCGGTAATCTCCGAAATAGCTAGACCGATTCTGACGGGAATTTCACTGGCAGATAGCTGATGTTATAAGGAGTAACTTAGGCTACGTGAGCGAAGCCGCGGGGCACAGTTAGTGAAAGCTAAAAGAAAAAGGTCGCTTCTTGGTTCTTGTCAGGCATTTGTTTTTTTATCAAATACTTGTGTTGTGGTTCTTCTTCTGTTCTTAAACAACAGTTTTACACAGGTATATGTAGATACCTACAGCAGACAACAACTTGCAATACGGTAGATACTACTATCTACCGTGGCCGTGTTGCAACGCATGTTGGTGGTGTCCTAATGCATAATTTGACCAAATTTCAAATAAAGGACCTTAATTTGGTCCCTTACTTCATTTAATTAAGTAAATTCCTCATTTATCATCGCACAATACAGTTTCAATTTAAACAGTTCGCGCACTGAATCATAATAAAGTGATGCACGAAAAATATTCTATGCGCGTCCCTTTGTGAGTCGATAGTCGTGAGACAAGGATAGACATACTCTCCCTTTCTTCAATTCGACGATGACACTTCCGAGAATCGTCTGCTTTTGAAGTATTTAAAATGCCCCACACACAGTACCGTTACTTTACTACTCGCTTTTTTGTACGTCTACAATCTTCAACATATCGGAGGGGAATCTCTCTATGCGAATTCATGCAAACGCTTATGCTTATTCAACTGTATAGTACGAGAAATAAAAGGCTTCTCTATTATTAATCGAGTACCAAAGCAAGTACTGGTGGTTAGGAAACGGTCGGCCATCTTTCTTTTTGAAATAGGAACGTCTATCCGTCTCAATTACATCGAAAGTAAAAATAAAATTCGTGTTTGGAACTAGCCAGTCGCCAGTTGCCAGTTGCCACCCCGCCCGTTCAAATGTCGACGAACGGGGAGGCGCGACGTGCGACGTTGCCAAAACGGAAAGTGAAATTTCGTCACACTCTCCCTCTCATTCACACACACCACAACACGGATAGTTCATTCCCGTAACTTATGCGTCTGTGTGGGAGTAATTCGGCAGACGCCGTTCGCTTGTATGAGTTTGTTTTGATGAATATTGTACGTGGGGTTTTGTTTGTGTGCTTTGGAATTTGTATGAGAGTTGCATGTACTACGGCAAGTTTCCGTGTTCGATCGGCTTTCGTAGACAACTCTACAGAGTCGCGTTTCTAAAGAATTAAAGTTATTCGATGTTTTGAACGTGAATTTTCTTATTTTCCTTTTTAAAAGCTTTTTAGATAGAAATTTTCTTCATTAAACTTCGCTGTCAGCGTTTATCGTCTTGTTTCTTAAAACAACTAAAAGTAATTATTGTTGCTATAATCTCACCGTGAGTTTCTGTTTCTGTATATCCGTTAACATTTGTCCACTCTCACCGGATGTATTTTCCACTGATGAAATAAGGCTCGTTTTCACCAACCCTAGCAGACGCCTAAATCGGATGCTTAAATATTTAGGAGTTGACTAGGACAAAATTACGTTTCACCAACCTTTAGGAGTGTTCTAACGGTTTATACTTAGGACTTTAGGAGTTACTTAGTTTGGCGCCGCCTTATTCGTCGTTGGTGAAAACGGGCATAAATGTATTTGCTTTCTTTCTTTAATGTGAAGTGAATACCTATGTGGTAGACGGTAACACGCTCTAGAATAGATTACAAGCGATCTTAGTTCAGCAGGAAGGTCGCCCACCGAACCCCGATATTACTTATACTCACCTTGCTTCTACCAGCCCCGTGTTGAAAGAAGTTTCCGTAACTTCCGTCGCTTTGCCAGTCATACGTCTGTAAAGCAGAACCAGTGGCGCAAGTACGGAACTTTGCGATCCATAGCGATCGATAAATTGACAGTTGAAATTGACAGTCGATAAGTTAAAATTAGAAATAGGTAAGTCGTTCATTTTTTTCGAAATAACTTTTCTCCCGAGAACGAAAACTAATCTCCGAAACTAGTTTTGCGTTGACGACAAGTTTTACTTATACTTTTTAAAGAATAAAGTTGCAAAAGTCTTGCAAAATACCGCAGGTAAATAACCTCGGCAAATTCACAGCAAATACCAAAATTACAGCTCAAATGGTGCGTGCCTAGCCGAATATTCTGGGTGGGGAATCAATCTATTTGAACATATTGCGGTGGTAAAAACAACCCCACCGTAGTGGTTAATTGATGACTGAGGAGGGTAGCAAAGTGCATTTTTGGAATGGATAAGGCCTTGAATTATTGTTATTATAATTTCAGTAATGAATATGACTTCGTTTTATTCTATTGGATAATGGAACGAGTTAGTCGTTGGTCTGATGATAATAAGCATAAAGCCAGCACATAACAATAGCAGTGGCACTCAAAAATACTTTATTGTACACTAGATTAAGTGCTGCCACATATTGACCCACCGAACACGATCACTAAACGTGATCACTAGTGGTTAAATTAAGCCACTAAATCTAGACACGCCTCTCGACGCAGTCACCAATGGCTGGTTGTGGCCTTCAGTTGCAGCCACTGGTGGCATAGAATAGAGAGAACAGAAGGGACGCTCGAGCGTTTAGATAGGCAGTTCTTACGCCCAGCCGCAGCGTTAGGGTTGGTATTGGTAGCCCCGACTTTTGTAGAATAATTGTAGATAGATAATCTCTCTATTTGCACACTACTTTGAAAAATAATAATAAACTGAAACTTATTTTAACATAATTTAGTAGTAGTGTTTTAGCGCTTAAAGCGATTTCTTCCAGACAACCAAATGGAGAGAGAAAGATAGTATAGGTACTGAAGACTGGTAGTGCACTACAAAAATTACATCACAGTAAATAGAAAGCTACAATATACCTATATACTAAAATTATTGCATTATTTATAAACCTACACAGAATTAATATCTTGTGTAGTAAAAATATAAATCAGTAATTGTTCTTTAAGTTTTTCTTAATTTCTTGACAAAATTCTCAGTGTTTTTAATATGCAATCTGTAGGGATATGAACTAGAGAAAGAAAAGTACGATTAATCCATTACTCTTCACTGCTATTTCACCTTACTTTCGTAGATAACCATAGACTGGTTGACCTTTTGAGTTTATAATTTTTTTACGGCCTAAGTTCCCAAGCCCTTCTGTTCTCTCTCTGCTTTGTGTGGTCGAGTAAGCGCGAGAGGCGAGCGACAAACGCGGCAACCACCTCAACTTGTGGTTTGGTCAGCGCTATTCAAACGCTCAGTTTGCGCCAATGCCGTATAAAATGTATGAAAAATTTTGTCCACATCGTGTGGTCACGTAATTTTCCGTGTTCGGTGGCCCAGTGTGCGGCAGCATCAAAAGTAACAATGGTACAGAAAAAAACATTTTATAACAAAAGTACTCTGGATGGACTTATATTGGTAAAAGCGATCTCTTCCAGTCAACGTTAGGATGGAGAGAACTGACTGAACTAGTACTGATACTGGAGTGATAGAGGCCGGTGGCGTTCATAAATTATGAAATATTTTTTTAATTTTTATTTTATGTATTTAAAAAAATCATTCATCACTTGTAACCAAACGTGGAAATATTTAGAAAATACTAAAAACAGATAAATAACATAATTTGAACAACATTTTGAATAATCACTTAACGTCACCGAAATATCTTTTCTAAGGAAGCCAGAATTGGTGAGAGAGAGCGCCCCATGTTGTGCCAAATCCTATAAAAGACAGTATATTACAAAATGTAATTTTATTTGTAGTGTTTTGAATTTGACTGCCGTAGCACGGTGAAGTTTTATTGCTGCTATAAAGAAAAATATAAACAATGGAGGCCTTTTTCATGCCTATTGCGGGTTCTACCACTGGCTACTTAGATCGGAGTTCTCCAAATGTGAAAGAAATGACGCTCGTGTGATCGTCAATTAAATTCCCAATTCAGACAGCTCATATCGAAATGCTCTTTAGAATAATCCGAATTTGAAGCAATGTGGACCTCGGTTCATGAGTTAAACCTAGTTCATAAAACTCCGGATCAAAAGGTTTGGTGAACTCGGACCTTATAAAAACTGAATAAGGAATCAGAAATATGTCATATTTCCACATTTTTTTTACAAAATTCAAAAAGTATAAACCTACTTAGCTCGGCATATCTTGGCAGATACGTTAATGCTTGCCTTATCTTGTCACTTACGGAAGTATCGAGCTGTCGGACCACTCGACCACACAATACTGGCAACTCTAAATAAAGCTGTTAACCTTCGCACCGATTGTTGAGGGCACATCGCTCGAGGCGCGAAAATCCGATAACTTTCCCCCCCGCCCTCCCCTCTCCTGTTACATGGAATAGATGGCAGTACATTAACTCACGTACTGCATTTTCGGTGAAGTCCAAGACCAACAGAAAGGTCTTTGGAACAAAGCGTACTGCACTTTTGAATTAAATAGCGGTTTGGAGCGCTACAAAAAGGTAAAAATAACATAAGGAGTATTTGACACAAAAATACGAGTTTGTCATTATAGTAGATAATATTTAGGAGAGTTTAAAAAATATCAGTGATATAACAGAATAGTGACTAAGAGAGCCTTAAGTTTAAATAATAGTACTAGAGAGTAAAAAATGTAGTTACAAGGACTTGAAGTTGCGTTTTGTTAGCAAAGTTTCCTCTCTCTTGCTAACCCCAAAGAAGATTTGGCGTGAAGACTTTAGAAATAGTCCTAGTTACAAGACACGTAAGGTATAAATTAGGTAAGCGAGCGCTAACGAATAGAAAACAAAATATTTTTTTATTCAAAATACCATAATTATAAATTAAAAAAAGATTTAGAGGCTAAAGAATAATATTAATGTGACTAGGTGATTATGCAAACAATCATAAGAAACTTGAATACTGTCTCTCCCTTACAAGGTGTAAGCGCCCCACCCCCTTCACCCCTCCCGCCTTTAATGGCATAAAAAATCAATTTCCCGACGAAATTACGCCGAGTCGACAAATTGCGAACGCGTCTAGTCTATAATCGAGTGTTTTCGGTCTGATGTACACGATTTTTTAACAATAATCGAGAAATCTCTCGTTGGGATTCTAAAAGCTGAAACACATTTTTTTTCACTCCTATAAAATACTAAAAAATATTTTATATTTATTTTGCATATGGATACATAGTCTACATTTTTTTTATTCTGTTGGATTACGAGCTGAGCTGGAACCATACATTTAAATAAACTAAAAAAGAAGTCGATGTGTAAACCTCCTTATTTTTTTAAGGAAAGTTGTTATCCTACCTTATGTAGAAATATATTGCGAATTGTAAACTTTTTTTTTAGTTTTAATATTTGGCGTCAGTGTTTTTACCCGAATTCTTAATTTTCCAAATTCGTTTTGTTATACATTCTTATTGTATTGTGGTATTTAATAAAGAGTGGTAATAAAGAAGTTGTCTATACATATCTAAAAAAAGTAGACAAAACTATATAGAACGAAAGATATCGAAATTTTACCATTAGGTACGCTCAAATTTTTTCCACCCTTTCGTCCATTACTTTCAATGACACAGCGTTTATTATTATTTTAAAGTAAAAATTGTCCTATTTTTCAATTCTGTATTTTTTTTATGTTATTTAGTACGAGGAGATCCGCAGGAGAACGAAAGTCACCGACATAGCTCTCAAAGTAAGCAAGTTGAAAATGCAGTGGGCAGGCCACATCGTTTGCAGAACCGATAAGCGATGGAAGAAAGGTTCTTGAGTGGCGATCATGAACCGGAAGACGTAGTGGCTGGCCCTCCACTAGGTGGACCGATGACCTTGTCAAAACCTCGGGGAATCGTTGGATGCAAGATGCGAGTAGCCGATCCAAGTGGCGTTCTATGATGGAGGCCTATGTTCAGCAATGGACATCTTCCGGCTGATGATTAAACTACTTTTAGTGGGTTTGGGTACCGTAAGAACCGGCTAAGGGAATATCCAGGGAATGGGCAGTAACATTTTCCTTCATCAACATCATATTTTACTGCTATCACCATGAACATATGTTCCATAATCAAGTGTTCCATCAACTGCACTGCACAGGCTGTTCCCAAGGTTAACCTAACACCATACCACCTTTAACTTCATAAGAATATACTTTTAATCGTCACTACATCAATAGACAAACGCTAAGCTATTAGATATATTTTTTTATTAAATCAAAGAAGAAATGGACGCATGCTGTAAAGCTGTATTCGGTTCTCTCTGCTTACTTTAAATTGAGACTTCACATGATCACTCGTTTGACATCCCAAAACACTCGTACAAAGTCCAGTTTACTGACGAATGAAATGAAGAGTAACCAAATAGCATACTATCTCAAAATAGTGAAACAGAAAGTAATGAAACGAGTACATCCCAAAAGCCCACAGGGCGTTCCCGCGGCCAATTTCACGGCTACAATAGGCCCAAACGAGCGTCGCAATGTCAGCATTAACTAACCAACATTTGCACGGGAATTTAAACAAGTTCGATTACGCTTTAGAACTTTGCCACTGCAACAAATCACACTACTGCCTCTGATAGTGCATCCGCTATGGAAGTATTCATTGGGACATGGTGCTAGAGTGTCCACACTTTGAGTGTATATGAGAGCCAGACGTGTGCGTACATGAGGCGCACACAGACGACATTTCCATGTGTCCCGTTGCAATGTCCGCGTGACCTTGAAGCGAGGGTGAAAGTGCTACCCGCCCTTCACTCCGCAACACCCCTCCTTCCGCGATCTATTTGGAGATCAACCTCAATTTGGTTTAAAATTCGAATGTGGAATTTTCCTTTCGTGCCGCCCAGCATTATATACTCTTTGAGCCGCCATTGATAATTTTCTTCTTTTTGCGGCCAGTGTTAAGTTCTGTAATAAAAAGGTTTTATTTTAATCGTGGTTTTGCAAATATTTTCATTTCTGAAAACGTTGTATAGTATATTTTGACGTTAGAAATTCGCTTACCGGTTAACACTGTCCGGCAAATTTTGCTAGCGTGATATTTTAGATTAGATTGTTCGACTTCCCTTACACCTGCTTACGCTAAACAAGATGTGACAAATCGGCAATTCAGTTCATCAAAAAACTTATTTTACTATACTAATGCTCAGTTTTAATAAATCGGAAATTGTGATAAAGTTGGATTTGTGACAAGTTATCTGCCAAGCCATTCGGTTACGCAGTAAATTGTTAAATAAACAGTAAGGTTCTATAAAAATATATAGTTATTTACTCGTACATTTTATTTAAGTACTTTTGCTTTTTTGTAATGTATTCAGTCAAAATCATAGTACGAAATCTAGGTTGCTATCGTCAAATATTCAACGTCTACAAGAAAACCCTATTTAAATAAAAAAAAAATTGAAACAAATTATTGCCTGACTACTACGTAAAGATAGCATCTTTTGGTTTTATTTGCTACATAATTAAAAAAATTACCAAGCTCTTTTTCAGATTCAACCCACTCTTTTCCGTATGTTTTTAAATATCTCAGGAATATAAGGCATATTTGATTTTTAAAATTTCTAAATCCTTTTTAAATTCTATCAAGATCTCATGATCAATATGATATATAAGGAATTTAGCTTTAGTTCTGTGATCTGCGTAGTGATTTCAAACTATGGAGTAATTGAGTTGCATGAGTAGTTACTCGAGCTTTGTAAGCAGTGTAACTTGTGTAAGCTTGGCAAGAACTGTAATAATAGAAACTTTTCCGTAACATCAAATGAAAACTCATAATGTAACCAACCGCTATATTTGTAGAAAAAAGTTAGCAAAACGCTACGAGCGTAGCGCTCTCGTAGCCGCAAGCTACGAGCTACGTCTATGTAAGTACTTCCGATATTTCGTATTTTTTTTTTCCAACTCTGAAGGGGAAAGAAAACATATTTTCAGGGTAAATGGAATATCTCTTTACATTTAAAAATCCGCTAAAAAGTATTTTTTGTTAAAAATACAAAAAACATTTTTTCACTGAAACATGTAACAATGAACCGTGTTCTTTTTGTACCTATTATATTTAACGTAAGGCTTGTCATTGCGGTAATATTTTTGTTCGTAGCTTTGAGAAAGTTTGCACAAATTATACAAAAGCTCGTCATGGTCTATAAATTTGTTATATTTTTAATCGTCTTCCAAAAAAATAGATTAAAACCGTTTCTTTTTATTCTGTTGATTAGCGTTTCATCATTATCTTATCTTCTTTCTTATCTGTGGTAAGCACGCTTAACCTAGCTTGGATTGGCTTAGGATTAGCTCTTAAGTGAATCAATTCGAACACACCGATAAGTCTACAGACTCCTATGCATTTCAAACGAAAACATACTCATCGACAACTTTATTACGCTCCCACTGCTGGGATACCGGCCTTCTCTCAGAGAGAGAGCATGGGGCATAATCCACCACGCGGGCGCAGTGTGGCTTGGTGGATGACACATGTCATCCACCCCTGAATTTTGTGGTTATTGAACATGCGGGTTTCCATACGATGTTTTTCGTCACCATTTAGAGCGAGTATATAGATATGTTATATCGATGTTATAGATAGATAGATAGGTAGATTTTTTTATATTATTAGACAAGTATAAAATACGGAACGAAGTGTTTTGGTAGAACTGTTAGATTGCTATCTAAAACTGTTAAACACTAATGTCTTGAAGTTTAAATCTCTTACCTTTTTACTTCGAAGTACGTATCAAAGTACCACAACGCCTAATAGGATACGTCATGAATCCAAAAAATCCTTGTGAAAACATTAAACCTAACATTTCACATGATTACCTTACTACATACCAAGCTTGGACCTGACTGCGGCGGTAGCGAAGACAAACATTTCAAATTAAAAAAAAAACAGGTAGAGTTAGTTTTAGTTTAGTATTAGTTTTTATGGATAGTTTGAGGTATCCGTTCCTATTAAACTAGCAAAGTTGGACATGACCTTGAGGCCAGATATCCCAAACATTAATCGGGGCAGACACTCCCCAGACTGACCCTTGCAGGGGATGTAAAATTTAATCTCAGAGTTTTAGCTCCTACTTAACCCCTCAAACAAAAAGGGATGTTGAATTTGAAGCCTTTATAAACATTTATGTGACATTATAATTTCCGATAGCTGATAATGAAAATATGTCACCATTGTATGTAGAATAGAAGAATAGAATAGAAAAACATTTATCCAGCACAATCGATGTAAACATAGAAAAACATACATGAGAAGAATATACACATACAATTTAAAACATTACATATACAAACAAAAAACAAAGTAGTGCTGGAAAGGCCGTGGCTCAGCAATAGGTGGTAGGTGGTAGGTGGTTTCCTACTACGTTTGAACAACCAAACAACCAAGACTATGGTTGAGAGTGATAACTGAAACTCAAAAGCTCTCAAATAATAGATTTTAAGACGTTACAATATCACTGCTAACTGTAGTAACCAGACCACCTACTGCGGTCTATTATCCGGATTAGTCTGACTAGAATTAAAAGAATACAGCTGATTTCCGCTGAGTTTCTCTTGCAACAAACCGGGTACCACGAATCTTCATAAAAATACGTACCAAAAGGAGAATGGGATAGTTTTAGACTCGGGTAGCTCAGTTACAAAGATGGCATGCAGGGTTAGAATTGGTCACTGGTTCAATGTCATCAATTTCTTTTTCATAACCAAAGACGTGGTTTCACATGTCCTGTAGCAAAAGAAAAAGCACTTACAAGCAAGTACGTTCAGTTCATGCCCCACTCATACATAACGTAAACAAACCGTAATCCTGACCTTGTTCAGATAACCAGGCATTAATCCGGCAGACGCGCGCCAGACGGCGATCCGCCGAGGGACTGATATCCGGACCCTCGAAGGGTTCACACCCGGGCCGGGAGGAGCCACATTTATTTCGGGCCCGGGCCGTGTGTGACCTCAGACGTAATGTCCTTAAATTTCCTTGTTGATGTGGGTGTTGCGGGCGTACGTTTAGTAAGGCTTCAGGGTGGATTGAACTCCAGCGACGCCACATCATGCGAGTCAACATAAATAACGTCCAATGATCAGATAAATTTCGACCCCTAAGTAGGATGCTTTGTATCTAGATTAGAAATACGAGCACCACAAAGCTAACTATAATTCTCAGACGCAAAACAAGCACTCATTTTTCAATGATCCATTTTTTTATGCTTCCTGAATTTACAAAATGTGGTATTAAATAGTATGGCTTTTGGGAAAATAATAGCAGTGGTAACAAAAACAGGTCTATTCGCCTGAATTAATGCCAAAACATTATTTAGAGTAACCTCAACGTTTCTATGAAGTTGCATTCATCATGGTGACGAGATTCGCCATTTGCCTTCGCCATTCGCAGAAGACTAGAGGAGCGGGTATGTTTTGAGCGACAGGCGTTGCTCCAACTAGCCGAAGTTTATTATGAATTTATTTGAATCATAAAGGCAGCACACAATGCTTTTGATAAAATTTATGAAATTTTAAATAGTACCGTTTGAACAATTTGTTCAAGTAAATTATTCAAATTTCAATTTGATCCTTGAATAAACTCAATCGTTTATTGTAAAGTAAACAGATTTAAAGTTTTAACGGATAGTCCATTTTGTTAGTTTGTTTAAAGCCACCCAATTCTGAATTACCCAGAAGACTTGGTTTCGAGTCCCGTTGGCAGCGAATTTTTGGATATATATACGAGTATTTGAACATTAATCATTTATTTTCTGAGGTTACAAAATAATTTAGTCAGCATTCAACGAAAAAGGAGGTGGTAAGGTTACGACGTAGCTTATCAGTAACATGTTTGACATGACCAATAACAACACTGAAAAGAAAAATCCCCAATTCCTCATTTTATCCGTCACTTTATTACCTACTGTAGGGACACAAAGTCACATAAAACTCTCATACGTTTGTGTGGATCCCTGGGATCGTAATCCGCGTGGAGGTCAGGATCAGGCCAGGGTTCAAGTCGCCCCGGGGCGGGGGTGTGTCCCGAATAAATATTTATGCTATGTTTTGTCACTGTGTTGTTGTGATGCCGTTATTTTTACTGTCTTGCGATCAAATATTTAAGCATACGCAAATATCAACAAAGAGGAGACAAATATTAGTTATACTTGTTTGGAAAAGCTATACAATATTATACCTATTTACTAGCTATTGCCCGCGGTTTTCACCCGCTTTCCCACAGGAACCGTCAAACCGATCTGTCAAATTAAATCTACTTGTCAACATTATAAAACTTTATTGATAGCTGTCAATTTATTAACAGCTGTCAATGTCAATTTTATGTCACACTAACTTCTGGCCGTGGATTTCACCCGCGTTCCCACAGGAACCGCGTATTTTTCCAAGATAAAAAGTAGCCTATGTTACTCTCCGGTCCATAAACTATATCTATGCAAAAAACCACGTCGATCCGTTGCTTCGTTACTGCGTTAAAGAAGGACAAACCAACAAACACACTTTCGCATTTATAATATTAGTATGGATTAACTACAATATTAAAGCAATAAAATCTCTATAAAATCTTTGCTTTACCAGACAAAAACATTACTGTAAAAAATTTCATCATTGCGAAGCGAAAATGGCAAGTGATCAGCGAAAGAACTCTCCAGTGATTAAACATGGCGGAACATTTCGGCAGGGTTTAGAAAATAACAATGAGAAATAGTATGCTTTGTACACACCTAGGTGATCTGCGCGACTGCAAGCGCCACGAAAGCGACGACCACGCGTCTCCACGTGTCTCCCACTCTGCAGGACTAGCGTCAAGCAAGTGAAGTAAAGTTACTGGGCTTATGAGACTTAATCCCTAATGACTCAGGGTAACGAGCCCAATTAAGTGCCACGCAGGTCTTTGTGTTTCAAAGTTCTGAGTGCCACTGCAATTGTTATGGACCAGCGTCTTACCATCAGGCAAATGGTCAGCTCGTCTCGTTATCCATTAGTATAAAAAACACACACAAACTTTAGTTTAATATTTACGAGAAAGCTAATTCAATTCAAAATTTTTTATTTGATGCATATTACTAGCAAAAATTTAACAGATATTAAATAGAAACAATAGTACTTCCTTTGTAGTGGCTGAGCTTCAGATGTTTACGTTAGCCGTATAGGCATCTGCGTTCTTCAGAAACATAATATTAAACGAAAACAAACTAAAGGATTTTATCTATTATAGTAGCCATTTAAAATGCGATAAACATTAAAAAAACAAACACTGAGTTTTTTTACTCTAATTAATTTTTGTTAAGCTCTCCAAAGTGTTTCTAGGGAACTAATCACTCTGTACGTACATTCTTGCATTGAAAATACTGCCCAGGCAGTCAGTGGAGCGTCGTGTTATTTCCGTGGTTGTTCCGCTCCCCCACCGAAGCATTGCTATTCGCTTAGGTATGCTCGCAGCTTTAGTGTGAATAACACTTAGCACTATGAGAAATGAAAACAGAAATGAACAAGTCTGCACAACTGTAGTAAAAGAAAATGTTATATGAATTATTGTACAATCACCCTAAATTCAGGTCTACGACATATTTATTACCTACTTGAACACGCCTAAATTTTTGCGAAGATGTTATAACTTTTGTAGATATGAATATTTTTGTTTTATATAAATTACTAGCTGCTGCCCACGGTTTCACCCGCGCGGATATATTGGATTTCACGGATTTTATTTTTTGCGCGGAAACCTAATTCTTTTTCGTGATTCGTAATTTTTTCATTTGAATCCTTTAGAAAAACATCAGTTAACAGATTAACGAATTGTAAAATATGTAATGAAATTTTGAATAACGAAAATTTTAGACCAGACGCCAATTCCCAAACCATAATAAAAATAATCCAAGCAACTTTCACAATTAACAAACTAAAGCCACGAATAGTAAATTATTGTTAATTTACGGTACAACTTTGTTACACCAACTTCTATTGTTTAGAATTAAGTTGTGGGTACTCATTGTCAAAACTCTCTCAACTTTAATATTAAATTCTGGTTCTGGCATTGTTTCGTTTATTGCTTTACAATGTCTGCTTACATTATACAGAAAAATTGCAAATTTTATGTTCAAATTTTAATAAAAACTTAAAGCCATTTTTTCGTAATATTTATCACTTTTCGAAAACAACTTAGCATTCATTATTAGAAACTTTCAAAGTATTTTTAGAATACTACATGCTATAGCACCGACCACGCATCAGTTTCGCTATTCAGCGAGGTTATGTCGCGAGCTTTCTGGGTACCCCTGTAAGGTCTTGTTCGATTTATAATAAACTAATAGGTCAAGGCAATGCCGCCAGCACGCTGGGTAAGCTGCCGAATGGTAGTCGGCTAGAACATTCGGATTATCAATAGATCTGCATTGGCTTGTAGATAGTTAATAAAGGCTTTTAGCCCGTTAAAAATATAGGTTGATATTGGTAATTAATGGAAAATTTATTGTTAAAATTCATTATGTATGTATGAATAATTTTATTTTTTATTTTATTGGTAACGAGATGGGCTGGTCGTTTGCCTGATGGTAAGCATAACACCGGCCCATAACAATTGCAGTGCCACTCAGAACTTTGAAACACAAAGGCCTGCGCGGCACTGCAGTGTGCTCGTTACCCTGAGACATTAGGTATTAAGTCTCATAAGCCCAGTAATTTCACTGGCTACTTTGCTCATCAAACCGGAACACAGCAATGCTTGCACACCATTGCTTGGCGGCAGACTTCACGAGCAAAGCGGTGGTACTAACCCAGACGGACACTAACAAACTTTTACACAGGCTTATAATTTTAATATAATAAATCGGTACCAATAAAGGGAACATTCTCAAAATACTGTCAGCCTTAACGCGTTGAATTTATTAGCTCCACTTGTTCTTCTACGTCGCGTTTCTTCGCGCGCTTTTTAAGTAATTCGTTTTTTTAACCACAAACGTAGTATCCGGTTACCACCAGAAATCATTTCAATTGTTTCGTGACCACAACCTAAAACGCATCTCACTGAAAAAATAAAAAATAAACGGAGCAATTCCCAGACCTCTGTAACGCTTCGAGTGCAACATTACCGTAAACCCTGAGCCCCCAGAGGTCGTATAAGGAAAACGGAGGGACCCCCGGACAGGGCCGCTTTATAGGGGTCGGTCTGTGACATTGAACCCGGACCTTGGTATTGTATGTTTTGTTTACATACTGAATTTCAGTCTGAAGTATCATTGCAAAGTTTAACGTTTCATTGAAATTTCCGTCATCAAAAAGCTAGCATAAAATTTAAAGAAATAACATAAATCCGTACTTATATTTATGAAGGTCCGATTTCCAAAAAAGAACGAAGATTAATTTTCAAATTTTGGTTTTATTAACCGATTTAAAATCTCTCTCTCTCTCTCAAGACGACGGCTGGTCGTTATGTCAGCACTATCACTGTTTTTTAATGTAATTTATAAATCTGTAATTTGTTACTTATATAATATAACTGGCTTCTGCCCGCGGTTTTCACCCGCGTTCCCACAGGAACCGTGCATTTTTCCGGGAAAAAAAGTAGCCTATGTTACTCTCCGGTCCATAAACTATATCTATGCCAAAAATCACGTCGATCCGTTGCTCCATTATTGCGTGAAAGAAGGACAAACCAACAAATCAACAAACACACTTTCGCATTTATAATATTAGTAGGATTAATCGCTATTTCCTATCTGACTCATCTATTATAATATTAAAAGTTTTTACAGTTGAACTTCCTAATAGTACATTGCAACTGCAAACTAGTGAAAGCTAGCAATCTTGTTCAAAGTAGTTTTATTGGAACTAAGATCACGTAACGTAAAAATAGCTGTTTTATCCAAAATAAATTGCAAAACAGTAATTTTTACAATTTTTATTATACACCGCATTCATTTCATTGTGTCTCAAAAATTAGCATAACGTCGATAGTTTTATTGTTCTCCAACAAATCACAAAAGCCGTGAACATTGTTCAAACTTATGAGTCAGTGTTGAGATGATGGTACTCGCACTCGCACAATGTGTCTGACTCACTCGCCAATCAACGGGAGCTTTTGTGCGAATTACGATTTTCGGATTATTGTTTCGTCCTGTCTTTTATAGCCAACTAGCTGCTGCCCGCGGCTTCACCCGCGCGGAGATATTGGATTTTATGGTTTTTATTTTTTTTGCGCGGAACCCTAATTATTTTTCTAAAATAAAAGTAGCCTAAATTACTCCTTGTAACATCAGCTATCTGCCAGTGAAAGTCCCGTTAAAATCGGCCCAGCGGTTTCGGAGACTACCCGTAGCAAACAGACAGACAGAAATTTTAAAAATGGTTGTTTTGTTATAGGTCCCGTCTAAACTTTCATATGCATTTGGCAACAAGCTGTTATTTTTCACGCACGCTGATTCTGGAAACTAATAAAGGATTATTGAATTGTTAACATGACTAGACTCAGGAGCAAAGCCTGCCTCTTCAAATAGATTGACATTACCGATCTGTCCAAGTGTTGTTTCTAATGATTGTTCGAGTGTGAAACAGAGGCACATTCCTCGTGCTGAGAATCTGTGCCAGCGTGGTCTAATTCGACAATCGAGCCGCCATCCGCCGCTCCACGGCGGATATGTTATGATGCTAGGACGCGCGTCACCATGTGACGATACCACAAGTATTTGTCTGCAGCGAGCATCCTGCTGCTAGTGGCGTAGTTCCTGCCAGTTTTTTTTTTATGTTATTTGGTAACGAGACGAGCTGGTCGTTTGCCTGATAGTAAGCATAACGCCGGCCCATAACAATTGCAGTGCCACCCAGAACTTTGAAACACAAAGGCCTGCGCAGCACTGCAATGCGCTCGTTACCCTGAGACATTAGGTATTAAGTCTCATAAGCCCTGTAATTTCACTGGATACTCTGCTCATCAAACCGGAACACAGTAATGCTTGCGCACTACTGCTTGGCGGCAGACTTCACGAGCAAAGCGGTGGTAATAACCCAGACGGACACTCGCAGAAGAGTTAGTCCTCCCACTAACAAAAAGTTTGACACGTAGTCAGAAAGCGTGGAGTAAGGTAGACGCTGTTTTGTTTATGTTAGACTGGCGCTAGACGTTGATGCATGTTTGCGTTTTGCTGTCAAAATCAACATGGTTTTGTAACAAGCGCGGATTACGAAGTATATACTATACGCTCACGCGCGGCTTGAAATATACCATGAAACAGACAAAAACAGCAATACGGTCAGATAGTGCTGTTTCTTTCATTCTCTCGAAGCCCTGCCTGCAGGGCTAACATGCGCGCCACGACAAAATTTTGTCTACTGTTTTGTCTCGCTCTTTCTCTCGCGAACATGAGACAAATGCACGACATAAGCATCGAGAAAATTTTGTCACGGTGCGCATGTTAGCCCTACTGGGCTCCAAAGCGACGACTGCTTCGCTGCATAAGTACATCACTTGCGCTCCACCACGTATTTACCGCACCTTCTGCACTGGATTATTTAGTAGATCAAATAGGTTGCAAACAATGTTATGTCTATTTATTAGGATTTCCTTTAATACCGCTTATAATATTACGGTTAGAATTATCCTTAATAAATTGTTATATAAAAATAAAAAATTCCAAGTTCAAATATAAAAAAAGTATTAGGTACTAAGCACATTCATACTAAGTTTCAAATTACAATCGGATTTAGTTCACTATCTCGCCGCTAGAGGCCGTACCATCGCCACGCCAGTCAAAGAGAACATCCAACTAGTGTGCGTCCCGCGTCACTCGCCGTGATTGCGCTGAATTGAGCTTCCGTCGTCGACAGGATAAAAAAACCGGCCGTGTCCTCGGCAGCCGCATTAAACAATAGCCAATCTACTGTCTGAGCCGGCTGGGCGTAGCACACGAGCTGATTTGGTCAGCTGATCTGCGATTTTTTTTTGTGTGTGTTCTAGTTTGTGTATATGCCACTATACTTGACAAGTGTATTAGACGGCCCTGTTACTGAATTCGATCAGGACTGGGGCAAATTTTGCATGGCGAGCATAAAGATTATTATCGAGTCTTGGGTGTTTGTGATGTGCATATATATATGTCCGCACACTACACACTGCTACCTGCAACACAGGGAATCGTAGTACATAGATATGAATGTGTAACTGTTTAAACTGGTAAAAGCTGAAATCAAGTTTCGTACAGAACACAAGACTATACCTACACAAAGGATCATAATTTGTTTCTAGTGTAAAATTTATTAATAAAGCAAAATAAGGAGCAGGCCTTTGAGATTCAAAGTATTGTGTGGCACTCCTGGGCTGGCGTTATGCTTACCATCAGGCCAAAGACCAAGCTCGTCTCTTTACCCACTAGTATTAAAAAAGTGTATCAAAATCTATAAATAGTTGTGATACGGTTGTACCAAGGCCGAATGAACTCTTCTGATGTAAGCATAGGCTACATAGCACGTGCCCTAAAAAGGCTTGCATTTTTCATATCACTAAAATTATTGGGGCTTAAATCTAAATTAATGTTCTAACGTTTAAGTAGGTATTTACTACTGTTGAGAACTGAAGCTATAGTTTTAGCTTTTAATAATAAAATTCACTGGTGTTCTGGTGATAACTCTATGTTAAACTGAAACTTGACATCAAGCAAAAAAACAAACGAAAACTATCTATAAAAACTATTAAAAAAACAAACACAGTCCAAAAGAGGTGCGTTCAGCACAACTACACATAACATTTTATGTGCGTTTTGTCTAATTAAAACAAAAGTTAACACTAATTTTTAAATTCCTGTTGTACAACAATAATCCCGGTTTTTTACCAGAATCCTTCGTCAATTTTTTTTTTATGTTATTTGGTAACGACACGAGCTGGTCGTTTGCCTGATAGTAAGCATAACGCCGGCCCATAACAATTGCAGTGTTACCCAGAACTTTGAAACACAAAGGCCTGCGCGGCACTGCATTGCGCTCGTTACCCTGAGACATTAGGTATTAAGTCCCATAAGTTCACTGGATACTCTGCTCATCAAACCGGAACACAGTAATGCTTGCACACTACTGCTTGGCGACAGACTTCATGAGCAAAGCGGTGGTAATAACCCAGATGGACACTCGCAGAAGAGTTAGTCCTCCCACTAACAAATTATTGGCAACACTGAAAAACAGTCGAATAATTTTAGCCCGATATGTGTTGTCTACACACCATCCGACCAAATCAGCCCGTCTGTAGGTCGCGCTACATGTGTCGCTCTGACGAGCCGTGATTGGAGAATGATTGAATTGTCGGACGAAATTGTGGTTTCAAAATAAAGGACACACTGATATTGATACTTTAGATGGAGCGTACAACTAGGTACACTGATTGAGAAAATGGTTTATGGGACTTTCGCGACAGGCAGTCAGCGGTTGGCTTGGTAGTTTCATTCTACTTATATAAAGGTAACTGTAAAGTAAATTGTTGAAGCTATCTTCAATATTTTGCCAGTGATAGCGATGTTGACTACCGATTTGTTGGTCAAGTTCAAGACCTTAAGCGAGGTTGAGATTTCAGGAAAGAAAAATATACGCAATCATAGAGCATGGAGCCTTTTCCAATGCTTGACTGGCTAGCTACGACACTTAATATAAAAATCTGGCGCCAAATACGTGTCGTTTTATTCTGGAAGCTGACCTTAAGAGCCAGTGCTGTTCTAGATCGTCATCGATCCTACATAGTCACTTACCTAATATCATAATGAGAACTATCTCAACTTTCAATTCTCAAGAAACCAGTAACTTCCCTGAACTGGTGGTCAAAACTGCTGTCTGAGAGTGACGATAACAGTGCCGCACAGGACTATTCTATGCAAAGTTCTGTGTAGCACTGCAATTTTGAACGTGGAAAAAAGTAACAAATCCAAACTTCCCCAAACCAAATAGCAAAACTAGTCAACCAAAACACCCGCGAAATATCAATCATATGAATACCCAATAGCCAAATAACGCGTTTTCAGGGCAATTTGCACCCTATCAGCCCCCTTGCAACCCCTGCCCTTCAGGTAATGAATCCGAAAACACCTGTAACCTTGGGGATGGTTGAGATCGATAGTGGGGTGACGAGATCTGATTTATTTTAGCTGACTTCACAGAAGCGTGTGTAATGTAACTGCCCTCCTAAACCCAAAAACGACACGTCAAAGCCATATAGGATCTGGAGCCTTACTCCGTAAAATGAACGTCGAAGCTTGGCTGACGGATCGGCATTTTCCTACTATGAAACACAAAATGTCAAGAGCGAACATCGAATTGAACAATGGATCCGAAACACTTTCATAGTAAGAAAACTGCGATCCGTCAATCGAAGCTTCGACGTTCGATTTACAGAGTAAGGCCCCTGGCGCGGGCGCGGACACGCTACGTCTTTCTATTCCATTCAAATTTCGTACTAAACGCAAAGAATATCGTCGCAATTTGGATGATAAAAAACGTTGAATTCGGGAAACTTTTAGATGCAGTATCTTTGTGGAAACTATGTATATTTATGTGAATTTTATTTTGTATTTTAAATCTGTATGACGACAATTGTATTTTGTATTTGACGCAACGTTCCTATCGAATTAGACAACGGTTAAACACTATATCAATGTAATACGCGACTAAGGAATTATTAAAAGTTAGAGGCTGTTTAACAGTGTGTTTAATTTTTTTTGTGGTAAGACCGTAGTTTACCCGCAACTGCGCTTGAGAGCGTGGTCTAGACCTAGATTAGGACCACGTGTATTCGTCATCTTCGGCCACATTTGTCGATCAGAAGAGATGGTCCAACGCCAAAGCATCGAGAATAAAAAATATGAAAATTTAAAAAAAATGTCTCTTTGCTAAACTCAAAGTAAAATAGGCCTGTAAATCTTAGAAAAACTTAGATATCTACAAACATATCAAAGTGTCCGTTAGTTTGTCACTCGTGACAGTAACTTTGTATGAAGTAAACGAACAAACTTGGTATATAAATTAAGTTGGAAGACGCGCAATTTTACACATGAAGACGTTTAATCAGCTGATGAGAAGTATTCTTACATGGTTATTTATTTAGATAGATAACAACTGTTATCTACATAAATAAATTACTCTAGGCTTAATAAAATTTAGTTTGGCATTAGGCTATGATGCAATTTTAATATCTTTTTTTGTTTGTTGCTTACCTATAAAGATGGTTTGTTAATCCAACAATTTTTCTAGATTTGTTAGATGTATTTTTTTTTTTATAATATTTGATAACTAGACGAGCTGGCCGTTTGCCTGTTGGTAAGCATAACGCCGACCCATAACAATTTCAGTGCCACTCAGAACTTTGAAACACAAAGGCCTGCACAGCACTGCATTGCGCTCATTACCCCGAGTCACCAGGTATTAAGTCTCATAAGCCCAGTAATTTCACTGGCTACTTTGCTCAACAAACCGGAACACAATAATGCTTGCAGATTACTGCTTGGGGGACACTCGCAGATGAATTAGTCCTACAACCTAGATAAAGTAGTACCTACCTAATTAACAGTAGTATTTATGTAGTTTTAAATTTGATTATATTGATTCTTTGAATTTTCTTATCTGAATCTTTCGAATTTAGGAAGCAGATGCTTACATAATTGAATTAAGAACATTTTTTTAAATAACTATAGTTTTGAAGATTCTATTTTCAGTATATTATTTAAGTTGAAAAAATTCATTAGATAGGTACTGGTAGCATCAGTTACAGTTTCTAAAATAAGTAAAGAATTTTCAAAAAAGATGTTACTGTCTGGCGTTAGGCTTACCATCAGGCAAAAACCCGCTCGTCTCATTACATAATAGTGGATATAAAAAAGTGCAAACATTCAGATAGAACTGCAATGTAACTATCCAATCATAGACTGTTTAGCAGTTACCTTAAATCCATTTGCATCTTGATAAGTACTATTTTCATTGCTTTAAAATATATTTTGTAATTAGGTGCCTAAGTTATACGACTTAGGTAATCCTATCAACATCAAAAGAATCTAATTAAAATCCCTCATCTTATCATTAGTCTTTAATTAAACAAAATGTTAACAATGCGTTTGCGTATCATTCAAATTGAGACAAAAAAACAATTTAAAAATTAATTTAGAATATCCTGTTACAAGTTCGTTTTCGTCGAAAAGCGAACGCGGGCGTAGTTCCGCCAATTACTTTTCACGCCATCTGTCGCCAAGTAGCTGTACTAACTCGACCGCCATTGTAATTTACTAACGGTCCGCGAAACTGGGCAAAAACGGCGGGCCCTGTAACAAAACACACACCAATTAACCTCGTTATTTCACTGTAGAGATTAACGTTCGTGATTATCTTCGGGCCTTTATTATCTTCGAAACATGCACCTGCCTTTAACCGATTTTAAATAACTGCCATTTCCATCCATCAGTGGAACAATTCCGCTGCAAGAGTTTGAAACGTTTTTATTTTAATGTTGGATGTAAGTAATTAACCTACAATTTTATGTTATAAATTGCCATGTTCATATTTTGAATTGTAGTTGCATTGCGTTCGTTAATGTTTCCCTAAACAAATTTATGTATCCCATTTTTGACCTCATTTTAACCCTACATTACTTCTATACGTATCGACCCATACTAAATGTGACTTTTTAGTTATTAGGTATTTAAATAACAGTTTTTTGATAAACGTGTGTCCTTCTCTTTGGCAAAAATTGACAAAGAGGAGGTAAAACAGTGCAAATAAATTAAAGTTACGCTTCAATGCCCCGTCACATAAGAGTTGCCAGTAGGTAGGTGTTGCGATCTTTAAGAGGATATATTTTGGAAAATGTGCCTCACAATTAACACTCGATCTTCTTTCTTCCATTGCCGACCAAACTAACTTTGAAGCGCCATCGATATAGGACGGTAGCTATTTCACCTTTAGATACCCATGAACTGTTTTGTTTCCAAATAATGATGCTATGCTAACTGCTACAAAGGCAAAATACTTTTCGTAATCTTTATTTTTAAATATAAATAAGTATTGATGTCATCTAAGAAAGTGTTTTTATTCGTCGACCACAACAACGCCTTATAACGTTAGTTGGGGTACTGGTTAAACGTAGTCGTTATATAAAAATACACTTTTAATATTAAACGCGGTATACAGCGATTCCAGAACAAAGTACCTATCGAGGGAAATTGTTAATGCACCTTGGTACGTAAGAAACAACGACAACAGAGCTTGTAGCATTATTTAAAAAGTATGCAAAGGCTTATCAACATAGACTTCATCACCACGTAAACATCGAAACAGTCCAGCTTCTCGACCACGCGGAAATAATGAGAAGACTTAAATTATAACAAAAACGTTCTGAATTAGTGTAGTGTATAGTGTTAGACTGATAGGCTGTTATTAATAAATAGTGTTAAACGGTGGTTTAATTCAACTATGTTTTGTCTTTTTGTTTGACAATTTTAAACTGAATCAAAAGAGACAAAACATAGTTGAACTATTCAACCATTTAACAAGAGAGCTGTTTATTCATAAGAGCTATAGTTTTATGTAGTAGAAATGCTATCAGTAAAGAACAAATGGTCTTCCCCTTTGAGACAATAATAAAATTCAAATTCAAATGATAATGGACACATTTTTAGATAGTTTAAATTACTCATTAGCCTAATTTGTGGTTAAATTGTAATATAAGGAAAACGACACCTAGACAAGGAGTAAAAAAATGCTAAACGTAAATTCAAAACAAAGATGTCAGACGCATATCTGAGTTAAACTTGAGTCATTCCATCAATGAGGCAATCAAGTTCGCGTGACAGCCACGACCTGCCCCAAGAGCCCTCCGCTCCCGTACGCACATACGCCCACGGTTACACACGATCTGAATGCTGGCTTACGTAATGGCTTGTTGGTTGTGAAAAGATAACAGTTTTTTTCTTAGAAATGTAGTAACGTGTAATCCTGAAAATGGTAATGTATCGCCACCTTTCAATTGGAGATGGCAATGTCCATCCAAATTTTATATCCAGATGTTATTTTGGCGATGGGGTAACCCCAATGGATGGAGAACCTGACAAAGGTTTAATAATAATAGTAATAGTAATAAGTTTAAAAATAATTATTATAATAATAATAATAAAAAACTTTATTTGCAACTAAAGATATTGGTAGCACTACAGATAGAAACATAAATTTCATCATCGCAGTGTTAAAAAGAATTTGTTGTAGTTTAGTAATAAGAATCCCTGAACCTCACACTAGGACGACCTGTGTCGTGAGGTTCAGTTACTTCCGTATTTACAGACAATAAAAGAGAACTAGGCGTAGACATTTTAAAACATCAATTACATAGAGTAATCACAATGAATTGAAGTTAAAAAGAACTTAATACAGGACCCGAAACTAAATAAGTAGTCCCAAGTTTATGCGCGAGTGGATATGTGTGTGTTTGTGTTTATGTGCTTTGTATGAGGACAAAAAACTTGTAGTTTCGATACGATCAATAGTTACGATCTATATCATATAAAGTATAAAATATAATTTTACTCTTGAAGTAGGTACGGACACTTATCGTAAAGTGGATTACCCGTGCTAACGTAGGCACATGCATCAATGTGACATTTAACATTGCAATGGATTGTATAGTGCGTAAATTACATGTCAGTGATTCATTGGTTACTTGAATTTCTCTAGTCTTTTAGAAGCACGTTAATTTGTACATACCTCAACCTAACGACAAAAATACATCAAATAAACCTATTAACTTTATTTTGTTTCTATAAGAATTAAATTAATATGTAAAAGGAAACATTTCAAGAGGACATTATGACAATATAATTTTCAATAAATGTAATCTCTATTTGCTAAGAAGTGGTATTTTTGCCATTTTCCGTGTTTAGCAGTTGCTATAATACTCTAGAGAAGGGTGACTAGATTTCTTCTAGGCATCCGTGCTACATCGTCGCCGTCGACTGCGTAAGGATCAATACTTAGCAATAAAAAAATGAGTACTGAAACGTAAGCCGATCTATACTAATTTAAACAATACGCATTATGTTCCATCGGTTTACTCCACAAAGTTTGTTGATAATAACAGACATGCTTGTTTATAACCTTTGCGTGCACAAGTAGGTATGTGGGTTATATTAGAAAACTCTGGACACATCAAAAACGTAAACGAATAATACACCAAATATAGAATATTCTGGTAACAAATAATTATAGGTATTGAACTATTTGCACACTGTTGTTTTCTGCACATTTCGAGCAGCATTTGTGTTTATTAATAATAGATACTGCGATGGTTAAATATCGTCTTTTAATTTCATTATTAGTATGACAGATGCTCGGGCCACGCTACGTGCGCTGGCTAAAGGTGTTCGCTAATTCTAATTAACAAAACTTGAATGAATGCGTTCATTAAAATAATTAGTATCAACAGCCCTTTTAGCATCGTAATATGTTTAGTGTAGTGAAAGAGCTGTAATTTGGTGCAATAAATAGGATACGCTCTTAAGGCTTCAAAGTTCAGGGGAACCTACCTTATTATTGTTTTTTTTTAAACAAGTTTTATCTAAATTGAAAGACTGTTGAAAGGCTAGTTATTCATCATGAGCGAATGGACACTACTAATTTTGCGTAAAAACGATAGCATTTTGTGTCTCTTGTAGTAAATGATTAAAATACCTGTATTTTCATTTATTGTTGCTACTTACATAATCTATTTAATCCTTCTTAGATAATAATAAAACATCTCTCAAAAATACAATCCAACCTGTTTTACCCAATTCTTATATTATCGTAACAACAACAGCTTGCAGCTGTTTCACACGCATTAAATCATAAGTATAAAATCTCAAATATAATTATCTCAAACCTCCAAATAATACCCGGCAATTTGAATGAGAATAGACCAAAAAGAATGAGATAGAATGATATTAGACTGAAACGGGAATAGAACAAATGTCGCGCGTTCTAACACAAAAACAGGAGTAACGAACTAAAACGCCAGGTGTGACCGATGCCATGTGCGCGACAACAGAAAACTATGTTTATTTATTCGTGCAACATCAGTTTTACAAGTCACCAATTTAATTGCAGCAGGAAGTATAGACTTCTGAACGCTGTTAGAATAATTTTAGCATGCAATGAAAAAGAGTAAGATATATAAAAAATATATTGCAAATTAAATAAATTTTGTTGAATATATATTTTCTTCAGATGTTAGCTGCACTTACCGTATAATTTTTTGAGGATTAATTCGCTTCCATTTGAATAAGTTTTGTCATAATATCTAAAAACTTTGATTAAACATTAGTTTGGTATGTTTTATATTCACAACATTTTATATTTATCAACGTTACAACACGTACTACTAGCGCCCTCTATAAAACATTTCAAATGTACGCCATCTAGCGGCGAGTAGCAGAACTTTTATCTCTCCTAGTCAGCCAACATCCAACAAACGTAAAACGAACTTGCTTATATCGTGTTTCACTAGATGGCGCTATTAAAATAGTTACATAAAATGTATTTTGTTTCCAAATCAATAGTTCATGATTGTTATCATTTATTTTGTATTCGAAAAATGTAAATAATCTACTATCTTGCATTACTAAATCACTAATCAGTCGCCATCTAACATTACCATTGCATGTCTTTCATTTTTCCCATTTTGTGTTAACTTTCCTTTATTTTACTTACTTTTATTTGCTTTATGTTAAGTCTGTGGTGTGTCTGTGTTGTTATAGCTTGTTTTGGGACCCGACGGCACGTTGCAGACAGTCAAGAGCGAATCTCGGCGGGGCCGCGGCAGAGGGCGTTCTTCAACAACTCCCGTGAGTAACCATCTTTTCTTTTCTTTTTCTTTTGGTTTTCTTATTCATGTGCTCTTCATATTTATTAACAAACTCATCATTAACAAACTTACTTTTTTGTGCAATATGTATTTTTCTTTTTCATAATTAGGAAGGTTAAGATTACCTATAGGTACTTATGTAATATAAGAAATGTAAGGATAATAATAAAAAGATTTGATCGTTCAGATTTTAATGTTTGTACAAAAGATCTGAATTAGGAAGCGCGTCGTGAAACGAAGTCAGCGAGAAACGAAAAATCCAAATTTTTTAAATTACGTTTATTGTTCGAGCATAAACAAAGACAAGAACTCATTTTACAACTTAATAAAATAAGTTCAAAATAAAATAATATCCAAATAAGTATGCTTATTATGTATAACACCTTGTACAAAGTGTCGCACTGCCATTCAACGTGGCAATGCTACCTATCGCACCTTCTTCAATAACGCGGACACAGCTGTTACATCGTGTTACAACTCTGTTATATTCAGAGTAAAGATGGATATGGTGAAAGTCTAGTTCACTCGCCATTTAAAGATAAAAAATAAAAGGAATAAAATGGAAGACGGAACAAACTCGATAGATGTCTATTAGCTCAGTCAACACGAGAGCCAACAACCCGCCCAATGCCATGTTGTGACTGCATGAATTATTTACATTTCCACGTATAAATCAGCGAACAAAAACGGGGTTACTTTCGCTTTCAGCACGTCCGAATATAGGAGTGTAAAGTGTCGCAGTTCACGGCCAACACCCGGACAAAATTGCGGACAAATACCCGGTACACACCCATTCAACGAGATTAATAGACCGACCTATCCAAACAAAGACTTTTAACCCTTTTAGCTGTCCATTGACGGTTTTCTTCCCAATTGAAAACTTGATTTATTTCGCACAAGTACTTTGCCGGCGATGTACGCGGTCGAGTTTGGAGCTTTGTGCGTGTGGTGCAGGGATTCCAGGAGATTTTTACGCGTTGCCCGCGGCTTACCACCTGTGGTTCATTCAGCGGATTGTGCCCGGATTGTAAATTAATAATTGGAAGATACGCAAGGCCGGGCGGTGACCTTTCCCTTTCGGTGTTGGTGTTGACTGTTGGCTGGTCGTGTTTGGGGATGCGGTTTCGATTACGCCGGCGGGCTTCAGTTTGGTTTGTTATTTTCTGATTTAACCTGTTTTTGTTGTTGTATCACTTGGTTTTTACGAGAGCCACGTTTAGACAGTGAAATTCTTAAAGGTATCCAAACTTTAGCGCTAAGCTCTATAACGGGCGGGAGTTCATAGTATTTTCTTAGGTTACGCCAAATGTTGGTCACACGGACCAAAATTTGGTCTGTTTATTTGGTTCAACATATCAATGCTGCCCGTATACTAGATCCATACTAATAGTAATCGGTTAGTGCATTTGTATTTATTTAATTTAAAAGAGTCATTACATAAGCGATTGATTTTATACACCAAAGTTCTTACACTAGACTTATTCGGACATACGCGAGCGCTTGTGAGAGATAAGTCTTTAGATGCGTCGAAAAAAAGTCCATGTAACTCGTCTTCATCCTTTATTTCTGATACGTTGCTTTTACAATGCTGTCAACTTTAACAATTAAAAAAGCAAAATAATTATATAAAAACATAAAACCCACCTGCGTAATAAAAACTGAACATAATGAAAAATATTCTACTTCCTTATACGTCACTACCACGATTAAAACAAATCAGAAACCGTTTAGACAACAGAGCGTGTCAAAGAAGTAGACATACATACCTAGATTATACACACGCTCAAAAAACGTTACCCTCCATTACTTCGGCAGTCGGGTAAAAAAATCCTAAGTATTAAAGTAGATTACAACAACTTCCGACATATCATCAGGCAAAGTGTACAAAAAAAGTATAAAATCACGAGTTTGTATCAGGAATCCGAACAGGGAATACTTCAATCCATTACTAGCCGCGAATGCCGCACAGTGCTTTTTGTTTTTCTATTCTGAAGATGTCTCCATCCATTCGCCTCGCGAGAGAGAATGTGTTCTGCGTTTTTCTTTGAAAATAAAAGGGTTTTAAGACCGCGTCTAGTATTTTATTGTATTTATTTTTAGAAAAAACACTTTTTCTTGTAAATCAGGTTAAGATGTAGTAGGTGTACCCACTGTGCTCTATTTATAAAAATAGCATTAGAAATTCAGTATCACCGTTTTAGAGACAGTTAGAAAAGAGTTATATACATAGGACACTGTTTGTGTTGTATGCATAACACCTGCGATACGGGGTAGCCTATAGTGATGAGGTATTCGAATGTGTTATGTTCACTGGAAAAAAGTCAAAAATTACGCTATAAAACATTAATTTTCGTGCCCGTGTGTTGGTGCTATGTAGTTACCACCACAGATCATAGAAACAAGGAGATGTGGTTACGCGTACGTAGCGGGTGCGAACGCATCAGGCCCAATAAAGACCAGATACATCTAGTCTAATTCACTTTGCAGATGGCTTTGCTGTCCCATTTTTTTTGCCTGTGGACTATCCATACAGATAAATAAAATTGAAGTGTCTGTTTGTAATATCAAAATAACAGGTTTTTACTAATTGCATATGAAAGTACTTATATACGGTACCTACTACAAAACAACCATTTAAAAAAAATTTGTCTGTCTGTCTGTCTGTCTGTTTGTTTCGGGTAATCTCCGAAACGGCTGGACCGATTTTGACGGGACTTTCACTGGCAGATAACTGATGTTACAAGGAGTAACATAGGCTACTTTAATTTTAGAAAAATAATTAGGGTTCCGCGCAAAAAAATAAAAACCATGTAATCCAAAATCTCCACGCGGGTGTAACCGCGGGGCAGCAGCTAGTTAGTTAATAAGTTTATTTGTGTGTCTGTAAGGCTAAGATTCAGAGACGAGTCTAAGCGTGGACTTTTGCCTCCATATGTCAAAACTGTATAGAATTTTGACATATGGAAGCAAAAGTCCACGCTAAGATACGTCTCTGAATCTTAGGCTTAGTGTGCATAAAAAATGAGTAGGTGTGCCGTAATTGCAGATTTTGCATTAAGCGGTTTAGCGGAATGGTGAAAAATTTTTATAAAAAACGGAGACATATTTTGAACGCGAACGGGCATATCTCCCTTGTTTGTTGATCTGAGGTTACCACACTACAACTGCTACACCTGTCTGGTGATACGAGAGTTATTTACCCAGACAGTACATAGACGTCCGTCCGTCCGTCGCACCCCTCATCCCTCGCTTATAGCGAAACTTTCATGTCCCAATATTAATATTCTATCCTTTATTGAGCACATACTTGCAAAGAGTATAAAAGTAAGTAAAAGTAGTATTACATAATAGTGTTTTTGTACTTGAACTGTTCATTCAGAGCTGTTTCTCTGTCAGAACTTTTAGGCCATTTTGTCTTAAATCTGTACAAATAAATAAAATTGAAGTGTCTGGTTGTAATATCAAAATAAATGCTTTTTACTAAATGCATATGAAAGTATATACGGTACCTATAACAAAAAACCATTTTTAAAATGTTTGTGTGTCTGTCTGTTTGTTCCGAGTAATCTCCTAATCTAAACCGATTTTGACGGGACTTTCACTGACGTGAGCGAAGCCGCGGGGCACAGCTAGTGAGAAATAAAGATTCTTTACACTGATCTTATCACAAAACAAAAAACAATAAAATTATTATAAGCTAGTAATGGACTAGCGAATTAGCATTGCAATTCTAGTAAGTGCTTAGTTCGTACGGATCTAGACCAGAAAATCTCTAGATATCCCCCGTGGTGTAGATGATATGCCGATCCAAGATAGATACTATTAGGGTCTTTAGCGCGTTCAGTGAAATTACTGGGGTTATGAGACTTAATACCTAATGTCTCTGGGTAACGAGCGCACTGCAGTGCCGCCCAGGCCTTTGTGTTAAAAGTTCTGTGTGGCACTGCAATTGCTATGGGCCGGCGTTATGCTTACGGCAAACGACCAGCTCGTCTCGTTACCAAATAGCATAAAAAAAAAGTTGACTTCATCGACTTCGTAACTCACGAACATAAACAACATATAAATCGATGTAACTCTGACTAGTACATAATCTGTACAACTCCCAAGTACAAGAAACAGAAGTTCCAATCCTAACTTCGACAAGATCCTATTTCCTCATAGCTTATTGTGACGATAAACAAAGGTAAAAAAATCGTCAAGTTCGGCAAACCTGCGCGCCCAGGGTTCCGTACCTAAAACAGCTACATGAGCTACAGAAATAACTCATAGAGAAAGGCCCTTATTCTGTCAAGTTATAGATCTTTAAATTGATAACCCATACGAGAATTTATGTTAATAGTAACTGTTGCCCGTGGTTTCACCCATGTGGTACCCATGCATTTTTCGGAAACAATGTACTTTACTCTCCGGCCCATAAACCATCTCTTTGTTGCTGCGTGCTCTGTCTCTCTTTCCAATAGGTACATAACACGAAAAAGAGATGAAGATGTTTGACAGATCTAAATTTAGTTCATTGCCGTTAAATTTGCAATAGACACAAGTAAGTAGATTAATTTGACAGGTCTAAAATATACAAACAAAAACTTACCTACAAGAGTTCCATTTTATTTTATTTGGGAAACGCAACCCATAAAAAGTAACTAAATAAGTAAAAGTAAAGTCGTAATGTCTGTTCGTAAAACAAAGGGTCAAGGTGCCTCTCCCGGTGGTCTCTTGTTATGTAAATCGAAGGTCTGTCAAGCAAGAACCTTTTTGAGTCCCTAATTAAGACCCCACAAAAGAAACCGTAGGTATAATATCGTTTTGTTTTATAAATAAATGTGTTTGCGTTACTCTTGATAAGATAGCGGTTGAACGCTATCTGAAGCGGGACTTCCACACTGAGCGAGTGTAGCTAAGCGTGAACTTGTGCGACTTTTAATCCGATGCACCATAGTTCGACACTCGAATCAGCCGCTTGACTTATTTGCAAGGTATCACACGCGGATTTATCACGCTCGCTCTAAAATGGTTCATAAAAAAATAGTGAGAATATCCGTATGTTCAAGCACCACGAAATTCGAGGACCTGCACCAAGCCGCACTGGGCCTGCGTGAAGGTTTAAGGTCCATACTGTTGCTCTGAGAGAATGCCGGTATCCCAGTCGTGGGAGCGTAGTTAAAGATGATGATGGGCAGTAGTTCGGTTGTAATTTGTAAGTTGTATGTGTCTGCTGTTGTATGTATCCATTGAAAGGTAAAGAATCTGTTGGTACAATTTAAATTAATAAAATAAAATTTAAATTGATTTAAATAAACGTTGAATTTCTGACACTTTTAGATGCAGTATATTATAATATAGCATTGGGAGACTGTAATGCTCACCAAAGGCATGTTGTTGTTAATAAATAAAATAATTTAACGACAGTAATTTAGTGTTTCATGCAAAACTCCAATTATCTTATAAATTGAGAAGGTAAACGTAAAATCAAAGCAACAAACAACAAACTAACCACAACTTAATCAACCACGGACCCGCTACAAAACCATATCAATCACACCAAACTAATACAGAATCTAATCTAGCCAGTTCAATCCGGAAATAAATTGAAATTCGACATAATGAAGACGGGGCGCATAAAGGCTGCAGACGGACTAATTCCGCCGCCATCTTGTTGTTGCCATGGCAACCAGACTACCCCCCTTTTCTCCCGCCACCTGCCACCCTGCACTTGCGTTGCACTTCCTAAAGGCTAGACTATACCTAGTACGGTTGTAGGTATCCTGCCGCCGCTTCGACTGATTAACCAATTTGTGTCGGGTTAGATAGAAGAGTACCTATCAATTTAAGTTTGTGGAAAATTGTTTTTAAAGATAACCTATGCCTTTTTTTATTTCGCGTCTTTTGGTGAAGTAAGTATCGATCTTGTTCATTATCACCATTTATTACATCAAATGACAGTATATTTTTTTTTTTTTTTTTACTTATCTATTATAAACAAATTTTGCGGATCACCAACTAATGACTTAGATAGAACTTCCAACTCGAACCATGTCATTGGTTGGTGATCGGATCAATAAGTACTTATGTCATTGGTTGGCATCGCCCATTTTTTTAACATTACTGGACATGTATAAAAACATGGATCCTAGATAGATATATCTACTCTTTATTGAAATGCCACAAGGAATATTAAAAATCTCTTAAAAGATCTTAAAAATCAAGTGTTACAAGGGGCGGTATTACTGCCTCATATCGATCTCTTCCAGACAATCCAAAAGCAAACTAAAAAAACTGTAGTACTTAGGTAGTAGAAAACGGTAGCTTGTAAAACTATTAAAATTCAATTCCTATAATATTATCCATGTAAATTGCTGTCCATCATCCACTACAGCTCTCTTAAAGCAAAACATAATATTAGAATCAGTCAAATAATATTTAATAATGACACTTCATACCTACGTAGTCATTTAATTTTAACCCATTCATAAAATGAAATGTTTTCGGAAGTCAGCTTGACTAATTTAGTGTAAACAAAAACGAATATTTCATATTTCATACTTCATTTAATCAACAACGCTTTCCAACAAAGACGTAAAAGCTCCTTTCAATTTCACGGTTTTTTTCACTTTCTGCATTTTCCCGACACGGAAATTAATGTGTCATTTTCATGATACGAACAACTATACGAAAACATGCAAAAATAAAACGTAAAACAGTAATTTTCTAATTAAATACAAAGTTCTCAGTGAAAGAAACAAATCACTTCCTGATATATTTGTATAATTACGCCCATTTCAGTGTTTTGTTGAACAAACTTCTCATGTAAAAACGTAAAAAATTCGAAAATGGCGCACCTAACTTTAATTTATTTCGACCCTGCCGTCTCTTTCTTGCTCACAGAGTGCATTTAAGCGAAATTCGACGTTAGAGGCCACCTTCGAATTATAAACTCAGACGAAATTTGCACAGAGCACTTTGTAATTGCAAATTTTGCCGCTTCGCGCATGCGCCGCGACGCGATCAATACCCCAAGACTTTATTATTGTTTTTTCTGCCACTATGCAGCTTTGCCGCCAAAACGGGAAAGTGAGGTTAGATTTAAAAATGATATTCATTGTAAAATTGTAGCTGCCATAATAGTGTTCAAAATTGGAACGTTAGAATTTATTTTTAATTTATTTTCGGCGTTACGTACGCTATAAGATAGGGTGGCGTAGACGGGGACGGGGTGGCGGCGCCCGCTTCTATTGGATAGTTACTCTAAACTATTGCCTGAAACTTTCATTAATGCATTCTATTACCTCGTTTATACTATACTTGGTTTTCATTTCCATCTGTTGGTTCGATAGTATAAATTACTTTGAGTTTATAAGCGCAACTATTTTGATAAGACTTAGTAAATAATTTTTGAGACTATTTTGAAAGGGCCACACTGAAAAACAGATTCAAAGCAAAAGCTTGTCATCCTGTCGTATTTAGACGGTTTATATAAAATTTACGCACGCAAGTCGTAATTTCCGGCAGATATTTGAAAATTTCATAACTTTTCAGACAGTTCCGATGTTATAAAGGGTCGTTAAATATTTTATTTGGCTCGCAGTTGCTGCGAAATTGCTCCTTTTCATTACAACCGGAGGAAACAAATACCGGAATTGTGGATTGGATTTATTTCATATATTATGTAAAATGAACAATATGATAAACAAACTATCCACAAGTCAAATTTTATTGGTTAACCGTATTAACCGTTGTATAACTCAATTCGGTTGTGACATTTCTAATCATTTTAGATGTTTCTCTTTTAGACACTGTTTAGCTAAATATAAGCCTATAAAAATGATTGTTTTTGTGGTAAGACGGATGGTTTTTCATCAAGATATTTTTTTTGTGGCAATTGTCACAATTCAACATTGTTGCCAGTTCCACGTCAATAATGACAGCTCCAAACACAACACTGGGCCAGAAAAGTATGACTTATTTTGAATAGCCTTTCTCACTGTTTATATAAAAAGATCTTATTGAATCATGTTAGTTTTATATATTTTCCTAGTTAATTAAAAAGCGAAGGCTGCCAAGAGTCCAAAAAGTTGGCATAGCAACTCAGAGACAAGCCCTGTCTGGACGTATACATAAACGCAATACTACCTATGGATTGCTGTCTGCGTACCGCCGGCATTCTCGTCGTTTCTACTAACGAGCCAATATGCTGAAATGTGCGGAATGTTCGAGCATCCGACCTATGTAAAGAGTACCTTAGAATTCACGTTTGAATTGAAAGAACCCGATTGGACACGCCATTACATTTTTATGGCGCGATTGTGAAGAAATTCGCGCGCGATCTCCCCCGATCGAGAGAGATGGCCGATTTTTGAACGTTATTAGAACGGAATGGGAGATTATAGTGTTAATTAATTGCCGCGAGGCACGGAAGTGGCCAGTTAACTATTAAACAGTTGATCTACGTATAAACATGATTTTGTGAGTTAATTTGTAAAGTAAAGTACTTTTTTACCACCACTTTCGTATTGAAACTGAATGAGCCCCAAAATTATTTTACCTTTTTATAAAGTTTAATGAAACCTAACGAAACATAGCGCCAATGTAATATTATGAAATATGAAAATGTGAGAGTAAGTACTATGCGTAAGTACGTAAATTTAATGTTCGCTCTGAGTTATAAGCACAAATTATGAGAAAATTAAGAAAATATATTATTTTAGCCGTATTTTATCTATATTACCTACTCTGTCGAAAAATATGTTGATCGAAAAAACCACGGTACCACCAAAATGTACGGTCTACGCAGCTAAGCCAGATTTTCTCAAATAAACTAGATTGGTTTAAACAAATGCAATATCCAGGTCAAACAGAACCGGAATTAGGTCATGAATCGAACATTTAGCTTAAGTTCGAATTTTCTCTATCTCCAGCGCTGTGTATACAAAACGTATAAGGCCCAAATGTCGGGCAGGTGAAGGAAATGAGTCATGTTCAGGAGTGAAGTGCGCGAGCGTGGCGAAGGGACGACAAATGGAGTCGCACCTTTAGAGTGGCTCTCTGTCTCTATCCCTTGCTTTTACAACAGTTTCATCTTAGATTCAGTTTATCAATTCAAAATCTATTTCAATTCGGCAGTTTAAAGTTAGGCAGAAGGCGATTAGAATCAGAAAAAAGGTTCGAAAATGGCATCAGTTATGCCTGTCCCGCTTTCACGGTAGCCATTTTGTATCTTGCTTTCACACTACGTCACGGCAGTATAATTGCTCAGCATCTTACTTACAGATGTTAATTAAATCTCTATAGCTGAAAGCGTATTTAAGATTGACGAATGCACATCCGATTTTGCCCCCAGCACGAATTTTCTTCCTACCCGCAAATTTCATTCCGCCACATTTGTTCTTACGATATTGAAAACGAAATAGTCTACAACAACAACTACAGCAACAAATTGCATGGACTGTATTTTTGAACAAAGCATCAACAAAAACAGACAGTAAATAAACCATCCCGAGTTTCAACAAGTCCAGCTACAGAAATATAGTGTTCTGTACCCGGGATTCGAGTCCCGTTTATCCGCAAATCCCGGGGGCGTCACGCGTCGCCGCCGACCGCAAGTGGCGTGCAACAAGTGAACCGATGGCACTTTTCGACCTGACACTAATAAGACACGGGTGACAGCCCTAAACGGGGCACTTTATCGGAGATAGTAGTTTTTATCGCATCAAGTTGATTAGTGCATTATGTAGTCCTGGAACGATGGCGCGTTGAGGATGTTCATCTATATATTTTTCTTTTTGTGTGGGGTGTGATTGTATTCTGCTGGAATGAATGTTGTGTCGTTTTTTTACTCAGCTATTGTTGTTTTAATGGTGGAATGTAGGCAATTTTTTTTCTTTACAGCGTCTTCCAGGACTTAGATACTTTTTGTCGGTAAAATTTCAAATCAGGCTTAATCTCTCTGCCTCAGTGTCGCCGTATATTGGCCGCATATACAATATACACGATCACATGATGATGATGATGAAGATGATGATGATGATGGTGAATCACCAAACAACTAACTAAGCAACTAACCGACTCCTACAACTGTTTAACTGTCTTTAAGGAAAATACGAGATGTATCATTGAATTGAACTCAAAACGTTAACGTGTATAATTATTAACAAAACGAATTAATTTGCAAAAATCGTGACATGTACCAAACATACTTCAACCACGCACTCAAAAAACAATACAAATCCCGCTGTATCTCACTCACGTCAGAGAATAAGTTTTTGAAAAAAAAAACAATATCTATCAATATAATGCAGCCTCTTTTTTTGTCCATATAAAAATGAAACCCACGAAACGAACCAGTCGTTTTCGTAGAACCTCACTAACTAGGTAGGTACTTGTATAAGTTTTTTCATGAACCAGATAATATGTAAATAGCTTCGAAACTTTCTGGAATTGACATCTGTCATGAATAATTCAGCACACACTAATACATAATGTATATTTTATTATATGAAACAACGGTCCCACTAGGTAGGTAGTAAGTATTATGAATAAAATGAATTTAGGTACTTCATTATAGTTATATTCACATATATTCGTGTCTCAGTGAATGAATAAGACCACCACATCTTCCCGTGGTTAGGCTTAATGCCGGCCCATAAAAATTGCAGTGCCCCTCAGAACTTTGAATCACAAATCCTGCGCGGCATTGCGTATACTACGCTCGTTACTTTGAGACTTTAGATATTAAGCCCAGTAATTTCACTGACTTTGCTCAACAAACCGGAACACAGTAATGCTTGCAGGCAAACATCCAGCTCGTCTCGTTATCCAATATAAACAAAGGGGATTTTTTCGACCGGCTAGCTACCACTCTCCACATTCGAAGTTAAGTTAATTCGAAGTCACATAAGGTCAAGTGGTAAAAAATACTATGCGTATTTCTTAAATGACTCCACTACGTACCGGACATCTGGGCTGCGTTCACTGCCTTTAGGCGTGGGTGTTCGGTTGTATTTTACGAACGAAAGTCCCAAACGGCTTAGAGCGTTTGTACAAGAAATATCAACCAGGTTGTCAATTTTGACACAAAGATTTTTCCCGCCAATCTGTTTTAAATTGTTTTCTTAAATTTATTGAAAATGATTAATAATTATTTAATATCACAATTAACATAATTCGACCTTTACAAGATATATTTGGCTCCTTAAATATTGTATATAGAATTAATATTGACACAAATTTGAAGTTGATAGACGTCAGAGCGTCAAACAACCATAACTACTACAACTAATTGAGGTTCGGAACGACCTAGGTGCGTTACAACCGACGGCAGCCGCTCTATCTGGACCTCTGAACGACTTAGAGCGTTCGGTTGCACCTGCAAGTTTGTGTAGGCAGTGAACGCAACCCTGTTTTACAGCCGTATTATATTTCCGTTGACATAAAACTTCGTTTTACTACCATTTTGATATGGATGTTCGCTAGATTTTTGTTGTATTGAAAAATGTTTTTGTCTTATTGAATCAAAGTATGACGTAAGTCATAGAATAAAAATAGTGACACAAGGAGTTGTGTGGTATTATAATTTGTTAAATACAGCTTGATAAGCGTGACAGCTGGGGCCCAAGCACACTAAACACTAAAGAGTTATTGTATTGTAAACCACAATGGTCAAAATAGTAATGGTTAGTGATAATTATGACGACAACTGACACTTTTGGTAACGCACTAGCCACAATGGTGTTCGGCCATCACCATTACGCCAATTTGGCAGTTTGGTAAACCATGATGATATCAATTTCCCTACGGCAATAACAACATAGTTGACAGATATGATATTACCGAATTTTGGCACTATTGCCATTTGTGATGGATAATGGCACCACTGCCATCGCAATTTCAGTTGTTTAGCGTGCTTCGCCCCCAGGTTTATTTTAGCCTATGGTTAAGAAAACACAATGAACATTCTTCACCACCAATAAAGTACTAAACTTAATGAAGCTAGTAATGACAGCTGTCAGCTGTCCCACTTATCAAGCTATAATTAACAAACTATAAGCACATTAAAGAGATATTAATGTTTAGATTTTTTGTTGTGTAAAAACAAACTCAGAAACCAACACAAAAATAAGTGTACCTTTTGGGGACTGATTTTGTGGGGAAACTTAAAACATACTCGAAAAAAGCCGGGAAAATCTTCGAGACTTATTTGTACAGAACAATCGGTGCGCGAGTTTGATTCGCACTATGCCAGTTTTTTTTTTATTTACGTATGGTGTAGGATATCATATCTCCATCGCAAAAGGTGCAAATGGTGTAGTCTCAAGGTCAGCATTTAAATCACTGTTTAAATCAGATCAAGATCTGACGATAATGCATGGAGATGCATGGACGCAAACAGCTCAAGAGTCTCCTGATGAATACTCAACTACCCATACTTCAATCCCTACTAATATTATAAATGCGAAAGTGTGTTTGTTGGTTTGTCCTTCTTTCACGCAGCAACGGAACAATGGATCGACGTGATTTTTGGCATAGATATAGTTTAGGGACCGGAGAGTAACATAGGCTACATTTTATCCCGGAAAATGCACGGTTCCTGTGGGAACGCGGGTGAAAACCACGGGCAGAAGCTAGTTTTAAACATAATTGTAATCATAAAGCTCTTATTTATAAACTGTGCGGTGATTTAATTAAACTATATTTTTGTCTTTGCTGTTCTTTGACAGATTTAAACTCAATACAAACAAACAAAACCTTTTAGAAGAGCATAGATAAGTTTAGTTTTTACTATGTTCATTTTTTTTATGTTATTAGGTAACGAGACGAGCTGGTCGTTTGCCTGATGGTAAGCATAACACCGGCCCATAACAATTGCAGTGCCACCCAGAACTTTGAAACACAAAGGCCTGCGTGGCACTGCAGTGCGGTCGTTAACCTGAGACATGAGGTATTAAGTCTCATAAGCCCAGTAATTTCACTGGATAATCTGCTCATCAAACCGGAGCACAGTAATGCTTGCACACTACTGCTTCGCGGCAGACTTCACGAGCAAAGCGGTGGTAACAACCCAGACGGACACTCGCAGAAGAGTTAGTCCTGCCACTAACAAACACTTACATATAATTGCATACCTACGTATATGGGTAAGAAACGTTACAATAACTGACGCTTCCTTTTTATTGTTATACAAAAGGGAAGTAATTTCCAGCAACCCTTTTTTAGTTTTGCGTAAAAAAACAGAAATATCCAAAAGCACAAAACGTTTCCATCATCATAGAGCCTTAACTTTTCCGAGGAAGGGAAATTTAATTTTCCTCAGAAATTGGCATCCCGGAGCACGCGACGGCGGGACGAATCGAATTTGGACGATAAAACTCTTGTAAATATATAATATACAAGCTTCTGCCCGCGGGTTCGTCTGGAATTACGATCAAAAGTAGCCTATACCATTCAGGGATAATGTAGCTTTCGGTCAGTTAAATGATTTTTAGAATCGTATCTGTGGTTCGGAAGATTCGCGGTAATAAGCCTTTTTACTTGGTGGTAGGACTAACTCTTCTGCGAGTGTCCGTCTGGGTAGATACCACCGCTTTGCTCATTAAGTCTGCGGCCAAGCAGTAATGTGCAAGTGTTCCGGTTTGATAGCAGAGTAGCCAGTGAAATCACTGGGTTTATGAGACTTAATACCTGATGTCTCAGGGTAACGAGCCCACTGCAGTGCCGCGCAGGCCTTTGTGTTTAAAAGTTATGAGTGGCACTGTAATTGTTATGGGCCAACGTTATGCTTACCATCAGGCAAACGACCAGCTCGTCTCGTTATCAAATAGCATTAAAAAAATAAGCAAAGCAACTTTACTTTTAGATTTACAGCATTCGTATAGACGGTTTCGATGCAAGAAGCAAGTATCCGATCCAAGTGGCGTTCTATGAGGGAGGTCTATGTTCAGCAGTGGACGTCTTCCGACTGATGATGATGATTATATTGTTTGATGGCACCCGTTTTTTATTTATTAGTTTAGTTTTAAAGAGGAAGGAAAGACTTACTTGTCAAGACCGCAAAATACTACATACGATAGAAGAAGAGCATGTGTAGTCGAGCGGGAACTTATGCAACTTTCAATCCGACGCACCATAGTTCGAATCTCGACTCGGCCGCACCAATGACTTATATCAAGTTATGTGCGAATTTATCACACTCGCCCTTTAACGCTGAAGGAAAACATCGTGAGGAATCCGGCATGTTCAAGAACCACAAAATTCGAGGACATGTGACATCCACCAAGCCGCACTGCGCCCGCGTGGTGGATTATGACCGATACTCTCTTTCTGAGAGAAGGCCGGTATCCCAGCAGTGGGAGCGTAAGAGGCTGATAATGATAAAAGAAGGAAAAGAGTCTATTTTTGTTGTTAAACTAATCACATTCAAAAATATTATTGTCATCCAAATTATTTTTACAAAACTAAATAATTCTTTCTATTTATAGAATGGATCGGTTCGCTCTGTTATCTTGTGCATGTTGGCGTCATGGGCAAGGTCATGTATATTTTAACTATACTAATAATATGTAATGAATGTAATATGTAATATAATTGGTAGAGTATTAATAACTTCGACTATAACTTTCGTCTCCGTAGCTCAGTGAGTTAGTATATGAACCAGAAGACGTGATTTGTAATTCCGTTGGCAGCGAAATTTTTGAGATGTTTATGTTCACGTGTTTCCTTTAGAAGATTTAATAATAATAGTGGTTTCAATAATTTCACTACACAACCCTCGAGTTATACATTGATGGGTAACAGGACCACGCCATCATTGCTTCAAAAAAGTATGCTGTGCTAAACCAAAGAAACATCAATTTTTGTGCTAAATTTCAGTTCAACCCATGTCGTTTCAGCGTGATTGAAAAATAAACTAATATTATATAATCAATTATTATATTAGTAACATTCAAATTGCTAGGTTCAAAATCAAAACCAAATATAAAAATCACTAAACTATCAAATTCATAATACATTTATCATAACATAACCAAGTTATGAGTCATAAGAGCCACTATCGCCCCTCTCAGATTCAGAATCGTCCGATAACTGATCCTTGAACCTCTCATTATCGACATACACGTAAATCACTTAACATATTTTAATTAAACATCCTCTACTCGTATATATCAAAATGATAGCGGGCTATGTACGTTTTGGTACTATGCAGTGCCTCATCTTGCGCGAATTTAAAATTGATGCTAACCAATTTTAAATTCGGAATGAAAACGCTTATGTCACCTTTGATACCTGCCATAGACGTTTGTACGTTTTTTAAAAAAAAGTGGTTACTGTATTTGTTTGTGCCTAATCGTAGATCATTTCACTAGCTGTCTTTTTCGTAACATGGTATATTTTAAATACGTTACAATATTGAAACAAGACTATAAAAAAGAAACAGAAAGAGTTTCTTGGTGCTCTCTTCTCTACCGCTTGTATTTGCGAGCACTGTGGATTTAAAAAGGTGTTTTCTTTTATTGCTTTGTGTAAAAATCAGTTTTGAATCAACAGGCAACAATAAAATTCCCTGACTAAGCTCAAAAATTAGTGCAGGAATAATATTTTAGTATAATATTAATTACATAGGTACTTACTAAGTTTTTTTTTGTAAATTATGTAAGTACTGTATATGACTTGTAAAAGTTTTAAATACTGCTTTTTTATAATAAGCACATTGATTGAGTTTTATGTTTTGATGCATGAGAGAGTTTGTATGAACATAGGTCATTGTTTAAACATACATTGTGTAACCGAGGGAGGTACAGAGTGCTGGGCGGGGTACAGAAATAATTTTAACTTGATAATATATCACGTAGACGACGCAGCTAATAATGGAATTATGTTTGTTCTCCAAGAATCCATTTGCATTCTTATTAGATCTGTTATTATTAGGATTGGGAAAGATGATTAAATTGTTAGCGGCGGTGCTTGGTTTTGCTTCAGTTGGGAATTTTTTTTATTATTACTGGGAAATGTGGAAAAAAATACAAATTATTATTTTTTTAGCATTAGTATAATTTACCTAATGCTAATTAGGAAAAATACTTTGGACATAATACGAAACACTTGCTAGAGTTACTTGATTTAATCACGGGGAACCGTTGGATGCAAGAGGCGAGTAGCAGATCCAAGTGGCGTTCTATGGGGAGGATGTTCAGCAGCGGACGTCTTCCGGTTGATAATTAAGTTACAATGTAGTCGAAGATGCTAATACGTTAACTTATATTAGGACATATCTTGATTGATAATTTGGTTTCCGTAAGTTATGTATTTAAGCTCATTTGAGTACGTACTTTCGCAATTTAAATAGAAAACAATTTAATATTTGTTTTATATCTGTTGGATAAAAATACTAGTGGATCATTGGCCTGATATTCGGCATAAATAACAACAATTGCAGTGCCACTCAGAACTTTAAAACACAAAGGCCTGCGCGCACTGAATAGATACAACTGCGCTCGTCGCCCTGAGACAGTCCATTACACAATCGTACTAGAAACTATTTTCCGGATCGCCAATCAAATTCCAATACGCAAATCGCAAATTGTTTACATACGCACATAAACGAAAACCGCTACATAAAACCGTTCACACACACATGTATAGCTTATGTACATTGTACATACGCAAAAGCTTAGCATGTAAACTCTCATCCACGAAGCTAATGCGTTTTCGTAGGCTTGATGGGCAGGCCGCTAGATATTTCATTCGACCGCTTCGACTATTCAGACACCCTAGATTGCTATTCTAACCCCCTTCTCCCCTTTCGCCCCATGCAAGGGGTGAACGGGGCAGTCTACACCCCTACTTCGCCCGTTCGTACAGAGCTTAATTTCCGTATCGTAGGTCATTAATTTGTAAAGTGATATTTTGGTGTGGATATATGGTTATTGTGTGTCGATAGTTAGTCGTAAGTTTGTGGTTAAGTAATGGTTATTTACGAGGAGATACTAAAACTTAGTTATGTACTATAATAACAACTAAAAACATTTAATTTTCGAACACTATTTGCTTCCCGATATTGTAAAAAGAAGAAAAAAACAAGTCATAAACTCACCATGAAGTTTCGTTACTTAGAGGCAATTAAAACTTTGTTATCGTTACTATTTTTATTTTTATATTGCCTGGAAATAAAATGTAAATTAAAAAGCTATGAACAAAGTACGAGTAGGTACGTGTTAATTGCTGTAGCGTTCTTAAAATCCATATTCCATTAATCAATATCTCTTTAAAAAGTCCTAATCTCGATGTTTCACGGAGTACACAACAAAAACCTAGCAAGTTCACAAGTTGTTTATCTGTAAAGTTTGGCGCCCTCTAGCGGCGAATCACGGCTTGCCGGTGCGGCGGTGCCAACCTCGCGAACCTAACGCGAACTTTTAATTACGCCGATTGTGAAGTTCTAACTTTGACGACAAAAGAACTTTTTTGTAATGAAACTTGGACCGGCTGTGTCGTTATTTTTTTAAGTGTTTTGGTCTATTTAGCGGCAAAGGAGAATTGTTATCGAATTAAAGTTGAAAGAAGGGTTAAGTTAATCCTTAAAATTGTGGTTAAATTTGATTTCGGTAACCTTTGCACAAGACTTGATGGAATAGAAATTGTGTGACTATGTTATTATGTAAAATTATAATGATGACGACTCTGTAAGGTCCAAAATAATACAAATATTAGTTTGTATCCATATCTACCCGTAAATCATAACTATCCTACGTCCAAATAAAGTCGAAGTAAATACATCCATAGAGCAGAGATAACTGGCGAAGTGACATTACACAATATACTTTTCTTCCTACAATAAGTCGACAAATAAGACAAAGTACTTTCCTAAGTAGTCTAATCAACGTGAACAACATTACATAAATAGGAATGCTTCCACTGACGCCAAATTCCCTGTCGTCCTTCAGTTAGAGTGCATATTCCAGCTCTCTGCTCGAATTCCTAATATTGACACAGAAAACTAAGACACGGCCATGCATAAATTGCAGAGCTCCTACATAATGAAAAACCAACATTTACATTCGATTCGGTGTTCCCGCCTCTATCGCGCCACCTACTGTTATTTTCTTCAAGCTACTATGCTCGGTTCATAAATATTCGTGTTTCATCATGTTGTTTCAAATTAATTGGAGCTTTTGAACGAATCTTTGTGTATTTTTCTCATCTTTGAGTATTTTTGGTCTATGGTTAGCATGTAGCTAGGACAAGCATGGTTAGCGACTAGTGTTTTGTTTTTTTTTCCTTTCTGTGGCCTTGACTTGGATTGTACTTATGTGCCAGTCTCAGGTAGGGTAGACTGGGTACGGTTGTGAAAATTTTGATTTGACCGCCCATGTTTTGTAAGTATCCCAGTTATCTGGAAAAACGTGTTTTTATAGTGAAGTGTACATTTGTCTACGCATAAATACTAAAATGTCGTCCCATTAGTACAATGGCTAACACTAGAAGCAAATTTATAAAAAAAGAAAGAATGTTAGAACCGACCACATCCCAGCTTGTTTAATGCAAGTATTTATCTAACATAATTAACATTTAATTTGTTTATGTTGTTTTTAGTGTTGTGTAGTGTGTGTGTTCATGCCACATAAGACACAGGGAATCCTAGTGTGTAAGCGTTTATATTAATTTGAACCAAAAGTTAGGGACCTCAGTACCACCGAGTCACCGTCTTCATTCGTATCTGTCACAAACGTGGTTTTAATATGTACGTGTTCATTTAGAATAGAAATATCGATTACATTATGCGTCTCCTTGCACTTCAGATGTATGTAGTTCTCGTTTAAACCTTTCAATAAGAAACTTTAATAATAATTAAGTATGTATATTTGTGTTAATTAACAGTCAAATGTGTTTATTTCATGATCAATTTCCTATATACTATGCCTATTACTGAAAGCCACCATCTCATAATTTTAGTAGTTAATTTAGCTTCTGTGTTGTCTGAATGAGATTGCTATGAGCCCTTCAAATGTAATCCAAGAATCAATTGATCCCAGATATTGATATCTGAAATAAAATCGTGCATCCAGCACTATCCAAGAACAAAAATTATTTCCGAGCGATAAACTACAAAACTTTAACAAATCTATTTGAAGCAAAAGAAACTAACAAAGCTATAAAAGCGAAATAATAGTTATGGAAATAGTCTTTCATTTTCCACGAAAGAAAACTCCGCGAAACTACCGACAATATGAATGAAACTATAATATTAGAAAAGTTTCGTCCCGGGAAATGAGAAAACGTTGTACGAACTCGTTCGTCTAATACACGTAGTTATAAACTTGTTCAATATAATATCGAGAGGTGGAGGTCATGTCTCTCGCTCGCACTCGCACGTTGCACTGCTCAAACTGCCCTCATTTAATTGCATATTCAGCCGAATAATTTTACCCTCGTATATGAAGGTTTACCTACTTCACACTCACATAGATTCTCTGGTAGGCATATTAGTTGTGAGTCGTCTGCCCAAAATGAAACAACTAAATTATCCACGAAAGATACTGGCTGCATAGAAGAGGGTTCATGTGCGTCCTTGAAAATAAAAATAAATCCATCACACCGCTGCCGAATCCGACCGGCAACGTCTCGGAAAGAATACTTGTATTTGGAACGATCTCTCTTTGACAGTCGAAAGTAGTGCGGAGCGTTCATAATCTTATCTAACATCTCGATATTGACCAATAGAATCGATAACGATGTTAGATTCGGTTTTTGAACTGTTTGCTTTGTTAGAAGCGTGTCTGTCTGTGGTGCTTGTAATTTTCAAACTATCCAAGCGAATTTATAGATCGTTAAGCTCGCTTCTAAATGCATGTGCATATTTATGCTATGTGCAAAGCGGTACATAGAAGCGATTGTTATGATAATACAGGCTGCAATAGACGGAGGAGCGATGAAATATTGGCCTCTTTTGCATAAGTACCGGCGCGTAGCCCGAGCGAAACTCCTCTACGAGCGCTGTGCTACGGTGCTACGGAAATCGTAGCAACGTAATTGCTCATTAACAGTTCCGCTAATGAAAACAAATTTGCGCATTCTCTATTTAAATGTTATACTTATTTTACAACGAATTTGTGGTTGTTTTGATCAATTTTCGCCGCTATCTCAAAAATATTTTCGGAATTTCCAGGCTAAATGTCAAAGTTGACATTTAACGTAAATTAGTTCAATTTAGAACTAATAATTGTACTAATTATGAAGCTATAGTTTAAAAATAGCAAATACAGTTCGCCTTGAAATCGTTGCCTGGTACAAACCGGTAGAGACATCGAGGCCGCGACTAGAATTGACAAGTTCTTATCAACTTAGGCTTTAACAATCACAAGCAAGTAAAGTAGGGATTTATAATTTATTATAAGATTTTGTGGGTATAGACAAAAGGTGTTTAAAAAAATAAAATATGTTTAAACTTTATTACTTAAGGTGCAGAACCCGGCGCGCCGCTATCTCGCTCGCGCATCTTAACATTTTTGAAGATAAATAATCACTTAATATAATTATGAAAAATCGCATTCGGTGAAATTGTTGACAATGACATTGCTAAGGTACAGCAAAAGTATCATTTTGATCCGATCAAGATTTCATACATGAAAATGGGCAAAACATAAAATCCCATTTTTAGGTTTGAAAACTTGAATGGATCAAAATGAAAATTTTGTATAACCTTTGTCATGTTATTGTCAGCCATTTCACCGAAAGCGATTTTTCATAATTATAGTAAGTGATTGTTTATCTTCAAAAATGTTGAGATGCGCGAGCGAGATAGCGGCGCGCCGAATTCTGCCCCTTAATAAAATAAAAAGGTGTCCAACTAGAACTTAGAGTAACTTTATACATTTTTTATGGATTCTTCGTAGTTTTTACCTATACTCTATCAGCCTTACTAAAAAGTAATAAACAGTGTATAATGGTGGTATAGTTAAATAATGTTTTGTCTTTGTTATTCTTTGACAATTTTAAACTGAATCAAAAGAGACAAAACATTGCGTAACTATTTAACTTTTACTAGTAAGGCTGTAAGTATTTTATAACGATGTATCAAAATATTTTTTTAAATATATTATTTTTGTTGAGGGCATGAGACGAGCTTGTCATTCGACTAAGGGTGTCGGAAAATTCCTTCACCAAAACTGCCCCGCACTCTGCGCTGGCCATCTTTTTTTGTATTATTGAATGACGAGACGAGCGGCTCGTTTACCTGAATGTGTGCCTTAAGCATAACGCCAGCCGATTACAATTGCAGTGCCACTCGGAACTTTGAAACAAAAAAACATGCGTGGCACTGCAGTGCGCTCGCTACCCTGAGACATAGGTATTCTCATAAGCCAAGAAATTGCGCTGGTTATTTTATCAGTAGATCAAATCGGTAAACTGTAATGCTTACACATTACTGCTTGTCTGAAGACTACAGCAAAGCGCAATGCGGTGGTACCCACATAGACGGACACTCGCAGAAGATTGAAGACTAAGTCCTGGTAAAAGACATCACCTTATGACATCAGCCTTCAAAACTCCTACTCCGTGAAATGCGGACCCTATACACACAACACAATAGTAAAAAGTCTTGCCATAAGAATTTCATAAGAATTAAAAATATATAGTCACATTTACAATCCCTTTTTATCAGCACTGAGTTGACAACGCATTTTTACCTCTGTAGTTCTGTTAATAATTACTTGATAGTCATTTTAACTGCACAGCAAAGTTCTTGAGAGACAAAAAAGCATACAGGCAGATAACGAAGGGATCCTTATCATTCCATTTGTTCGATTTTGGTTTGTAATATAATTTAACTTAGCTCTACCACAAGGACCATAAGTGCCCATAAGGATCATAAGTTCGATAGTAAAATATTTACACATTTGTTGCACACTAATTGACGACATACACAAAGATTTCTAAAATATTACGAAAGTAACAGTACCAATATCGGTCATGTAATATTTTGAAGAAAAATCTATTTATTATCTACGCAGCAACAATTCAAGCACTCTTATCAGTTAGCACGAAACTTAAAGTTTATTTAATATTTGGTAGTAATCAGATAATTACATTTTTGTTGTTAATCACGTAGTTTTTGTTCACTTGAGCACACAGTATGAAGTTAAGTAATTATGTCTCACAGATGAAACTACTCTACCATTGCGCGAGCATGATCATAATTCTTTCCTAGCAAACTGGAAAACATTCATCTTTTTTTTCACATGGAAATTAATTGTGACTCTTCGGGATTTATCGATACATATTTGAATAATTTATTCGGGATTTATCGATGGTTGAATAATTTATTTATAACCTAACCAATCTAATGTAAAAAATTTAAAGTGCCTAAATATATGTTTTATATTATCTAAAAGAATGTCCAATCAGCTTTATTACATTTTATTGTGCTCCCTGCAGCTAAATAATGCAATTAAAACACCACCCTAAAACAATAATAAGACGTAATGTAGCAAAAGCTTCGAAAAGGGCTTGTTAAACAATTTAATAAAAGTTAAGCTCCTTTGACGTACGTATACGTGTAGTTTAAAATTTTATAATTTGTTTATCAAACGTCTGCGCTACGTGATTACATACATATTATACGTATGTATGTACGGTGTAGCGGGGGGCTGCGCGGAGCGGTGCGGGGACGGGGGCCTACCGCTCGTTCCGTCACACAGCCAGCAGTCACGTGCGACGACGCCGGCCCACAACGCGCCGCGAACCTAACCTATCGATTCTCGTTGCAACTCCATCGATCGCCGATCTTCGATGCACATCACTATCGCTTCGTTTCCCGCGCATTTTTAATTTTGAAAAAGTTACGAATTCGCCGCGAGTGCACTGTTTTTTTTTTATTTTACTGTGACGAGACCTTGGATTTTTCGGTCGTGCGTTCTTTAGCTCGCGCTCGAAGGAAGTTTGGTAAGTTTTACATTCTAATAAGTAAACGTGTACTGGCAGGTTGACCTCGACTAAATCAATCTACGATGGGAAAATGAAACCGGTTCGATTGCGCTAAATCGCTTTAGTGAAAAGGTCAATACTCCCCGCGGCACGCGAGCAAGACGCAGCGATGGATGTGGACCGTGCTCCGCCTGGAGTCGATCATACGATGACGGCCGCGGCCGGTGCGGTGACCCACCGATGCACATCACTCATTTTGAAATGCTTGGGATTTCTGGCTGAATGCAATACTACGCCGTTGCCAAACTATGAGAAGAAAATAAAATAATAGTGAGGAGATGATAAATTAATTTTTTTCAAATTCCCGGAACCCGGAGTTTTTTGTATAAATTATTTTTAAGACATTTCTTAATAATAAAATTACGATACAAAAGCACAAGTAAAAGCATGGAAATTGCTAGTTCATGCATGATACGATGAATGTTATATCTAAAAAGCACGCATCACTGCATTCGTTGGGCTACCTGGCAACAGGATAGAAAAATATAATTCCAATTGAAACTATTACATCTGCTTTTATATAAAACAATAGGAAAAAATACATATAACTCTCTCAGAGAGAGAGTACGGGACATAATCCACCTGGCGGACCCAGCACAGCTTACTGGATTAATAGACAAACATTAAAGATTCTTTAAAATAAAACAGTAGCGCGCTCTACCGTAGGTCACATAGTTGCCATAATAACAGATGATATATTAAAAATTAAATCTAACCCATTAAAAATTAAAATTTTGTGTATCAAAACATTGATTTAACCTCAAATCTAGTTTAATTATCTTAAATAGTTCTTTTAGTTTTAATATTTCGTATGTACTCTACCTGTAACACTGTAAACTCGTACTACTCGCTAAGCCCGGATAATGTTGGTTTAACCCACTTAATGCATTCTCGGATCTATGGCAATATATTTTCATAAAATAACAATTTGGAGGTTCAGTAATGACGAAAATAACTTAATGTGGCGGTCGGAAACAATGGGTGCCTATCACTTTTATTACTTTTTAACAGGCATTGGCCCTAAAATACACATTTTATGATTAATTCAACCTTTCGCTTTGTGCCTCCCCCGTCTTTCCGTTACCGTGAGAAATGTTTATTTTCCAGGGACGAAAAGCTTTGAAACCTGTTCGCTGTTTCCGTAGTTTTTAAATATTTGATGCCTAATTTTTGAATGTTTTATTGACAGTCTCTCTACCGCTCTACCTATACTCTCTAGCCAGAAAAGATAAGATCACAATGAAGTTATTTATTTATTTATTTATTTATTTATTATTGCACACATACATTCAACTTATACGTAAGCGTAAACATATGCACCCTGTTAGGACGGCGTTGCAAACTTAAATTAGGTACTTAGTTAACAATTGCCTTTAATATCTATTCTACTTAGGTTTTACCATAGTATCATTACAATACCAACAGACATTAGACTAATTAATAATGGCATTACATAATATTTAGCAAATGACAATTTATGACATTAGCTAATCTTGACGGATAACTACATGGTAACCAAGGATTTTATATCATCCATGGTCGTACTAGGGGTGTTCTACAATCTATTCTTAGCTGTTGTTTCATACATTCTATGAATTAAAAAATTAAAAAGAAGCTGTCGTGTCCATGACATTGAAAAAAAGGATCCAGGATCCATTCTGCGAAAACGTCAATAGTAAGATATAAATTAAATCTTTTGGTAATTATTTTAAGCTGGAACACAAATACTTTTAAGTAAAACTCCGGCTTGATTCATAATTCTCGGATCTTATCAGCCCTTATCGTGATGTAGTTTACACAACATAGTGTATTTAGATAGCGTCCGAAGATAACGGTTATCTCACGTCCTCGTTTCGGATTCGCCTAATTCTTTAAAAATATTGTCAACGATCTTGAGACGACCTCTGACCGATGACTTGAAAAAAAAGATGGCCGCCGAATTCGTATTCTAAATTTAAAACAAAAAGATCCGCGTGGGGTATACGTAAGCCCGGACTGTTGTAGGCACTAGTGTTGCCACACGCTGTGACGATGCTACTACAAACGTTTTATGCGTGGCGAATAAAAATTTAGGTCACTCTCGCGTGTACTGGCCCCGATTCATTGAGAGCCGATAGTATGCGTTATACAGCGCTGGGTCGATGTTTGATAGTGTTGTAAATAAAAACACGTGGACCCGCCGCCCGCCGGCTGAATGAAGATAACGCTCTTTCGTTTCTAGGCAACATAGCAATCATACAAAAAAAAACTTGCCTTATGAAACTTTTATCTCTTTGCAAAAAAGCCTTGCTGAAGTAGAATTAATCTCTCTGAACACACAGAACTTTTTTTTATATACTATTGGATAGTGAGACGAGCCGGTCGTTTACCTGATGGTAAGCATAGCGCCGGCCCATAACAATTGCAGTGCCACTCAGAACTTTGAAATACAGAGGCCTGCGCGGCACTGCATTGCACGTGTTACAGTGAGACATTATAAGGCCAGTAATTTCACTGACTACTTTGCTTATCAAACTGAAACACAGTAATGCTCGCACATTACTGCTTGGCAGCAGACTATACGAGAAAAGTGGTGGTAACCACTCAAACTGACTCCTGCAGAAGAGCTAGTCCTACCTAGTACGATTTATACAATAGATACATCTCAACTTGCATGTATATTCTTTATCTATAGGTAACACGAAGGCTTCAATTATCTTGTTCAACAGAAAGGCCGCCAAAGCAAAGCTCTCGTTTGTCATTGAAAAAAGACAACCATTAACTTCAGAGCAACCAATAACAACGCCAGTAAAGTTAATGAATGCCATAAATCTCCATACCTTTTATTTTTTCTACAAAAATCCCGGGCAAAAGCGAGAATTTTAAATACGCTTGCCATGATTGATCGGACAAAGAGGAAATGCGATGATGACGCGTCATTTTAATAAGCCGCATCGGTAATAAAAAAAAATAAAGCATGAAGGCTGTCTGCGGGTCGGACGAGTCACATAAAAAGTGAAAATCGATATTGTCGGCTGCACGGCCGCTGCCAGGAGTAATTGGAAAATTCTCTGCGCTGAAAGCCAATAAATTTTCACTTTTGTCCATGTTTCACCTTTTCCGCGTTGCATTAACGGTGGTAAATTTAACGAAAATTATGGTTAATTGCAGTAGATTTGCTAAACTTCTTTTCGGCGAATTAAATTCCAATATTTTTGGAATATATAAAGGCAACCGATTGAAAGAAATTCTGTATATGAAGTTTGTACTTTAGAATTCAAATTTTTATTAACTGCATGAGGATCTGTTGTTTTTATATACTCAATGGATTAATTTGACATTTTTTTTGCATTTGACCATTATTTCTACTGACGTTGAACGACAATGAGGTCGAAGAATATGCTAAACTTCGTTTGGGAACTGGCTCCTGGCAGGCGGCCTGCGCAAGGCTAGCTCTAGAAAACGCCCTACCACTATGCATATGTATGTATGTGTTTGTATTATTTTTACGTCTACATAAAGCTTTTACCTCTGCATAAATTTTTATTCTTGACGTTTTTATGTGGCCCGTAATTGACTTTACGAGTCATATCAACTGCAATTGGACCGTTCCGCAGCTCTCTTACTTTACGTGTTCATTTTTTAAACAAATTAAAATAAGTATTTTATTAGAAGTTTTAGAAGAATACGAACTTTGTATCTTATGTTTTTTTTATATATACTCTTGGACAACGAGCCGAGCTATTCGTTTGCCTGATGACTGTTTGACAACAATTGCAGTGCCACTCAGAACTTTCAAACACAAAGTCTGCGTGGCAGTGCAGTGCGCTCGTTACCCTTAGACATTGGGTCTCATAAGCCCAGTAATTTCACTGACTACTCTGCTCATGAAACCGAAACATTGCAGTAATCCTTGTATAGAATACAGCTTAGCGGCAGTCTAAAAGAGCAAAGCGATGGTACTCACCGAGACGAACACTCGCATAAGATTTAGCCCTACCACCTGTAGGTATTTGATTATGATACATAACAGCAAACCAATAATACAATACAAATAGCAAAATTTCTAGGCGCTAACTAAGAAAGACTTTGCCACGGCCATCCATATGGTATTTTTTTTTTATGTTATTTGGTAACGAGACGAGCTGGTCGTTTGCCTGATGGTAAGCATAACGCCGGCCCATAACAATTGCAGTGCCACCCAGAACTTTGAAACACAAAGGCCTGCGCGGCACTGCAGTACGCTCGTTACCCTGAGACATTAGGTATTAAGTCTAATAAGCACAGTAATTTCACTGGATACTCTGCTCATCAAACCGGAACACAGCAATGCTTGCACACTACTGCTTGGCGGCAGACTTCACGAGCATTTCTAACAAACCTCTCAATTCTTCGAAGTATCGTATATTTTTACTAGGTATCAGTCTTACTGACATGGAAAGCGCTTATGAAAGTTCCTTAGGGCGTTTATGTAGGTCTTGCATTGTTTCCAACTTTCGCCGGTAAACTATCGACTTTCTACCGACTAATGAGGCAATATTTGCATTTTTGTAAAACTGCCATAATGACGTTTTCTCATTACCCACTCAGTACTTTTAGCATTTCGAAATAAACTATTATACTACATAACTATATAGGGTATATGTAGGATAGGATAGGGTTATCACTACTAACACTTTATTATTAAGTAATTTACGAGACACATTTTAACTTACGATTTCGACGGCTCCGTAGCTAAGTTGGTAGTAACCCTACCCTGCCTGCAAAGCGAGGGGTCCCGGGTTCGATTCCCGGCCGGGGCAGATTTTGTGTAAGTATAAAGTTTGTTCTCGGGTCTTAGATGTTTGTGATGTGTATCTGTGTATGTCCATGCCACCTGCGACACAGGGAATTCTAGTGCGGGGGTATGAGTGTGTAAGCATTTTTTTTTTTACCAGTTTGTAAGGCCAACTCTTACGATTGTCCGTCTGGGTGGGTATCTCGTGTATTCTGCAATTTTTATGGGCTAACGTGGCTGCGGCACGTGGTTTCACCCCTATAGAACCGTTCATTCGTCCATTGTTCTATGAAAGGGACAAAAACAAAACAAACTTTCAAATTTAGTAAAAGGGTTGAATAAGTTCTGACAGTCAAAATAAAAAAAACAATCGCAACAGCATAAATTTGTCAGGTTTTATTTCGCCGCGTCTCGACTCTCGTGTCGTACAACCTTACTGAACAAATGGCGTCAGCAGACCGCACGGCGAGCAGTCACGCGCAGCGCTGATCGTGTGACACCACTTTATTTCATTCATGAGTCCACACCCACGTGGTGTGGCGCTCTGAGGAAAGCTGATGCCTGTTTATTTACAAATTCATTGAATAACACGTAAGCTTGATACACACGCGTGCAGACTTGCTGAGCCTTCAGTCGCGCTACTACAAATGGTAGTACGGCTTCGGATTTTAAACGAATCAACTTGATTATGTTACATATTGGCAAATGGCATCACATTCTCGGAAGGCGGGATTTCTTTCGCATTCATCGTGTGGTTTTTCTAAATTCAAAAAGCCCTTAAGAGAACTTATAAAGGGCTGGAAATTAAACACTCGCCGGTATTCTTCATCTTTGAGTGTATCTTGTTTGCTGATATTTTTGACTGCATATTTAACACAGGTTGTAAGATCCTAAATACACAGTTGTATTGGTACTTGAAAATATCAAAGCTAGATTGGCGGTGAGCTTCTTGGCTGTACGGGTGCGTTTTAAAAACCCTTTCTTCATGCTTGCCAAATTTATAATATCAGGAACATAGCTGTGCTAAATATCACGCTTCTAAACCCACCGGCAGCTGCGCGTTGTCTGTTGTTCTATTAATTCGATACATTTTTAACACAAACTTCTTCAACTCACAATCGAAGTTAATCGCCTCAAGTTATAACAATCAAAGGGCGATCGTAATCGTTGTTTACAAACACCGAATTCATTGAGAGTCCCAAGAGCCAGCTCATATTTCCCGGGATCCCGGGATGCCGGCTCACAGACAGCCGTAAGACATCCCGCGGTCCCGATCCGCCCTTGAACTCGGATCCTTCGCGCCTACTGGGACGTTTACCTCGAATAGAAAATAGAGATTTATTTAAGTGAACTCTTTCATCCTTATTCGGTTCGAAATTTGAATGTGGAGCATCGCTTTTTAACTCGTAAACATTTTTTTTATTTCCATGTGAAGAAAATTGTTTATTTGTCTTACAAACTTTTTTTAAGAATGGCTTATAATTAAATGTGTAGGTAGGTAACTGTAGACGACCAAAGGTTACTGAACTTTGCTAGATAAATTGAAAAACTTAGTCAGCCATTGTTTCGCCTGATCTGTGGCCATGTGACCACTCATAGATGGTGGTAACTAGGTTAGGACTAACTCTTCTGCGAGTGTCCGTCTGGGCTGGTATCATCGCTTCGCTCGTGAAGTCTGCCGCCAAGCAGTAATGTATACAAACATTACTGTGTCCCGATTTGATTAGCAAACTAGTCAGTAAAATTACTGGGCTTATGAGACTTAATACCTAATGTCTCAGGTTAACGAGCGTAGTGCCGTGCCGTGCAGGCCTTTGTGTTTCAAAGTTCGGAGTGGCACTGCAATTGTTATGGGCTGGCATTAGGCACCCGCTCTTCTTGATACCCTATAGATTCTTGGCGATAAATTTTTAACTTAAGTGTGGTAGCTACCCAGGCCGAATGTCCTATCACCATGCCATGGTTGCACATTACGATGTTTTTCTTCACCACTGTTTTTCAGATTTGAACCACGGACCGGCGTCCTTACCCCCCGCGCAAAGCTCCCCCTCGCACAGCAGGCGTATTTCATTCGTACTTGACGGACTCTAGTTAAACTGATAGCTTCCGTTTACGTTTTACGAAAGCATGCCTCGCTTGGTCTCTTCCGTTGCCGATAAAGTGGGTTAATTTAATAATAACAAATATTTGGTCACCGAGATAAGATATCGCTTATCGAGAACGACAGAAAATATCTAAAATAAGCAACCAGAAGTAGTTGAGAAATAGTTGTTATAAATAAACACTCGTAAATAAGGATAACTACTTAATGAAACTGAATCACTGTTGGATATAGCTTATAATACTTTATGCCTCAGGGTAAACAGCGCATTGCAATTCCACGTAGGCCTTTGCGTTTCAAAGCCTGTGTGTTGCACTGCAATTGTTATGTGATGGCGTTATGCTTATGGTAAGCACTGGACGACTTATTCGTTTTGTTACTTTATGTAGTAAAACAGGTTACCCAAATAACGTAGTGAGTACTAAATGAGATTTTTTAAATGTGTCCTTTGAGCCAATCGAATGTTGTTGATTTAATCGATACCATTTGATGAGATTTGATGAGCTTTGATAAGCTTTGATGAGCTTTGATGAGATTCATTGCTCACAATTGAGCGTCCTACATGAGCCAATGATAGTTTTTCAAACTCCCATCTATTTCTAGAGCTAAGTAATAGAGGTCTCCACATGAGTCAAGTAAACCAGGTTATCACCTTGTTTACTTGTTTTCTTTTTTAAATAGGCAGCGGAAAATTCAAAGGCAACTTAATAAAAACAAAACAGCTGCATTATTTTACGCTTTCGTACGTGTGAACTTTCTCCCTCGGAGGTGGTCGTGCAAAGAACCAGCATATCCGTGTGCCAAACCGGGTGAAATATATCCAGGCGGCGCGTGTAGACGTGGCGCAGACGGCCCGTGAACTTTGACCGGGCACAATCCCGCACACTCGGGACACCCGGGTATGTGCGGCCGCACCCGGTACCCGGTTATAGATGCGTGAAACTATGCGTGAGACAAGATAAATTGGCTTGGTTGGTGGAGTTTGTCAGAACGGAGTGTCTGGTCGTCCGTCCCTATGAACAGCAAAATCGTCTACGTAACGCATCACTATAGTGATACCATTACAATATTGGGATGTTGCATTACACACAACATAAACAAGAAGATCATAATAAAACTGAAATTCAAAAAAAATATATAATATCCACAAAGATACTGCATCTAAGAGTTTTCCAAATTCAACAATATTTTTTTATCATCCATTAGTAATTTAAGTGATACCATCAGATACTTTACATTTTAATGAATATAAAAATGTAAGACAACTAAGTACTTAAACGCAGTTTTCACGGCCAATTCAACGAAAAGCAAGTAGCTAAAAATATATGCCTACTGCCTGCAGTTGCACCCGCGTGGAGATTTCCACAAGATCTGTATATTCTTCCGGGATAAAAAGTAGCCTATGTTACTCTCCAGCCCATAAACTATATAATTATATGCAAAACAATCACGTCAATCTGTTGCTCCGTTACTGCGTGAAAGGAGAACAAACCAACACACCAATATACATACTTCCATATCGTAAAAATTAATATAAATGTCTACATTTTTTTTCAACCACTTTCTTTTTTTTAAATATAAATAACAAAAGAAAAGACGTGATATATTGCAGGTATGATAACAATCACTGTCCCAAAAGGTACAAAGGGGCGTCCCACAAGGGAGTAAGGCGCATTGAGGATCCGACGGATATCGACCGGGACTGACCCGGGTAAACGCAGCTATTACCTAATCTGTGGCCTCTTAAGTTACTGTTGCCTAACCTTTGACCCGGGTTAGCTACTATTGCGCAATCTGCGTCTGGGTGGACCCAAAAGTGGAGTAATCGCTTGTAACGCCTTGAGATAGGTCCGGGATGTTTACAGTGTGTAGTGTAAACTATGAAGATACATCTGTAGAGCTGCTTACGTGTCTACAGTGCCCGCTGCGAGTTTCAGTTGGTCGACAGTTGGAAGCTATCCGACACGACGTGACGCGACTGAAATTTACTCCTGGGCGAAATACTAGGAAATGAAACTACCTATTTCTGACTCTTAGATTAGAGACTCTTAGGCTGAGATTCAGAGTCGAATCTAAGCGTGGACTCACGCTTCCATACGTCAAAATTCTATACAGTTTTGACATATGGAAGCCAAAGTCTACGCTTAGAATCGTCTCTGAATTTTAGCCTTAGGTTTGTTTGGAGGAAATAAAAGACGTTGCCAACCTCTTCAAGCATATTTTTGTAAACGTAACCCGAGAAATTTGAATAAAAAGCAAAGTTTTGTTTAAAACCGCTCTACTAAACTAAAAGAGCATGTACAGATGTACTTATATAAATAGTAAATAAAAAAGTAGGAGATGAATTAAGAACTTCCTCCTTTTTTGAAGTCGGTTAAAAATACATTGTTAATCTAAACCACAAATTATATAGGATCTACACTCTAGTTTGACAAAAATGTCACTCATAAAGGGTGACAATGGAACCTTGTTATAAGTTATAACCAGGAAAAATTAAATATTGTATTTACTACCTTTTGCCTGCGTCTTCGCACGCCTGGTGTCAGGAAAAATATATTATATTTAGCACTCTACTGTTGTGTGCTCAGGGATAATGTAGCTTCATATAAATGAAAGAGGTTTTAGAATCGGGCCACTGATTCCAGTCATTACCGGTTCCGTACAAAAAACACTACGGGTCTTACCACAAACAAATTAAACACACCCTAAACATTTGTTAAACGTCTTTTACACAAACCCTCCACAAAACAAACTCCTATACAAAGCATAATCGCGTATTTAAATACTACTACCACAAATCTAGATTCAAGTATAGTGCTTAATTGTTGTCTAACTCCTTTCTGTTGCGACATTTCTAATCGTTTTAGACGTTTATCTCTAAAGATAACAAACAAAAAAACAATGAACAACAAGTAAAATAAACAAATAAAAAATTAAAATAAATAGTCTAAACTATTTATTTTATTTATTTATTTAGAAATTACATGGCAACGTATTAGTATGATTACGGAAGTATTTGCGGACAACGCAAAACATCCTTATCAACCCATTTATAACAAATAGCACATTCTTAAACTATACGGAATAAGCCCAACCGTGAATAATCACCCAAAACTCTATTCATATCCAACTTATCCACGGTCGATTACAATCAATTCGTCTGTTTTATAAAAACATACTTTGATGAATGCCTTCCTTCGCATAATTTACATTTGAATCATCATTACAATACGTTCTTATGAATCATTCATTAGTTCGTTTAAAACAATTACTAACCTACACAATTCCTGACTGCTGACATAAAGATAGTACTTTTTCTACTGCATTTCCTGACCTACGATTTATAACATGAGAACTTTATAAAAATTGACACCGGCACACGACAATGAACAAAAAAAGCCAGAGAAAAAAGTAGGTTTATTTTTGGCATGACAGAATACGGAAATAACGCTGACACTCAAGTTTTATGTATTGTGTTCAAAGAGATTCCAATATATAGATAGAGGCGGCATAATTATCTATGGAAATATTGTGTTCTAGATATCCATACAATTAATGACGTACGCATGTCCCGACCGTCGCGGTCGGCCGATTTTTCAAGGCCGACATTTTGGTTTCTTGTCCAGAGCGAGTATTTGAAGTGTCACTGAATTCAATCGTGCGACTAAATTATATAAAAAATAGTTTTATAGGATTATTAATGCGAGTGAGAAGTTGCATGTGATACAGGCTACCATGCCGAAGTGCTGTTTGAAGAGCTGTGGCTCGACATTTGACGCCATTTTTTTTTCTGTTTCGGCGCGCAATACGTACCTTTAGTTCATATCCTCTACTTTTCTTTAATCATTGATTGTGTTATAATAACTTCATCGAGTAGATTGTCTAAATAACAATTTTTTTTTTTTTTTTTTTTTTTTTTTTTTTTTTTTTTTTTTTTTTTTTTTTTTTTTTGCAAAATACACAAACCGTGTCTGGCCACGAAAGAAGAAAAAAAAAAAAAAAAAAAAAACAATATTTTTTATTTTTGTTATTATAAAGTTCAAAAGTTTCGAATTAAGAATAAGACGTCTTTCTGTTGAACTTAACGAAAGTAGGTAAAGGTTGTTTAATTTTTGTAAGGTTTCGCTGTATTTTGCCATTTTCAGGCGAACTCTTTAGTTTTACAAACTAACTGAATATCTTTAGATTTATTTTTAATTTGTTTATGTAAATTTCAAAACTGAAACAAATCAACACAGCTTTATTAATTTTATGAGAAACATTCAAGGGATGTAGGTATTTTGATGCAATAATAAGGATAATGTGAATATTGCTGTTCCTGACCTACGACAGATAATTTGAACTTCACCGGGTCCTTATCCGGTTTTTTATCAGTCTCCCGGGCGTAAACTGACATGTCCGGTCGATAACCTACCCGCACGGTTCAGCCTTATCAGGAGCCTGATTCGCGTCGACAAAGGGTTCGGTCCAATCAGTAAGCAAACGTCAGAACGACTAGCTACATTTCTATGTCATTTAACCTCAGCGACATTTTAACCTTAGAATAGTGATTGAATTCCTGCTTTTTGTATCCACGTTAAGAATTTTATCATAAAAGTTTATCTATTCCATGTTATTTTAATGTATTCACATTGCAATATGGTCCTTCGAGCCTGTTGAATGCAAATTGCTCGGTCTTACAAAATGTGCTAGGATAGTTTTCCAACCGGCTTGTCCTTTTATCAGTAAGTATACCAGTTAGAATCACAGAAATAAATTAATTAATTACATTCCATCACTTTCTCATATTCATATTTAGAAAGTGAGAGAGTTAAACTTAAATTAGGTAAGCGCCAGAATCGACATTATTTCCAGTTTAAAAACTTGATAGGGTTTTTTTTTTCAGTTTTTGTAAAGGTATTTTTGTACCTACCTAAAGAAATTTTATTCACAGCATACCTAATTTTTTTTTACAACATTATGATAAAGCGAGCACTTGACATCTTCGCCTCACAGTAAGCATCAATCTGCCAATTGTAGGGAAATACAGTCTAGAAGTACAAATGACTAAGTCCTTTAAATCTAGTAATGACTAAATGGTCCCATAAACTGCACACTACAATATTGCGGCACAATATGGGGGCATGAAAAACTTTTGTAGAAGGTAAGTTCTATCACCTGGTAACCTGAAAAGCTGGGATTGTTCGAGTCTTCGTTAAAGAATCTTGGTAAGTACACTTCATCATCGACCGCATCGTCGATTTCCATCAACTGAAATTCCTATCCGGAATAAAAATGAGAGAAATATTGTTACCTCCACTATGTTTTGATAATAGGCAGGTGTCAACCATGCCAGTATTGTCTTTGACAGTCGGTTTGAAGTTTGGAATCCAATTTCATATTTGGAACGTAAAAATGAAAAAGATTGGGTGCCAATAATTATACTGCCAATAAAAAATAGGCATCTTAAAAAACGATTTTTGTTTGTAAACAGTTTTTTAATTGAGTTTTGATTGACCTTTGGAATTTGTTTAGTAGGTACATGTCAAATTTTCGTCACATTCAGTTGTTTTTACAATGTTTTTAGTGTGTTTTCATCGTTAAACATTGTGTTTATTGTCCTCTGCATTTTCTCAAGATGTTCCGTATGTTATCGTTATGTGTATAAACACTAATTTTTACGTTTGGTTGTTTGCAGGTCTTGCAAGACATCAAGGTAAATATACGTAGTTGTCTGTCTATCTATGTTCATTTTCGTATCATCTGCACTTGTTTTCGTCCTGAATGTTGCAATCTCTTTCCGTTTATGCACGTTTTCTTTTTCTTCGCATTTATCGTTTTCGCTCCATTAATCTTTGTAATATTTGTAGCTGCTATGTCTTTTATTCTTTTCTTGTTTTTATTCATGCTACAAGTATCTGTATGTAGTTTTCTTTTTTTTGCTGTGTTCGTGCGACGCGTTGGAATCCCGAGGTCATTGTAGTGTGGACTTGGCTATATCTGTCATAAAAGGTTGAGACTGGCCAAAAAAATTGTTTCGAAATTTGAACCTTCAGGAACAAGACACATCACAGCCCTGAAGGTTCAATACGTCGTGGTCCGGGGTAGAGAGGCGGGGGTGGCGGTCGATGGGTCAACGACCCCGGGAGGATTTCGATGCCACCCCGCACCTTCCACCATCTACTTATTTATTTATTAAAAATTCGTACTTTGTTCTATCGTTCTTATATTTAATGAAGTTGTTTCGAGAAATTTAATTTTCGTTATATCTCCTTCGAAGATTATATTATATTTCGTGGTTGTAATGGCTTTGTTATACAGATGTAAGATACTTTGGTAGCGTTTTAGCTGTACCACAGAATAGATAATAGTACAAGGATGTACCTAGATATTTCTTACATAAAGTGGTTATTCTTAACATTTGTAGATATTATATTCAGGCCAAAGCTAAATTATATAATCTAAGGTGTAAACTCATCAACCATTTTAAATCAATAAGTTTAGACAATTGGCTTTTTTTTATTGTTTACTTTAAGAACCGGACTTAATCGACTTTTTAGATAAGTTAAATGATGCAGAAAATCTAAAGAGTGAGAAAAGAATTAAAAAAGATGAAAAAACACCTGACTGTGAAACCTATAATAGGCACAAATAATGACACATTTGTGGAGCCAAACTTAACTGGATAACTGGCACGATTATTTCCAAACAACGCATTGCAGCGCAATATCAAATCATATAACTGTACACAATAATCACAATAATGATTATAGCACCAAAACCCATAATTCCAAAGCATAGAGTCCAATTTCATAACTCTATGACACACATTCCTTCCTTTTTCAAATATTCTCTCTCGCTCTTTCAACAATCGCTCCAACAGCGTTCTATTTACAAAACATTGGATGCGGTGTTGCCGCTCCGAGCTGCGCCGGAGTGACGTCAGCGGAGTGTGTCCTTGTCGGGGCTTCTCTTTCTAAACAGACCATGAGACCACTCCTGAACCTGCGATTCTAAAACCAAGTTAGTAAATTATCTCTCACAGCACCAAATCGATGGTTGATAAATATGCGTAACTAACTTGCCAAAAGTATAAATTTTTCATCATGGTATAAGTTGACATGACTCCAGTTTTTATGGCGCACTTTTAATTTTTGTATAATGCATATAATGTAGAGCAAAAACTAAAGTTAGTAAACAAACGCAATTTAAAATTTTAGTTTACTTATTTATGTTTAATTTTAGTTAGTTAGTTTAATTTTAGTTTATTTATTTATTATGTTTAAAATAAAAAAATATTTTTGATGGGTACTTTCACTTCTTAAACCTGGTAAATAATGTCTACGGCTACAGTAAATGTTGCATGACTTGCAAGCATTAGACATGTGCGCAACCGTTGCAACAAATGTCAACTATGCAGTATTTACTAGGCATATAGGAGAATAGGATGAAGTATAATTAATCTCACTACACTGGACAGAACTGTAAAAACCATTGAATAGGTACTATGCAAAGTTTCTCATTGTTTTTGGTTTCCTTATCCAGACCTTCATAATGTTTTCTTTTTACACAAAAAAGCCAAGGTCTGTGGAATAAATTCCATGACTCATATGTTGGAATTGGAATTTACTGAGCAACGTTTTGTTGTTTTTCGTCCGTTTTAAGGTAATAACTTTTAAAATGATACAATCCCAAGGTTTAGTTACGTAGGATTAGACTATTTAAAAATAAAGTAGTACCTTTCTGTCGTATAGGCATGAAGCCCAGGCTTCCCGAAGACTTCGACCATGGTTAAATAAACAAAATTTTGTCGAATTTAGGATATTGTTAAAGGTGATGCGTCTTGTTTTCTTTACTTGTCCAATAATATAAACTAACTCGGCAGATTAGAACCAATGTCAGCAATAGTGATCCGATCGCTAACCAATGACATGATTCAAATTTGAATTTCTATCTATGCATTTGGTTGCGGTAAGAAATTTAATTTCTTTTGGAAAAATCTAAATTGGCTATATACGAAATAGATTTGGACGCTGTAAATATCAGATCCATCTCAAATGCAGTATGGCTGCGGTTTCCACACCGTACAACACATTTGCTTGGTTACCTTTAGTTTATGCGAAATATTCATACGGGACATCGAATCCCCAAACAATGACGCGTTGTAAAAAATAGTCAAAACTCAATCAACTTAAGGTGTCATATTTTTTTATTATTTACAAGACGAAACATATTTTCTTGGATACTTTTTCTATGTACATCTGTATATCCAATTCAAATACACAATTCACATGGAGTCAAAAAACGCTCGTGAATTTTAAATGGCTGAATATTCGAGAAATAATTTAATTCGCAAGATTCCAAGAGAAAAGCTCATGAAAATTAAAAGACTCAACTTAATTACCTACTTAACCTTTCGTAAAAAAAGATTTCCTGACATTACCACATTGCCAACTCAAACCTCCATATTTAAGGCTTGCTCAGACCTTAGATTTATTCGCTGCCACTATGAGTAGAGGGAAATATCGCCCGTATTTCTATGAAATTTCGTGCTCAATCAGTTTCTCTACCAAAGGCGAGAGAATAACACTTAGGTCTAAATAGGCCTTTACGCATGTCAAACCTGGCCACTACATCGGCTTGATATATCTATTACATAAATTGTTTAACGCAAATAGTGTACATAGAATAAATTAATACTAAGTAGCATTATCTACCAGAATAGACTCGAAACCGCCTATTCTAGAATATATTAGAATAATAAGACATAACACGGTGTGTTTGGACACCGTCGAGTCGCTTGGATGTTTTCAAAACACGGCCGATTACCGATTGTTGCCACGATCAATTAGTTATATTTAACAAACATACGTATTGTTATCCATTTAACAAAACAGAGGGAGTTACCCTTATTACGAGGCAGTTACCAAAAGTTCTTAATACGGAGCAGAGTAGCCAGTGACATTACTGGGCTTATGATGTCTCAGGATAACGAGCGCACTGCAGTGCCGCACAGGCCTTTGTAGTTCAAAGTTCTGAGTGGCATTACTATTGTTATGGACTAGCATTATGGTTACCATCTGGAAAACGACCTCGTTATGAAATAGAATAAAAAAATTTATTACTAATAATATCGTTCAAACAATTGTCAGTCATTAAATATCAATAATATTTTACTTCTACGCGTGCAAAACCGCGGGCAGAAGCTAGTTCTAATAATAAAACAGTACCTTTCCTCGTAAGGACATCATTCGTTTTCATGTAATACAATTAGAGGCGTCCGGATGCTAACAATCTTTGCACAAAAGACTAATACTAGAAGGTTAAGGATCAATCTAAGTACAAAAGAAAACCTTCGGGCACGTTTGACTCGGTGACACACGTGTGTACGTGCGGCTGGCCCATAATTGTTAAGACGTAGGGCATACGCGTCTTTTGGGTTAAAATAAATAAATTAAGTACGTAAGTACCTTATTCCAAATCTCACGTTGAACAAAGGTTTTTATATAACGCGAAGTTCATGTACCTGCCTAGTTTACTGCTATGTAGTTGGTTTAATATTAATTTTTATTTGTTTTTTATGTTTGTGTGTACCTAGAGCGTGAATGTGAGTACCAGGACAAACCATCTCTGGTTTCTATGGTACAACATACAAATTTCTATGTAAAAGAAAGAAATGAACAAAAATTAAAAAAAAAAAAAAAACAGGATGAGAGCAGAAATTGGCGAGAAAATCGAGACATCCGAGGTTGAGAATATCAGATGGTTTCAAATGTAGAGCCTTCTGAATTGAATCCCTTCCGCTTTCTCTTTCTCTCTCTTGTGTGTACGAGCTCTAAGATCGTAAGATGGTTACTCCTATCTTTCTTAACGAAATCTGGGAGATTGCCAATTGTGCTTAACACTTATTGTTATTTTAGTTTAGTTTAACCGAATCTCTTTACAAATGTATGTGGTACAAAGGCAAGTATAACACTGGTTTTCTCTACTTGTCCAATAATGTAAACAAATTCGGTGGATGTCCATGACATCAATAATTATAGTGATCCGATCGCCAACCAATGGCATGATTCGAATTTCAATTTCATTTCATTTTCTATGTTATTGGTTTGTGAAGTTTGTTTAAATATGTTTTTATAATATACTTAATTGAAACAAAGTAGGTATAAATAATAAGAACTGTATTCGCTTTTCATTAACATAATTAAATTATACGAGAAAGTGTATGAAATAAATTAAATTATTTAAGCCGTAATAAAACTAATCCATAAAGGCAACACAGAAAATAAAACCACTCAGATGGTGCGATAAGTGTTTGGGATAAAGAAAACGAAAAGAGCGTTTCTATAAAAAAAAATGACAGCTTCCTTGGTTTAGTTGATAGGTCGATGGACTTCTGTAGCGCGTAAGTGTGGTGTGTGTAAGTGTAGCACCCAAATATTAACTTGACCCCGACTTGACCCTCAGCCCAATCAGAGTATAGAGCTGTTAGAATTGTCGACGATCCCAAGCTCACCGAACACCTGGAGCCGCTCAGTATGCGTAGAGACATCGCGCCTCTTTGTATCTTCTATCGCATTTATAACAGGGAGTGTTCTGAAGAACATTTTGACCTGATGCCGGCGCCACGGTTTCATCACCGTACTATCCACCAACGCTTGAAAGCTCAGCCACACCTAATTGACTCGTGGATATCTCATACGGTACGATTCTCGCGATCTTTTCTGCCGAGGACATGCAAGTTGTGAAATGAGCTTCCACCTGCGGTCTTTCCGGCAAGCTACAAACATGGGGCTCTTCAAAAGAAGGGTGAACAGAGTCTTTAAAGGTCGGCAACGTGTCAGTAATACCCCGATTGTGGCAGATATCCATAGGGACCATAGGCGACGGTAGTTTTATTGCCAGTCGGTTTTATTGCCAGAGATGGCATAAAAAATAATATACAAGAATATAAATATAAAAACTACAAGAAATTTAAAACCTATAATGAGCAACCTAATCGTAACCATTCGCTAGAAAGTTAACAAGTCAGTTTCAAGTTACGAGGAATAAGATTGTGTGTACGCTGCGCTTATCCTTCGGACCACCCGCGTGCCCCCGGCGCGGACGAGAATAGGCGGCCAACGTGGTCGGACACGTGTCGCGGACTGCTACACTTGTTCACTACATGATGCACTAATTTATGGGCTATTAGCCTTCGACATTGGCTTATATTTGGTTTGAATTTCACTATTCTATTTATTATAATTAATAGAATTTTCCGAAGCAATTCGTTTATTGGGAGCTCGCGAATTTCAGTCTGTCAAATAAGCCTACCTGAAGGCAAATATACTCCGCTTCTGGTATCTAGAAATTGCCTAATTTGCGAGAGGCTGTCTTTTCTTACACTTGATGTTTTTCATGTATGTTTTTCTATGCCTTCTTCTATGTTTTATTGTGTGTGCTGAATAAATATTTTTCTGCTTTATAGATAGGTTAGCGTTTGACCACTAAAGTATCTCACCTGATCTGTTGTAGTGATGATGTAGTCTAGTGTATCTTCAACCTAGAAGAAGAATTGGCTTACAAGGGAAACAGATTTCCATCCTACCTAGCCCCAGAAAATGCCCGACCCATAGAATTGACATAAGTCAATTCTATGAGCGATATTTAATACGCACTATGTAAATATCGCGTATTGGTTATTTGACCAATATTTGTGCACTTAAAAAAACACAACTGTTTTCAGTGTATCTGGATGCTGTGGGAATATATTCCATGTAGTTCTCGATTCTCAAGACCCAGGAAATCCCGGATAATCCCGGACATAAGTCACTGTCTATGTACCTATGTGAGTTTTGAGTGTCATTTATTTTTTTATGACCATGTAAACAAAAAGACACATCTGAAGAAATGTGGCTCGCTGCACCTTTTTTTATGTTATTGGTAACGAGACGAGCTGGTCATTTGCCTGATGGTAAGCATAACGCCGGCCCATAACAATTGCTGTGCCACTCAGAACTTAAGGTAAGTAAGTTAAGAAAACACAAAGGCCTGCGCGGCACTGCAGTGCGCTCGTTACCGTGAGACATTAGGTATTAAGTCTCATGAGCCCAGTAATTTCACTGGCTACTCTGCTCATCAAACCGGAACATAGTAATGCTTGCACATTACTGCTTGGCGGCAGACTTCACTCACAAAGCGGTGGTAACAACCCAGACGGACACTCGCAGAAGAGTTAGTCCTACCACTGACAAATGTTGATGATGAAAAACGAGTCGAATTGAGAACCGACTTTTTTGTCGATCTATAAGATCAAAGTAAGACTTACGATCAAAACATGGTTTTAGTATAAATATACTTTGATAAATGGAAGAAGTTTATAAAAAGTACTTGACGCGATCGATTGTTTTTAACAGGTCTACGATGTAAGAAATCAAATTAACATCCTTTGATCTCCGTGTGCTCCAATTTTTCCAGTTAACCTTGGCAGCTAAATCCAGTATTGACAGGAGATTAACTAATCGGCGACGCTACGTACCTACGTCAATACTGACTCATAGCGTATGAAGCTTCTATTAACTTTTGGAACAGTAAGAATGTTTCCACTTACTAATTACAGGTTTGTTAGTGGGAGGCACAGATTATTGGTGGGAGGACTAACTCTTCTGCGAGCGCCCCCGTCTGGGTTAGTACCACCGCTTTGCTCGTGAAGTCTGTCGCCAAGCAGTAGTGTGCAGGCATTACTGTGTTCCGGTTTGATGAGCAAAGTAGCCAGCGAAATTACTGGGATTATGAGACTTGATTAATACCTAATATCTCACGAGCGCACTGCAGTTCCGCGCAGGCCTTTGTGTTTTCTTAACTTACTTACCTTAAGTTCTGAGTGGCACAGCAATTGTTATGGGCCGGCGTTATGCTTACCATCAGGCAAATGACCAGCTCGTCTAGTTACCAAATAGCTTAAAAATAAAACAAAAAAAAGTTTTAATCCACTGCTGAATGGGCCTTCTCCATAAGTATTATTGCCGTCACGGCTGTAATACTTGGCAGACGTCTTGGTGATGATCGATCGCAGTAGGTTATTGGTGTTGGTCGAAGACACTGCTTCTGCCCATTCCCTGTATATACTCTTGCCTGCTCCTACGCCACTCACGGGAAGAAATCGAGTGGCTATTCATATACGCCGAGAGTCGAGGCCACCCTTACTATGTTATTACATTTCACTTTATTTTTAACAATAACAACATTTCATAATCACATCTAAAAAGTTTTTTTTCACGGGCTAAATGCCTTTATTAACTAGCTAATACATAAATAAACACTACATCTAACCTAGCTAGCTAGCAGTTGGATAATCTACAAGCCCTAGTAGGCCCCTATAGATAATCCAAATGTTCTAGCCCACTACCAGTAGGAAGCGTACCCAGCATGCTGGCGGCATTGCCACGTTGAAAGTTAAAACAAAAATAAATCAAAGTTGGTGCTAAACGCGGAAAAGTACAAGATAAAATTTCTAAAAACCCCGTTTAAAAGAGCCGATTATTGCAAACGTCTTAACAGATTTTTTTTTAATTTTGGATATAAGAACACTCGCGATCAAGTCACCTTTGATATAAAACAAACTAATCAAAATCGGTCCATTCGATAAAGGGGCTATGATGGCTACGATGCGACGTTCATCGACATTCTTTTTTGCATCGGGGATTATAAATAATAAATTTTTCACAGCACTATGGATGAAAATAAACTTATTACCAAAGTAAAAAAGAGTAGAAAAGGTTTCAAAGGAACAATACGAGCAGGAATTTGTTATCTAAATTGAAATTAATTTTAAATGGAATATTGTATAATAAGCGTGAAAAATCTATAGTCTTATAAGTTTTTAAACTTTCATGGTCACTAACACAAGAGTTAACTTTAGTAACGGGATATTTACCATGTATTTTATTTGTTTTGAGCACTCGATATTTCGGCACTGTTGCAAGCGCCATGTTCACGAGGAAACATTTCGGCACTGTTGCAAGCGCCATGTTCACGAGGAAACATTTCGGCACTGTTGCAAGCGCCATGTTCACGAGGAAACATTTCGGCACTGTTGCAAGCGCCATGTTCACGAGGAAACATTTCGGCACTGTTGCAAGCGCCATGTTCACGAGGAAACATTTCGGCACTGTTGCAAGCGCCATGTTCACGAGGAAACATTTCGGCACTGTTGCAAGCGCCATGTTCACGAGGAAACATTTCGGCACTGTTGCAAGCGCCATGTTCACGAGGAAACATTTCGGCACTGTTGCAAGCGCCATGTTCACGAGGAAACATTTCGGCACTGTTGCAAGCGCCATGTTCACGAGGAAACATTTCGGCACTGTTGCAAGCGCCATGTTCACGAGGAAACATTTCGGCACTGTTGCAAGCGCCATGTTCACGAGGAAACATTTCGGCACTGTTGCAAGCGCCATGTTCACGAGGAAACGTGAGTTTGGCGCTTGCAACAGTGCCGAAATATCGAGTGCTCAAAACAAATAAAATACATGGTAAATATCCCGTTACTAAAGTTAACTCTTCTATAGTCTTATGTAATTTTTTTATTAATTTAGACTTCATATACATAGTACGAGTACTTACTCGTGTACTACTACATACCTATGTATACCTACTATTCCTATTGCACCAGTTAAGGCAGAAAACATAATAATATGAAGATTTGTGACCATTGTGCAAAGTGTTGGTTCAGTTAATCTCTTACGGTAGAGATGTCTATCTTCAGAAACAAATGCTAGCTAACTTTAAAACTAACTCCGTCTAAGTGACCTACCTGCGCTAACTTACGACTTGACACTTGAAGTTTAGGACAAAGCGAGGACTTCAAATGAGGCCGCTAACACACTAATCGCAAGAAAAACATGGAATTCAAACGTGCTTTGTGTTATCGACTTTAAAGCCAATGTTATTAAAATGCTGTAACGTTCTTTACCAGCGCTACGTAGTTCTTCTTTGCATGTAGTTTCGACTATAGCTTCAAATCAGGAGGTCTGGAATGAGTTGTCACATGATAACATCTCAGACTTTTCTATATAGGTATTCATATTCATATTCATTTATTTTGCATAACTAAGTGTATGTACAAAGGTCTTATTCTACTTATATAAGATCTTTTGATTTAATTGCCCTATTCAGGCATCGCAAAGAAGGTTATAGCGACAGCTAAAGCTTAAAAAATAAAATAAAAATTAAATGGCTAATAATATAAAAAAGTGAATAAATTAAAATTAAAAAATACTTTGAAAATAAATTCTTATACAGAGAATTAAAGTTAAATGCTATACTTCTTTGAAGATTCTTATCCTACATACATTTATTTGCTGGATTCAAAATATTCGTCTATTGAATAGAAACATTTTACAATTAGGATTTTTTTAAGTTTATTATTAAATGAGTTAAATTTTGTTTAATTTTTTATTTCTCTTGGTAATTTATTAAATATTTTGACTGCTATGTAATATGGGCTATGGTTTAACATTTTTATTCTAGAATAAGGTAAATATAATCTATTTTTGTGTCTAGTATTTACATTGTTTTTGTGTACAAAAACGACAATTTGATCGCGTTCCGTATATAGATCTTTAATCCAGCAGATGTTGCGAAAATGATAATTCTACCTTTCTATACCAAAACCGAGCCAAATTCAGAAACTGAACGTTTAATTGTATGAACTGCATGATACGTTTAGTTTATAATACATTCGCAGATGTTTGCAAAGAAAATTGTTACAAAAGTTCCCAGCGCAGTGCCAAGCCACACAAAACGAGTTCAAATTGTAAATGTCACAAATTGTAATTTACGAGTAATAGCACTGTTACAATTATTATTATTGTCTCGTTTTGTCTACATTTTGTTTTGTAAGTTTGGTCGTTTTCTACTGAACTAGAGCACAGTTTAAAGGGGTGGTAAAACTACTTAAGTTGTTTTTATAGGAAGACGTTTTAAAAGTCAGAATAACTGCAGGAATTATTTTAGGAGTGTAAGTTTGAAATCATGTTAGTATACATTGCTCAATTATTTATGGTATAAATTACAAAATTACCTCAACCAGTGGGATATCAAGGTAAACTAGACTCTACCTGCCCTTCATTATATATCAATATGTATTATAGCAATTGAAGTTATTGCTTTGGCAATAATTCTTACATAAGTACCTTTTTGTTAAGCATTATCTATGTTATAATTTAGCGCTCGTAGAATAGACAAAATCCTTAAATGAAAAAACAATAAAATATATCTCTTAATGTTAAAACAGCTTATGAGACTTAATACTTAATGTCTCAGGGTAACGAGCGCACTGCAGTGCCGCGCAGGCCATTGTGTTTCAAAGTTCTGGGTGGCACTGCGAATGTTATGGGCCGGCGTTATGCTTACCATCAGGCAAACGACCAGCTCGTCTCGTTACCAAATAACATAAAAATAAAAAATAATAAAAAAGCTGAGACACGGAACGCTGTTCAGGCCGATAGGGTCGAATCGCTCGGTACGCGAATTAGATCATCATTGAATCCGTTAATGCAATTCAACGGTACTTGACATTATTTATATATATATATCATAAGTCAACAATCACGCGTGCACCCAATCTGAAATTTTATCCAACTGCTGTATAGCTAGAGCTAATAAAATAGTCAAAGAGGATTCAAATACAGTAGGCGCTCGATAATCCGGCACGCTCAGTAGTCCGGCATTTTGGGACTCAGGTAGCCCGCTCTATAATTCGGCATTTTACACAGCTGAACGCCGGACTACTAGGCAGTCCGGCATGTACATGCAATGTACATAACTACATACCTACATATGTGTTTTTTTTATTTTTATAATAAATTCACCTAACCATATTAAAATAGTCTTTTACTGTGAATATATGATATGTAGACTTTATTTTACATTGTACATGTGTAAAAAGCTTTTACTTCCTATACAAATTCGATAACCCGGCAGTTCCGACAATCCGGCATAGAGGGAAAAAATCGGGTGCCGGATTATCGAGCGCCTACTGTATTACGTAAGAAAAATAGGAATAAGTATACCCTATAAGAAACTCCGAAGAAAGCAATCTCCCTGTAGCGAAAGACCATTTTTCTTATGTGAAACGGAAACCTTCCTCTTATTTCCAAGCCAAAATGCATAAAAACTTTCAAAAACTCGTTCTAATATTACTTTCTGGTGCAATTTTTACAACGATAAACTACTTAAATTAAAAATTTTACAACCTCATTTTTCACAAGAAAGGTGTCTTTAAAAAAACCGAGCGAAGTTTTTAAAAACATTCGTTGAATAACTGAATGTAAAATATTTTATAATGAGCGACCTTTGCAGCCACGGCGGCGCCGTTAAAAAAATACATTTTACATTATGGTACAAATCAGAAGAAATTTCCGCGCGCGGTTGTAGTATTTCCGTCTGTAGATAGATGTACAATTGTACATTGTACGTATATAGTACTTACTAAACGGAAAATAAGAATAAGTTTATTGCTTCAAGCATCGGTTACATAAGTAATATTTTACTCTTGAAGCTTTTGGTACTGAAATCTGGTTGTTTAAGATCTAAACAAAATAAAACATCGTAAATTTCTCTTTAAAAAATAATTCTCGTATTAGGGACCATAAAAAAGTAAAAACCAGTGTATTGTTTTCTTTTTTACATCAAAGATACCGCCACCATTTGAAGGTTTGACAAAACTACATATTAATTACTTATCGTAAGTCTTAAGTTACACATAGCTTATCTTTGTTTGTAGATAAAACGATAAGCCTCAATTAAATAAGCAAATAATTTATTGACCTACATGTCAGTTATATACCTAATCGGATAAGTACGTTTTAAATTTGTGGCAGTTCAAAGTATAACTGAATAAACTCGACAAAACAAAAGTTTATAAACTAATTCGCGCGAAAAATGAGAGTAAAACTAACTTACCAAAATAGGGATGTTGCATGAAACATACAATACATAATTACTGTCGTTATAAAGGTTTAAGAACATCACATTAACACAATAAAAATGAAATTCAGAAAAAATATATATAATTTCAACAAAGATACCTACTTCCTGCATCTAAAAGTTTCCCGAACCCAACGATATTTTTTTATCATCCGATAGTAATTTAAATTATACCAACAGATTCTTTATATTTCAATGAATAAAAAAATATTAACGACTATATACTTAAACGCAGTTTTTCCCGGCCAAAATCAACAAAATGCATGTATTAAGTACAGTTTTACGGCCCGTGTGACGTCAGATGTTCTGTCAAATTTGTATCCAGGGGCGATATAGCGCTCGTCTCGCAATCAAACAACATAAAAAACCCAGCTGGTATTGCTAAAAATCATTGTCGTACATGTGTTTGTCTGATCGAATTATATAGGTAGATAGACAAACTATAGAGACAGCACAATGTAGTAACTGAAAATAAGTAATTTCAATATATTTTTTCGATACGTTTGAATTAAATAAGTATGGATGTCCTTGTCAGCTGAAGACAAATCATAAAGCAACAACATTGGCTTTTATAGTCACTGAGAATAATGTATACTTTTACAAAATAGGTAACTCACGCAAAGAAATTAACATAAAATGTAACTTCATTTGCGTTCCGTTCGAACCAATCACATTGAGTCCAATAAAACACCACCCTGAACCTATGTACGCAAATATATAATTTATTATCTTTCCTCGCCCAGCAAGCATGCAATCTAGAACAAAATCGTATCACTTACGAAGCTGGTAAAACAATTTTAACTATAAACTACTCGTAGTATTTTGATACGTTTGTCACAAATAAGATAAGATCAAACTCCAATCCGTTTCAAAGGCGAACAACATTTTCCTTGTAGTTAAATTAACCGCGGCCTATTTCCACCGCGAGCGATTAATTACGTAAAACGGTGGTTGCCCGTTAAATCAGGGTTGCCATTTCCTAGTTTAAATAAATTAATGCATAGTAAAACATGTCAAAATGTTAAATATACAAATTGATCCATCATCATGGGTCAGTGGGGAGAAGTCTGAAACTATAAGAGAAAGAAATTTGGTGTTAGAAACCATGTCGTCGATTTTATAATTATGAAACCAATACTTACACATACGCATCTCAGGATAGCGGGCGCACTGCAGTGCCGCGCAGGACTTTGTATTTCAGAGTTCTGAGTGGCACTGCAATTGTTATGGGCCAGTGTTATGCTTACCATCAGACAAACGACCAGCTCGTCTACTACTAACTCGTTTACTAATAACATAAAAAAAATACACTCTTCGAATCGACTACTTTTTGTTTAGAATATTACGTCTGTATAACATGATGGCTCGATATGGTTGCAGATTAGAAGATACTTCGTATTGTGCCTGCCCAAAAATTGTGTAATAATAACTTGAACGAGTAGTTAATAACAAAAAAAATAAGTCTTTCAGTATAAACCTTTCGCAAATGGCCTGAAACATTATTTATACCAGTCCGCTCAAAAGATGGATTGAAGCGGTAGTAGATGGTAACCCTAAGCTGATAACGCTATCTAATTAGGTCGTGGCCACACCTCCGAAGAATGGCCACCATCGATCAACGGCCACATAATTTGATGGAAAACAACCTATTTTGATAAAAACTTTCCGATCGAACGTGGTATGTGCTGGCTGGATATTGTTCTTTTAACTTTTTTATGACTGAAAAGCGCGGGAACATTCGTACTTTTGTGTTTTCTTCTCTCTTGACGATGACATAAGTACTCGTTTACAACGTCCGCAACATTATTATAGTACTACTCTATGGTCCGCAATCTATCAACTTTTGGATCCCAACTCCAAAGATTGAATTTAATAGGTTCAGCCATAAATCTCTACTGCAAAATGATAGCAGAAAACTCAATAGTAAAGATATTAAACCTTGATTTATATCTCAACGGGCACTTATTAAAGTTTTTATTAAAATAAAACAAACAATAGTGCAATAAAACGAATTTACAACTCAATAAATCATTCCCGCTGAAAACATTCATTGTTTAAACATACAATTTTCATCTGAATTAATTCGTAGACGGGATTACAATATAAAAATACCAGTAAAACAGCTTGACACAAACTTCTCATAGCAACAGATCTATATGCTATCTCATTTAGTTTTAAAAGTATGTTTTTTTTTCTAAATGCTTTTTGCTTGGTTTCAGGGTTTTTTCTAGTGTTCGCCTTGCTGTCAAGTGACAGCTACTACTGCCACCCAGCTAACATGCGCGTCGTGACAAAATTTTGTCGATGCTTATATCGTGCATTTGTCTCGTATTCGCAGATGAAAGAGGGAGACAAAACAGTCGCCAAAATTTTGTCGTGATGCGCATGTTAGTCTGGCTGGTATTATGTTCTGGGGTAACAGTAGTGATATAGCCCGATAAAAAATAAAGCCCTTTAAAAATAAAACGGAATGTTCCTCACTTTAGGTGATATCTATTACCTGCTCCAATGTTTTTGTGCTGCAGTTGTAATTTATATAAACTGCACCTACTGCCTATTTTCATACTACATTACAGGTTTTGATATTTTGCCAAAAGATCAAAGATTACTGTGACCTTGGCCCAAACACATGTGCTATTATAAACACGGTATTGTTTATGTACAGTCTCGCTAGTGAACCCTTGATTTATTGAATTATGTTAGTTTACATTCGAATAAATATAATACAGTGAAGGATAGTTGAACGAAACATACACGTATGTAATAACAAATCATTTATAGTTTTTTTATGTGTGTGGCTTGCGATCTTTTAATTTACTTATTATCTACACAACAGTGGCGTAAGGGGCAGCCTAGACGTTATGCAAACGTACGTTTGCTTGTCAGGATAACAACGCTTTTGCGTCTAGCGCGGATTTCGTGATACTCGAATAGGTTCTGGACTAGGACAGGTTCTGAAACTCCTGAAGTTTTCATCTAAATACCTGAAATGTGAGTACTTTCTAAGTACTTGTTTTGTTACGTGATAGTTGTGGTCAGTGGTCGACAAAATATAACAGTTCCTGATTGGGTAAGCGGCAATTCTTACCAATTTTGATAAGGTATTTTCGTCCTCAATTATGAACTGAACTTCCATACTTAAATATTCTGAGGTTACAAGATGCAGTGAACTTGGTTTGAGGATAATGAATGGCCTGTATTAAGTGCCGTTCGTTGTTAGAGTTTTGTTAAATGTCACTATTATTTACTGGATTTTTTCACTGGACATACCTATGAGAATATTACTGACAAAAGATTAATTAACCATTACTAGACTTTACCAGTTCTAAAAACATTCATGTCCTACTTTATAATATACTTTTCGGTACTAATATGAATAAAACCAAAACAATTTTTTCATGTAAAAAAACAAGTTTTTTTTTAACCTGAAAATAACAAATTACACCTTCCACATACATCTTACCAAAGGTTTAAGCCGAGTTTACACTAAACCCTCGAAGACAATTAAATAAAGCCGAAAGCCAGTTACACAAAGTTGGACAAAAGCGGTGTTCCCGGCCGGCCAAGTTGCACAAAAGGCTTTTGTTTACACTTAATGTATAGCCTGCTTTGTCATCCCGGCCGTATTTTGAGTTATTATACCGGCCTATGTGATGGTGTCTATGCACCTCAAGTTTACGCAAACTTGTGAGGTTAATTAAAAGTTGAAACTTCGAATGACATCAATACTTTTTTTATTCTCATCTAAAAATTCGACCCTTTCGACCCGACAGAAAATATTCAGAATCCATACTGATATTATAAATCTAAAACTAATACTGACGGTCTCTACAATTAGTTCGTTAACTAAAACTAAACTGCGGGTCAGCGGCGCAAGTACGGACCTTTTCGGTCGATTATATTCCATAAAATTGACAGTTAAAATCGATAAAACCCACTTTATCGATTTTAACTGTCAATTTTATCGAATAAAACCCACTTTATCGATTTTAACTGTCAATATTAACGAATTTTATCTATCGAAAAGATCCGTACTTATAGATAATTATTTCGACTTTCACTATTGACTTAGGGTAATACGTCTTTTAGTGCTATATACATTTGGCCAAAGAATACGGCCTCCAGTCCCACCCTTTAGTGGGCAAAAATAAAGAGAATAGAAGGGGCACTCGGACGCTTAGGCTGTCTTTACGCGCCCAAGCTCTCCTTCGCTTGTCTCTCTATTCTGCGCGGGCGGGAAGAAGTCGAAATTTGCCTATGTGGGCGAGAAGCGAGCCGCAAACGCTGCCACCGTGTTAGCTAGTGGTTTGGTCGCGGCCGCTCAAACGCTCTGTGTACGCCGAAGCCAAATAAAATGTATTCAAAATCTTGTTAATTGTGGTCCCGTTAGTGGCCGCGTTCAGTAGCCCAATGTACTGCAATAAGCTTTTGTCGTTTTTTTTTCTCGGATGTTCTAAGAATCGGCCGTCAAGTGTTTGTCTTGTCAATAACTTAATACCATCCCATACGATAGTCCTACTTATACTAAAAACAAATTCTAAATTTGACTATCATTCGTTAGATTAGGGACATAAGAAGTCAATACGTTAGCTTTCGCAATAAAACCATTATCATCAAAAACTAGTAGGTAATTAATTTGGAAAGCAATAAGCCCGTAACCAAACTTTAAATTCTTTATTGTGAATCTTAGATAAATAAATAAACAAGGACCGGATTCAAAGCACGCAGCAGATACGTTTCGATAAAGCTTTTTAAAGCTCTCAGACGGTCGCAAATGATTCGCAGGTAGAATTAAAACAGCTGCCTACACGCAGGCTACTAACTACAATTTATTTCAGTTTGTTAAAAGAAGCGTTAAAATAAATCATATCATATTTAACTTGAAGATATAATACTTAGCGGTATCCTATACAATATTTTACAAAAAAAGGCGAGCAAAAGAACCGCGCAAAAATCTTTAAATAAAATTGTGCAAATGGTTTGGTACAGTCAAGCATGTAATGCGTTAAATACGTTCCTTTAAATTCGCTACCCACATTGGATTCATATCCCCCGTTTTTTTTGTAAAAAAAAGTACAAAACGATAATCACATAAAAACTCGAAAATCCTAGGATTTCCTGTATCTACACAAATATATTCATCACAACAATTTTGCTTCCAACAGGATTCGAACCTGCGTTTTCTGGATATCTAGACCAGACGTCTTAACCAACTAGGCTTGTAAGCCGGAAAGAAAAACATCATATCAAGAATTTCGCAATCAACATCGATTGCTCCCATAGCCTAGTTGGTTAAGGCGTCTGGTCTAGATAAACAGAAGACGCAGGTTCGAATCTCGTTGGAAGCGAAATTTTTGTGATGTATATATTTTTGTGAACATCCGCTAGTGTCGGTTAACACTATAAAATATATTCCTGTATCTATCTATAGGAAATAAGAAACTCTTTTATCATGCGTATTCTGAAGATTTTATTTCAGTGATTCCGTCATCGATACACATATATTAACCCAGTTAAATAATAAACAATTATTTGACGGCTCTACATTTTGCAAATCTAAAGGCAACATAGGCAATCCTAATTAAATTAGGGAAACTATTATGCGGACCTACAAAATCAGTGATTCGCATCACTAATTGCGATCTCACGCTGGTGTATGAGCACGCGAGCTTGCGAATGCATTTACATTATGTATATAGGTAGTATAATATTCTGTTGTATATTACAATATGCGAGAGTTCTACACAATCATTTATCAAAATTATAGTTACATATTAGTATAGTAAGTTATTGGAGCTTTAATGAAACTGCGTGGATTACTAGAGAGAACTTATTTAATTTCTTTACTAGCTGCTGCCCGCGGTTTCTCCCGCGCGGAGATAATGGATTTCATGGTTTTTATTTTTTTTGCGCGGAACCCTAATTCTTTTTCTAAAATATAAGTAGTCTTACTCCTTGTAACATCAGCTATCTGCCAGTGAAAGGTCCCGTCAAAATCGGCACAGCCGTTTCGGAGATTACCCGGAACAAACAGACAAACAGACAGACAACAATTTTAAAAATGGTTGTTTTGTTATAGGTCCCATATATACTTTCATATGCATTTGGTAAAAAGCTGTTATTTTGATATAACAAACAGACACTTCAATTGTATTTATTTGTCCTATAGATTACGTTAATTACTATCTCACCTGATTGTCTAAAATGAGAATACAGGACAGGCTTTTTTGTGACGTCACAGCTGGATTTTAACAAAAAATATAAAAGGATTTTTTATGGGCCGGCGTTATGCTGACCATCAGGGAAACCAGCTCGTCTCGTGATCAAATAGCGTAAAAAACAGGTCAAATACTAGCCAATCGATTCAAAGAATTCGTTTAGTACTTCTCCTTTAGCCAGTATTCTCCACGGTGTCGTGTCTTCCACAGAGCTACCGCGGTCGCAAGCCGCTCGGAAGCACCGCCGGAGTCCCGGTCGCGCCTGGCGTGGCCGTCGCCGGCGTCGTCGCCGCCGCGTCCCCCAGCCCCGCGCCGCAGACCCCTGCCGCGCCCAGCCCCTCGCCGGCTACCACACCAGGCATGAAACAGGAACACCCTAGTCAACCCATGGTAAGTATCTCTTTCTTTCCTCACCAAATGTCTTGTTAGTAGATGCACTGAGCCGTTTTCGCATGTAGTTTCGTGTTGTGAGGCATGAAGTACTTACACCTTTTTAGTATTCTTTTTTATTGTAGAAACTATCCATGTCTAAAATTCTTTGGAGAGTTGGAGAAAAATAAGATTTAATTTAAGCTCTGTACCTCACAAATTAACTGTAAATGCACATGCACTGAATTGTTTTGTATTGCAATCGAGCATGGAGAGCACCCTAATCAACCATATTACAGTAAAATCAAAAAGCTAATTTAATTTAAACTCTACAGTAAGATCAAAATCTCTTAACACTAAGAAACTCCATTGTAGTTTCTGGCATTATATGAAGTATGTACTTACGCAGTGGTTTATAACATTGGTACGAAGACTGAAAATGCAGAGAGTATTGAAGCCTCTGTGGCCATGTCAAACATGAAGTTAGAACAACCTAGTTAAACCGTAATAAAGTATCTCGAAGTTTTAATCAGTAAAAGTGCTACACAATTTTGTTATTCTCACGTCATACCAAATTTCTTTTCGGGTCCGCTAAAATTGTGTTAATAGTAACTATATCCAGCATGAATTGAGTCCACTCTAGTTTACATAACCCTGTCACGTGTGTTAGTCAGTTGAAGCACTGAGTTTCAAGCCGCATGTATAGTTGTGAAACATGTTGTCTTTTTACCTTAGAGCACCCCAGAGCAAAACCTTAGAGCATCTTGATTGTTCTGCATCAATTATTTTGCAAACACTTTGATCATCCCCGTGCCTGTTTTTTATTTTTATTGTATTATTTTTGACGCATTTGATAATTAGTAAGTGGTAAGTAAACTTAAAAGTCATAAAAATTCCCAAGTGATTAAAAAACTCGCCTCCCCAAGTCATGGTAAAATTAGACCACCTCGAACGTATTCGCCTCTTAATCAAGTTAGACTTGAAGAAAGAACCTTTTCATCACTAAACTACTACCAAAATGTAACACAAACATAGCATACACACTTACGCTTACGCACTAGGATTAACCCTGCGCGTCGCAAGTTGTATGACCGCACAAAAATACAACACAAACATCCAAGGCCCGAAAACAAACTAGAGGACGACGTGCCTCTAGGCACGGCACTGCGTCACCCGTATATGGTTGATATCCCTCCTGTCCGTACCAAGCGATTTGCTTCAACCTTCATTATACGTACGGCTAAGGAGTGGAATTCTTTGCCGGCCTCTGTGTTTCCCAATAGCTATAATTTGGGATTTTTCAAGACGAGAGTGAATAGGTTTCTTCTAGGCAAGCGTGCTACATCGTCAGCCGCATCGTCGCGGTGAGATCGTGGTCAAACGTATGAATATCAGAAAAAAAAATCCTCTCGCACAAAAATTGACCTGCCCGGGGTTCGAACCCGAAATTCCTCGCTTTGCAGGCGAGGTTACTACCAATTTGGCCACGGCGACCTCAGCACAATAAAATGCCAACACATAAAAAATGTTCCACGCTGTTTGTTCAATCCGTTGAACGCAAATCCTAAAAGCTGTTTTCCATAGAACGTAATCCACGTGGCTTACATGAATGAATACGTAAATAACACGTTATCGGCTACAATAAATACAATTGAACAACATTGTTATCCACGGTATTAACATTTACGGAAGTAATATTAGCGCAAAACGATTTTGCTTTTTTTTATGTTATTTTGGTAACGAGACGAGCTGGTCGGTTGCCTGATGGTAAGCATAACGCCGGCCCATAACAATTGCAGTGCCACCCAGAACTTTGAAACACAAAGGCCTGCGCGGCACTACAGTGCGCTCGTTACCCTGAGACATTAGGTATTAAGTCTCATAAGCCCAGTAATTTCACTGGATACTCTGCTCATCAAACCGGAACACAGTAATGCTTGCACACTACTGCTTGGCGGCAGACTTCACTCACAAAGCGGTGGTAACAACCCAGACGGACACTCGCAGAAGAGTTAGTCCTCCCACTAACAAAATACCGCTACCGCTTGTCGCGGTAGTAGAATAATGTTGACGCGTTTCAATTTGATATCTTGCAACATGGTATTAATAGAACAGCAGATGATTTCCGAGTGATTTTAATTCACTCGGAATGATTCCGTATAGGAAGCGACTTTTTCTGATCGTTTATATCTCGGAATTGCATCCCGCCAGAGAAATATTGTCGGGATTATATCCGTGTTTATGCAGCTGAATAGGCGAATCTATAAAGGTACATTTCTATAACGGGATGCGATTCCGAAATATGAACACACACAGTCGATTCCGACACGGATATGATTCATGATGAATTAAAATAGCCCTGGTGGAACTGAGGCTAACTTCGGATTATTTGAAAGATATTTTTGATATTTGTAGCCAAATCTATTATAGCTGTTGAACCTAGTTAAAAGTTGAACTTAACTCAAAGTAGTTGGGGAATTCGGCCCTTAGAGGTCCATGTGTTCAGAATAAGCAATGCAGCAAACTTCTCATGTTCCCATATACTTTACATTAGATGGGGTGGGTTTTTTTTACTTTCGTCTTGAGACGATAGTGAAAAGTTTAATAGAAGGTGTTGATAATTTGATTGCGGTCAAACGTAAGCTCATTTACTTACAATATACATGCAATAATTTGCTGCATATTCTTTAGGTAAAAGCTGAAGAATACTGTTGTTTCCACCTCCGCTCTGCGATGTCTTTCACTTTTGTGCGCTTTATAATAGGTAACTGTAACTATGACTTTGCCTGGAAAAGTATAATTTTATTTGTGTAATGGTAACGATTTTAAAACACAAAACGGAAACGGGATTTTGCTATCTCGCTCGAGCATTCTCGTATATTATCTTGCGCCTTGATTCCCCTACTGCCATAGAATAAATGCATCGAGTAGTAATTGACTTTACTCGCCTATTATAGCTTTCCAACAAAGACTGTGACAATAAGAATAATAGTATTGTACGCCACCGTAAAACAACGTCTAATAATCTGTTTGTAACACAACCATAACGAATTAGCAACGCATAACTCAACGTTACGTTATACGCTATTACCATAATTGTTGCCGTGGTCGTCGACATTTTTAACGAGTAACGTAATTACTTTATAAACAATATTACTCGGTTATTTTTGAGCGACGGCCTTCGCTGTTTTAGTTTACTCACTTCCTTTTTCCTCGTAGCTAATGAAAATAAACAATTGATTTTTCTTTAGATGTATTATTGCGATAACAATTGTAAAACTCCAGTAGCGTAACTCTATAACTGATTATTTTGTTATCTTATCCTCAACCTCTAGAAATAAGGAAGGTCTAGTTGTTAATAACAGATTTTTTTGGTTGTCAGTACCACCTCATCTCGTCCCGTTGGATACTGTGAGAGCCGGCTGAGGGTATACTATAGGGAAGGCAGGCAATGGAAAGAGCTCTCTCATGGTTCAATATCATTATCTAGTATCTACCGCGATCACCATGAAGCCTGCAAGGCATGCAGTACTATGGCAAAATCCCCCCTTAGGCCGTTAGGCTCATGTTCAACAGTGGGCGTTTACCGCTGATGAAAATCAGCTCCCTAGTTATGCCCAGTCATTTCGTTGTGAGTAGGCATCGAGATACTAACCCCGAGAGATGAAATACTGTACTATTCGTTTTCACAATTTTGATATAACTTATATGCTGATAGCTGATAGCTTATATGATGCTCAGCGTATCAGCGCACGGGGTATTGGCGCGAGGCGGTGGCTTAGCCAATCAGAGCGCATTATGTCTCGGCACAAATGGTGGAATTTATTTCGTGCAAACCAAACGTCACTACACCTCCTGAGGTTAGTATCTCGATGTCTATCTATGATGTCGATGTAGGCAACATCACAAACAAAACTATTTTCATATCATTAGTGTGAATAGGGTTCTCACTCGTGCATGTTGTTCCGTTATCTTTCACATCATTTGACTAATTTGATCAATTAGTACGTATCGTTTATTTACGTAAACACTTAGAACGTGGTGCGTTTCTATTTCGGGAATTAACAGTTACTTATAACCTAAATAATATATCGGATGAATTTTCTAGAGTCTAGATTAAACACTTAGGTAGCCTACAGATAAATTACGATAGTATAATACAAAATGTAGTAGATAAAAAAAATTGTAGGTGGAGTTTTTTTTATCGTATTGGATGTCGAGACGAGCCCGTGGTGCGCTTGATGATAAGCATAACGCAGGCCCATAACACTTGCAGTGCCATTTAGAACTTTGAAACACAAAGGCCTGCGCGGCACTGCAGTGCGCTCGTTACCTTGAGACTGCATTAGATATAAAGTCTCATAAGTTTTGAACTAGGACAAATATCTTGGTACGTGACGCCTTATTCAATTTATATACAACTAGCAGACCCGGTCACGCGTTTCTGTGGCTAAGGTATAATTTGCAATAAAATAATATTGCGGCTATAAATTGAGATGTAAGCTATCCTATCTTTTAAGTTAGATCAAACTGCACACGGTGTGCAAATTTGGTTAAAATCGGTTAAGTAGTTTAGGAGTCCATCGCGGACAAACAACGTGACGCGTAATTTATATATAAGACAATAAGTAAGCCGAAGGAAAACATGTAAACTAGAGAGTTTATCTAGAGGTAATTTCGATATCAATTTAAAAGTAGGCCACGATCTAATGATAATCGCAGTCTTAAAGCCGGCCAGTTTTAAAACCAATAATGATAACTACATTAGTCTAAAAATAAAACTTGCCAAACTGTATAAATCTATTCCAAATTACAAAGTTAATCATCTTTAAATTAAACTGAGTTCAAAGTTTAATTCGTATATTGCACCAAGCGCGCGCAAACTTCGGCAATTTCTGCTGCACCCCAGACTGCACTCAAATTATTGCAGCATATTTCTGCAAACTTTAAGCTGTTTTGTGTTGTATGGGATTTATTTTAGAAGACGTTTATTTTTTGTTAGTAAAATAATCGTAATTTCTTTTGCCATCTCTGACAACCTTAAACTGTTTTTTGCGAGTTTTTAACATCTAAATAACAACTAAATAAAATTGAAGTGTCTGTTTGTAATATCAAAATAACAGCTTTTTATTAAATGCATATGAAAGTATATACGGTACCTGTAACAAAACAACAATTTTTAAAAATTTTGTCTTTCTGTCCGTCTGTCTGTCTGTCTGTCTGTTTGTTCGTTCCGGGTAATCTCCGAAACGGCTGGACCGATTTTGACGGGACTTTCACTGGCAGATAGCTGATATTACAAGAAGTAACTTAGGCTACATGAATTTTAGAAAAAGAATTAGGGTTCCGCGCAAATAAACAATACCCATGAAATCCAATATCTCTGTGCGGGTGAAACCGCGGGCAGCAGCTAGTATTAAGTATATGCAGATTTCGTAGTCACAATTTGACTTGGTACTCTATTCCAGTATCCGTATTCCGTAACCACAATCAACGATTGCTCAGTCATCTAAATCACAAAACAGAAACGTAACTCAAGACCCTCTCATAATCACAATCGAAAATTCCGAAAGCCAATTCCTGCATTCAATACCAAAAGCTTGCAAGTCTTGTTACACACGAAATTCAATATTATCCCAATGTCCCGCGTTGTTGGATTCTTACGTGGAGAATGGTATGTTATCTGTGGTTGTAAGGCTATGTTGCTGCAATGTACTTATTAGTGCAGTTATTTGAGTCAATACAAAAGTAGCTAATTTTTTAAACATGACTTTGCGAATGGCACGCTAGATGGCGCTACGGCTTATAAGCCGAAAAGAAATACATCATATCAAGAATTTCGTAGCCAACATTGATTGCTCCCATAGGCTAGTGGTTTGGCCCGGCAAGCCAGAAGACGCAGGTTCGAATCCTGTTGGAAGCGAAATTTTTGTGATGTATATATTTATGTGAACATCCGCTAGTGTCGGTTAACACTACAAAATATATTTCATAATGACTTTGCGACTATAAAATTGTTCAAGTAGCTTCACTAATACAGGTCGTCTGTAAAAAAATGTAGCGGCTTTTAAACCTTTTAACTGTTGACTCCATTATTTTATGCTGTCAATCAAATAAAAAAAATCAATCAAATCAATTCGAAAAAAGCGGAAAACGAACGCTAGTAACGTCAAAAATGAGAGTCTAAGTCGGGCTACTGAGCGCTAAAACGCCCCTTACAAATTGAACCGAATATCTGACGTCACTTGTTCTACGCGGGCCGTAAAGCTGTACTAAAAACATGCATTTTGTTGATTTGGCCGTTAAAAACTGCGTTTAAATGCATAAAGTAATAAAATAAATAATAAAAAAGTACCTGAATTAAAAAAAAATTTGATGCAGTATCTATGTGTAAATTATATATTTTTTGTGAATTTCATTTTTATTGTGTTAATGCGATCTTTAAACTGTATAACGACAGACATTATGTACTTTGCGTTCCATGCAACATCCCAATTTCAAAGAAAATCATAATAAATTTCTTTTTGTATTTTTATTTTCTTGTCAGTAGAGAATACCTATCGTAAGTAGTAGTATAATATTGACTGTCATTACTATTTCAAAAATATATACCTACCTAACCCCTACTTCTACGCAGAGTAAATAGCTTCCTACTGGCTACTTCTAAGGTGTAAAAAAGAGCGTCCTAGCTCTTTTTTTAGCATGCTTTCAAAGTTTAAAAATACGACGATGAAAGGTACTTCTAAAATTTTTGTACATTTGACGGCTCCGTAGCTAAGTTGGTAGTAACCCTGCCTGCAAGGCGAGGGGTCCCGGGTTCGATTCCCGGCCGGGGCAGATTTTGTGTAAGCATAAAGTTTGTTCTCGGGTCTTGGATGTTTGTGATGTGTATCTGTGTATGTCCATGCCACCTGCGACACAGGGAATCCTAGTGCGGGGGTATGAGTTTGTAAGCGTTTATGTTATGTTTATGTTATTTATTGGTAATGGAAAGTGGCAACATTACTTCCATCTCCTGGGAGATGTGGGACGACTGGGACGTAGTAAATGTTAGATACATGTTGTCTTCTCAACTCAGTTCTGTAAACCTTAACAACTGTTGAATATTTACAGTGTGTAGCAAGTAATCGACGTAGTTATGGACCAATAACTTTGTTGTCCCGGGAATTCGCGGTCATAACTCATTTTAACGATGCGACGCCAAGTCACAATAAATTATTTATTTGTTATTAGTTGTATGAACAACGACAACAGTTTTGTTTAGTACCAACTATGGTAATGAGCTTTGTTGGAGAAGATAAGTTAAGTTATTGCATAAAGTCAGGTAGGTACGCAGTTTCGTATGAATAATAACTACCTATAGTGCCTATAGTAGAAATTGTTTACATGCTCGAACAATGTACGGTGACGCAGTATACCATCCAGCGAAGCGGTGAAGATCGCTAAACCAAGTCCTTAAAAACAGATGAGCCCGAAAAAAAAGATTCCGTCGAGTAGGGACGAGATCTTTTTTTATTTTTTAATCGACTTCCGAAAAGTAGTAGGTTCTATTATCGACTGTATTTTTATTTACCTATGATCACTGATTTCTCCGTCATTTATGGACCAATTTCATAAATTCTTTTGTTGTTTGAAAGGGTAGGTACTTATACTTTCGAGGTGATTCCATAGAAAATTTATGAAAGAACTAGCTTCTGCCCGCGATTTTCACCCGCGTTCCCACAGGAACCGTATTGTAAGTCACGATGTGGTCGAAGGTGTAACACGCTTGATCAGTAGATGCCTATTCACTCTTGCCTTGAACACACCCAGATTGTATTTCGCCGGAAACACAGACGTCGGTTCCACTCCATTGCGATTCTAATTATAAAAGTAGACGCAAAACTCCTGCAAGAGTCCGTATTGGGTGGTATCCACAGAACTTCCGTAACGCAGAGTTTTGTGAGCATCACTATTTCATAGGATACATGATAGCTGATGTGTTACGTTTTTCTCTAATTGTCTAATATCGATATATCCTTCTACTCAATACTTTGTATGACCATTGTTTACAACTTTGTCGCGAGCTTGCGCCACTATATCCATATTTATTATTCTACAACCTTGCAAACTGTATATACCTACTGACGAAATAATATTGTCACAGTTAACAACTGACAACGCAATAACAAACCACTACTCTGCCAGTCCTGCTGACTTTGTACCTACTGTCGCACAAATATATACATCACAAAAATTTCGCTTCCAACAGGATTCGAACCTGCGTCTGGTTATCTAGACCAGACGCCTTAACCAACTAGGCTATGGGAGCAATCGATGTTGACTGCGAAATTCTTGATATGATGTTTTTCTTTCCGGCTTACTACCCTGTGTTTGTACTGTCGTGCAAAATGTCAAGCTGGCGAGTAATTGCACAATAAACAGGGTAATCTCATTACCGTGCCTCATTAGGACGACAACAAACTTTTAATTACGGCCGACGAGCACATGCCTTCATAAAATATTACTCCAACTCCCCTTGTAATTGTAAAGGCGCTTACATACTAAAAACGTTATTTGAGAAAATGTTACTGGAAGAAATTACAACTTCATTTCATCATCGTCATCATCAGCCAGATGACGTCCACTGCTGAACATAGCCCCCATAGAACGCCACTTGGATCGGCTACTCGCCTTTTGCATCGAACGATTCCCCGCGGTTTTGACAAGGTCGTCGGTCCACCTAGTATGTAGGCCACATTACGTCTTCCGGTTCGTGGTCGTCACTCGAGAACCTTTCTTCCCCATCGGTTATCGGTTCTGCGAGCGACTTGATTTATGTAATTAAAAAAATCTTATGTTGCGTGTCCATATGTTCATTCAATAGGTACGTAAGTCCCCAGCTTATATTAATTAAGGTAATTTTTTTATTGTTCTTGTAAGTAAACTCTTTCCTTCCTGCCCTTGTAACACTTTACATGGTGTCGGTAACTTGTAAAATATCTATGACAAATAAGCAAACGAAAACCTATATTTTAGATCAGTGTAGTTTCCACATACTTGCTCTCTTTTTAAAACACAAACGGCCTTATTACAAAAAACTCGTTAAACTCGACTTTGGTCGAGAACCAATTTGTGTTCAACTATCTTTAGAGTCGACCTATAAAGTATAAACCAAACCTTATTACAAAAGTAGAATAAAGCCAAGACAACTTATTACCAAACTGTAGCTATGGTATAAATTATTTCCACAGATAATAAATGTCTTTATGCTACGGATACACGAAATGTTGAATATCGTTCGATCTTAACATTCCGTGACACAATGTACTAATTTTTATTTTGGAATATAAGTAGCTATTTTGTCACACAATACTATTTTCTAATATCGAAAAATATTGTAGGTAATTTTTAAATGACTTTTGATCATTGCGAGTAATTCAAAACATCCTAATTAGGTATTTACGTATATGAAAAAAATGTTAAGGAGATACTCCTTGTATACCCAACCTATACAATGGCACACTATGGCTAAGTAACCATAGCAACATGTTTTGTTGATTGTATGTACTGTCAATTCTTGTAATATACCTATTCTGTTTTTACTATGTATACTTTCGATATTATAAGTACTTATTTCCTATATATTTTGCTAAAAGCTATTATTCTACTCATCCACGCTTCCTAATATACCTCACCACCCCTTCTTACTTTAATACAAAATATATGAATGTTTTTACGATTTGACAAGTAGAATACGTGGCCGCCATTGAAATAAATGATTAAACCTTCGCTAAACTAGGTGCCCGGCAAGACTAACTTTGACACCATAGTCAACCAAGACCTAAGTGCTAATCTGCGTTTTGTAATAAGAAATTTGACAAAACTACGGTTTAAACTCCAGTTTAGCGTTAAAACTCGTTTTGTAATAAGGCCGAAAGGGTTAGTTATCGTTGCAGGAAACGAACTTGTATGGATTGCGCGAAGTTAATTTCAACTGTCAGTACTACTATTAACTATACCGTAGAGCTGTCAAAGGGACCCAGTAACTGAGAACAGTGAGCGGGTTACCTGTTGTCTCTGTGTCAGCACCCTAAGCTCCATACCTGCCACAAATTAAAGTCTTCCGAAGTCGAACGAGTTTCTAAAGTTACCTACGTTACATATAATTTCTTCGTAACATGCTGTCGGCGCAGCGTTTAACATGTTTGAGTTCTGTAATTTAATATTTTCTTTGCCACGGATATTAAAAAAAAAAGCTTACTCGGGTTTCTTTTCATAACTTTTAAATTATGATTAAAATATGGCGAATTTCTCAGGAAACTTAGAGATTAGTCTTTTGTGCTGCTAGGTAGGTAGAGCCGTAAAAAAGTTACGGTTACTTTTTTATGTTAGTTAATTTTGTTAAACACCACATACTCTTAAATATTAGCTTTTAAAGTTAAATGGACGCGTCTCATCGGCTTGCTTTACATTTCATGACTTTATACGGATCTCCTTCATCCCACCTGTTTTTTTCTCCAAGAAGAAAAGTATTCACTAAAATCGTCCGATAAATAATACCAGAGATATAATATCGGTTTACATACAAACATACATACAATAAATACTCAATCTAACCATCAGGTGAGATTGCGATCGAACGTAGAGTATTAGAAATAAGAATATAAAAAGCGAGACAATCGCAGTCCACACATTAGTGTAATTCCATACTTTTCATATCAGAGAAGTTCCTTTGAAAGTCGATTAAAAGTACCTAACGTGGACAGCAGTTTATTACATAATTGAATGCATAAAATTACTAAACATAAACATAGCTAAATGCTACAAAGATTGGCACTATTTTTTTCATTAAATTGAAACATTGTTACTGGCATTCTTTTCACCTCTTCGTTACCTGATGGTAGATGACAAAGCAGTCGACAATGGATCTTGGCCACCTAAAAATACCTACCTACTTATTCACTTTAAATAAAAATACTACCTAATATTAGTATTACTTATGTATTATATATATGTATATATTTATTTATTATATGTATAGTAGGTATTTTTATGTTAATTTACATTCACATATATTTACTTCATGTTCGTAACACCAATATAACTATAACTGAAAACCACCATCCCAAACTTTTAGTTGTATACTTTAGCTTTTGGGTTGACTGGAAGAGACCGCTATGAGCGATAAGTCCGCCCATTGTGACACTTAGTTATTAAGATTTTAGTTTTTAAATTTTCTTTGTACTGTGGTGTTTCAATAAAGAGTTTATCTATCTATCTAATATTAATGTTGTCAGGATACTAGAACGTATTCTTATTTAAAGACGAAATATTATAACGATTATGTCACCATAATCACAAGATATAAAATTATTTAAATCAGTAGTTACTCCACCCACAGCTATAAACAACGCGCCAACTTTTCAACAAACAACATTATCTCACACCGAGTTTATAGTAACATTGAGCGTAACACACTACATGTAGGTATACATGTCAATGTAACTTTAACTATATCGTGTGTAAACATACAGTTTGCCGACCTCGGTCAACGTGTGATTACGTTAGAGCAGTTCACACGCCTCAAACAATAAGCGAAGACCAACCTCGACACACATCTATATGTGTGTCTATATTACGTTTTGTGCCGCATGCGCTAATTACGTAAAACTATTAAAACGAGGCCAGATTGTGCAATCTCCAAGGATTGTTTTCACCAAAGCTGAAGCATTTTAAAATATTCTCTATTAGTTTTATGTGTTGTTTCAGGCACCAATGCCGTTCTACGCGGGAGACCCGAACAGATTCCCGACGGCGTGGCAGACGGACCCAACACAAGGTATCATTGTGTTACCAGTTTAGAGAACATTTTTGTTTGTTTTATTTTGCTGTTCAGTTTTAACTTTGAATCATTGTTAAGTTACTTTTGTACCCGCAGGCTGGCAGAACCAGTTCATACAACAACTCCCGACACAAACAGGTCAAACGACGCTGGACTACCAAGGCAATCATACGGCATACGCGACGTCTCCGCACTACCAAGCTAACACGACCTACACCGTCCAGAACGTCGCCACCACCTTTGATGTTGCCAACAACACGTATTATCAGGCGGGCGTGCAGGCGGTGCCGGTACAGAGACCGCCGTCAACTCGCGGCGCCTACACTCCGGTCCCCTCGCCTCGAGGGCCTCACTACCCCACCGAGTATCAACAGCAATATGCACAAGCCTCCACTCCGGGTGCCTCATCGGGCAATGACTCCAGGCCTAGCTCTGCTGCCTCCTATCCTAACTCAGTGCCAACCTCAGCAGCGCCATCTTACAGTGTCGGCCAACAGACCTACGAACGCACAGAGTACACCAACGAGCACTCGGAAGACTATAGTAATTCCGAGAATGGTGCGGGAGATACAAGCAATGACGGCGAGAGACAAGAACAGAACACGCCGAATGGACAGCATTCGGGAAACGCCGAGCCTGGGTACCTGCAGGGGAGCAACGGTCCGCGAGCTTCACTAGATTGTAACGGGTATCCGGGCGCCTTTAGCGGCGGACAGTACAGGGAGAACGGCCAGCAGCAGCAAAACGACTGGCAGCAACGCCAGTGGCAGCACAACCAAAGATTACAGAATCAACAGATGCAAAACCAACAGATACAGAATCAACAACAGCAAATGCAGAATCAACAGCAACAAATGCAAAGTCAACAGCAACAAATTCAAAATCAACAAATGCAACAGCAGCAGCAGCAACAACAACAACAGCAGCAACAACAACAACAACAGCAACAAAACCAGCAAATGCAACAGCAACAACAACAACAGCAGCAGCAACAACAACAATTACAAAATCAGATGCAGAGTCATCAATTGCAAAACCAGCAGATGCAACAGCAGAGGCAAGAGGAGGCGGAGCAGCAAATGTTTTCGCAATCAGACAGGGTGAATTTAAACTCGAGACTGAAAACGATGATATTAAACAAGCAGAGCCACACGCGCGATGGCACCAACACACCACCTGACAAGGGCGACCCCGGTGAGGGCCCACCCCGCGCGGCCGACGACCGGAAAGGGGGTGCCGTCTCGGCCAACGAAGACAGAAATACCACCGGTCATTTTTTATCGTATAGCCACCATCTCCGAAATAATTACCGCATAGGTGAACAGGGATACCCTGTTGCCGGTAATTATTCACAAAGCGCCCACGCATTCAGCGCGGGTGAGTTCGGAGGTGGTGGCCACCACGTATGGGAGGGGGGGACCGAGGTCCCAAGAGCTTACGATAAACAAGCATCGTCTAAGAACGTTTCCAAGACACCTCAGAAGTTACCGTCCTACGCGGATATGAGGGGTCAATATGGTGCGTACCCGAATGCACCTTATGAAGTGCAAAAATATGCAGAAATTTATGGTAATGATAGTTTAAGTTATAATCAACAGCAAGATAATAAAGATTTCCAATCGAAGATGCTTATCGGACCGGTATCGGAAATGAATCAGCAGAACTGTAATCCGTCGAGAGACGCAAACGCACAAAAACGAGCTTATGATAGAGAAGCTTACGACGCTAAGTTTAGGCATCCGTCGGCGCCTTTGATACCTAAATTAGAAACGCCTGACAATTATCAATATAAAGATGATCGAATAATGAAAAGTGAGCAAAGGATGGTAAATCTGAATTCGTATCCAAAACAAAACGAGTTCACAATGAGTAATTACAGGGATTACCCAAATGGAGTGATAGCGAGGACGCAGCAGAGCACCGTCCTGCCACCTATTTCGACGATAAAGCAGGAAAACATGGGACAAAAGTCGCAGAACTTTCAAAATTTTCAAAATTTTTCTTTCGACCGTCGCCCGGAACCTGCAGAAGTGTATCAACAAATTTCACGAGTGCAGGAAAACGTTGGGTTTCAGAAATATACTAGGAACTTTAACGATCCAAAGATAAATAAGGAATCTGAAATTAGGAGCTCAAAACCAACGCCAGTTGAACCGAAACCACCTTATTATATAGAGCAAATAAAATCGGAGCATTCACCGCCTGGCCATAAAATATATAAAAACATGAGCTACAATATGCCTCCCAGAAACGATCCTTACTTATATGCCGGTGACGGCGGTCCAGTACACATAAGGAATGAAGTCGGCTACTCATGCTGTCGTCAAGGTTCCACTAAGAAACCACCACCGGAACATCTGAGAGACGGCGCCTGTCCAGGCCTTCAGACCAAAGATGAGGTACTTGAAGATGATCCCGATTGTAACGACAAGAATAATCCCAAAGTTCAATCAAAACCAAGCACGCCGGTACCAGATTTAACAAAGGCTCCAGAAAAAAATCAGTTTAACTATTCGAAGGAGTATTTGGATAATTTGGAGAGATTACGGAATAACTCCAGGACAGAAGTACCTGATTGCAACTGCTTCCCAGCGGATAAGAACCCTCCAGAACCGGGCAGCTATTATACCCATTTAGGTATATTCAATTGCTTATTTTGAACACAGTTTTAAAGCACCAAACTTCAAAATAATTACCTATTTTATCAATGTTTTAGGATGTGCATCGACTTTAGCTGAATTAAGGAAAGATCTTGAGGCGCGAACTGGTCTATCTGGGAAGGAGCTTAGAATTGAGAAGGTCTGCTACACGGGCAAAGAAGGGAAAACCGCCCAGGGTTGCCCGATGGCTAAGTGGGTGAGTGTATGGATCGAGTTTCAGTTACCTACTTCTGTACAAATGTTAAACATATTATATATACTGTATACTTAATGCTACTGTCTAGATGCATTTCATTCAAAGCTATCGAAAACATTCGTCATTATTTTATAAATACCTTTTTTAATTATATTTCTTTTCTAATATTGACTGTTTACCAATCACATCGTTAATTTCCACCAATATTATATTCACCAGTCATATTGTTTCAAGAAACCTTCCTTATCACTGAGGAAATCACCATGCGTTGTCAAATCTTTTTAGGCTTCCCAAGGCTTGCGATAACGCTTGATGACAATGACCAATCACACATTCATCCTGATAACATATTCATGCACACTAACAATCATCACATTAAAACAATTTCTCTCAAAGTTCCTAACCATACGGAACATGCTCCAGGTGATCCGTAGAGCCAACTATACGGAGAAGGTCCTGGTGGTTGTTAAGTTCCGCAACGGTCACAAGTGTGTCACGTCTTGGATCGTGGTGTGTCTGGTCGCTTGGGAGGGCATCCCGCAGTCTGAGGCTGACCTGGATTATACGCTGCTTTCACATAAGCTCAACAGATACGGGCTGCCGACCACCAGACGGTGTGCCACTAATGAGAACAGGACTTGTGCTTGCCAAGGTATGTAGTTACCATTATATTTTGTAATTATTATAATAAGGCAACATTCCATGCAATAAGGAAGTCAAAAACTGTCCACGGCACGTGTTAACGTCATGCTACTTTTTAACAGATAAGAAACACACTAATAAGTTATGCCAAACAACCACATAATATACCCTAAATCCAAATTAAGATTTCCTGTACCTACGTTCCTGTTCCTGTACCTGTCTAGGGACAGAGGACCGTGGTCTTAAAATCCATACGCGGAACAAATGCTAGTGCTATTTTTTAAGTGCATAAATATTTGTTCAGTTGCGTAAATCGAACCCGCAATGATTTTACGCGCTGCAGAAATTAATTTCATCTATCAACTCCTCACAAGGGTTGCCAGAAAAACAAATACTCGCAATGTTTTAGAAAATATTTTATTCGATTGCTCATTCGCAGCTCCATGTTGTATCCGCCGACCTTGCTGTCAATGCCATCGAAGTCCTAATAATAGAACAATTTAGGTCATCCATCTTCAGTTATTACCGAAAGTACCGTGAGAAACAATTTGACCCAGATACACCCGTAAAGTTACTAGGTTCCTACATAAAACTATGATATGCTTTAATCCACAAAGTTCAATGACAATACGCCTTAAGTATTTAAGTTAAAGTAAGAAAATAACTATACGGCTAACTTTGATGTGCGCGGTAGGCAAGAACGAGCATCCGAGAACCTCATTTGCACTGGTTTCAACATTTGTGGTGTAAAAATTCTACTTTTGTTTCCTACCGCTACGCACGTGAAGCAGGCATATTGCTAACGAAGTCGACCGAATATAGATCTTATTTTCAACTACATAACCATCACCAATATTCTAATTTCCAGGTTTAGATCCAGAGACTTGCGGCGCGTCCTACAGTTTCGGTTGTTCCTGGTCAATGTATTACAACGGATGCAAGTACGCGCGCTCGAAGACAGTTCGCAAGTTCCGCCTCTCCGTCAAAACTGAGGAAAGTGAGATCGAGGAACGCATGCATGTCCTGGCAACTCTGCTCAGTCCACTTTACATGAACCTGGCGCCCAAGGCGTTTGAGAACCAGTGCCAGTTTGAGAAGGAGGCCTCGGATTGTAGGCTGGGGTTTAAACCAGGCCGACCGTTTTCAGGTAAGTAGGTCATACTTATTTGGCTGAGTCATTTTAAATCGATTAAACATCATTATAGAATCAATGGTAACCACAGATGGTAACGCATTTCTACTTCTAGTAGGGACTCGCATCCAGCTTCAAGTTGACTATAATGCGAAGCAAGTAACATTGAGATGCGGCAGCCGCATTTCACAGCAAACTCATCGACTACATCGTCACTGAACACTAAGTGAGGTATCGGTCAAATACTAGTTGGATGAAAAAAATGTATCAACTAAATTCTAACCCCTTAAAAGCTTAGTCCCAGCAGTGGGAGCGTAAGAGGCTGATAATGATACCAGGCGAGCGGAAGCTATTGCAGTTAGTAACGGTCATTACCAAATCTATAAAAATCATCCCAAATTTTGCAGGTGTAACAGCGTGTATAGACTTCTGTGCGCACGCGCACCGCGACCTTCACAACATGAACAACGGCTGCACGGCCGTGGTGACGCTGGCGGCGCACCGCGCGCTGGCGCGGCCCGCCGACGAGCAGCTGCACGTGCTGCCGCTGTACGTGCTGGACGGCACCGACGAGTTCGGCTCCAAGGAGGGGCAGGACGAGAAGGTCAAGAGTGGCGCGCTCGACATTCTGGACAAGTGAGTGGTGATGTACACACTTTGTTACTTTTTGAAGTTATTACGTTCTGCCTGGTGGGTGTCGTTCTGTGATGGTGTCGCGGCCTGCACCGACCTCTTTAATAATGTTGTTTTTTGTGGTATTTGGTAACGAGACGAGCTGGTCTTTTACCTGATGGTAAGCATAACGCCAGCCCATAACAATTGCAGTGCCACTCAGATCTTTGAAACACAAAGGCCTGCGCGGAACTGCAGTGCGCTCGTTACCCTGAGACATTAGTTATTAAGTCTCATAATCCCAGTAGTTTCACTGGCTACTCTGCTCATCAAACCGGAACGCAGTAATGCTTGCATATTACTGCTTGGCGGCAGACTTCACGAGACTTCACCTGCCTGATGGGTGTCATTCTGTGATGGTTTAGCGGCCTGCACCGACACCTCTTTAACATGTTTTGTGTTCTAAAATCATATACTTTATAACAACGATGAACTTCAAGTTTGGCGTGCACCACAGTTTTTCATTTTATTCGACGCTTACTTACGTAAGGAGTGTTCCATGTCAGGGCTGAGGGTATGTCTGGTCAGGGGCACGTCCTTGTTTAGTTTCTAGCTAACAAAAAATCTGACTTATCGTGGTCCGCTCCTTCCTAAGATTCACCGCCAACTAACTAGACAAACTGACACTTTTTTATTTCATTCTTTAGGAAATTAAAATCTTTACTGCTTTGAGGTTGTAAATGTGGATATTTTACGAATTGTTACTAACGTTCGCTTCTCATCTTTCCAGATATCCAATGGAAGTGCGCGTGCGATCGGTGCCCCTCCAGCCGTGTCGACGTCATGGCAAGAAGCGAAAGGACGAAGACACCACCGACTCAACAAACAACTCTGCAAACACAACACCACAACAGAGTCCCAACAGCAACAACAAGAAACCGCAGTGCAACACTCCGGGGCCCAGAACCCCACAACCAGACGCCAGAAACAACCCCAGTCCTCGCAGCCAAAGCAGCGCTTCGCCAAGATCTCTCACACCAGCTCTAAACCAATCTAATCCTTCAGCGTTTACCAACAACTACAACTCTGCATTCGTCAACCCTAATATGCATAATCAGAACATCATCAACCCTAACTTGGGCAACCCAGCGTTGCTAGATATGGCGACGATGATAGATAACTTCACGGATGCTCAGCTTCAGAGTAATCAGATCTCGAGCACGGTGCTAGACTCTCCATACAATTCGTACGAGCAGAGTTATAACCTTCATCACCAAAATCTGTATAATCATAACCATGTTCAGTCTCCTGCGATAGAAAATGCGTGTCAGAACCCTAATCCTAACCCGAACCAGCTGCCGAGCTTTGCAGCTGGATTGCAGAAGCGAGATCCTCATTTCAACCAGAATAGCGCGAATCAAATGCCACAGAACCAGTGGCCAGACTTTACCAACCCAGAGATGTTCAGTAACGTCGTAAAAGAAGATCCAGACTCGACAACGGCACATTTGAATATAGCACCGAATAATTATAGTCCAGACTCCAATAGAAGTGAGACCAATACCGATCCTGCGAGTATAAGTCAAAAGAACCCTGAGCCTGATAAATCAAACAACAACAATAATAACTTGATCGTGGATATAGCTAACAAAATACCCGATTTTGACATGCCCAGTTCTCCTAGATTAACAGAAATCAATCAAAATTCACAAAGCACGCCGGCATCTCCAGCCCCGTCACAGATTCCTGAATTAAAATCTCCTAGCAGTGATATGTCATCACCTGATTTACGAAAAAGTGTTTGGAAGTCTCCTGAACCAAAAAATTGGGATACTTCGAAACCAAAAGAGCCAACGACACCTGAGAATGAGAACGCATTATTCCGGGTCCCAAAAGCTAGGCCTCCATCTAGGTCGCAGCACACGAATCCTGAGGGCATGGAAAATTCCACGTTTTTAAAACCCTATCCTCCTTCGGAGAGGCCTAATCTGGTTCAAGGTTACGAGCACAGAAGTCCTTACGATAATAGATTACCAAATACTAGTGTACCACAAACATCCACCACACAAACAAATTTCACAATAAGTCACGATGAAGTCAATCAGAACGTGGCCCTGAGCAAACAGACACCGGAATTCACCGGCAATAACTTCCACGCAGTCAATCAAAATACGTACTCAAACCAAGCTCCTATACAGGGCTACGGAAACTATCCTCAAATGACAAACGCCTACCCGTTTTCGCCTAGTCCTTACGGGCATTTCAATCCTTACGAGAATACGTATAACGATTACAATAGCTTAGCGTATTACAACGCGGAGAAATATAAACGAGAAGAACTGCTCAGAAATTCACACTGCTACAATTCATACGGATATCAATATAATCCAAATTTCTCGTCAAATTTCTATCAGAATCCGAGCCCAAACTGGTGCCAATCATCGCCCAACTGGTGCTTATATCCACCGCCGTTTTCTATACCCTATCCGCCGGAACCACCTAAAGCTGAACCGATCGGTGAGGTGACAGAGTTCTCCGATAACTTAGAATGTTTCAAGGATAGTCAGATGGGTGGAGTCGCCATCGCGTTAGGACATGGAAGTGTGTTATTTGAATGCGCAAAACATGAGATGCACTCCACTACATCAGTCAAGTCACCCAACAGAGTCAACCCTACGAGGATTTCTCTAGTCTTTTACCAGCATAGAAACTTGAATCGGCCGAAGCACGGTCTGGAAGAATGGGAAGAGAAGATGAGGCTAAAGAAGTTGGGGTTGAATCCACCGACACCAGGCACGCCGGCGCCGAGCCCAAACACAGCTTCGCCCGCGGCTACACCCGGGCCCGGCCGACAGACGCCCAACCAGAAGTGGAAGAACGGAGAGGAGAAAATACCCGGTGGTTACACCTCCTTAGCAGCTTTAGTAGAAGCGACTAAAGTGGCAAGGAGAAGCGGGCATATTATGCTTAGAACTGACACGCAGACCACGATGTCTTGGACGACACTGTTCCCGATGCACCCGTGCACTGTGACGGGCCCGTACCAGGAGTCGGCCACCTGACGCAAGCCCCCCGGCCCGCGCGGGCCCCCCGCGCCCCGCGCCGGCCCCCCCTCCGTAGCCATGTAAGCTCAGCTGCCTTCCCAGTAGTAGTTAGTAGGACACGATGTGCTTTCCAATTGTAGTAGTTCCTGGAGTTATCGTAAGCGACGCCACCGATCACAATCCGATCGGGCGCGTCCGATTCCGTTTGTAATCGCGAGCCTTCGACGTTAGGTCGGCGACGCTCGCGTGTATCCCGCCGGTACATACAGCGTTCTTCGAGATTCCTTTGTGCATTTATCGGAATTGAGTACCGTTACGAAGTATTTTTTTAACCGAGTGAGTTTTTAATCAAAGATGTAACTTTAAGTTTAATCGTAGTGTTTCGCATTTCAGCTAGTCTTACGTTACTGTTAGTGTCGATTGTATTGTCCGAGCGACGGAATGGTGTAGTTCGTTTTTTTGTATATTCTTGTCGTTTATTTTAAACCGATGTTACTCGACCGGATCGATCGTTAGTGTTAGTCTGCAGTTCTGTGCGGGTTGCGTACGCGTGCCTGCGTATTGTGTCGATTGTTTTTCTCTAATTAAGCGCATAATGTCGTGTTATGCGAGGCGTTGATCTCATAACTACTAACCCTACATTGTAATCAGAACAAAAGTACAAAACGTCACATCACGAGGTCTCGCATCTCCGGCCGCGACCGTGTTTACGGATATTTTTGTACCTTTGTTTGTATTTAAGTTGTTTAATTATATCGTAAAATTACCATTCCTGTCACTTTCTGAACGTTTGTTTTGGCTTTTTATTCAATCATGACTCTAATGTCGCTGTATTTTACGAGAAACATACGAGTGCTTTTATATTAGGTTAAGACGTGTGTATTTTTAAACGTTTTTTAGAATATTTAACTTATTTATATAATTGTATTACGTGAACCATTATCGAGAACATTTTCTTTGTAATAATTTTAGTATTACGTAGAATTTAATATTTAATATATTTGCTTTACGAGGCGTTTTTTAAATTATTGCGGTTTTGTGCGTGCTTCAAGGAGCCTTCTTTACTCTCAACTCGAGTGCCTGTGGGGTCGGCTATGTATATTCGTTCCATTTGATATTATTGAGAATCTGATTCCTAAGTTAAACCAAAATGAAATGTGACCTTATTTTTAAAACTATTTGTATTCGAAACATCCTTCTAACTTAGCGACGATGAATTTTATATAAAATTAGATACCATACAATAAAATGAGTAATAAATTACATATGATAAGGATAGTATATTCGCGAAAGGAAAAATCAGGCGCTTGGAAAGATTATAAAGTAGGCATTATATTGAAAATGAATGAAAACATACTGACGAATAGTTATTAATATATAATTAGCGGTAAGGAAATGTTTGTTTTAAAGATTAAACTATTGATATAGTTTATATTTTTTACGTGTACGTATTTATTGAATGGTAAATTTATTGGGATGATGAAATTATATTATAGGTAAAAAGTTTTGGGTAACAAAACTTAAAAACTAAGCAATAATAGACATCGGGGTCTATGTACATTGTAACGTAGGAAGTGAAAAAAAAAATTAAATTAACGAATGGTGCGAAATGTCGTCGGTCTTATGGTAAAGATTCGTGTTTGGAATACATACTGAAAAATGCCTAAATTGTATTGTTTGTGAGCATTGGTAAATGCCCTATAATTCTTGCCAATCGATAAAATAGTTGCCAAGTTATTCTTCAGTTCTCAACGCATTGCGATAAGACATATCAAAGCAATCACAGTATGTTAAATCACAACAAAACCTGTATACTCATAAAAATATATAGAATTAAGCGGATACATGTGACAGATACTTTTATACACCGAAATTGTGTAATATGTATGCGGAAAACGTTCTTCTTATATGTGATGTATCATTTAGGCACAGTTCACAAACAGTAAGAAGACTTATTACAAACTTTCTTCAAATACCTATACTAAATGCATCTAAGTAGGTAATCTCCTAAACGAGCCGCCTTACCGGCTAATGACAATCGTGTTCGCTTTCGACTCAAACCCGATGAAAACCAGCGCTCGCTTGTCATCAGCTGGAAGAAATTGTTTAGAGTTCTAGATAGTCGTCGTTTTGGAACTATTTGTACCCTTAATATCGTTCATTCCAGAACGAAAACTAGCGGGAACTCTAGACAATTGATCCCAGTTGAAGCGACAAGCGATCGCTGTTTTTAATCGGGTTTGAGTCGAACACGATTGTTATTAGCCAGTAAAGGCGGAGTTTGGGTTATCGACAGGTCGTTTTAGGCCTATAGATAATCAATATAAATATTTCCAGTTTATAATATAATATAAACATATACCTGTACATTAAGGCTATATCTTTGAAAAAACGACCTATTACCCAGCGATGGGAACGTAAATTTGCTGATAATGATGGATTGTATATTAAGCTTAGCCTTTCGGAGGTGAAATTCTGGCTATAAATGTTACCAGAGATACAGTTCGGTCACGTCTAAGGCTATGATTCAAAGACCAGTCTAAGCGTGGAATTTTTGTTTCTATATATGTCAAAACAGTATAGAATTTTGACATATCGCAGCATTAGTCCACGCTTAGATTCGTCTCTGAATCTTAGCCTAAGTGAGCGCGAGTCGTTGAACCATTCGCCGGAGTGTCCTTACTGTTTGTAATGCTGTGGTTTAGGGTCACACTAGAATCCTGTGATATACGATGTAACATAGGTCACGTATGCTCGACTGCTTGCATGTATGTCTTTTTCAGTGTGATTGACGGCGGAGATGAAAGCATTTCAAACCAAAAACGACCAGTATTGTCAGTTTTTAACCAAAAAGTTGTTTTTTAATTTTATTTTTGTAACCTGGGTTTATTACCAATGTTTTAAAAGTAAGTTACGCGGCGAGAGCAATCGCGTGCGGCCGTTTGTATTGTATAACAATATTTTTTATTGTCTTCTGCCAAAACAAAAAAAAATCGATTGTGTCATGTAAATAGAACTACCATTATTTATTAATACAATTAATTTAAAAAAAAATGACGTTTCATTTTACACTTCCCAAATTTGAAGAACCATAGACACGTCGTCTACGACATCGTAGAACGAACGTCATTTACAGGTCGTTTTGACCACAGACCTAAAATTACGCTATGGTTTTGACTGTTAGTCTGCAGTCATTGTAACATAATTATTATGGCATACCTAATGACAAAAGTCAAAATTATGTTTTAGTAATAATTTGAATTACATATATCTATTTTGTATTAAATTTTTCTTAATTTATTATTATTTTCTTTTTTTGTATCTACTTAATTTGAATTTTATTTATTGATTTTATTATTATTTGCATGCTATGCGATTCAAGTTTGGTCTAAATAAATGAATTTGAATAGACAAAGTAAACTAGCTAGGTATGTACTTCGTCTGTTTCCCTGAGAGAAAGCTTGAGTCTCAGTAGTGGGAATACGTACTGCCCTTATGGGCAACAGATCTCTACCGACATAAAAGCCCAAGAAGCTTTTGCTCAATCATTAGCAGGTTCATGGAGATCTTGTGCGTTATTTTAGTTCACTCGGAATCATATCCGTGTCGGAAACGACTGTCTTAATCTTTTATATTTGGGAATAGCATCCCGTCAGAGAAATTTCCCATTTATATTCTACAACTCAACTGCATAAACTCGGATATAGTCCCTACAATATTTCGCTGCTGGGATGCGTATCCAAGATATAAACGTTCAGAAACAGTCGGTCCCTACACGGAATCATTCCGAGTGAATTAAAATACCCCTGCTGGTCGGCCTAGATCATTGCGCATATTGCAACTGGCTAACGATAAAGCAAAGGAACAGCAGATGTCTGATTGCTAGTATTTCTAAAATTTTAGGAGTCTTATCTCTTTCACACATTAAAAGATAAATAGACGTTACGAGAGAGATGGCCACTAAATTTTGCCTTTCTTGTGCGATGTAGGCAAATGGATTAATATTGATAAAGCGAAAGGAATATTCAACGAAAGAGTTACCTAAGCAGCGTTCGGTCCTCTTTAAATTGGTCTGGTGCTAATAGTAGCAGTAATATGTAGGTAAAATTAAATCAAGATAAATGTAAGTAAATGTCAATATAATTCAGGTAAAAACGTAAAAAATTAAGTACATCTTTTATACTAATCACACAGATTCTTTGAACTGCTGATATACAATCACATTAAAAATTCGTATAAAAGTTAAGGCTTTACAATAACTTAACTAGCATAGAATATAAAAAAACAACATTTAAAAAAGAGTATTCCTTTGTTTATTCTAAATATTAAAAATAGTTATATTAGTATATATAAAAATGTATATAGAATGCCTGCATTAAAACATGCCGATAACAATTTTGAATAGTACCCACCAAACTTGAACGCGCTTCGAGTGAAGTTAGATGATGCGTGATGCATGATTAATTGATTTTTTGTTATTATAGAGTAATGAGACGAGCGGGTCGTTTATCTGATGGTAAGCGTAACGCTAATCCATATAACAGTTGCAGTGCCATCCAGAAATTTTGGAACACAAAAGTCTGCGTACCTCTGCAATGCGAGACATGAGGTATTAAGTCTCATTAGCCCAGTAATTTCACTGACTACTTTGCTCATCAAAGCGGAATACAGTAATGCTTGCACATTACTGCTTGGCGGCAGATTACATGAGCTAAGCAGTGGTGCACCCAAATAAATACTTGCAGAAGGGTACTACCACCTGCTAAAGAATCAATAGATCACTGATCAGAAAGAAGTTAAAAAAATGTTATAAAACGGGATGCAAGGTACCCAACGTAAAAGCACTAGCTAGTCCCCTACTCGCCGCTCTTATGCATTCTTTTTTCCTTGATTATAATAAAATCGTGTCCTACACAACTACGAAGAATTTGAGAGGCACGTTTAAGTTTGGCGTGTACCGTACTACAAGTGTATAACTATAAGATAATAGTACAATTATATTTTATAGTCCAATTTTGGAATGTAAACTTACGATATAAAATTATTGTATATGTGCAGGTGTATACATATAAGTGGATACGAATATACGTATGTATATTCATTCTTATAATTTGAGCGTATAATGGATGTCATCTCATACCTCAACCTAATTTTAGTTTCTATCTCTCTTTCTAAATGAGAACATGAGAAAAATATGGAACATATTTTAGAGCTGTCAAATTAATCCACTTGCTTGTGTCTAGTGTAAACTTAACGGCAATGAATTTAGTGGCGTCTAATTGATCAAGGATGGAAGACATTCGAAAGCTCTAAAGCAAAATTTAAATCTGTCTAACATCATCCATTTCTTTCTCATGTTATGAAACGAGAGAGAGCGAAACTAAAATTAGGTTTAGGAATGAAATGACAGAATCGACCCCAATTTGCAAGATAGCCTCTGACTTAAGATTTCTTTTGGGTAACTTTTTCAATAATGCCACAAGAAAGATTTAAAATAACAATTACCTATTGGTACCTACGTTTTAAATTTCAATATATCTCTAGGTATAGCACAAAACATATAACGTTTCAAAAACGGTAACTATTTTTAAAAATAAATGTGGAATGTATTTTTAGCGCTCGCATATCCTTTCGAAAATCTATCGACAGGTACTTACTAAGTATTAACACTGCTCCGTTTAGATTTTCGACTTAAGGTCGGGTGAGATAGAGGTCAAACGCTATCAAAAATCAAATTTGTTTTTATATCAAAATAATAACAAATTTGTTATTATAGCTCTCATAGTATCCTATCAAAATAAAAACAAATTTGTTATAGCTGTCATAGTTATTTTTCTAGTTTTAATATAGGTAGATGCTTAGTATAATCTAAGCTATAAAACTTCTAAATGTATTAAGTTTGAAACGAATGAAACTTTTAGTTCAGTTTGTGCAAAAAACAAATTGCAATGGTTCTCTATGATGAAGGCCAAATTCAACTAATGTCCAAAACAAATCTTAGACTTCAACATGCGTAAAACTTTCAGTTGTTCTTAGATTAAAAAATGTACAATACAAAACAAAAAATCATAGAACACCAAATTACAAAGAAAACCTCGATTTTTATGAAACAAAGGTATGATTTTACAAGGGGCGGCTTTATATCTATAATCAAACTAACAAACAAGAGAAAGTTATCAGACTGATGGAAATAATAGGTACAATACTTTTTATATAGGTTAGCGTTTGACCTCAAAATAATAAGTGACGACGATGTAGTTTACTACGTCATTATGGATCATAAAGAGTATTGGTTCTTGGTCAATAAACCGGAAAATACACTTAATTCTAACTAAACTAAATAACTCGAACTGAATGATGAGTCATTACAAAACCTCGTTTCATTTGGATATGAGTAGGTTATCATCAAACTTTATGGCTGGTTTGAATACGCTCACGCATCGACCCTCTCGCACTTGCATACGCATCGATATTCACAAACGACGACAATGAGTATGGTCAAGACTCGCACCAATATTCACACATAACGATAATGAGTATGTTCAAGACTCGCACCAATATTCACACATAACGATAATGAGTACGGTCAAGACTCGCGCCAATATTTATACATGACGACAATGAGTATGGTCAAGACTCGCACCAATATTCACACATACCTATAATGATCATGGTCAAGACTCGCACCAATATTCACACATAACGATAATGAGTATGGCCAAGCCTCGCACCAATATTCACACATAACGATAATGAGTATGGCCAAGACTCGCACCAATATTCACACATAACGATAATGAGTATGGCCAAGACTCGCACCAATATTCACACATAACGATAATGAGTATGGCCAAGACTCGCACCAATATTCACACATAACGATAATGAGTATGGCCAAGCCTCGCACCAATATTCACACAACGATAATGAGTATGGCCAAGACTCGCACCAATATTCACACATAACGATAATGAGTATGGTCAAGACTCGCACCAATATTCACACATAACGATAATGAGTATGGCCAAGACTCGCACCAATATTCACACATAACGATAATGAGTATGGCCAAGACTCGCACCAATATTCACACATAACTATAATGAGTATGGTCAAGACTCGCACCAATATTCACACATAACGATAATGAGTATGGCCAAGACTCGCACCAATATTCACACATAACGATAGTGAGTATGGTCAAGACTCGCACCAATATTCACACATAACGATAATGAGTATGGCCAAGACTCGCACCAATATTCACACATAACGATAGTGAGTATGGTCAAGACTCGCACCAATATTCACACATGACGACAATAAGTATGGTCAAGACTCGCACCAATATTCACACATGACGACAAAGGGTATAAGTCAAGATTCGCATAAACATTCACACATGGTGACAATGACTATGGCAAAGACTCACCAATATACACACATGATAACAATGGGTATGGTCAAGACTCGCACCAATATTCACACATGACGACAATAAGTATGGTCAAGACTCTCGCCAATATTCACACATGACGACAAAGGGTATAAGTCAAGATTCGCATAAACATTCACACATGGTGACAATGACTATGGCAAAGACTCACCAATATACACACATGATAACAATGGGTATGGTCAAGACTCTCGCCAATATTCACACTGGCCAAAATGTTTGATTATACCTAAGTATATTCATTCTTGAAATGAAATGTTTTATGAAAAGTTGTTTAGCTGAGCCCTGTGACTCAAACTTGGCGCTACGCATACGATACCGTATTGTCGTAACTAATATCAGCGCTCAGCGTATCAGCGCACGGGGAACCGGCGCGAAAGGCGGTGGCTTAGCCAATCAGAGCGATGTCTAGGCGAAGTTGTGGAATTTATTTCGTGCAAACCAGACGTCACTGCATCTCTATGGGCTAGATACAATATATATTAGTTGCTTACAAGTGGTCCTGCTGCATGGCGACTATGATGTTGAGCAGCGCGGTCCTGGCGTCGCAGTTGGGGAAGCTCTCGAGCACTTCGCAGGCGCGCAAGATGTGCTCCCGTTGGAGTGCTTTGGTCTTCTCGATGCCTTCCCCTTCTAGCACTGCTGTGTAGAGCTGGAGAAGATTGATTATTTTATGCAATTTGATAAACAGACGAGACGGTCGTTTGCTTCATAATAAGCATAGCGCTGACCTCATAAGTATTTTTTTTATGCTATTTGGTAACGAGGCGTGTTGGTCGTTTGCCTGATGGTAAGCACAACGCCGGCCCATAACAATCGCAGTACCACTCAGAACCCCACGGAGATACCATGGTGATACCCAGCGGATGTTCATTGAAAAAACGAGCTGTCACACGTAACAAGCTATATTTAACAAACTATAAGTGCTATTATAGTTTGTTATGAAGTGAAGTCAAGTCAAGCAATAATGTGCAAGCATTACTGTGTTTCGGCAGAGTAGCCAGTGAAATTACTGGCTTATGAGACTTAATACCTAATGTCTCAGGGTAGCGAGCGCACTGCAGTGCCGCTGCACTGCAAAGGCCTGCGCCTTTGTGTTTCAAAGTTCTGGGTGGCACTGCAATTGTTATGGGCCAGATTTCCTCAGGCAAACGACCAGCATGTCTCGTTACCAAATAAAAAAAATATAGCAGCTCTTACAGCGTGGTAGTCGACGAGATGCACGCTCTCCTTGCCCGCCTCGATGTGGTGGTAGAGGTCGGGGCGCGCCTCCAGGGTGAAGGCCAGCGGAGCGCCCACCAGCGAGAAGCTCGCCGGCTCCGGCCCGGAGAACGCCTCCAGGTCCAGGAACGCCTGCCACGCCAGCGCCAGGTGGCAGCCGAACAGGTAGCCCTGGAATTGGAGTAACACCAAGTTTTTTAATCTTTATCAGCCTATTACGCTCCCACTGCGGAGATACCGGGCTTATCTCAGAGGCCCAGTGCGGCTTGGTGGATGTCGCATGTCCTCGAGCTTTGTGGTTGTTGAACATGCGGGTTTCCTCACGATGTTTTCCTTTACCGTTTTAGAGCGAATGTAAATAATCCGCACATAACTTGATATGTGTCATTGGTTCGGCTGAGTCGAGATTCAAACTATGGTGCGTCGGATTGAAAGGCCACACTCGCTCTTAGTTATTAAATGAATAATAATAAAGGGAAAGCATCGAGATACTAACGCCGAGAGATGTAATATTGTACTATCAGATCTCACAATATTGTATTGATTTTGCTATTACTTAAATCGCCCACTCGCGCCGCGCCAGCGCGCCACTGTTACCTGTGTGTGCAGCGCGGGAGAGTGCCCCGCCAGCTTCAGTGTGGCGGAGCAGGACTTGCCCAGCAGCGCGCCCGCCGCCAGCACGTGCCGCGCCGCCCACTCGCGCCGCGCGCAGCCCGCCACGCCCGCCATGGGCAGCGGCTCCAGGATGCAGTCCCACTCTGGAGTTACGAAAGGAGAAGGTTCAAAAAGAAGCTCCAAAATGTATGGACCAACAACCCAAAATCGATACGAACAAACTGTCCGTCAAAATAATGCTTAGAATGAATGAAGCTACCACAGGCGATAGCTGGATATATAGCCAGCTATCGCCTGTGGTAGGGGAAAACAACTGGACACGAAGCTTCATACAAAAACGGGCGGTGTTAACCATCGGTATTTCCTTCTACACATCACTATAGTAGCGAATATTAGGTCTGAACAGGCCAAAAATTTGATGATAGATCGAGGTGCGTCAGCAGCAAAAAATCTTTGAAACTTATACCGGCCATACACGCTACGGTATGCCGAGAGTGCAGATGCAGTGCCTACGCATAGGGACGTCGAAGCGTGTACATATGAGCACTGTGTAGGTACCCAATACACGCTCCAGTCCATCTGCAGCTGTAGAGCTGTCCGGTAGATCTAGCTTGCAGTGTATGGCTGGCTTAAATGAACCGCAAACATACAAAATACCAAATCATACCAACACTTTTTTTTAGTTTTTGTTACCAATCTAATTGTTAATTTCTTTGATAAGATTACCTAAGTTTTTTATTTGCAATTTTAAGACGGCAAACGGTCGGTCACCTGGTGGTAAGCGTCACGCCTGCTCATATAATAATTGCAGTGCCGTTCAGAGATGTGGATTATTCAGTTGCAGCTTTACTTTTAATTATCATGCAGTCCTATCTCAAGTGTGTAGTAGGTACCTAATCCTTGAATTAAAGCAAGTCAGGATTGAAAAGGACGAAAATCAACGAGTCAGATAATGACATAGGCTCTACACATTAGGATCCGTAATTCCTAACGTATACCTATCTACTGTAGTAAATAAATCTATTCATAATTTTTCTACGAAGGTTAGCTACCTACGTTCACTCGACACAGTAGTGCATACTGTGAACAAAAGTGATAAATTTAGTGACCATCAAGCTAGAGAGGTCACACATTTACCTCGGAAGATATTCTTCATAATATTGCAAAAGAAATTATGACATCTAACCATCTTCATCTTTGCCTTGTCGTACGTAAGTGGATTGCGAGATTGCGACAGTGAGGCATTGAGAAAGACTCAGATGAACTTTCGGTTCTATTCTTTGATTTAATTTTAACTTTAAGAACTATGAAAATGGTTGAGACTGCGGAGAGTACTCTCGTCCGATTACCTAAACACAATCATTAAAACGTCATCATCATTGCGTTTACGTCAGCGGGTTAAATAAAACATTGGTGTCGATTCTGTCATCTAATTTTAGATTTAATCTCTCATTCTAAATGAGAACATGAGAAAGAAATGAAATATATTTTAGACCTGTCAAATTAATCCACTTGCTTGCGTCTAGTGTACATTTAACGGCAATGAATTTAGTGGCGTCTAATTTATCAAGAATGGTAGATATTTGACAGGTCTAAAACTAAATTTAGATCTGTAAAACATCTTCCATATCTTTCTCATGTTATGTTTTGGAAAGGGAGAGAGCGAAACTAAAATTAGGTTTAGGTATAAATTGACAGAATCGACACCACTGTCTAACTAGCTACTGGACATTAGAAAGACCTTCATATCATTAGTTTAATTTAGTTTAAGACCATAGTTCCCGTCTTGATGTTTTTCTTTATCATGTTTATATCGTTAATTTCTATTAATATATGACCTAATCTTATAAGAGTATGGACCACGTGTCCATAGAGTGTAATGTAAATAAACAAAAAAAAAACATTAGTTTATTTTTATTTTGCTGTTTACATATTGATTTAGTATTCGATATGACTCGTGAAACCCCCGTCACCCACAATTCTCGATACGGCACTTAGTATGCTCCTCGCTGCCGCGTGCAGATCGGTTCAGTTCCTTGCCTCGGCACGATACTGAATATTAACTACTTGACCGGTAATGGTCAGCCAGACGACTTTGACTGTGTTAAGAAGTTTCTAGTTAAATAAGGAGAGTTTGTCAATTCATCAACCACGCTCGTTGGGTTGTGAAACTTTACAATAACGTACCTATAGAAGTATGAAATAGCAATAAGCAGAAATGGAAATAACAATAAACCAACACATCGGGGTCACGAATTAACGGCAAAGAGAAAATTATAGTCATGCATGGGGTATGACTATAATTTTCTATAAAGCTTTCTCTACTTTGTCGCGAGCTCACTTTTCAGTACTGACAACAATACCGTTAATAAAGAAACAATATAGGTACTAATAAGAGATCTGTGGAACTAAATAATTGTATAGTAAAATTTGTCTATATTTTAAGATAATGTGTTACATATGAACTATGTAATAACTAGCTTCTGCCCGCGGTTTTCAACGGCGTTCCCACAGGAACCGTGCATTTTTCAAGGATAAAAAGTAGCCTAATACTGTCCGGTCCGTAAACTATATCTATGCCAAAATTCACGTCGATCCGTTGCTCCGTTGCTGCGTGAAAGGACGACCAATAAACAGAAAAACACACTTTCACATTTATAATATTAGTAGGAAAGTAGGATACCTAATGGGTTACTTATGAACTATGTAATAATTACTAAAATAAACAACACAAGTCAAAGACGACACCGACGCATCAGCGACAGTAGTGTGAATTACTATTAACGTGGTCAATCTGTAATCGTTGACCAGGCTGAGTAATAAGTATTCCGCGGCAGTAAATGGAATGTAAAGGTTTCTATTGTTCAAATAAAATAGTTGTGACGCGCCGAAATAATTCAAACTTCTGCTTTGATAAACTCGTGTTCAAGTTTGGCACTTGATTAAACTCAGCTGTGTTGGATACGAATGACTCACAGGTACCTACAAGATAAATATTTATTTATTTTATTTTATTTTATTTTATTCGGAAAACATACAGTGAAATAAAGCTTAATGAATAAATATACTTAAATCTATACACCATTTACAACGTTTTATATATTTATAGGTACCTATCTAACTGCTTTTAATAGCTTTTATTGCCGTGGTCCCGAAACCGCAATAGTAAGATGGAAAAGAGTAAAGATATTACTTTCCCTCGACCTCTACCACGGCCTGTATAAAACTTAATAAAGTATACATTTTCTATTTTATGTTTTACTAGCTTCCGCCCGCGGTGTCACGCGCTTGGAGATTCCCACAGAAGCCATGCCTTTTTCCGGGATAAAATAATCTCCGGCCCATAAACTATATCTATGCAAAAAATCGCGTCGATCCGTCGCTCGGTTATCACGGGAAAGAAGGACTAACAAACACGCTTTCCCTGCATTTACGGATCTATTAAAACTTAGTATGAGAGGTAGGGTAGCTGTTCAGTTTTTAGACTTAGGTGTGCTTGAAGGAATCTAATATTGGAACTTTAAGTAGGTAATCTGTGGTATGTATGAGTGTTACATTGCATATAGAAATATCTCTATTAAGTTGTGCACAGATTACTTATAGTAGGTAGGTAATTGCGTATGAAGTACTGAATGTTGTCTTTATTTATTAACTATATTCTTTTACCCAGGATTGTTTTAGCTGAACACTGAACTACAACTATATCAATTGCATCACCGATAAGAAGAACATCCCCGCACGAGAAACCGATGGTATACCTACTCTTGGATGAAACTGCTCAATGAAGTTTACAATAATTTTGTTCTTACGAAAAGCTTAGCCATGGCACAGTTAAATTAATTTTAAATTATATATACGCGATATAAACCGTTAAAATTTATTTAACTCAATAATAACTACTTTATTTATAAGTTTATTTCTCAGCGAGTTTCTGATTAGCTTTAGTGAACCTACGATACCTGACCTCCTTTAAAGTACTTAGACACGTACCGAATAGTACCGGTCACTTTGCACTACCTACTACCCAACTCGCATACAAAGTAACAAGTAAATTTACTACCTGACGTCTGACACTTGTGCTTCTAGTCACAAGACTGGCAAAGGTTAATAAATATTTTTATGTCTTTTTTTATTGTTATTTGATAATGAGACGGTCGTTTGCCTGATGGTAAGCATAACGCCGGCCCATAAAAATTGCAATGCCACTCAGAACTTTGACCCACAAAGACCTGCGCAGCACTGCAGTGCGCTCGTTGCACTGAGACATTAGTTATTAAGTCTCGTAAGCCCAGTAATTTAACTGGCTACTCTGCTCATCAAACCGGAACACAGTAATTCTTGCACATTACTGCTTGGCGGCTGACTTCACGAGCAAAGCGGTGGTAACAACCCAGACGGAAACTCGCAGAAGAATTAGTCCTACCACTAAATTGTATAAGATTCTACAATATATCACCAAATTGTGTGACTGAACTAAACGAAAAAGCTAAATTATTTGTTAAAAATGTATTGCTTTCATCAATATCGGTTCACTAGTTTGTCACGGAAGTCGGTTCGTCGCTTTTCTTTTTTGGACGTCGGTTAAAGAACACGACGATTTGAAAGCTTGTCTGTGACAATTTTCATAACCACGTGATCTTGACTCCACGTGACTTGATCTAACATGCATAATATGTTTATATATCAAATTCTTTAGCGATACGAGAAACGAGACATGCTTACATTTATATCTTCCAGAGATCCGCAGTGACAGTTAGTCTTCAGTAGTAGGTACGCAGTACCTTAATCGGTCTTCGTATTTGCTTGGCAAGTCAAATAGCGGATGTTCACAGAATTTGCTCATTAGTTTGCAAATATATACTTAAATGAGCGAAACTTGTGTCACTTAACATCACGTGTTTGGCCTGATCAAGGATGCTGAGAGCGTTAGGTCAAAGGTACTGATATCATATTAATTAAGGCTAAGATTCAGAGACGAATCTGAGTGTGGACTCATGCTTCCATATGTCAAAATTCTATAGATAATTATAGAGTTTATACGTATCTGAATCTTAGCGTAAGACGCGGCTAGAGCAAAACGTCTGAAAAAATTAAAAACTGGAAATCAATCGGAAGAAACGTCAAAAATGAGAGTCATGTTAATGAGCGCTAAAACGCCCCATACAAATTGGACAGAACATCTGAAGTCACATTATCAACGCGGACCGTAAACCTGTACTAAAACACGCATTTTGTTGATTTGGCCGTAAAACACTCCGTTTAAGTACATAGTTGTCATACATTTTTTTATTCATCAAAATGTAAAGAATCTGATGGTATCATTTAAATTACTATTGGATGATAACGTTAACGTTGATTACGGGAAACTTTTACATGCAGTATCTTTGTGGAAATTATATATTTTTTGTGAATTTCATTTTTATTGCAATAATGTGATATTCTTAAACCTGTATAAAGATAAAGACACAAGTTATGTATTTAGTGTTTCATGCAACATCCGAATTCGTTGATCAGATACATTACCTGTGGCAGCTTGTCTTTGTTCCTCCGGCAGCGGTCTCGACGGGAGCGGATTGTTCTGCTCGTCTCGCTCGCCCAAGAACTCCGCTTCAGCCAAGTCGCGGACGGCGGATGACATCAGTTCTACTAACTCTTGATTTCTGTGAAAGATTATGTTCTGTAACTTAGTTATTAAGTTAAGACTCAAGAATCACTTATTACATGTTATGGCAGGTATTTCATCTAGAGTAAAAAATTACCGTTTTAGCACAAAAAAATTCTTTTTGCCATCTATACTCATTTGATACGAGTATGTCTCTCATTTTATGAAAAACCACTGTTTTCACTCATACTTATGACCCTAACATGAATATTTTTAAAACATGTATACAGGATGAGTTTGAATTGGTATGTTATTCCGGAAGTGGGTGGTTAGGACCATGGTTGTCTACAAGTTGTGAGTACTTGGAAATACGTCATTCCAAATTTCCATACAAAAAATTTAATTCAACTTCAAAAATTGCGTTGCATTTTCTGGGTTTTTAAGTCTTCTATACTATAATCAAAACCATCATTTAACAAAGTTCAACATAGTTCAAGTGAATCAGCTGATCTAGGGCTGCCCGGAAATCCTTAGTAGAATTTTGACGTAAACTTTAAATAAAAAACCCGAATTTCAAAAAGTCGTAAAAGAATTTTGCTGACTTCCAGAAGTAGATTGATCCCATTTCGGGATAGCATACCAATTCAAACTCATGATGTATAGATCTGGCCGATGAGCAATCAGAAAATTCAGCAAATTTATAAAAAGACCATCCTTTAGATAACCATACTCGTGAAAAAAGAATCCATTAAATCGATTGAGAATTTACGGAAAATCGAGTAAAATCGCCACAAAAATACAGGCGAATTAAAACCTCATTTTTTGGAAGTCAGCTAAAAATAGACCTCGCCCTAAGACTAGCTGTCACCACGTGTGCGTGTGGATACCTCGTATAATAATTCGCGCTTGTTGCAAAACCATGGTTATTTTGACAGCAGAACGCAAACATGCATAAGCGTGTACGGGCGGCTTAACCACCTTCTTTGTTATGTAAATAGATTCGCATGTAATTACGTAAAGTACCTATGAATTAATTAATGTTCATTCATATTAGGTTCAAATTATGCGTGTTTTCATAAGAAACAGGCTAAGTCGGTCAACATAGATGTTTGAATTCTTTATAGATATGATCGATAGGTAACTCAAACAAAGGTAAAGTTTAGTCAGTTACTGTGAATAAATTTATCCACAACTTACTGATATTTTATTCTACAACTTAATTATTTAAAACGTTGTCCTATTAATAATAATAATAAGACAAAATAACCCTGTTTTTACAACAAGCGCGGGTTACGAGATAATACACGCGCTAGCTCAGCTTGATGTAAAACCATCAAAAATCCACGAAACAGACCAGAACAGAAAAACAGCCAGATAGTGCCGTCTCTTTCACTCCCTGCCTGGGTTCAAAGTGACGACTGCTCAACTTTATGCTACATACATCAATTGCGCACTACCACGTATTTACCGCAGCTTCTGCACTGAAGACGCAGTGGTTGTGATACTGTTTTTTTGAGTAGAGATCGCAGACGCAGCTTTGTGCGTCTCTTTCACACTCGGACTAGATTTCTACCAAGCTCCACCTTAGATGGTACGATATGCGTCAAGCGGTGATCGTGATTTTTCCATGGTTTTTGCGTGGTCCGTGATTGATGCTTATGCATCAAGCATGTATTAGGTATGCGGACCGCCTATTTTTACCAAAACTGGTAGGATGGACTTTGAATATAAAGTGATGTAAACTGTGGTTTTCAGATTTTTAAAGAGTAATATTTTTATAAGCTGTTTCTTAATCTACTGTAGCTGTTCTGTAATCTACTTACCTAGGACTGTCAGTTTTTCTGACCTTGCGTTCTTCGGTTAAACCTAAGTAATATTGACCAGGAGAAAGCCGAGAGTAACCGGAGCAGCAACCGAACCGGAGTCGTTAAAGAACGCCGAATAAATATTAAAATGTGGTATATTTTGAAAGTTTACCTACAAACATACATATGACTTTCACATCGCCATGTGACGTATGTTGGGTTACATTCCGCAGAGCGAAAATATACTTTATAGGTATGGAGTAAGGTGTGTTTTGAGTTAAGTAGAAATGTTACGAAATAAGATTCCTGCGGTCAGTGCAACCGGTTGGTGCGTTGCAAATTTTACAACAATCGTGAAGATCGTGTTTATCTTTATTATTAGCACTTCAAAGAGAAATTAGGGCTGGCGCCGCGGCTTCTTCGTCTGAGCGACTCAAGCTGCGCAAATATGAAAACCTAGGGAGCGGTATTTGAGCCGTTTGGTGTTGAAGCATTGGGTCCATGGGGGACGGGAGCTCATATTTTGAAAATGTTTGTCAGAGCGTTTAATTGATGGGACTCGTAACCAAAATGCTGGTACTTATCTGGCTCAACGGTTCAGCATTGCGGTTCAACGAGGCAATGCCGCCAGCATGCTGGTAGCGGGCTAGAACATTTGGATTATCTATAGCCCGAGGTGAGCTTGTAGATTACACAACTGTTTTTGTAGCTAGGTTAGACGTAGTATTTATTTATGTATTTGCTAGTTAATAAAGGCTATTAATTAAGGTTTTATTTTATTGCACGGAACCCTAATTCTTTTTTTAAATAAAAGTAGGATAAGTTACTCCTTATAACATCAGACATCTGCCAGTGAAACTCCCATCAAAATTGGTTCAACCGTTTCGGAGATTAGCCGGAACAAAAAAACAGAGAGAAAGACAAAAAATTTAGAATTGCATTTTTGTTATAAATACTGTAATCGACACTTTCATATGCATTTAGTAAAAAAACTGATATTTTGACGTCTCAAACAAGACACTTCATTTTTATTTATCTGTATAGATTGTGTGCTATTATTAACATAATTTATTATAGAAAATAAAAAATATTTTATTACATAACATATCATTTTTGCATAAATTCAGCTGTGACGTAACAATATCAATATCGTGCTAGGCCGGCCGCTGTTCTTATTATAATCGCGTTGTACGTGTATTGCAGACCGTAGACGCTTATGCAAACGTGCGTTTGCTTGTCAAAATAACAACGATTTTGCATCAAGCGCGGATAATTGGTATCTCGTATTCCGCGCTTGATGCAAAAGCGTTGTTATTTTGACAAGCAAACGCACGTTTGCATAAGCGTCTACGGTCTGCATATTACCTCAAGTTAGCGAGCTCCGAGCATGAGTTGGCGAGCAAATAATCGCCGCTCAGTAGCGCGATCTTGTTGCCGAACATCATATCGTCGGGCTGCTCGATGATGACCTGCCGCGCGTTCATATTGACCAGCCCTTTGTGCACCAGGTGCGATGTGCGGATCATTTCAGTCACTTCTGCGAGAGCTCGTTGGCTGTAGGATAAAAATAGAACATTAGCATCATCATCAGCCGGAATACGTTCACTGCCTCCCCCATAGAACGCCACTTGGATCGGCTACTCGCCTCTTGCATCCAACAGTTCCCCGCGGTTTTGACAAGGTCGTCGGTCCACTTAGTGGAGGGCCGTCCTACACTACATCTTCCGGTTCGTGGTCGCCACTCGAGAACCTTTCTTCCCCATCGGTTATCGATTCTGCGAGCGGTGTGGCCTGCCCATTGCCATTTCAAGCTGCTAACTTTGAGAGCTATGTCGGTGACATTCGTTCTCCTGCGGATCTCCTCGTTTCGGATTTTATCACGCAGGGGAACATTAGCATAGACATGACATATTATTGACAGGATATTATTTCCGTAGAGGAAACGTCACTGTATGCATTCGTGGTCAGTTGTTACCATCCTCTGTGTGGTCAATCAACCGGTTTACAACGACCTTTATTCAAAAGATTCGCAAGTATTCAGGAAATTGGCACCGGGTGGGACGACTTTCTAAAGATGCATCGATAATCCTTGGACTTTTTAAAGCGCGATGGGACTTCCCGTATTTAATATAATTATTATTTATATGCGATGCTTGATTGAATGCGTGAAGGAAATAGGTAGTGAAGGTAGGAAATTTCCGGTAGTGAAATTTACTAGCCTTGAAACGTCACTTTGTTGGGCAAAGGCAAAGGCTCTCCTCTCATGACTTCCACGTGTTTCGGAATGAAAAGTAATATTAAATTATTACAGTAAACAGGGAATCCTACTGCATGGGTAGGTGTGTATGAGCGTTTATTTATGCCGAATAAAACATGCTTTTCAGCCCCAGACCAAAATAGATGTACTACGTTTGCGTCTTATTTCTAATCACTCGCGTCATATTTTTATGACCGCAGGTAGGTAGCGCGGTCTGAGTACGTTCATTTTGGTCGCGTTGACTGTCGGTATGGTTGTATCTGGGCTCCTTTGCAGCATTTCCGGTACACAGAATGTATACCGGTTTTTTTATACACTGCAGTACCACTCAGAACTTTGAAACACAAATGTCTGCGCGGCACTGCAGGACGCTCGTTAGCAGTTTAGTTGCGACTTGATACCTGGTTGATGCTCACCTGTGCAGTACTCCGGCCGCTTTGTCCTGCTCCATGTCGGGTATCTCGGGGCTGTGGCCGGCGGCCTTCGACACGAGGAGCACGATAAGACCCCACGCTTGCATATTGTTCTTGCCATTGTAAATCAGGTTCCTGATGGAGAGACAAGTTATTTTTATTTCGCTTTAGCTTCTGGTTGTCTGAACAGATCGCTGCGAGCGATAAGATCGCCAATCGTGCCACTTATTATTTAAGAACTTAGTTTTTAAATAGTCAGGTAGATATACCTAACTATCTATCTAGTAGGTACCTACCGTCACAGTATTACAGTCCTTACCGTGTTGTTTCAATAAAGAGTCTGTATCTATAGATCGTTGGGCGTATATTTTTTATGGTCTGAGTCCTAACGTGCCCAAGGAGTTTTATATATTATTGTCCATGTTATATAGGTCCATGATGTTGCTTTCGTAATCTTAGTAAGCAATAATGCCTAATAAGCCATAACAGTAATTGTAGTACCGCCCAGAATTTTGACATACAAAAACCTGCGCGGCACTGCAGCGTGCTCGTCGCACTCTTAATAAAATACTGACCTAAGTAATTCAAAAACACTAACTTTTGGCAATTGAAGTGTAACTAGCATTTTTTTTTTAATTGCTGTATAAATAAAACTAAATATCCTTATAATAATAAAATAAAATACCTTACAAGCAAATTAGGGTTGTTTTTTTATTAAACTAGGTTATCGGACTTGCTTTTTTAGGTCGCTATTTCACTATAACTCATTTTGGTCAAATTTTGAGTTCGGTCGATGTTTTACTAAGGGTGCGACGTTATCCTAGAACATATCGTCTTAGGCTGAGATTCAGAGACGAATCTAAGCGTGGACTCACGCTTCCATACGTCAAAATTCTATACAGTTTTGACATATGGAAGCCAAAGTCTACGCTTAGAATCGTCTCTGAATCTTAGCCTTAGACTACGATACCTGCCCTAAGCGCAGCGGTGTATTTACCCTAGGGCCAAAAGGGCCATGGCCCGGGGCGGCAGGCTGCAAGGGGCGGCGCAAGCAGAAGACATTTAAAAAAGGCTCTTATTAATAAACAATTGAATACTTAGTTAAACTCTGTTTTGTTTCTTTCGATTCAGTTTAAATGGTCAAAGAGCAACAAAGAAAAAAGTATGTTTAACTGAACCCCCGTTTAACATTGTTTCTTAATAAGAGCCTAAATCTCGTAAGGTGGTCGTGGGTGGTCGTGGGTGTAAGTTATAGACACCAAGACGCGGGGCTATCGTATATAGTGACAAGCGCGACGGCAGGGCGGTGGGGCCTGCAGGCCCGGGGCGCTGAATCCTAAAATACGCCACTGCCCTAAGCGGTGTATTTGGCGCCGTGGCAGGCAGGGAGCCCCACCCTTTCTCCTTCCCTCTCGCATGGAGCGTTGGGGTCGGGGATTGGGCAATAACGGGAGGGTCGGAGGGAGCCTCGCATTGCACATTACCCGTAGGGGTGATGGTCATGCGGGGTGGGGGCGGAGATGGGCTCTGTACTCCTTCTTCGGCTCCTGAGGTATCCATGCGACCAGCGCGTCGCCACGCATACTAACATGAGCCCGCAGACCGGCATTATGGCGCAGAGGAGGAACATACGTCGGTTTTTAGTTGGTGTGTCGGAATCCTCATTACCCAGAGCACAACATAACTACCACGCTGCCCCCGCGGCTGCTGGTAGGTATATGAAGATAAGTAAAAAAATGGCCTTAGGGCCGCGCTAACTAGTTTAACCAAATTTAGGTGAAAGATCAAGACGACCAGTTCAAAAAAAAGTTTGCAGAAATTCATAATTATTATTACTTTAAAATGAAAAAGGAGTATTTACTTCGCTGTTTTTAGCAAAGGATGATTACTTCCGACCAGCTTGCGTAAATGCAGCGCCACGTTCGCGATCTCATCACTAAGGACCCAGCGCAAGCTCAGGAAGGAGGTTGGGTAGCCCACGATCTTCTCCGCCTCGCTGACAGCCCTGTTCCAGTCCGGCTTCGTGCCGTGTTGGGCAACTGCGCCTCTCTGCGTGCTGCACGAACTCACTTCCCGCCAAGGTCCGCGGGCTTGCGAAACCAATGCGCACGATGAAACTTTCACCAAATCACACTTCACGAACCTAGACAAACGGCTCAAACTCATTTTATCTTCTTGACTTACTACTTACGGAGTATTGTACAATCGTGTAGCGAAAGCGCGAAAGTGATTTATTTATTTATTTCACTTGTTATTAAATTAGCAGAAATAACGCGAAAAATATTACACTGTCGCACTTTATTACAGATTTTTAACGTATGATTTTCATATTTTATTAAACTGATTAGACTAAATTCAATGATCTATGCAATTATTGCATAAAACTGAGTTTATTTCGTAAACAGTAAAAAAAAAAAGAACTTATACGTCCACCACCGCCGCAAGAAATTGATCGACTGACAGTTAGACAGTTGTGAGTTGACAGTTGACACATGTCACTGACAGACTGACTGAACGGAATGAATGAAATGAATCTAGCATTGAAGGCCTTGCGAAGAATGAACAAAACAAAATTACTGAAAGCTTAACACAGACACACACTAGAATTCTAATCTTTACTTCGACTTGACCGCGCCTCGACTAAACTTAAACGTGACTTTGACGACTTTCATGCACCAAAACTAGAGATTTATTATATATTATTATTCATAACTCGACACTGGCTAAATACGCTAAACACGTGGAGCCAAAAAAAAAACAAAAAAAAAAGATCGATAAAAAACAATTGACATAAAAGCGAAGTGACATGCGAAACTTTGCCATATGCAAGAAGTCTCCATAAGTTTACTCTTAGATATTATTGTAGTACATTTATTTAAATGGAGTTCGAGGTATAGGCCTACCAGAATCTGATGGCAAAAGAGGATTTGAAATTTGCACTGCGCTGATTACATTAAAACATCTTGATACTTTTACTATTCTACGAATATGAGTACCTAAATGGTATTGCTAAGTAGTTCTTATTAAACATTTATACAATCAGTCTTTAGCCAGCTTTCTTTGATTATAACCTGTAATTAAAAGAAATCCATCAAGTACATACATAGACTATCCAATTATCTTTATTTCGTACTGAATTAGAAAGAGATTCTAAAAACTCCACTTGCATTTCTTGTTCTTCATCCGATGAAGAGGACGATTCAGATAATCAGGTATTTTATTTATATTTTTATTTAATACTTTTAGGAAAACTTACAGCTAGTTACAGAGTATAGTAACAATAATATGTGCTGAAGGCCAATTACAAGTTTCCACAAATAGAAAAAGTATACTTAAATATTTATTATAAATCGCTCTTCTATGCTAGAAGAGTGTGTTGAGTGTGTAAATTATTGATAACCGTACTTATCATAATCGTTAAGTACCTATCTATATGGGCTAATCATCTGTATAAGGTAGAACTAGAAGGAGCAGAAATACGTATAAAATTATTTAAGCAAAATATTTATTTTAAATAGTTATATTATCCAACAGACAAATATTATGAAAGGTATCATATCACGTGATAATTACTATGTTCTTTGAGGACCTTATCGGCTAATATCATTCGTCTTCGTTTTAGACTCCAACCAATTAAAACTGCAGATTAAAATCAATGGTCGCTAGTCTCCGTCTGGAAGGAATTGTATATGTTCATCTCACGTTTTCGTTTTGGAACGTACTACGAAAACTAGTGAGAACTCTATTACTATTCGAGACATTTAATTAGCTGGTAAGGCTGCTTGTCTGGCGATAAATTACAAAATTCTTGCAGGAAGTTGCCATTGTGGTTACGGTCTTTGTATAATACAGTTTCAATCTTATTTACGATACCGAGTACCATCATATTCGGTAAGGTCGGGTGTAAAATCTGGATGTGACCTTTATGATTGATTTCCGGAATGCTTTAGTTTTATATTTTTTTTGCCGTACCTTACCGTCCGTTATCATAATGATTTAAAGTGAATGAATCGGAGGCGTTGGAAATATTTTAAAAAATATACTCAAAACTTATGGTAAAAGCATTTCATATCGTGGGCAACATTACAATTTCGTTGAACCAATCAAACTTGGGTCCTAGTAGGCTAGTAGCCAATAGCATAGCGTACTTGTAAAAATTAGTTCATTCGAAATTGAAGTCTTACTCTTAACTCGTTTCGTTCAATTTTTTCAGTCAATCGCGGATCGCCGGTCGTTGTAGTCGTCTGTAGAGCAGTCACTACGCGTTTGCCGGTATTTTCTGTGTTCCAATTGCCCTGTAAAATTCATATTACAGCTGAACTGACTTGATAGCACTGTTCTGTGAAAGTGTGAACTTTACGTAGTGTAGTCGACGGACACGGTTTAGTAAATTTATCGACCGCACTTTGAGGTAGGTTTTCTTTTTGGTTTTCTAGAAATAATCTCATGGCTGTTCGATGTCTGCGGCACGGTGCGCATTTCGTAAGAATCCTGCGCTTCCACGTGTAGTGCATACGTGCCTACGTGGTACGAGCAAATTCGAACAACAATAATAGGTTTAATGATATCGATGTCGTTGACTATCGATTGGTAATTGCTCCTAATTTTTGCACATTCTCGAGCAAAGTATTTGGTCTACACTCGACACCCGTCCGTAGAGGCCCATTTTATTAACCATTTTCCTGTTAAGAGTACATACGGTTTTGTTGTGTTCGAATTATTATCATTTTGCTGTACTAAATACATGCTCATCAGCTGTTATCGATGTACTCAAGTCACAAGTGAGATTTCAAGGGCTTGACAGTTGACCTCTGCTCTCCTGTATGATATAATTTTTTTATACTATTTGCAACGAGACGAGCTAGTCGTTTGCCTGATGCTAAGAAAACTGTCAATGTGTTTTATGAACAACTTAGGATAAATATCAAAATGACCAAAGTGATACCTGGACGGCCTTCGGATAAAAATTATATTCACTGGACGATTTCTGAACACAGCCTATAGTTTAGACCTATTATCTAGTTGAGTAGTTACTAAATGCAAAACACAAATTTTCCCACTATTACAGCCAACATTATCATCCATCAGTGTCATGCTCTATGCAAAGATTACTTAATATGTATGTGATGGAATCAGGCGTTACTTTGCGGAAGTCCATTTTAAATAAGATTATATAATGTGGGTAATTTATAGTTTTAATTTCGCAATAAAGAATGTCTAATGGCCTAATTTTGATCTATACTGAATGTAACCAAACGTAACGCGCGACGCTGGACAACGAAACCTGGGTTAGTTTGTTATAAAAATAAAAAACTTTCTTGAGCTTGCAACGATGGACTTTAAAACCAGCAATTAGTATTTTTTAGTTAGTTAAAAACCCTTGGTTGGAATAGGTGAACCACCTCCGGCACGGCTGGAACTCTAAACGCTGAACTGCAATATCCTTTGTCAGTATGGTTAGTGACGCGACGTTTCTCAGCATGGACAGAACTAAAACCGACCTTCTTCGATGAAGATACCCACATTATATAATCTTATTTTCTTAATATGATTTATTTTGTTTCCCACAAAATTATGCTATACATGTGTTGGAATATTTTCTTGTGTAGATAAGAAGACAGTTAAATAATGCAAAAACATTCTTGCATGCAGTGTGTTTAGCAAAATACTTAATTAATCGGCTAAGAGCAAAGCTAAGGCCAGTCTGTATTTGGATAGGTAACTATTACATTTTAAAAAACTGGCCATGTGTATTTCTGACTTTAGCACTGAGGGTTCTGTACAAACATGTAGTTTTTTTTCCTTTTTTTGATAACGAGACGAGCTGGTCGCTGGCCTGATGGTAAGCATAATGCTGGCCCAAAACAAATGCAGTGTCATTCAGAACTTTGATACACAGAGTCCTGGGCGGCACTGCAGTGCACTCATTACTATGATGTGCTACATATTAAGTCTCATAAGCCCAGTAATTTCATTGGCTACTTTGCTCATCAAACCGGAACAGTAATGCCTGCACATTACTACTTGGCGGCAGACTTCATGAGCAAAGTGGTTGTACCATTTACAGGTCTTAGTATCTTTTAAGCAAAACCTACAAAACCTATAAAAAATACTTGAACATATACAATATATGACCTTATTGACATTAAATACTAGTTTATAACTGGATTTTGTTTTAGAACTACTTAAGAAACTTGTTCTACAAGTACCAGTATTATAATTAGATGTTAAGTGTCATTGAACTATAAAAAATGTGCAAAACATACACAACTTATTCAAAAAAACATCAGAAGATATCTTTGGAACAACCATGCCAAAGACCCAAGCCCATGCTCCATAATGTCACGGAGCTAGGATGGCTTGAGCTTGTGAAAAAGATTATCAATGACAACAATATCATAAATTTCTATACTGGCTGTTTGTATTAAGATGGAACTGATTTTTATGTGGCTTACAAAGAGAATCATTACCTCAGGAATACCTTTGTTTCGACCGCAGGATGTATCACATATCTTGAGAGGTTTAATGGAAACTGCAGAATTTTTTTTGCTGAATACTTCTATGCTTACTCTCAAATCTTCATAATCATCAGCCGGAAGACGTCCACTGCTGTGAACATACTCCTCCATAGAACGCCACTTGGGATTGGCTACTTGCCTCTTGCATCCAACTGTTGCTGGTGGTTTTTGTCGGTTGTCGGTAGTGTGGTTGCCACTCGAGACCTCTCTTCCCCATTGATTGTCGGTTCTGCGAACGAAGTGGCCTGCCCGTTGCCATTTTAACTTGCTAATTTAGAAAGCTATGTCGGCGACTCGTTCTCCTGCATCTCCTCGTTTCGGATTTTATCTCGCAAAGATACCCATAGCCCTCTCCATAGCTCTTTGCGCTACTTTGAGCTTGCTAATCAGGCCAATGCTACAAATTATCACTGGCAAAACACACTGGTTAAACACCTTTGTTTTCAGACTGTTGTGGACGAAAAGATAGGTCGAAGCTTCCCAACCGCTGCCTAGCTGAGTTGGATTTTTCGTGCGACCTCTGTCGAAGTTCGACCTATCTAATTGGACAGTCTGTCCTACCTACCTGGAAAACTTTACTGAGGTCGTTGAGGTACCGATATTCCCGGGCTATTCCGCCATTATGACTATATAATCGGCAAGACGGAGGTTTTATTGTACTCACAATGGTGAATACATTACTAACATCAACATGAATGTATGCTGATGCCAGTCTAAGAGCTTAAAAATATCGTCCAATGCGTTCGTGAACACATGGACTTGCAGATTCACCTATTGAGTTCGCCGTAGGCCGACACATCAACTGGAGACGGCAGCCTCATTTCGCTCTGTTCTGCTATTAGTTCCAGAGTTTTTCTGAGAGTTTTTGAGTCATATTTCGGCGTTGGGTCTTAAAGAGTTCGGGTCCAACAGCTTGGACAGTTTCCACTTAACTCGTCCACAGAGTCGCAAATCTTACTTGTTTCTTTAAGTATTTTAATTTACGAAATACTGTTTATATTATTTTATTAAGAAACAAAGTTAAATAAATACTACTAGTTAATTACTGTTTAAATATGCAACTTAACTTGCTAAAAATAAAATTGATGACTAGGTACATAAAATTACCTTACAAATAAAAATAGGTACCTACTACAAATTTGTAGAATGTTAACATGTTTGTATTTACTCTGATGATACCGAAACTTCACATGTACACGTGTTTATTTGGCTGTCTGGGTTGTAGTCTAAATCATAATCTCAAAGATACACGTTTTATACACACGGTATAAGATAGTATTTATTATCTCATAAGACCTTTAGCTGCCCGCTTATAGCAACCTTATCTATATATGCCTGGTGCCGTCGGCATAGTGGATCATAGCTTGTCGAAATGTCATCAGTACACATTCTTAGCACAACAAACAACTTGGTTTCCTAAAACAAGTTTCAAAAGTATACTAATTTACTTTTGACTTTTTTTTAAATAACATAAGTGAACATTTCAGTCAATTTTTGTGATATTGTGACTGTGGGTGTATTAATTTAGATATACATTTTCTTTTACTGAAATCAAACTGAAAAGGTAGAGAACTATTGGATTATTATTTGATGTCAATATATATATTACATAATCATTACTTATATCACACAAATGATACAATTGAAGCTAAAGAATATACATTCGAAAAAAATCCTCTGCAGACAAGACATTCATGTTACAAGAAGAAAATTTGCTGTCTTGATGTCTGAATTTCTAACAATGGTTTTTGCCCAGGTATGGAGTGGGAAGGACCGGCTAAGCAAGGCTTGTACGACCCTCAGAACGAGCACGAGGCTTGCGGCGTTGGATTTGTTGTTGCTATCGACGGGAAACGTTCTCATAAAGTAAGTACATTAATTGTTTTCATAACGCAGTTTCATATAATAATTATATCGTATTTAGAATAATTCACCATATTTATATAATTCTTATTCCACAGTTCCTTCGTCCTTGCTTCCGAAGGTTTGTGATAAACTCTAACTCGCATGCATCTGTTTTATCGGTCATATCAAAATAGTCGAAAAATTGTCACGGAACCTTGTTAAAACTTACAAAATATAACGCTTTGATTTGAACTGATTTCTGCGGAAATTTACTGACCCTAAAAAATCAAAGGCTTGTTCTTCATTCACAAAGTGCCAAAGTAGTACGATCCCAAAATGTCATTTGGTACTCATCCAAAACAGCTTTCGGGAAAGTGAAGTGTATACTCTTAGTTTTAGAGTATGCGCTGCCTATTGTGGAATATTGCAAGCTATAAATAAACCACCCCCAAAATTGGCACCAGTTATCTTGTTTTACGGGGTTAATCTTAAAGTTAAACTTGGCTACAATTCAAATTGTTTATTGTCTTTACGTGGTATTTTTTTTTATTATATATTTATATAGGCTTGCGTTTGACCACTATCTCACATGCTGGTACACGACGTGAGGATACGATCGGCGATGTTACACTCTTACCTAGTACCTACCTGTTCACTCGTGGCTTGAAGAAAGCCAGGTTATAACGATCAGGAAACACAGACACGGGCAGAGTTCCACTCCTTAGCGGTACCATTGCACAGAACATATAACAATATGTGGTACGCCAAACGAATATAGAAGCATACCGTTTCTTGCGCAAAGGCTGGAATATCTATGTATAGATGTCGCTTCGCCGTTTGTCTCGTAGTCTGATAATGGAAACGAGAAGGGGCAATTCAGTGGTTCCAAGGCATCGTCGCCTAAATGCAACTGATAAAAGATCGACAAACAAGTAACTCTACCCCGATGCTCAAGGCTCTGCAGAGTCTGCAGCCTAGCTTCTACAAGCGAGTCATTGCGGATGAGCTTCTTTGCTCGCCTCTCAATATTTTACGATTTTAAAATCGTTCCATTAGTTAGCAAAGTTAAAGTATTATGGGATAAGATTTTCAATCACAAACCAAAAAGAAACAAGGGGAGGAGAGTCCTGTTTCTTCAAATTTGAAACCAAATAATAACAATTATAAGTATCCATTAAATATAACCAATTACCAATGAAAAGCTTTACTTTAACTAGTTGTCCTACATAAGGCTTCTCTCTACCATAGAAATCTAATGGTGTCTTGGTATATCGTCAGTGATGTGACTTCACAACTATACCTATAGTTTACCAGTCTATTACTACAGTCTAGATATTGCTTCCTTGCTTCAATAGGTAATTCGTTCTCGTAACAATTTAGTCTCAGTGACGACTTCGCAGATACCTGGCTTTTTATGAAGATCATACTATATATGAAGGTTACTGCTCCGCCGAAAATCGTTATTGCTTTGTGTTTATCCGAATTTATATAAACGTATTATATTTAGCTTCATTTTGGCGAAGCCTTTGATTGCTTGTAAGTTTTGAAGTCTATAGAATAATATAGATGAAGGATTCACGAAATACAAACGACTTCTAGAAAAATTTCTTATTCTTCTGCCTTTTAGATACATGTGGCATTTTCAGACACATGCCTGTTCCAATATTTTCCATGACAGGCTCTATATCTTCTGCCGTAGTCATCTAGACACGACCTATACGACTATACGTGCCTTCGAAGGATTAACGGAACCTTCCTGGCTATTTGTTGAATTCATCTAACCATCTGGCAGGTGGTCTACCTTCTCTTGGCTACTATTCCTTCATTACCCTTGTCCATCAGCCGCCTTTTCGTCTAGAGTAATATAGGTAATTATGTGAAATAATTTGGTCCGAAGAAGCTTGTCTTAACGGTGGTGTTTGTCACCAGATCGTTCGCGATGCCGAAGTCCTCGCGAAGCGCATGGAGCACCGAGGCGCGTGCGCGTGCGACAATGACACCGGTGACGGCGCAGGCGTGCTGACTGCTATCCCGCACCAGTTCTACTGCGCTCAACTAAGGTATGTTCCTACGCATAATTTCTATTGTATTTAAGATTATCCTTTTATCTTTTCTTAGATTCGGAACATTTCATACATCTATACGGTGATAGCTTCTAATAAATTTCATACTGGTAGCCGCCAGTCATATGACCGGCATTAAAATATACTTTCATTCAGAATATCCTGTAGGTTTTGAAATGAATTGAATGAGTCCAGTGAATGAGATCAAAAGATTTTGATTACTCTCGCGAAAAAACTCGTATACTTTGCTCCCCCACCTCATCGTTTCAACAATAATACCTATTATTCATATATTTCGTGAGAAGAAAATAAAAGAATAGGACATGGGATTCTATATGTTTAGCAGATCTGCGTTAGATTATTGTTTTTTTTTTTAATTTTCCATTTGGTTCATTAAAAATTGCTACGAGCAGAGTTATGTTATACATGTCGGGAGCGAATGTCTTGATCGTTCATATTTCGGAATCGCATCCCGTCAGAAAAAATACCGTTTAGATTCGCTGCATATATACACGGATATAATCACGACAATTTTTTCTGTCGATTCCGATATAAATGATCAGAACCAGTCGCTTCCTACACGGAATCAATCCGAGTGAATTAAAATCACCCTGCAGATCGGAATCGTTCTGTGACAAGCATTCACAAGTATATTCTTGGAACACCTAATTTCTCGAGAACAGTCCATTAACAGCCAACAGGGTTGAAATTCCTAATTTCGTATCAATTACTTTAAGACAGGAGCGATATTTATACTAACACTAATTATACAGTTGATATCAGATCAAAACAGAAACTATTTTATTATTAAGGCCGTAATCTATTTATGTTATCTTGTTATGCAGTCATTAACCCCAAGCTATTAAAAAATAATTGTACCTAACACATTAGTTTCTCCATTTTGAGCATAAATGCCGGTTTCTTCTGTACACATATTTTGGCTTATAGCCAATTTTAGGGAAGAATCGATTCCAGCAACCTTACACTTGGCATACGTCCAACGTCGCGTCGTTACTGACAAATCGATTTTATTTTCTTACATAAGTCTGGATTCTGAAACTAGACCGCGAACTTTTTATTGGCAAATGTTTTATAAACGCGCTTTTAATTAGACAAAAAGATTCTCATAAAAGTTGGTGCCAAAATTCGTCGGTATCTTTTGAATTTTGGACTTCACTTGTTACTTCGTATACCTATATACTTATGTACGATTTGATTGACGTTTCTTTTATCTTCGTCATCTTTTTATTCCGTCTTGTTATTGTATTGAGAGTAAAATAATGAGATCAAAGTTCTGCAGTTGATATGATTTACTCTCTACTGAGATAATCTGTCTGGAAGAATAGCACCGCTTAGGTAGTTTAATCTGCCGCCAAATACAATAGAGGGGCCTTATTCCGTAAATAGAACATCGAAGCTTCGGCTGACGGAACTGCATTTTCCCACTATGAAAGACAAAATGTCAAGTGCAAAAATCGAATCGAATGTTGCATCTGTAACACTTTCATAGTAGGAAAACTGCGATCCGTCAGCCGAAGCTTCGACGTTCGATTTACGGAGTAAGGCCCCAGATACCTAGTTTGAAAACATTACTGTGCTCCTGTTGTAAGGACAAAGTAGTCAAAGAGATTACAGTCGTGAGTCGTGATCGTGACGTTATCGTAACGACCGACCTGCTCGTCTCGTCGGCTAATTGTATAATAGAATGTACGAACTTCACTTGTAAAAAACAATGGTGAAGAAGAATCTATGTTAATAAAAATGGATTTACCTTCCGTCAAACGATTCTTCTTCGAAAGATTTTATACAAAACGACATTGAATAGTTTTTTTAAATATTATTTGGTAACGAGACGACCTGGTCGTTTGCCTGGTGGTAAGCATAACGCCGGCCCATAACAATTGCAGTGCCACCCAGAACTTTAAAACGCAAAGGCTTGTGCGGCACTGCAGTGAGCTCGGTTACCCTGAGACATTAGGTATTAAGTCTCATAAGCCCAGTAATTACACTGGCTGCTCTGCTCATCAAACCGGAACACAGTAATGCTTGCACATCACTGCTTGGCGGCAGACTTCACTCACAAAGCGGTGGTAACAACCCAGACGGACACTCGCAGAAGAGTTAGTCCTGCCACTAACAAAATGATGAGAGACATCCGACCCTAGGAGGGACGCTCAGGTACAAGGGCGTGCTTCAATAAAATGTACCTGCTGTTGCACTCAATTCGAACATGACCTAGGTATATAGGCACGTCGGCAAATTGATAATGGCCACCTTGTAAACTAGTCGCACGACTCGCGTGCTCTAACTACGCAGTACCAACCACAGAATATAGAATAGCGCTATCTCGCGTGGAACTTGCAGTGTGCAAAATCAAAACTGTGCTATCAATTGTTTTTGTTTCTGATGGCTAAATTGAATGGATGTTTTTGACGTAAGAGCATGGGGTCAGCTACGTCATTGATTAGGTTTGAACCGGTTTAAGTCACAACCATTATGTTATTTATACGAAAATAAATTGGTAGCAGTTGAAATATCTTGTAAAATGATTCAAATGACACTTTAATATTAAATTGACCTCCGATTCGGTGAGTTCTTAGCGCGGGGAAAAATAGCCTTTATTCTAGGTTCTAACTTTGCACCAACTAAATCGGATGCCTAAATATTTAGGACTTAACTAAGGCAAAAAAAGGTTTCACCAACCTTTAGGAGAGTTCTAACGGTTCATACTTAGGACTTTGCTTACATTAGGAGTTACTTAGTTAGGCGTCGCCTTACCTCTTCGTCGTTGATGAAAACGGGCATAAAAGTAATTTGACTGGTGTGGTGCATATTAGACAGAATAGATAAAAGGCTATGACAATTTACCGACTGCACGTTATGCTCTAACATCAGTCCTATGCATATATTTTTTTATCAAAATGTGTCATTGCTATGTAGGTAATTCGTTTCCTTAGTGAACTTTAACCTGAAATTTAGTTGAATTATTATAAAGCTATTTAACAACTACATAATATAATGCTAACAACTTGATTGTGGTGTCATGTTGGAAAGAATAGACATACGTACCAAAACAGTTACAAATAACAGAATGCACGATGCTCCAAGTTTTATACGTATCAGTCTTTACGTAGTCTTTTATCAAAATGTCTGCTGTTTTTGTTTGCTTTGTTTTCTTCATGAACTTCATATAACCTTAAATCTAGTTTAAATATTGCGAAAAATATTTGCATAATTTTAATAAAAAAATCATTACATAAATAAGTGTACAAACCAAACCGATACCTAATGCGCATGGTAGGTAGTAGGTATTACCATGTAGTATTTTTATCTAGAAAATTTTCCACTACTATAAATCGATGATAATTTACAATCAGGCGTAGTAAACAGGTTTACCAACAGAAATGGAAATAATGCAACTCTTGCACAATTTGCTTTGCAATGCAAGTGCTTGTATGGTAGGTATTACCATCGTGAATAACAAATACTGACTGTCATCTAGCGTAGATTTTTTTTTTAATTTGTTAACGAGACGAGCTGGTCATTTGCCTGATGGTAAGCATAACGCCGGCCCATAACAATTGCAGTGCCACCCAGAACTTTGAAACACAAAGGCCTGCGCGGCACTGCAGTGCGCTCGTTACCCTGAGACATTAGGTATTAAGTCTCATAAGCACAGTAATTTCACTGGATACTCTGCTCATCAAACCGGAACACAGTAATGCTTGCACACTACTGCTTGGCGGCAGACTTCACGAGCAAAGCGGTGGTAACAACCCAGACGGACACTCGCAGAAGAATTAGTCCTCCCACTAACAAAAGATTGTGTTGACATTGTAATTTATCTATGTTCAAGTAGTTCTATGGTTGTAACAGCATTATTACAAAAAACCTGTTTGAACGTTACAGAAAACACTCTGAAAATAAAGGTTTAGGTATGATCTCTTGAGACAAGATTGGTCAAGTCGATGTACCTATCTTATTTTATTTTTCTGTGACCAAAACAGATGAACTGGTCACATTGAAGTTTACTGAACACGTCAGATGTGCTGGTAATTCTTGCAATAATTTGCTATGAGTAGGGTACTGAATTTCAAGGCCACATAATATGACAAACGTCTCTTCATTTGGCCTGGGTAGGTACCTACGAAACATCAGGTAAATAACAAGTTTTGTATTGGCAAAAGGTTCTGATTTGAGATGTTTTGAATTTTAAATGTACCTATACAATGTATTCAAAAGGTAAGCAAATAAAATGAACTGGAACATGCAAAACTAGCAAGTGCTATTTTCCACAGTATAAGTATTTCAAATAGTTTTTTATTCTCTTGGATAACGAGACGAGCATGCGTTTGCCTGATGGTAAGTGTAACGCCAGGTCATACCAATTGCAGTGCTAGTTTAACTGCTTCCTCAAGGACATCTTCAACTTTCTTCCTCAAAAGAATTTCTTTATTTTCTTCCGCATAAACAAGCTTGGTATGAAATATTGAAAATAGGTATGATATGGGAAATCTATTTATCTATATATAAACAATCGTCCTTCGCCCATATATGTAGATAAGATGCATACGTAGGTACCTACCTATACATATGTAGCGAATTAAGTTCAGTAAACGTTGTTTTATTGTCCACATTTTTATTGATAAATAATTTATTAGCAGCAATTCTAGATAGTTTTATTGTGATATCAGGTTGTAAAAAACTCAAAAACATGCAATATCTAGTAAGAACCGGTCTCGACTAATTAAACAGATATAATCAAATTGGCATTATCATCAACATGTTTTGATATATTCTTCTCGTAAATAAGCCTAGAAAATCTCTGAGTAAGCGTTATAACAAATTTCATGAAATTTGATTTTATAATAGTTAAAGTACTTATGTTTATGAGAATTATTTTGCAAACATTGATAACAATCATAGAAGATACTAGCTTCTGTCCGCAGTTTCACCCGCGCCGAGATATTGGACATCATTGTTTTTATATTTTTGCGCGGAACCCTAATGCTTTTTCTAAAATAAAAGTAGCCTAAGTTATTTCTTGTAACATCAGCTATCTGCCAGTGAAAGTCCCGTCAAAATCGGTCCAGCCGTTTTGGAGATTACCCGGAACAAACAGACAGACAGACGAAAAATTTTTAAAATGGTTGTTTTGTTATAGGTACCGTATATACTTTTATATGCATTCAGTAAAAAGCTGTTATTTTGATATTACAAAACAGACACTTCAATTTTATTTATTTGTATCTAGATTAAAATAAAAAAATATATTATTTTATTGTATTGTAATGTATTGCGATTTGTAGTTCTATGTAAGTATAAGGCTTTCAAAATTCAGTCATGCTAATTTCAAGTCATGTTAATTTTAGGAAACTATAGGAAGGAAATTCTTTAGAATGCCAAAAAAACTGCTTGTTTTCTTGAACTAAATAAAACCCTAGTACTTTTAGTCACTAATTACTATTACGTAATACATAGGTACCTACTATCATATTGATAAACTTTGTAAATGCTGTATCTTGTAATATATTTAATGATATTTATTGTGAATGATATATGTATGAGTTAATAATATTTATTGTACAAAGTTTTAATATTTAGCGCTTTTCTGCCTAGTTCTTTACACCGTTTCATTGTGGATCCAAATGAATGTTAATAAATCCAAAAATTTAGACACTTTGTCACATCTATCTTTAATTTGATAACCACGATTTTACGATACTCTGCAAGGTTGTGTACAATGTATTCAGCTGATAAGTACTAGAATTATTCAGATGTTTTCTGTAATGTTAAAATTTATAATATTTGCAAAGCTTTTTATAATCTCTCGTCGCAACTCACATCGACAATCAAATATGTAAAGAACTAATGGTCATACTTATACGGAGAAGTTATAAAATTAGATTTATCTCAGTAACTAATTTTATATTTGAGTCAATATTTTGACACAGACAGTTGCCTACACAGGTCATGGCGGCATTCACGTGATATTCGAACGATATCCATTTTAAGATTAGGTAAGTAGATCGTCTTATGTGAATAAAGTCAGCAATGTGATTGTTTGCTTATTACATTTAACAAGTAATAAGTAGGTAATAGAGGATTGTGGCCGAGCGGGAACTTGTGCGATTTTCAATCCGACGCATCTCGAATCTCGACTCGTCCCGCACCAATAACTTATATCAAATTATGTGCGGTTTATTAACACTCGCTCTAAAACGGTGAAGGAAAACATCGTGAGGAAACCCGCATGTTCAAGAACCACAAAATTCGACGACACGTGACGTGCACCAAGCCGCACTGGGCCCGCGTTAATCATGGCCCATACCTCTCTCACTGAGAGAAGGCCGGTATCCCAGCAGTGGGTGCGCAAGAGGCTGATAATGAAAAGTAGCTAATAAGGCTGAAGTTATAGTGTTATGTTTGTTCCCTTTTATGTTGCAAATGCTGATGACAATTAGTTGAATCACACTGTAACGACTCTCGTGAGATTGGGTCTATTACTTACCCCGACACACTAATATACTAAAGAAATTAGCGCCCATTACTACTGAGCTATAGTGTTAGTCCATTACCAGCCCGTCGCTGCGTAGTTCCAACCAAGGTCGTTTTCGTATGTGTTTGTTTAATGTGCGATTTTCTCGTCCAAGCTGTATGATATCACGTATTTCAGGTTTTTTTATGCCATATGGTAACGAGGCGAGCTGGTCGTTTGCCTGATGGTAAACAAAATGCCGGCCCATAACAATTGCAGTGCCACTCAGAACTTTGTAACACAAAGGCCTGCGCGGCACTGCAGTGCGCTTGTTACGCTGAGACATTAGGTATTAAGGCTTAAAGCCCAGTAGTTTCACTGGCTACTCTGCTCATCAAACCGGAACACAGTAATGCTTGCACACTACTGCTTGGCGGCAGACTTCACTCACAAAGCGGTGGTAACAACCCAGACGGACACTCCCAGAAGAGTTAGTTCTACCACCAACAAAGTTCTTAGTTGTTTTGTTTTCAGATGTTATTTCGTAGCACCTACAGTGCAAATACTGATGTTCAGAATCAAATTTCTCGTTGAGCTTCCTATTACATTTAAAAGTTTATCTTGTGCACTTTTTACGCGATCTTAAGTTTTTAAACTAGAAAACTTTTTGGTACTTAACAATAGTTATAGAACCTCACCACAATCAATTTGTTCCCTAGGTATTTTTGGTGACACTTGGATTTTGTTGCCAGTATATTTATGCAAAACTTCCCGACTTTTGAAAGAGTAGAACAAGAAGAAGTATATGGATTGCTTCACCTACTTACAAACAAGCAATTTCCGAGAGCTAGCCTCGCTTATATATAGGATGCTATTTAACAATCGTTAGTACGCGTTCACATGGGTGACGGGGATGTCATTTGTCAACAATAGCTTGACGTGACAATTATTCTATGCTGAGCTTTGCAGCATTATGTTTTATGTTTTTATAGATCGTTTACAAACGACAGCATCGTTTGATAAAATGAAGATACACGTCTTGAGACAATTGAAAGTTTTCTTTACAATATGTTATGGAGATTCAGTCATTAATGGTTATTTTATAAATATATTTTTATGCTATTTGGTAACGAGACGACCTGGTCGTTTGCCTGATGGTAAGCATAACGCCGGCCCATAACAATTGCAGTGCCACTCAGAACTTGAAACACAAAGGCCTGTGCGGCACTGAAGTGCGCTCGTTACCCTGAGACATTAGGTATTAAGTCTCACAAGCCCAGTAATTTCACTGGCAAAGAAGTTGTAGAGAAGTCTCTTGTCCAAAACTGCCTTGACGTATACGTAACGCTGCAATTGATAGTGGCTACTAGATAACGGCCTTTGTTCTAGATTTCTAACGTTTGCATAGATGCTGTACAAATAGAAACAGTCTGCAACGCAATAGCGCAATATCGTCTCGTTAACAAATAATATTATTAAAAAAAAATTTGATTACTTTCAGAGATTTTGAGATTTGCATCTTTGAGATGTTGCTAGTTGATTTTTTCACTAATTTTCAACCGATTTAAATGATTCTTTTTTAATGAGTAGGGTAAATATACCCTACTAAAGGACCACCCTTGAAATATCAAGGGTGGTCCTTTTATAAATTTCATTACAGAAAACCACCACTAAGGGTGTGTAAATGGGGTGGCTAGCTAAGCAAATACTTTAAAACGCCCTATCACACCATGCTTTGGTTGCATCACGTTCTCTTCCTTTCCGACAGCTCAAACTCATAGTAGGTATATACCTATTCGAACCACCGAAGAGTGCTGTCATCAATTCAAGCTGTGCTACTTACAAAGGCGTCAATATCCCTTGATATCTCTATGATGAAGTCCTAAACGTTTCGCCAACGACGCAAATATGAACATTCGTGAGATGTTTTAACATGGCGATAAAACTGTTCAGGTATACTAGATGAGTTTGTACTTATCAAGGATGTTACCTACTATTGTAAAAGATTTTATGAACCTTTTATGGATTTACTGCCTCATATTAAATAAGGAAAAACTTATGAAGATTATGTTACCGGTTGAGCCCTGATAAAGGATTACCACCACACGCAGGGCGTCGTCATGTCCCACGCGGTTACTTCGTGACATTCACACTTTACTATTTGCTTTTCAATATCATTCAGTCGAAACATGGTAAGAAAAAGTGTTTCGTAAGAGTGCAATCGCAAATCTTTCTTTCACTAGCTGTAAATTTAAAAGCGTTTAAAAGGTTTGCGTAAATGATTCCAATTTGCTATCATTGAGTGACCTCTCGGAGATATATACAATTATACAATGCAGAATATTTGTAGGTAACTATGAATAGTAGCTTTAGGTATCACTGATTTTTTAGCACAATTTTACCTGTTTTCATTAAGTAGTTTTTATAATAATACTAGCTTCTGCATTCCCACAGAAACGGTGCATTTTTCCGGGATAAAAAGTACAAACACACTTTCACTTTTACAATTAAGTATATCAAATTAGATAACAATAATCAAAGCACAAATTAGATCATCATTCGAAAAGAAAATTGAAAGAAACACGGTTGTCTGAATTTTGCATGTTCGTAATTGAAAATATAATTGATTTTAATTAATACATACATATTGTTTAGAATTATTATTATTATTTGTTATTGCAAACATTTGCACACCATTTGTAGTGGTAGAATGTATTTAGGTCTTTTTATATTTTACCATCATAGTATGTATACCAGCATACTGGCAAATAAAGGACTTTGAGTTTGAAAGTCTTTCTATTACGGGGTTTGATCTATTTAAATGAAATCAGTTTATCACATCTCAATTAGGTTATTTCAAGGTTATGTCATAATTTTTTTTCTTCTCAACTAAAAAATAATGCTGGAGTCCACGTATTTTGTCCGTGTAGGTATACCTTTATCTGCTATATTTAGTTATATGTATTCCTTTCCATTTTTCTGTCTATCGCTAGACCATCACGCTTTGGCTGCGTGCTCAGAACTTTTTTTTTATCAGTTAAATGTTACTGACCGTTACTATGCATGTTTTGAATTGTTTTACGTCAAAACCCCTTTTGATCTCTTTGACGAACTTTCAATCGATTGATACGAGCGCAGTAAGTGCACCTTGTATCCAGAAGAGATCCGTAGGCGATAAAGATCGTAAATTTGAAACATGAAAAAATAGAACAGATTTTTTTTAATCTGATATCTTTTATGCGGTTTAGTCACTGAGTGATTATGCCAGCCCCAAATTGCTACATTTAAATATACATCAAACATCAATGCCATGGATCATTGAGAACAAGTACCAGGGCCCTATTTAATAAAGCTGACAATTCGACATATATGTCAAAAAATGACATAATTGTAGAATTGTCGCGCTTAGGCTGTTTAATAAAAGTGACAAATATGTCAAAAATCGACCGGTGAAATCTTGACATATTTGTCATCTAAAAACGCGTTTAATAAAACTCGACTTATGTCAAAAAACCACAGTCAAATTTAATCTGACAATAAGAAAATTGTCGTGACAAATTTGTCAATTTTTCACCATGACAATTTTGTCGCCTGTAAGTTTTATTAAACAGAAAAACTGTCGAATTGTCACTTATTGACATATGTCGGACTTGTCGGATTGTCAGCTTTATTAAATAGGGCCCTGGCCGCATCGTTCGTGGGTGCAGTCAGGATGCCCTGGAATATACCAATATCAAACATCTCATCATATGATACATATCGTGTATGCTCTCAGACTCGCTCCGCAGATACTGGACCAGAAGGTGATGACACATAAAACAGAAAGTTAAAAATAATTAATAGATAAAAACTAGATGAGCAAAGTCACACTGTTTCCTTTCATAGAGTGCTCTTGCTCAATGTAACGCAACTAGAATCATTCACCAATTCACTCGGAATGTTGATTGTTTATCAATTTTACACACGGAATTTTTCGTCTCAATTGAACTCGGTGTCAAACGAATTGTTTATTTCAGATACCAATCCAATTATTACGTCACGACCGATATATATCTCTATTTAGATACCTATTCTTAAATTGATTGAGTTTATTTTTAAATTGATCTTCTTCATCTTCCTGTCTGGAACGCTGCTCTAATAGTAACTTGGCAATTATTGGAATTGCAAACTTGTAATTAAAAGTGCATTTATTAATAAATAAACGCTTCAACACTCATACCCCCGCACTAGGATTCCCTGTGTCGCAGGTGGCATGGACACACATAGATACACATCACAAACGTCCAAGACCCGAGAACAAACTTTATGCTTACACATAATCTTCCCCGGCCGGGAATCGAACCCAGGACCCCTCGCTTTGCAGGTAGGGTTACTACCAACTTAGCTACGGAGCCGTTAATTTAAATATATTGCGAAATTATAATGTGGCAATATTTTCATTTTTAATCCTCTTCCATTGGAGCTCAAATCAACCCACTATTTGTGTCTTATACAATCTGGGCGGAAAAACAGGAAACAGGACCTGGATGTAAGTACGCAGAGCTGGATTAACCGGACACGTATCTGTATTAAAAGGCTTGCTTCCAATTAATTACATTTTATCGTAGTCTTGATTCATTAAAATCAGTCCAAGATAATTTTAATCTTGTTATTGATTTGTTCTTTGATGTAGGTCGCCTGTCGGACGTTCACCTCTAGTCTGTACTCGTAATTACGATCTTGTATCGATTCCGTTGACTCCGCCGGTGGTGCAGACAGGTTACGTCATGTCTTATCTACTTCTGCATAACTCATCGGGATGGGAGCAGGTTACACGGAGCGTTACATTTTTCTTATCAGAGACGTATATCTACCGCTTTGTTAACTGCTTCTTTAGATTTATGATCACTACCGGGATGGAATGAGAATAAAGTACGGAAGAAAATAAACTGTAATATATTATTTAGTATAAAGAAAAACAACGATACGGAAAAGTTAACGACATGTAACTTTACGCGATTCGCTCTTTCTCTCAATACTTGCCCTCTCGACCGCTTTCTTTTATTTTCCTGTGGTTCTGCCATCGAGATACTAACCCCGAGAGATGAAATACTGTACTATCCGATCTCACAACAATTTATTGTATTTGATATAATTTATATCAGCGTTCAGAGTTTTTTTTTTAATTTTATTTGGTAACTGGACGAGCTGGTTGTTTGCCTGGTGGTAAGCATAACGCCAGCCCATAACAATTGCAGTGCCACCCAGAACTTTGAAACACAAAGGCCTGCGCGGCACTGCAGTGCGCTCGTTATCCTGAGACATTAGGTATTACGTCTCATAAGCCCAGTAATTTCACTGGAGACTGCTCATTAAACCGGAACACAGTAATGCTTGCACACTACTGCTTGGCGGCAGACTTCACGAGCAAAGCAGTGGTAACAACCCAGACGGACACTCGCAGAAGAGTTAGTCCTCCCACTAACAAAAGCGTATCAGCGCGCTGGAAATCGGCGCGAGGCCTTATGGCATTATGTTTAGGCAAAAATGGTGGAATTCATTTCGTGCAAACCAAACGTCACTAGCTCTTGAAGTTAGTATTTCGATAGGTTCAGCAGAGGATACTATTTACCTGATGATATCAACTTAAAATGTGCCAAAACGTTAGATTCTAACAAAATGGTTCAAGCCTTTTAGTTTACTAAAATGTAAGCTAATTCCCTTACTCACTGCAAGGAGATATGCATCTATCCAACTTTTACCCGTGAAAAAAAAAAGGTTGTAAGTACTCAACAGTGATTGTCGCGATCTATTCAGCATGCAAGCTAAATTGTTTATTATTCAGATCGTGCAAGACACTTGTTCAAACACTAAACGTCACAGTAAATCCACCCACAGTGAGACATAAAATGTACTGCCCCAGACTTGAACTGTAAATCAAAATTATATAGTTAATTGATATCTTCTCCTTAGTTCTCCTGGCTTATGTCCCATTTTATTTGGGACAGCTCTCTTAGTAGTTTACATCTGATTGTTGTATGATACAGCGTAATATCCATAAGGTTTCCCATTATTTTTGATCGCCCTGAGAAAGTCAAAGAACTTCATGCTGAAACATTTTCTGTGCAGTCAAACTACACATAACAAAAGACGTGTTGACGTGTATACCTACCGAAAATATGTGTATTAAACGCTGATAGTGTTGACAGTATTTTCCACTTTATTCTACTATAATAATGAATAAGATTAATAATTTAATAATTGAATAGATAATATTTAATACTAACTGTGCCCCGCGGCTTCGCTCATGTAGCCTAACTTACTCATTGTAACATCAGCAATCTGCCAGTGAAAGTCCCGTCAAAATCGGTCCAGCTGTTTTGGAGATCACCCGGAAAAAACAGACAGACAGACAAAAATTTAATAAATTGTTGTTTTGTTGGTTTGTCCTTTCAGGCAGTAACGGAGCAATATTTTATTCAAGGGATCGACGTGATTTTTAGCATAGACATAGGTAGTTTATGGACCGGAGATTAACATAGGCTACTTTTTATCCCGAAAAAGTGCACGGTTCCTGTGGGAACGCGGGTAAAAACCGCGGGCAGAAGCTAGTCTATAATTTACTACTATTTCGATTTTCTCTCCGATATTAATTTACGAGCGAACGCAAACAAACTCACATAGATTGCATGCGTTCGCAGCAGAGTTGCAGAGAATAATTGCTTGCAACGCAGTAAGCTAGAGATAGTGACAAGAATGTCGTTGTTATGTAGTACATCATCTTTGTTTAGATACACTACTACATACACAGATATTTTTGTCACTGTTATCTGAAAAATGTTCTAGCCTACGTTAGGTTCAGTGTCCCGAGACATGGACTGTGGCATTGTAAATAATATTTGTCCCGTTTTGGCTGGCGTCCTGGCCGCTGTCCAAGAATCGTATGCATTCCGGTTATCGTCCCACTGATGGTAAACAGGGATCACGCCATGTGCTTTATGACATGGAAAAAAATACATTATTTAGCATACTATCTATAAATCTATAAAAATAAATAAAATTGAAATGTCTGTTTGTAATATCAAAATAACAGCTTTTTACTAAATGCACATAAAAGTATATACGGTACATAAAACAATACAACCATTTTTTAAATTTTAGTCTGTATGTTTTTTTGTTCCGGGTAATCTCCGAACCGATTTTGACGGGACTTTCAGTTGCAGACAAGGACTAACTTAGGCTACGTGAGTGAAGCCGCGGGGCACAGCTGGTTATTAATATACACGGTGAATCAAGGTGTTTAATTATGATAATCGTAATTCACCTCAATCGTGAATAAAACTTTAGCAATAATTATACATTTGTTATTTAAAATACGATCTTTATTCTATTTGTCGTAAGTAAATAATAGTTTTAAGGTCAGTCGTATTTTTTTTGTATTATATTCAGTACGCCACTGCCCTAGATTATTTGTATTGATTATGAGTATTGTACGTATTCTTTCCAGGTTAGTTTAAGGTTATCGGTTCTTATTATCTTTTGCAACCAGTAGGGCTAACATGCGCACCGTGACAAAATTTTGTCGATGCTTATGTCGTGCATTGACAAAACAGTAGACAAAATTTTGTCGTGGCGCGCATGCTAGCCCTGCTGGTAATAAAGCCTTCTCGATTTTGAATCGTTCTTTTACTACATTGCTTTTATCCAAGTACATTTTGGTTTTTGTAGCGATGATGGTTCCGTATAGTAGTCTCTAGCCTACGACAGTTCGAATGCAATCAAGTTTTCGGTGTTGGACAATATCGTGTCGCAACCAGGGGCGTATTTACCCTAGGGCCAAAAGGGCCATGGCCCGGGGCGGCAAGCTGCTAGGGGCGGTGCAAGCAGAATACATTTAAAAAAGACTACCTAACTAAGGCTCTTATTGATGATCAGGGTTAAACTGTGTTTTGTTTCTTACGATTCAGTTTAAAATTGCCAAAAAAAAGGGCGGTGGGGCCTGCAGGCCAAGGGCGCTGAATCCTAAAATACGCCACTGGTCGCAACCATATCATGATATACCACTTCTTACTCCTTAGCTATGGCTAACTGCCACTCATAAGTTCAAAATCGTTCGCCAAGCACATCATCATCTTTATCAGCCGGAAGACAACCACTGTCGAACATAAGCCTACCTCATAGAACGCCACTTGGATCGACTACTCGCCTCTTGCATCCAACGGTTCCCCGCGGTTTAAACAAGGTCATCCGTCCACCTATTGGGGGGCCGTCCTACATTAGGTACGTCTTCCGGTTCGTGTTCGCTACTCGAGAACTTTTCTTCCCCATCGGTTATCGATTCTGCGAGCGATGTGGCCTATACACAAGCACATATGGTTGTGTAAAGCAGTCGCACTGGAGAGCCAACCTCAATTCTAGCGAATTGCAACCGCATCGTTATTTCAAATCGAGTGACACAGCTATGATGAGCTGACATCGAAATAATAAAAATGTGATTGGCACTTCTACGTACATTGGGATATCCCAAACCTGGACTGCTTCAAGGGTCTTTCTCGTCACTTTAACACGTATCAGCTTTCAGTATCGTATTACACATAACTTCTGTGAGTAGCAGTTAGCTTTTTAACCGAAACACATCACTGATCAATGATAGCATATAAGAATGCGATAGCAATAAAATGGCGCTAGTCGTCTTCCAGTAAAATACCGGTCAATACAACAGCTCTATCAAGTGCAGCGAACGCAGCCGCACCTGCCACAAGGCCGCCGCAGCCTTGCAGTACTGATGACGACCTTTGCTCTTTGCTTGCATAACATCCGCCGTTTTTCAAAATGCATTGCAGACTGACTGCTTGCTGAGGTTTGATTTCTGTTGACAAGCAGTTTTTTTCCTACTTATACAGTAGCACTTTGTTTTTGAGAGTTCTTTGGTTTCAGTAACTTATTGTTTCAAGTCGCTTTTGTTAGTTAGTTTTTTTAGATCAAAATCTTGCGAAGCAATTTAACTGCACTTACATAGCGTCGCGAGTTTAATTTTAAATACATCATATTATTTTACTATCTAACGGGTCAAGTACATGTTTGATTTAAGTATAGTGTAGGAATCTGCCATCTTATCCCTCTTAATTCAAAAAGTTTCGATCATAAACTCAAACATCAAAAACAGAAATGACGACACACGTTCTCAACCATTTCCATCATTTTTTCTTGTATAGGCAAATTGCCAAGCCCTGCTGACGAAGCTTTGATACTGTTCTCCGATATTTATATGTAGCTGGTGGTACTAAGTTGGTACATTTGGGGAAGAACCTGATTATCTCCTAGACTACTAGAGCGTCCCACTGCGGAACGCTAACAAAAGTCTATCATATTTTTTACAACCCCTAATCTCAATCACTCCATTCACACGAGCTTATCAGCCGACATTACAATGTACTTGTGTAAAGCAACCGTACATTATGCGTTTGATAACCAATTATTTACTGTACTTATCTAAATGCATTGTGTATCAAGTATATACCTACGTATAAATGTTGGCCGCATTTTGTATCTTACATGAGAAAAAAACCTCTGCAGTGGGAATTTATTAGTGGAACGTTTCATTTGTCTGATTCAACTGCAACTGCTACTTATGCTAAATTAAAATTTGATGGTGACTTTTTAGACAATCTAGTACATTACTAATGCAACTATGGCAAGACAAGCCTTGCTTGGTATGGTAAGGTGATGTGGTAATTTCATGGTGGAGTTTCCAGTAAAATTTATTCAGTACACTTATAGATTTCTGCTGATGTAAGTAATGGACATCTTCATACAACAACGTGATACTCGTGTTTATTGTGTACTGTCTATATATTGATCTGCGGTTTAGACAAAGTCACTTAGGTACACATTAGGTACTTATCTTAACGAACCCTTATTCCAATTCCATACATTTTTTAACTTTTCTACCAAGAAAGTTACTTTGTCTAGGGCTCGAATCCCCTGTTCTTATTTTACTGTCGCCAAACTCTTATTGGTCTGTTCAGGCAAGGCAGTCCAGTCCGCAAGACTTAGCGTATTACATCTTTTTTGAGATACTGGTCATACGGTAACCTTTTACCTGTAAAAAAAAATGTGAACTCGTTACCGAAAATACTTACGAACTACGTCAAACCTTGCGTAAACCACGTCGTCGTGGGCACAAACGAAAAAATGTTTGTTATTACTTGACGTCACCCGAAGTCACGTTGTGAAATTAATTGCTCCTCTCGAAATATCTCTGCCCATAGTTCATAATCAGATCGCGATAAACCTACGCCTCTAGAGATAACATTATTGGGTTAGTGACAGCACATTATCGAGCCGTATAGGCTTGTTATTATCTATTCTGTGCCGTAGGTCAATGGGACAAAGGCATAAGTTTCAAGGGCATCTGTGTAATATGCAACTATAAAGCTCTTGGTCTCCCACTTCATACAAAGCTTCAGCTCGGCCGTGAAGAAAGAATGGACGTTGTTGAATGCTGACAGAAGAGTCACACGGTATATTTTTATGAAACGGAGACGGTCTCGTAGCAGTAGGAAGTGTCTGTAGTAATAGGTTTTCTGTTTCTCAAATTCAGAGAATACAGAATATGGGCTTACATAATTTCCACGTTTGCCCTTCACTTTTACAACACATTTTTTCGATTATTGTACCCACAGGATCAAATTTTCCATTGATATGAGATTCCACTGCGAGGGTCCAATATCAAACGATGTTGGCATTGTATCGCGCCCTGTCGGAGAGGGATACCAAAACTTTCCGTTGTGTATACGTATGAAGGATTATTGTGACGTTGAGTAATGCAAACACTTTGATGTTTAAATATACGCTAGTTGACGTTATATAACTTTACGGCCCGCGTAGAACAAGTGACGTCAGAAATTCGGTCTAATTTGTATGGGGCGTTTTAGCGCTCGGTAGATACGCCTAACTTTGACTCTCATTTTTTTGTTTCTAGCGTTCGATTTCCAGTTTTTTCGATATAGACATTTGATTCTCATGTGAAAACGAATTGACTGACATCATAAAAAAATGGTGTCAACACCCCTATTATATAGATTACAATATACATAATTAGATAAAAGTGAAAGGTCACTGACTCACTGACTAAACACGAAATCTCGAATACTACTTGACCTATGAAACTGAAATTTGGCAGGTCGATAGTTTATAGATAAGAGACGTTAGCTACGAAAAGATTTTGTAACAGGGCCGAATTAAGGGGGTCTAAGGGCAATCATAACTTTTTATATGAAAGTCTTAAATTATTACCCGTGTGGAGCCGGGGCGGGTCACTAGTGCTGTATATGATTCATAATGCATACGCTAATATTGTGCCGAAACGTTCTAAGCAATGATGACACCGTTTTATAGGGTTCGAATCTTTGAAGAACAGGTGAAGGAAAACGTCGTGGATCGTGACATAACTACTGCTAGCATTGGCTGTATTTAGGATCAGGAGCAAGTCACAGAATGTTTAACTTGTCTACCACGCTACCGCATTATCACTTAATATCCAGTGAGGTGGTGATCAAACTCTAACCTATCAGGAATATAAAAAATCCAGAGTATTTTAGATAAGAATGCATGTTGCACTATCTCAAAATCGATGTAATTTATCTCTACCATCAGCTATAATGCCACAGCTATGCCAGCACCAATGTAATTAAGAATGTTATAGAATTTTAATCAAGGGATTGCGCAGATTATTGGACTCGGTGCTCGGTGATTTCTAGGCATTTCAATTGGGAAGTAACGTTAGAGCTAGGGCAAACTCATAAGCCCAGCTAAAATACGAATGCAGCTAGACGAATGAGACCGACACAGTTTAACGACTGACCTAAAACTATTCGTCTCAGTCTGAAACTAGCCATAAAATCACAAACGTCTTGGAACAGCGTTACGCTAATAAGTTAATCTCGTAAAACTACTCGTACTAATCAAATGCCGAAACGTTTAAATTCGGATCAAAACTTCTTCTGATGCTTTACTAAAAGTTCCATTTATTTTTGCTGCCAACCCTGTTAAACCAGAAGTTGTATAGTTGGTCAATATTAAGCATAGCCTCCTACGTCACAGTTCCGCGCATGCTCAGTTTGCCGCGACCGTGTGACCTTTAGAAAAGTACTAAAATGTAATATATAAGTACACATTCGAAGTGAGTGCTTACATACGGATTGTGGGTATATTGCACTATCACTCGGTGGGCTCGATTATCGCGGGATCGGAATGAATGGCATGCTCGCGAGGAGACCCTTATCAACTGTAGGTGGGTTAAAGGGCCTAAATATGAACCGAAGAAACTGCTAATCATTAACTGGTGTTGGCTACCACTAGACGGATTTGGCACGGTTTTGGTCAAAGATCCTTTGCAAATTAATATCTTGATCGGCTTAACCAATCTACAACTACATGCTGCTATCCACACAGTTTTTGTCTGGCTCGATCGCTCGATTTTGTGTGTGGACCCCTTATGTACGCATCTGATATAACGATTATGTTTGGAATACTTATTCGATAAGGGTGCTTTGGCGCTTTTAGCGACAGATGTCTGTAATAGCTTTTTCATGAAGAGATTAATTGATTTTGTACTAGGAGTTTTGTTAGGCATGATAAATTTTGGAATCGGTTCAGTTTTACTTAGAAAAAGTGCTATTTAAAACATCTAAATGCAACCTTAGTAGGGTTTGGTACTTGCTTGGTGAGCTTCCGTAGCTATATTATCAAATACGTCGCCAAGAACTCAATATCGGCCTCTTCCAGCAGTTTTACTTGAGAACTATTAGGCCTAAACCCTAATATATATTTGCTTGCAACTGGTGCGTGTCAGTTACTTTTCATTATTTTCATAAGTAATTTTGGCTTATGGCCAGAGGTGCGCGGCTGATACCCCACGTATGTGTACGTCAGTTTATGTTGTCTATATTTCATCACCACTACCATCCGGTTTCGTTTTAATTTCTGTGTACACATCTCCGAGAAAGAGTAATTATTTATCTATTTAGTATTATAGTACATTATCCTAGTTCGTAACTTTATTTACCATATTATATTGACAGCACGTTTTCGTTTTTCAGAGACAGCCACCAGATCGATCTGCCGCCGTTTGGCCAGTACGCCACTGGCATCTTCTTTTTGGACAAGCTTCACCATCAAGATATTGAGCGCAAGTTCCAGGAGCTCGCCGACGGCCTTAATCTACGCGTCATCTGCTGGAGGACTGTGCCCACCAACAACTCTACTATCGGTCAGTACTGAGTACAAGTCTTGTACTGACTAGGTTTTGTTTCGGGTAGTTACTGACAATTTACGCACTAGGACTCTAACCAGAAGTTCCAGCAGTTCAACCAATAGCACTTATAATGAACAGTATCAAAGTTCTTAAATCTGGGAGTGCCGAACGTTTTCCGCTATGCGCTAGTTCTACTATCTCATCCTTCGCTAAAGCCACCAGCAGGTTGATTTCAATTCACTCGGAATGATTCCGTGTACAAAGCAACTGTTTCTGATCGTTTATATCTCGGAACCGCATCCCGGCAGCGAAGTATTGTCCGGATTATATCCGTGTTTATTTAGCTGAGTTGTCGAATCGAAACGGGAAATATCTGACGGAATGTGATTCCGAAATATAAACGAACACCAAATCGCTTCCGACACGGATATCATTCCGAGTGAATTAAAATAACCCTGCAGGTTATCGACGCTGGCGCTGACCTCCTTTACTTTTTATAGTTTCAATGCTATACGCCACGATGTCGCCCGTCAGAAATAGTACCTACTGGCTACTACACCCACTGCGTCCTGGGAAATTATTTCCAGCTAGGATTGTCAACAAATGCCTTTATTTAGATGTCTAAGGCTGAGATTCAGAGACGAATCTAAGCGTGGACTCACGCTTCCATACGTCAAAATTCTATACAGTTTTGACATATGGAAGCCAAAGTCTACGCTTAGAATCGTCTCTGAATCTTAGCCTTAAGAGCCTACTAGTCCATGGAGCGAACTCATCGGTGGGCGCGGCTAAAATGCATGCTATTTCATCTAACATTCGTGGGACAAGGTAAGACTCTGCAGCGAGGAGTAGTATGAGGCTAATGCTCGCACATACACAATTACACACTCTCGTAAAGTCGCGACGTAAACCAAAAAGTCGAAAACCGGCGCGCAAAAATTTACGAATTGGCTTCTGGTGCTTGGGGTTTTACGACAAAACTATTGAATGTATTTAGTCAGACCAAAGTTATTTGAAATGTCAATAAACTAAAGCTTGTTAGTATGTACCTTATTTTCGAATTTTCATAATCCTTTTAATTCCTTTTTATTTATTTACGTCCAAACTTGCGTTAAAATACGTGCTAAAATACAGATGTTTGAAGGCTCATTATTTTTAAGCCACTTATTTTTTTCTGTATAATTAGCAGGCTGACCTAGATAACGGAGAGATAAATCGATATTATTCTTAATTTTGGACTTAAAACGTCAAGTAGTGGATTAATCACCCAAGTACGGTTGTATGGAGAAATGAACGACTAGTTCGTCCTTAATGTTAACTATTCAACGTTTGTTTCAGGCCAAGTGGCTCGCAACTCTGAACCGTATATGCGTCAGGTGTTCGTCACTGCCGATTCCCAGGACGAGGAAAAACTAGCACGTCAGGTAAATAAATACTTCGAAGTATTTATATATGTAACTTCAAGGTTCCTTTACAAACTAGCTGGGTTAATTTAACCTGTTTGTGAGTCTGGGTTTTCGCTGGTTGTGATCTCAATTAGTTTTGACCTCGGATCTAGTGCTTTAATAAAATTTTATTTTTTCTTAAACGCGAAGTTCCAATTATACAGTATTCTAAAGTTTGTTTTTGTCCGTGAGAGAACGGAGGCAATATTGACATTTTTATTTATCATTCCAGTTAATTTTGATGTGGAATTCGTTTTCAGATTTTTGTGCTGCGTAAACGCGCGTCACATGAGATCGTGGTGCCGGGAGCGAGGTTCTACATTTGCAGCTTGTCGCTTCGTACTGTCGTCTACAAGGGACTGCTCACTTCCAACCAGTTATGGGTGAGCATATTGCATAATTCTGTTTTATAGTTATTTCTATTATATATATTTATTTGTATTGTATTAACAGTGTTTGTTTTAGAACGTTCGATATTGCCAAAATATAACCAAGTAAATATTTTTAAACTACTGCTTATCCTACCGACTGCGCCATAAATGTAAGCCGCTCTCCAGTGGCTTTATGGTGATGAACTCAGTTTAATTATACCAAATTACAATTATTTTTATCAACATATCGAAGGCACTAATTCTATCCATAACATTTGCCGTGACCATTGTAAGTTGAGCCCGCATTCTTAAACTCGTCTATGGCTGCAATAGCAATGCATTGCAGTTGTACACGTTTTATTTTAATAACAGGGGCACAACTTTACAACAGAACATCCTAGCGATAGCAGATCGATTATAACAGACTATAATTTTAGGATTCTACACCATATAGTCGGTACTACGCGTCATAAATCATATGTTAAAATGACGCAACATGACAATAATATGTAAAAATACTAATTTTAACACCCATTTGTCACCAGGAATACTTCAAAGACCTGGTGAACCCAGCGTTCACGACGTACCTAGCTCTGGTACACACCCGGTTCTCTACCAACACCTTCCCCAGCTGGGAAAGAGCACATCCTTTGAGGTTTGTTTCTCCATTTCTTATCTTCTGCTTAACTGAATAAAGTTTATTATTATACTGTAAATCAAATAAAGTAACGAGCAAGAAAAGATGAAGCCTGCAGAAAACTCCGCTTGCCTATATTCCGAACTATGTGCTCGACCCACGTGCCTAGAGGATTCTTGACAGGCGTACAAAAGACAAGCTGAGAAGTGCGCGTAGTTTTCTGATTTTGTCGCAGGAGTTTTTGCATTCCCCCAAACCTAAAATCATCGATCGCTCGCATAGCTCCCATAGCATCGGCTTTAGATGGTTAAAGCGTCTGGTCTAAATGCCAGAAGGTGGCAGTTTTTTTAAACAGAATATCTGGTTTGCAGAGTGCTTGCTCACAATGGCGAGATAAATACGTTGCGAGGTAATGTCAACCTGATGAAGGCTCGCGAAGGTGTTATGAAGAGTGAGCTATTTGGTGATGGTAAGCATATTTTAATAATAAGTTAATAAAGTTGTATGTTAATAAGTTAGTTACAAATGAGGGGTAGTTTATTTACTTCATGTCAAAAGCGACATCTATCCATATTCACAGGGAGCTAGTTAATTGAAAAGATACATATTTTCGTCTGATTTGTAACACTTTAAGCGTCTTTGTAATTTATAAATTACTTGCTTCCGTCCGCGGCTTCGCCCGCTATATACTTGAAATAAAGAACCTAGCAGAATAATAAAAAAAGTTTTGTGGCTTGCCTTTTTTAAAACTAGTTTTAAAAAAAAATGTAGTAGAAATGCCGAATTAATTAACAGCAACACTGCGTTACTAAAACTATCTAAAAAGCAGCAACATTATAAAAGTATGGCGTCATCGTCACGTAATTTTTGACAGTTTTGATAAATAAGAAGCTATCTTGTCATCGGTTTGGCTTTGGTCATTATCACGTTCAGACAAAAAGAAGCAGTAAAAACCGTTCCGTTTCGAGAAATTACGTTCCGTTTCACGTTATGTACAAAAAAAACCATTATGTATTCTCAGGAAATCGCAGGCCTATAAAATTGTAATTTCATTTCAGAATATCTAGATGTCGAGAGCTGTTTCCACAAAACCAACTGATAGCCTTGTTTGTTTTTACATTTATTTTAGTACCAAAACGGAATAGCTCTTTTACAAAAATGATATCATGTTCACAGAACTAAAGAAGCTGTACCCCGTGGTAGAGCCGAACCTGTCTGACTCTGGGTCAGCGGACTGTGTGCTGGAGTTCCTGCTGCACTGTGGCCAGCGCTCGCTGCCCGAGGCCGTCATGACGATGGTGCCCGAGGCCTGGCAGAATGACATTACCATGCCAAAGGAGAAACGGGACTACTACCAGTGGGCCTCCTCCGCCATGGAGCCCTGGGACGGACCGGCCTTGATCTCCTTCACAGATGGACGGTACATTGGTAAGCGTTCACTACTAGCGTCGTCTACTACCCGCATTGTGCATTAGCATCGATAACGTCATTTTTCTTTTTATTACGGTACGAGCTGGTCGCTTGCCTGATGGTGAGCATAACGCCGGCCCATAACAATAACAAAGAGATTAATTAAGATGACGTGGAAAATATGGTAACTTAAGAAGTCATCCTGTCTAGATACGGATGCGATAGGGGGAGCGTGAGGAGGCAAAAGACGAAGCGGGAGAAGTATCGCATTCCAGCTAAATGCACAGATATTTTGACCGGGTTATAGCGATGATGAGTAGGTAATGAAATTCCCCGCCAATCCGTAAATCGTATTCTTCAAAGAACAACAGGGTGATTTTAATTCACTCGGAATTATTCCGTGTAGGAAATGACTGTTTTTGATCGTTTATATCTCGAAATCGCATCCCGACAGAGAAATATTCTTGGGATTAATCCGTGTAAAGCTGAGTTGTCGAATCTAAACGGGAAATTTCTCTGACGGGATGAGATTCCTAAATATAAACGAACAAGACAATCGCTTCCGAGACGGATATCATTCCGAGTGAATCAAAATAACCCTACAGGTCCCTTGAGCTTTCGGTAAAGGTAAATATCGTAATGTTTTACTGGTGGTAGGCGGCGGTAAGGTATTTTATACAACAAACACACTTACCTCTGAACTAGGATTCCCAGATACACAACAAAAACTACTGTAAACCCTTCTCCTCCTCCTCCCCTTCTCCCCCTCCCCCTTCTCCCCTCCTCCTTCTCCTCCCCCCCTTCTCCCTCTCCCATTCTCCTCCTCCCCCCTTCTCCCCCTCCCCCTTCTCCGTACAATCAATCCATACTCAGAGGTACTTATACAAATTATCATCTCTCTATTCCAGGTGCCATATTGGACAGGAACGGTCTCCGTCCGTCCCGTTTCTACGTGACCAGTGAGAACATACTCGTCATGGCCTCAGAGGTCGGAGTCTATGACGTGGACCCGGACAAGGTCATCCACAAGGTAAATATAGATTTAGTGGCAATAAAATAACGCAGCGAATTTGAAGAATACAACTCGCACTTGCCTTGAGAAAAAATTAAATTTTCAGAGACTTATTCCAACACCCTACAGAATCATACAGCCATTTAGTTAATATCGCATAGGTAAATGAACTAAAAACGATGAAAGAGGTTGTCCCAAATCTCTCAGAGTTATGAATGAACTCAATTTCTCATTTTGTTGGTTGTTATTCTTGCGTTACTTTGGAAGTACGTACGTCGTACAGTCGTACATGATATATAAAAATATGGTATGTATGTGTATAAAATACTGACTTCGTGACTGTTTTGATTTTTTTACAAACTTCTACTGTGCTTTATGATATCATCTGATCCGTGTGAGTTCTGATGAAGTTAAGGCGATGGAAAGTTTTTCAAACATCAAAACATTTAAGAATATAATTTTTAGAGCCGTCTAAAACCCGGCCGGATGTTGCTGGTAGACACGGTCGAGAAGAAGATAATCCAAGATGTCGAGTTGAAGTTGAAAATCGCTCGCAGCCGACCCCACTCCGACTGGCTTCGGGAACAGGTAACTTCATTACTTACTCCATCGTTAATGAGAATATAATGGCTTACGTTGGACATTTCAATAGAGCCTTTAGCCAATAGTGTTCGAATGAGGAAGAGCTTCTGGTAAAGAAATATTGTGATGGAATCTCTAAATTATAGGGCCTGCTACTATTAAACTTGGCTAAGCTAGATGTTTTGAAGTTTGACAGTGACATTGACAGTTGCCGGTTGATCTGTCCTCAAATAGGCTCAGCGCGCTAGTCATTTATATATCGATACGTAATGAGACAGAGATTGTTTTTAAAACTAACAAAAAACATATTTTTTTTCCACCTAATTTCATGCGAAGTCTATTTCTATGTTTTTAAAGTAATATTGACATTGTATAAAAATAGTTAGCTACTTCTGGTAATAGTTTATTGTTTACGTAAATATGTAGATTAACATACACACAATCAAACTAGAACAGTTTCACACCATACCTGATCATCAAATATGTGATATTGTTCTAAGGTTACAAAAAATCTTTGCAATATAAATTTTTGTATCTAAACATAAGTATAACAGTCAATGAATCAATATGTTTTGTGAATCACTTGAATTAATATAATATTTATATCTTTATAAGGGTCATTGCTACTTAAGGTGCAGAACCCGGCGCGCCGCTATCTCGCTCGCGCATCTTAACATTTTTGAAGATAAATAATCACTTAATATAGTTATGAAAAATCGCATTCGGTGAAATTGCTGACAATGGCATTGCAAAGGTACGGCAAAAGTATCATTCTGATCCGATCAAGATTTCATACATGAAAATGGGCAAAACATAAAATCCCATTTTTAGGTTTGAAAACTTGAATGGATCAAAATGAAAATTTTGTATAACCTTTGTAATGTTATTGTCAGCAATTTCACCGAATGCGATTTTTCATAATTATAGTAAGTGATTATTTATCTTCAAAAATGTTAAGATGCGCGAGCGAGATAGCGGCGCGCCGGGTTCTGCACCTTAATCTTTTTCTATCTTTCATTTCATGCATTTTTAAATATCATTTGTACTCTGAAAAGTTATTAACATTCAACATTCTGTTTCTCTGTGCTGCGTACGGGATTCGGTTGGGATCAAAATATAAATTATATTTAATCAGATGGTGAGTTTGTATGTAAATGGTAACGCATGGGAGTGTCAACAATTTCAAATTGCTGTTTCATACAAAAAATACATAACCTTTAGAACAAAAAACCGCTTACAAGTCTTTGAAGATTCAAAAACTGAAGATCTTCGTCCAAAGTAGATGTAGATTTGTGTTTTTTTAACAAATTGTTGATACAGCGTATAAGTGGCCCGGAGGACATTGTGAAGCCAATGTTAAACTCCGATCGTTTTGATCTCCGTTACCCAACAAGAATGTGACACATCGGAAATAGTAAAATACTTGATTTTTAATGAGGGAACAGTGCGCCACTTTGATTTGAAACCTAAATGTTAGGTAAAAGTTTCCAACCCATACTTGGTGCACCCTAAACCGGTTTGAAAAGGATGCAGCTATACATACTATTTATCTACGTCTCTTTTTATTTAGCTAAAGTGAGAGATTGATGCGCGACATTACTTATTCTTAGTTGACTGTATTGGCGGTAAGAAACTACTTAGCTACTGGACTTCTACATAACGTGTTGCCATCAAGAAATGTTTTTGCCCCTGTATCTTCTGCCCGCGGTTTCACCCGCGTTCTCATAGGCATCGTGCATTTTCTGGGGGAAAAGTAGCCTATGTTACTCTCCGATCCATAAACTATATCTATGCCAAAAATCACGTCGATCCGTTGCTCCGTGAAAAAAGGAAAAAACAAATGTACAAACACACTTTCGCATTTATAATATTAGTAGGATAAATAGATTAAAAGATTAGATTTTTATTTCCGATGTGTCAAATTTTCGCTGGGTACCATCACGTATCGGCCACGTATCAGCACTGGGTCCTCTCGTCACAGATCACGATGGAGGAGGTGCACCAGTCCGTGTCGCCGGCGGGCAGCCGCACCATCGTCACCAACGGCGTGGCGGTGCACAACGGGTCCACCATCACGGGGCTGGCCGACAAGAGGCTCGGCCTCTTTGGGTACACCATAGAGTCTATCAACATGCTGCTGTTGCCTATGATTCAGCACAAGTGAGTTGTCTATGCCTTAGCCTCGTCGATGTTTATAAATTAGCTTGATTTGTTTTAAACATCAGATATTATTGTCTCCAAAAAAAGAAGAGAGAAGAAGAGAAAAGTATAATCAAAGTTTATTATTTTTTCATCAAAACCAGAACTTCCCTACTAAGTGAGGCCACTTGTACATATATTTATTCTGTGGTTAGGCCCTGTATAATAGAGGTAAGAAAAAGGTAAGAAAGTTGACAGTTTTAAATTCTTAAGGTGGAGTACCTTAAGCAAGCCATATTTTCACTGCAATATATGGCTGCAGCAGTAGTCTAAAAAAATATATAACAAATTTACTTCTTTGCTTCAAATACTTACTCATAATTTTTTTTTTCCTACAGGAAAGAAGCTCTGGGCAGTATGGGCAATGACGCGCCGCTAGCATGCTTGTCGCAGTTCCAACCGCTGCCTTACGAATACTTCAAACAATTGTTTGCGCAAGTCACCAACCCTCCTATTGATCCATTCAGGTATGGTAACAATGTTGCAATGATAATTTTAGCTCTGTCTAATTTTTTTTTATAAAAAAACGCGATTTGTGCCACTAGGTTGAAGCAAGTCCTTCACCTGATTATTTCACTAACTAGCCATGGCTTCACTAATTATTATGTACTTTTATATCGGCATGTAAACTGTTATTTCCAGGGAGAAGATAGTGATGTCGCTACTGTGCCCCATCGGGCCGGCGCCGAATATTCTGCAGCCGAGCGCCGAATTCGTCCATCGCATCTTCCTGCCGCAGCCCATACTGTCGCTGCCGGACCTGGATGCGCTCAAGCGGACCACGCACCGGGGATGGACGGTGAGTGGCCGCTACAACTTAGAGGGGGTGGTGATGCCGTTATAACTTAGGGAAATGATAGTGATATAGCTATAACTTAGGGTGATGATAGTAATGTCGTTATAACTTAGTAGAATGATAGTGTGATGTCGGTATATCTTTCGGAAAATGATGTTCATGTCGCTATAACTTATGGAGATTATAGCAATGTCGTTATAACTTGGTAGGATGACAGTGTGATGTTGGTATATCTTTCGGAAAATGATGTTCATGTCGCTATAACTTTGGAGATGATAATGATATCGCTATTAACTTTGGGTGATTATAATGTTTGTCGTAATGATTCAGGGAGACGGTAGTGATTTGGCTGTAACTTAGTTTAGACGAGGTACATTAGCGTCTAAGAACTTTTTTTTTAATGTTATTTGGTAACGAGACGAGCTGGTCGTTTGCCTGATGGTAAGCATAACGCCGGCCCATAACAATTGCAGTGCCACTCAGAACTTTGAAACACAAAGGCCTGCCACGGCACTGCAGTGCACTCGTTACCCTGAGACATTAGGTATTAAGTCTCATAAGTCCAGTAATTTCACTGGATACTGTACTAATTACACTGTAAGTAACTGTGCTAATTAGTAATCGTTTGGTGTTTCCAGACCAAAGTGATCGACTGCACGTTCGCCACCGGCGACGGGCCGGCGGGCGTGCAGGCCGCGCTGACGTACATCGCGGGCTCGGCGCACGCGGCGGCGCTGGCGGGGTACAAGCTGCTCGTGCTGTCGGACCGCGCCGCCGGGCCCACGCGCGTGCCCGTCAGCTCGCTGCTCGCGCTCGGTGGGTGGCCGGGTTACATGGACACTCCGCTCTACGAACTCTAAGGCTAAGATTCAGAGACGATTCTAAGCGTAGACTTTGGCTTCCATATGTCAAAACTGTATAGAATTTTGACGTATGGAAGCGTGAGTCCACGCTTAGATTCGTCTCTGAATCTCAGCCTTAGGCTAAGATTCAGAGAGGAATCTTAACGTGGACTCTTGCTTCCATATGTCAAAATTTGACATATGGAAGCAAAAGTCCACGCTTAGACCTGTCTCTGAATCTTAGGCTAACTGATGGTGATAAACTCAGTAGTAATACCTCAGCCGCCGATCTGTAGGACGATGGTTAGAATCCTACAATGGGTTTGAGCTTTCAATGACGGAAAGCATCGTAATTCAAGCACAGCGGTGGTGGTTGTGTGGCGTCGCACGAGCAGGGGCTGTCGTACCCAACTTCCTTCCGCGTGCTCTTGTTACTACCGCTGGCATCTCAAAGCTGACTCGTCCTCCCAATATTCCAGGGCCGTCAGTTGCTCTATTTCTTGCCGGGACAGTAATGTAACCTTCCATTTCCCCTCCAGGCGCGGTGCACCACCACCTCATCGAGACGCGCCAGCGTATGAAGGTGGGCATCCTGGTGGAGACCGCGGAGGCGCGGGAGGTGCATCATATGTGTGTGCTGTTGGGTGAGTTAGAAAACATACGTACTAGTACCAAAATATTAATGTTACACACCTTAATGCGAAATATGGCATGTAATAGGCAATTTAATTTTTCTCTTTCTTCTACCTTCTTTCTCCTCTCTTCTTTCTATCTTCTCTCTCTCTTCTTTCTATCTCTATTTCTCTCTTATCTTTATCTCTTCTCTTTCTATCTCCTCTCTCTCTCTTCTCTTTCTATCTCCTCTCTCTCTCTCCATCTCTCTCTCTCTCTTCTTTCTATCTCCTCTCTCTCTCTCCATATCTCTCTCCTCTTTCTCTCTCTCCATCTCTCTCTCCTCTTTCTCTCTCTCCCTCTCTCTCCTCTTTCTCTCTCCTACCTCTATCTTCTCTCTCACCTCTCTTCTAATCTCTCCCTTAGGCTACCCTCTCCGTGTGTCTTATCTTTAATTTATTTAATGTAGCAGGCTCTCGTAAGGGCTGAACCACCAAGAGGAAATGCGTCGCTGCTGACAGTGTTCTCCGTTGAACTGCAAAATTTAAAATCACATTATTTATGGAAAAATTAAAATTAACAACGACATTATTAAAATTAAACTGACAAAACATTATAAAATTAATTACTGGCTTATTTGCCCGCAGCTTTGCCCGCGTGTTACCAAGATATGATTAAATGTACATACCTGTCTACCCTGAGCTCTCGCCGCCCTAGATGCGCCTACGAAAGAGGGCTCAACTTACTATGGACGTGGCAAATGTGTGGACAGAAACGGTACTTTGGGATGAAAGTAATGTTTAACTAAAAGTTGTGAAGCTAGGTGTTCCTAACTGATGTTGTCCAGTTGCTGAGTTAATTGTCTATATAACGTGTAGAGCGTCGCGTCGAACGTATCATAATTTAAAACCAGCTGCCTTATCAGCTAACAATCTCGTGTTCGTTTTCAATACCAGACCGATTAAAACCAGCGGTCACTAGTCTTCGTGTGGAAGGAGTTATCAATAGTTTTCGCTTCTTTTCGTTTTGTAAGAGCTTATTTCTTTAATAACCAGCGAAAATTCTAGACTATTCCTTCCACACGAAGACTAGTGACCGCTGGTTTTAATCGGTCTGGTATTGAAAACGAACACGAGATTGTTAGCTGATAAGGCAGCTGGTCTCCAATTCTAACAATCAAATGATCTAAAATGATAATGATTTCGTCGCAAAATGATCACTTGGTGAAGACTATACGAAAATTAACAATGGTTTATTGATGACCGCCACTGTCATAGGCGACCATAGACAAACGATTGTGTTATAAGATACACCAAAAGTGCTTAAAGTGACCATTTTGCGACGGAACCATTGTCATTTTACACCATTTGTTTATTTGAATTGGGGCCCAGGCGAGATTGCGATCAAACGATAAACTTCAAATTATCAACAATGGGAAAAAGTTTGCTAAATATAAAGACGCAAAACCACGCCGCCTGTATAGCTGCGTCCTTTTCTATTTAGTGAAGGTTTCAACTCCATCATTTTTACACCATTTGTTTAGTAGAATTGCGGCCCAGACAGACTAACATGCGCACTACGACAAAATTTTGTATACTGTTTTGTCTCGCTCTTTCTCGTGCGAATACGAGATAAACGCACGAATAAGCATCGACAAAACTTTGTCACGGCGCGCATGTTAGCACGGCAGGAGAGATAGCGATCAAACGATCCATTTCAATTTCTCTACAATGGGTAAATATAATACAATGGGTAAAAACAGTTTGCTAAATATAAAGACGCGAAACCACGCCGCCTGTATATACAGGCGGCGTGGTTTCGCGTCTTATAGTATATAGAAAAGAACGCTGACATCAGCGTCCTTTTCTATTTAAAGTAGGAATAGAGTAAGTTTCAACCATGTGAAGTGCCGAAAAAATGGATTTACATGATTACACATGAGCTGCAGAAACGATCTGAACACAACAAAAAATAATAGAGGTTCATATTATTTGCAGGCTACGGAGCGGACGCCATCTGCCCGTACCTAGCTTTCGAGCTAGCCTTCTCTCTCCGCAACGACAACATCCTCGACCCGAACCTTACCGACGACGAAATCTACCACGCCTACCAAAATGCCATCGAAACCGGCCTAGCCAAGGTCATGGCCAAAATGGGCATCAGCACTCTGCAATCGTACAAGAGCGCTCAGATCTTCGAAGCCGTCGGCTTGAGCGAGGAAGTGGTCGATAAGTGCTTTAAAGGCACTCAGTCGAGGATCGGAGGTGTGAACTTTGAGATCCTTTCGAAGGAGATCTTTGATAGACACGCGATGACTTATGGAGAGCGAACCGACTCGCTGGTTTTGAGGTATGTCTATGTATATTAGGTTTGTGAGCTGTTATCTTTGTAAGTCTTGTTAAATTTTTGGAACATGAGTAGAATAAAAATTCTTGACCTTGTATGTAAGTAGGGTTGCCAACTTTTATTAGAAGAAATAGAGTATATCTGATTTCAAAGGAGGTAAATAAAGAGTATGGACTTCCAAAGAAGAGTATCATTAATTGTATATTTTTAAAAAGGTATTTTTTCGAACTTTTTGCAGCACATAACAATTTTTCATGGTTTTTAAAAGAATTGTATGACTCCAAACATTCTAACTCTAAATTTATATAGATCAAGAGCTCATTTTTAATCAATTTCAATGAAGCTCAAAGTCGATTTTTTTGGTTATGATAATGGGTTTGCATAATATTACATGTCTGGCACTAGTATAGTAAACATTGTGTCAAAAAGAGTATTTCATCATACTCTATTAGTGTTATAGATTATAGAGTACGCCTACATGATATAGAGTACAATACTCTATTTTAAAGTACGGTTGGCAACCATACCGCAACTCACTCAATTTACCTCACTTACATATAGATGTAAGTGAGGTAAATTGAGTGAGTGAGGTAGGAGCCTGACCCGCATTGTATGTAGTGTTTTGACTTATGACTTCCCGTAGGAACCCCGGGAACTACCACTGGCGCGCAGGGGGAGAGAAACATATCAACGACCCCATGTCCATTGCTAATCTGCAGGAGGCCACGCTCAACAACAGCAAAGGCGCTTACGATAAATTCAGGTATGTTACTTGGGGTAGTTCCTATTTATCCGCACTGAATAAATCATAATTTAATACTCATGGTATAAAATGCTATAAATTAATTAAATTATTTCAGAATTTCTTCCATGTAGTACAAAATATTATGAATAGTTAGTTAATTTTTTTATACTATTTGTCTAACGAGACCATAGAGAACAGTGCCACTCAGAACTTTGAAACACAAAGGTCTGCGCGGCATTGCAGTGCGCTCGTTACCCTGACCCTGACTTAATAATTCCTAACTCATAAGCCCAGTAATTTCACTGGCTACTCTGCTCATCAAACTGGAACACGGTAATTCTTGCACAGTACTGCTTGGCGTCAGACTTCACGAGGACTTCACTAGCACTTGTTTCTTAACCCATCCAGTGTCGAGGGTCCCAAAGGAGCTGGCGCGGGGGAAAAATACCTGTTTCCCCCACCTTAGTAATTTAATAGTAATTTTATTATAGGTCAAGCTATTTTTAACCTTATCACCACTGAATAAGGTCTACCTGTTTTTTTTTATCGCCGGACCTACGTGGTACCGGCCGACATTAAGCGTCATGAAGGTTCAATATAGTTAGCAATTTTATTATTTTATTAGTTCAAGCTATTTTGAACCTTATCACAACTGAATAAGGGCTAACTGTTTTTTTTTTTGCCGCCGGACCGACGTGGTTCCGGCCGACATTTGAGGGGACTACAATGATACATTACAATGATATACTATATTACAGAGAGAGTGCGCTGGAGTCCATCCGCGCGTGTACGCTGCGAGGTCAACTGGAGCTGGTCAATTTGGACGAGCCCATCCCCATCGATGAAGTGGAGTCCGCCGCGGAGATCGTCAAACGGTTCGTTACAGGTGGGTGGGAGGTACACAGAAGAACTCATTTATTTTAATAAAAATTGTACTAATTGTATTGAGGTGATCAAAAGTGTTTTTAATTGTGACTGAAACGTCACAGTTAACAACACTAGAATGTATTGTACCACTATATTCACCTGGGAACACTATATTCTATATTCAAGGGCACTATATTCAAAGTGGAATAAGTTTTTTTAAGAGATTTGGGAATACTACTCACGTATAAGTACATTTTTAATGTGTCATTTGTAAATTGAGAGCTGAAAATCTTTAGTGAGTAAGCGCTCGGTAAAGAATAACTTCGTAACGCTAGCTTAGTTTTGTGGTACCACATTTTGTAACTCGCTTGAGTACTTGACCACCGCCAAATTAAAAATCTGATGAAGCACTTATCGGTCTTCTGGCTAATAAGAAAATGCCCTGCCCTATACGATCACAATGTTTTCTTGCATCGAAAGCTCAAACTCATTGTAGAATTCAGTCTGTGGGACCTACTCCTCGGTTTAAATATCTGTGCACCTTCGCTGGAATGCGATATCCCTGCCGCTTCCTCCTTTGCTTCCCGGCGCTCATCCTGTCGCAACAGTATGATTAGCACATTCGTTGCCGATACGCGTTTCGATTATCTGTTCGGTAATGCTGTAAAGGCCGCAAAAACATAGGCACGATTCTTAAAAAAAAAAACAAAAAAAAAGCGTTTTGATTATTTGGTCACATAATATATTATGTTACCATTGTTTGGTTTTGTCGATATGACGTGATGACGTCATCGGTGATATAGGTGCATAGATATTATGACTGCGTTTGTACATATCAGCGGGCGACTACTCCTAGCCCTGATGCATTGCTTTGTATTCTGTTGCAGGTGCGATGTCGTTCGGTTCTATCTCGCTGGAGGCGCACACGACGCTGGCCATTGCCATGAACCGGATCGGAGGCAAATCCAACACAGGCGAGGGCGGAGAGAACGCGGACCGGTACCTTAATCAGGTAAAATCCCTTACCTGGTATCCCTATGAGCTTCCTTTCCTTACCATTAATCATCGAGGTACTAACCCTGAGAGATGGAATACTGTAGTACCTGATTCGACAACAATGACGTGATCTGTCATTTACAAATATCAGCACTCAGCGTATCGGGCACGGGAATCGGAGCGAGGCAGTGGCTAAGCAATCGGAGCGCATTATATCGCACGAAATGTTGTGCAAAGCAAACCTCACTGCATCTCTAGAGGTTAGTTCCTCGATGCCATTAATAGACTATTTTTCATACTCTTGGCATATTGATTTCTTCAAAACAGCTTTTTTATAGTGTTTAACGCTTAGATTCGGGATCGGGTTTGTGTGTGGCCTTCGGCTTACATACGTTATTTTTTTATATCAAAATGGCTTGCGTTTGACCGCATCTCACCTGATGTAAAAAATTGACATATTATGGAAGCATGGTAAGACAATAACAGGGTAAGGAGTGCAATGCAGTGCCGCGCAGGCTTTTGTATTTCAAATTTCTAAGTGGCACTGCGCTATGCGCCGGTATTATAACAACCATAAATTATCTCGACTCGTTAAGCAATACAAAAACACTCACATTCAAGTTAAATACAGGTAAATTATAATAATGCTCACTGCTCACTGTGCCCCTCAGGAGCAAGAGTTCAACAAGCGGTCGGCCATAAAGCAGGTGGCGTCGGGCCGATTTGGAGTGACGGCCTCGTATCTGGCGCACGCGGACGACCTGCAGATCAAGATGGCGCAGGGGGCCAAGCCTGGCGAGGGGGGCGAGCTGCCAGGTACAGAACTATTTGATATAAATTCGTCCTAGCCGAATACGTTTTTTTTTTTTTTTTAATGTTATTAGGTAACGGGACGAGCTGGTCGTTTGCCTGATGGTAAGCATAACGCCGGCCCATAACGATTGCAGTGCCACCCAGAACTTTGAAACACAAAGGCCTGCGCGGCACTGCAGTGCGCTCGTTACCCTGAGACATTAGGTATTAAATCTCATAAGCCCAGTAATTTCACTGGATACTCTGCTCATCAAACCGGAACACAGTAATGCTTGCACACTACTGCTTGGCGGCAGACTTCACGAGCAAAGCGGTGGTAACAACCCAGACGGACACTCGCAGAAGAGTTAGTCCTCCCACTAACAAATACGTATCCCTAAGGTCCCACAAGACTTCGATATACATACATTATAGCTTCTGCCCGCTGTTTCACCCGCGTTCTCACAGGACCCGTGCATTTATCCGGGATAAAAAGTACCCAATGTTACTCTCCGGTCTATAAACTATATTTATGCCAAAAATCACGTTGTTCTGTTGCTCTCTTGCTGCATGAAAGAAAGACAAGCCAACAAATATACGAACACTCTCGCATTCTCACATACATAACACTCAGCTAACACTGATAAGTTTAGCACCCAGGATGAGAACTAGCTCTTGCAAACTCAGGGTATCCTACCGCGAGAGCTAGAGTTTATAAAAATGGTTGCTTTAATCTGTAGTTAAATTTAAATTTACAACTTGTTATTGTTAATTAAATTTCAATATTGTATTATATAAGTATGAATTATTTTTGTTAAGGTAACCTTAAGATGCATTTTTGGATCAATAAATGATTATTATTATTATTATTCATTATATAAGTATGGATTTGCTGTGACACAACTGCGACCTTAATCTTGTCCCTTACCTCGCAGGCTACAAAGTGACTGAAGACATTGCCAAGACCCGTTGCTCCGTGCCTGGCGTGGGGCTGATCTCACCCCCTCCCCATCACGACATATACTCCATCGAGGACCTGGCCGAGCTCATCTATGACCTGAAGTGCGCCAATCCGAAGGCGAGGATCTCCGTCAAACTCGTTTCGGAAGTCGGCGTCGGGGTCGTTGCTTCTGGCGTTGCTAAGGTAATAAAATTACCTATTTTACAAGATTTTATTTAACTTGCAATGTTTGTATGTATGTTAGTTTGTTTAGGTCAAATCTTGCAACCTAAAGGACTTGTACCAAATTTGTATGGAGCTTGGTATTCGGTTATTCCCAGAAAAAATCAACTAGCCTCAATAAAAAAAAATTTTGGGGCCTGCGTTTTTTTAAACTTGTTTTAAAGAAAAGCGTAGTAGAAATGCAAAATTAAATTAATTAACTGCAACACTTTGTTCTAAAACTATCCACAAAGCAGCAACATTATAAATGTATGGCGTCATCGTCACGTCATTATTGACAAAATATAATAAGCTGTGTTGTCATCTGTTCTGTCAAATTTTTTTTTATTGTCTTTGCTCTTTATCAAGAATCTGAAAAAACCGTTCCGTTTCGAGAAATTACGTTCCGTTTCACGTTACGTACCAAAAAAAAATAATTTTCAGGAAATCGCAGAATTATAAAATTGTAATATCATTTCAGAATATCTAGATTTTGAGAGCTCATTCATAAATACCAACCGATAGCCTGGTTAAATTTTAGTACCAAAACGGAACAACTCTTTTAACTCACTCCCCGGTGTTAGATTGCGCCGAAATTTTATGTCTGTGAATTAATTTTATAAAGTCGCTTTTATTGTCCGAGTCCGCCGTCTTCATGATGTTTTTGTAAGAGACAATTCTTTATCCAGGGTAAGGCGGAGCACATCGTGATCTCCGGGCACGACGGCGGCACGGGCGCCAGCTCGTGGACCGGCATCAAGAGCGCCGGCCTGCCGTGGGAGCTGGGCGTGGCCGAGACGCACCAGGTGCTCGTGCTCAACGACCTGCGCTCCAGGTCGGTGGCTCGACGACTTGGTTACATATGTCTTGTTTCATATGATAGTGGGAGGACTAACTCTTCTGCGAGTGTCCGTCTGGGTTGGTACCACCGCGCCGTGAGTGAAGTCTGCCGCCAAGCAGTACTGTGCAAGCATTACTGTGTCCCGGTTTGATGAGCAAACTAGCCAGTGAAATTACTGGGCTTATGAGACTTAGTACCTAATGTCTCAGGGTAGCGAGCGCATTGCAGTGCCGCGCAGACATTTGTGTTGCAAAGTTCTGGGTGGCACTGCAATTGTTATGGGCCGGCGTTATGCTTACCATCAGGCAAATGACCAGCTCGTCTCGTTACCAAATAATATTAAAAAAAAACTTTACCCTGTCCCATAATCTTAGATATTTTTTGTAAACAAAGAAATGTCATGAAAAGTCACTGTCAAAGTGACATGCCAGTTGCCCAAAACATTTTTCACTTGTAAAAAATATTTGATGTCTGATATCTCATGGTAACGAGCGCAGTGTCGCACAGGCCTTTGTATTTCAAAGTTCTAGCAACTTTGACTTTGAATTGAACTTTAACTTGACTATTTTATTGGTTTTTTTTTGTTTTTTTTTCAGAGTCGTGGTACAAGCCGACGGTCAGATTAGAACCGGCTTTGACGTGATGGTGGCTGCTCTACTCGGCGCAGATGAATTCGGATTCAGTACCGCCCCGCTCATTGCTCTCGGTAACTACCTCCTCACATGCTTCTCACCAGATGCCATTAGACCGCTCGACGCTCTTGTCACCGACCAACACCGGGCCAACGATAAAATAATTATGTCACAGAAACATGCATGTGCATGCTCAGCGTTTGTTCTCCATTTTCAAAAAGCGGTAGCCGCGAAGCCATTTATTATTCAAATGAAGTATTCATTCATTTATAATAGCTAGAACTAGCCCCCTTGCTAAAATCTGAGAGGTCAAAATTTAAAAATTAAGTTGGAAACAGAATGTTGCTTATTGCAGATATAAAATTGAATTTCTAGCCGCATAACAGCTATGAAATCCCATTTTCAAGGACAGATATTGAAAAAGTTCTAACAGATGTTCCTGCAATTTATAGGGGTTAGGATTGTATGTATTGTATTATATAAGTATGTAGTAGAAATAACTTTTTCTACTACATACACTAATCTAAGCGTATTAGACTCATGCTTCCATATGTCAAAATTCTATAGAGTTTTGTCATATGGAAGCAAAAGTCTACGCTTAGACTCGTCGCTCAGTTTTACCCTTTATGTTAAAATATAATGTGTAGGAAATGATGTAGTGTAACATAATATTGCCTAATCTTACAACCCCCTCCCCCCCTCTCCCCGCAGGCTGCACAATGATGCGCAAGTGCCACCTGAACACTTGTCCGGTGGGCATCGCCACACAGGACCCTGTGCTACGCAAGAAGTTCGCCGGGAAGCCAGAACACGTCGTCAACTACTTCTTCATGCTGGCTGAAGAGGTAAACTATCTATTTATAACATGTTTTGTGTTAGTGTTAGAACTAACTCTTCGGCGAGTGTCCGTCTGGGTTGTTACCACCGCTTTGTGAGTGAAGTCTTCAGCCAAGCTGTAATGTGCATACATTATTGTGTTCCGGTTTGATGAGCATAGTAGCCGGTGAAATTACTGGGGTTAATTTAATATTTATAACTTTATTATTCCTTCTACATTTATCACTTTGCTGATAGATTCTTACGGTTTATGCATTACTAATGAAAAATAAATCTATACATCTATACAATTAAATAAAATTGAAGTGTCTGTTTGTAATATCAAAATAACAGCTATTTACTAAATGCATATGAAAGTATATACGGTACCCATAACAAAACAACCATTTTTAAATTTTTGTCTGCCTGTCTGTTTGTTCCGGGTAATCTCCGAAACGGCTGGACCGATTTTGACGGCACTTCCACTGGCAGGTAGCTGATGTTAAAAGGAGTAACATAGCCTAGATTTATTTTAGAAAAATAATTAGGGTTCCGCGCCAAAAATTAAAACGCTTGAATTCCAATACCTCTGCGCGGGTGAAACCGTGGGCAGCAGCTATTACTAATATAGTTGTAGTATGAATCTTTTCCGTTTGTCCTTAGGTCCGCACGCACATGGCCGAAGTGGGCGTCCGCCGCTTCCAAGACCTCATCGGCCGCACCGACCTGCTCAAGGTTCGCGAGAACAACGACAATCCCAAGGCTCGCATGCTGAACTTAAGTCTCATACTTAAGAACGCACTGCACATGAGGCCAGGAGTCAATATCATCGGCGGGTCCAAGTCTCAGGTGAGGAAACACTACTCTGTCCCAACAACACAGCTTTTCTTTTTTCTATTTTTTTATTTGGTAGCTGGTTTAGCCAGTGTAATGGCTTATGAGACTTTATACCTAATGTCTGAGGGTAGCGGGCGCACAGCAGTGCCGCGCAAGGACATTGTGTTTCAAAATTCTAAGTGGCACTGCTATTGTTATGGGCCGGCGTTATGCTTACCATCAGGCAAATGACCAGCTCGTCTCGCTATCAAATAACATAAAAAAAACAAGTTATAATTTGACTAATAGTTGTGTATAATTTCCCAGGACTTCCAACTAGAGAAGCGTCTGGACAACCAGCTGATTGAGCAATGCGCCGGCATCCTCGACGGCAGCCAGCGCCGCGTCGACATTGCCATGAGTATCACCAATGAAGACAGAACCTTCACTTCCACACTGTCTTACCATATTGCCATGTAAGTGGGTTTTTCTTTAAGGGGCAGAATTCGGCGCGCCGCTATCTCGCTCGCGCATCTCAACCTTTTTCTTTCTCTTTTTCTCTTTTTCTCCACCGATTATATAAACAAACATAAACGCTTACACACTCATACCCCGCACTAGGATTCCCTGTGTCGCAGGTGGCATGGACGTACACAGATACACATCACAAACATCCAAGACCCGAGAACAAACTTTATGCTTACACAAAATCTGCCCCGGCCGGGAATCGAACCCGGGACCCCTCGCCTTGCAGGCAGGGTTACTACCAACTTAGCTATGGAGCCGTCAAGCCGTTTTTGAAGATAAACAATCACTTAATGTGATTATGAAAAATCGCATTCGATGAAGTGGCTGGCAATTGTTGTATAACTGTTTCTTCTGGATCCTGACATGCATGTTCAACCTTAGTTCGGGAACGAGAGTCTCCCACCGGATACTACAGTAATTTACTAACATTTTTATAGATTCTTAGATGTATCTCCTACATTCTGTTTTAAAGTTTCTGAAAACTATTGTCTTTTATTATGTCCATATCGTATTTACAGGAAGTATGGCGACGAGGGCCTCCCGGACGGCACTGAGGTGAATATCTCGCTGAAGGGCTCGGCCGGACAGAGCTTCTGCGCCTTCCTCTCTAAAGGGATCACCGTCACTCTGGAGGGAGACTCCAACGATTATGTCGGTAAGTGTTCAAACTATAACAATAGTAATGTTTATTTCATCAGTTATTAAGGTCCTTAATTGCATGCTCAGTCGGAACCCTTATCATGGCATCACGTAACATTGGGTTTTCTATTTATCTACTTGTCTGTCCCTTAATTTCATTTTTTTATATGTATAAAACTGTAATGGTGTGAGATGTCCTGAAATAAATTTATTTTATATATATAAATAATAAATAAATAAACGCTTACACACTCATACCCCCGCACTAGGATTCCCTGTGTCGCAGGTGGCATGGACATACACAGATACACATCACAAACATCCAAGACCCGAGAACAAATTTTATGCTTACACAAAATCTGCCCCGGCCGGGTATCGAACCCGAGACCCCTCGCTTTGCAGGCAGGGTTACTACCAACTTAGCTACGGTGCCGTCAGTTTATTTCTTTCTTTCTTTCTATTTATCACCAACGGAAGATACCGGCTAACAATTTCTAAATTAAAACATTAGAGACAGAAGAGAGTCAGCAGCAATAGTTAAAAGCACTGGAGGGCAATCGCATTAAAAATTATCAACCAAACCGCTACTAAACCACGACCGCATCACAGCTTTTTGACCGTTTCGTATCGCGCTAATAGTTTTAACAAAAGTTGAGACGTTTCTCGACAAAAACTGACAGTTGACGCTGTCAAATGAACGGCAATATCGAATTCCATACGCCTGAACCGAAACTAAACAACAGTTGGTATCAAACCACAACCAAATCATAACTGTACGCTGTCATTTAAAATTATCGCGATCGGGGCCCAGGAGGGCAATCGCGTTAAAAATTATCAACCAAACCGCTACTAAACCACAACCGCATTACAGCTTTTTGACCGTTTCGTATCGCGCTAATAGTTTTACCAAAAGTTGAGACGTTTCTCGATCAATAACTGACAGTTAACGCTGTCAAATGAACGGCAATATCGAATTCCACACGCCTGAACCGAAACTAAACAACAGTTGGTATCAAACCACAACCAAACCATAACTGTACGCTGTCATTTCAAATTAGCGCGATCGGGGCCCTGGGTGGCAAATTAGTTGCCACTTACTTGCTCTCCTAAATTTATTTATTTTCACAGCCATTAGAGTTCAAGATTAGCTTGGCGAACAGATTCTCGGAAAAGAGTAACAGAGGTTATATCTCTCGGTAAAATAGAGCTAATCTTGATATTGTATTTTACAGGCAAGGGTCTCTCGGGTGGTAAAGTGATAATCTACCCCCCGAAATCATCCCCCTTCGAGTCGCACCTCAACGTCATCGTCGGCAACGTGTGTCTGTATGGTGCCACCTCCGGACGGGCTTACTTCAGGTAATTAGATTACAGAATGACTTCAATATTTTTTATCATAGTGCTTACTACTGGCTGTGCCCTGCGGATTCGCTAACGTACTCTATACAAATAAATAAAATTGAAGTGTCTGTCTGTAATATCAAAATAACAGCTTTTGACTAAATGCACAAGAAAGTAAATACGGTACCTATAACAAAACAACCATTTTTTAAATTGTTGTCTGTTTGTCTGTTCGGCTGGTCCGATTTTGAAGGAACTTTCACTGGCAGACAGCTGAGGTTATAAGGAGTAACTTAGGCTACTTTTATTTTAGAAAAAGAATTAGGGTTCCGCACAAAAAAATAAAACCCACTTAACCCATTATCTCCGCGCGGCTGGAACCGCGGGCAGCAGTTAGCGTTAAATAAGATGATATGAATTAGAATTTTCCATCTTTGCATTGTAATCAATGCCATCTAGCGGAGTGACAATAATACTAAATAGTAGTATGTATTGTAATCTAATTGCCAGGGGTATAGCGTCGGAGCGGTTCTGCGTCCGTAACTCTGGCTGCACGGCCGTGGTGGAGGGCGTGGGCGACCACGGCTGCGAGTACATGACGGCCGGGACCGTGCTCATTCTGGGACTCACTGGACGGAACTTCGCCGCTGGAATGAGCGGTGAGTAATTGGGATGTTGACTCAATTTTTATGTCATTGAATTTTTTCTCATTAGAATCAAATGTCTATATCAAAAAACTAGAAATCGAATGCTCGGCAAGAGACAAAGTCGGGCGTATGTACTGAGCGCTAAAATGCCTCATACTTGGATTGGAAAGCAGATACTAAAAACACACATTTTATTGATTATGGCGTGAAGAACTGCGTTTAAGTACATAGTTGTCATACATTTTTCATTCATTGAAATGTAAAGTATCGGTATGATACGGGTGATTAAAAAAAACTTTGAATTAAGGAAACTTTTAGATGCAGTAACTTTATGGAAGTCGTATATTTTTGTAAATTTCATTTTTATTGTGTTAATGTGATATTTTATTTTATTCTATTACTTCTATTTTTATATTTTATGACATTCTTAAAACCTAGTAGTAAATATGTATTTTGTGTTTCACGCAACTCTATTATGTAACAAAATAGGTGATGAATATTATGATGATAACAAAATTTACGACAATGAAAGGCATCGTCTTCTAGTTGCTGTGACCTATAGGGTCCTTAATGAACTGTTATCTGTTTAATTACAAGTTTGACATCTATTGTAACATTGTGGAAGATCTATGTCCAGCAGTGATTACCAGCTGATGATGATTTTAAAGTTATATGTGTTTGAAATGTGACATTCTCCTCGCAGGCGGTATCGCGTTCGTGTACGATATTGACGGCTCGTTCCACGGGAAGTGCAACCACGAGATGGTGGAGCTGCTGCCGCTGGAGTTGGACGAGGATCTGGACGTCGTCAGAACATTACTGGAGGAGTTCGTGCAGTACACGGGGTGAGTTGGCAAGTCATGATTCAACACAATAGGTACAGTACTACGATTTAAGTTAAGGGCAGGATACGGCGCGCCGTTTTCTCGCTCACGCATCTCAACATTCTTGAAGATAATCAATATTTTATTATAATGTTACGGAGACGGGTTAAAGGGAAACTCGCAGAAACATTTTTTTAAATTTTCGGACACTTACAGGCGTTTTCAGCAGGCTGAAACATGTTTTCGGGTCGTTTCGGAGGAAGGCCTAACACATATCAGTTAATCAAAAATTACTCCTAGTTAACGCCGTTTTCAGCAGACTGAAACATGTTTTCAGTCCGTTTCAGGACACGAGTAATCACATGGCACCATTTCCTGAAAACCCATTTTCAGGCCGTTTCAGGCCAAGTTACACCCCTCCGGTCCGCGGAACATTCTCGAAGGTGTGTGAGAGGGACAGCCTATCGTGTGAAAGAGAGAGACGATTAGCCTCGATCATGTCTCTCAAAACTTCCAGAAGAAAGTGTGAGCAGGATGGCTATATGCGCAAAAGAGAGGAACAATTGTACCTATTACCTAACCGAATGTTCTAGAATAATGCGAGAGAGAGATAGCTACACGCATGATAGAACGAGATGGACATAATCTACTACCATCTGGAAAGTCCTCGATGTGTGTACAAGGGACGGTTGTATGCGTAAGAGAGAGATGTCCATATTTGACCTTGAACTAGATCATTCGGGAACTTGGTAGCACAATTTGCGGCGCATATATAAGCGGATCGAGACGCGGCCAGGGACAGTTTCAATTGAGATACCAAGCGATATACATCGGAGTGAGTTCAAAGCGACTAGTAGTGATTGTGATATCTGTGACTAAGTGAAATACTAGTGATTGTGATATCTGTGACAAAGTGATATACTAGTGATTTGTGTAGTGAATAGTGTTTCAAGTGATTCCTTTTGAATTCAATAAAGTAACTGTTTGTTTAACGGCTTCTTTCTATCAAACGTTACCCTATAGCTCGTAACATTTTGGTGTCAGAAGCGGGATAGAAAGATGCCTGTAACACCGAGGGACGATCAAGAGGAGTCTGGAGCTGGAGGAGAAACACCGGGGATACAGACGCGTGCACAAGCAGCTCGTGACGCCGCTCGTCGTCAAAGTTTTGATGCCAACCGCACCATGGGCGAACACCAGGATCCCTCCAACCTATTGCTGACTTTGCAACGCATGATGGAGGAACAGGCTCGCCGTCAAGAGGAGCAGACACGTGGTCTGATGGAGGAACAGGCTCGCCGTCAAGAGGAGCAGGCTCGCCGTCAAGAGGAACAGACACGTGGTCTATTGGAGGAACAGGCTCGCCGTCAAGAGGAACAGGCACGTAGTCTGTTGGAAGAACAAGCTCGTGGTCTGTTGGAGGAACAAGCTCGGCGTCAAGAGGAGCAGACGCACCGTATCGAGGAACACTTGGAGGTGATAGGCGTTCAATTCAAGGAAAAAGTAGAGAAATTGAAATTAGAAGTGGAAAACCTCGATGACAGAGTTTCCAAGCACGACAAGCAAATACTTGGAATAGAAAAGGAGGTAAAATCTTTGAAAATTAATGGAGTAGTGACATCTGGTGCTCCAGCAGGTAAACTAAAAGTGCCTCCATTCGACGGTACTTCCTCCTGGGGGGCTTACAAACTTCAGTTTGAGACCGTATCAAAGGCGAACGGTTGGACCGATGATCAGGCTGTAACTGCCCTTATGTTAGGGCTACGCGATCAAGCCTTGACCGTATTAGACACCATGTCGGGAGAGGTGACACTAGAGCGACTCAAGGATGCCCTAGAATCGCGTTATGGTGATTCACACCTGGAACATGTCTACAGGGCGCAATTAAAGGACAGAGTGCAGCTAGCTAGTGAGAGCCTGCAACAATGGTGCCTAGAAATTGAAAAACTGGTTAGAAAGGCTTACCTATCCTCACCATCTCTGGTCGACAGCATGTTAGTGCAAGCATTTATAGATGGGATTAGAGATCGGGAAGTCAGGATAACTGTAAGCCTTGGTCACCACAAGACGTTAAAGGATGCTCTAGCCCACGCATTGGAAGTGGAGACAGTTCGTAGAGATCCTCGATCTTACTGCGTTCGAGTGGTAACAGATAAAGTAAAACCAAGAGGCGGACTCAGGTGTTATGCGTGTGGAGAGTTAGGGCATATGAGATTTTCGTGCCCAAAACGAGGTTCACGGAGAGATGTGGAGATTCGACGCAGTGATTTGGGAGCAGCTGATGTATTAACGGGCGCTACCGCAGAACAGCGTCAAGGAAAGGATTACGCCAGGACTGCCGGGCGGATGCTGTCCGATAGTGTGAAGAAGGTGCCAAAAGTGATGATCTCTCAGACTCAAGACGGGAATACGTTAGTCATTGACGGGGAAGTCAACGGGACTAAATGTGAGTTAAACTTGGACACTGGAGCTTCGCGCACGGTAATCAGCTACCAGCTTCTGGAGGATTTTTCTGGGAGATATTCACCTTCACGTGGCAATATTCAGCTCCTGACAGCTAATGGCCAGCACATAACCGTCCGAGGAGAAGGTGTCGTTACTTTCAAAGTTGGTGCAAGTTTCTACCGGCATAAAGTTGTTATTGCAGATATAGTAAGTGACTGCATCATTGGTTTGGACTTCATGAAGAACCATAACTGCAAAATTGATTTTGAAAGCAGCGTCTTTATATGTGGCGTAGAGAAAGTTTTTCTTAAAGATAGTTTGCCCGGAGGTGTTTACGATTTCCACAGAACAGTTGTTTTAGGAAGCTCACAGACACATGACAGCGGCAAACAGGAAGTAGTAGAAAAAGTAGACAACTCCGAACCTTGGATAGTAGCCCAAGAAGGGTTCGAAAGATCTAAAGAGACCTTATCAACGAAAGAGTTGTCAAAAGCAAAGGAACTATTACGGCAACTTTCCGAAATGTTCGCCACAAATGATGAAGACCTAGGAAGGACTGGTGTAGTTAACCACAGAATTAACCCTGGAACAGAAATACGGATACATCAGCGGCCACGCAGAGTTCCTGTTGCGTACGTAAATAGAATGAATGAAAGAACGGAAACTCGATATAACAGGAAGATGCACCATGTAGACTTTGAAGAAGGTTCACTAGTCTGGCTTCATAATCCAGTAAGACGTAAAGGAAAATCTCCCAAACTTCAAGCTGATTGGGATGGTCCTTACACAGTGATTACGAAGATCAATGACGTAACATATCGCATAAAGAAGATGGGTAGTGCCAGGAACCAGCCTAAGATTGTGCATGTGAATCGATTGGCACGTTACAATGGATCTAATGATGCTCGGGACGAGCATGTCTAAGGAGGGGGCAGTGTTACGGAGACGGGTTAAAGGGAAACTCGCAGAAACATTTTTTTAAATTTTCGGACACTTACAGGCGTTTTCAGCAGGCTGAAACATGTTTTCGGGTCGTTTCGGAGGAAGGCCTAACACATATCAGTTAATCAAAAATTACTCCTAGTTAACGCCGTTTTCAGCAGACTGAAACATGTTTTCAGTCCGTTTCAGGACACGAGTAATCACATGGCACCATTTCCTGAAAACCCATTTTCAGGCCGTTTCAGGCCAAGTTACACCCCTCCGGTCCGCGGAACATTCTCGAAGGTGTGTGAGAGGGACAGCCTATCGTGTGAAAGAGAGAGACGATTAGCCTCGATCATGTCTCTCAAAACTTCCAGAAGAAAGTGTGAGCAGGATGGCTATATGCGCAAAAGAGAGGAACAATTGTACCTATTACCTAACCGAATGTTCTAGAATAATGCGAGAGAGAGATAGCTACACGCATGATAGAACGAGATGGACATAATCTACTACCATCTGGAAAGTCCTCGATGTGTGTACAAGGGACGGTTGTATGCGTAAGAGAGAGATGTCCATATTTGACCTTGAACTAGATCATTCGGGAACTTGGTAGCACAATTTGCGGCGCATATATAAGCGGATCGAGACGCGGCCAGGGACAGTTTCAATTGAGATACCAAGCGATATACATCGGAGTGAGTTCAAAGCGACTAGTAGTGATTGTGATATCTGTGACTAAGTGAAATACTAGTGATTGTGATATCTGTGACAAAGTGATATACTAGTGATTTGTGTAGTGAATAGTGTTTCAAGTGATTCCTTTTGAATTCAATAAAGTAACTGTTTGTTTAACGGCTTCTTTCTATCAAACGTTACCCTATAGCTCGTAACAATAATTATGAAAAATCGCATTCGGTGAAGTTGCTGGCAATTATAAAAGTACGGGGAAAGTATCGTTTTGATCCGCTGCCTTATTAGCTAACAATCTCGTGTTCGTTTTCAATACCAGACCGATTAAAACCAGCGGTCACTAGTCTTCGTGTGGAAGGAGTTGTCAATAGTTTTCGCATCTTTTCGTTTTGTAAGAGCTTGTTTCTTTAATAACCAGCGAAAATTCTAGACTATTCCTTCCACACGAAGACTAGTGACCGCTGGTTTTAATCGGTCTGGTATTGAAACCGAACACGAGATTGTTAGCTGATAAGGCAGCTGGTTTTCAAACATGAAAATGGGCAAAACATAAAATCCCATTTTTATGTTTGAAAACTGAAGTGGATCAAAATGAAATTTTTGTTAAACTTTTGATATATTATTGTCAGCAACTTCGCCAAATGCGATCTTTAAAAATGTTGAGATGAGCGAGCGAGAAAGTAGCGCGCCGTACCCTGCCCTTAAGTGCTTCGGCAATTTCGTGTTTCCGTATTAGTACGAACATGTCACCAATGTCCGGCCATCCCGCGCCTTGTCAGCCACTAACGAGCTGACAATATAATAACGTAGTTTTTTATTAGTGTCAATTTTTTACCACACATTTGTGACCTTTCAATAGACGTAGCTACTTATTGGGCCCAAAAAAATAATTTTCTATTTTACAGAACTGAGTACTATCGACACGAAAGAAAGATTACTTATAATTGTATGTATTGATATAAATATTATTAACAAATGTATCTTCCAGGTCTGTAATCGCAGAAGAACTCCTAAAGACCTGGCCGGAGCCAGCGAAGCAGTTCCTCAAAGTATTCCCCTACGAGTACCAACGGGCACTGAAGCAGATGGCACTGTCTCGGCCGACAGTGCGCGCCGCGCCTCCCTCCGACAATGGGGTCATGGACATCGAGGAAACCATCCGGGATGTGGAGCTGGATAAGAAGAACTTGGAGAAAATCTTGGATAAGACTAGGTGAGTTTTTAGCGATACACTTGTAAAGGGATCAAGCCTGCACTCGTACATAACGCTATGATATCTCGTAAATCTCTGTAAAGCATTTTTAACTGCAACTCTTAAAAGAGTCTAATCGGAGTGGCCACCTCATTTTCACTACAATACTATCTCATTTTTTTCGCTTAAGAGGCTGCTTCATGCCACACTTTCCATACAAATGCTCGTACGCGATTATAGTGTCCTGATAAATTTTTATTTAGGTGTTTTGAGCAAATAGGTCATGTGCTCTATATCTAGGATTCCGTGGGAGCAAAAATGTAAAATTTTGAGATTCCAACTCAGTACAAGCGTTCTAAAATCAGCTTTTTTGGACAAATTTTACCTTGATTTTGGCCGTTCACAGTGTCCTCATAAATGTAAAATTCAACAAAACACTTCCATATAATCCTTGGACATGTAATGGAGATTCTAAATAACAAACATTGTTTTACAAACTTGTAAGACATTTTCAAAAACACCGTATTTCCTGGAACACGTTTTAGGAAATTACCAAACATTAATTGTGTTCGGAAATTTTCTTTGGAAATGTATTTCAAAATTTTCAGAATGCCAACCGAAAGCTCTGGCGTTGTCTTTCTTTTTCCGTAATGCCTGTTTTTCTTCGTTGAACAAAAAGCCTTTAGGCCATTTTTGCGTTCTAGGGTTTTTGCATTACGTGAGTCATGAAGCGGCGCCTTAACATCATAAACTACTACGATCATGGAGACGCCTGCCGAGCGTGGGGTATAAAGGCAAAATATCCCCTTCATGTGGGAGTCTGGTGTTCAGCAGTGAACGCATAATATATGTTTTTTTGTGCTATTTGATAACGAGACGAGCTGGTCGTTTGCCTGATGGTAAGCATAACGCCGGTCCATAACAATTGTAGTGCCATACAGAACTTTGAAACACAAAGGCCTGCGTGGCACTGCAGTGCGCTCGTTACCCTGAGACATTAGGTATTAAGTCTCACAAGCCCAGTAATTTCACTGGCTGCTCTGCTCATCAAACCGGAACACAGTAATGCTTGTACACACTAGGGGGGTCAGTCGCTTCTGGATAAACCAGTCCGTCAAGCTGGTCTAATTTGACAACATTGATACTAAAGAAAGAATGCATACAAGGACTAAGGAATTATACAACTGCTTGGCGGCAGACTTCACTCACAAAGCGGTGGTAACAACCCAGACGGACACTCGCAGAAGAGTTAGTCCTCCCACTAACAAGTTACCTGAAAGGAGAATGTACGGAGTACATTACGATTTTGCAACTCCGCATATTTATTTCATTATTAACACAAACGAGTGCACTTTGACACGCCGCGACAGACGCACGCGGACGAGTGAGAATCGAACAAATCGTGTTAATAAATAACTACAAATTTTAGCATTTTCTTACTACTACCAGGGTTCTAACTTGGACCTACATCTAATGGTCCTTGGACCCTACAGAGAATATACCGTGTTTGTGTATGTGCAGGGGCTTCATAAAGTACCCGCGGGAGACTAGCGTGTACCGCGCGGCGGAAAAGCGCCTGCGGGACTGGGACGAGATATATGCACCGGAGCACGTGCGCCGCGGGCTCAGGGTGCAGGTACGTACTTGAACCACAGACCATTAAACCCATACGGACTTACCACAAAAATAACACGCACTTTAAACCTGTGCTTAACAGCTAAACATCCATTAGTCGGGTGTTTAAATATGAGCAACCACAAATCTGGATTTAAGTAACTCTAACTACATTCTTTTGTGACATTTCTAATCATTTTAGCCGTTTATCTGTCTAGCTATGAACAAAAATTGCTTTAAAAAAGCTACGAACCGACTTCAGTGACAAACTACTGAACCGATTTTGATGAAATTTCTATGGGACCAATCTGAAAGTATATCCTTTCAATTAAAAAAATAATTTTCCAAATCGGTTTATAAATGACCGAGATCTGAGGTAACAAACATAATAAAAATAAAAAATACCCGATGAATTGATAACCTCCTCCTTTTTTGGAAGTCTGTTAAAAAGGTACGGCTTGCGCGCCGAAACAGAAACAAAAATGGCGTTAAATGTCGAGCCACAGCTCTTCACACAGCACTTTGGCATGGTAGCCTGTATCACATGCAACTTCTCACTTTATTCACAACTATTTTTTATATAATTTAGTCGCACGATTGAATTCAGTGACACTTCAAATACTCGCTCTGGACAAGAAACCAAAACGTCGGCCTTGGAAAATCGGCGGCCGGGCGGGACATGCGTACGTCATTAATTGTATGGATATCTAGAACACAATATTTCCATAGATAATTATACCGCCTCTGCGCGCGAGTACGGAAGTCGGTTCGATAAATTTGTCGAACCGAAAAACTCGACAAATTTATCGAACGTTGCGAGTACTGAAGTCTGATCGTAAAGTATTGTAGTAGCTCTATATTCTCTTTGGATTCGACCTAGCTTTTCGATAACTTTTGTCGATTGTTTCGAGGCTCGATAAATCCCACTTTATCGATAGGAACTGTCAATTTTATCGAATATTATCTAATTTTATCGACCGAAAAGATCCGTACTTGCGCCGCTGTTTATATATTGTAATCTCTGGTCCCCGGGCCGCAGGCGGCGCGGTGCATGGAGTGCGGCGTCCCGTTCTGCCAGAGCGCGCACGGCTGCCCGCTCGGGAACATCATCCCCAAGTGGAACGATCTGATCTTTATATATTGTAATCTCTGGTCCCCGCTGACCCCGCCCCCGCCCCCGCAGGCGGCGCGGTGCATGGAGTGCGGCGTCCCGTTCTGCCAGAGCGCGCACGGCTGCCCGCTCGGGAACATCATCCCCAAGTGGAACGATCTGATCTTTATATATTGTAATCTCTGGTCCCCGCTGACCCCGCCCCCGCCCCCGCAGGCGGCGCGGTGCATGGAGTGCGGCGTCCCGTTCTGCCAGAGCGCGCACGGCTGCCCGCTCGGGAACATCATCCCCAAGTGGAACGATCTGATCTTTATATATTGTAATCTCTGGTCCCCGCTGACCCCGCCCCCGCCCCCGCAGGCGGCGCGGTGCATGGAGTGCGGCGTCCCGTTCTGCCAGAGCGCGCACGGCTGCCCGCTCGGGAACATCATCCCCAAGTGGAACGATCTGATCTTTATATATTGTAATCTCTGGTCCCCGCTGACCCCGCCCCCGCCCCCGCAGGCGGCGCGCTGCATGGAGTGCGGCGTCCCGTTCTGCCAGAGCGCGCACGGCTGCCCGCTCGGGAACATCATCCCCAAGTGGAACGATCTGATCTTTATATATTGTAATCTCTGGTCCCCGCTGACCCCGCCCCCGCCCCCGCAGGCGGCGCGCTGCATGGAGTGCGGCGTCCCGTTCTGCCAGAGCGCGCACGGCTGCCCGCTCGGGAACATCATCCCCAAGTGGAACGATCTGATCTTTATATATTGTAATCTCTGGTCCCCGCTGACCCCGCCCCCGCCCCCGCAGGCGGCGCGCTGCATGGAGTGCGGCGTCCCGTTCTGCCAGAGCGCGCACGGCTGCCCGCTCGGGAACATCATCCCCAAGTGGAACGATCTGATCTTTATATATTGTAATCTCTGGTCCCCGCTGACCCCGCCCCCGCCCCCGCAGGCGGCGCGGTGCATGGAGTGCGGCGTCCCGTTCTGCCAGAGCGCGCACGGCTGCCCGCTCGGGAACATCATCCCCAAGTGGAACGATCTGATCTTTATATATTGTAATCTCTGGTCCCCGCTGACCCCGCCCCCGCCCCCGCAGGCGGCGCGCTGCATGGAGTGCGGCGTCCCGTTCTGCCAGAGCGCGCACGGCTGCCCGCTCGGGAACATCATCCCCAAGTGGAACGATCTGATCTTTATATATTGTAATCTCTGGTCCCCGCTGACCCCGCCCCCGCCCCCGCAGGCGGCGCGGTGCATGGAGTGCGGCGTCCCGTTCTGCCAGAGCGCGCACGGCTGCCCGCTCGGGAACATCATCCCCAAGTGGAACGATCTGATCTTTATATATTGTAATCTCTGGTCCCCGCTGACCCCGCCCCCGCCCCCGCAGGCGGCGCGGTGCATGGAGTGCGGCGTCCCGTTCTGCCAGAGCGCGCACGGCTGCCCGCTCGGGAACATCATCCCCAAGTGGAACGATCTGATCTTTATATATTGTAATCTCTGGTCCCCGCTGACCCCGCCCCCGCCCCCGCAGGCGGCGCGCTGCATGGAGTGCGGCGTCCCGTTCTGCCAGAGCGCGCACGGCTGCCCGCTCGGGAACATCATCCCCAAGTGGAACGATCTGATCTTTATATATTGTAATCTCTGGTCCCCGCTGACCCCGCCCCCGCCCCCGCAGGCGGCGCGGTGCATGGAGTGCGGCGTCCCGTTCTGCCAGAGCGCGCACGGCTGCCCGCTCGGGAACATCATCCCCAAGTGGAACGATCTGATCTTTATATATTGTAATCTCTGGTCCCCGCTGACCCCGCCCCCGCCCCCGCAGGCGGCGCGCTGCATGGAGTGCGGCGTCCCGTTCTGCCAGAGCGCGCACGGCTGCCCGCTCGGGAACATCATCCCCAAGTGGAACGATCTGATCTTTATATATTGTAATCTCTGGTCCCCGCTGACCCCGCCCCCGCCCCCGCAGGCGGCGCGGTGCATGGAGTGCGGCGTCCCGTTCTGCCAGAGCGCGCACGGCTGCCCGCTCGGGAACATCATCCCCAAGTGGAACGATCTGATCTTTATATATTGTAATCTCTGGTCCCCGCTGACCCCGCCCCCGCCCCCGCAGGCGGCGCGGTGCATGGAGTGCGGCGTCCCGTTCTGCCAGAGCGCGCACGGCTGCCCGCTCGGGAACATCATCCCCAAGTGGAACGATCTGATCTTTATATATTGTAATCTCTGGTCCCCGCTGACCCCGCCCCCGCCCCCGCAGGCGGCGCGCTGCATGGAGTGCGGCGTCCCGTTCTGCCAGAGCGCGCACGGCTGCCCGCTCGGGAACATCATCCCCAAGTGGAACGATCTGATCTTTATATATTGTAATCTCTGGTCCCCGCTGACCCCGCCCCCGCCCCCGCAGGCGGCGCGGTGCATGGAGTGCGGCGTCCCGTTCTGCCAGAGCGCGCACGGCTGCCCGCTCGGGAACATCATCCCCAAGTGGAACGATCTGATCTTTATATATTGTAATCTCTGGTCCCCGCTGACCCCGCCCCCGCCCCCGCAGGCGGCGCGGTGCATGGAGTGCGGCGTCCCGTTCTGCCAGAGCGCGCACGGCTGCCCGCTCGGGAACATCATCCCCAAGTGGAACGATCTGATCTTTATATATTGTAATCTCTGGTCCCCGCTGACCCCGCCCCCGCCCCCGCAGGCGGCGCGCTGCATGGAGTGCGGCGTCCCGTTCTGCCAGAGCGCGCACGGCTGCCCGCTCGGGAACATCATCCCCAAGTGGAACGATCTGATCTTTATATATTGTAATCTCTGGTCCCCGCTGACCCCGCCCCCGCCCCCGCAGGCGGCGCGGTGCATGGAGTGCGGCGTCCCGTTCTGCCAGAGCGCGCACGGCTGCCCGCTCGGGAACATCATCCCCAAGTGGAACGATCTGATCTTTATATATTGTAATCTCTGGTCCCCGCTGACCCCGCCCCCGCCCCCGCAGGCGGCGCGCTGCATGGAGTGCGGCGTCCCGTTCTGCCAGAGCGCGCACGGCTGCCCGCTCGGGAACATCATCCCCAAGTGGAACGATCTGATCTTTATATATTGTAATCTCTGGTCCCCGCTGACCCCGCCCCCGCCCCCGCAGGCGGCGCGGTGCATGGAGTGCGGCGTCCCGTTCTGCCAGAGCGCGCACGGCTGCCCGCTCGGGAACATCATCCCCAAGTGGAACGATCTGATCTTCAAGGGCGACTGGCGCCAGGCGCTGGACCAGCTGCTGCAGACCAACAACTTCCCAGGTAGCTATTGTTGTATCTAGAAATCAGAAGTGAGTAATAAAGGTAGAACAAGTGGTGCCTAATCATATATTTTACGGTCTTACAACAACATTTAAACACACTTTGAATCAGTCTTAAACATAGTTTTACTTCTAAACATACCTTTTTTATATGTTATTCGGTAACGAGACGAGCTGGTCGTTTGCCTGATGGTAAGCATAACGTCGACCCGTAACAATTGCAGTGCCACCCAGAACTTTGAAACACAAAGGCCTGCGCGGCACTGCAATGCGCTCGTTACCCTGAGACATTAGGTATTAAGCCTCATAAGCCCAGTAATTTCACTGGATACTCTGCTCATCAAACCGGAACACAGTAATGCGTGCACACTACTGCTTGGCGACAGACGTCACTCAGAAAGCGGTGGTAACCCAGACGGCCACTCGCAGAAGATTTAACTTTAGTAACGGGATATTTACCATGTATTTTATTTGTTTTGAGCCCTCGATATTTCGGCCCGAATATCGAGTGCTCAAAACAAATAAAATACATGCTAAATATCCCGTTACTAAAGTTAACTCTTGTGTTAGTGACCATGAAAGTTTAAAAACTTACACTCGCAGAAGAGTTAGTCGTACCAGTAACAAATCCCAACCCCGTTGTAATGTATAGATAGATAGAAAATTCTTTATTGCACAATCATAGTTGAAGGTACATAGGCGAACTTAATGCTACAAAGCATTATCTTCCAGTTAACCTCGGTGTAATGTGGTGATTTTACAAGGTAGTGCAGATCATAGTTATTGGATAAGTAAAATTTGTATGGAGAAATAAAATATGTGTACATACAAAAATACAAATATAAGAAAACACGAACCAATCTAATAGCATAAATACATATATACATACATAATCAAATAAAATATAGGTACCCAGGTAAAGTAATGTAGTGATTTGATGTACGAGTCGGTTGTCAGAGTTCACGGGGCGCGTGTGCCCGGCGCCGTGCGAGGGCGCCTGCGTGCTGGGCATCTCGGAGCCCGCCGTCACCATCAAGAACATAGAGTGCGCCATCGTCGACCACGCCTTCGAGAGCGGCTGGATACAGCCGCAGGTGAGCCGCCGCCCCACACCACAAACTAATTAAACATACTTTAAACATCTGTTAAACGGTCTTTAGCTTGCCTTAGGGCCGATTTTTCAATTGCACTTTAACGAACTGATTGCTATTTAATCGATTAATTTTCGTGGTTTTTAGTGTGTGTCGGGTCTTTCATTTCAAAATTAATGTACCGTTAGCTAACTAAGGTTTATTTCTTTAGAATGCCATAAAATTTATTTACGTCTGTCTTCACCGTAGACTTAGATGATTCAGGGAATTATCTAATTATCGCTGGTTTTATTTTAGAACGAACGTTATTGGGGTAACAAGTTGTTACAAAACGAAAATTAGACAATTCTTTCCGAACACTAGTGACCGCTGGTTTTAATCGGTTTGGAATCGAAAACGAACACGAGATTGTTAGCCGGTAAGGCAGCTGATTTAAGTAGTATCTAAACGTTGTGTAACTCGATTCTTTTGTGACATTTCTAATCATTTTAGATGTTTAGCTAAACAGGCATCTAAAAGTGTTTTTTTGTTTTAACACGGTGCATCAATACACGACTGCACAAAAAGGAGTGTATATATGTGTTTAGGGTTCATGTGTGTATGTGAGTTTCATTCCACCATAACTTTTAAATGCTTGAATAGATTTGAATGTATGGGATATCGTTAGAATCCTTACGTCATCCCGAGTGACACTGGCGAGGGCAGTCGTCTTTTTATGTAGCTTTTATTACATCGACTTGATCGACTCGATTATTTAAAAAAACAACGTAGTGTCTATTTTTATCTCATCTGTTTGTGAGATAATAGTGAAAGTCACACTTATTTCGTGTTTATAAAACATATAATTTTGTCAATTTCTGTTGCAGATTCCCGAATACAGGAATGGCAAAACAGTGGCCGTTGTTGGTTCCGGTCCCGCGGGGCTAGCGTGCGCTCATCAGTTGAACAAGGTACGAACATTATATAATGAATATGTATGTATGTATATAATTAATGTTTGCATTTAAAATCAGGTAATTTCTTACTTTGATTTAGGGATCCTTATTTTGTACAGAAGTATTAATGTAAATATCGGCACCATTAACACTTTTTTAACTATAAATTGCAACTTTATATATCCAGATTTTTTCTGTTTGAAAAAAACTACTATATTCATATGACAAATAGGTTCTTTAGTACGTTTAGTACAAAAGTTTAATAAATTTTTATTATTTAGAACACATTTTTCAACATGCTGTTAGTTTGATATTACAAACAGACACATCAATTTTATTTATTTGTTGTTCTAGATGGAAGTGGTCACAAATAAATATGTTGTATATAAAATATGTGTATATGTGTGTTCACACAAATATATATACATCACAAAAATTTCGCTTCCAACAGGATTCGAACCTGCGTTTTCTGGCTTGCCGGGCCTGACGCCGGCTATGGGAGCGATCGATGTTGACTGCGAAATTCTTGATATGATGTATTTCTTTTCGGCTTGTTTGCTCCCATAGCCTAGTGGTTAAGGCGTCTGACCCGGCAAGCCAGAAGACGCAGGTTCGAACCTGTTGGAAGCAAAATTTTTGTGATGTACATATTCGTGTGAACATCCGCTAGTGTCGGTTAACACTATAAAATATATTTCATATATGCGTGTTGTTGTATATAAAATCAATACCCCCCCCAGGCCGGCTACACCGTGACGGTGTTCGAGCGCAACGACCGGCCGGGCGGGCTGCTGCAGTACGGCATCCCCACCATGAAGCTCAGCAAGCACGTGGTGGCGCGGCGCGCGCGGCTGCTGGCCGCCGAGGGCGTGGCCTTCAAGTGCAGCGTGGACGTGGGCAAGGACATCTCCGCCACCGAGCTGGCCGGCGAGTGAGGAAACAACACATAACATAACATACATGTAGTGCACGCAAGACTATATACCTATATAGTTATATTATCGGCTCGTTAGCTGCGCGCCACGTCTTCTCTCCGCACCGGTCCGTGAGGTACTGACCACCCCCGCCGTGCGCCCCGCGCGGTACATTGCTCCCGAGACGACAGGCTATGTTACGTCATAGTAATATTTATATTAATGTACAGATAGTTAGTTTGTCTATACACTATAATAAACATAAACGCTTACACACTCATACCCCCGCACTAGGATTCCCTGTGTCGCAGGTGGCATGGACATACGCAGATACACATCACAAACATCCAAGACCCGAGAACAAACTTTATGCTTACACAAAATCTGCCCCGGCCGGGAATCGAACCCGGGACCCCTCGCCTTGCAGGCAGGGTTACTACCGACTTAGCTACGGAGCCACACACACATTTTTTTTTAATTCGATTTGATAACGAGACTTGCTGGTCGTTTGCCTGATGGTAAACACTACGCCGGCCCATACTAATTGCAGTGCCATTCAGAACTTTGAAACACAAAGGCCTACGCGGCAGTACAATGCGCTCGTTACCCTAAAACATTAATTAAGTCTCATTAGCCCAGTAATTTCACTGACTACTTTTGTTCACAAACCGGAACACAGTAATGCTTGCACATTACTGCTTGGCGGCTAACTTCACGAGCAAAGCGGTGGTACCAACCCAGATGGACACTCGCGCAAGAGTTACTCCTACCGCCTAGTACGTATTAATAAAATAAGAACACGTCGGGGTTTCGGCTAACTTCACTTCAATGTCAGGTCATGTTTCTACAATATGGAACTGACATCGAAGTGAAGTTAGCCGAGAGCCTGTCCTATTCCTATTTTAATCGCACTGTATAATGTTCGATTTGGTTTAGCGAGCCACATTAGGGCTCGTGCCAGGAAGTACTCAACTATAGGCTACTTTTGTCGTTTACGCTGTATTGTACAGAGCTTTTGTACCGTCCCCGACGATAGGTACAATTGCGATGGCTTACTAAAGTAGTATATCGTGTCAGGTACGACGCCCTGGTACTGTGCATGGGCGCCACGTGGCCGCGGGACCTGCCTCTGAAGGGCCGCCAGCTCTCCGGGATACACTACGCGATGGAATTCCTCGAGAACTGGCAGAAGAAGCAGATGGGCTCCACGCAGCATCACCAGAAAGACAACCCGGAACTCAATGCTAAGGACAAGAACGTTCTGGTCATCGGAGGCGGCGATACTGGGTAAGACGCTTTTGATTTTCGTCACATTGAGCGCATGTTTTAAATTCATCCTCATTTTCCCATCCTTATTCATTCGTAATTTTTTTTAAGGGCCACCCTTTTTTATAATACCCTACTCATGAAAAAATAATCCTTAAAATAGGTTAATAATTTGTGGAGAAATCGTCACGAAGAAATAAATACAGACAAACTGAGAACCACCTCTTTTTTTTGAAGTGTAATGCAGACCATAGACGCTTATGCAAATGTACGTTTGCTTGTCAGAATAACAACGCTTTTACGTCAAGCGCGCATTTCGAGTATCACGAAATCCGCGCTAGACGCATAATCGTTATTCTGACAAACGTACCTTTGCATAAGCGTCTACACTGCCCCTAAGAAATGAAACATCCATCCAATGGACCATCCTTCACCAGGAGGAATGTGCTGGCGATTGAATGCGGGCAGCACAGGGTACATGACAAAAACAATAAAATTTAAAATGAAATTTTTTTAGTTTTCTATGTAAAATATAGCCTAATATGGATAAAGAAATCTTCCTGTAATAAATCTCTCGTACGGAAGTTCAAAGAATCATTATTACAACCTTCAAAAAAAAACAGTTTATTTTGTTTTAATTTTAAGTATGTAATACTCACAATTTTTTTTTTTTTTTTATATATTAATAGGCTTGCCTTTGACCACTATCTCACCTGGTGGTAAGTGACGATGCGGTCGACGATGTATCACGCTTACCTAGATACCTGTTCACTCGTGACTTGAAGAGACCCAGATTATAACGATCTGGAAACACAGACTCGGGCAAAGAGTTCCACTCCTTAGCGGTACGCCAAATAAACGTAGAAGCATAACGCTTCGTGCGTAAAGGAGGAATGTCTACTATGTATCGATGCCGCTTCGCCGTTTGTCTGGTTGTCAGATGATGGAAAGGAGATGGGGGAATTAATTGGTGTAATTCCGACGCACACTCGCCGAAATGCAACCGATAAAAGACCGACAAACAAGCAACTCTACGCCTATGATCAAGGCTCTGCAGCCTAGCTTTTACAAGGGAGTCATTGCGGATGAGCTTCTTGGCTCGCCTCTCAATAGACTCCAATGCCTCAAGCTGGTACTTGGCCGAGCCATCCCAAAGATGAGAACAATACTCCATACATGACCGAACTTGTGCTTGATATAAGTTGAGCAACTGTTCTGGTGTGAAGTACTGCCTCACCTTCGCTAGGATACCCAGCTTTTTGGCGGCCAGTTGAGCCTTAGACTCAATAAAGGAGCCGAAGTTGAGAGTTGACGACAAAGAGACGCCAAGAAGCTCGAGATGGTCAGTTATCGGCACGGCTACATCCCGGAAAGTAGGAGTAAGGAGGAATTGACTCCGTTTGGCGGAGAACAGACACGCTTGGGTCTTAGTAGCATTGAACTTGACCAGATTGGCATTGCCCCAATCGGAGACTGCCTTTAAGGACAAGTTCAAGCGCTCGACCATGGTCTCCCTAAGAGACTGGATTTGTTCTCCACTGGCTCGTGCATTAGATGTGTAGCTCTCTACAACCGTGCTATCATCTGCATACCCAAATGTACCGGGCATCAGCAGGTCGTTTATATGAAGCAGGAATAGCGTTGCAGAGAGTACTGACCCCTGTGGGACTCCGGCATTAATAGCCAATTGATCGGACGAGCAGCCATCTATAACCACTCGAATCGATCGGTCACACAAGAAGTCCGATATCCATGCACATAGGCCAGTGGGTAAGCCGTATGAAGGAAGCTTGCTTAAAAGGCTATCATGCCAGACCCTGTCAAAAGCCTTCGAGATATCCAGGGATACGGCAAGCACTTCCCCGTGTTCCTCGATGGCCTTGCTCCAAATGTGTGTGGCATACGCTAAGAGATCCCCAGTAGACCGGTTTCGGCGAAAGCCATATTGCCGGTCACTGAGGAGATCATTTGCTTCCAGGTATGCCAGGAGCCTTTTGTTCAGTACACGTTCCATAGTCTTGCAAAGAATGGACGTGACTGAGATGGGCCTGTAGTTGGCAGGGTCTGCACGACTACCCTTTTTGGGCACAGGCTGCACATTGGCAAGCTTCCAATTTTTCGGCACACTACCAGTCTCTAAAGAGAGGCAAAAAAGTCGCGACAGTACAGGAGCCAACTCAGGCGCACAGGTCCTCAGAACTAAGGCTGGTATCCCATCTGGACCACTGGCTTTGTTCACGTCTAGATTGCGTAACGTCTTACGTACCTCTGTCTGACGGATGCGAATATCCGGCATAACCGCTCCACATCCAGGTAGACTTGGAGGTACAGCATTACCAGCATCTAGACGCGAAGATTCTGCAAAAAGAGACGCGAACAAGTTCGCCTTCTCTTCAGCAGTGTGGGCCAGCGATCCGTCAGGTTTCACCAATGGAGGCAGTGAGGGACGACAGAAGTTCGCTTCAACCGACTTAGCCAGGGACCAAAATGCTTTACTTCCAGCAGGGTAAGAAGCAACTTTAGTCCCAATTCGGCTAATATGATCGAAGCGAGCCTTCTTAAGAGCCTTTTTGCAGGATTTGGCAGCCTTGTTAAAGGCTCTCTTCTTAACGCGTTCATCCTTGGCTTTACAATTAAAATAATTTTTTCGCCTCTCAATGCCAACTGGACATTAGGTCATTGTCCGCTAAATCAAATCAAAGCAAAAAATAAATCTTCCGTTGTAAACAATAGGTACTTAAAAATGGCAAAAAAAGAATCGTAATCCATGTTATATTCTTCTGAGTACACATATAATAATTGTCCTCCACACGTCTTTTATTTCACACCTTTTTTTATTTCACACGTTTTTTATTTGTATTCAAAAAATATTTTGCAAACACTACATGCCTAACGAGGCTTTTGAAATATTCTCAACAATAAATCATTGCATTACAAAGTGTTTTAAAGAGAACCGAGCTACCGAATAAAATATATGACAACTAAATGACCCCGGATAACGATCGCGGTACACACTAAATTACACTTTTTTTGTAAATCGAACCACCGACAAAATTCTTTCCTTATACGTACAGTCAATCTGTATAACTCAGAGTTCTCTGAAAATGTGGACCTATTTACGATGAAGCAGAATAAATTTAAAGCTATGTATAATGATCAGTTCTTTACCAATTAAAATTTTACTTATAATATTATCCATTTCTTTACTCTAGCATTTATATTTCTTGGTTTTATGTGGCATTTGTTTACCTTTTACTTTTTATTCTCGTTGTACCTAACTATCTGTTGTATAATTATAATAACGATAGTTTTGTAGTTTTGTAGCATGTTACAGCAGGATTCACATTTATACATACATATTGTTTCATAAGCGGAAACTATTTAGGCTTTTAAGTATCCATTACCTTGTAACTATTGTATTTAGTGAAAGCTGCTTGTTTTCCCTGTAGAATAAAAAAAAAAAATTAAAAAAAAAAAAAAAAATGCCCTTGCGTTTGATCGCTAATGTTAAATGACTATGCGGTCGATGGTAAATAACGCTAAGGGTGTTTTCTGTCGTATGCGGGTGTAGGTGCGGATTACATTTAAAACCGGGAACGTTAGGAGATCTCGCTTACTTCATTATCAGCCTTTTACGCTCACACTTGGGATACCGGCCTTTTCTCAGAGAGAGGTATGGGCCATAATCCACCACGCGGGCCCAGTGCGGCTTGGTGGATGTCGCATCTCCTCGAAATTTGTGGTTCTTGAACATACCGGTTTCTACACGATGTTTTCCTTCGCCGTTTCAGAGCGAGTGCGAATAATCCGCAAATAACTTGGTATAAGTCATTGTTGCGGGCCGAGTCGAGGTTCGCAACTGTGGTGCGTCGGATTGAAAGTCGCACAGGTTCCCGCTCGGCCACCCTCGCTTACTTAGGTGTTAGGTAGCTCACAGCCGCTGTGGTGTATTTGATGGACTTATACGCGTTAGGGTTGCGGGTTCGATTCCTGCAACAGTACAAAAGGTCTGTATACGCTTAAAAAACGTACCGTGTAAAAAGACTATTACTTAGACCCCGTATCAGGGTGATGTGGGTCCATAATCTTAGTTCCCGATTCCCTAGGTACAGTTAATAATAGTTAGGAGAGTATATGTATGTGATTGTGGGCATTATTGTGATAATTGAATTGAACATAGTAACCATATAATTTTGTTTACAGATGCGATTGCATAGCGACATCGCTTCGTCAAGGCGCTAAGACAATCACGACGTTCGAGATCCTTCCGGAGCCAAAGACAACTAGAGGACAGGACAACCCCTGGCCGCAGTGGCCAAGGACTTTCAGGTACAACAATGAAACGTTTTTTTAAAGGGTTTCTAAGAATTTATAATAAGTAAGATAAGCGGCCTTATCGGCTAATAACAATAGTCTTCATTACAACTCCAACCAAATAACACCAGGTCACTTGTCTTTGGTTGGAAGGAATGGGGAGAATTCTCGCCATTTATCGCCCTTAGTGGCGCTGTTGTAGGTGGAGACCTGTCGTCATCTGGTGACGATTTTTGGAACTACTGAAATGGAGAGAATTCTCGATATTTAACCCACTTGTTGGCGCTGTTGTAGAAAAATAATTAGGGTTCCGCGCAAAAAAAATAAGAACCATGAAATCCAAAATCTCCGCGCGGATGAAACCGCGGGGCAGCAGCTAGTTCAGTATAAAAATAAACTAATAGATCTCCAAATTAGTATCATAATAAACTACGCAGATGCAATGGTAAAAACCACCAACGCGCAACCACATGATCTTTACCTGCGTTTTTTACACATGACATAATGTAATGCGCGTCCTGAGTTTTTATGCAAAGTTCACACTTAGAATACCCGACGTTTGAATTTACAATTCTATTGTAGCGAATATTTTTCATTTTCCACTTATTTTCTGCAATGTTTCATTCGCAATCCATTGTTTTAGAGTTTGTTTTTTTAACATACATTCAAAATTGTTTTTTTTCTACCGTGCAGAGTCGACTACGGTCACGAGGAGGTTAAGGTGAAGTTTGGAAATGACCCGCGGAAATTCTCGACGCTCACAAAGGAGTTTTTGGATGACGGTATGTGACCTTGTTGAAATGTGTTAGTGGTTAATGTATGTTAGATCTACTAATCCTACTATTATAAACGCGAAAGTTTGTGAGGATGGATGGATGTATGGATGGAGGGGTGTTTGTCACTCTTACACCCAAAAATTGAACGAATTTTGATGAAAATTTACAGTAATATAGCTTAATACCCAATTACTCACGGTAACGAGCGCAATGCAGAGCCGCACAGGTGTTTGTTTTGAAAGTTCTGATTGGTAATTCAATTGTTATGGCCTCATGGGCTTGCGTTATGCTTACCATCAAGCAAACGGCCCGCTCATTTCGTTACCCAATAGCATAAAAACATGCGTCAGGGCCTATGTATGTGTATCATGTATTATGATTATTATGATTATCGTTAGGTGTTATTAATACACTAGGTGGTAGGACTAACTCTTCTGCGAGTGTCCGTCTGGGTTGGTACCACCGCTTTGTGAGTGAAGTCTGTCGCCAAGCAGTAATGTGTAAGCATTACTGTGTTCCGGTTTGATGAGCAGAGTAGCCAGTGAAATTACTGGGCTTATGAGACTTAATACCTAATGTCTCAGGGTAACGAGCGCAATGCAGTGCTGCGCAGGCCTATAGTGGCACTGCAATTGTTATGGGCCGGCGTTACGCTCACCATCAGACAAATGACCGGCTCGTCTAGTTACCGTAAAAAAAAAATGATTCCGTCAACAGGTGAAGGCAACGTGTGCGGAGTGTCGGCGGTGGAAGTGGAATGGACACGCGGCGCGGGCGGCCGCTGGGAGATGCAAGAAGTGCCCGGGACGCAGAAGATATTCAAAGCAGAGCTGGTGCTGCTGGCGATGGGCTTCCTCGGGCCCGAGAGATACGTCGCCAACCAGCTCGGTGAGTCACTCCTAACACTTGGTGACACAAGCTAAAAGGGCCAAACAACTACAGACCTAAGGCGTAAAATCTTAGATATTTTATGTACACAAAGGGGTTGACAGAACAAAGTTATAGATGGCGAATGGCAATGCAATTGTTATTAGCAGGCGTGACGATTCACATCAGAGAAATGCGTAAAAAATACTACCAAGTTACCAAAGTTGCAATACTATATAGCTGCTTCCTAAATTTTGAAAGAAAGAAAGAAAGAAAACATTTATTCGTGACAATTTGTGAAATACAACCTTTACAAATAGAACGGGGAAAAAACAACCAACTGTCACAAATCGGCCCCAACTCAGCATAATGTTGGTCATTTGACCAACGCTGGTCTTCCGTTGGCACCGTTTGGGTGACATCACTATTGTACAATGGAATTATAAAATAACACTAAACAAAAATAATTATTGTGGTACAAATCAGACCATAGAATAGTAGTAGATATCATAATAGGGAGTTTTGGGAGTTTATTACATTTTATATTTGACTTTGTCCACAGATCTGCCTCTGGATGCTCGCAGCAACATTGAGACGGACAAGACTAACATCTACAAAACACCAGTCAATAACGTTTTCGCAGCTGGAGGTAACTTACTATCGATACCTAGTTAAAACTTACTGCTATTTTAATTATTGTAAGTGGGAATTTGGCCACGCTTATTTTATCTTTTTTTTTTCTGAATTGGGGGTTTATTTGATGACCAGCAACGAGCGTTTTGGGCACTTTATGATGAAAAAATAATTTTAAATTAAATAAAAGCTACATTTCAATTCTGACCAAATGCACCCAATTCATGCGCTCAACTTCAACATGATTTTCAGCTGGAAGACTTTAACAACTGGACGAATTAACACTTTTAACGTCTAGCGTTATTATATACTAGCTGCTGCCCGCGGTTTTACCCGCGTGTAGATATTGGAATTCATGGGTGTTATTTTTTTGCGCGGAACCCTAATTCTTTTTCTAAAATAAAAGTAGCTTAAGTTACTCCTTATAACATCAGTTGTCTGCCAGTGAAAGTCCCGTCAAAATCGGCCCAACCGTCTCAGAGATTACCCGGAACAAACAGACAGACACAAATTTAAAAATTGTTTTTTTTTATAGGTACCGTATATACTTTCATATGCATTTAGTAAAAAGCTGTTATTTTGATATTACAAACAGACACTTCAATTTTATTTATTTGTATAAATATCACAAAACCTAGTAGTTTTCTTCTGTTTGACTCCACGTTTAAACTTTTAGCTGACCAATTCCTCCCGTATATCATTGAAACATTTTCCTCAGATTGTCGCCGCGGCCAATCGCTTGTCGTTTGGGCGATATCAGAAGGCAGACAGGCGGCGCGGGCGGTTGACACCTATCTTTTCGGCAAGTCATCGCTGCCCGGCCCCGGAGGCGTCATCTACGACCATTGAACCACCACCACCACCTGGCGCTGCACCACACTAGTAATGCGACCAACCCTTGCGGGGGGAACAATCCTGTGAAATATTGATACACTAACCCCTGAGTTGAAGAGCAAAAACGCCGTGATAAACGGCGTACTTTACACTGACTAAACATTCAAACTGGTACAATGGGGAGGCACAGGCAGAGCTAATCTCAGATGGCGCCACCATCGCTGGTACTTGTCATTGCTGTTTACTTTGAGGGTTAACGAATTATACTATAACCAGTAAACATGCTCGCGTCTTTAAAATCATTAGATTTGAAATGGTCACTATAGAACCTAGAAGAATAATTTTTGATGAGCAATGCTTTGATCCACAATTTCCGTTTTTTCTCGTCAGAAGGGAAACGCGTGTACCTTAATTTTACACTGAATTGCACTTTACAGAGGCATATTTTATTGCAAAGACGATTTTTTGTTCACTTACTAAAATTTTATAATGAAGTTTGATAATGAAACCACCAGCGATAATGCGCCACCTAGCGGGATAAGTAAGCGGTGTGGGTCCCCACTGCGTGTCAGGCAGTCTCGGTTTTGTGTTGGTAATAGTAATACGATTCCGACTATGTGAATATAGACATTGGCCATAAGAGCCCATAAGAGAAACTCGTCAAAGCTGCCCGTGGCTAAAAATAGAACTAACTTCACACCGGTTATTTAACGCCATCTATCGGCCTGCCCGGTGTCTTCATTTTTGTTTAGAAAAGAGTCTGCGTTATTACTACTGTTGTATAGTATCTAGTTGCTTTTACTGAGGTTGTACGCTCGTACTGACGCTTTAGAGGTTTTTTAGATTAGAAGAAATTAAAAGAATCAAATGAGATTTTGAGATACTGTTGGTGACGGCAAAACAGGAGTATTTTTGACGCACAGCAAAGGAACCAAAGATTGAATAAAAAAAATGGTAACTAAAAATTAAACAGTTCCTTATTTTAGTATTAGTAGGAACAGCAGAATCGAAATATTCAGCCTGCGATCACCAACATGTTCGAAAACGACTTAATTATCTAGATTATTAGTACTAAATGCCTACCTTAGTATCATAGAGGCATTTTAGCGCAAATACTATTGAACGAGATGTAGAAACGTTACATTAAATCTTATTTATAAAGCGTTTGAGAAGTCCATTTAAGCTTAAAATTCAAATTGCGCATAAAACAATATGTATTATCTGATATAATATGTAATAAAAACATTCGAAAATATAATATTTGAATGTTCGTAAGGAGTTTATGGCTAGTCCCGTTGCCATATTGTATATTTTTAATATAATAGTAACAGTGCTACATTCTGTCTGTGTATATCATACATTTTAGATCTTATTTACTTTAAGAAATGTTTACCGTTTGATAAAATCATATTTTATATAATTTTGTCACATTCCGATTCGAGATAGTTTTTGTGTTGTTTGTTGTCAACAAATATTTGCGAACGTGCGATACATCTCGAACCCAAATGTTAACATTGTTCGCCACAGTGATCTCTCAAGAGCTATTTTGTATTCGGTATTCGTTGAATTGACTGTTTGTTCATATTACGAATTACGTAAAGGCTAGGTTTAAGAAAACACCTTGTAAACGCATTCTGGGCTGGTTTTATTTTCATAAATAACGGTTGGTGACAACACTCTCTTGTAACAACTCGCTTGCGCGTGTTAACTTTTCTAGTGGCGCCATCTAGTTTCATTCGATACAAATGTGTGATGACGCCACTTGGGGTTTGACAATTGAGCTTGAACATATCGCCCACCAAGGACATTATGTGAGAATGTCCTTTAAAACATATTGTGCTGATAGCTGAACTTATAATGACTGAATATAAATAAATGCTTAAATCTAGTTATCATTTACTGGTAAAATACATAATTTGGAGGTTGGCCTTTTCAAAATGGAGGATTTAGTGCGCAATGTGACTACCCGGGTAACATTATCGGATCCAGGATGCTTCTGGATTACGCGACCAAGGAGCCACTGACCTGGTGGGAGATCGTCTTCCTTAATTAAAACTGTCCCCTAACATAGGCTCTGGAGTTTGACGTGACCACTTATAACGTTGCATTAGCGTTACCAAATACTCTTGCGACCAACGTTTCCAAAAGCACTGCAAAGTTTTTTGAACAAGCTGCCACCTTGACAGTAAATTCAAGTTGCTCGATGAGGCATAAGTTACATCTGGCACATTGACTAATGTTTCACCCACTAAAAGGTGACCAGGGGTCAGTGGTAGGGGTTCATTGGGGTCGTCGCTGTAAACTGTAGTCATCGGCCTAGAGTTGAGACAAGCTTCGATTGTCGTTGCTGTCCAGGCATGTATCATGTCTTTTTGAACATTTAAGACCGCTGCTGTTCCCGCTCCAAACGAGGTATGCTCACCTGCTTAACGGGTGCTACTCTGGTTTTAGCGACCACAAGTGAAGTTTTGACAGAGTTTTCCTTATCAACGATGCGAATGTAAACTACAGCTGAAAACGCGCAGCGGGAGGCGTCACTGAAGCCATGCAGTTCTACATTATGATCGGTGTTCTTAGTGCCAAGCCAGCGTGGGATTTGTACCTTTGGAAATTCCGTCCATTCTGCACGATAAGTATTCCATTCTTCCTTTAATACCTCAGATATCGGTTCATCCCAGCTTACACCGGTCAACCATAGCTTTTGAATAAACATTTTGGCCAGAACCACGCTTGGTGCGACCCAACCTAACGGGTCGAAAAGTCTTGCAATTTCTGATACTATTTTTCTTTTTGTTTCAGGTCCTGTCGTCGGGGAGAGCTGCACTGCGTATTTGAAAAAGTCTCCGCTTCTGCTCCAGGTAAGTCCCAAAACTTTAATCGTACTATCCAATTTGATTTCTACTTCATCATTTTGTGTGTTCTTTTCTTTTTCTTTTATCTCTTTTGTCCTAGTTTCCGTTTGCTTTCTAGTTTCTATTTGCTTTAGAAGATCTTTATCATTGCTGTTCCATTTCTGTAACTCGAATCCTCCTTGACCTAATAATTCTTGCATCTGTTTAAAGATTTCTAATCCTTCCTGAACTGTAGCACAGCCTGTCATCAGAGCGTCCATGTAGAAGCAATTCAAGACGCGTTCCTTAGCAAGTGAATATTGAGCTTCACCATCATATGCAACCTGATGCAGTGTTCTAACTGCCAAGTACGGAGCTGCTGCAGTCCCAAAAGTGACGGTAAGAAGTTCATAATCCTTAATTTCCTCTTTAGGGTCTTCTCTCCACACAATGCGTTGATACATGTTGGCATCAGATTCGGTAACCAGCACTTGGCGGTACATTTTAACGATGTCTGCGACCAATGCGATGGGATATGTTCTCCAACGCAACACAATGTGTCGAAGATCCGCTTGTAGAGTTGGTCCCACCATCAAGGCATCGTTGAGAGACACTCCAAGCTTGTTCGGTTCCGACGCATTGAACACGACTCTAACTCGTGTGGTAGATTTATCTTCCCTGATAACGGCATGATGTGGTAAGTAGACAGCTTCTTTCTTTTTATTATCACTGTTACCCACAGGTCTCATATGTCCCAAGAGTAAGTATTCCTTTAGAACATTATTATATCTTAATTGTGGATCAGAATCTTTGTTTAATCTTCCTTCTAATGCTTTTAGTCTTTTTACAGATATTTCCCTGGAATCGCCTTCCTTGCAGCGTGGATTCTCGTCACGAAATGGTAAGTTTACTACATATCGTCCTTCTTCTGTCATTTTAGTAGTATCTTTATATATCTCTTCACATCTTTCTTCATCATTAGTGAGGATTTTCTTCTCACTATAAAATGTGCTCTCTTCTATCTCCCAAAACTTTTTCAACATTTCATTTTCATCAACGTGAGCATGCATAACGCTAACTCTTCTTGTGTCTTCATCTGCTCTTTCTATGTCCTTGCTTATAGCACCTGAAAGAATCCACCCTAAAGTGGTGCTCTGTGCAATTAGTGAACCATTAGAACACTTCTTCATTCCTTCCTTTATTATGGTGCCATAAACATCTGCACCCAACAAGATATCAATTTTATTAGGTACATTGTACTGCGGATCTGCTAACTGCAGATGATCTAATTCTACCCACTTTATGACGTCTATCTTCTGCTCTGGAAGATAGGCCGTGATCTTGCTTAAAACATAAGCTTCTACTTCAAGCTTAAAGTTTGGATCCACACGTGATTGTAAATGAACTCGAACTTTATACTGAGCCCGCATGGTTTTATCATTAGATAATCCTGAAATAATTCCATTCGCTGGAATCTTCTTAAGTCGAAGCTGCTGAACTGTTGCCTCTGTAATGAAGCACGCCTGCGAGCCTTGATCTATTAATGCACGTACTAACAAATGTTCACCATTTCTGGATTTGGCATTTAGTAGCGCGGTGGCTAGTAAAACCTGCTTGGGTTTCGAAACCTGACCTGTAGAAAGGCAAGCTACGATTGGCTGTTCAGAATCCGAACGAGCAGCATCACTCGGCTCTTGATGAGAGCTGGTAACGCGCTCTTTGTCCTGTTGCTCATTGTTGCTCAAGTGCAGTAGGGTATGGTGCCTTTTCTGACATATCCTACAGGTGGACGCCTTTTTGCAATCATAGGATATGTGATTACTGCCGAGACAATTGAAACAAATGTTGTTGTTTGCAACGAATTCCCGTCTATGGCTAACAGTTTGCTGTGAAAACTTCTTGCAGAAACACATTTTGTGTTTAAGTGAACAATACTCGCACTTGATCGAAGAAGTGTTGGTAGCTAGCATAACTTTAGTATTTTGTACATGTGGTTTATTGTACTGAGTGTACCTGCGTGGTTCAACAAATTCCAATGCCCTGAAACGTGTTTCAATAAAAGATTTGAACTGCTCAATAGTTGGTAAAGACTCATCGCCTGAAATGAACAATTCCCACTGCTTACGAGTTTCTGTGTCTAATTTATCTGCGACAACATGGATAACTATAATGTCCCAGGTACTCACATTGATGCCTAAATTATTTAAAGCACATAAACAATCTATTGTAGTGTCTAACAATTCCTTTAAAGCAGATGCGGATTCAGAATTAATCCGACGCTGACTGAACAATCGCTTCAATATACAATTTGACAGGTATTTCTTATTATCATATCGCTTTTCTAATATAGACCAACACTCGACATAATTAGCATCAGTTACAGGTGTATGTCTAACGAGCTGAGCTGCCTCACCACTGAGATGACCTTTCAGGTAATGTAGTTTCTGCACATTATCAAGAGATTCATTTCTGTGAACAAGCGATAAAAACAAATCCCGGAACGTAGACCATTCCAAATACTGACCCGAAAAGATAGGTATTGAAATTCTAGGTAACTTAACTGTGGACTGCTTGTCAGACGTTGTCGCGGAAGGCTGGTGTTGCGGCTTCTCAACTTTACAAACCAATTTATTTTTAACAGTTTTCATAAGAGATTTATAGGCAATGTATGTGTCCTCAGTTTTATCATAAGTTTCTGCATGTACATAAATAGATGAATTTAACTCTTCCAATTTACAGCTTTCATATAACTTTTTATGATTTTCTACAAATGACTGCCAATTATTTTCTAATATTTCTAATCTTGTCTCTAAATATTCAACAGTTATACGATCTTTAGAACTTTTCTTATAATTACTAAAACCTTTTTCTATTACGTTCTGTATCTCACATTGCAAGTTAATTATTCTATCCATAGTTTACAAGTTGTTGTTCGAACAATTTTACACAAAAAAAAACACTTAGAATAATTTTACTAAGTTAAAATCTCGAAAATTTTACAAGTGTTTTGCACTTCGGACCGAAATCGGGCATAGGTTCCCCGTATGTTACGTTTTACACAAATTATTCTAAGTCCCAAACGAATGCATGCAAATTATTCTAAGTCCAAAATAAAGTTAAAAATTTTACAAGTCCATAAATTTTCAAAATTCTTCTAAGTTAATTTAACCAAACACTTTAAGTTCAAAATTGCTTGATATAATATTCAAATGTACTCACAGTTTGTCCTGGCACTTACGACACTTCACATTTACGAATGCTTGATCAATATTTCCTGTCAGTCCCAGACTGATCGACTGATGTGTTCCAAATCCTGGAAAGGATGTCACGCGTGGCTTCCTTAGCGCGCTGGTGACGATCACCAAGTTGGAGCTGACTCTGCTCACCAGCTTGCTCTGATGAGCTGGTTTGAGCAAGAGCTGTTCTTCCACCACTGCTTGGCTGCTAACTCCGCGTGGCGGATGATAGCTTCCGAAGCTAGTGCCGCGTACTCTTGCTGCAGCAATCCACTGCGAGTACGGGGGAGCGGGGAGGGGGTGTACGGTCAACTTCAGACCGTTGAACTAATTAAAGTGGCCTGAGCGTACGTATCCGAGCTCGTAGGACCTATGTTCATATTACGAATTACGTAAAGGCTAGGTTTAAGAAAACACCTTGTAAACGCATTCTGGGCTGGTTTTATTTTCATAAATAACGGTTGGTGACAACACTCTCTTGTAACAACTCGCTTGCGCGTGTTAACTTTTCTAGTGGCGCCATCTAGTTTCATTCGATACAAATGTGTGATGACGCCACTTGGGGTTTGACAATTGAGCTTGAACACTGTTTTTAATGTTATTAATTATTTTTTTAGATTATTATTTTGACTTTTAGTCAGTATTTTGAAGTTTTCAAAAAATATTACTTTTGTTGGAATTTAAACCGCGTACATCTTGTTTAGTCTTTATTTCTTTGATTTATACATACTTTATGCTAACGATCGGTACAAAATACAATACAAGGACAATTGGATATAACAAAATTTAATGTTATTTACTAAAATATTATTCAAAGAGTAAATAGAAACCTACTGCATATTATTTGGTTTTCTGTAATTATTCAAACAGTATGGGTACTTACGTTACGTAAAAATGAATATTTGATTATCTGTTTTATAATGAACGCCTGATCTCTAGAATCTAGATTCTAAAGTCTGCACCAGTTGTAGCGTAGAATTTAAATACTTCATAATCAGAATATTAAGTATTAATTCATAGACATAAAATCTTTGACGTAGTAGGTACCCATACTCTATTATTATTGTACTGTTGCATATTTTTATAATTTCACATAAATTAAATTGTATCCATATTACCAATGTGTCAAAACACACTAAAATTTTAATTACTTTACACATTGTTATACGTGTTTAACTGTGATGTAAGTTGTATGTTACAGTAATGAGATTAATTTATTTAAATAAGAATATAATTCATTGCCTACCGTACGTAGAAGTTCCTAACTATTATTTTAACGAAACGTGTATCTTCAAGGTGATAGAAAAGTCATATGATATGTTTAGTGTAAGTTTTTCAACAAGTTAACGTTCTACTGTAATCGCGTTTACGCGGATTTTGTATGAAAAAATGTACAGTGCCCCTAGCGGCGCGTTCATGAACCAACATCTAGCATACTTTTAGTACGGCGTTTACTCGAGAACGCGTTTGTCGCGTAATTTGATTAAACGAAACTCACACTCTGCTTTAGTAATTGAACTCAGCAAAAACTATAAGGGTCTGACCGCAAAAAAATTAAACACACGTTAAACCTGTCTAAATCACTGTTTAACGCCTAAACATGACTTAGTCGCACGATTAAATATCAGCAACCACAAATCCTGATTTAAGCAGTGTCTAACCGTTGTCTAACACATTTCTGTTGTGACATTTCTAATTATTTTTGACGTTTATCTTTAGACGCGGTCTAGGTCAACAGGCGACTAAAAATGCTTTTTTTGTGGTAACGCTAATGTGCATCATTGACACGAGGAAAAAGAAGTCACTTCAAATGAGAACAGATCAAATGCTTAGCTAGATAAAGTTAAATATGAATTAATTATTATGTACTACCTACTTCATTTACATTTTACTACACATTTATTCAATGAAATTGTATACATTTTTTTGTATTTATTTGGCACCTTGAAGAAACTCTGTAACCTACCTAAGTACTATGATTTTATATTCTAAGTTTTATTTAGTTTTAAGATTGTAATGTGTCAAACATATTGTATTAAATGTGTTTTACCCAAAAAAAAAAGAAAATCATAAATCATTATGATTTGTTTGTTCGTGTTCGCCTACTAAAAACCGTTAGTATTTAATGTTTAAGATCATGTCAATTAACTAATAACGGAAACCTAAATATGTCGTACAAACAAATAGTAGTTCAATATGCTTATCACGAAACGAATTCCATGCCAAAATTTATTCTACCCATTTATTGAGAAAATCTTAAATACTCCTTCATATACGAAATGTTTTAAAAGTTATATTATAGATGTTGAATAGTTTGAAATGTATTATGCAGTTGTAGTTGTGTTGAAATTGTGAGCTACAATATGATATGATTGACAATAATTAAATATTTATTCGTATGGAAACCATGTATGGAATGTTGTAGTAAATGGAGAAATAAATGATAACAGCACATTGTTTTGTATTTTTTTCTAATTAGTTTTAAAATGAAATCGGGGCTCATTCACGTTACTAACCCAGAATTATAAACAAGAGAAAAGTTATATACCTACAAATAGTTTACACGCTCATACCCCTGCACTAGGATTCCCTATGTTGCGGGTGTCATGGACTGGCACCAAGATCTGAGATAAAACTATGCTCGTCACAGAGTTTGTTCCGTCCGGGAATCGCATCCGGGCCCCATTGCTTTGAGGGCAGGGTTACAACCAAATTCGCCACCGAGCAGTCTACAATAATGCATTGCGAGTTCAAATGCCAAATTTCATTCCTTTCACTTTTTTTTACGTTATTTGGTAACGAGACGAGCTGGTCGTTTGTCTGATGGTAAGCAAAACGGCCGGCATTGAAACGCAAAGGCCTGCGCAGCACTGCAGTGCACTCGTTACCCTGAGACATTAGGTATTAAGTCTCGTAAGCCCAGTAATTTCACTGGCTACTCTGCTCCTCAAACCGGAATAATGCTTGCACATTACTGCTTGGCGGCTGATTTTACGAGCAAAACGATGGTAACAAACCAAACGGACACTCGCAGAAGAGTTAGTCCTACCACTAACGTGTCCTACCTTACTCATGTGGCATACCCACATACCTTACGTGCTCTGCACAGACACTGGTAAAGTCCAGTACCTACATTTATGTAAAAACGTAACGTCTTTATCTTTTGATATAACTTCACTTCAGTTCACAATGAATTTTACCCTACCATAGCCCTTGTAAAATAAACAATCAACCATATCAGCTTACAAAAGTACCAATCATTTTCATGGCTAATAAATATTCCAATGAAAATCTAAATCCGCCCGACAACTAATTTCACTTCAGGTACAGAATACATAACAGCACACTTGTTTATGCGTGGCGAGTTTGTAAGGCCCCTCTTACTCAGTCATAAGAAAAGTGTTTCCTTTCAACCCCTTTCTCAAGTTCATTCAAACAGAAAATATGAGGCGACGGTGTCTTACACACGATTTGCTATGCGTGCATAATTATGTCACAATTATTTAGTAAGTATTCGCAGTATTCGCGATGTAATGTAAGGAGACTTTGAATAATTTACCTATTATGAATTCTCAATTTAGGTTCAGTCAGGTTTGGAACATTGCGGAGAAAGTTTGGGATCTTCATTAGTGAAACGGAGTACCTACCTACATAATTGTAAGTAGGTGCCTAATATATTAAGAACTAGCTTCTGCCTGCGGTTTTTACCCGCGTTCCCACAAGAACCGTGCATTCTTTCAGGATAAAAAGTAGCCTATGTTACTCTCCGGTCCACAAACCATATCTATACCAAAAATCACGTCCATCCGTTGCTCCGTTATTGCGTGAAAGAAGGACAAACCAACAAACACACTTTCGCATTTATAATTTATTAGTATGGATTAGATAAATGTAAAAGAAAGCTTACCTATGACTGGCTATGACGCTTTAAAAAACCAATAGTTTGGAACTTAAGAGGCTGCTACATGCCATACTTTCCATACAAACGCTCGTACGTGATTATAGTGTCCTAATACATTTTTCTTTAGATGTTTTGAGCAAATAGGTATCATTTGCTCTATATCTAGGATTTTGTGGGAGCAAAAATGTAAAATTTTGAGATTCTATTCTGTGGCTAAACTAAAAGAATGCGTGATGATAATATATGATAGTTCATAAACACGGCTCTAGGCTAAATCTGCCTAAACACTGCCACTGTATGTTGCAAAACTCGCACAAGGCCCTCTGATTAGTACCTACTCGCCCTTCAGCTGTGGGATGTGGCCAATCAGTACTGCTGCCCTAAGAAGAGCGCAATATAAAAAACAGACCTATAGCCCTAATATACTTTTAATGCAATAATCATGCCCTTACGCCCCTTACTGGCCTTCTCCCATTTTTTGGGGGTCGGCTGAGTGCTTCCAAAAGTACTTCATCAGATTTTTGGCATTTTTTTACAGCCGGCCGCTATGCCGTCGGCTGGCCGGCCTGACACCAACCCTCCTGGGAATGTTATTGTTGTCAATGGTTTGCCAATCACCACGTGGGTGGCCCAATGTGGAACTCCACCCCTTGGTGGTGTGTGCACTGGATCTTAAAAACTCTCTAAGTCGCATTTCTCCTTTCAGCATGTACTGGAAGCATTTCTCTTAGAAAGCAATATTGGTTAATTTTTTTTCAGGTACAATGAAAATAAAGGAAAATGCAGCAGCCCTATGCGCAACTCCAAACGAAAAATTTTTCTCTCAATGCGGATTTTATTTGCAAGATGCAAATTTGTCTAAAATTATAGACTATATGTATAAGCCAAAAGACTCTTCGAGTTTGGCCGTTACCAGAATATTATTTGGTAAGCAACTATACGTATATAAATAAGTACAGTCAGCTGCAATAATTTGTATACACTTACAGATTTTCAAAAGTGAGTAACTAAATGATCTTGCACAAATATAAGTGTGTCTGCCTACTGAGTTACGTAAAACTTATCTCAGGACAGTCTTATTTTCGCAAATCATTTAGCTATAGGTACATTTATATTTTTATTTAAAAAACATAAAATAGGTAACTAACTATAATACCACCGCTTGGGTCGTATCACTCGTGTTGCCGCCAAGCATTAGTGACCATGCATTAGAAAGGTATGTAAGTATTGTGTTTTGGTTTTGAGCAAACTACGTAATCAATGAAACTACTACTCATACCTAAATATGAGACTAAAATAATTGATGTGTCAAGGCAACGAGCCCTGCGTGGTACCTACTACATAGTTAAAATGTTATCTACAATCGTTTTATTATTAAAAAACATTGTTCTCATGTTCAAAAAAAGTAAAATTACAATGATTATAATATTCAAATAAAATAAAGAAACACTTTGCTGAAAGGTACCTATACCTTAATGAAGATGTTTTTTGTTCTCAACTTTGCTGTAGGGCACAACAATTTTGTGGAATTAACCACAATAACAGATCTTAAATTAAAGTAGGTATAAGTACATTAACGAACGGAGTTATTACTTGATGTTATTTTAATATCCAATTTATCTTTATTGTAGGATTAGCGATGCTCTTTGACATTCCCGATGAGCGTGGCGGATCTCAGATGGACCGCCGATGGGGCAACCCTCGTACTTGCCACTTCCCACTCCTGCCATTTCTACAAGCGTTACCTATGCCTCACATGGCTATTGTATACGTTGCTCTATTGTTAGGTATGTACAACCTAAGGCCTATTACTACAAGCTGATAACTTATCAAACGTAGCTGCATTAGCGCCCGCTAGTTTTTAAATATGTTAACCACACGGATATTCAAAAGGGACCGGCCCCCTAGACGATGACCGACGACTTGGATCCAAGAGGCGAGTAGTCGATCCAAGTGGCGCCAATGGGTGGCCTATATTGTTCAACAGTGTACATCTTCCGGCTGATGGTGGTATTCAAAAAAAGTTGCAACGTCAGGCAAACCTCACATGCTCCAATGGCTTGTAAGCGTGCATCACATTTTACACCAGCAAGAAAAATTAACTAACTAGGTATAGATTCGTAGCTACTACACGTACTACACTTGGATTCGTGAGACCCGGGAGGTGAACATGGGGGTGTTTCCACTCGGTGTCGGGCTTCAATCTATCTATTTATCTGAATTCCAGGAGCAGTCGGAATGATGCTCGGCTATAAGTACCGCACCAGTGCGACCATGTTCAGTGCCTGCTACTGGTACCTGTTCCTCATCGAGAAGAGCTTTTGGAACAATCACAGCTACTTGTTCGGGCTTGTGGCCATTTTGCTGACCTGTACAGAAGCTAACTGCTATTGGTGAGTATAAATATATACATATGTGATGCTAATACATACATTCATGCAATCAACATATTATACTATTTTTACTTTATTCTGGTTTATTTCATAAATAATAAAACGGATTTAAAAATTTTCTAAGACGAGTATGAGACGGCAGCACTGACACTCAGACTAAAAACATAACATTGTGAATTTTAATAATTTTTAAAACAGTCTTCCCGAGGCCACTGATAATGTCAAGGGCCGCCGAAAGTGCCCAAACGTCGGAAAGTCAATTGGAGTCCATACACCTAGGTGCGAACACCTGATGTGCGATGAAGAGAAATTTCATCAAGTTCACAATCACTCTAATTCAATCGCTCCTTAGAATGATGGTCCAATTTCGAGCACGGATGGATCGTTGTATCAGCCACACACGCAGAGTTGAAACGTCGGATTTGCAACGTTTGGAAATCCATATTTCTATCACTCCACGTTATCTATCTGTGATTTCCCACAAATGAACGGTTTTTGGAGCGTAGAAAGTTGCGAAGTGGAGTGTTCGTGTTTGGGGGCTTTCGCAGAATTTTAAGTTAGTTTAATTTTAATTTATACTATGTATAAATCTAGTACGTATTATGTTTAGACGGCTCCGTAGCTAAGTTGGTAGTAACCCTGCCTGCAAAGCGAGGGTCCCGGGTTCGATTCCCGGCCGGGCCAGATTTTGTGTAAGCATAAAGTTTGTTCTCGGGTCTTGGATGTTTGTGATGTGTATCTGTGTGCGTCCATGCCACCTGCGACACAGGGAATCCTATGAGTGTAAGCGATGTTTTTAGTTACATATTATTTATCGTGCAACGACGACGCTTTCGCACTAACGTTCGTAGCGATACGTGTATATTCTGCGGCAATACGATTATGTCGATCATTAGGTACAGTATGTATATATGATCATTCTTTCGCACTAGTGTTCATCGCGTAGATATTCTTTCGCAGAGTAATTCTTCGAAGCATCGATCACATTGATCCTTCGCCGCAAGTTAGGAGTTCGAAATAGGTTACGGGGCCAGTAAAATTATGTGAAACAGGTACTATGGTAGGTAGTAGGTGGTAAGCAGACTGCCTCAGCTAGCTCTAGGCTTATACCTCTTACGTTGTTCATAACTGAATTTGCAGGTCGATTGACGCTCGTCGAGATCCGTCCAAGTTGAAAACAACAGTCCCTTACTGGAACTACTTTATTCTCAAGTACCAGTTCTTCATCCTCTACTTCATGGCGGGAATGAAGAAGGGAACAGCGGAGTGGCTCACCGGGTACTCTGTCCCGAACTTAAGCGAGCATTGGGTGTTTGAGCCTTTCAAGTAAGTAGCCAGTAGGTAGATACCTACTACAGTACAAGATCTAGATAGATAGAGAGCAAGGCCTAGAGCAAGAGGAGCGGACGCTCAAGGCTCCAAGTGGCAAGGGGGCGCCAAATTGTGAATAGAAAGAAAAATCTTTACATATCGGAACAGCGGCGCGAGTACGGATCTTTTCGATAAAAAAAAATCGATAAAATTGACAGTTAAAATCGATAAAACCCACTTTATCGATTTTAACTGTCAATTTTATCGAATAAAACCCACTTTATCGATTTTAACTGTCAATTTTATCGAATTTTATCTATCGAAAAGATCCGTACTCGCGCCGCAGGGCTAGGGCCGGCGCTGTACTGTACAATTAGCTACAATTCGCTTCTTGACTGCTATAGCATTTATTACACTTGAAAAAAAATTGAAATATGAATATTATTATTAGTTTTTTGAAAATCCGGCTTGCCTATGGAAAAGCATAATGTGTTTATTAAATATCTACTGATGGAATACCGACATACCGTAGGCACAGTTTTACAATCCATGTTGTGAAACTGTGCCGTAGGCATAGATTCTCTAAGGCGTAGAGGACTGGATTATTAGTATTATGTGTATCTTATTTTAAGTTGATATTTCACTCATCAAAGATCTTTGTCCATGTTCTGTGTCCTTATTTGATTAAAGTTATTTGTCAGAAGCTATTAATAAATGTTCTGTGACAGAACAAGAAGCCCATTCCATTCATCCAAGATCTTTGTCCAGGTTCAGAGTCCCATAATCAAGAAACTTATACTATGGGTATAAGTTCCTTGCCCATAATTGATCAAAGTTCTTTGACAGAAGCCTTAGTTTTGCACAGTATTTTGCGTAGTTTGAAAAAATGGAGGAATTTATGTTTTTTATTGGACATTTTAACGACTAATAACAAAAATCATGGGAAAACTCCATTTATGTCAGTTTATGCGTGGGTGACTAATAAACCTTCGTCCACACAGCCAAACAAGCAATAAATCTACGTATACCTACTATGTAGTAGGTATTATTTACATAATTATGTTACCTTCAAAGCGTGGAAAATACACATATCCGCTTATTACGAGACGACTTAAGAATCTCAAAGACACTCAAGAGGACATTTAATTCAGCAAATTAAGTACATGGTGTTATAGGTACCTAACTAAGTAAAAAAAAGGCTCAGGGTGGCACTGCAAAAGCAATCGTGGTGGGCAAATGTGAATTACGTGAAATTTATAATGCACTGCTGGCATTGCATTCGCTATGTTTTTTTTTTGCAAACGTGTAATTTAATTGTTTATTTTGGCTTTTGTTAATAAACGTCGTTTAGTTGAACTACTGTCTTTGTTATTCTTTTACAATTTACGGTCTTACCACAAAAAAGTTAAACACACCCCAAACCTGTGTTAAACAGCGTTTAACTCCTAAACATGCCTTAATAGCGTGTTTAAATAGGAGCAACTATAAATCTAATTTTGAGTATCGTCTAACCATTGTCTAACTTCATCCTGTTGTGACATTTGTAATGATTTTAGACGTTATTTTTAGACAGTGTCTAGCTAAACGGGCGTCTTAAAGTATTTTTATGTGGTAACACGGAATAAGTTTAATTTCGTTGTCGTTTTTACATTTTTTCTTCTAAGTTTTATATCATTTAGGTATCTCAAATTTTCAGGCTGTTCCTCACAGTGACCCAGACGGACTTCCTCGTGGTGCATTTGTTCGTGTTTGTCTTCGATCTGACTATTGCTTTTTGGATGATGTACTCTAAGACCAGAAACGTCGCCATGGTCTTCTGTGCTTTGTTCCATCTTATGAACAGCAGACTGTTTAGTATTGGTAAGTTTAATCTTGGTTACTTATGTTTACATTTTTATAACGAGACCACGTCTCAGTGTTTGTTTGAGCTTATAGGTCTGTTGGCCTCATTAGGTAAAGCTCAAAGTTACAGTGAGCTATGGCGAGGGCTATGCTCGGGGTTTCCCTGCGCGATAAAATCCGAAATGAGAAGATCAACACGAGAACGAAATCACTGACACGACATTGCATAGCTCTCATAATTAGCAAGTTGAAACGGCAATGGGCAGGCCACATCGCTCGCAGAACCGACGACCGATGGCGAAGAAAAGTTCTCGGTTCGTGCCACGAACCGAAAGACGCAACGTAGGCCGGACCCGCCAGATCGTATTTCGGAACTATAGGATCATGAGCTTCTCTGACAAAATTTTGATTCTGCGCCTCCAATGCTTATTTTCTATAAAGAGAAAAGACACAATAACTTTGAAAGTGTCATTCATTTAAAAAATAATTATGACTAAGTATTATATAGGAACAGTATAGTATATAGGAACGGAAACAGTACAACACGAGTTTATTAACGAATTACGCTTCATGAAATCTCTTAAAAGTTTACTCTTCTGGCTTTTGACTGCAAAGTGCACTCCCCTGAAGGCTATACTCCTGGCAGCCTCCGCTTGGTCAGCCCTTAGCTATGACCCTGGCCCACTAGGTGGGCCGACGACCGTCAAAACTGCGGAGATCCGTCGGAAGCAAAGGCGTTTTGTGGTAGAAGCCTTTGTTCAGTAGTGGACGTCTTACGGCTGATGTTGACGAACGACCGTCAAAACTGCGGAGATCCGTCGGAAGCAAAGGCGTTTTGTGGTAGAAGCCTTTGTTCAGTAGTGGACGTCTTACGGCTGATGTTGACGACAATCAAACAAATGACAGTCTGGATTGGCGATTTTAAGTGACATCAATATCACTTCAAAACAAGTGAGGTAGGTCAAACGCTAATCTGTCGGAAACTTAAAATAAAATTAAAAATCACCGTTTATAGATATAGAAGTAAGTATGTAGTTACTTACGTGCCATGCCATATTATCTAATAGGTAGATACTTTTTGATTCTGTGGTGTCTGCATCGAAAAGATATTCCAAATGTTTTGTTACTTTTCAGGAATGTTCCCATGGGTATGCCTAGCGACATTGCCGTTGTTCTATCCATTCGATTGGCCTAAAGTACTATTAGGGAAATTGGAATTCTATCAGACTAAAATTAAGGCACAAATTTGTCGAAATATAAAGCAAATTAGAGCTTGTGCTGCCGATAAAGCTTGTGAATCTATGTTAACAGCCGAAGAGAAAAATAACAGTTGTAATGTTTTGGAATCTACTGACGATGGAACTAAAAATAATCAACAAGTAGAAGAAAGTGCTGAAGTTGATGATGTATTTGATGATTATACGGAAGCTATTGAAGAGGCTAAAGAAGTTTCTGCCACTGATAAGAAAGATGATGAGAAAAAGAACACTGAATGTAACTACAGTAGAAGGAGGCTAACATTGAATCTGATAATTTTCTATGTAATAACTCAAGCATTCTTGCCGTACTCTCATTTTATAACAAAAGTTAGTATTTTGGTACTAGACTTAATTGTTGTGGGTAATAATTAATTAAGTCATAACAAGGGTAGATTTTGTCTAGCCTCTTTTGTCCAACTGCAGGCCAAAAGTCTCCCTTGGGAAAAGAGAAAACATAGGTTAAGAATATAAATAAAGTAATAATAAATCAATTTCAGGGTTACAACAACTGGACAAATGGTCTGTACGGATACTCATGGGATATGATGGTCCACACGTTCCACACCCATGCTGTCATCGTCAAAGTTGTTGACAACGATAGTGGCTCCGAATTCTATGTAGACCCGGAAGCTTACGCTCCTAACGAAAGGTGGATCAGACAAGGAGACATGGTATATCAATACGCTAGATGCCTTAAGGAAAACTTACTCAAGGAAGCGAAGAACTGGAAACATAATATAATATCGGAGAATATATCTATTTACGTTGACGTATGGTGCTCGATGAACGGCAGGTTCACGCAACGTGTCTTCGATTCAAAGGCAGATATTTTGAAAGTAGACTGGTCTCCATTTCGACCCATGTCTTATGTTATGCCACTACTGGATGAGGCTCTGGCGTGGAGGACTGAGTTAGATGCATTGAGAAAACAACATACTCGGAGTAATTACAGCGAAGCAGTGTTTCTAGCTGATTTTCCTGGTAAGTTACTACGTTTGCTAAAATATTGTTTATCACCGATAATTGTGCTTCTGCAAAAGCAACTAATGCCCGTTTTCACCAACAATCCCTAAAAATGAACACCTAAACTCAATTGTGTGACACTTAGCAATGATTTGGTTTTCACCAACGTTTACGGCGGGATACATACTTAAACGCTGAAAGACTCCCTATATATATTCTATGGGTCCGAAAGTCGGTCCCCTATTGAACCCTTAACTAAGGGACGACATTATTCTGGCAAACAGATTGAAAAATTTACGAAATGGAAGGAATTTTTAGCAATTTCTTGGAAAGTATTGAAGCCCTAGAATCTATCGAATTAATACAAAATATAAATTAATTCTATTTTGGTCTGTATGGGAAACAGTCAAATCAATAATTAATACTTTCGACAATAACGGAAATACTTTCACATGTTACCTACTAGCGACCCGCCTGACTTCACCCAGCTTGCCCCCCCCCCCCCCCTCCTTCCTCCGCCCCTGAATTTGCTCCTTTCATAAAAAACTTTTAATAGTGCTTATGCTAAGATTCACAAGTCAGCCAGTACTCAAAAAGAATGTAGGTAGATCTTGTAGGTGACGAGATCTGTTCATGATTTATTCAAGATTATTTCTCTTACAGGTTACGAGCAAGAGAAGTACATTTCTGCAGATCTCAAGAACGTAACCCTAACAATATTAAAAGGTGAAGTAGTTTATGTACCGAAGTACGATAAGTTCCGAAATGGACGATCTTACAAGCTATCGGCTGGAGAACTTGTCCTTTTGGACAGAGAAACATTTCACAAAGTCTTGAACATTGGGGATACACCTGCATACTACATGTATACGTATATAAACAGCACGGAAGCAAATATGACGAATGATTTAGCGATTCCACCAAAACTTCCGATTATTAAGGAATTGATTAACAGATTCACTAAAGTAGCTGTATTTGGTAAACTCTTACTAACAAATGTTGTTCAAAGTGTTTTTTGTTTAACAAAATGTTACACATCCGCATAAAAAAGGGGGAAAAAAATATGTGTAGGAGGATATAAGTACCTATCTAAAGTTAAATCCATGATAAACTATACTTTGTCTTTGTTGTTCTATGTCATTTTTAAATTGAATTGAAAAGAGACAAAACGTAATATAAAAGAGCCACAGTGTTAAACGATGGTTTAGTTAAACTCTGTCTTTGTTGTTCTTTGACAATTTATATTGAATTGTTTTATATTGAATTATATATTAACTATTCAACCGTTTAACACGGTTTAGTTTGAAGTAAATAAGATTATTTAATTATTCATTAAATTATTCGTAAGTATACGAGTAAGTATAATTCCTGTAAGTATTAGAAACGAAACTCCCACTTGATACCTCCCTGTGTCCTGTTCTTTCTGAAAAAAGTCTTTTTTTTATTCAATGCTATTGACTTGAGACCACAGATTTGAGACTGTAAAAAAACCATTTTATAACCAACTAATTACTAAATGCAAGACAGTGATAAATAAAAGTGTTTGAATATGTTTTGAATACCCAGATTAATAATTATACCTAGTGGCTTTTAAATTCCTACCTAAAATATTTAAAATTAATTATGTAGAAAATAGTATATACTTATGCACGTACACACATACTTGTGTTTTATTTATATAAATTAGTTTTTGAAGGAAACAGTTATTTTCTTTAACTTATATAGGTACAGAATTTATTTGAATTGACCTATGTTGTTTGACGGCTCCGTAGCTAAGTTGGTAGTAACCCTGCCTGCAAGGCGAGGGGTCCCGGGTTCGATTCCCGGCCGGGGCAGATTTTGTGTAAGCATGAAGTTTGTTCTCGGGTCTTGGATGTTTGTGATGTGTATCTGTGTATGTCCATGCCACCTGCGACACAGGGAATCCTAGTGCGGGGGTATGAGTGTATAAGCGTTTATGTTTTATGTTTTTATCCAGGAAGGGGATAATTAGAACCCTTGGAAACAGGTACGTCATTCCTAATTTTCAACAAAAAAATTAATTCACTTCAAACGTGAAGTGCGGGGTATTTTATGGAATTGGTGGAATTGTTTAATATGTCTAAAGAGACAGACGAGAACCATCAACAGCCTAAACAAACCACAAATGCAAAGCATAGTCCATATTCAGTACAGTCACAGACTAACTAGATATAGTAGAGAATTACAGATGCTAAACAACAGTTTACTTTAGAAAAATGGATTGTGGTTCATCTTTTTGTTATTTTTAATGAAATTCAAAAATTTGAACATATGTAATAGATAGTAGATATATAATTATGTTATTATGTTTAATAATATATTTTCAGTAGTATACGCTAAAATAATTCACCAACAAGTACTTTTGTGCAAGTACCTACTATCAAATAACAACTAATAAATTTTCGAATAACAAAAACAAATGTTAGCACTTTTAATTTCGCGCCTAAAAAGTTCAGTGAACTCATTTTGTTTGAATGTTGCCATATGAACTGTGGCAAAAGTATCGCATAATTACTAACGCGTCTGTAGTAATTTAATGAATAGGCAATGGTGTTAATATTAATTTGTAATAAAAGTAATTAGGTAATTGAAAGCATACTATGGACTATTAATAAAATATTTTGTATTCAATTCCCATTTTAACTTTATATCCCATTGCTTTGACCACGTTGTTAGTTTACTGCTAACAGCAAGTGAGCCATGAGTGATCAGTCACTAACCTGCCGAGAAAAAATTTTGATACTAATTTAAGGTATTAATTAATATAATTTGATTCGCATGACAGCTGGTTTTTTAGTCACCACCAAATCAAAGTACAAGTTACGATATATTCTTCCGTACCTTTTGACACCATAAAAAATCGGATCTTTATGCTCTTGATGACAGCTGTCAGTTGTCCCCCGACTATAATTAACAAACAGGTATCCCACTGTCAACTGAATTTTTTACTTTCGGTCTTCCATTGTTTTTGGCTGATGTGTCAGTCAGTCAGTAGGTACTTCTTTTGTTAGATGGAATATTGTGACTAAAACAGTATGTAATTTAATTATTAAATGTACACCAACAATAATTTTAATTCAGAATGGCAATACTCTTTTTGAAAGGTGGGGGGTGAAACAAGACGCGGGCGGGGACAGAGCACTAGCAGGCAGGGGTGCGTTTACGAGATCGATGAAAAACTAGGCGTTGTACGATGAACGGCGTCATAAGTTTACGTCAAATGTAGCTCTCAAATTCGATTGAAGTTCTGTCAAAAAGGTATCGAAGTATAGTCTCCACTACTAATTACTACTTAACTATTACTTCTCATTGGTATGGCCGAAGTTGTCGCACTTGTTGTCATTTAACATCTATCCTTTGTAAAACAAAAATGTTGAGAAACCAAAAGAAAATTTGTTGAAGTTAAATCTGAACCAGTCGAAAGTGGAAAACTTGAATCAAACTAAACGTAAATGCACATTTGGTGGTATAAAATTGCTAAAGTGCAGCGGAGGCACAAAACGGGGTGTTTAATTTATCACCAGACTAAATTTTTTCAAGGATAACGCCCGTAAACGCTCTCCTCGTGAGGTGACAGTAAGCTCCTGAGTCCTGTCCTGGCTCCTGTCAAAAATCAAAAGTCAAATAGAAAATGAGGCGAGACTTGGCGTGGCGTGATTCGAAACAAGTTCATTCATCTTTACATCTTCTGCTGTAACGGTGATATAAATTCATACTTGAGCCGACGATGCTTCGTCACCGCGAATAAATAGTCAACGCGACCACGTAGCGCGTTCATTACTCAAATTAATATCTCGAAGATAGCACGCCTTTCCTTGCCGCCCTCGGAAATCGGAATATTGACATTTCAGTCATCTGTGATAAGCGATACCGCGGGTATCCTGTTTAACTTTTAGGTTAAATCGCTCTGTGATGATCAGTGTTACGTTCTAAATAAATCCGCGGGCTGTGCACGTTTTCCCAGTGGCCGGTTAACTGCGAAACATGGAGTCATCAATGACATACAACCTGGACATTACTCCGAATTACTCGTACATTTTCGAATTTGAAAACGATTTTATCCATCATGATTATCGGAAATGGATGACGGAGAATTGGACAGTGGCTTTCTATTATGTGGGGGCTTACATGGCGTTCATTTTTGTCGGGACACATTACATGCAGAGCCGGCCAAGGTGAGTTTTTCAATTATTCATATTAGCAATTTATTTATTGTCCTATTAGTCTGGTTTTAAAACTGCATGAAAGTTACTGATCTGCTAGGCCCAACTGTGAGTAATAAAGTCAAATTTAGATATGTATCTTAGATCCTAGCTCATAAAATCTTACTTATAACTATGTACCAATTTCTAATTACATTTCCTTTATTTACAGTGATATTATTGTAATTTAAGTTATCATCTTAACATGAAATGCAATGAACATAATTATAATAATACATAATACAATACTGATAGGTAGAGGTTATACACATATTTGTTTTTATTAATTAAGAAAAAATATCCTAATTTTGCCACCAAAATATTGTTTGATTATTTGCTGCAAGATGTTAACATGAAGAATGTTTAGAATTTTGAGGATTGAGGCTGTCTGCAAACTTTCTAAGTAAGTTTCACATTTCGAATTATTGTTCGTCTTTAATAAAAATTATTAATGTAGATATTGTCACTATATTTGTGAAACACTTTCATATATGGCAGTTTTGGTTTAAAAAAGATGTTAATGGAAACAATTAGTATTAATTGATTCCACCAGCTATAAATATTCAATAAGTACAAATGATTTTTAACTATTTTCTTCCTGTTTTGTTAGGAGTTTAATTCTGTTTTAGTTTGAAATTTTTATTCTATAGTTAATAAATTACAACTCCCTTACATATTAGGTTTATAATGTTAATAGTAGCATACAAGGATTCATTGATAATAAAAAGATATGACTTCAATAAATACAATATTCTCCTGTTACTGATCAAATGGTGGTTACCGATAACTTTAAAACTTATTTTAAAATCTTTATTTCAAAATAATGATTAAAAATTGTTTACAGACTTTCATGAGTTTAATATTTTATAGCATATTTTTAATGTAAAAAAAGTAATGTGTTTTTTAAATTGGCGCTTTTAAGGCTTAATATCTAATAATATGTAATTATACATTTTATAACAGCTCAACATACTCTTATATATTCAAGAATTTTTACTGCCCCTATGTAACAAATAAAAATTGTAATTATTAACAAAAACAATAAAAAGCTGGTTTAAAAGACTTAAAACAATTTATATCTATTTGTTATGTTGTTATCACAATAAAATAATACTACAATATTCTATCTACTAGAGTTTACTAGGTTTTTAAACTGTTATGGTCATCAACACTTTGAAAATTATCACTAGAAAAACAAACAGTTCTCCCGTGATCATGGCGTTTGCAACAGCGCCGAAATATCGGAAACTCAAATCAAACAATATACATGGTAAATATCCCGTTTCTAGTGATAATTTTCAAAGTAGAGTTTACTAGTTACATAATATATAAACAAATCAACAATAAAGTCAACTCAATGAAGCAAAGCATTCAGTTTACTAGGCAACAAATGACATGCAACATTTAATTTTGTTGCCTTAATGTATACTGTATCTATTGAATCTTTTGTAGTTAGTGTAACCTAGAATACTAGTTAAGGACAGACAGGACATGCAGTAGGTGCTTGCAGATTTGAACTTGGGGGTGGAGCTACCCACGCGAACTGAAGAGTATGACCTACCACAATGCTATCGCTAGTTGCATCACGATGCCTCGGTAAATTTCGTTATCTACACCAATAAACCATGTTAAAGGTCCCAAGGTTTATCATCGATGTCATGTCGAGAGTTCTAGAACATCACAGGTCGCATATTGGGAGATAGTTAAATTGTAATCAGGGAAGTTAATACTTTTATCGCCCAGACATTTATTTTGCGTGTGCCCAACATGATAGTTTTTAATTATATAATGTGCGGGTAAATAAGTGGAATTTTTACGCGTCAAATGCAGATTTTAATAATCATTTCAAAACAACAGTACTTAAGATCAGCTTGTGTTCAAGGATTTTCTTGATGATTATATTGTTCGACTAATTTCTAGATACCTACCTCGAAAACGAGATTTTTGAGAACATTTATTACCGAAGACATATTAAAATACGGGGTAATAATTGGTAACTCGATGTATATTCGGCAGGACGAGGTGAAGCCTGGGGGGACCAAAAGCAACAAATTGAAGCACCCCAATGTATGGGCAAAAGTTTCATAGTTTTTGAGATATACTTATAATTGAACTTATCACATCATTTACTTTTTATTTATAAATAAATTCCTATTTCTGGGTGTTTGACTGTTAGAGACCAAAACTTAAAAAATGCCAATGAAATGTTATTGAAGTAAGTTCTTTTACTCACACTCAAGCCTTATTAAATAAACAAGTAGAATGGCTTTTAAAAAAGCGAGAACTGACTGCGATGATAATACCGCGATATAATATAAAACTTTAACTCCCATTGTTTCACCTTCAGGTGTTTTTTCATAAAATGTATATAAATATATATATATATGAGAGTATAGGTTACACTTTCAAATAAAAAGGAATTTTCAAAATAACGGAGTAATCAGTGAATATACATAAAAAAAATAAGCTCATACATAATAAAAATAAAAAGCTCTCCCAACTAATCTATAGTTACATAAGCTAGTGACGATTTCTTCTGTTTTTAGCCGACTTCGATAAAGGAGGAGAAGGTTATTTGTTCAACTGTATGTATTTTCCTATCTACTAAGTATGATACAAGATTATGGTGCCCTCAGATCTTTTTAAAAATTTTCGTAAAATCGTCTTTTTCCCATTCTCTTTGATGACTAGACGAGCCGGTCGTTTGCCTGATAGTAAGCTTAACGCCGGCCCATAACAATTGCAGTTCCATTCAGTACTTTGAAACAGAAAGGCCTGCGCGACACTACAGTGCAGTCGTTACCCTGAGACTCTGAGACACTAGGTCTCAAAGTTGGAAGATTCCCCTAAATTCGTCCACTGAGCGGACTGTAGATACATTTGACTAAATAGTGCAAATAAATTCAAGTTTCCGTTCTTTATTTAGATTTTGTACAATGTTATTGCTAACATTTTCACTCTTCCGAATTATTGAAAGGGCAGCCTGACGGCGGTTGTGGTGTTTTGGGGGGAGAAGTTGAAGGGTAAAGTGGGAGGGGGTGGAGCTCTTATGAATGGAGCCCGCATCTGATCTGCAACGTTACGTAATAGCATTTGGCACGGTTCGTGATTTACTCTCGTGCCACACGGAGGATATTGCCAACTTTCGTATTTTATCATATTGAGATGGGCTACCGTCTGTTTGCCCTTAGCCTACATTTTGCCAATCTTCATAGTATATAATAGCAAATTTAGTACCTATACTCATAGCTATACGTTGGAAAAAAAAACAGTCTTTTTAATTCCATTCGATTTTGTTTGATTGATACATCTAAGGGTTTTTATAGAAAAATTATCTGATATCAGGATCGTCATAACAATTGCTGAAGATTTGATGAGGCACTCCGAAGATAAAGCATATTATAATATATACTTTTGTAAGGTGGAAGGCGAACATGGCCTGCTTAAAAATAAAGATAGAATCCTGTGCTAGCCATGGCGCGCCGCTATCTCGCTCGCGCATTTCAACCAACAATCACAATATAATTATGAAAGGCTTTATTCGGAGAAGTTGCGAGCAATATATGTTATTAAATACCTATTCTCCAGCTAGGATGTCCGCAACTCAAATAAGTATTGTTTGTCGCGCCCAAACATGTACGATCTTATGTCATTGAGGCATCTAGGTCAGGCCGCAGAGCATCTATTTCCGACGTAATCCTAGACTTTCCGTAAGAGTTGTGTAACTCGCTTTCCTGCCCTCAGCTGCCTTTAATTGTTACATATTATCGTATTAAGTATCCTTTCAAGTTGTTTTTGGGAACATGTTAGTAAACACTCGGACAGAAACGGGAATGCGATGGTCGGAACACGGAAGCGTTATTGGTTCTGTCAGGATTTCCGAGAATATTGTAGAGCTTAGAATTTAGAAATGTAAGAGTAAAAGCGGAAACTGTTTACGGAATGACGGTGTAGTACTCATAGATTTTCTTGTTCTCGCGTGTTCTCGCACAGCACATACACAGAGCCAAAACGATATGTCTTCATTGTGGCTGGTCCATTCTTTGTTGGGTTTATAGAGGACTAACTTCTGCCCGCGGTTTTCACCCGCGTTCCCACAGGAACCGTGCATTTTTCCGGGATAAAAGTTGAAAGTTAATAAAAGATGTTAGGTAGGCTCTCCGGTCCCTAAACTATATCTATGCCAAAAATCACGTCGATCAGTTGTTCCGTTGCTGCGTGAAAGAAGGACAAACCAACAAACACACTTTCGCATATTATATTAATAGGAAGGATATATATAACGGTGGTTATTGAGCCTTTCAAGTTTCAGTACTGACTACACAGTACGTCACGTGTTACAAGGAGTAACTTAGGCTACTTTAATTTTAGACAAAGAATTCGGGTTCCGCGCAAAAAAAAAAAAACCATGAAATCCAAAATCTCCACGCGGGTGAAACCGCGGGGCAGCAGCTAGTTATGAATAAAATTTACATACTTGTTGGTGACCCTAAACTATAAAACAAAATATCTAAGGAGCGTACTGCGTAGATGGATTTTGGTAAAATGAGGTCACTTTTCGCTCGGCGCGGTTGAATTTAGTGAAATGGGATCATATTGGGCACTTAGAAGATGGCCTGATGAACGTATACAATTATACACATTGCAAATACCTTTGTTTATGATGGCTAACATAAAGTTATTACATGCATCAAATATTCTCACTTATATAACGTTTAATTTACCGCGACGACGTCCTTTGCCTCCACTCCATAACAACCTTGGCGAGATAATAATAATACACAGTAAGTATTTACATAGATAATGGCATAACTCTGTTTTCCCTGTCGTGAAAATTTAAAAGGATGTTAAATATTTAAAGGTTTAGACGCACACCCTGAGACATTAGGTATTAAGCCTCATAAGGCCAGTAATTTCACTGGCTAATTTGCTTATCAAACCGGTACATAGCAATGCTTGCACATTACTGCTTGGCAGCAGACTACACGAGCAAACCGGCGCAGGCGGTAGGTACCCACCCAGACGGATACTCGCAGAAGATTCATACATTGTAACAGGATATCTACCGTGATTACTATTGAGCGATGAGCACTCGATATTTCGACGCTGTCGTAATAATCACGGTAAGTATCCCGTTACAATATACGAATTAGTAAATAACCGTTAAAGTTTAAAACAGTGTTTACTCGCAGAAGAGTTAGAGTAGCCGCACATCGGGCCACCGAACGCTGCCACCAGTGGCTGAGTGCGGCCTTCAGTTGTAGCCACTGGTAGCCACAAAATAGGGAGAACAGAAGAGGCGGGCCCCCGAGCGCCCGCCCCTCATCAAACGATGGCCTAAGCGCCCAAGCGCCCTTTCTGCTCCCATATAATCCGTCTATTAATTTCGAGCACGACACCACTTTTACCGGCTCATTTTTCTTTTCAAGGCCGACATGAACAGGGTAAAGCTGTGTACGTATACAGCACTCAAAAGTTACGTATTTCATTCTTCTGCGAGTATTCCTTATTGTAAATGCTTTTCGCTTTGTGAGAGGAACGTTTAAAATTCATCGCTTTTAACTCCCGTAAATGGAGCTAGTAACTTAACTGTGTAAAACCAGTGTAAATTGAACTGGTAATTAAATTGATGATGTAGTTCTTACAGGTGATCTGCTTTTGAAAGTTTGTAAAATGATATACAGTTTTGTTATTACAAATTTACGCATGTTTTGGCGCGTGTACAACGTGAAAAATCATTAATATTTTTATTTTCGTAAATTAAATTCTGATGCAATAATTTTTATAAAATTGTAGAGCTAGATTTTTTAGTATGGAAATTACAATAGCAAGCTGACCGACAGCGACATCCAATTTAGATCCAAACGTCCGTCGCAGGTATAAATCTCTGCGAATAGTTATAGAGAAATGTCTGACGCAGCAAAAAGTTAGATCAGCCTGCAGCTGCAGAGAAATTTTGGTCTACATGCTAGAACTTCTAAATTCGAATTGTACTTGAACATTCGCTTGCGTGTCAAGGGTTTCCGGTGCAAGTTGCAACTATGCCACTCCATTCATTATAGGCTTACTATTTACTACATTTCGTAGTAAAACTGAGAACGGGTTAATTATGTAACTGCTGTACATGTAACACCTGCCGAGGTAGTTGTACCTTACAACTTTGTGAATTAAAAGTTTCCACTTGTTTTCTGTTCAGTGTTGTTTACAAGCGTTGGGATTTAAGAGTGGCGGCTGGTTTTCGTCAAGTGTTCGTCAATGGGCTTCTAATTTGTTCGTTTAGCTATTTTTGGAATATGTACTTGCCTAATGGTTGGGAGGGAGAGTTTGTAATTGTAATACCTACATTTGATTGGATTTTAAACCGTCATTTAAATTCGTCTGTATTTTTTGTGTGTATGTTACTCGATTTCTCGGGAATTGCTTGATCTATTCGAATGGTTTAAAACTTTAAACTGTATTCTATTACAGTTGATCCCGAGGTGGTCACTTACAGGCGTTTTCGGCAGGCTGAAACATGTTTTCAGACCGTTTCAGGAGAAGGACTAACACATAGCAGTGAATCAGAAATTACTCTCAAGTTAACACCGGTTTCAGCAGGCTGAAACCCATTTTCAGGCCGAGTTACAGCCATTTGGTCTCCTGAACACTCTCGAAGGTGTGTGAGAAGGACAGTCTACACGTGTGAAAGACAGAGACGATTCTATTCGACTATGTCTTTGAAAACTTCTGGAAGAGGTGTGACCAGCTGGCCTAGCATGGCAAAGTAGCAATATGGCGCGCGTGCTACGACAAGATTTCTCGCGGACGACGTTTTAGTCGATTATGCTAACATGGCAAACACGAGAGACTATTATCTCTTCGAAGACAATGGACGCCAAACCAGTGCTGCCATGTGATTAGCAACACCGGTTTAGTTCATTCAATTTGTCTTATTTACTATAGTTTTATTTAATTTGCTGTGTGAACGCGTTCATAACAATGACATTTTAGTGAAGTTGTCAAGTAAATATCGGGAATATGACTTTTTTTGTTTGTTTTGTATTTGGCTCCACGCGATTTGCGTATTTAGCCAGTGTCAAGTTATAATAAATCTCTAGTTTTGGTAAATAAAAGTCGTTAAAGTTTAGTCTAGGCGCGGTCAAGTCGAAGTGATGCTTCAGTAAAGCGATGGATACTTTACTGAAGCTTCTATGGAGTTTTGGATAGAATACGAAAATACACGTTTTTCATCTTTGTACTATTTTCCTTTCACTCATGCACGTTTACGAACACTTAATGGTTAATAATCCACCATTATAACACATTAACACTCGATAAAACACAGGTTTTAGTAAATAACACAAAATCAACAACAGCACATTTTCGCATTCCCGCCAAAACTCCGGGAATGTGACTTATCTGGCTGTTGTGAATTTGAATTTTATTTACACACTATCATATAGGAAATAAAGAAAGAAGAAGTATTAGATTATTCCACATGAGAATTGAGTTGAGTTAATTTGATTATTATAGTTATTTACTTTAAAAATTGCTTGCATTTTGCCAGGCAGAAAAATGTGAGTAAAACGTAAAGTAAACACTACGTAAATAATATCGTTAAACTATGTCCGAGATCCCAGTACATATAGAAAATGTAGTCTCGATGTCGTCCATAAAATTTTAATGTTTTCTTTTGTAAATAAAACCAAACAAATATCTAAATAAGCAACTGTTACAGCTCATTGTGACATGCAAATATTAGAATAATTAACTATCCTTGAATTGAAAATATTACAAAAAACGAATGACACAATAATCGTAACACAAATCATATTTCATTTCCTATAGGTACTTATATATTTTATAATATCAAATGTTATTATTTTTCTTATTAATTATACTAAAGTGTCAAAAAATAAAACCAATAATTTAAATAGAATTCTAGAAATTCAGTGGTCAAATGAATTACTTTAAAAATTCAGCTATAGTACATAATAATTATGTACTAATACTAATAATAATACTAGTAATAATACATAATTTATGTATAGTTACATTTTTAATTTTTTATTCGTCCCTACCTACTTTCCTTTGAATTTTGCGTCGCTCGCGCTCTTCATTTATAGTTAAAACATAATTCTAATATGGTACTGCCATTATCACGCTTTCGGACACAGATCAGTATGTATGCTTTCGGAGATAGTCGTTGGCAGTAATAGTCACAGAACAGAAACACAAATTATATAGGTATCAGGGTATCACAGAACACTAGTTACCGTGTTACAGTTTTACTCGTCCTCAAAAAGTTCGACGACAAACTACTCGTCAAAAGTAGACAAATAATGACAAAACTTGACGCGCCATGTTAGCGTTTGTCGACAAAAGAGACACAGATAATAGAACCGTTCGTGTTTGTCGTCATATGACAAAACGAAACGACAAACTCGCTAAGCCATGTTAGCGGTTGTCGAGAAGACTAGTTATCTCTTCTTTCCACGAGATAACGCCACGAGTAAATTTTGTCACGGTGCGCATGTTAGCCCTACAGGACGACTATGTGCGCGAAAGAGAGAATGTTCCATAAATGTGTGAGAAACTTAGCTACACGCGTGATAGAAAGAGGATACAATACAGGCCCAATACAGGTAGGACTGACTCTTCTGCGAGTGTCAGTCTGGGTAGGCACCACGCTTTGCTCGTGAAGTTTGCCGCCAAGCGGTAATGTGCGAGCATTACTGTGTTTGATGAGTAAAGTAGGCAGTGAAATTACTGGGTTTATGAGACTTAATACCTATTGTCTCAGGGAACGAGTGCAATTACACCAATTGCAGGCCTTTATGTTTCATAGTTCTGAGTGGCACTGCAATTGTTATGGGCCGGCATTATCAAATAGCATAAAAAAATATACAATCCATTTCTCTGTAGAACAATATGGATCAAGATTTTTTAAAGAATAATTAATTATATTTTATGATACAAAATATTATAGCCACTGGTGGCCGTATCTATTGGCCGCATCTAGTGGCCGCGTTAAGTGGCCCAATATACGGTAGAACTTAATATAAATATTTTATTTATTTTACAGAAAACTTACAGCTAGCTTAACAAAATTTAGAATAACAATTAAATGCAGAGGCCCAATTAAAAGTTAAATTTAACGAGAATTTTACAAGTGAGATAGTGCTATAGGTCCTATGAATTGTAATAAGACATTATTGCGATCCTTTCACGGTCATGAGTCATGAGGAGGTTCGGGCTTGTTGAAAGCGCCACTTTCACCGAGCGGTGATGCGGCCGGTCTTCATATTTTTATCGCAAATCTCAAAAAGAGGTCAAGTCTCAGTTCGTGCTCAGAGTACCGGCGGCGGCGGCGGCATCTCGTCTGCCTATTGAGAATTTTCTCCTTTGCAAAACCATCTGGGGAAAAGATATGTGTGTAGTAAAAAGTTAGAAGGTAAAAGTTGCTTGGTGAAGCTATTAGGTTATAAATAGCAAAGTATGCCCATAAAAGTACCGCTTGAAAAGTATATCTACCGGCACTTTTGTCACCAAACAACTTAAGCAAGTAGGTACCACTGACCACATAAAGCACGAATAAGGTGGCTAATAGAAAAAAAAAATAAACAAACTTTTGTACACTCATACCCCTGCTATAGGACTCCTTGTGTTTGAGTGGGCATGGACACACAGATCCAAGACACAAGAACAAACTTGGCCCGGCCAGGGGCCGAACCCGCGTCTCCTTGCTTAGCAGACAAGGTTATATACTAACTTGGCCACGGAGCCGCCAACTATAGATATTAGTAATAAAAAAAATACCGGCCAAGTGCGAGTCTTGATTCGCGCACCGAGGGTTCCGTACAAACTTGTAGTAGTAAATAGTTCTAACATCATGGGAATAGTAAGGTAATTGTACAACCACATTCACCAAAATAATTACTATTTTTTGTGATGTGAGCTACAAATTTACGGTTTTCGAATTTTTGACCTGAGTATTTGATGTTAATTTCATCTAGATACCTCCACGCGTTCTTCAGGACAAATACCGATAACGACCGAAAGACAGATAAGGATTCCTTTTTTCCTTTTGAGGTACGGAACCCTGACAATTAGCTATTAACTTATTCAACTGAATTAAAGACAAGTGATCCCGCTTGGACTGAACCCGCGGGGTCAGTTGACGTAATGCATATTTTGAATTGGGCGGTTGGTTTATACGCTTGTAGGTTTGTCCTTCTTTAACGCATGAACGGAGCAACGGATCGACATGATTTTTGGCATAGATTTAGGTTATGGACCGGAGAGTAACAAAGTATCCTGGAAAAATGCACGGTTCTAGTGGGAACGCAGGTGAAACCGCGGGCAGAAGATAGTAAATAAATAAAATCTGCGTTTTGTACCGCTTATCATACGTCTCCGATTCTATTATAGTACCACTTAAGTAACGTAGGCCTATTGCATTACGCGTATTATCACCAATATCCAGTTTAATTAAAGATTAATTGACTTTGAGGTCGACCACCTTATTGTTGATAACAAATAACAAACAAACCGATTTGACAATGACTTTGGATAGACTGAATTCATGGTCTATGGGTTAATGGATACGATTGTGTCGATTGTGACAGGCGATAGCCCCGTTTACTTGATAGGTCGATAAACTTGGGTTGCCTGACGCCGGCTCATAACAATTGCAGTGCCACTCAGAACTTAGAAACACAAAGGACTGCGTGGCACTGCTCTGCGCTCGTTACCCTAATACATTAGGTTAAGCCCAGTACGTCGTGTTTTCTCGTGGAGTTCTCCTAGTATGCGTATGATTTTTGTGGTTGTAGTAATTGCTCATTGTTTCTTTCTTTCTTTATTTCCTGGCTTCTGTGGAATGTTAGCCACAATTTCGCCAATGTCAAGTAGGTTTGTTCATTGTTTTTAACATATTGACGCTCAGCTATAAAATCCATACTTATATAACTGCGAAAGTGCGTTTGTACGTTTGTTGGTTTGTCCTACGTTCACGCAGCAATGTAACAACGTGTTTATTTCGTGAATGAACAGAACAATAGTACAATAATATTTATAACGTTACAATAAAATTGATTGTTCAGGGTCAAAATGTTTTATTCTCAACAACAACAAAGCACCAACTCAAGTGTAAAACCCCACTGATAATAAATAGACGACAACTGTTATAAATCCATACTAATGCTATACATGCGAAAGTGTGTTTGTTGGTTTGTCCTTCTTTCACGCAGTAACGAAGCAACGGATCGATGTGATTTTTGACATAGATATAGTTTATGGACCGGATAGTAACATAGGCTACTTTTTATCCTGGAAAATGCACGGTTCCTGTGGAAACGCGGGTGAAAACCGCGGGCAGAAGTTAGTGTGACATAATATTGACATTGACATAAATTGTCAATAAAGTTTTGTAATGTTGACAAGTTGATTTAATTTGACAGATCGGTTTGACGGTTCCTGTGGGAACGCGGATTAAAACCGCGGCCAGAAGCTAGTCGATAATAAAATTAACTGTAATGATTCAGACAGATGAATCAGACGTTGTGAAGGCTATCAAGTCATCATTTTTCTCGAAGCTCATAAACGCTTTGCCAAACGTTATGAATGGGCGTGGGGAGGTCGCTTGCTACCCTACATTTAGCTCAAATGTCAGGGTCTTTAGAGAGATTCAAAAGGGAGTTTTTAAGACGTTAAGAGTTGATTGCGTAATTTCACGAGACTGTACCTACGTCGAGTTATTTATCTCGCTTTCCGTCTCTTTTGAAATGAAAATACAGCCGCGGCTCGCAGACGCAAGATAACTGACACTGATTTATTGGCGAGGTTTGTGATAATATACTCGTATTATGTATTTGATTTAATGAACCTTGTTCGAGGACTGGAGGAAAACCATTTCAACTAAGTTACGAACTATTATCAAGTTCAAGGCCAGTCGGTTAAATTTTGATCGTGTGTGATGCGGTCCATTTTTAATGATGAAAAGGTATCGTAGATCGCCTAATAATAATTTAACGAAATTAAATTTTGATTTAATGACCCGGGCATTTAGCGACAAAATATTCGAGCTTTTGAGAGTTTCGCGTATGTAAACTTGACAATTGTTTGAAAACTAGCTTCCGCCAGTGGCTTTGCCTGCGCGCTTTATATCCTTATAGCTTAACGTAAACTATCTACATACCAAATTTCATCAACATCGGTTACGTATATCTGGTAACAAACATTCACACACCTATGTGTTGTGTGTATTATGTTCTGATAAAGACATCATTAGTTTTAGTCTGTGATTCGGGTAGACGAATGTTGCAGAGGCCCGCTGTTAGAGTCATTTTAACTTTCATAAGTGCTCCTTTGGGGCCTATTTCAATAAAGATTTTTGAATTTTGAATTTTTTTTTTACCCATACAAACTTTCACACCTATCCTACACCTACTATGTAGGATAAATTGGAATGAAATTAAAACAATATCAGAAAAATATATAAGTATATCAAAGCTCTGATAATCTTTTGCAAAAACGCTATGAAATATTTCACTGGCGGATAGTTGGTAGTATTTACTGTACCTGTGATTTGTGAATAAAATATAGATGTACCTAAGAGATCTGTGGATGTACCGCACTAACGCTCGACTGGATTTGGCGCCAAGCGACATCGCACCTGTTATGGACGACGATAATACAGTACTTTCTTTTTTTTATGTTATTTGGTAACGAAACGAGCTGGTCGTTTGCCTGATGGTAAGCATAACGCCGGCCCATAACAATTGCAGTGCCACCCAGAACTTTGAAACACAAAGGCCTGCGCGGCACTGCAATGCGCTCGTTACCCTGAGACATTAGGTATTAAGTCTCATAAGCCCAGTAATTTCACTGGATACTCTGCTCATCAAACCGGAACACAGTAATGTTTGCACACTACTGCTTGGCGGCAGACTTCACGCGCAAAGCGGTGGTAACAACCCAGACGGACACTCGCAGAAGAGTTGGTCCTCCCACTTACTTATATTAATTGTTTTCTCATGTAAGTGACATTTAGTCTTAAATGAGAAATAAAGATTCTTTAAACTGAATCTTATCTAATACATAATCAACCTCGTTGGTTTCCTCTGTTCAATTCATAATTAGTTTAGATAAAGGTTTTCACCTAAATTAAAATCTTCCGATGATCCGTAATATTTACTCTATAATAAATGCGAAAGTATGTTTTTTGATTTGTTTGTGTTTGCCCTTCTTTCACGCAGCAACGGCCTTTGTGTTTCAAAGTTATAAGTGGCACTGCAATCGTTACCTATGGGCCGGCGTTATGCTTACGGCAAACGACCAGCTCGTCTCGTTATCAAATAGTATAAAAAAGCTATATAATAATAATTCGGATAAATAAAATTGATAAATTGTGAATATTGTGATGTGACTATCTGCGCTAATAGTTGACTTATCGATATCAATGACGTGAATACTCGTTCTATCGTTGCTGTCAGTACATTCACGCATTGTTTATTACATATTCTTACTTTTTATTACATTTCTACGACAGTCTTCAAACAGCTCGTCTCGTTATCAAATAATATAAAAAAGCTAGATAATAATAATTCGGATAAATAAAATTGATAAATTGTGAATATTGTGATGTGACTATCTGCGCTAATGGTTGACTTATCGATATCAATGACGTGAATACTCGTTCTATCGTTGCTGTCAGTAAATTCGCACATTGGTTTATCTTAATACTTTTTACCTTCCGCAGTTTTTATAAAAATTAGTTATTGTTATTTAAGATCATTAGTCGGCTGCTTTTTGCCAACTAATCTCCAGTTCGCCAAATGATTATGGAATTTTCCATAGATTTGCTGATTGAAAACAATACAAACGTCCGTTTTCATTAAATCCCTAATCCTTAAATTATCATATTAAAATGGGGGGTTTTGGTATCAGGTTTAAAGAAAATTATATTTTATTAGTTTTAAACTTTTTATAACGGTGCTTTGCGGTTATCAGCCGTCATGTTGATAACTCTGATAGGCTCCTGATAACATACGAACCGGCTTCACGCGAATATTAAATGAATATTATATAATACAATGCAAATGTAGTGTCCAATCAAGATAAAACGGGAGTAATTCTTTTTTTTTATGTTATTTGGTAACGAGACGAGCTTGTCGTTTGCCTGATGGTAAGCATAACGCCGGCCCAAAACAATTGCAGTTCCACACAGAACTATGAAACACAAAGGCCTGCGCGGCACTGCAGTGCGCTCGTTACCCTGAGACATTAGGTATTAAGTGTCATAAGCCCAGTAATTTCACTGGCTACTCTGCTCATCAAACCGGAACACAGTAATGCTCGCACACTACTGCTTGGCGGCAGACGTCACGAGCAAAGCGGTGGTAAAAACCCAGACGGACACTCGCAGATGAGTTAGTCCTCCCACTAACAAAACGCTTCTCAGTATTTTCTGTCCATTGCCGGACGTAGGCGTCTCCCAAGGCTTGCCATTGGGCCCAATCTTAGGTATTTTACTGTAGTCACTGCCAACTGCCAGTAAATCTGCGTATATCGTCGCCCAACCTAGACTTTATGAAATTGGTTTGAATATTTGAGTACATATTATTTTTATACAATTTTGTAGAGTAGAAAATATAGTTTTGTGTAACTTCATAGAAATCTAATGTCAAAATTTGATTAACAATGAATACTGGAAATCTGGCTTTTATCATAGTATTCCAAAGTGTTTATACACGATAAACTCCGAAAATTAATAAAAAACATACGATGTAAAAAATATTTGTACGATTTTATAAGATAAAAGTTGCCTTCTAAATAGATGTTAATCGATATTTGGGGCCTTGATTTTACTTGCACTTTGGACTTCGCAATAAATTATGGACTTTGGACTTTCAATTTCTCCGGTCTTGGTGATATGAGCAAGTGTGTACCACGTAAGTGAATCCGGTTAAATATATATCTATAAATTTGAGCAAGTGTGATTTATTTTATTGAAAAACAAAAAAATCATCGAATGCTTCAAATTGAAAGTTGTGCGACAAATCCATACAGATAAATAAAATTGAAGTGTCTGTGTGTAATATCAAAATGACAGCTTTTTACTAAATGCATATGAAAGTATATACGGTACCTATAACAAAACAACCATTTTTTAAATTTTTGTCTCTGATTTTGACGGGACCTTCTCTGGCAGATAGCTGATGTTACAAGGAGTAACATAGGCTACTTTAATTTTAGAAAAATAATTAGGATACCGCGCAAAAAAATAAAAACCATGTAATCCAAAATGTCCACGCGGGTGAAACCGCGGGGCAGCATCTAGTTTTATATAAAAATGCATGTACATTCTCAAATAAACCGTCCTTTTTGCTGGCATTTTTTTTGTGGAAAATTTATCAGAGCCTCGATTAAACCTATGACGTTTTGCGATCGTCTAATTAAGGTTTTTATAATGATTTCTATGACGCAAATGTTTTTATTAAGTCCAGTAGACGATGTAAGATTAATAATATCAGTTTTGTACTGATCTGCCATACAAATTAGTTTCCATATTGTTAATGACCTTCGAGTATGTTTTGCGGCTGTCGGATTATTTACGGTCATTTAATGGTGGCAATTAGCATAGCTTTTGCAAGGTATTATTACCTTGTCGCAAGGAGATCAGCAGGGTTATTTTAATCCACTCGGAATGATATCCGTGTCGGAAGCGTCTGTCTTGATCCTTTATACCTCGGAAACGCATCCCGACAATATTTCTCGGGATGGAAAATAAAAGGATCTGTTCCTGATTTTGAGTAATGATCCATTGATCCATTGATCCATGAATCCATTACATTTAAAAATAAATGATAATCCTAAATATTATAAATGCGAAAATGTGTTTGTTGATTTCTGCTTCTTTCACGTAGCTGATGGATCGACTTGGTTTTTGCATACCTAGAGAAAGAGCTGGAGATGAATGCAGGTTTCTTCTATCCGGAAAAATGCATGTCTCACAGGAATTGAGAATCTCCACGCGGACGAAACGGCCGGCAGCAGTTCATCATCATCATCATCATCATCAGCCGGAAGACGCCCATCGCTGAATATAGGCCTCCCTCAGAGAACGCCACTTGGATTGACTACTCGCCTCCTGCCTCAAACGGTTCCCCGCCGTTGTGACAAGGTCATCAGTCCACCTAGTGGGGGGTCGTCCTACACTACGTCTTCCGGTTCGTGGTCGCCACTCAAGAACCTTTCTTCCCCATCGGTTATCGGTTCTGCGAGCGATGTGGCCTGCCCACTGCCATTTCAACTTGCTAACTTTGAGCTATGTCGGCAACTTTCGTTCTCCTGCGGATCTCCTCGTTCCGGATTTTATCACGCAGGGAAACCCAGAGCATAGCCCTCTCCATAGCCCGTTGTGCAACTTTGAGCTTTATTTTATTAAATATATGCTAGCCGCTGTCTTATCTTTTTTCTTTTTTCTGTTCATGCATCACTACAAGCTTGGAAGTTCAAGTCATCGACCCGTTCTTGGACTTGCGACATTCACGCCGGTTTTTGCAAGGTCCAATGAGTTATGAGACGGTCGTTACAAGTCTTACTTTTAAACTTTCTCGAAAGTTAAATGTTTTCCAAACTTCGGAAGCTATTATGTCTTTGCGTTTCTTTTGTAGTGAACGTACTCATCACTTATTATTTGTATTTTTTAAACAACTGCCAGTATAAATACTTTGTTTTGTGTTTAGGTTTACGTAATTACGAAAAATGCAATTAGGTATAACTGGGGAGCGCTAATCATGCATATACAGGGTGGACCAAACCAACGCCCCCCGGAGGGTAACTACCCTAAATATTTGTGTTAGCAAATTTTGCTCAATGTTTTTTTTTCTTTATTTCTTTATTTTTAGAAATAAAAATAACTGCATTCAAAGATTTCTTAAAGGTCACTTGCCAGAGCCGGGAATCGAACCCGCCAAATGTAGGAAATAAAAATTCTGTATTTTTATGATACTGATTTTATGAACTTCACGATTCATTTTTGCTTCCGCCAATCACAAGCGTTATCACATCGGACCATTACCTTGTACTATTATCTATTCTGTGTTATCTAGAGCTGATTGTGTATCAGAAAGTATTGGAATTGTCCTACTGAACTGTCCTACCTACTGTTCACTATGCTCGGCGATCGCATACGTGAACGCCTGCCTGAAGAACTCTTATAACTTTGTAACGTTCCACGGAACCCCCTTAGGAGTTGCTGGTCTAGGGAATCAAGGATTTCATAGAATAAGAACTCGAAACACCTAGTTACTACCTTACAACTCCCACGGTATACTTGCTTCTAAGTGCAATTTACTTACCCCGCGGGGTATATATCTTTATAAATTGTAGCGTATATGTTTTTCTAATGTATAAGCTATATTATACGGTAAAGTTTCATCAAAATCCGTTCAGTACTTTTTGCGTGAAAGAGTAACGAACATCCATTCATACATGTATGCATCCTCACAAACATTCGCGTTTATAATATTAGTAGGATGTTTCAACGTGTTTTAATAAAGTAAAGTTGTTTCGGTTCAATATAGAATTCCGTTATAAAATGCGTCATCAGATTTTCGTGAAATTTATATGACATCATCCGAACTCGTTATCTTTTCAGGTGATTTTAAAGTAGTAACATAAATTACCTCTAATCATAAAAATCAAGCCGACCCTGTGTTTTAGTTTAGGTGACGATTAACTGAAAAAGGCTCGTGTAGTCTGCCGCCAAGCAGTAAAGTGCAATCATTACTGTATTCCGATTTGATGAGTAAAGTAGTTGGTGAAATTACTGGACTTGGCGTAATGCACTGCCGCGCACGGCTTTGCGTATCCAAGATCTGGTAGTCGGTTGGTACTGCAGTTATTGTGGGATGTCGTTATGGTTATCGAGCGTGTGTGGCCGAGCGGGAACTTGTGCGACTTTCAATCTGTCGCACCATAGTTCGAATCTCGACTCGACCCGCACCAATGACTCGTATCAAGTTATGTGCGGATTACTCACACTCGCTCTAAAACGGTGAAGGAAAACATCGTGAGAAAACCCGCATGTTCAAGAACCACAAAATTCGAGGACATGTGACATCCACCAAGCCGCACTGGGCCCGCGTGGTGGATTATGACCCATACCTCTCTTTCTCTGAGATAAGGCCGGTATCCCAGCAGTAGGAGCGTAAGAGGCTGATAATAATAATGTAATGTTATGGTTATCACCAGGCAAACAAGCCCCTTGTCTATTTATCCGATAGTATAAAAAAAATTAAATTGATGTGTATAATTAGTATAAACGTTTCTCCAAATCGCATCGCACTCTCGTTGACCATAGTTTGCCGCAATTGCGGTGAATTGTATAACATAGCTTGGCTTGGCACGGTTCTCACCGCCTCGTGACATTGTACCCAATTCATCGAATGAATGTATTTCATATATACTAAGTTGGATTTTCAAAAAAGCGCTTTTCAAGGATTATGGTGCAGTTGCTGATATCTCTATTGGGCTACTATGTTTTAAATCGTATGAGTTAGGATTTTGGTGTTTACATTTTTTTTTATTAGATAGTACAACATGTAGTGTACCAATCTACCAAATATAATTATTATCTCAATATTGTGATTTTAGATATCAAATCTGGTCTAATATATCTGATCTGATTTGATTTTGTTAGTGGGAGGACTAACTCTTCTGCGAGTGTCCGTCTGGGTTGTTACCACCGCTTTGCTCGTTAAGTCTGCCGCCAAGCAGTAATGTGCAAGCATTACTGTGTTCCGGTTTGATGAGCAGAGTATCCAGTGAAATTACTGGGCTTATGAGACTTAATAGCTAATGTCTCAGGGTAACGAGCGCACTGCAGTGCCGCGCAGGCCTTTGTGTTTCAAAGTTGTGGGTGGCACTGCAATTGTTATGGGCCGGCTTATGCTTACCATCAGGCAAACGACCGGCTCCTCTCGTTACAAAATAATATAAAATAAAAACTGATTCCTGTTTGTTTTAGTATTGGAAATGATAATCAGTTGATGTGCCTAAATAAAAAAAAGGTTAAGAAATCGAGCGCACACAGTATGATTTACGATGTAATTAATAGATACCTACTATCGGTGATTGTGGTGAGTCATTGACACGGCTTGACCGATATATACAATATACATAAATGTATATGAGTAGACTAATTTCTAATTATCATGATTAGATTGTAATTAATCCGTTTCTATTGGAACAATTAGTGAAACGTATGATAATTAAAATTTACAAGTCACACATTAATATTTATAGTTTTTTTATTCAAAGCGCTTGTGTACTATCTCACCTGTGACCTTTTTTGTACTAATGGCAAATGAGACGGGCCGGTCGTTTGCTTGGTGGTAAGTATAATGCCGGCCCATAACAATTGCACAGAACTTTGAAATACAATGGCCTGCGCGACACTACATTTTGCTCTTTACTCTGAGATAGATATTAAATCTCATAAGCCCAGTAATTTCACTGGCTAGTTTGCTAATCTAACCGGAACGCAATAATGCTTGCACATTACTGCTTGGCGGCAGACTTCTCTCACAAAGCGGTGGTACCAACCCAGACGGACACTCGCAGAAGAGTTAGTCCTCCCACTAACAAAACTAACAAAATTGCCTGATGGTAAGTATAATGCCGGCCCAAAACAATTGCACAGAACTTTGAAATACAAAGGCCTGCGCGGGACTTTACCCTGAGACATTAGGTATTAAGTCTCATAAGCCCAGTAATTTCACTGGCTAGTTTGCTAATCTAACCGGAACGCAATAATGCTTGCACATTACTGCTTGGCGGCAGACTTCACAAGCAAAGCTGTGGTACCTATCCAGACGGACACTCGCAGAAGAGTTAGCTATAGCACTTAGTAAACCCGGAGGGTCTAGATAAAGTTACTTTCTACAATCATCGCAGAAAAGTTAAAAATGTATGTAATTGATATAATGATTCGGTAAGATAATAAGATAGGTAACGAATTCTTATGTCAATTTCATACATTTTTGACTTGTCTGCTATCGTTCACCATCGTAGAAAGTGACTTTGTTAGATCTCAAGGGCCTGTGATCTTGAGGTAATAAAGACATTCTGATCTTGATCATTCTTTATACTCTGAACTATCCACGTTCCACAAAGATGGATGTGATATTAAGCTATATTTGAATACAGTAATCTTACTAATATTATAAATGATAAAGACAGCATCATTAGTTTTAGTCTGTGATTCGGGTAGATTGCAGAGGCCCGCTGTTAGAGTCATTTATTTTATCTTTCATAAGTGCTCCTTTGGGGCCTATTTGAATAAAGAAATTTGAATTTGAATGCGAAAGTGTGTTGGTTTGTCCTTCTTTCACGCAGTAACGGAGCAACGGATCGATGTGATTTCTGGCATAGATATAGTTTATGGACCGGAGAGTAACATAGGCTACTTTTTATCCCGGAAAAATGCAGAGTTCCTGTGGGAACGTGAGTGAAAACCGCGGGCAGAAGCTAGTTTAATAATATGTTATTACCGCGATATTACGAATGCCACAGAAACAGCGCGTGCTATTTGTGGGCACATTACAGAGTGCCTACTTTAAATGAATGTATTATCTCTGCCACTTGAGCACACGCAGCATTTGGTCTGTACAAACAACTGTTTTGGTAAAAACAAGCAGTTTCCGTGTCGGGGAAAATATTTGTATGAATACTATTAGTCTAGAGGCACATTTAAATACCTAATATATATTAGGTATATGTAATATATTATATGTGATGATTACTGCCATTATGTCAATGTTTAGCACTTCAATTTTACTACACTATAAATGTATACAATGTATAGTATATTTATACCTAATTGTTTTTTTAATCTCTCAAAGATATTTTATTATTTATCATCATTTACTGGACTTAATAGGTCTAATGTCTCAGGGTAACGAGCGCACTGCAGTGCCGCGCAGGCCTTTGTATTTCAAAGTTCCGAGTGGCACTACAATTTTTATGGGCCAGCGTTATTCTTACCATGATGCAAACGACCAGCTCGGCTCGTTATCAAATAACATAAAAATAAAGTAATCTTACAGTGATGGCATAGGTATATAATATATATATATACCATTTCGTTTTGATAAGATGTGATAAGGCACTCGGAAAACAAGATGATGAAAGGCTTTTTTAACACACATTCATTAGCTTCACTTGTAACTAACTAATAAACAGTACATATAACAATATCTTAGAAGTCAATTTTAACGACGAATCAATTTTCGAGTAAATTTTGAACGAATTTCGACGAGTCCAATAGATTACACTTGGTGATGATGGAGCCAGGAACAGGCGGTGTTTTTAAATTTCATTAAAACACATATAATTACTAGCTTCTGCCTGCGGGTTTCACAGGAACCGTGCGTTTTTCTGGGATAAAAAGTAGCCTGTGTTACTCTCCGGTCCATAAACCATATCTACAGCAAAAATCATGTCGATCCGTTGCGCCGTTGCTGCGTGAAAAAAGGACAAATCAACAAACCAACAATCACACTTTCGCATTTATAATATTAGTAGGATTGCAATTGAAATTGTTTATAAATTGTTTCTATTTTTCCAGGTTTGAGCTCCGACGGACTCTCCAGCTTTGGAACTGCGGGCTGGCAGCGTTCAGTATCATGGGCGCGTGCCGGACCCTCCCCGAGTTCATCCACGTGCTGAGGAACCACGGGATTTATCACTCCATATGTGTGCCAAGGTAAGAATTTTTTATATAATACTAGCGACCCGCCCCGTCTTCGTACGGGTAGTAGTTGACTTTCATATAAACTTACGATAGCCCTTAATTAATTCGGCCCTGTCGCAAATTTCGTTTTAGCTAACGTTTCCTACATATAAACTACCTAGCAGCATAATTGTGACTGTCAAATAATAAACAAATAATTTGCAATAAAATAATATTGCGGCTATAAATTGAGATGTAAGCTATCCTATCTTTTAAGTTAGATCAAACTGCAAACGGTGTGCAAATTTGATTAAAATCGGTTAAGTAGTTTAGGAGTCCATCGCGGACAAACAACGTGACGCGTAATTTGCGACTTAAAAAACTTGTTACTTTTTTATCGTTAAACGTGCAACTATTTTTTTTATATTATCTTGCGTTTATCGTTAACGACGATGCAGCACGCTTACTCAGAAGATACTTGTTCACTCTGGTTGTTGTTCTCGCCCATGTTGAATTACCACACATATAGTAATTCTTGTATTAGATTTGAATTATTTTTGATCTCGTCTCGTAATATTTAAAGCAAACGGGATAGATTCTGACATTATTGTCAATTAACCTTATTCATAAATGTTCAATAAGACAATAGTATGTTTTAAACTGCTCTGTCAACTTCTCGTTGACGGAAGCTGTTACGCGGGAAAACGAGACAAAACACTTTCTTTAGCAGGGTTGAATGTTTATAAATAAGGGGGCATTCTTTTGTCGTATGACATTTTCCTTCTGCCTCAAATAGTTTGCAGTTCTCGTCCAAAATCTGTAGACGAAAGGAAAAGCATTCATTTGACACGCACAAAATAATAATATTCTAACCTATTACGACTGCAAGACTAAACTAGAATGACCTTTTTAATATTCCGGATGAAACAGATGGAATATTTAGAATGTATATTCTACGTTACAATATTTAAACTTGGAGTAAATATTCAAATTAAATGTGTGAGTAATTTTCAAGAGCGATGTCTTTTTTGTAAACCCATTGTGAACGCATACATTTAGGTACTTCATGCCCAATTACTCAAACCTATCTAAATGACTATTCTATTTCAACGAAACCTGTCAAATAAACGAGGTTATTTTCACTAGAATTTCGTTTTGTAATTTGTCTATTGTAATTTCAGCACAAACGCTGTCTTGAGTCTTGAGTAGCTTTCTATCTATAGACGATTTAAATTGCTCTCGTACCGCGAATCTCGCACAGTCTCCTACCATCAAATAGCACCTGAGTAAAGTAATGTCATTATTAAAACAGCTTCTAGAAAAAAATACAATGTGCATCATTAAACTTTCAAGCTGAAAGTCAAATTGAAAATACTGGAACGACCGATAACGGCAGACCGTAAGATCTATGCGTGAAGAGATGTCTTAAGTAGTCTCTTTTGTACTGAAATAAGGTTGAAAATGACGATGCGATTCCTTTTAGTTCAAGATTAATTCGTAGTTTTTATTTAATTAAGAAAAACACAACTTTAAATATTTTTTTATAATTATTTACATATGATTAAATTTCCTTTAGTTTTTGCTACAATAGATATGATAGTTGTCACTCAAAATATTGAGCATTTAGAGTAATATAAATTTTTCGAGATTTTTTACAAGATTCTGTACCATTTCTGTGTAATATTTTATAGATAAGTCTTTTCTACAAACACTTTGCTACGCTACTGTACTTTTTTGCTTGTTGTATCTATAAAAAAACGGAGATTAGTGCGACAGGACTTTTTCGGGCGTTTTGCTTTAGCCGCGCCTTAAGTGACTAATTCCCCTTTACATCCTACTTGAAACATTTTAACAACTCACTGAAACTCACGCCTGCGGTGTTCATATTGCAGTCATATACGACCTCAAAAATTGTAATTTTTAACCGACTTCCAAAAAAGGAGGAGGTTATCAATTCGTCGGGTATTTTTTTTTATGTTTGTTTCCTCAGATCTCGGTCATTTATAAACCGATTTGGAAAATTCTTTTTTTATTTGAAAGGGTATACTTTCAGATTGGTCCCATAGAAATTTCATAAAAATCGGTTCAGTAGTTTGTCACTGAAGTCGGTTTGTCGCTTTTTTAAAGCAATTTTTGTTTTATAATAACCAATTTTTTATTGCGAGCATGGTTAAATTTCATTGGATATGGAATAAACAATGGCGTAACTACATTCTCAATGTATCTAATGCAAATACTGTTCGGCCGTTACAGTATTGTTTTATTTTATCGCCTGATAAGACCATTCCGATCACATCAATCTAGTTCTGGGTCGGACACGTGCTTTTCTATGTATACCTTGTATGTACTCATAGGTATATCAGCTCGTGCCAAGGTGAGTCATCGACATTGCAGCTCACTACACCGTTACGTCAGGCCGCCGCACCGCTCCTTAACTTCTGAAACGAAAATGTCATTAACATCATAAAACAGTCATGATACTTACAACCTTCTGCTCCCACGCCTATCTCACAGTTCCACGGCTAAACGTAACAATGGTCATGCTCATATAAGCCGGTTACTTCCTTTTGGTTTTGGACGTTGAATGTAATTAATTGTTACCGTGGGTAAAGCACGCGTGGTTTCAAATAGTGCTAATTAAATGATAGCGGTTCTGACACACATTTACATAGTAACGCGAATCCTCGATGTAAGTCTATGTAAGTTTGTTAGTGGGAGGACTAACTCTTCTGCGAGTGTCCGTCTGGGTTGTTACCACCGCGCCGTGAGTGAAGTCTGCCGCCAAGCAGTAGTGTGCAAGCATTACTGTGTTCCGGTTTGATGAGCAGAGTAGCCAGTGAAATTACTGGGCTTATGAGACTTAATACCTAATGTCTCAGGGTAACGAGCGCATTGCAGTGCCGCGCAGGCCTTTGTGTTTCAAAGTTCTGGGTGGCACTGCAATCGTTATGGGCCGGCGTTATGCTTACCATCAGGCAAACGACCAGCTCGTCTCGTTACCAAATAACATAAAAAAAAAAAAGTCATTCTTTTGTCTGTTTCTGTCCATCCTGTGTCAAGTATTTTCAATTGTGTACTAACTTTTTGTCCTAAATACAGTTAGTACCTTCGTTACTCATATAAATCATCTCGTCCCAGGACTCCCTTGCATATGCATGGGAGTCTTGACATATGGAAGGGACAGCAAATCTCAACAACTCTTTCTGACGACAGTGTAGGCAATAATATTTTTTTTATGCTATTTGATAGCGAGACGAGCTGGTCGTTTGCCTGATGGTGAGCATAACGCCGGCCCATAACAATTGCAGTGCCACTTAGAACTTTAAAACACAAAGGCCTGCGCGGCACTGCAGTGCGCTCGCTACCCTGAGGTACATTAGGTATTAAGTCTCATAAGCCAGTAATTTCACTGGCTACTCTGCTCATTAAACCTAAACACAGTAATGCTTGCACATTACTACTTGGCGGCGGACTTCACCAGCAAAGCGGTGGTACCAACCCAGACGGACACTCGCAGAAGAGTTAGTCCTACCACTATCAAGCCAAGAATCCAAAATTTTACATTCTCCAATTTTTTATCTCTCTCCAATTATCTCGCGACAAATCTGACTATCTACATTAATACCACCTTGCATATATTGATTTTGACACAGAATATATGCACTGATTGTCAGTTGAGCAGAGACGCTTTCATCGCATAGAAAGTTCACGTGTGAAAAGAAAGGGCCACACTCAAAAGATTATCTTTGCGCTCACTATAGCCTTGTGCAAGAACCTATGTTAGGTCAAGAGACAAAGGCTACACGATGTGTGACAAGAGCTGTATTTAATAGGTTCACATTATGTTGCGAGTGAGCATTAGTGTGACAATACACTTAATGGGGTTAGCGATAAAGTATGACATTAAAGATATGGGGCCAGGCTTAAAGTCATCGTTGAGATTAAATCCCACGTGCTTCAATGGCTCGGCTAACTCAAAGAATGCTACAGGATCCAAAAGTGAAATCATACACGCTTATTATAAGCGTGTATGATTTCGCTTTTGGACCCAGCTACGTCAAGTATAATTCTTGACGTAGCTGGGTATTGCCGCATGATTGTTGGTCAGATTTCAGTCCCAAGTAAACAATAGAACAGCAACCTTTAAAAATGCTGGGAGCTTAAAGTATAGCCAAGCAGAAATACGCACTAAAGCATCATTCTAACACACACCTTCCCCACACATTCACACTCATACATATACACACAGCACACTCTCTCAAACACTCCTTAGTCGTTGATATGATGATATCGCATTTTTTTAAATTATTGACGTTGTAAAAATGCTGCACCCGTGCTTTTTTACGTGTTATTTTTTTTTTGTTGTTGTTTTGTTTCTTTTTTAACAGATTTCCAAAAAAGGCGAAGCCTCAGATCTCTGTCATTTATAAACTAATTTGGAAAATTGTTTTTTTTATTTGAAAGGATATACTTTCAGATTGGTCCCATAGAAATTTAATCAAAATCGGTTCAGTAGTTTGTCACTGAAGTCGGTTCGTCGCTTTGTCAAAGCAATTTTTTTTAAATTGTCATTTGTGACCCGCTGGCACTGATCTTTCTCGGCAAAAAGCAGAGACAGAGCAAAGGGGTAGATTGAAAAACAGCGCTGGGTGGATTCAAAAGTTCAAAAGGATCAAAAGTTTACAAATAGACAACACGCGACGCAGGTATGCAAATTGTGAACTTTCGCTTCCACATAACATTGATGATAATTCTATGTGCGCATCAACGTTCGATACGCGTTCAGAATGCATATATATACCTACGTGTGTGAGGTAGTGGTAGTGTGATCACGTATCTAACAGAACGGATCTTTATACCAGTTGTATGTGGACGTGATGTATTAATAGTGGAAGGTATGCGTCTACGGAACGTCGTACCTGCAGCGTAAATATGGAAGTCCAAACGATAAATTTGTCGAATTGAAAAAGCTAATAAATTTATCAAATGTTGCGAGTACCGAAGTCTGATCGTGAAGTATTGTAGTAGCTTTATATTCTCTTTGGATTCGACCTAGCTATTTGATAACTTTTGTAGGTTGTATCAAGGCTCGATAAATTAAAAAAATCGATAAAACCCAATTTATCGATTTAATCTGTCAATTTTATCGATCGAAAAGATCCGTACTATCGCTGCTGTTAGCGTAAGGCGAGCATAATTTTTTATCATTTGAAAAATTTGTAATTCGTCTTTTTGTGCGTTCCGGTTTGATAATCAAAATAGTCATTGAAATTACTAGGCTTATTCTCAGGTTAACAACCACACAGCAGTGCCACGCAGGCCTTTGTGTTAAAAATTCTGGGTGGCACTGCAATTGTTATGTGCTGGCGTTATGCTTACCATCAGGCAAACGACCAGCTCGTCTCGTTATCAATTAATATAAAAAAATATTTATGTATCTTAGATTTACAGCTTTACATACTTTGTAATAATAGATAAAATACAATACTGTCAGAACAGCAAAACTAATTATTTTAACAAGTAGCAAATATTTTCTTAATAATGTGAGTGGTTTGAAAATTGTATAAGTATCTCCTTATTTTCATATAACATATAAATTCAAATTAACGTAATTGTAGTTTCTGAATAAGTTAAATTGAAATTGTGAATGTTTTTTACAAAACAATGGTTTAATTTTCAATAGCTCCTGAGCAGCAATTTACCCTTGTATTCATATAATTAATAATTGTGCATATTGTAGTGGTAACTATACAAACAAACTTTTTATGTTTGAAAATGAATGTTGAGGTAAAATTTGTACCTATGACTGGTTTAGTACTCGCTCTAAAGCAGCATTACAAGTTACCCTTGTATTCTACTGCATTATTGATAATCAGCTGTAACATTTGTGATGCTCGATAGATTCTACATACATATATTACAATATTGTGCTTGTTCGTCTTTCAGTCCGACGCACTATAGTTCGAAACTCGACTCGGCCCGTACCAATGACCTATATCAAATTATGTGTTGATTTTACACACTCGCTCTAAAACGTTGCAGGAAAACTTTTTGAGGAAACACGCATGGTTAATCAAGGACCACGACATTCGAGGACATGTGACATCCATCAAGCCGCACTGGGCCCGCGTGGTGGATTATGGCCCATATTTTCCCTCGAAGGCCGGTATCCCAGCAGTGGGAGCGTAAGAGGCTGATAACGAATATTCCATTACTATCTTTACATACTGTTTGTTCTGTAAGCCAAATAATAATAACACGTACTAAGTTACTATGTTTTAGGATGAATGTTAAAAAAAGTTTTCATTGCTCCACTTATTAACTATGTACTTGTAGAATTGGTTTAACATTTCCGGAGCCTTTAGCGCACGATTTAGTCTGACCAATGCGCTATCTTGATCTTGACGAGGAGAGTGCTGTGATAACTGGTACCTGTTACCTACTAATTTTTTAGCTTTTACTACATTATCTCCTTCATTATTATGTTTCGTTACAATAAAACCGTTTAACTAAATTTTGCTAACTTATTTTATTTTTAAATTTATATTCAGTAACTAATTAATTCACTAGCCAAGAAATTGACTATATTAGTTTCATTCAACAAGTTCGATGATCGCATAGAACTATCAATTGCTAGTAATTGGGACCACTTCACGTATCAATGGATCTCATTGACGCAGACTCATCGGTGCTATAATATATGCGAAAATATGTTTGTATGTTTGTCCTTCTTTCACGCAACAACGGAGCAACGAATCGATGTGATTTTTTGAATATAATATGTAGTAATAATATGCTACTTTTTATTCCGGAAAAATGCACAGTTTCATATTTTTTTTTTTACGTTATTTGGTGACGAGACGAGCTGGTCGTTTGCCTGATGGTAAGCATAACGCCGGCCCATAACAATTGCAGTGCCACCCAGAACTTTGAAACACAAAGGCCTGCGCGGCACTGCAGTATGCTCGTCACCCTGAGACATTAGGTATTAAGTCTCATAAGCCCAGTAGTTTCACTGGATACTCTGCTCATCAAACCGGAACACAGTAATGCTTGCACACTACTGCTTGGCGGCAGACTTCACGAGCAAAGCGGTGGTAACAACCCAGACGGACACTCGCAGAAGAGTTAGTCCTCCCACTAGCGAATGGGGATATGGGAACACGGGTAACACCGCGGGCAGTAGCTGGTCATCATCATCATCAGCCGGAAGACGTCCACTGCTGAACATACGCCTCCCCCAAGTAGCTGGTACAATAGTATATTTACTGCTCGTTTAAAGTTATAAGATTTATATTCAACAACTTACGTCCTAAAATTAAATCATGAGCCAAGAAATGACGATATTAGTTTTAAAACAAGTTCGATGATCGCAGAGAAATTTCAATTGCTAGTAATTGGAACCACTTACGTATCAATGGATCTAATTGACATTTGACACAGACTTGATGCATATCGTACCGTCTATGGTGGAGCTTGTTAGAAATAGAGTCCGAGCGGTAACCGTTAGAGGTAGTGCAGCACCGCAGCCGCTGCTACAATATCTACCCAAAAAAAATAGTTTCCCAACCATTCCGTGTTCAGTGCAAAAGCCGCGGTAAATACAAGGTGGCGCGCAAGTGATGTATGTAGCGTAAAGCGGAGCCGTCGTAACTTTGAGCCCAGGGAGTGAAAGAGACAACACTAGCTGGCTGTATTGCTGTTCTTGTCTATTTGTGGATTTTTGATGGTTCATCAAGCCGCGCTTGTTGCAAAAGCATGGTTATTTTGACAGCAAAACGCATATTAGCATAAGCGTCTATGGTCTGCATAACGCTTGCTCGCCCTGTTTTAAGAATAACTATCTCCATCTATCCACCTACGTAACAGATGCTGTACTGTGACTTATTTACTCGTGTTTGTAAAATGCGAACATAATTCTGGTCAGATAAACATCAATTTAAAAAAAAAACAATGGTAAATCGACCAATTTATCGCAAATGATAGTAAATTGTAATGAATTGGCAATGAGCTCTTATAATGTACCATGACATGAGACGTCTTGCTCATACATTGTGTATTAAAGTTTGTAGTATGTCACTTACTATTATATTATTAGGTAATGAATGTATTATATTGTATTTAAATAACTGAACTAATTATACTATACTACTAGCTGCTGCCTGCGGTTTCACCCGCGCGGAGATATTGTAATTCATGGGTTTTATTTTTCTGCGCGGAACCCAAATTCTTATTCTAAAATAAAAGTAGCCTATGTTACTCCTTATAACATCAGCTAACTGCCAGTGAAAGTCCCGTCAAAATCGGTCCAGCCGTTTCGGAGATTACCCGGAACAAACAAACAGACAGACAGACACACAAAAATTTAAAAAAAATGTGTTTTTGTGGGTTGTCCAGTTTAAAGTTGACTGAAATAGTGTGACTTTTTCTCATTTCACAATGATTGCTATTTTTCACTATGTGGTACGACTAACTCTTCTGCGAGTGCCCATTTCGGTTGGTATCACAGCTTTGCTCGTGAATTCTGCCGCCAAGCAGTAGTGTGCAAGCATTACTGTGTTCCGGTTTGGTGAGCAGAGTAGCCAATGAAATTACTGGGCTTATGAGACTTAACACCTAATGTCTCAGGGTAACGAGCGCACTGCAGTGCCGCGCAGGCCTTTGTGTTTCTGTGGTTCTGAAAGTTCTGGGTGGCACTGCAATTGTTATGCGTCGGCGTTATGGTTACCATCAGGCATACGACCAGCTCGACTCGCTGCAAACAAAACATAAAAAAAAATTACACATACGTGATACAAAAGCTAGTTAAATAATAAGGCATTTATGTTTTTGCAGACTTTATAAAGGAAAATCTCCAAGTCAATAATGTTATTTGATTTCACGTTAGCGTCACCTCGAGAGCGTTACCTACGTAACGTTACTGAGTACCCCAGCCGGATACGGAGTTGAAATCGATAGCTTTTATGCAATATTAGACATTACATGGTCTATATTATAGATATAAAGGTATATCGTAGGTAGGTATATAAAGATGCAACATGTACAAGTACATCAGCGGTCTTCAACGTTTTACGAATCAAGGGCCAAAAAATATTTTTTTTCTGCACAGCGGGCCGCACTATAGGTATTTTTATAAGGATTTTTTTATTTTCAATCGTCAGGATGATTAAACAAGTAGATAAGTAGAAAACATTTATTTATTGGGCCAACATCAACAAAAGGGGCAATTAAAAATCAATACAATGCAATTGGTCAATGAGATGTCTGACACTGCTTATTTTTTGCTGTTGGCGGGCCGCAGAAAACATATCGGCGGGCCGCAAGCGGCCCGCGGGCCGCGGGTTGAAGACCCTTGATGTACATGTTCAATAAGTATTCACAGTTGTTTTCGTCAACTTTTAATTATCCCGCGTGTTGCTTTATGAATGCTGTCTTTTGAAATGAGATCTACGTTCAAACTTGTTTTTTTTTTCAAATGCGCTTTACAACGTCATCGAACGGAGAGCTCAGTCCTAAAAAGTGGTAAGAGCACTGTATAGGGTACAGTACGAACTTCGATTTGGGCCGTCTCCATAGTACCATAGTTTTACTAAGATGATACGGAGATCAGCAGGATGATTTTAATTCACACGGAATGATATCCGTCTCGGAAGCGATATTCTTGATCGTTGTTCTCGTATTCTTGATGTTTCGGAATCGCGTCCCGTCAGCGAAATTTCCCGTTCAGATTCGACAACTCAGCTGCATAAACACGGATATAATCCTGACAATATTTCTCTGTCGTGATGCGTTTTCGTAATATTATAAGTGATGAAGACAGTCGCTTCCGACTCGGATATCAATCCGAGTGAATTAAACTAGCCCTACAGGACAGTTTTTAACCCCGTTTAAAGTAGGGCCTACATGTATGTATGTTGTATGTATGTTGTATCTCCTACATAAATTTTCCTTTAAATAAAAAAGCAACTCTCAGACAAAGCCAAACATTTTTATCGCTCCTTTTTCTGAATAATTTTCAAGTAAATCCTCCGAATCCACATTAGATTAGCGCCGAAAAGGAGCAAGGCAGTAAAGCAATTACGGAATTAGGTTGAAACAGGCGAGAAATCCTCGTGGAGTGGTGACTCTACGTGGAAATTAGACGAAGGTGGAGTATGTATACATATGCATCTTGGGAACTTGTGCCAAATCAATGTCGGTTGCTACCAACGTACCAACGCGGTTCTATATATACGGATTACGGACTAATGGGGGACACTCTTAGTGCAATGTCATCGGACATAGCTATAGATAAGTTTACTAGGGGTGGCAGACGTGCGAGCAAGTACGCGTGGTTTTGCCTCGACGAGCTTGATTGCCTGTCTGGCAGTCTTCAAACCTTCTAGTATTATGTGCCATGTGGCAGGGTAACGCGTCAGACTTGCATAAAAAATGTACTAAATTTCAACTGATTACAAAGTGTAATGTTGTCAATTATTAATAAAATTAATGACTCATGTGATTTTATGAAATTTTATTGTAATTTTTTATACACCGGGTTTACGTTTGACCACTGCAGGTAATCAGATGACTTACAAGAACCTGCTGCTTTATCAGCTAACAATCTCGTGTTCGTTTTCAATACCAGACCGATTAAAACCAGCGGTCACTAGTCTTCGTGTGGAAGGAATAGTCTAGAATTTTCGCTGGTTATTAAAGAAATAAGCTCTTACAAAACGAAAAGAAGCGAAAACTATTGACAACTCCTTCCACGCCAAGACTAGTGACCGCTGGTTTTAATCGGTCTGGTATTGAAAACGAACACGAGATTGTTAGCTGATAAGGCAGCTGGCTTGTAAGTGATACGGGTCATCCAAGGTAAATCCAAGTTCGGTAGCGAACGTGGTCCGATTCCGCATGCTCTTCTCACCTCGCTACGACAAACCACCTAACCCGCGATTTTCACTACTTCCAGCTCGCAATCTCACGTAGTATTTCTATATGTCTTTTGGCCAGAACAACAAGCTATTCTATTCCTTATTCCAATTCATTACAGTACCATAATATAATAAGGGTCCGTGGACCTATATGGACCGGTGGACTAGTTATCTAAATTCTGAAGGTATTTTCTAGGTGGCTCCAAAATCGATTGTAAAGTTTATTAATAATAAACGCATTCTTAGTTTGATCACACAAGAATAAATATTTCACCGGCAATCTTGGCGAAGCGCGCAGTCACGCGTCAGATGGCTGCAATGCCAATTTTTTTTAGATTTGCTCCTATTTCTTGGTTCCTGTTTTAAGTATCTACAAACAGTCATCATTAGTCATTATCAGCGTCTTATGCTCCCACTGCTGGGATATCGGCCTTCTCTCAGAGAAGTATGGTCCATAATCCACCACGCGGGCCCAGTGCGGCTTGGTGGATGTCACATGTCCTCGAATTTTGTGGTTCTTGAACATGCTGGTTTCCTCACGATGGTTTCCTTCACCGTTATAGAGCGAGTGTGAATAATCCGTACATGACTTGATATAAGTGATTGGTGCGGGCCGCGTCGAGATTCGAACTATGGTGCTTCGGATTGAAAGTCGCACAAGTTCCCACTCGGCCACACTCGCTCCATACAACCATCCAACATAATAGTATATATGGCGATAAAGTAATAAAAATGTAAGTGTACCACACGTGTGTGCTAGCCTGTAATTAGCTGCTTGTTAATTCGTTATATCGCCGCCAAGCGTGGCTAACTATCAAACGATTAGTAAACATAATTGATTGCTTCGTTATCGAATCGATGTCTAATTGAACGTGAATTTGTGTTTTTATTTTACAATTACTAAACGGTTGAGTACATCTGCCTAAGTGGATAGCAAAAAGGGCCAAAGTACAGAAAGCACTTACCCAGTAAGAAACCGTTTTTAATCAGCTTACAAAAAGGATCTTTTTCGATGAGATTTTTTAAAAGGTTTTTCGAATTAAACATTTTAATCTGTAAAGATCTGAGAACCTCAGTGTGTATTATGAGCGATATAGAAGGAAGTTCGCCAATCACAGAGGTTTATAGAGATGCTCAAAAACTCAGCGCGTGAAATAACTGTTTGATCAATTTGGTCGAACACACACAAGAGATCTGTGTCTCCAATGCTTTGTAAAACGATAACTGACAGGAATTAAATCATTTACCTTATTATTATATCTTGACCAAATTTATATGTGAAAATTCTAATATTGTCCTTTCACATAAATTAATTTGTAAGAATTATTCGAAACAGTCCATAAATACCAATATATGAAAATTATGTAATACGTGATGGTAGGTTTAGATATACTAGCAAATTGAGTGTTCTACCGACTTCGATTACATCATTTTAATTGTAATTAGGTGAGATTGTTGTCAAAGGCTTCTTCTATTATTAATCATCATCAGCCGGAAGACGTCCACTGCTGAACATAGGCCTCCCCCATAGAACGCCACTTGGATCGGCTACTCGCCTCTTGCATCCAACGGTACCCCGCGGTTTTGACGAGGTCATCGGTCCACCTATTAATAATCATAATTTTAAAATAAATAAAAACCAGCTTATTTATTTTTCTTGCTTAGCTTGGCGTAGGGATCCTGCTCGCTATAGTAATAGGTTGTGTGTGTGTCGCACTAGCGAGCGATAACACTAATTTGCGTCATCGGGAATTAAAGATACCCTCATGTTATACCGATTTAGAACGTATTTATTCTATATTATCTGATAATGGTTATTTTAGATCTGATATGAATAAATGCAGATCATTATTATTGATTTGTTATTAACACTAATTATATCTTTCTATTTTTATTTAGATGTTTATTTAAAGGTCACAATAGGTACTGATGTTTCAACCTTTGACAGCATTGTCTTTGCTTCACCTTTTACATATTTTCTTAGTAGCATTATCAATAAACTATCAGCCTTACTAAACTCTCTATAATGGTTGAATAGTTACACAATGTTTCGTCTCTTTCGATTCAGTTTTAAATTGTCAAAGAATGACAAAGACAAAACATAGTATAACTACACCACAGCTACGCACTGTTTATTAGTAAGGCAAGTTTATGTATTCTAGTACAGTAATTACCGGCTTTTGTTTTCGCTAAATTATAATTATTTAAGCAAATAACGGTACAGGAACTAACAGCCTTACGATAACTTTTTATTACCATCATAACGATATGTTTTGCGTCAATATGTTACTGTCTAATTTGTAATGCTTTTGTGGCGTTAACAAACTTTAAAGTTGCGTTCTTACGCCAAAAATGTATGTCACAAAAGCAAGGAAGTAGTATATATAGCTATAGTATGGAAACAAACCCACGCCGCCGACATTATGAAGACCCTCGTTAAATTTTCAAGAAACTCAGGCATGTTTTTAAGGTTTTCCGTGGTTTTCCCTTTTAGCCTTTACGGCCCCTTCTAAAATACAAATTCCATTTACATTTACATAAAGGGCGCAAAAGAGTTTCCTGAGAGAATATAACGTAACGAGTTCTTGTTTTTGTGTTCCTACTGAAGAATCACGACCATCTTACTAATAAATGGCAATGTGGTTGGTGGGCCCGCCCGCCCTAGAACTGGCTATCAATTAAAACTGCTGGGAGAGATCGGTTAATGACAGATTTTCAAGTTGGGGGCGTAGAGAATGCCCTATACAACCGTGTTTAAGTGCTCTATAAAATTCATATTATTTATTAATGTAGGAAGTACAACTTAGGGCCAATCTTTCAATTGCAGCGTTAGTGGACTGATTGCTAGTGAACCGATAAATTTTATTCATCCGTTATGTGCTTGTCATTTTTTTTCGGGTCTTTCAATACGAATTTAACAGACCGTTAGCTACCTAAGGTTTATTTCTTTAGAATGGCAACAATTTATTTACGTCTGCCTTCACCAAAAAGTTACTATAGCTCTGATGATTCAGAGAATTTACGAAAAGTTTTTTTCTTGGCATTATATTGTTGGAATCCTTTTCTTATTTGCAATAAATACATATAGCCATCCTGTAGTCAAGCGAGCGAGGCAGCCCGGAACATATCGGGTTAAACGTCGTTTTTATGTCACTTCTACGTGTTGTTATTTGCATAGCGACCGCTTCTCCTTGGTTACTTGTTGTTTTTTTGAGTTTTTTCATTGGATTAAAATATCGCTTTTTCTGTGGCGAACATACCACAGAAGCCAGGAAATAAAGAAAGAAGAATATCCCTTTTACCGTGAGATTCAAAATGAGTGAAAAACTGAACGCAAAATTACCAAAACGAAAAGAAAAGGGCTGTAAATTTCCTCAATGAACAAAATAAGTTTCGTCCCATTTGCATTCTTCCCAATGATCAGTGCGATTCCGAACAATATATTATGGGGGCATGCGTTGCTGGTTGATATTTTGCAAGCGAGGCAAAACGCGCACTTGGCGCCAGTCACATCACTTCAGCTTCCACATATTATTTATAATGTTAGATTTTTATAAGTTTACAGTGTTTTGTATATAATTATATTTATACTTTTTTACAATTGTGTTTCTGTAAAACTTTTTTTCAAAATGAGGAGTGTTGATGTGGGGTCAGGCGTTGCAGGTTGATATTTAGCAAGCGAGGCAAAACGCGCTCTTGGCGCCAGTCGCACCACCACCCTGCAACCGCGTGCCCGGCAGCCCTCGCTTTTATGTTTACGTGTGTCGTAATAAATGAGCATTAATTAATGTGACTTCGGGCTTATGATTTCCTATCTAGTAGAGTGAGCACATACCTATAGGGACACATACCACCTAGCACCTACAACTAAAATATTCTAATCAGTGATCATCCTATTCCTCAATTATTATCCATTTAACTTCTATAGAAACTGTTATAACCTTACTAGCTTCTGCCAGCGGTTTTCACCCGCGTTCCCACAGGAACCGAGTATTATCCGGGATAAAAAATAGCCTATGTTACTCTCCGGTCCATAAACTATATATAAGTATGTCAAAAATCCCCTCGATCCGTTGCTTCGTTGCTGCATGAAAGAAGGACAAACAAACAAGCCAACAAATTAACAAACAGACAAACACACTAGGATAAGGTAGTTTGGCTTTGACATGACGAGTTAGCGAGAGAATAACAACCTTATCTGGCCATAAAACAGTCCGATAAAGTTATACCTCCACTACGTGTTTTATTCCTCCGTTAACTCGTAACTGTCACTTGAAAGATTCAAATTTCTTCTATCAGAGCAATAAGTCTTAGTTGATTCTTTAACGCTAGACTAAGGACGTTATCTCACTCTTGAAAGATCCGCCCTTAGTGTATCCAAACCTTTCCTGTACTTAAGTAACCTGTATCCGAACACAACTAAGGGCCAATCTTTCAATTGCAGCGTTAGTGGACTGATTGCTAGTGAACCGATAAATTTTAGTGATCCGTTATGTGCTTGTCATTTTTTTTCGGGTCTTTCAATACGAATTTAACGGACCGTTAGCTACCTAAGGTTTATTTCTTTAGAATGGCAACAATTTATTTACGTCTGCCTTCACCAAAAAGTTACTATAGCTCTGATGATTCAGAGAATTTACGAAAAGTTTTTTTCTTGGCATTATATTGTTGGAATCCTTTTCTTATTTGCAATAAATACATATAGCCATCCTGTAGTCAAGCGAGCGAGGCAGCCCGGAACATATCTGGTTAAACGTCGTTTTTATGACACTTCTACGTGTTGTTATTTGCATAGCGACCGCTTCTCCTTGGTTACTTGTTGTTTTTTTGAGTTTTTTCATTGGATTTAAAATATCGCTTTTTCAATTGTGTTTCAATTGTTTTTTTACAATTGTGTTTCTGTAAAACTTTTTTTCAAAATGAGGAGTGTTGATGTGGGGTCAGGCGTTGCAGGTTGATATTTAGCAAGCGAGGCAAAACGCGCTCTTGGCGCCAGTCGCACCACCACCCTGCAACCGCGTGCCCGGCAGCCCTCGCTTTTATGTTTACGTGTGTCGTAATAAATGAGCATTAATTAATGTGACTTCGGGCTTATGATTTCCTATCTAGTAGAGTGAGCACATACCTATAGGGACACATACCACCTAGCACCTACAACTAAAATATTCTAATCAGTGATCATCCTATTCCTCAATTATTATCCATTTAACTTCTATAGAAACTGTTATAACCTTACTAGCTTCTGCCAGCGGTTTTCACCCGCGTTCCCACAGGAACCGAGTATTATCCGGGATAAAAAATAGCCTATGTTACTCTCCGGTCCATAAACTATATATAAGTATGTCAAAAATCCCCTCGATCCGTTGCTTCGTTGCTGCATGAAAGAAGGACAAACAAACAAGCCAACAAATTAACAAACAGACAAACACACTAGGATAAGGTAGTTTGGCTTTGACATGACGAGTTAGCGAGAGAATAACAACCTTATCTGGCCATAAAACAGTCCGATAAAGTTATACCTCCGCTACGTGTTTTATTCCTCCGTTAACTCGTAACTGTCACTTGAAAGATTCAAATTTCTTCTATCAGAGCAATAAGTCTTAGCTGATTCTTTAACGCTAGACTAGGGACGTTATCTCACTCTTGAAAGATCCGCCCTAAGTGTGAAAGAGATTGTCGATGGTAGACAATTATAGACGTTAGACGAAACACGACGAATTACGTGCAACATTTATATTTTTGAGTTATTAAATCCAAGTTTGTAACTGCAATCCTGGGTATTCTTCCTGCCTCCACGCACACGAATCCTTCATTAATTATACGAAGCACTTGACTCTTGATCCTGTAACTAGCTAATCACTCGTCTGCACTCGAGATGTTGCTTGCGTCATAAAGCCATTAGCCAGCCTTCATTTAGTAAAGGCTGATGTTTTCTAAGCGCAATACGGTATACCTACTGTGAACGATTCTGTGTTATACTCTAGGATTATATCCCGTTTTATTCAGCTGTTCTTTCATCGTCTCCTAATACAGCGCACGTCTTCATGAATCTTCTAAAGTAAGTCCAATCTTAAAATGGGTGCACTATCTCTTCACCGCTGCAGTTTATTTAGTCGAGACCTCTAAGGCATTTTAGTTTGTGAAGGTTACCTATTCTAAATGTACCTACTGGCCATCAAAAAAATAATAAACTCATTAGTTCACGAGTCAATGTATCTTGTTATGATGACTTTGGTTTCTTGTAAACTTGTTGTTTTCTTGTGACTTTGTTTATTTACCGACGGTTAAAATATTCGTCTCAACTTAATTTTCTAATTGTGCAACGCTACAGTCGTACACCATGACACAGTTTCTACAATTTAGACCTGGTCGCATTATGAACTCCATACTTAACTACGAAGGTCGGAGAAGGGTCGACGATTGGACTGCCTCGCGTGAGAAAAACGCGCTTGATTTGACGCCCGGTGGTATTTTGAAAACGAAGATAACAGAACAATACGGTAAACGTGCGCGACGGGCTATTCTCGGAGGTTCGCAACGGATCCAATTGTTGGAAAGGAAGAAAGAGCCGTTCACGACACTTGCGAGCTGTCTTCGCTTTACTTAGCGGGATAGTTATGTGATAATCTAATGCAGCAGTTCTCAATATTTTTAGGTGACGGAACCCTTTTGGAAAGCGAAATACTTGACGGAACCCTACAATAAAACAAAAAGTGTATTCTTTATTAATAAGCATAATAAAAGTACCACGAATTTTTTTTCTAAATTCTTGCGGAACCCCTATACGTCTATCGCGGAACCCAAGGGTTCCACGGAACACACTTAGACTATGGCTGATCTAATGGATACCAGTTAGCTTAGTGATACTGAGGTCGACTGTACTATACCAGGTTGTACTATTACTTATTCTGTGGTCGAGGATCTCACGATGTCAGCTGGTGGGTTCCCAACACCAGTCACATCAAACGAATCCCACTGAAGCTTAGCTTGCGGTAAAGAACACCATCGTGATGCAACCACAGCATAATAGCATTTTCTAGGGGTTTCTTGATTAAAACTTTTATAGTATGACTCATAGTTATGTATCATTGACCGGATTCACTAACGCAGTACGGCGTGTAACACGCGCAGCCTCCAGTCGGTGCAGCTGCGTGTAGCTCCATTGATGAAGAGTTACCAAATACCTCGAAACCGGTCGGGCAATCGTCGCGAAGCTCGGCTGTGCTACGTAAGTGAATCCGGTCAATGATACATTTTTTAGTGATCGTGAGGCGAACTGTTACTTTCTAGTTGTAGATCTGACGCCAAGCACCTATCGGTGTGATAATGTGATCCTGCGGCTGGACTTCAAAGCCAGTTGCCATTCTAGGTTTATCTTGCTTACTACCATTGATTACATCGTCATTTAACATCAGCGTGGTCGGTGGACCAAACTCTGTACGAGGGTTCTGCGTTCTGAGAGGAACTAGAGTTCCTTCCTCTCAGAAAAGGGTAGCTAACCAGTGGAAGTGACCACAGTTGGGCCGCATGCTTATTTCTCAACCTAAAGAGTCACTAACCGTCACTAACCGGTCCACACGGATCAGCGCTAGTTGCCAACCAGCATTTATGCTGAGTTTGGACCGATTTGTAACAATTACCTATTGTAACAATTTCCGTGTTTGGGAATAAGGTTTAAGTGGTTGTTTGTTATAAATAACTATATTTCATTTTAAAGTATTAAAAAATGCATAAGCCTACTTGATGTTTGATTAAGTGGGCTTATAGTTTGTTTTTCAGCAAATGGTCTGTAGCACTTATAGATATTCTCTTCTATCTTCTTCTAGTTTGCGATGTAAATTAACGATTTATAAATTGTGGCTAAAATTTTTCCATTCGATTTTTTTACGTCGATTCAATGGAAGCGGACAGTTCTTATATGGTAACTGCGTATATTACAATTATACGATTTCACAATCAAAAAGTGAAAAGTTTCCACACCGGTATTATTAACAAAGTTTCTCAAGATCGATTAAGATCAGGGACACAAATAAGCATTAAATAATATACCATAACTAGCTGCTGCCCCGCGGTTTCACCCGCGTGGAGATTTTGGATTTCATGGTTTTTATTTCATTGCGCGGAACCCTCATTCTTTTTCTAAAATTAAAGTAGCCTATGTTACTCCTTGTAACATCAGCTATCTGCCAGTGAAAGTCCCGTCAAAATCGGTCCAGCCGTTTCGGAGACTACCTGAAACAAACAAACATACAGACAGACAGACAAAAATTTTAAAAATGGTTGTTTAATAGGTACCCTATATACTTTCATATGCATTTAGTAAAAAGCTGTTATTTTGATATTACAAACAGACACTTCAATTTTATTTATTTGTATAGATTAGATTTATTTATATACGTAGGTATATTAATAATTGTATTAGTTTTTTTTTATCGGCTTATCATTTTGAAAATTATGTTTATAGCGGTCCTTGGATAAACTAAATTCCTCGAAGTTTACTGTTGCCATTTTTTTATTGCTACGAACGTTAATATATTTCACAACACAGAATAGATAATAGTACAAGCACACGGTAAGTACAGTTTTTGAAAGGCACTTAGAAAGGAAATGCGAAATGTTATTGTTTTTTTTACTTCTAGAAACTGGGTCGGTTGTCTAGACAATCTAGAAACAATTCCACCGTACCCGACGGATCTAAACGGAACCATATTGCTGTGACAATGGGTGTGCCCGTCTGTCGGTCTGGAATAAGCTAGTAGCTCCTAAACGAATAAAAGAGCAATATTAAAAATCATTATATATTTTTTTAAAGAAAATGGTTAACTTAAGAATTTAAAACTTATTTTCCGATTTAAGTGCAAGTAATCGTACTATATAATATTAAATTATAAATGCGAAAGTGTGATTGTTGGTTTGTTGATGTGTCCTTATTTCAAGCAGTAACGGATCGACTTGATTTTTGGTATAGATATAGTTTATGAACCGGAGAGTAACATAGGCTACTTTTTATCCCGGACAGTGAACGATTCCTGTGGGAACGCGGGTGAAAACCGCCGAATGCTGAACCGCTGAATATACCTAATCCACAACAGAGTGTGTTTAATTCGTTGTCAATTCCTATGCATTACTGTGCTGTGATTAATATAAAGATTACTATTCTTTTAAACATTTAGTTAGTGGTTATATTTGAATAAAACATAAAGCATTTATTGACGGCTCCGTAGCTAAGTTGGTAGTAACCCTGCCTGCAAGGCGAGGGGTCCCGGGTTCGATTCCCGGCCGGGGCAGATTTTGTGTAAGCATAAAGTTTGTTCTCGGGTCTTGGATGTTTGTGATGTGTATCTGTGTATGTCCATGCCACCTGCGACACAGGGAATCCTAGTGCGGGGGTATGAGTGTGTAAGCGTTTATGTTATGTTTATGTTATGTTATTGTAATTTTCCTATATTTGCTCGCTCATTAATTTAAAACTCCCTACACGAATGCATGATCGAAGTAGGTACCTACTAAGAGATCTGTGGTACCTGCCCACTGGATTCAATCTGTTTTACCAATCGCCACGTCTGCGTCATCGTCATTATCTACTCGTTTCTACCCATGTTCAAATATAAATATAAAAGTTATCATTTCGATCACCAGTTCATTGTTACTAATCACCCCTTTTTATAGAGGTTTAATTTTTTCGTGATTACGGTCAGATGTGAATCGAATTTCCAATATCGAGAGAAGACGCTTTACGAATATTGAATTGAATTGAATATGAATACTGTGACTTTATTTTTGGTACATTTGAAATATGTAATAATATTATATATTCTTGCAAATAAATGTATGATTTGATTTGATTTGATACGAAATGAATGCTGGTGAGAAAACAGATAATTAAGCTGACTTGGGGATGAACAGGGCCTGTGGTAAGACAAGACGGCTGATGGTCTAGGAGTTTATAATGGTTAATATATTTTTTATGATATTTGATAACGAGACGAGCTGGTCGTTTGCCTGATGGTAAGCATAACGCCGGCCCATAACAATTGAAGTACCACTCAGAACTTTGAAACACAAAGGTCCGCGCGGCACTGCAGTGCGCTCGCTACCCTGAGACATTAGGTTAATACCTAATGTCTCAGGGTATCAGACTTAATAGTCTCATAAGCCCAGTAATTTCACTGGCTACTCTGCTCATCAAATCGGAACACAGTAATTCTTGCAGTATTACTTGGCGGCAGACTTCACGAGCAAAGCGGTGGTACCAACCCAGACGGACACTCGCTGAAGAGTTAGTCCTACCACTAACAAAATACGCTAACAATAGTGTCAAAGACTAAAATTCAGGAAAGTTTTAGTAGCTGGTAGGTTCTTCTAGCTCAGGATGGAAAAGAATGGCATATACCTAACAGTGGATTGCATTACATAGAAGTGGCTTGTGATCGGATCGATAGCTGTGGGTTATAAGTTTTAAATCCGAGAGGACACGTGCAAATGTAGCTGCGAATATGTTGTGCAAATGTTTGTCGAAACATTATTTCCTATCGTTCTTCATAACATAGGACGTCCAGTCCGGTCACGTTTGTTCGATGTTGACTTAAATGGATTCATCTTTGTGTGGTCACTGATTGACGTAACTTCTAATACCTATCTACTATTTTTATAGATGATGCGGTTGCAAGGTGACATTGGGTAATTTATAATCTTGCGATCGATTACTATCTCACTTGTCTCGTTAAGTGCAGGAGGGCTAAGTTGTGTGCCTTTTGTCGTGTCAAGATAAAGATGTAAGTTTATGTCTACCGCTGCTAACATGCAGCGCAAAGAACTCGTTTATGTCAAATGAAGAGATGTCGTGAAAAAATATAAGAATAAGGACACTAAATGAAAAGTCAGAGGGAAATTAAATTAATTTCAGATTAATAAACATAATTACTAATTAATGGGTCCAATTTTATCATTTAAATAGATCATTTGAATAGATAGATATGCGGAAAAGCTTATAGTATTATAATAATAACATAATTATCTACTTTCTTCTTTCATCCAGCCTTTCCTTGTAGGTTGCCAAAACTCCCATCAACTTTCCCGGAAGGCTTCCAGCCGTCAAGCCACCCTTTTCCCGTGACTCCTCCTCGTGTTTGTTTTCCGGCAGATATACATACGTAATTTGAGTTACGTCTATCGTGAGACATGAAAGTGAATCCTTATCCAAATTCCATTTACTTAATACGAAAGCAAAGAAAACGGATATCCGATAGTTCTTCCGATCGCTGCTGAATAAATTATGGATGCGAGTCTTAGAATGGATACCGGATAGAATAAGTTTCCACCGGGACTCTTTTTTTTATGTTATTTGGTAACAAGACGAGCTGGTCGTTTGCCTGATGATAAGCGTAACGCCGGCCCATAACAATTGCAGTGCCACCCAGAACTTTGAAACACAAAGGCCTGCGCGGCACTGCAGTGCGCTCGTTACCCTGAGACATTAGGTATTAAGTCTCATAAGCCCAGTAATTTCACTGGATACTCTGCTCATCGAACAGGAACACAGTAATGCTTGCACACTACTGCTTGGCGGCAGACTTTACGAGCAAAGCGGTGGTACCAACCCAGACGGACACTCGCAGAAGAGTTAGTCCTCCCACTAACATTCTTGTGAGTAACAAAACACACTATGTTATATGTTATGTTTGTAGCCATTTAAGTTGTGTGCTTAAATAATACACTCACGTCGGACTTTTATTGATTAAGTTCAGACATTTTCTTCAAATTACTGCAAAATGCTTTTTCGTGTGCATTTGCGGATTAGGTTTCTATGCGTATTTATTCTGAACATATAGCAAGGCGAAATGTTTTTCTGAGTTTTCTTTAGTACATTTATTATGCTCTCGCTTGCCGTAATCACTTAGCCTAATCTCGTTTATGTTTCTTTTGTTCAGGTTTTTTGTTTTGGAGATAATATGAGATCTGGCAAAATTTTCTTACTTACCTAGAATGAATCTAGGTGCAAGGTTACCACAAAATAATTTATGTAGGTCTCATTAACAAGATTTTTCTCATTAGATTAGATCTCTTTTCCCACTAGTTTAGTTGTCCAGTTTATACTCGTAGTTGACTGAAATAGTATGACTTTTTTCTCATTTCACAATGATTGCTATTTTTCACTAGGTGGTAGGACTAACTCTTCTGAGAGTGTGCGTCTGGGTTGTTACCACCGCTTTGCTCGTGAAGTCTGCCGCCAAGCAGTAATGTGCAAGTATTACCGGCTTGATGAGTAGAGTGGCCAGTGAAATTACTGGGCTTATGAGACTTTACACCTAATGTCTCAGGTTAAGGGGCTAGGATCGCCAAAACGACTACTTTCTCCTCCTAAAACTCCCACACGGCTTGGTTTAACGACTTGAAAAAAATACTACCTGAATGATCAATTCAAGGGCATTAATTTCACTGATTGATTTTTTTGTGTTACCATTACTTATGGCTTGAAAAAATATTTAACAGCATGCTGTTTTAAAACTATTTTCCCTAAAACTTCTAAATGACTTAGACGTTTGGGATTAATTTTACACCAAAAAATAAGGAAGAAAATTTTCTATAAACTGGCCGTTTCATTTGTGCATAGAGCAATATTTCGCAAAGAAATGATCAAAAAACTGAATTCCAAATGTACAAGTCTCAGAGGTGCTCTGCGCGGGCGCGCGCGGCAGTCATGCACTGGCATTCAGACGGGGAGGTTGTGTCGCTCGTTGCTCTGCAAACGCTGTCCGCCGACGTTACATATTTGTGTGCGTGAATGATATACAATACAAGTATTTGTTTTCGTGTGGGTTTGAAGCTTGCTCAAAGAGTAGCGTCTAGAGCGGTGAAATGTGATTCATTCCGTGATTTGCGCGTGTCCACGCTCCTCGTATACATATTGAATGGGTTACATTTTTGATTACAATTTCTTGTTTACGTACTTACATCATTTTTACGAGTGGAAAATATATGTATTGGTAAACAAATTATTAGCGGCAGCTACAGGAATATCTGAAGGTTTAGAACTGTTTAAGAAAGACTGGAAATGAAATTGAAAAGTAAAATTACTCAGGTTAACGAGCACAATGCGGTACTGCATCTTTTTGTTTCAAAGTATTTATTGGCACTGCAATTGTTATGGGCCGGCGTTATCTTTATCATCAGGCAAACGACCACCAAACGATCAGGGCCATCTACAGTAAAAATGATATCGAAAATGATAACAATTTTAAAATCCAAGTTAAGGACATTTTTATTTTTCAATAAAATGGTATTGGTATCATTTTCGAGATTTCTCGGGGTGCTGATTACAGAAATGACAACCATTTTTAAATTCAAGATGACATTTTTTTAGGTAATCGATAATATGGGTGCCATTTTCTAGGTTTCTCGGGGTGCTGATATCGAAAATGACAACGATTTAAAATCCTACATAGCGGACAATATTTTTTTTTCAATAAAATGCTATGGGTGTAAGTTTCGAGATTTCTCGGGGTACTGTGTACAAAAATGAAAAATTCTTTTATAATCCAAGACGGTGGACAATTCTTTTGTAAAATGATATGGGTGTCGTGTTGGAGGTTTCTCAGGGTGCTGATTTTGAAAATGACTACTATTTTAAAATCCAAGATGGCGGACAAATTTTTTTAGTAAAAGGATATGGGTGTCTTTTTCGAGGTTTCTCAGGGTACTGATAATGAAAATGACAACGATTTTAAAATCCAAGATGGCGGACACGTTTTTTTTTTAATTAAATGGTATGGGTGTCATTTTCGAGATTTCTAGCGGTGCTGATTACGGAAATGACAACCATTTTGTATACCAAGATGGCGGATATTTTTTAGGAAATCGATAATATGGGTGCTATTTTCTATGTTTCTCGGGGTGTTGGTATCGAAAATGACAACGATTTTAAAATCCATGATGGCGGACATTTTTTTTCAATAAACTGGTATATGGGTGTCGTTTTCGAGATTTCTCGGGGTGCTGATTACAGAAATGACAACCATTTTTAAATCCAAGATGGCGGAATTTTTTTTAGGAAATCGATAATATGGGTGCCATTTTCTAGGTTTCTCGGGGTGCTGATATCGAAAATGATAACGATTTAAAATCCATTCAAGACCTATAGGGTGGTTCACGGAGACCTAGAATCATTAAATTTGGCAAGAAGTATTGTCTTATACCACAAGTAAAGCGAAAAATCCGAAAACTAATTATGTATAACACACACACGCGCACGCGCATGCACACGCTCGCGCAAGCGCACGCACGCACGCATGCACACACATGCTCACGCACACGCTCGCACACGCGCACACGTGCACACGCGCAAACGCACGCACGTACGCAAGCAAGCACGCACACAAGCAAGCACGCACACAAGCAAGCACGCAACAAGCAAGCACGCACGCAAGCAAGCACGCATGCACGCACGCACGCACTCACACACACGCACATTATCAATGAGTGTATTGTGTACAATTTTTTAGGGTTAATTATTTTGTTGAATGTAGCTGTAAAAGGACCTAACGATTCCAGTCTTGAACGAACTATTTACATGCTTACAAGTCTTTTCGGAATCCTCGGCGCGCGAGTCCAACCCACACTTGTCTATTTTTTCTATTGTATTGGTTAACGAGACGAGCTGGACGTTTGCCTGATAGGAGTCATAATGCCGGCCCATAAAAATTGCAGTGCCATTCAGAACTTTGAAACACAAAAGCCTGCGCGGCACCGCAGTGTGCTCATAACTAAGTCTCATATCTTAGTAATTTTGCTGGCTACTTTGCTCAACAAACCGGAACACAATAATGCTTGCACATTACTGTTTGCCGGCAGACTTCATGAACAAAACGGAAACCCAGACGGACACTCGCAGATGACTCGATACCTCGTAAATGACATCAATATAAAAAACATGACTACAAAAGTAAAATTTAAAAAATAACCCGAAAATCATTTATTTACGTACACGTTCGTTTTTGGGTCAAAAGGTGTAACAAATTTCAACGTTACGGAGCAAATTGGCTGTCTGTACTTTTATTATAGTCCACAGCGATGTTTTGAGATAAATCTCAACGTTGTATGATCTCATGTGCGTCCGTCCCGTTTATTTACGAACTAGCTTCTGCCCGCGGTTTTCACCCACGTTCCCATAGGAACCGTGCATTGTTCCGAGACAAAAAGTAGCTGATGTTATTCTCCGGTCCATAAACTATATCTATGCCAAAAACCACGTCGATCCGTTGATTCGTTACTGCGTGAAAGAAGGACAAACCAACAAATCAACAAACACACTTTCGCATTAATAATATAACTAGCTTCTGCCCGCGGTTTTCACCCGCGTTCCCACAGGAAACATGCATTTTCCGGATAAAAAGAACCCTATGTTACTCTCCGGTCCATAAACTATTACTATGCCAAAAATCACGTCGATCCGTCGCTCCGTTACTGCGTGAAAGAAGGACAAACCAACAAATTAACAAACCAACAAACAAACTTTCGCATTTATAATAGAGTAGGATATAGGATATATTTAGTATGGAAGTATGGATAGTATGGATAATGATGATCAAACTTCACTTTCAATGAAGAACTTTCCACTAAATGAATTCAAAGAATTATAGGCAAAGAAGATGCCGTGCGCGCTACTCGCACGCGCGTTCGTTCATCCGCGTATTCTATGACGTTAGGTTTTGCGATGTTCTTGAAAGACGAAGTGTGGACCGCGCGGGTGAAGTGGGATTGACTCCACCCATTCGAGCAAGGCCATTGGGGCGTAGTAGGGTCGTAAGGAGCGCCCTGCAGTGCCGCGCAGGCCTTTGCGTTTCAAAGTTCTGAGTGGCAATGCAATTGTTATGGGCCGGCGTTATGCTTACCATCAGGCAAACGACTAGCTCGTCTCGTTATAAAATATCATTAAAAAAAATACAATATCAGATAAAAGTAAAATCGGAACAGGCGTCGAGCAGCTTTCTTGCCAAACGATGAAACCGTATTCCGATGATGGCGGGTTTATGTTCTCTACGCTGACTTTCGAGCTTCGTATTTTTCATTTCAATCAAATTTGGTTACGTCACTTGCATCTAACGTACGTCGTAACGTTCATGCATTCAAAACAATAATCAGTCCGGTAGTCAGTCCGAATGTTCTCACGAATTCTCTCTTGAACACATTCAGCAAGAAGCCGTCTGACCTTAGTTACGTAACAGGGGTACTCCCAAGCGAGTCCCATTCATCGAGCGTAACCTACCCGATATAAGTCACTGTGTCATTTATACTGTTAATGGCAGTAAACTGGGTCGTTACTTGTACCGCCTTATGCCAAGATATCTATTTCTATTACTTGCAGATAGTTGCGTTCTTCTGCCAGTCATGTCCAAAGTCGCAAGTCAAGAAATGGGTCTACGTGCAAATGATCGCAGGTGCACCAGGAAAAAGATCGAAGAGTATTTTTGAAAAGAATTTTTTTTAACGACTGTGACTCTATTTGAACAATTTTTTGTAAGGTTGACTCCGCGGTAGAGACGTAGGGCGTTGATCGGCGATTGGCAATAAAAATTTGGCGCGTCAGTGAAAGAAAGCATCTCTCAATCAAATGTGGCTTAAAGTATAAAATAGTGCGGTGTTTCCGTTCAAAATCTATTTAAAAAACATATAAATTACTAGCTTCTGCCCGCAGTTTTCACCCGCGTTCCCACAGGAACCGTGCATTTTTTCGGGATAAAAAGTAGCCTATGTTACTCTCCGGTCCATAAACTATATCTATGCCAAAAATCACGTCGATCCGTAGCTCCGTTACTGCGTGAAAGGAGGACAAACCAACAAACACACTTCCGCATTTATAATATTAGTATGGTTTGTATATAATTTACCACGCGGTTTTTGCAATTTGTAAATCATGTAGTCCCAAAAACAACTATAAGTACTTTCGCTAAAAACCAACTTAATACATGGGGTAACTATAATTATTTGAAATACTTAAATTACAATTGGTTTGTTTTTGTCTGGTTATCAATTATTTGCGGTTACGAGTTATGACGATGCGTCTTTTTTCTTGTAATGACTTTGGTAATACCGGGTTATTTTTAGATTTGATAAAAAAATCGCATGATAATCGATAGGCATTTGGGAGCCAATCTAATTCTACGAGTAACGTGTTCTCCCCATTCGGCCACTTGTCATCACTTAATATCAAATTAGATGCTGGTAAAAAAGCCTATCATATATAAAAGAATATTGACTCTTTCCTCGATCAATAATTATTTGGAATAACTTTTCTGGCATAGATAGTGCTCGTGGAGTCTCCCGCCAAGCAGTAGTGTGCAATCATTACTGTGTTCCGGTTTGATGAGCAGAGTATCCAGTGAAATTACTGGGCTTATGAGACTTAATACCTAATGTCTCAGGTTAACGCGCGCACTGTGCGGTGCCGCGCAGGTCTTTGTGTTTCAAAATTCTGAGTGGCACTGCAATTGTTATGGGCCGGCGTTATGCTTACCAACAGGCAAACGACCAGCTCGTCTTGTTACCAATAACATAAAAAAAAGTTAAAATTAAAACCTCGTGTTACATAACTTTGGAAAATTCATCCGATTCTGGGATCGCCCAACACTCGGGTCATATATCGATTCTCTCTATTTGCAGTTGGACTCTATAAGGAAGCAGTTTTCGCTGCCAATGCCGTACTTTGAAATGTGTCTCGGTTCGTGACTGTGCATTTAATTTAATTGGCTTTAATAAAGTTCGTCGGGCTGGGTTGGAATGTTTGATATATTCATCAGGAACAGTAAATAGTCTAATTATTTCTATATGCATGTCTCTATTGGACATTGGAATAGCATCGGAATATGGTTTGAATATTTCATATAGCCAGCTTGTTCTTGTTCTTGTCTGGTCCCAACAGACGGTCATGGTCAATGCCTGTTCGACTGTTGCGTCCACTGAATCCGTAATTTCTCAAACACTTCACCACGATAGCGCTTAAGAATTGTACCATCTGTGCAGATCTGACATTTCCAGTGCTGTTGAAGCTAGTTTAAGTAAATATGTCTTTGGAATAGTTGCTATGTAAATTTGGTGACTTTAATTCTTATTATCTTATTCGTATTCAGGCGTAAGTTTTGACATTTGATAGAGAACAGCGACAAACTGTTTTCGTGTGTATCTGTACCAAAGTTATATGTAAGCTTCATGGGGTTACCACATATTACTAGCCTATTATGTTCCACAGCTGGGAAAAAGGCCAATCCTCCTTCTATTGTTTACGATCTACCCCCTTATTCATAAACGTTCCGTAACTTACTTAATAACTAAAGTGTTTTGTCTCGTTTTCACGCGTAACACCTTCCGTCAACATGAAGTTGACAGAGCGGTTTGAAGCATAGATTATCTTATTGAGTTGTTTACCTAACTTAGGATGCTCAATGTCATGGCCTACCTAAATAATTTTAATCTTTTTAACCGACTGCCAAAAAAGGAGGGTATCAATTCGGTAGTTTTTTTTATGTTTGTTACCTCAGATCTCCGTCATATATAAACCGATTTGGAAAATTCTTTTTTTTGTTTGAAATGAAAAACCTTTCAAATTGGTCCCATAGAAATTTCATCAAAATCGGTTCCGTAGTTTTGTCACTGAAGTCGGTTCGTCGCTTTTTTTAAAGCATTTTTTTGTTACAGCGTCAGTTTAAAATATTAAGATGTTATTGATTTTGTGTCCGGTGTCCACACAGCCGGGTCGTGTGTCCGCGACTTGTTTTTATTTTGTCTGGCTTACAAGGACTGCTTTACTTTGGATATCTTGGTACAATGGAGAAATCCGCCAACGCCGCGCCGTACGCAGAAGGTCATTTCAAGCCTCATTGCCTACATCTAATATGGAAAAAGAATGAGGCACAGATTACTTGGCAGCCTCAGTGACCAAATTAATCTTATTTTCGTTATGATTAATGAGGAAGCTTTCATCTATTCTGTGTGCTCTAGTTTGAAACTCATTTGTTGGAATTCATGGTCTGTCGTGTGGAGTATTTACTGTCGAGTTTCACGTACGAAATTGGTTTTACTGGTTACGTAAAATGCATGTGAACGGTTTATTGGACATTGGAAATTTAACGCACTAGTGTTTATTGTTAAAAGTTAACTTTGAACTAAAATGTATGTTGGTTTTGACATATCTTAAAATAACCAAATGATACTAATATGTATTTGGAAATGCCAATGTCGGCCCGTGAGTCATGATCACTTATAACTATTGTTGACTACGTAATAATTATTTTGCGGTTTGTGACTAGTGTTGTAGAGCCATCATTGATTCGGAAAGATACCTTTGTTGACGTGTCTAAGAAAACTGCAGTGTTGGGAACATCGGGAATTAATGTGGAATAATATACAAAATAAAAAAACTGTGGTCTAATATCTTCAAAACAATGAATTCCTATCGCATCAGCCAGAAGACGGGCTGAATTTACACATCTCCAATAATTAGGGGAGGGTTGCCATTTTAAATCACACAATCCAGACTTCTTGGTGAGCGCAGTACTTTATGATGTTGACCGAGGAGAACGCTGCTGCCCATTCCCTGGATTATTCCCTTATCCGGCTCTTACAACACCGGCAAGATATGGGTTCGTCCGATTCATACGCCGGGTCACACGGCACATGTATGTCGTATATCGTCATCTTTATCCATCGAGATACTAACCCCGAGAGATGAAATACTGTACTATCCGATCTCATAACAATGTATTGATTTTGCTATAAATAATATCAGCGTTCAGCATACGCTACTACCAGCGCACGGGGAGTAGGCGCGAGGCGGTGGCTTAGCCAATCAGGAGGGCAATCGCGTTAAAAATTATCAACCAACCCGCTTCTAAACTACAATCGCATCACAGCTTTTTGACCGTTTCGTATCGCGCTAATAGTTTTACCAAAAGTTGAGACGTATCTGGACAAGAACTGACAGTTACCGCTGTCAAATGAACGGCAATAGCGAATTCCACACACCTGAACCGAAACCAAGTAGGTATCAAACCACAACTAAACCATAATTGTACGCTGTCATTTCAAATTAGCGCGATTGGGGCCCAGAGCCCATTATATCTAGGCAAAAATAGTGGAATTAATTTCGTGCAAACCAAACGTTACTGCATCTCTATCGGTTAGTTCCTCGATGTCTTTATCACATAGATCGCTTCAAGTTACATTGCCATAGTCTTGTATTTTCAACCTAAAAGACTCTTAATGCAGTGTTGATTTTTCTCACGTGATTTATGTAAACATTGGAAACGTGATCTGTGACGAAAAGTTTCCACAGTATCTTGATTGATTATTGACACAGGCAAATGCGTACATGGTACTTATCAAATGCAGTGTGGTCAAAAACATCAGTTTACGTCAGTGTCAAACGAGTTTTGGACCGGTTAAAGTGACACTATTAAAATTAGCTTACACGTTATGAAAATCTCGTTATGTGTTACGTAAACAAATTAAATAAATAAAGCCTGACGAACACATACACAAATATTGATTCTAACTAGGATTTCCTGTAGGTAATCAGGAACTACGACGATGGACCTCGTGATTCTAGACAATTCTAAATTCTGACAGCAGATGTCAAAATCCTCTTTAAAACTATCTGAATTTGAAGCTATAATCATAAGCCCAGTAATTTCACTGGCTACTCTGCTCATCAAACCGGAACACAGTAATGCTTGCACATTACTGCTTGGCGGCAGACTTCGCGAGCAAAGCGGTGGTAACAACCCAGACGAACACTCGCAGGTTACTGAATCTTTTCTGGTTTTGATAAAACGGTCTTTGTAGAAATTATGAAATATCTTATTGCATAAGTGACCCTCTTTAATTAAACTAGGCAATGGAGTTAACTACATACACGGCCAACATACAGTTTGGTTCAAACTGTTTGGGGCACGCGTGAGATTGCCTAGTTAGTAGCTCAGAGTCGCGCAAGATCTCGGAGTAGATAGTGCGGTTTGAAGCTTCGACACATTCACCGGAGACTATACTATAGATGAGATCAGGGCCCTGTTTAATAAAGCTGACAATTCGACATATATGTCAAAAAATGACATAATTGTAGAATTGTCACGCTTAGGTTGTTTAATAAAAGTGACAAATATGTCAAAAATCGACCGGTGAAATCTTGACATACTAGTCATCTAAAAACGCGTTTAATAAAACTCGACATATGTCAAAAAACCACAGTCAAATTTAATCTGACAATAAGAAAATTGTCGTGACAAATTTGTCAATTTTCCACCATGACAATTTTGTCGCCTGTAAGTTTTATTAAACAGAAAAACTGTCGAATTGTCAGTTATTGACATAAGTCGGACTTGTCGGATTGTCAGCTTTATTAAATAAGGCCCTGATAGAATATATATCAATGGGTAGCGCGGGGGAACACCTAAAAGGATAAATGTGCGTAGGACGTAGATATATCTATAGTAAGAAATGTATACTTGCGAATATGTGCAAGAAATACTTAAGGCCAGTTTAACTTTTAGGCAAAGGCAGTTTACCTCTTTTCTTTCTTCTTTCTAGGTTTTAGTTTAATTTTATGTTTCTTTAGTTTTTTTTTAATTCTTAAGGATTAGTGTCTATGTTGAGGTTAACATCAATATAGCTATCGCTTACCTGTAGAAATTAAAATAAACTTATCTCTACTTATAAACATCAGTTAAAAGATGCTCTATGGTTTCGAATGTACCTCGCTTCCACCTTAGTTCAAATTAAGAATTCTCCCTCTTCTAAGTTTCGGTTGTGCACCAAAAACTTGGTCAAGAGTTGCAGCTGACTATCAGGCCTATCAGGCATATACCCTCATCATAAAGCCTTCCCGAGTCCTCTAACATTATGTTACGCGGAGCGCGTGCGACCTCAACTGCACTGGGCTAATGAAATGTATTTGCCACGCGTGGCACGGTCATCGTCGCCGGCGCATAATTTTCCCAAATTACGTAAGTGGCCACTTTCTATTTTCAAACAGCTGACCGTGTCTGAGCCGTACTGACTGTTACTAAAACTGCGGTCACGACCCGAACGCTGATGTAATTTTTTCGCGGCATCAGCAGGTGACTGTACGTATCCAATACGATAAACCTTTTTTGATAGTTTGTCCTTGTCTAGCGCCAGCTAGCCAGCTAGGGTGCTAGCCATAGCACCCTCAAGTCGAAGCTCAGTCGACAAACTAACATTAGAAATCGAAAGTAAACTTGCTGTGTCAAAAAAGGACAATTTAGAAGGATTGAGATTAGAAGATTTTTTTTAAATTCTATCCCATATGTTGTTCTGTTTTTTCACCTGCCGTTGTTTTAGTAGTAGTATTTTAAAATAGTAATAAAAACGTAATAATAACATACTGAATTATCTAGATGTATGTGAAAATTGAATTACAACAACATCCTCTAAACGAAAGTTGAAATTGTGTTTCCATAAAAATCGAAAAGTTTATGTGCACATATTTTGAAAACGCCCGAACTTAGTCATACTTACCTAAGTCTTAGAAATTCTATTTTAAAGTTGAATGTACATACATGCAGGAAATAAAAAGTATTTTTACTGGCGTTAGATAAGCTCACGTCTGGCGCAAGGGGCCACGTAACCGTACTACTTTTATTATAAACAAAGGTTTAGCTGGCTGCATTGATGATATAATTGGCTTTAATTGACAGTTAAAAAAACAACTGTTAAGTAGAATAGATCAAGAATAAGTATTACGTAAATGAAAATAAAAACGTATTGAATTTAGTATTATTTCTGATTCTATGCTAATAACGGTACGATGTAATAATAATACTTCTTCTCATGTTATAATTATCGAACTACATTCGACTTATATTATTCTACACTTTGAAAATTATCATTAAAAACGGGATATTTACCATGTATATTATTTGATTTGAGTTTCCGATATTTCGGCGCTGTTGCAAACGCCATGATCACGGGAGAACTGAAGTACTGCGGGTAGATGGTATTTATGGGCAGACGTAGCGATCTACCCTCTTCCTCACTCGTTTATTACTCGTTAATAATATACATGGTAAATATCCCGTTTTTAATGATAATTTTCAAAGTGTTGATGACCATGACAGTTTAAAAACCTATATATTATTCTAGCTTCTACCCAAGGCTTTACATTTGTGGAGTCAGGATAAAAAGTAGCCTCTAGCATTCAGGGCAGGGATAGTATGCCATCCACGTTCAAAAGTATCCATTTCGGACAATAACTAATTATAATCCGAACTAACAACTATTTTTAATCTGTGTAAAAAAGAGTTGATATATTCACCTCCGTTCAATGACTATCTACTATAAACCATAGCAAAAGTAAATAGCAATAAATAGCAAATTATTTGCTCAAGCAGATTATTGATTTTGACTAAATAAATAAATTTAAGTATACCTAGAGAATGTAAACGTAAGAAAGCAAATAATAGGTTGGCGCAGTTTAGTAAACCGGTATCAAGATGGACAAAAAATGTAGTCCTATGTTAATATAAAGATATTTTTAATTTCTGCTCCTAACTTCAGTGAATCCCTCACAAAATGAGACTAAGAGCACCCCGCAGTTACCTAAATCTCGCTGATAAAGTAATTAGAAGGGCCATATGCAAAAAAAATGTCTGCCCTCGGGAGCCTTGTAATTAACTAGATAAAGATTGTACTTGGGCGAAACCGTAAAAGCCTCCAAAATGTTCCGTCTTTCTTAATTAAAGTTCACGCGTCTTGTTCGCTTTGTTTTTAAGTCTTCGGCAGGGAGGTAGGTTACCTCAACACTCAACAGGGATGTTGACTCCATTTTTTTTATGATGCCACTTACGTTTTCTATTGAGAACCAAATGTTTATATCGAAAAGGCTGGAAATCGAACGCTGCCGCTGGAGACGTCAACAATGACTGTCAAAGTCGAGCGTATCTACTGAGCGCTAAAACATGCCATAAAAATTGGACAGAACATCTGGCGTCACTTGTTCTACGCGGGCCGTAAAGCTGTACTAAAAACATGTATTTATTGATTTGTCTGTGAAAAACTGCGTTTGTAATACAATTTTTCATTGAAATGTAAATAATCTGATTGTATCATCAAATTACTATTGATTAAAAAGCGCTGAATTCGGGAATCTTATAAATGCAGAATCTTTGTAGAAACATTTAAGAAACATACATCTAAAAGTTTCCCGAATTCAGCGTTTTTTTATATAGTTTTTGTGATTTCCAATACATTTACAAGTGTCGAAGATAAAACGCATCTGGTGTCCACGCTTGGAGTTCTAAGGCAATCCATCACAAGGTATGCGATGTGAAGGACAATCATACAAAAAATTAAGGTACAACTTACGTTCTGCATTGTCTACGTTCTGTACTAACGTTCCGGATAAGAGCGTAAACTTATTTAGCAACAGTTCTAGGTAAACTTGATTGTCATACACTAAGAAAACCATAATCTACGCAATATTTGTACCCTTTGCGTGTCTCGTACCATCCATCTGACATGCTAACATTGTTATTAGAAAAATAGACAGACGCGCGGTCGTGAGTAGGATCTGCGTGCTGAGAGTTCCGTAGTTATTTATAACGACTTGCTGCTTTAGCATTTGGTATTTATAACTGAAGGATTAAATTTATTATGAAAGCATAGAATGATGATCCGGTAACTATAAGGCGTTCCTTCGAGCTTCGCTAAAAATTCGACGTCGACGGAAATGATTTTGATGGACGATGATTTTATCAATTATTATAGCTTCTAGTTAGTGTTTAACAAGCGCTGGGTGCACGGTACACATCGGCTCTTATACTGAGAAAAATCCCTTTTGGCTATATACACAATTGTTATTCATTGAGGCACACAATAATTTTGTTCACGTAATACGAGTATACACGAGTACATCTCGAAAATTTCACACAGTTGTCTTGTTCGTAGTGCCTTAATATCTTTTTTATTTATATTTATATTAGCATACTGTTTTGTGACCGTCAGCTAAATATATTTTGTAAATTAGTTGAACCTATAGTGTTGTCGTCTAAGTATTAAGTAACTCACAATCAATTAATATTTCTTTCTTTTTTTATGTTCCTTGGATCTTTTTAGTACAATGAGGTGCTTTTGACGATACCTAATGTCAATTTCAACCGAACAGTCCAGCCGCTTGACGAATCGCTTATCAACGAACAAACAAAGACATACGAACAATGAAGTGATCTTATAAGTGTTCCATCTTTCCACTCCGAGGTACGGAACTCTAAAAAGATCATTTAAATACTAGAATACTTAGGACAACCGGTTTGACATTATCATTGTAATTATTGTTACGAGTGGTAAGTCTTAGGAAGTTGTTAGAAGCCATTATATTAGTCACTTGGGTATATTTTGTCATTGCTTGTGTACTATACGTCAATATCTTAGATCCGGATGTATCTTAAGTAATAATCAACTCCCATGGTTCTGTTATTATAGTGATGATAGTTTATACGAAAAACCTGTCAGAACAGAAGTGTCGCAAAGCAACAAAACAACAAGAACTACTGTTGAATGGCCTATTTTTTAAATGTTAGTTTTACGTCGTTTTGGTCTGTCTACTTCAACACTTTTATTACAGGGACCTGTAATGGACAAGTTAACTGCGACAACTAAATTTTTATTTTTTTTACTACCTAGATATGCATTTTATTTGTTTTATTCTCGATGTTGTGGCACTATAAAGAAATTCTAACTTTCAGCACAATTCGTGGGCAATGATATCCATTCTAATAAAACCCTCTCTCTCATTCCAGCTTCATCGAACAAGACAAAGTGTCCGGCTTCTGGACATGGATGTTCGTGCTCTCGAAGTTGCCAGAACTGGGAGACACCGTGTTCATAGTGCTGCGTAAGAAGCCGCTGATCTTCCTCCACTGGTACCACCATATCACCGTGCTCCTGTACACCTGGTTCTCCTTTACTGAGTACACGTCGTCCGCCAGATGGTTCGTTGTTATGAACTATTGCGTGCACAGGTGAGTGTCACACGTCACACTGCTATAGGAATTTCTTATTCTTCTATAGAACTCTCGAGAACTTGTCGATTGCTCTGGAATTTCTGAGAGGTCAGCTCAGGTCGAGGTAACTAAATCTTTTACCTAAAACTAGGTGACACTAGTTTTGATAGTGGGAGGACTAACTCTTCTGCGAGTGTCCGTCTGGGTTGTTACCACCGCTTTGCTCGTGAAGTCTGCCGCCAAGCAGTAGTGTGCAAGCATTATTGTGTTCCGGTTTGATGAGCAGAGTATCCAGTGAAATTACTGGGCTTATGAGACTTAATACCTAATGTCTCAGGGTAACGAGCGCACTGCAGTGCCGCGCAGGCCTTTGTGTTTCAAAGTTCTGGGTGGCACTGCAAATGTTATGGGCCGGCGTTATGCTTACTATCAGGCAAACGACCAGCTCGTCTCGTTACCAAATAACATAAAAAAAAAACACAGGGCTTAGGGCCAGCTGCTAAGACCTTGCCCCGAGGCTATCTGTCAGCGGCTCTATTCAAAAACAGACGAGCCACGTTTCTTATTTGGCTGGCTGGGCCCTCTTGTTTATTGTCACCCTCTTAAATTCAAAACGAAGGCAGAATTTCAAAGCGGTATGATTTTGTGATGTAGCGCTAGAATTCCTAATCTTATGTACAGAACATTGCACTACATTTGCTGAAGCCATCTAATTGATCTATAAATATGGCCTTATCTTCCGGACTCATGGTCAAACGCCATGTATTTACATATCTATACTATATATAATTGGTTACTATATGTATTAATGGGTCACCAAGGAATATTTATCCTACACTCTTTCACAAAAACTTCTGTTAAAAATGTGTTAACAAACAATAACAATTTGGATGTTTCACGTGCGTTGTTTTTACGTAGACGTGTATTGTGCTACCCACAAATGGGAACATCTTGTTCGGGTGTGTTTGCCGCTAACAATATTTTCAGTTGAACAAACATATTTCGCGCCGTGCAAATACACTTACCACCAATAATTTTAACAGAATATTTAACTGCTCATATTAAACTGTTATAATCAAAATTTATGTACAAATTACACAAAATTTAGCCTAATTTCTTTTATTGATATTATAGTAAGTAACTAAATATTTCCATATCGGCCCGTCAGGCGTCTCATTGTACGTAGAATTTATTTTGTGAAGACACAAAAAAGCGGATTAAACACAGTCGTAAAAAAATGAGATATCAGCCTTTCATCTACCACTATCTAACGACTTTATTATAGAATCGATGCCAATCAGTCCGAAAAGGAAATACACTGCTCTGTTATACATAGGTTAGAGCGCGTGAATTGAGTATAATTGATAGCCAATTATAGTCTGGTCTCAATTTAATGCGCGCGTAAAACTACGTAGACGTGCAGTAAGCGATTCGAAAATAGACGCTTACAGTTTTCTTACACCGAATCATACATTTGTAAATGTATGTTTCATAATACCAATAGATTCTGTGGCCTACATGTTCTATTTTTATGGCGACCTGTTTAATTATACACTTCTAATTCTTTGAATGCCATTTGTGCCATTGCGATGATTAGGACCCCTCATAATTGTGAGCTGTAATAGCCACCTAATGAAATAAATATCCTGGAAATTAGCAGTATTGTCCTCAAGGTCAACATCAAAATCTACTGTGATCACCAGACGCCTGCCAAGCGCGGTGAATTATGGAAAATCCCCTCCAATATACGGAAGTCTAATCCATACAGATAAATAAAATTGAAGCGTCTGTTTGTAATATCAAAATAACAGCTTTTTACTAAATGCATATGAAAGTAATTATATACGGGACATACACCAAAACAACCATTTTTAAAATTTTTGTCTATCTGTCTGTTTGTTTGTTCCGGGTAATCTCCGAAACGGCTGGACCGATTTTGACGGGACTTTCACTGGTAGATAGCTGATGTTACAAGGAGTAACATAGGCTACTTTAATTTTAGAAAAATAATTAGGGTTCCGCGCAAAAAAATAACCATGTAATCCAAAATCTCAACGCGGGTGAAACCGCGGGGCAGCAGCTAGTAGGTAAATAATGAGATTGAATTTTGATGATGGCAAACATCGTGCTCAAATAAACTCGCGCCAAACATTTTCAGCAGGGTAGGAAAACGAATATGTCTCTTCATAATTATTATGAGAAAAATCAAACAGAAAAAGCTTTTCAAGCGATCTAAAACTCGAAACTATTTGACGCTTTGAGCTCCCAATGGTTTTTCATCAAACGGGTCCCTATTTTGTGGCATTGTGTAACGTTGAGGAAACAAACAAATCCTTCACTTTGTACACAGCTCAATTCACAATAAAAAAACAATTCCAACTTCTTTGTTTTGTTTCGGCCACGGCCACAACAAAAATAATGAACAAGACGAACAGCATTTTTATCAAAGAACATTATCAATCTATATTCATATATATCAATTCGAACCCATGCTTTTCTTTATATTCCGGAGTCGAACTTAGCTCAAATCCCTATTTTAGTCTTAGCGAATCTTGTACCACGATTCACATATCACCAAGTGGCATTATTGTGGTCCAGCGTTATCCATACTAATATTATAAATGCGAAAGTGTGTTTGTTGGTTTGTCCTTCTTTCATGCAGTAACGAAGCAACGGATGTACGTGATTTTTGGCATAGATATAGTTTATGGACCGGAGAGTAACATAGGCTACTTTTTATCCTGGAAAAAGCACGGTTCCTGAGGGAACGCGGGTGAAAACCGCGGGCAGAAGTTAGTGTGACATAAAATTGACATTGACAGCCGTCAATAAATTGACAGCTGTCAATAAAGTTTTATAATGTTGACAAGTTGATTTAAATTGACAGATCGGTTTGACGATTCCTGTGGGAACGCGGGAGAAAACCGCGGGCAGAAGCTAGTCCTACAATAAATAAAAGAATAATTAATTGGCAGTTGGCACTATAGCTTCCCTCGCTACAGTGCTTACTTATCGATAGTTAATAATAGTGGAAAAAAATTCGAAATACAATTATTATAATTGAACGTGTTGCTACACGTGTTTTACTCTTTTGAACCTTGACGTGGCATAGTTTGTACAAGCAGTTATTATTAGAACATGCCTCGGTATTTACATTTACCTGTCATTTTTCCTTGTACGGGAGCTATTTACATTAGTTATTATAATATAATCAGCAAAGTTTTAGCTGTATTACATTGTCAACCTCTTACGCTCCCACTGCTGGAATACCGGCCTTCTCTCAGAGAGGTATGGGCCAGAATCCAGCACGCGGGCCCAGTGCGGCTAGGTGGATGTCACATGTCCTCGAGTTTTGTGGTTCTTGAACATGCGGGTTTCCTCACGATGTTTTCCTTCGCCGTTTTAGAGCGAGTGTGTATAATCCGCTCTTTTTTTTTATGAGACGAGCTGGTCGTTTTCCTGATGGTAAGCATAACGCTGACCCATAACAATTGCAGTGCCACTCAGAACTTTGAAACGCAAAGGCCTGCGTGGCACTGCAGTGCGCCCGTTACCCTGAGACATTAGGTATTAAGTCTCATAGGTCCAGTAATTTCACTGGCTACTCTGCTCATCAAACCGAAACGGTAATGATCGCACATTACTGCTTGGCGGCAGACTTCACTCACAAAGCGATGGTAACAACCCAGACGGACACTTACAGAAGAGTTAGTCCTACCACTAACAAAATACATAACTTGATATTAGTCGAGCGGACCGAGTCGAGATTCTAACTATGGTGCGTCGGATTGAAAGTCGCACAAGTTCCCTCTCCTTAGCCATATAGCTATGATTAATATTGTCTGTGTGTAACGTAACGTTGTTTATTTTCCAGCGTGATGTACTCGTACTACGCGCTCGTGAGCATGGGCCGGTACCCGCCCAAGGCGCTGGCGATGTGCATCACAGTGATGCAGCTGTCGCAGATGATAGTGGGCTGCGCCATCAACATCTGGGCGCACAACTACCTGTCGACGGCGGCGCCGCGCTCGTGCCACATCAGCCAGATCAATATCAAACTGTCGATGGCGATGTACTTCTCGTACTTTGTCCTCTTCGCTCAGTTCTTCTACAAGGCGTATCTCTCGTCCAAATCGGGCAAGAAAGCCAAAATAGAACCGCCTCAAAGTAGCGCCCCGATCGGCGCCCCGCTCGACAGTAAGTTTAACGGCTACCCGCGGCAAAGGAACGGTATCGCCGCACACTAGTCGCATTGTGATAGTTTAATTGTACAGATTATGGCTGTTATTTAGTTTTGCTGTTGTAAGACGATTCGGGGGCGTGCCGATTGCAAAAGTGTAGCAGTTGTACTCGTTCAAAATAGTATTACGCCGATACGTGTGGGCTGGTTGATCTAGTTTTTCGTAATCGATTGTTTTTTAGTCGATTTTTTTCGGCGGTCTCGAATCGTCCGGAGTTCGGACACAACGCGGTCCACGAGTTACATTCCATGCTAGAATCGTTTTGTACGCGGGGCGGGTCCACGGCTTTAATTCGCTTAATTAAATGGAAAGTGGACGCGTTGGGGTCGTCACCACCGCACTAACACTGTTTATCGATTCGATGCAATCGATATTTTTTATTGATTAAAATTTACACGACATCGACGGATAAAGATTGTTAGTGCATAGAAATGCTTTTATATGGCTTGACAAGAATTTGTTAATTTTGGAAACGAGGTTTTATAAGTTTTAGATTAATTTTTCAGTTTTCTGAAGCATGTCAGACGAGGGAGGGCAACATATTATTATTTATTTATAAGGGAAAGATAGTTCAAATTGTTGGCATTTTATTCAATTTGTTGTCTATCATATACGTTTTACAATTGTAAGCCCAGAAAGTAGCAAAACCTAAAACACTTATTGTTAAACATGAATAATACAGATTGAATAATACAGTATTAGCTGTATTCAAAAAGAAATAAACCATATAGGTAATCAACATAAACTAAAATAACTAAATAAAATACACACTAATTTATTTACAATCTTAATCTAATAATACAGTATTAACATTTAATATAGAGAATAGAAGTGATTGGATTTCGACAAAAACCATCAAGTTTTTACAATAAAATATAAACACTACAAGTATTAAAAACATTCCTCGAACTGAATTTAAATCAGGGCTTGACAACCGGTTCAAATTTCAAGCCGGTAACGACCTAAGTACATGTGAACTTTTCTTTTCGCTTTTGTCCACCATTAATCTCTATTGTACTATATTAAGCGAGCAATATTTGTAAAATGGTATCATTGTTTATACCGGTTTCATGTACCGGTTTAACGGTTTTCGTGATGGTGTGTGGCTGGGCTGGCGGTGCGAGAGCGACATGCGGGGGATGGGAAAAATCCCTCTCCCGCTTCGCCTCGTTCCACTCTCGGCCGACGATCGGGTGTCGCGCGATAAACCGGTTTATTCAAGTTTTCAATAGTGCTCTTTAAACGATCGTGTTCTGAAAGAAATAATCCACAAAACCGTTTCTTTATAAACCGGTTCCAAACCTTGATTTAAATGTAATTAAAATATAATTAAAATGTTCGTCGATACACAGTGATAAAACTGAAGTCTCAAATTACTTATTCTGGACACGCCAATATAAAAGCAGTGCTAACTCTGTTGTTATCGTATTTATTACTTAAAAGCGAGTGATTTTTTTTAAATAATTTATGTGTAAAGTGGGGTAGTTGTAATGTAAGATCTTGCTTGCGCAGCGTTCCTTATGGGACACTTTGTTACAAGCTTGTGAAACAAGCGCACAAAGTGTAATTCCTAATAGTGGAATAAGCAATAATTGTTTAAATAACGATACAAGTATCCGGACGGTTTTCATATGGACGTATTTACGACAGTACTAGACGCTTGGGTTCAGAGCGTTGCTCATGCCGCCGTACAGTAACGTAGTTGTTCATTAGAAATATAGTCAAAAATCGCTCTATGAAAACCGCGGATATAAATAAAACGCATGACAGTGCGCTGACCCTTGACAAATATAGATCGATTAACGAATAACCTTCTTATGTAATAAAGGTTCGACAACCTTTGAGATTGCCTAAACGTAGCCGGTTTGAGATTAACGCGTTCACTTGAACGAGAAAAGGATGCGCGTTAACTCAAGGCGAGCAGGCTCAAAATTAATGGCGTAAGTGAAAGTACAAACGCTTTCGCGTAACGCAACGTTGACAGCAACGTTGCCGCGTGAAGGCTCCGCTCTCGGCCGACTCGGTTGCATTGCGCAAACCAGGCCAGTGTGAACATAGACTTAATTAGCTTAGTCGAGTGTTGGCGCTAACGTTGGACGCATACAAATTATAATTAAGGCAACTACCAATGTCCAAATAAACGTATGTTATCTTGGTGACGCGACGGTAGGCCTAGACGAAGTCGCTTTCTACAAGCGTTAACATTTACATTTTAAGAAAGTATTCGACTGACAGGAATCGATATAATACGTGTTACAAACCTATTTAATTGTAAACAGAAAAATGATTGCATTTTATCTATGGTATATCAAGTGATATAATGTTTAACAATTCGATTGTAAGAAGATACATGATAGCATCTGGTCTATGGTACATTACGTTTCGTGATACAATGGAAACATATTCGATTGTAGGAAAAGAAACGATTGCACCTTCTATATGACACAAATACACACATGAAATAATGTACAATTATTCGATTGTAGAAAGAGAAACGGTTGTATCTTGTCTATGATACATCACGTGATACAATGCAAACCTATTCGATTGTAGAAAGGGAAACGATTCTTGTCTATGGCGTCGAGTCTTTGTGATCCTCTAGTAGTACATCGCGGAACTAAGCGATATTCAGATTTCCCTTGAAGTTCGGAAATAGTAGACCCTATACGCTGAAGTATAATTTTTTACACAAGTCTCGTGTGCGGTTTAGGATAGGTTTAGAAGGTCAATTTCCAATAGTACCGTGTTGAATAGAAGTCACAATTAATTTAGGCATCTCAAATTAGGCCGTTCTATCGTTGTCCACTCCGTTGCTTGAATTGTGACTTTAGACTTAATGTAGATAATTTTTATGATAACTTTTATCATTACCATTACGTTTGGTGGAGAATGACTTAGATTATAATCATGGGTTACGGGGTATGTGTTGCTAAATACCTATTACGTAATAATGCAGGTTCAATGTAGTTTATGTAGTCAATCGGACCTAAACGATGGTCGAAAGTACACACATATTGTGACTATTTTATTTTGTATATTTTTAAATTATACCTTCTTTTTATAATGTCATTTAGGAAACGACTTATCCATACAAAATATTGCTACTCTGTTACAAATGGTTTACAATAAAAATGCAAAACGTAAATATTGGTGTATTGTACTAAAATGATATATTTTTGGTTGTTGTACTATTTTTTGTGTATATAACTTTTAAGACACTTCTTACATTTAGCTTTGAAGCAATTTTTTTTAAGCTTTTTGTGTTGGACGTTTTATATTAATTTTACTGTAAATACCATGGTTATATTCTTCCTCCGAGTCATTTCTAAGAGATGACTTGCACTCAGTAATTAACGAATGAACAGAAGGGACACATCGACATCCGGCATTTACTATTTATTTATTAATTATAGGTACCTACTTCGTTAGCATTTACAAGACACAGTTGTTGTTATTCGAGTAGAACGTTTAGACATAAGATTAAAGTATAAATAGCGGCGCAGATGCGATACCAAGCCAATATTAAATACCTATTTCTCTAGATTGTTTGACTTTACCTACACACATCGAGTCTTGAAAGCTTCAAGAGTGTTTGTAGTCGATTTGTTCAACATGTTCAAGTGCTCACCTAGCTTACGCAGATTAACTCATGTTCTGATGTGTAGGTAAAAATAGATATTGCCTACTCATAGTGACGAGTGTCGTATCTGTTTGCAATATATATTTATAATCTTATGTAACTAGCGGTCACAGTTCCATGTTCAATAAAATACCTATTTATAATAAAAATATCTATTTTTGTGAAACACTACAGACATGTTATAAAAGTATTCTAACAAGAGAGAATTGTATGTGCAACTCTTAAAGTGGAATTATTCTTGCAATTATTCATTTTTATTTTCTGGGCAAATAAAGCGTAAATGCGTAATTATTACTTTGGTTTTATTTCAATATTTAGTATGTCAGCAGTTTAGAATACATATTACATATTATAGCCGTGCCCCGCGGCTACTATAATAAACTATTCCTTTGCAATAAAGAATATGAGAAAAGGATGAAATTTAATTTATCAATGATGGATAGGTTTTACGATTGTCCGAGTATAGATGATGTCAGGTTAGCAAAGGAATATTTTGCTAGAATGAGGTCCTGAACGTTAATGAGATCCTGAACATCAAAACTGAAATCAGCTACAGGAAGATGGTGCATAACAAGTGAATACAATATAATTGGTATACTGTACTCGCTCGTCTCGTTTCCGAATAGTATAAAAAAATTAATAAGGCTTGATTCTAGATTAATTTCGAAAATTTCCTATAAATTGCATAAAGCCTTGGTTTTGCTATAAAGAGACATTGCTAAGACATTCATAGTAGGCGCGCAAACTAAGTACCTACTACACACAACATGATGTGATAGTGGTAACTGGTAAGGTCATAAAAAAGTAAGTTCAAAATCTAAAACACCCGACTACTGATTTTTGCGCAAGTACGGATCTTTTCGGTCGAAAAATTCGATAAAATGGACAGTTCAAATCGATAAAGTGGGTTTTATCGAGCCTCGAAACAATCGACAAAGTTAATCGAAAAGCTAGGTCGAATCCAAAGAGAATATAGAGCTACTACAATACTTTACGATCAGACTTCGGTACTCGTAACATTCGATAAATTTATCGAGTTTTTTGTTCGACAAATTTATCGAACCGACTTCCGTACTTGCGCCGCTGATAGATTATTACCAACCTCCATCAGGGTATGTGCACAATTTTTGGTAGGCGGCAAGCATGTGGCATGTAACGAAAGACATATTATATAAATCAATGGCATATGTAAGGACCACGGCTATTTGAACATCATTATGAATCACATAATGTATGAAATACATATTAAAATATACTTATTAGGTATATACGTATAAGTTATTTATTTATAGAGTATAAATATTGAATAGTTTGAGCATAACAATTTCAGATGACAATATTTTGTTGCTATTGAGAGGTTTAAATATTTTATAATAATATATTTTTAAAATTGTCTCGTATTGTGATAAATATTAATAGATAGGTACCTAGGAAAACTGCTCAGTAGTGCCGCACAGTGTTGCAACTCTAAAAAGAGCTAAATTTAGCACATTCAACATTGTCAGCTCCAAAAATTATAATATAACTCTTTTTTAAAGCATTTTAGAGCTTTATTGCGTTTGTGTACATAAGTCCGAATCACAAGTCCGAATTTGTTATGAAAATTAACGCAATTATTATATTATCTTCCACTTATGTATTATCGGACTGAGTTTTTTCTTCGACATTGACACTGACATCCATGTGTTGTTGACTTCCTTATAGTCCAATTATAGTCCTTATGGCTTAGAGGCTATTTGTTTTTTATTTTTTCTAACAAGTACCTACATAACTTTACTGAATTGTATATTTCTTAATTCTTTGCTGAAGTCTGAAAAGGCCAGTAAAGCCAGGTCTGGCAGGTCATGAAATAAAGAGTTGAAGTTCCTTACTGTTTGTTCAGACTACTTTGTATAAATATATATAAGCATATAAGGTGTTTTTTCTCACGATTGCAAAGCAAATTCACGTTTTTTGGTTAACAATGGAAATAATTGACGACGATATCCGACAGTGGACTGTCGAGGAGGTCAAGGATCAGTTTGGGGACAGCTTGACGCTTCTGCCGCCGAATGATAACCTAAAGGAGTTGCAAACGATTCTTCGGGACAAGTGAGTAAGGTTACACAGCATTGTGCTTTTTGTTATTTGATATTTACTAAAGAACTATTGTAAGTACATAATGATGGAAGTAGGTACATTAATGTGTTACAAATATCGTTAAAAAATTTGGTAGGTTCTGAGCTTTTGAAAACTACATATTTTGGGGCCTATTTGCTTATTAAATAATTACCTACTTATATATTAAAACAGATTACGCTTTTGTTTCGCAAAAAAATAATAATAAGAACTATTATTACTTCTGTTTGTTAATTTTAATCTTTTGGGGTTAAATGTTTATCATATTCTACAAACAGAAGTCTCTGAGAACTAGATTATGCCTGTTTTAATTACTTAACTATAAGTATAAAGTACAACAAAGTACCTACTTATTTAAAAGCTAGTAAAGTATTTTATTTAGAATTTTATACTTCCAGAAACACATCTCGCAATGACTTCAAGTTCTATGCAGACCGTTTAATCCGACTTGTCATAGAAGAAAGTCTCAACAAGCTTCCATTCACTGACTGCGAGGTGGTCACCCCAACTGGAGCACTGTATAAAGGACTGAAGTATGGAGCTGGGAACTGTGGAGTGTCTATTGTTAGGTCTGGAGAGGCTATGGAACAGGTTGGTGAAGCCGGATAGACCTTATATTTCAAACAATAATAGTTCATCTATTTTACAAGGTGCAATGCACAATACACTCCAAGCGGGATGTCAGTGCAGTTTGAGCAAATTGAGTTAATTTCAAGCTGTGAAGATGAAATAAGAATGTATCTAAGAGGTATTCAATTTATTTTTCAGGGCCTCCGCGACTGCTGCCGCTCCATCCGCATCGGCAAGATCTTGGTAGAGAGTGACACGGACACTCATGAGGCGCATGTTGTGTATGCCAAGTTCCCTGAGGACATAGCACGACGCCAGGTGTTACTCATGTACCCAATCATGTCCACAGGGAATACTGTCAAACAGGTACGATGGCATGAGTAGAAACTGTGTGTCGCAGAATATACTAGTATTCTGTTGATACAGAATACTAGAGCACTTACACAGTTGTATGTTGAACAATCAATTTCACAAACAACATTTTTAAAATGGACAGACAACTAGCAACCTACTGCATAAAACTTATCTACAAAACAGTTGGAGATAAGCAACAAACAGCAGGCCTATAAGCAATCCAAATGTTCTACCCTTTTCTCAGTTAACATCATAGACTAATAAGCCATTACTGCTTCACAGACCAATATTGAAATCCCATTTCCAGGCAGTGAATGTCCTAACGCAGCATGGAGTGAAAGAAGAACGGATAATTCTGTCCAACCTCTTCTGCACCCCTGCAGCTGTCCAGGCTGTGGTGGACTACGTACCCAAGATGAAGATCTTGACGTCCGAGCTACATCCAGTAGCGCCCAACCACTTCGGACAAAAGTATTTTGGAACGGACTGATACAAGGAAGAGTTTTAAGTTGCAGTGATTTGTGTGATTGGACTTAAAAAAGTGTTTGTATACTTCAAATGGCTATTTAAAAAAACAGTGTAACTGTATATATAATTTTGTAGACAGAGTCAATAGTTTTATGTTTGTACATATAATTCCATAGCAGTCCCAGTATTTGAGGGTCTGCTGCCTTTTCACATTTTGTATCAACATGACGTGCTCTATGTAGGGGTTTGAAGTTTGAACAAAAAAGTCCTGGGTGGGTTTACAATTCTATAAGAAGATGGGGTACTTACCATCAGGTGAACAAAGAGCTTGTCTCGTGGCTTATTTGTATAAACAATGACAAATGCCTGGCATTCGAAATTGGGCTTAAAGGATCATTGGCACATGGGCCCCTTTTGACTGTCACTAGTGGTCAGAAACAAACAAGAGACTACAATTTTGATTCATTTTAAATAGTTACTAGGCACAGCTGTGTAGCTAATGACTGTTGAGTCCTTGCAGAATTGATCAAAAATTAATTTTACTGTTTGTAACTCTTCTACGAGTGTCCGTCCGCGTGGATCCCCCCTTTACTCGTGTAGTCTGCCGCCAAGCAGTAATGTGCAAGCATTATTGTGTTCCGGGTTTGATGAGCAAAGTAGTCCGTGCTATTACTGGGCCTTTAAGGCTTGACCTAATGTCGGAGAGTAACGAGCGCAATGCAGTGCTGCGCAGGCCAAGTTCTAGCTTGCACTGCAATTGTTATGGCCTGGCATTATGCTTACCATCAAGGAAACGACCGGCTCATCTCGTTACTTGTTATGCAATAGTATGAAAAAAATAAAAAAAATCCTAGTCGCAGTCATGGGTGGCCCATGGAACTGTAACGCAAATCATGTTGAGAATTAATAATCGGTTAGTGGTATTGAAGTTGAAATCTATCGCCAAACAGTGTGCCAGAACACATTGTGGCTGTCAAGAGCCAATCCTAAGTGCATAGACGTATGTGATTGGCTTAGAAGCAATTCAGCGGTCATTATCTTTCTTTCAAACAAACTTCGTGCGATGTCGACTGTAGAACCGCTTCGAAGCGAGTGCCATCTATCTAAATCAAGGATATTGTTAGTAAATCATTATTTGCTGAACATAGCACAGTATTGCAGAGCACAATGCATGTATTTATTTTATCTTCTACTGTATTTATTACTTAAAAATAGGTACTTAAAATTATATAGAATGCATAGTATTTTATACAAACATGATATACCTACGCTTCATAAATGTAAGTCTATAATCTCTCCTATTAGTTTTAAGGAAAACATAATTATTTATTTAATTATTAATTGTTTGTATTGTGATATGAAGAAATAAAATTGAATGCTTGTGGAACTGTACTCTCTTTTTAAAATCAGGTTCAGGAGGTTCTCAGGTCGTCCAGTTTCATTGTTTGGTTTATATTCCCTTTGAGCGACACAAACGGTCGTTGGCCGTCAACGGCAAATCGTGTACGGCAAGAGATGTAAATGCCAAAAAATTAAAATGTAGATATTCAAATGATATCATTCCAGCCGGAGCCCCCACTAGCTCCCTCACCGGGATATCAGGGAAATTAAAATAATTTTTGTTATAATTTTCTCACTCGTCCTACCAAAAATACTGAATAAGAGGCATGGGAATGAATATTCCCGTTTTAGTCCGGTAGCGCTAGCACTTTTTGGGGTCATAACTTACCATAATTCTAGAGTAGCTAATTTTTTGCCTGAGGATACAGTTGTACATAAAAAGCTTATTATTGAGTTTTGTGTCACATCGTGCACTTGCATTTTCAGGAATTCAATGGTTTGTGACTGTTTTGTTTAAATCAACATAAAACTGTCAAAATACATATAGAGTTTAAAAATATAATGGTATTGTATCTAAGATAGCCTGAGTAGTATGCAAACCTAATTTGTGTCAGTTTCATTCATTACAAACTGACATACAGTCAGTATGCAAAAACTTTGTCAAAATAAAATTATATTTGAAAATTTAGACACGACATAATTCAGATCACCTAAATATGCCCATTAAATAAATTTGTGCCTAATTAAGCCACAGGTTTTGACGATAATTAATTATATTGCTTTTCCAAGCTTTTGTAGCTTCAAAAATATATTGCCATTATTAGAGTTTACATATTCAAAATCATAATTGCATGACAGATCGACAATGTAAATTTGTGTCATTTTCATGCACGGTTTAAATGAAAAAATTATTACGGTTTCACCGAACGAAAATTGCAGGCGGCGGGCGTGTGGTGGCGACGCGCGGCGGGCGGGAGATATAGATAGATATACCTACGCGCTACAATGCGATCAAAATAAGAATAGGACCGGCCTAGCGCCATGTTGTGACGTCACTACGGGAACTTGGTATAGTGTGCAAAAAAAGCAATGTTAAAAAATATTGGCTTGTTTTATATTGTAATAGCACGTACTTTTTTATCTGATAGGTAGAGAAAAAATTAGTCTAAAAACGAATCATAGGTAGGTAAACTAAAGTAAACAAAATTGAAAAATTAAATTCGTTAAATTAGCCATCTAAAAATCGGGAGATTTTTATTCGGAATAAAATAAGAGTATTTTATGTTAATAATATATTCATTTATTCAAGATCTTTTAGTTTTGCCGTATGAAGAATATTATTTTCCATGTTTATTTATGAATATTATTTTACATTAGATGATAATTCAAAAATCGGGATACTGAATTGCTAAATCGGGATATCGGGAGACAATGACCAAAATCAGTAGATCTCCCAATAAATCGGGAACTTTTGCAACACTGCGTCTGTGCTGCCAACCTTATAAATATATAAATTTTATAAATGAACGATTTTTAGTCATTCATTTAAAATTAATCTATTTTTAAGTTTGTTCTGCTGACCGTACTTATATGAGTGAAGTTAGCCGAGAGCCCATCCTATTCTTATTTTAATCGCATTGTACGTACCGACACGCGAACAGAGCGTGTTCGTACCTGTCTACAGCTCGTTCTATTCTCTCAGCCGCGCCGCGCGCCGGCGCCTCGCGTCTGCGGCGCGCGGCGCAAGTACGGAAGTCGTTTGATAAATTTGTCGAATCGATAAACCCGATAAATTTATCGAATATTGCCAGTACCGAAGTCTGATCGTAAAGTATTGCAGTAGCTTTATATTCTCTTTGGATTCGACCTAGCTATTCGATAACTTTTGTCGATTGTATCGAGGTTCGATAAATTATATAACAAGTCGATAAAAGCCACTTTATCGATTTGAACTGTCAATTTTATCGATCAAAAAGATCCGTACGTGCGCCGCTGTTTTGTGGGCCCGCTGATGTATAGCGCGTGCGCGGCTGCGGCGCGGCTGTGGCCCGGTAAGAATAGGTAATAGTTAGTTCTGCGGCGGGCAGAATTCATGTTCGTTTATATATTTGTTTTCTCGGAAACTACTACATAGATTTTCATGAAGTTTTCACGAAAAGAAAGAGGTATCATCCAAGAACATGATGGACTATAATCTAAAATTTTTAATTATCTGTAAAGCCCTGTGGTGCGCACGTTTTGTGTTTGTTCGGGGTGATCTCGGAAACTACTGGACCGATTTTCATACGATCTTCGGAAAAAGAGGCAGTAATAATCGAAGGAGGCTATGATTTATTAACCTTTTGCGAAAATAAACTACCGTTTTGACGATAATTCGAAAAAATTGTTCCCGTTTTATAATTTCCGAGGCGTTATGTGACCGTATAGTTAGAGCTATACGAAAACAATGTATGGAATAAACGTGCCTCTTGAAGACCTCTACAAAAAAATCTAAGATAGCATATGTCTATGTGTTCGGGTTTGCTCGCAATTTGCCTTTTTACGATCTTAAAATTCGGCCAAAAACGGTGCTTCGTTTGCAGCCCCGTGTTTTCACCTTCACGATATTAATCCTTATCTAAATAGACACGTTTATCATCGAGAAGGTTTCATTGAGAGCGATACTGCTATTTACAAAGTTCGATTCTGATGAGTATCTTCGGAGATATCGCGAAATGAAAATAAAGCGGCGACTCGGGCATTTTTTTTGTTGAAATTTTTTGTCTCGTTTTTTATTATTTTTTTTACTTTTCGGAAACCCCTTGAGATTCTCTACAATATTAGTTCGAGCACCCCACCCCTAACTGCTACCGTTTTCGAGATATCCGCTTGTACTTTTTGTATGGCGGCCATGTTTTTTTGTTCGGGACCCATGTTTTTTTTTGGTGTTTTAATATCTGTTCAGGGTCCTCTCCAACATTAGTTCGAACGCCACCCCCCTAACCCCAACCGTTTTCGAGATCCGAGGAGGTACCCTGGTGCACCTACCGCTTTCAGGCCATGCGGTAATTTCGTAGGGTTCACGAGACCGACTTGAACATTTGCCCCGAACATTGTTGTTACCTCCGCGCACTACTTCCGGCGCAAGAATCCATACTTATTTGAATTCACAAACTACTAAGGGATACTACTTTCAATTACATATTATTTTTGTGGTTTCGATTTTATGTCACACGGAGCGGCAACGTCGCACGCTGCGGTATATAGCGCGGCTCTGTTTTCGCAAAGTAATGTATACTCGCTCGCACGACAATAAATGAACGCGCAAGGTCACGCGTTGCCCCCGCTCTCCCACGAGTCACGATTTTTTCGCGCCAAAAGGTTTGTTTTCTTTTTTAATAGGATTCTATGGATAAAAATGACACAAATTTTGGATAGTGTTTCGTTACATTATAGTCATAATAAAGACGTAAACTCTAATAAATTAAATTTCCTTTTGTGGCTTTTACAGGATGTTTTACGAAAAAAATAAAATTGCTACAAAAGACGTGGATGAATTTGACACAAATTCTTTTGAACAACAGATACCAGTGATCTAAAACGCATAACACCTATTTAACATAGGCGAATATTCTTTTAGAGCTATTTAGGCCACGTGTTAGGTATTGGTTAAAAAACAGTGTTCCCGTGGACGGAAATGACACAAAATGCATATGTACATCGGCTACTACTTCGTTAGTATCACGAAAGTGAAATTTTCTACTCTGATATTCTTTTCGTCCGATATTGTTCGAAAAGACAAATACCTAAATATCTACCTACCCAAGTACCCAAAATGACACAAATTAAGGAATTAGGTTGTGCTAATGGTCTAGAACCTATATGCAAAAAACCAAAGATTTTAATATTTTCGAAACCTCAAACCCTCAAATCCGTCTATTTCTCCTACCAATCGGAGTGCCGATCGGAGGACAGAGAATATCCCAAACTTAATCCTTTAGATTTAGGATTTAGGGATTTAGTAAGCATTTGAAATCGAGTCAGTGGGGTTTTCAGGAATCATTTTAATTGATAATAAATGCCTCATTAGACTTGACATAAAACAAACATCATTTTCAGTTTGAAAATTATCACTAGAAACGGGATATTTACCAGGTGTATTTTTTGATTTGAGTTTCCAATATTTCGGCGCTGTTGCAAACTCCATGATCACGGGAAAACTAGTAATTGTAAATATCCCGTTTCTAATGATCATTTTCGTGTTGACGACCATGATAGTTTAAAAATCATTTTCAGTACTCAAAAGGTATTTTTCTTTATTGATAGAAAATAAAGTTAGGCCTATTCTAGATACATTGGTGGCCCTGGTTGGTCAGATTAGCTGTTGAATTATACTAAGTTGGTGAAGCTGGTTGATCTGGTGGGGATTTCAGGAATAACCCTTCCCTTGCACTTTCTACAGCAGAAAAGTGGTAAGTTTCGATGGTTAAAATGTATGAAATTGATATTAGGACTTGCTAAGTTGCCTTGTGAATGATCGATTTCTTACGTCTGTTTTATATATTTTTAAGTTTTCTATATTATCGATAACGATGGTAGAAATGACTTTGTCAAAGCCCCCGGGGTTTGCAATGGTAGAAACAAAATAATAACCAACAAACAATAATGCTTTTAATCGTTTATTTCAGTTTCATAGTTTACAATCTATGGGTAGATAGATACAAATATTTATTCAGATCACACAGCTAAGCATTTATTAAAAGTGTACATTATTATAAATTAATATTCAACATTCGAATAATTTAACCCTTAACAAGTAACCTTTAAAAATGTTCCCCCTTCGTGGTCGCTCAAGAATCTCAAACACAGATGGTATCACTTACATATAAGACTCTAAATCTAACAAGTATTATTCATAATCATGTAAAAATATCGATAACATTCAATTACATTATTGTAACAAGTTTGCTTATTCGAGAACAAAAATATTTTTATTATTTTTTTTATTAGTAGAAACTAGATGTCGCTTAAAGTCAAGTGTTAGAGCGGCGCCGGCGCAACAGCGACCGCGAAATCGCCAGCACGGCGACGCTTAAATAATAAGTGCTTACTCCCGTTTAAATAAATACTTAATTAAAAACACATAATTACATTACTCTGTCAATACGTTCCTTACATCTATGTTATATGACAAGCATATAAATACGGGATGTTTAGTTCTGGGGAGTCCAGATTTGTTAGACCTCTTTAGTTATAAATCTTGTTGGACCGGTCGTCCTTTCCTATCACTTCGATTGTCGAATTGGCGGAAAGAAGGGCAAGATTACGTTAATCACAAAATTTATAAACAAGTGGTTGTTTATATATTACAACACAAAATATATATACCCTCGAAATTGACTTAGATATGTTATTAAGGCAACGTGTGAATCGCACTAGATAAATTGACAAAATCTAGGACTAATACAACAATCAAAGCGAAATTATATGGCAATTAGCGCAATAAATAAATACGAATAAATATACTAATATTAGTTACAATAGAGCTAATCAAAATATATAAATAAGTCGAGTAGAAAAGCGAATAACTAAATTTTGTGCATTCACATTTTTTTGTGATTTTCGTTTTTTTTTTCAATGTTTTGTATAAAAATGTCTAAGGTCTAGGGCCAGCTCGGACCTTGCGAAAGTTAATTTTATCAGTGACGTGAAGCAACTGGTCGCCGCCCGTCTCCTTTGTTTTGAACGCGCACCAGTCTCTGGCGTTAGCGACTAGCGGGAGAATGGCTGTGTCGCTGCACAAGCATAAAAACGATTAGTCACTTTGTCACACGAGTGTTCGGTGACAAAGCCAAGGTGATAATGAAGGGTGGTGTCACCAGACGCGTGAGACGAGAAATCAAACAAACATTCTGCTGTCGAATTCCGATGTTTTGCAGCCGATCATATTTATGGTCGAAAATGAAATATTAGCAGGGCCGGATTATCCATAAGGCAAAGTAGGCAACAGCTGGGGCCCAACACGGAATAAGGGCCCCGCATCACGGGAAAAAAATTATAAATTTTTCTTCGAGTGAAAATTAAATTTGAAGATTTGTACCTATGGAACAAACTCTCAACGAACATATTATTAATACTGCGTTGTTTTGTATATTATGTCGTCATATTTCAGAACGCATTTCAAATTATTATAGCATAATATTATTATGGTTAGAAAAGGGGGCCCGAGACGTGCATTGCCTAGGGACATGATTAATCCGGCCCGAATATTAGGCACATTTTTCTTGATCAACGCATTCGACAGTCATAAGCCACCCTAAGCGTTAGTTCGAAGTCCGTAAGACATCGATGATCAACGCTTTAGGACCACGGAAACGTTACAATACGGTCCTCAAGCGAGTCATCCCGGACGAGATGTGTGAGGGGTATTTACATGAGTTTCTGCTTAGCGCACTCGGGGCAGATGATGTCCTGTCCGTCGGTGATGAATCCCTTCCCGACGAGGGAAGTCTTACACTGCGCGCAAATGAAGCAGTCGTTGTGCCAATGGCGGTCCTCGAACGAAATGAAGCGCGTGCCGCCGATGCCTGCAATCGAGAGAAGAACTTGTTACAGACAGGAAATGTTTTTTTTGGCTCCACGTGATTTGCGTATCTAGCCAGTGTCAAGTTATATAAATCTCTAGTTTTGGTGCGTGAAAGTCGTCAAAGTCACGTTAAAGTTTAGTCTAAGCGCGGTCGAGTCAAAGTGACGCTTCAGTAAAGCGGTGGATACTTTACTGAAGTTACAGAGTTCCGCCTTCCGGCTTAAACTACCTCTGTAACATCACTAAAATGCATTGCCATCCGATTTCCATAATCATGTAGGATTTCGGCTCAATCGAACACCGCGGGAAGTGGGTCAAAGTTAGCTTGCTAGATTTGACCTAAACATACAAACATTGCAAGTTAAAAAACCGTGTAAAAAGGTAAAGAACTGACCAGTGATGGGCTTGGTGCAGGCGGTGCAGCGCTTGGCGAACAGTTCCCCGAAGCACTCGGCGCAGTAAGGCTTCTCGTCGCGGGACGTGAACCGCTGGCCCGCCAGCGACGTGTTGCAGTTGGTGCACGTGAAGCACTCGCGGTGCCACGGCTCGTTCTTGTACGTCACGCCGCCTTGCGTGATGATCTGGAACGGGAGAGGGGGGATTAAGATACATGGTATGTTTCATAGTAGTATACACGGTATGTTTAATTAAGATACACGGTATGTTTAATAGTTAGTATACACTGTATGTTTAATTAAGATACACTGTATGTTTAATTAATATACACTGTATGTTTAATTAAGATACACGGTATGTTTAATTAAGATACACGGTATGTTTAATAGTTAGTATACACGGTATGTTTAATTAAGATACACTGTATGTTTAATTAAGATACACGGTATGTTTAATTAAGATATACGGTATGTTTAATAGGTGGTAAGGACTAATATTTCACAAGTTAGAGTCGATCTTCTAAGAACGTTTTCCTGTAACTCCAACAACGATTAGGGATCTATCAAGTATCCTTACTGCCCCGTCTAAAAATACAGCCTGTATATACTTTCGAGAAAGTTGGCGCCTTATCAAAACAAAATTTTAAAGTAGGTAGTACCGATTGCAATTAATTAAACATTCTAAAAACAAATAAACCCAATGAGTTTCTTCTCGAATGGCGAACAAGGAAGTAAAGTAATATAACTTTAATGAGAGACCTGAGAGGTGAACATCTTTATTGCAATGAAAGAACGTTGATTGCAAAAAATACCTACGCAATCAAAACAAACGACTAAAAAGTGTATCAAATATACATAATAAAATTCATAGCGTGCCATTTGATAGCGCAGATGGTGGTTTCACTCGATTGGTAGGAAAAATGTTCATGCAAAATGTATAGGTACCCTGGAATTACGATTCCAGGTTATAAATTTTATAAGGATGCATATTTTACGGGATAAAAAGTAAATGTCACTCTTCGGCCCTTTATCTCTATGCAAAAAATCATTTAGATCCGTTGCTTCGCAGTAACGCTTCATACACGCAGTTTCGTGAAACTTCTTTTTGTGTTTGTTGGTTTGTCCTTCGACAAACCAACAAACACACTTTCGCTTTTATGATATTAGGCAGTAGGAATTATCAACGAAAATGCCCTACCATCATGTAAAATTTCCTACATGGGTTTCAATCGAGATTTTGCAGACGACATAACAGAAACTCTTCCCGATAATGCCTAGCTTTAGGGCCCTACCTCACTAGGAAGCCACCGCGACGTCGCACGTCGACAGCTACGTATTCAAACAATAAAAAAAATTGCTTTAAAAAAGCTACAAACCGACTTCAGTGACAAACTACTGAACCGATTTTGATAAAATTTCTATGGGACCAATCTGAATGTATATCATTTCGAATTAAAAAATAATTTTCCAAATCGGTTTATAAATGAAGGATAAAATGAGGTAACAAGCATAAAAAAAAATACCCACCGAATTGATAACCTCCTCCTTTTTTGGAAGTCGGTTAATAAAATATGAATTGATTGGATACGTCGTCGACCCGGTGAGTTTAGAGCCCTTATTCCTTCTGGTTCTTACCTTGTTGCACTTAACGCAGCGAGTGGCGAACTTGTCTTCGTAGCACCCGGCGCAGTAGATCTCCTGCTCGCGGGGAATGAAGCTCTTGGTTCCGATCGGGTTCTTACACACGACGCAGCAGAAACACTTCTCGTGCCACTGCCTGGTCTTGTATTCCATCTTCTTGGTGCCTGGGGAAAAAATACTGGGTTAGATTAATACGTCACTAGAAGAGGTTCGTTGCAGAATTACCTACGTTAGTTTTTGGTCTATGCTGATTCTGGTCAGTATAGCCATGGCGTTCGTATCGATAACTGGTCCATGACAATAGTAACCATAACTAATTAAGAAACTAATCGCTACTAATACACTTTACATGTACCTAACAGCCATTTTGAGAATGTTGTGAACAGTTGAAGTATTGCAACTGGAAAAAATTCTTGCAACTTAAATGTTATTTTATGTGTATGTATAACCTCAAAATTTTATAGAACACTAAAACGTGTATTACACACAGTTACTGTTATACCTAGTCATTATTGAAACGTACCAACGACTATGAAACATACATTATTCACCCAATTCTTCTTTTTACAATATCCAGTTATTGGAAAACTTCGAATAATATGTACCGTTCCGATCCGCTCAATTTCGGATCTTTTCCGTTCGGGGCAAATGTTCGATTTGCAGTTAAAGTTGCCCTTGGAGAGATACGTTCCAGTAACTTCCGATAATGTTAGGTAAGAAATGTCGAGGAAATTGTCCCTTTGTTTCAGTGCGAACTCCATAAAAGTTTTGACTGTCAATGTCAAGTGCGTGTTCGTTTACGATCGTGAGGTTTCCGCGTTATGGTTTTTCTTTGTCAGATTTACCCTGAATTTGAATAAATAATATTTTAATACATTTATATTATGTACTTGCATCAGGAATAACTTGAGAATGTTCCCATGGTTATTGGGTGGTGAACACAGTACAGGTACCTACTTTTACTTTTTCAGTGCATATATAAATATTTTTCCCGTACGAGAACTGAGCGCGCTACGGAAATCCAACGAGGTAATAACTACACCAGCGGGACTGTCCCAATCTATCCACATTTTACATCTAAGTTACATGATATTATTAGGTTCGCGCCATAATCTTGACTACCAATTGAAGACATGATGATTCTTCATAACAACACGAAATGTTTAACATTTACATTTCTATTTACCGAACTCTTCTAATGGCGAGTTCCCGTTACCAACCAACGGAACTTCCAGACCTTTTCAAGAATATCTGACTTCGATAATTTCGTAAATAGGTTTAATTGGCTGCCGTCTGCTTATTAATTACGTCCTACAGAACTTTCAACTCAACGCTAGAGTAATAATTAAGTTTCATTCCAATTAGGGAAAATTTATTATCTATAGACAGTCGTGGGTAGATATTTACGGTTCAGCGCTTTGACCTGAGTAATGTTTCATAAAAAGCTATCGTTACTTTTCACTGTTACGAGCAATTATTCAAAATTGGTACCTATATAGTTTTTACGCTGGTATTTTGTTTCCGTGCCTATTTTATGGCGTTTTCTACGCTTGGCGGGTTACCATTCAACACCTTCAGTAAAACCATCACGTGAGATAATACTTTAGAAAAAATATTATATTCGTACTAAACAGTCAACTCAAGTCGTCGTGATGGCGAATCATTATCGTGTGCGAATCGATTAAATTGTGCGCTTTTATCAACCACTTCACCGTATATGAGTCTACTAGATAAGCTTAATGACTATAAAGGATGGATAAAAAAAAGGAGGTCCAAAAAAAAATGCCTCACCTCCGGGGGTACCAGGGCCCCGATCGCGCTAATTTGAAATGACAGCGTACAGTTATGGTTTAGTTGTGGTTTGATACCAACTGTTGTTTAGTTTCGGTTCAGGCGTGTGGAATTCGATATTGCCATTCATTTGACAGCGTTAACTGTCAGTTGTTGTCGAGAAACGTCTCAACTTTTGGTAAAACTATTAGCGCGATACGAAACGGTCAAAAAGCTGTGATGCGGTCGTGGTTTAGTAGCGGTTTGGTTGATAATTTTTAACGCGATTGCCCTCCTGTACCCCATGTATGTTCTCCGATTTTTCGTACTTTTCGAGTTATGATTTTTTTACGTTTCTCGCTCAAACGTAAATTCTCCAGTTTCGATCAAAACTGTTTAACATTACTGTTAGAAAGCTGATTATTTTATGCGAGATAGTACGATTCATAGGGACCATACTACAAAAAATAAAATCCCATAAAATCCTACAAAAAAAAAAACAGTTTTAACAGTTCCGCCCGAAAATTCTCAAATAAAACGTAAAAAAATCATAACTCGAAAAGTACGAAAAATCGGGGAACATACATGGGGTATTTTCAGGTACCCCAGGGGGTGAGCAATATTTTTTTTGGACGTCACTTTTTTTCCACCCTGTATATATTTACCTAGTCTATTTGAGCGTTTAGGATTTTGCCTTTAGCATTTAGGAAGTGCCGTATAGAGCCTTCCCTAGCCATACCACACTTTTACTTGTAGAACTCTGCCTGTAGTGTGTTTTAATAAGAGGCTTATCAAATCGATAGTGGTTTTACAAAGTGGTTCATTGCGCTCGAAGACTGAGAGACTTGTCTAAAGCGTAGGTACGGTCGCAATAAGCCAGGAATTGCAGCGGATTGTATTTTAATACAATAATGATCAACAAATATAATAAACAATAATCAAAACATACCAATCGGGGAGTTAGAATTGGTTATAGAATGAATAAAGAATCAAAACTTTTGGATGGTCGAATAACAAACAGGACCTATGTGTGTCCAGATAGGAAAAAATATTAGCGATGATACGTCGTAAGTAGAAACTTGTACTATTATCTATTCTGTGGTAGAACACGGAACCCGAAAAAGCTCATGTTATTCTTGCACTGTCAACGCCCTGCCAGGCTGCCAATACTAGCCCATATTTCAACGAACTGAATATTTGAAACTTAAACCTAGCAGAGTGCAGCTCGCGTGCCGTCCGACGTAGTACGGCCGTCCTTGAGGCTGCATGCGACAGGACGATATCGGAGCCCCGCACGCGATATGCAGTTCGCTTCAAGGTTCGACAAGTGATGATATATGATTAAACGCCGATAGGAAATCGGTATCGAAAGGTCAACTAATTTTCTAAAGCTATAATCATCTGGTACCTTCACCGCATAAAGTAGCATCTGCGTTTATCCATACTCCATACAGATAAATAAAATTGAAGTGTCTGTTTGTAATATCAAAATAACAGCTTTTTACTAAATGCATATGAAAGTATATACGGAACCTACAACGAAACAACCATTTTAAAAATTTTTGTCTGTCTGTCTGTCTGTTTGTTCTGGTAATCTCTGAAACGGCTGGACCGATTTTGACGGGACTTTCACTGGCAGATAGCTGATGTTACAAGGAGTAACATAGGCTACTTTAATTTTAGAAAAATAATTAGGGTTCCGCGCAAAAAAATGAAAACCATGTAATCCAAAATCTCCACGCGGGTGAAACCGCGGGGCAGCAGCTAGTTGTAAATAAATTAGTTTACAGGCGAGCTTTTTTTTTTATAACTGTGCTTTTTTCTTAGAAATCACAACTACTTCTAAACACTTGATTGCACTCGACCTCACCGACCTCTACAGTACATAAACTACTTTCTAGGTATTCATATAGGTTTGTTGGCAAGTTACTTCCAAGACACTTCCATCCATCACCATTAACTGCCATGACTGGGTGTAGATATTAATCATCATTATCGTTCAGAGATCAGCTTTTAAACTCAGGCAGAACTTTACAACCAAAACGAAATATTATTGTTACGGGAACTTTAAATGATTACAATTAGTTAAGTTTAAATTAGAAAAGTTTATCCGAAACAAAAGTTGCATTCAAATTCGCTTCTATGAGAAAACATCGCGTGATTTTAAAAGTTGTACATCTGGTGGTATCGCAAATTAGAACCGGCGTCCGGCATTGCTTTCTAATTTATTGTTTTTTGATAAATATAGTAATTGTTTGAATTATTTGATTGCTAATGTCAGACAATACAGTGGAACTATATTGTCTGAAAAGTATTAAAAACTGGGTATAATTTTGACATTTGGCATGAATACACGCTTATTAGATACGTCTCTGAATCTTCGCCTAAGTTCTCACTTAGGGGCACCTTAGACGCTCAAGCAAACGTACTTTTGCTTGTCAGAATAACAACGCTTTTGCGCCAAGCGCGCATTTCAAGTATCACGAAATCCGCGCTTGACGCAAAAGCGTTGTTATTCTGACAAGCAAACGTAAGTTTGCTTGAGCGTCTAAGGTGCCCCTTACGTATTTATAGGCCTAGTAAAAGGTTACTATGGTATAGGTACATATAACGTACAAATACTGAAGATAGAAGCAGTAGCGATAATATTAACACCCGTCATATGTTTTCTTCATAGAATGTTTTCATAGAATTTCCGGCAAGTTATGTGATTAAAACAAGTAGATTAGCCACGCAGTAATAAACCATGAAATTCAAACAATCAATTATAAAGTTTCACCGCGCCTTTTCTATTTTACTTCAAAACACAACAATTCCGTGCCACGTCTAGATTTTTACCCGCAGTTGTAGTAAGGTCTATGAACTTTGCAATATGATACATGCTAGCGTGTTTGCATAATTTTACTATTTGCAGTTCAAGAGGTAACGAAATGAATTTATTATCTGGATATTATGTCATGAAGGTAGAATGTTACAACTTCTCTGTACGTATGCTTCATTGATAATTTTATCCTTGCCTTGCGTCGGTGCTCAGTTTACAATCACGCCTAATATGATGGGCAAGAACGCTGAGTCTAATTCTCGCTCATTATTTTTCGGGACATTAATTTTCGGGTCAAGTTCAGAATAAACCAAAATGAATACCGGTTTTAAACACCGTGTTAAAATTTTCACAGTAATCAAGCTCATCAATTTAAACTCTCGACCTGACGCAGATCTGCATTCTCACTAAGTCACACAATCAAAGTCATAATTAACTTAAAAATTCTAGTAACAGAATTATAAAACAATACATGATTGACACCCTCTCTCATACAAACCACATCAATTTAGAGTCCGCGCTCAACAATCGATAAGAGACGGAAACAAAACACGTGCGTGTATTATGCAAAACTCGTCATAAAGCTCTGAATACGCCACACACTGGTCGTCTGGCCCCCCATCCCACACGAGTCACCCATTGTTCAGTGAAAGCCTCTAATCTACTTGGCACTGTTAGTTTAATAACTGGACAGTATACTCCCACCTTAGAATAAATACGCAGTTGTGGCGTTCCCTCATCTGCCTGACCCAAAACAGATATTCAGAAACCGCTAGAGATAGAGCTGCAAACGTGGGCCGTAAATGCTTAATTTAAAATGGTAAAGTTTGTCGCCAATATTGCTTATATTGATTATATTTGGTGCTAACAACTCAATCACGCGACACGTTTACCTAGTATTTTAGGGGCAATGTCTGTATTATTAAATCTGTAACATTATTTAGTAGGCACACGAGTGTTATAAGTAGATACCCGAAAAACAATCGATCCTTCTAAGCGTTCTAATTTCTAACGTATTCTAAGGCTACCATTATGAATTGCAAAGTCAGTATCCTGTATTTCCGCCTACACGACTATGATTAACATGATTCTGGGGCATGGGACATTTTTTGCTAATCGTAAGTTTGGATCTGAGCTTAATCATTTGCAACACGCGACGCTGCTTATGTACCTCCTATTTGTGTATTTTTTGCAGTGTACCGTACAAACGGTAAAAGTAGAAGAGGTTAATCGTTTTTGTCACAATCTATACAAATAAATAAAATTGAAGTGTCTGCTTGTAATATCAAAATAACAGCTTTTTACTAAATGCATATGAAAGTATATACGGTACCTATAACAAAACAACCATTTTTAAAATTTTTGTCCGTCTGTCTGTTTGTTCCGGGTAATCTCAAAAACGGCTGGATCGATTTTGACGGGACTTTCACTGGCAATAGCTGATGTCTAAAATAAAAGTAGCCTAAGTTACCAATGAGTAACTTAGGCGAACGAATTTGGGTTCCGCGCTAAAAAATAAAACCCAAGAAATCCATTATATCCGCGCGCGTGAAACCGCGGGCAACAGCTAGTATAGAATAAAACAGTATGAAGAACCTGCACCCTGGTTGCAGCAGCAGTTGATTTCATTCATAGAGAACATAAAGGTAAAGTTATTTCTACCATGTCAACCACATGGTAGGTACAAGAAAGGCTTGGCGTGCGGCAACTGGCAAGCAATTATGTCATCAAAAGATAAAGTTTACAAACAATAACATTGATGTAGTATCCCTACTTCCCTACTAATATTATAAATGCGAAAGTGTGTTTGTGTGTTTGTTGATTTGTTGGTTTGTCCTTCTTTCACGCAGTAACGGAGCAACGGATCGACGTGATTTTTGGCATAGATATAGTTTATGGACCGGAGAGTAACATAGGCTACTTTTTATCCCGGAAAAATGCATGGTTCCAGTGGGAACGCGGGCGAAAACAGCGGGCAGAAGCTAGTTTGTATATAAGTAATAATTTGTATATAAGTAATAAAAATATAGTAAATGTGGCACGTACACATAATACACACATACAAAAGCTATAATCTGGAAGTGGGTGAAAAACGAGTTGCAAAATATAACTAAGTAGGTACTGTTTTAGATCAATTTTCTACCAAGGAGTTGTAAAGCTGCTAATGGTATTTTATTGCCTTTATCCAACCCTGATTTAATGAAAGCCCTCGACTACTCGTGATCAGATTGACGATGACGTTAGAAATAAATTATCACCGTTCTCGGACCGGATTCAATTTACCGGAGTGCGGTTTAGTGAAACGGGATGTGGAAAGCTGCGAAACAGGCACCGGCAACAGCATAAAAACTAGTCAGCTTAGGGCGAGGTAATAAACTCTACTAAGCAAGGGCTAAGCCAAATAGCATGCTTAGTTAATACTAGCTTAATCTTTTTATGACATATGAGAATTATTTTAAATATTTGTAATAATCATATTTTATGTTATGTTGGTTAATTATTCTTATACAAATACGTGTTTGACATTTTAATCATCACTGTTGTGTTAATATTTTTTTTTTCTTTTTAATTACTATTATTTTTTAGTATAATTAATTCATGCATGTAAAAAAATATTGTACGTCCATCAAAAATTGGACAAACTGTTGATTCATGATTATTAACTTTAAACATCTCTTGTACACAGTTTCCACAATAAATATTTCATTTCATTTCATTTCATTTAGCTGCTTCCCGCGGTTTCACCGGCGCGGTGATATTGGATGTCAAGGTTTTTTATTTTTGCGCAGACCCTAATTTTTTTTCTAAAATAAAAGTATCCTAAGTTACTCCTTATAACATCAGCTATCTGCCACTGAAAGTCCTGTCAAAATCGGTCCATCCGTTTCGGAGATTACCCGCAACAGACAGATAGAGAAAATTTTTAAAAATGGTTGTTTTGTTATAGGCACCGTATATATCATATGCATTTAGTAAAAAGCTGTTATTTTGATATTACAAACAGACACTTCAATTTTATTTATTTGTATAGATACATGCTTGTATAATTTTGAACATCACTATTATTAAGAGTAATTTTGCAAAGGATTGATACATATGCAACACGGATTTGAACTTATGACTCACTTTCTCTGGGGACCCAAGAGCACTCATGAAAGTTAAATGACGAATTGCCTACCATCCGAGTTAGGCATTAATTTTCTAATACAAAACTGCACTATTAAGGTTATTATCAACATTTAGGCTGAGATTCAGAGACGAATCTAAGCGTGGACTCACGCTTCCATACTTCAAAATTCTATACAGTTTTGACATATGGAAGCCAAAGTCTACGCTTAGAATTGTCTCTGAATCTTAGCCTTAGAACGCGTAGTAGCTTAGCACGTTCTTTGACTAAGCCATGTCTATATCACGGCTTTAGTATGACGTCTTCGACACTTAGTTTCCTGTCGTTTTGAGAGCAGACCCATTTGCGGGCCATAAGCATATCCCGCGTGGGTGTCACCCGTGTTACTTCGTCAATTAATTAAATACTTATGCAGACCGTAGACGTTTATGCAAACGTACGCTTGCTTGTCAGAATAACAACGCTTTTACGTCAAGCGCGCATTTCGAGTATCACGAAATCCGCGCTTGACGCAAAAGCGTTGTTATTCTGACAAGCAAACGTACGTTTGCATAAGCGTCTACGCTGCCCCTTAGTTTCATTCAGATTAAGGCCGTGCCATTGGGAAAGTATGCAGTAACACCATGTTATAACTGTTCCCCTTATACGGCGAGCTGAGGATGTCTGAATGTATCAATATTTATGAATGCAACGAGTCAAGTGAGACCTTGTCTTTGATTTATATCAGAATTAACCCATTTTAAAATGTCACATTTATTAACACTTCACTATTATTAGATGTCATAACACGGTCGTAGATTATACCAAATGCCTTGGGTTTTATTGAGAAACATAGTAAAGTCAACAACAAAATTTAAAATCCTTAACACATTTCAAATATTTAAATAACCAAGACTAAACAAAAATATAAAGAAAAAAATCAATCATGCCACTTACGACTTTCGACACGGAATCCCCAAGTGCAGCGGTATGAATGTGTGATCGATTATTTAGATAATTATATACTTTCATCTCAAAAACTTCTAACCAACGCTTTAGCCAACTGAGCCATAAATGAGAGTTTATAGCCAAGTAACAAATTGTTAGCATATTTTTTTCAATGCTGTGTTATCTACACTATAACATAAAGAACGATTTCAATATTTTTTCCGACCAACGGCTTACTGCCTTCCCCATCTCCAATATCGTTAGTGGTAGGACTAACTCTTCTGCGAGGGTCCGTCTGGGTTGTTACCACCGCTCTGCTAGTGAAGTCTGCCGCCAAGCATGAGTGTGCAAGCATTACTGTGTTCCGGTTTGATGAGCAGAGTAATCAGGTGTTAAGAATCTTCCAGTACTGGTACGCTAACCAGACAAACAATGTTAGGTGGGCACATGGTTTGTCTGGGACGTACAGAATGGAATGCGGGGTGAGACAGGGCGGGTTAAGTTCTCCCACTCTTTTCAATCTGTACATGAATGACCTGATCGTTGAGCTCAGCGGACAACATGTCGGATGCCACGTGGATGGTGTTTGTGCAAACAACATCAGCTACGCTGACGATATGGTTCTAATGAGTCCAACTGTTAGTGCTATGAGGAGGTTATTGGCGATATGTGAAAGATATGCAAGTCAGCACGGTCTTTTATATAATGCGAGAAAAAGTGAATACTTGGTCTTCAAGGCCGCCGGAAAAGGGCCCCTTACTGTGCCAGAATTAAAACTCAACGGTGTGGAAATAAACAGAGTCGCGCAGTTCAAGTACTTAGGGCACCTTGTGACCGAAGACCTTGACGACCAAGCAGACATAGAGAGGGAACGCAGGGCGCTGACAGTTAGATGCAATATGCTGGCCCGCAGGTTTGCACGATGTAGCGATCAAGTCAAAATAACACTTTTTAAAGCTTACTGCCAGACGTTCTACACGAGCAGCCTGTGGACTAGCTACACGCAAAAAACTCTCAGCGCCCTGCGGGTCCAATATAATAATGGGTTTCGTATACTGATGGGGCTGCCCCGATTCTGCAGCGCCTCTAAAATGTTCGCGGAGGCACGCGTCGATGGCTTTCATGCCATATTACGAAAAAGAACCGCGTCGCTACTGAAAAGAGTGCGGGGCAGCCCTAACAGTATACTACAGGTCATAGCTGATAAATATGACTCTCCGCTCAATAAGGCTTTTGTCAAAGTCCTTATGAGATAGCCTCAATAATTTTATATAAATGTTTATGTTACCACCTGTGCGTACGTCTGATATCTAACATAGTTTTTAAGTTTTATTTTTTGTTACTAACACATGGACCATGTATGTTGTCTGAATAAATAAATATTATTATTATTATTCACTTTATTTCATTTTAAACTTAAATCTAAGTTTTTTACAATATTTCTATAAAAACAAAATATTATAAAAAACCTAAACCTAGAGTGCCGCCGGCAGCGGGGCAGGGCCCAAGCTACCGGTGGTTAGGGCTGCAGAGTGAGGAACCTCCTGACAATACGTGCCGTGTCAAGGAGCACTGCCTTCTGCATCCGACCCTTGATCCAACCGTCTAGCGAGAGCCTCTTGAGATGTTGGTCGAGGCTCTTCGCTACAAGGCCGTTCGCCGAAACAACTATCGGTACAATGATCGTTGAATCAACATTCCACATGGCGGTAACCTCGTGAGCCAAGTCAAGGTACTTGCTGAGCTTGTCATTCTCGGCTTTCACGAGGTTCTCGTCATGGGGAACGGTGATGTCAACGAGCACTGCCCGGCGTTGGGACCGATCTACCAGTACGATATCAGGCTTATTGGCAACAATAGTCCTGTCCGTAATGATAGAGCGGTCCCAATAGAGCAATGCACGGCCATTTTCGAGAACTGGCGCCGGTGCGTACTTATAGTACGGCACCTCAGACTCGACAAGGCCGTATTGAAGGGCAATTTGCTGATGGATGATCCTGGCTACAAGGTTATGTCTGTGTAAATACTCGCCGTTAGCAAGATGAGAACAACCGGAAATAATATGACGGAGAGACTCTCCCGGACGGCGGCATGCCCGACAGATGTCGACCGTACCGTCTTTCATAATATATTTCCGGTAGTTATTCGTCTTGATAACTTCATCCATAATTGCACAGACAAAACCCTCGGTCTCCCCAAAGAGGTCACCGAAACGTAACCAGTTCACCGACGCGAGCAGGTCCACATCGGACCCTGTTAAGGCCCGATAGAACCGCCCGTGCAGCTCCTTGCCCTTCCTTATTATTATTATTATTATAATCAGTGAAATTACTGGGCTTATGAGACTTAACACCTAATGTCTCAGGGTAACGAGCGCACTGCAGTGACGCGCAGGCCTTTGTGTTGCAAAGTTCTGGGTGGCACTGCAATTGTTATGGGCCGGCGTTATGCTTACCATCAGGCAAACGACCAGCTCGTCTAGTTACCAGATAACATAAAAAAAAATCCATTCAGACATACAAAGGTATGTCTAGTAGTAGCTATGTTTGTTTATATACACAATAAATATCAGTCATCTATTATATAAAGGTATTTTCTATTTAATACTATCGATAACTGATAAATACTTACGAATAACTCTTTATACTAACTCAACTCAACTGCTATTGAAATTGTTTCAAATTCAAATTCGAAAGTCTTTATTCAAATAGGCCCCAAAGGAGCACTTATGAAAGTTAAAATGACTCTAACAGCCGGCCTCTGCAACATTCATCTATCCGAATCACAGACTAAAACTAATGCTGTCTTTATCAGAACATAATAAATGACAAAGACACCAACAGACCCAATCCGTGCTCAAAGTCAACGAACCTTCCAGAAACCCACCGTGCCCATTCCAAATTGGTATAGGCCGAGCAAGAAGAAGGGCAAGAAACTCGTCACGGCATAACGGCGGTTTGCATTTCGATCGTGACATGCGAAGTTGCAAGAACCTGAATAATGCACTAATCCTCATAATCCGTTGCAAAAAATACAACCACCTCTGTGTGCGATCGGATGAGAATATTCACAAGGCCGCGAGGAGGCTGCGGCCCGAGAGCTGATGTCAGACGAGTGGGCACTAATACAAATATTGTCCATATGAGGTACCTTATTGGCCTGTATACCTAATCCGTTTTGAAACGATTCTTTTAAATTGTTGTTTTACATAACACCATATAAACAAAAAAATAGAGTCATCGCAAAAAAGGCAGTGCTGTAATTTTAGAATTTAATTAATTTTGATTTAATTTAGAGAACTGTTTTGTTAATATTAATTTGTAGGTGTATTTATCACGGTAAATGATTGACGGTAGGTGTTCAATGTTCATCAAAGGGTGTTATTATGTATGATTCAGACCCGATTATGTATTTTAATAATAAAGGTACAATATTTGTACTGTGGCTTGTATTTACTCACGTATTAATTGCCAAGGTCAAGAACATCTTAAATGGCTTTGCTAACAATATTGACGATGATGTAATAATGTAGTTGACATACTAAAATACAGGCTTAAATCTTCTAAACCTGCCATACAATTTACACCTTTAAACACATACAATTTAAGATTTCACGAGATTCTGTTTACACTGAAGTCTGAACTGATATATTTGTTGAATAGTACATAGGTACTTTGTTTTTACTGTGCGATTTACATGAACTGAATGTAAACTATTTGGTTTACTTTGGCCGGTATAGAGTTTGAACATCTATTATGTAAATAATTATTCGAGGCACAGTTTAATACTGGAATCTATACAAGTAAATAAAATTGAAGTGTCTGTTTGTAATATCAAAATAACAGCTTTTTACCAAATGCATATGAAAGTATATACGGTACCTATAACAAAACAACCATTTTAAAATTTTTTGTCTGTCTGTCTGTTTGTTTGTTCCGGGTAATCTCCGAAACGACTGGGCCGATTTTGACGGAACATTCACTGGCAGATAGCTGATGTTATAAGGAGTAACTTAGGCTACTTTTATTTTAGAAAAAGAATTAGGGTTCCGCGCAAATAAATAATAACCATAAAATCCAATATCTCCGCGCGGGTGAAACCGCGGGCAGCAGCTAGTTTATTAATAAATCCATACATTACCTGTTAGTTGTTCCGAGCAATAAGACAGGTAGCAATTTGAATGACTTTCACTTATGTTTCTATATTTTAGTAATAAATATAACGGCACATGTCAGTATACTGAAATAAAATTGATATATTTTTTGTTTGTCTTCATTTCTTTACTGACTCGCAATTTCTAGAAGCATGTTATGCAAAGATGTAAGTAATAAAAGAGTAAGGATTTTTTTACAGTAATATTTTTACGGGTGTATCATAATGAAATCTGGCTTTCGTAGGTTGCCTGATAGAAATACATATTAATGATAAAGCCCATTGTAGAACATGTTTATATTCTCTTTGATTGTAGAACTCATTGTATTTTTTATTTCTTTCTTCTACTATTGTGCACGATGAAGCGTCACTTCAGCCAAGTGAAACATTTATATTCAACCATGGAGTTTTACAGTAAAACCTTATCAGAGGCACATGTTTCAGTCACGCGCTGCTGCTGACCACATCTCACGTGTACATAAACAAGATGAAAAATTCTTATTGTCCACCGACTATGTAGAATCGATTGTGTCGGAATCCGTGAAAAAGACCTTAGATTTTTTTACTTGAAAACCTTGTGCTATCCACGTAGATTAACTGTGTGGTATACACATTGGATCTTAACCGGCTAGAAGTAGCAGTAGTTAAATAGCTTTCTATTTCAGTCTCTCATTGGTTCGTGACGCTTCGTTATCTCTTTCGTGCGTTCGGAGATGTTTTCAGGCCGGTCTAGATCCATTGCGGGCATGTACAGTCACGGTAAGAATACCGTCGCCAGTTACAATATTATTTTCTTTTATTACGTAAATACGAGTAACTTTTGATCTTACGACAGTTAGCAGACTACGGTATAGAACACTATAATTTAATGCGGTAATAACAACGGTTAAAATAACATCATTCATCTTTGGCCAGTGTCTAGTTTACTCAAAATAAAACTTTTTCTATAGCGCCAGTTATTCCTCTTATACCTACATTGGCCGACTCCACAGCTAAGCCAATTAAGGTACATAATTGTACATATGTTGCGATGTATGATCTAATGAGGCTCCAGCGAGTCTGGTGATTCCGAGCTGCGTTCTACACAGACATGTGTGTGATTCGAGATTAATCTTAATTCGATTGAACTCTGAACTGTCACGTTGTGAGTCGAGCCCTCGTGTTTCAGACAATATAGTATGGTAGTGTGTGCCATGTGTATGTATGCACATGAAATTATTTTGTTATGACTTCCGTTGCAAAATTGCGAAGTGTTTTTGTTTATTTAAATTTGAGGACAAGGTAGTTTTTTTGTACTCAAGATGGTGGTTCAAGTCATAGGTCAATGTAAAGAACCCGTTGAATTCTAAAAATCCTAAAGTGCAAAACAGTAAAAATTGTGCTTTTTAAAAAAACTACAAATACTTAGGTATAAATTTACATATATCCGATTTCCTAATGCCTTGCGAAGTAAAAAAAAGTAATGATACACAAACAAATGAGACACAGCATACATCAACTAAAACAATAATCTATAAAGGGCCCTTTACACAAAACTACGGCATTCCTTCATGACGCGAGGTCGGCGGGCCAGTTGTGGACCGCGGTAATGTTGCCAGGGCCAAGGTGGACCGGCTGACATCTGGTCCGCGCACCCTATATACGGCGCGAATACATCACTACGTACTGTCACTATCAAGTACACTTCCTATGTCAACCTTGTTAGCAGTAAGGGTGGTTCTGTGAAGATTCTAACATCATTTTTGTGTCATAAGGACCATGTTGTTACTGTTGGTCTTGATCACTGAACGGTTATGACTTTATGAGTAGGTAAGTAAATTAGGTACATGATTGCAATGAGAGTTTAAACTAAATATGTACTTACGTATGCAGGCAACCTAACTTCAAATGAGAAAAGAAAGCGAAGAAGTGATGTGTGTGTTTTTCAGTTACACTTAAACATTATTGTATTTATTATCCCATTTAATTTATGCATATTTTTAAAGCAGTAAATATTAGAATGACTTGGACCAAACAAAATGAGTACTTACGTACCCTAATTATGAACAAAAAAGAAGTGACACGTAGTTTTACTAAGCGTTTTTTTCAAGAGTATTTGAATCAATAGACTATTTAAATATTTTAAACCTAAGTTCTTGTATCAAAATGACTCATACATCTTCAATACAAGGCAAGCGCTGTCCAAACCGGCTACTGTAGGTACTCTTAGTCCGATGATGTAATTTTTAATTAAAATTGATTTAACTGATGAAGAAAATAGCCCTGAACTGTGACATTACGCATTTGATCGTTCAATAAAAGGTTATATTGTGAAAGTAGGCTATAAAACTGTGAAGGCGATTGTTTACTTGTTTAAATGTTTAAAAAACATATGACATGCTTTTGATTACAAAATTATGTTTTTTATTGGTTTTAAATTGGGCACGTCATAAAATGATTCGTTCATTGCCGCGTAAAGCCGTGTGCACTGACATACAAAATTCAGAGAACGTTCAATACTGCGCGAAAAATATGGTGTATGTGCCCCAGCATTTTTATTGAAGACAATAGCTTATAAATCAACCGCCTTTCATTACCTTACCTTCGGATTAATAAGATCTTGGCCAAATTTAAATGGGACCACACAGCAGGATTACGGATACAGTTTATCCGTAAATGAAAGATTTATTCAATTATTATTTTGTAAGTATATTAAAACGGGATCAAATTGAGAACCATTGATGGGTCGCGGCGTAATTGTAAATTGCAGACACCCTTTTAAGGTACGTATCTATATTTGGGCAAGGCGTGAATTTGAATGTTCTGTACCCAATTTGGTCAAAATCGGTCGGTACAGGTACGGTCCCCTGGGTCTGTGCTCACTAACGAACCCGTGGAGTAAGCCTGATACAGGAAGTTTTTATGCTTTCGTAGCCGGATTTTGTCTATCTAAAACATAATTATGTAGATTTTGCGTTGCAATATTGGAGATAAACTACTTAGTAATTCTACTAGACACTGTATTAAATAATAAGTACGGATATAATTTATCTTGTCAAGTAACTCTGTTTCTAAAATTGGATTGTGAAAAAATGAGACACATTATAAAGATCGAACTGTAAAAATTTAATTATTACAAATATACTTCGACAAATATATGTAGTATCTATCATACAATCATATAATTATTGTGTTCAGGTCAATTTAAGTTGTGGTAACAACAGATGTTTATGGAGAAAGCTCAATTCATAGAACGCACGTTTAAATCCAAATTGATTGAAATTTAATAGCTCTAATATTTCACATGTGCTTTATTACTTTCTCTTTACTTTTAAGACTTAGGTTTCAGAAGGTTCCGTAGAAAAATCATTTAAAGTTATCTATAAGTTTATAAACTTCATAACTGTCAGAAAAAATGATTTTTAAACTGTTGATATGTGTATACGTGACAAGTAGGTTAAGTAAATAGCGTGATGTCAGTCAAAATATGTATCTACCTATATAATTACCATTTTGCAAAACATATAATAATATATAATATTATGGTCAACAACAAAAGTAGTAATTAATGGGTGCGTTTACCCATGTGTTTAAAAATATATGCATCACGTTAAAAAAATTGCCGAAATTATAATAATAATACAATTTATCAAAAATAACATCAATGCCAAGGTTTTAATAATTACACAAGTGGGCAGACGGGTTCGGAGCGAAGAGCACTATTGACGTACCTCCTACAGTCACTGCTTCGGAAACAGATGTTTCAATTTTTGATTCTACTAGCTGCTGCCCGCGGTTTCACCCGCGTGTAGATATTGGATTTCATGGGTTTTATTTTTTTGCGCGGACCCCTAAAATCTAAAATTAAAGTAGCCTAAGTTACTCCTTGTAACATCAGCTATCTGCCAGTGAAAGTTCCGTCAAAATCGGTCCAGCCGTTTCGGAGATTACCCGGAACAAACAAACAGACAGACCGACAGACAAAAATTTTTAAAATGGTTGTTTTGTTATTAGTACCGTATATACATTGATAGGCATTTAGTAAAAATCAGTTATTTTGATATTACAAACAGAAACTTCAATTTTATTTATTTGTATAGATATAGATAAATTAATTATACCTAATAATAATACAGAAAAGAAATTACTTACTGTTTTATAGATTAATAATTGTAATATTAGTTAAGAAGTTAATGTTGGGATGTATCCTTATAATTGTTTGGCTCAATATATCTATTAAGGCTGAATACACACTTCACGAGCATTAAACGTCATTCTAGCACAAAAAACTTCAAAACGTCACTTAGCTGTTTCTTTTTTTTTACAGTTCAAAGGTAATGGAGTGGCAGGTCGCGACGACGTGCGCTCGCCGGATATAAAAAGTTTGCTAGCGGATATTACAGAATTATACACAGAAACGTTTTCGTTTTCGAGCTATTTAATTTTACGTCTAGCTTGGGTAGTAAAAAAATGTGCAAGTAGGTACTTTACAAAGGCGATTAGTTTTATTTACTGAAGACAGTTGAATAATTGTTATTTTCAAGTATGGACTGAGATAAACATGCTGATTACCATGACACTTTTTACTTTTTTTTTGTATGAATTGCAAAGCAAAAAAGGACTGGCTGCTATTCTTTATATTTAGTCAAACATTTTAAATTAATTTCCATAAAACAATACTTATTTCACTCAACAAATAAATAAGATTTATTCAACGTCATTTCACATTAAAACCTAGTAGGTATAAAATCTATCTCCCAATTATTACTTTTAAAACAGACCGGCTGATATTGATTTCAAGCTTTATAAAGAGTTGATGTTCCTCCGTTGTATCGACTTTTATTACTTTCTGCGATTGCTTTGAAGTTTAAAAATAAATGTTTATAGCTAGTAAAGGTTAGGTCGTTGCTTTCTTCGATTCGAACGATAGCTTATTTAAAACTTTGTTCATTTAAGTTTATGGATTCTGTCTCGGGGGTGGAACTCTACAGACTGATGGGTACTATTAGCAAAAAAGGTAATATTTTATTACACGACTGCACAAAAAAGGATGCACATATGTTTAGAGATCATGTATGTATGTGAGTTTCCTTATTCGACCATAACTTGTAAATGCCTGAACAGATTTGGATGTATACACATACCGAGTAACACTGGCTAGGGCAGTCGTGTATTTTATGTAACTTTTGTTATTGACGTTTTTAAAGTGTAAACGTCAAAATTTAAAAACTCAGATTTATTTTACTACAAAATATATAAATAAAATAATTGAAATCCACCATCCACTCGGTCCACGTTTATAATGATATCCCTCTCCATGCAGCGTTGTTTGGAAGAGATCGCTTCGAGCGATAAGACTGCACTTATTGTTGTTGTTTTAGTTTTAAAGCTTCTGCATAATAATAATAATTTAATAATTCTTTTTCTGTGATGTCTTAATAAAAAGTTCTAACTAAAAAAAATCCTTTACTAATGCGAAATCATATAAACATTTCCAGGCCATAAAAAAATAAAAAATTACAAAATAAAAAAGATCACTAAAGTTCGTTTAACTAGGTGAATAAATAAACAACGAACGAATAGCAACGAATTATATCGTCTTCATTGTGGTATAAGTAGCTGTTAAGACAGTAAAAGTTTATTGAAGACCAAATTGGTCCTTGTAATGAATGATCAAGTTTTTATTCCACTCTCAAATAGCCAATAAGATAATTAAATATATTCTTAATGGCCATTACGTACGTGTTACTATTGTATATGCTGTGTCCATATATTAGTAAAGCATACAATTCCATAGATTTTTAGTAAGAACGTGTGAGTCTGTCCGTGATAAATAGTAGAGTTCACATCTAGTTTCTATGTTTGGTTTTCGTATTATCGGTAAATAGTTAGATTTTGGTTCATAATTTGGGAGAAATAAACACTTTCTTGTAGATACTAGTAGGCCACAAGACGAGCGTGCGAGTAGACAAGCAAAAGACAAGACAAGCAGGCAACCGCACTATCACACGTTTGACTCATAGAAAGCATAATGCCCGCCTATAACAATTGCCACTCAGAATCAAGAACGCTTGGGTGGCCCTGTATTGAGCTCGTTATCTTGAGGCATGAGAATAATTAGATATTAGGTCTATGAGACAGTTGGATATTAGGTCTATGAGAACCTATATGTAATGCCCAGTAATTTCACTGACTATACTTTGATCCCGGAACATAGCAATGTATGCATACTACTGCTTGGTGGCTGACTACGTCTTGACTCTAGATAAAAACTTGCAGAAGACACTTATGACCTGGTAAAACAAAATCTATGGATTAGATGACATGGTAGGGAAAAACAGACCCGTTTCAACATTCACTTGGTAATTGAAATATTAGTATCGTGACTAAGAAAAACATACTATAAATCTATACGAGTAAGAAAAACATTAAACAATGATGTTAAACAATCAGGTAAAGAAAAGCAAATCAAAACATCGACTTCCATTGGCAGCAAGTAGATTGCCTGAATACGGTCAACGGCACCGCCAAAGAGATAACGCTATTAGAGGCACCACTTCAATTTGACACATATAAATTGACACGTATCTGGCTGTATGAATATAATATGAGATGGTGGTCATTCGAAAAAAAAAAAGTGCTCAAGCTAGAGCACTTTTTTTAAATGTCAAAATTCTGATGAGGGTCTTTCCTCTATGACTACATTTTGCAGACATTATTTCGATAAAAAATATGATAAGGGTACGTGTAGGTATATTAATTTTAACGTGAGTACGTGTACGTAATTTGACTTTGTTTTTAATTTAATTTGATATTAAACTAATAATAATAACTTTTTGAAAAAGGCGAAAATTGTCGACTACCTACAAAAGAGAATAAAAGATACTAATAATATTAAAATAAACGTCGGAAATATTAGTTTTAATGAATGAGTAGGTCGAATAAATACATTTTAAAAACGGGGTCGAATTAGGAGTCTCCTTGTTTATGGCTGTCAATTAAAAACATTATATTATACGCATACTTACGCATATCTGATTAGGTTTTGAATATTAAACATCTTGGTCTGCTATTTATTTTTGAAGTCTAGATTTAAATAATGTAAAGCGATGCTTAATTGAGCAGCCTGTTTAGAAAGTATTAGATTTATATATACATATTTAAAAATCCTTTATCAAATGTTAGTTTTAAATTATTCTCGTTTTTATGATAAGAAAATTTATTTATAACACAGCTTTGCTGCGATTTAATCGCTTTCTGAATTTTATTCCTTTTCCTTACCCATACCCCAGTAAGTGTGAATGAAGTAAGCATACTTAACGTTTCAAAATTGTAGCAAATAGCCGAATTACTAATTAAAAAAAATATGTTGGATGACTGAAACTATAACATCTGAAAAAAAAAGTGTGGTTTATAAACACCTGCGATTGTTTTCCTCGAGTCGCCGAGCAGGCACTGATCCCGCAACGCACAACAAAACTTCTTGTTTTCTCTATCAGCGGTCGCATTGGGCAGGAACATGGACAGAATGGCGACATCCTCGTTATTTTCCCGCGCTCTCCGTATCCGATCCTGTCCGACTATTTTCGATGTCAAATGTAAACGCGACTTTAAATCTTCACTCAACACGTCCGCCGACATTTTTGGCTGTATAACTTGCCTTGTTTGATATGTTAAAAATAAAAAATAAAAAGACGCGATAAATTTGACAGTTCTTTTTTTTTCAATGTGTATGGCACGTGTAGTGTGCAGGCTTCGCGGCTCGCGACGCGGTACTGAGCGCTGACGACTTCCAAACTCGAAACTGGAGGGAGTGTGTAGGAACGAACGTAGGCTGTCGATGTGCTTGATCCCATGCGATTGTAGAGAGAGATCTCACGATGAGGAAGTAATTGAATGCAATAAATTGGTGGAATAGTTAAGGGGAGGAGTTGATTCGCAGTGCAGTATTTCAACAAAAAGACGTATATAAATCGTGCCATACGTAAACAACGTAAGAGATAAGCTATGATGACGTTAACTCTGTAGTTAAACGTGTCATTAACACAAATTAATTTTACTATCTTTTGCTAATTACGTCGGTAATGGCTAGCGATAACAAATGTGCAGGTGTTGAGGTTAAATCATGTCCTTAAGAAGTAGATAGATAACAGCACAATACATAACACATTCGAAAAAAAAACTATTATAGCCACAGTCTTAGGCATAAGGCAGAACTGCGAAGATTGCACCAAATTAGTTTCGACTACGATTGCAAAAGAAGGTCGACTAGGTAGGTACAATACCTCTATACAACATGAGTTAAAATTGTTATGTTATCCCCAAAGGGGGTTGTAGGGATGTTGAAGGGTCGGTGTTCAGAGGGATAAATGATACCAGACTGCTAAGTTACAACTGATTATTATTTTGAGACTTTTTCATATATTTATATCAAATCAAATATTGGACGGGCATGGACGTGCATTGCGCGTTCGTCTGTCCTGCTCTGGCCCGTGCGTGTTGCTCTTCCGTCCCTCTCGCACACTATAAATATATACGGGACGAGGCGCGCGTGGAAGGCAGTGGCCACGCGCAACGCGCGCGTGATGCACGCGCTCTGCGTCCCCACATCACTCCCCCTCAAGCGAAGCGTACAGTGGGCTTCACCAGTCGGCCTGATCTCGTCACGTGGGGCTGACTGGGGGCGTCTCGAAGGGCAGAGCTGCTTCCATCTTCGTGTGCTACATCGTCACTGTTCTCGATGTAGGCTGGCTTGAGACGATCTAGCGATACGACGGAAGTACGAAGCGGTAGGCGTAGCTTGAAGTACTTGTCGTAGCGCTTGATTATTTCGTAGGGACCGTCGTAGGGTGGCGTTAGCGGTGCGCGTACTGTGTCGTTTCTTACAAACACATGTGTGCACGTCGCGAGGTCCTTATACACAAATGGCTCTGGTTGTGCATTCTTCGACCGTGGTGCTGGCCTCAGCGTTGCCATCGTTTCCATTAAACGGCGCACGTAGTCATTGTCTACGTTGTCTGTAGTACTGGCCGGTACTATGAAGTCCGCTGGTATGCGTAGCGTAGCTCCGTAGGTCATCATTGCCGGGCTTAGGTTGCTATTTGCGCGTAAGGCTGTGCGCAGACCCAATAGAACCGTAGGCAACTCGTCTGTCCATCGTGTTGTAGCACCGCGTGCCATTAGTGCTGTCTTCAGAGTTCGATGCCATCGTTCAATTTGCCCGTTTGACTGTGGGTGATAGGCAGTAGTTCGGATGCGAGTGATGCCGAATCTCTTCATCAGCGTGTTGAATAACGCTGATTCGAACTGTCTTCCTTGGTCGCTTGATATTCTCAAAGGCACGCCGAATCTTGCTATCCAGTTCTCGTACAGTGCCTTGGCGACGTTCTCAGCAGTAATGTCTGTTAGCGGCACGGCTTCAGGCCATTTGGTGCAGCGGTCAATAATGGTCACGCAGTAGCGAAAGTCGTTTGATAGGCGTAGCGGACCGATTATATCGATGTGTATATGTTCGAAGCGTTGAGATGGTGGAAATTCGCTTAGTGGCGTTACGACGTGACGATTGATCTTTGCTCGTTGACAATCCAAGCACGCTCTTGTCCACTCGCTGACATCGCGATTCATTGCAGGCCAGAAATACTTCGTATTGATTTGCTTCCGTGTCGTTCTCACGCCTGGGTGACATAAATCGTGTTGCGCTTTGTATGCAGCATGCCGATATGTCTTGGGCAGGTATGGTCGCGGTATTCCCGTTGATATCTCGCACTTGATTGGTCGACTCAGTCCAGGTATCGTGACGTCAGTGAACTTCAAGTTTTGTTGGTTCATAAGCTGTTTCAACTCTGGTTCGTCATTTTGATCTGTAGCTAGTTTCTCGTAGTCGATTGTAGTAGGGCATCGTATGTCTTCTATACGCGATAGCGCGTCAGCTACGGCGTTATTTTCACCTTGCACGTATTTAATGCTAGTGCAAAACTGGCTTATGAAGTGAAGTTGTCGTTCTCGTCGTGGTGTGTCGCTATTGGTCGCCGGTCGTGTGAGCGCGTTACTGAGCGGTTTGTGGTCCGTGAAGACGGTGACGTCGCAGCCTTCAATTAAGCGACGGAAGTGTTTAATAGCTGTGTAGATAGCTAATAACTCCCGATCGTAGACGCTGTAGCGACGCTGTGTAGCACTCATTGCTTTGGAGAAGTATGCGAGCGGTTTCCACTCGCCATCTACGTTTTGTTGTAGCACTCCGCCGAGACTGTGATCAGAGGCGTCCGTCATGAGAGAAAGTGGGCAGCTGGGAATTGGATGTGCCAGCGTTGTAGCCTCTGAGATGCTTTGGCGGCATTTTTCAAAAGCTATGTCTGCTTCTTTTGTCCAGTCAATCTCTGTCTTGTCGCTTCGTTTTGTGTTGTGCAGGTACTTGTTGAGTTCGCTCTGTAGTTCAGCTTGATTTCGTAGGCAGCTCCGGTAGAAATTTAGCATGCCGAGAAAACGACGTAGCTCGGCGATTGTCTTAGGTTTCGGATAGTTCGTTATAGCTTCGATGCGTTCTTCGGTTGGTCTGATGCCTTGGGATGAAACTTCGTAGCCGAGAAAATTTAATTTGTCTTGTCCGAATTCGCATTTCTCCATCTTCAGTGTGATGCCATATTTCTGAAGGCGCTCCAGTACTTGTCGCAGGAGTATTTTGTGGCTGGCCTCATTTTCCGAGTACAGCAGAATGTCGTCAACAAAACAGTAGCAATCAATGCCTCGTAGTACCTCGTGCATGAATCTCTGGAACGTTTGACTTGCGTTGCGTAATCCAAATGGCATGCACTTGAATTCAAACAGGCCAAACGGAGTTGTGATGGCTGTCTTCTGTGCGTCTTCTTCAGCCAAAGGGATCCAGAAATAGGCCATTTTTATGTCGAGCTTCGAGAATACAGTCTTATTATACAGTTGATAGTTGAAATGGTCGAGTCTCGGTAGCGGGTATCGATCGACAAGTGTGGCTGCGTTGAGTCTTCGGTAATCCCCACAAACTCGTAAGCCTCCATCTTTCTTTTTTACAATGTGTAGAGGACTCGCCCATGGACTCTTAGATGGTTTACAAACGCCCATCTCTAGCATGTGGTCAAATTCTTCCTTTGCGGCCTTGTATTTGTCGGGTGGAAGCGGGCGGGGGCGGGCGAAAAGTGGCGGTCCTGTCGTCTCAATGTGGTGGACGACGTCATGTTTCGGTGGCTCCTTCAAGGACATCGGTCGTAGGACATCGGGGTACTCCTTCAGTATGTCGTAGTACGTTTGATCAGTGCTGATGACATGTACAGTTTCATCACATGTTGATGTTTCGAAGGCGTTGATGGATAGTTCCGTAACTCTGTCGACTAGCTTCTTGTTATGGAGGTCGACGAGCAGCTTGAAATGTCGTATAAAATCAGCTCCCAGGATCGATGTTTTCACATCTGCGACGACAAAGTTCCACAGGAAACTACGCCGTAGACCAAGATTTAGCCTGAGCGTTTTCTCTCCATACGTAGCGATCGGCGTATTGTTTGCGGCGTATAATTTGTAGGCGCTTGCACAGGTTCCTTTACGTTTGTTTGTTGCCGCCAAAACTGATATGTCGGCGCCTGTGTCAACGAGGAAACGTTCTCTCGTGTCGCGATCGAAGACACATAGGCGGTTTGTATGTGAAGAGACACCGACTTCCGCCAACGTCGATGTCAGATCTAGTTTTCCGACGGCTTCGTCTTCCTTCTACAGCACGGCGATTCGCAGCGCTTCGCTTTTTCACCGAATCGGTAGTGGTACTTGCATTCCCACGTTGACTCATCAGGCTTCAACTTCTTTTGGCGCGATCTTGATCGTGAGCGAAATGGACAGCGATACAGATGGTGATCTTGTCGCTGGTGAGAGCGACCGCGTAGTTCGGCGATGTCAAGGCTCAGCTTTTCAATTTGTTTCGTTAGCACCTCAAATTGCGTAGACAGTGATGATGAGTCATCATTTCCCTGTTCCATTTTTTTTTTCGGGGTCACCAATGTGGGGATGTTGCTGGGTCGGTGTTCAGAGGGATAAATGATACCAGACTGCTAAGTTACAACTGATTATTATTTTGAGACTTTTTCATATATTTATATCAAATCAAATATTGGACGGGCATGGACGTGCATTGCGCGTTCGTCTGTCCTGCTCTGGCCCGTGCGTGTTGCTCTTCCGTCCCTCTCGCACACTATAAATATATACGGGACGAGGCGCGCGTGGAAGGCAGTGGCCACGCGCAACGCGCGCGTGATGCACGCGCTCTGCGTCCCCACAGGGTCAATGTAACTGGAGGTCATCAACAATTTTAGAAATTCAGAATTTTTCATTGAAGAAAAGGCTTAAAGTTTACATAAAAATTCTACTACAGAAACTTCCGGGCAGCCCTAGACAAGCTGATTCACTTGAACTACGTTGAACTTCGTCAAATGATAATGTTGATAAGAAGAGATTTAAAAAAAAACAGAAGATGACGCGCACTTCCGGATTGAAGTTTTTTCTTTTTTTTTCGGAAATTTTGAATGACTTTTTCCAAGAGAGGTTCTCACTACTTGTCGACAACCATGGTCCTAATCACCCCCTTCTGGGATAACATACCAATTCAAACTCACCCTGTATAGGACCAGCTTTAAATATTATAAACTATAACTATAAGTAGATAGTATATAACAACATATACAATAACATAACAGTCATATAGGTTCAACTTGAGTCGAGTAATGTTCAGGGTCTTGATGCTAATGCACCAAACGTGCAGTGCCAAATAACATTAAAACTTATACGAAAACTATTATAAACAATGCTGATGTTTTCTTTTGAAATTTTCCACCAGCCATTGGTAAAAAGTTAAAACCTACATAATTATTTTGTGCCACAGTGTAGAAGGCTCTTAAAGAGGAAACCTAGATTTTTAATGGCAATAAAAGATGCACCTACATGAGCAAGATGGAATTTTGCGTGGGATAAAATTGGTGCCTGAATAGCTTCTTAACTGCTGTTTTATTATTTGCTGAGGTTTATTTACGTAGTAAAGTAACTAGGCAGGTACATAAATTAAAATCAGTTATCTGTACGTACTTGAAGTTATAAGTAAGGTGCTTTGATGTGAAAGCTTTAATCGAGAAAATAAATGAAGGTTGCATCATGTACGCCAGCTTTATCTACAGGATGAGTTTCAATGTATGTATATATATAGGTTTTTAAACTGTCATGGTCATCAACACTTTGAAAATTATCACTAGAAACGGGATATTTACCATGTATATTATTTGATTTGAGTTTCCGATATTTCGGCGCTGTTGCAAACGCCATGATCACGGGAGAACTGATTATTTTGAACTAGTTCTCCCGTGATCATGGCGTTTGCAACAGCGCCGAAATATCGGAAACTCAAATCAAATAATATACATGGTAAATATCCCGTTTCTAGTGATAATTTTCAAAATATGTATATATATGTTTGTTATCTCGGAAGGGGGTGCTTAGGACCATGGTTGACAACCAGTTGTGAGAACCTGCTTTGGAAATTAAGTCATTCCAAATTTCCATACAAAAAAAAATTAACTCAACTACAAACGTGAAGTGCGCGGTATTCTCTGGATTTTTTAAGTCTGTTCTAATGAACATCATCATTTAACAAAGTTCAACATAGATCAAATGAATCAGCTGATTTAGGGGTGCCCGGAAATTCTGTAATAGAATAGGTATTGACGTAAATTTTAAATGCACTTTATTCAACGCAAAATTCCGAATTTTAAAAAGTCGTAAAACAAATATCATTGACCTCCAGTAGATTGACCCCCTTTCAGAATAATATACCACGCAGACTGCATACATGAATAAGACTAAATAGTCAACTATTCGACCAAGAAAGAGAGTGACTAAATCGAACACTTTAATATTTACATAGATAGGTATAGATATACGTGTCAATGTAACGCAGTAAAATACTTATCAATATTAATAAATTATACACTAATGCCGCGTCCGGAAATCATTTCTCGGTAAACTAATGGAATTCTGAGTAATTCTCATAAGTGTTCATTGCGATTCATTATAATTTACTACTTTCACATCGTTAAAAAACTCGAGAAATAAGTTTTGATTGTCAGAATTGCTTTTTTTATTTTATGAGGAAATACATTAAAAGAAACGTAATTTACCATACATACATACATCGATATTTGGCGCCAGCTTTCTATCGACATGGCATACCTCCCTATTTATTTTTATTAGAAAGAGTGCAAGGCAAAAATGAATTGAACAATATATTTGATAACGAGACGAGATTGTCATCTGCCTGATGTTAAGCGTAACGCCGGCCCATAACAATTGCCTACGCGGCACTGCAGTGCGCTCTTTACTCTGAGATATCAGTAATTTCGCTGGCTACTTTGCTCATGAAACTGGAACACAGTAATGCTTGCATATTACTGCTTCGCGGCAGACTTCACGAACAAAGCGGCGCCGGCGGTACCAACCCAGACGGACACTCGCAGAAGAGTTAGACCTATATACCACCTACTAAATTTATATTAGAACCTATTTGAAAAACATTGTTATCTCTAGGCTGCTATAGTAGCTTTATATTGCCAGTTATAAATATTAGTTTTTTATGCTTTTAAACAACCCTCTGTTTCTCATCCCTGTACTGTTCATTTCTTATTAATTCACCGCATGGTTTTCATATAAACGTTATTTAGTATCTTATCTGAGATCTCCAGCTAAATTAATGGCAGAGATGTTCTTGAGAACTCAGTTAATTTTATAGGAAAGACCTAGCCTTAGGTAGAGCTATACGATACCTCGTCTCAGATAAATAACAACAGTGAAAAGTGGGGGCATAGAAAAGAGGACAGTAGATCAAACATGAAATTCTTTTCAATTGAAGATCAGACATGAAATACCTTTCAATTGATTTTTTTATCAAGCTGTATGAAACTAATTTACACATACATTATAATTCCTGTTTCGTAATTGGGTTTTCCTGGATCTAGGGAATCTGAAACTACGAGGAATTTCACAACGTCCACATAAGGAATAAATATTTTGTGTTTTATTAGGTGCACAAATAGCTTGAAACGTAGCGAAAATAGCACAATAGATTTAAAAAAAGTGTCTAACCGTTGTCTAAATCAATTTTGTTGTGATAATTATAATCACTTAAACGTTTAACCTTTTAGACACTGCCTAGAGCTTGATTTAAGGAGCATCCAAACGTTATCTAACTCACTTCTTTTATGACATTTTAATTATTTTAATTGTAAAAGTTGTGTTGCCGTGTCTAACTTTTAGACGCTGTCTAAGCTATACAGACGTCTAAACGTTGATTTTTGTGGTAAGAAGGTGATGTCTAAAGATAAAAATATTCTAGTTTCCTAATGCACCAGGCGATTAAGGCGTTTCATATTATGCCAGCAATTTTCTTTATACTATTGATGTTATTTTACGTTTTTGCACTATATAGAGCAACGAGCAACTATTATCCCTGCTATATATTATGCAAAATATTCCTATATTTCCACGCTTGTTTCCTATTGCGACAAGCTAAAGGTAGGTTATGGTAGCTGGCATTGCTGCCTACACAACAGTCCTTAGGGCGTTTGATTCCAACTTGGAGTTGTATGGGCCATAAAGATAAATGAAGTCATTTACGATGCCTATTCAATTTTGTTGTTCATGATTTTATCTGTAGTAGTTTGATTTAAATTTGTTATAAACTTACGTAATGTGCGGGAAAGAAACATTGTGACATCAAGAACTTTAGTCTAAAGTGAGTAGATATTATACATATTTATTTACAAAATCAGCCGGTTTTATCAAAAACATTTGACAGAATATTTTGTGGTAATATCAAACAATTTTTTCCATTTTTGGAAAGAAAAAACACGCTTTCACTTTTCACACGTCTAATAGGTACCTACTTATATAAAAACGTAATAACTTATAAAACATCGTTTTAGTGACAGGAGCTAGAAATTAATTGCATGTTTAGTTTAATTTCCTTAATTAATGCACCGATTTCTATGAATATGGTAATTCACGCGATAGATTTAATCCAGTAAATTCTCCTAAACTAATATGGATTGTCGGAAGGATGCCGGGCTCAAATCTCGGCTTGTTAAGGCATTTCATTTTTAGCGAGTTGTGTTTAGCCTTCTACAGAAACAAAGTAGGGATTAAATTGAAAAGAAAATTAGCATGGAAATCTTAGTACATCGTAAATAGGGATTTGAGTGTGTTTAACTTTTTTGTGGTAAGACCGTAAGTAATTTTTTATGTACAGTAAGTTTAATCCGTAATACATTTAACGCCCAGTCTTTTGCGCTCCTGTCAACAGAAACTACACTTCTATCATTTCTACCTAAACAAGTTTAAAAAAAATTAGTGTTACATTTAATAATATGTATGTATCTCATTTATCATTAGTACTCAGGTAATACCTACAATAAAGCGAAGCTGGTGTAAAATATTGTTCTCTGACAAGATTAATAATATTTCAACTTCAAACACTATAATTAAACTAAATAAATTACATAATTCAGCCAGCTTGTTCCATCCCACGCATGATGAGTCAAAACTACTTAGTTATTTGTCACCAAGATAAATAGGCAAGAGGCGTGGACTCCAGACAAATAGAAAAAAAAAACAACAAAAGACAAATAGAGACGTGAAGCGTAATAATTTATCAAGCGTATATTTTTTTATTCTATTGGATAACGAGACGAGCTGGTCGTTTGCCTGATGGTAAGCACAACACCAGTCCATCGTGCTCTAAACATAAACGTGCCACGACGTGCAATTAAAAATTGTATTCTATATGCCGCACGATAGGTTGTTTATGCCCAGGGCCATTTGACGTTATTTTGACAATCCATATTATCCATAACATAAGTGTAACGAGCCTTATAAGAAACAAGAAAAGAAAAAAAACGAGCCAAATCGCGTTTGTCAAATTTGACATTGGTATACAGAATATAATTTCACAACCATTCCAGTTCCACGTAGATATAGCATAACGCGTCGCGTTACGGTCTGAATGTTCATAGGGAATTAATTATAAGGGCCCTGATCAAGAAATAAACTAATAATGTAATAACCATAGAATTTTATAATAACCTAGCCTCACAAATTATAAGTCGAAACATCTGAACTACAATGATTCACTAATAGGTACATTTTTGGTGTATTCCGGGTGCCTATGTCATCAGTACAAGTGTGGGTGTAGAAAGAGTATCGTTCAGACGTAAAAAATGGATTTAAATTAGGTGATGGTGTATAAGGGGTCCTATGGTGTTGTGAGATTGATTTGATTCAATTTCAATTTCAATTTTAAAAGATCTTTATTTAGACATAACAAAATATACAAACATGTACAATACTAGTGTAAATTAACATCCTAGCAGTAACAAAATAATTAAGGATTCAAGACATTCGTCGAGTACAGTCTCATTACGAATTTATGAATTGAGATTGATTTGATTGGTAGATATTCTGACATGTATCGATTGTCTACAAGTACTGTCAAGATTGCAAAGGAAAAACTTCGACAATCTTGCATTGCATTTGAAAAACTCCACGTAAGCTATCTTTTGTTTTTTTCTTCTTTCGTGGCCAGACGCGGTTTGTGTATTTCGCCAATTTCAAGTTTAAACCTACACGGCCTTATTACAAAACGAGTTTTAACGCTAAACTGGAGTTTAAACCGTAGTTTTGTCAAATTTCTTATTACAAAAAGCAGATTAGCACTTAGGTCTTGGTTGACTATGGTGTCAAAGTTAGTCTTGCCGGGCACCTAGTTTAGCGACGGTTTAAGCATTTATTTTAATGGCGGCCACGTATTCTACTTGTCAAATCGTAAAAAAATTCATATATTTTGTATTAAAGTAAGAAGGGGTGGTGAGGTATTAGGAAGCGTGGATGAGTAGAATAATAGCTTTTAGCAAAATATATAGGAAATACTTATAATATCGAAAGTATACATAGTAAAAACAGAATATATTACAAGAATTGACAGTACACACAATCAACAAAACATGTTGCTATGGTTACTTAGCTATAGTGTGCCATTGTATAGGTTGGATAATATATAAGGAGTATCTCCTTAACATTTTTTTCATATACGTAAATACCTAACTAGGATGTTTTGAATTACTCGCAATGATCAAAAGTCATTTAAAAATTACCTACAATATTTTTCGATATTAGAAAATAGTATTGTGTGACAAAATAGCTACTTATATTCCAAAATAAAAATTAGTACATTGTGTCAATTCTACATTTCGTGTATCCGTAGCATAAAGACATTTATTATCTGTGGAAATAATTTCTACCATAGCTACAGTTTGGTATTAAGTTGTCTTGGCTTTATTCATCTTTTGTAATAAGGTTTGGTTTATAGGTCGACTCTAAAGATAATTGAAGACAAATTGGTTGTCGACCAAAGTCGAGTTTAACGAGTTTTTTGTAATAAGGCCGACAGTATCTTAAGCCTGAAAAATGTAAATTAAATAATTTTCAAATTGGTTTTACAATTACATTAAAAAAAATAGCTTTGCCAGCAAAGACATCGCGTACAAAGTTTTTAATCAGATGTGACACCGAAACGTAAGTACAAAGTAATTAAACATCAAAAGTAATAAATAACCAACAATTAGTCCAATTAAACTCTTAAATGACAAATAATTGGAAGGCAAACACCGAAAAAGAGACTTATGTGGTCGTAATCAAACAATTAACGCTGGCAAAATTATAATTAAAATACAAGGAGATACCGATTTGGCACCCTATCGTAACAATACTAATTAAAAAGATAGAAAAGGTTTATTATATTTTAAGCTTTCGTAGTTATTCGACACAAAAACAAAAGAATAATACTTATTTATAGATGACAATAATAAACAATATACTTTCTCGTACATACCTATACATAATTATGTTAAATTTGGTTCATTCATGTGCATTCTTATTTTTTAATCTAATAGCTATTTTGGACCAAAAGAACCGAAGGATAAATCTGAACCGAAGGATAAATCTGTCGGATCCTTGGGTAAGTTTGTAGTAAGTCCCTGTCTGCAAAGCGATCCCAGATTTGAAGCCGGTAGGGGCCAGCTTTGGGCGGTGACCGTAAAGTCTGTTCTCCGGTATCGGATGTTTGTGTATGTGTGTACATGCCACCTGCGGTTTGCGACACCTAAAATCCTAACCAACTCAAGCGCAAATGTTATATGTTTTGAATAATTATGTTACTGTTTTACAAAATGATGCTAGCTCCATCCTACTTCATACTATCCTATCATTTTAGCTTCTGGAATAAAACATAGGCTAATCTAATTTTCGATCAACCCCTAATTGGGTTAAACAGGGTGCGACACAACAATTTCCATGCGGGCGAGACGCAGGCATTGTCAATAGAAAAAAGGTTCGACTAAGTAGGCATATAAAAAGGTTGTATTCAAGTAGGTAAGTCTTATTATTATTAACGTTTCCATTCCAACTACCAAAAGGCTTTCTGGGTACTAATTAATTACTCCATTTCTGGAAATGCGAGTCACTTTGTATGACCCGTCTTGCTAATGAGGTCAATTTAATTTAATTTTCATATTCTCGTCTGTTTTAAAGAAATTCGCGTGGAGAATAAAATTCTGGTAGGTAATCATTAAAATTGTTTAATAATATAGTGCCTTTTATGTAAATCAGCAGTACCGACAATCGACAATTTTCTATACTTATCCAATAATGTAAAGAAACTTACGGCTAGCCAACCAATGACATAGATAGAAATTTAAATTCGAATCATGTCATAGGTTATTTATTGATCGGATCACTATAAATTGATGACAATTAAAGATAGAAAAGATAATTAAGGACAGGCATACCTACTATCTACCTACTATCGAAGCATGTATATAATATATATAAAGTCATAAACGAATTTGTGTTCTACTTTTCATTTTTTTTATACTATTTGGTAACGAGACGAGCTGGTCGTTTGCCTCATGATAAGCATAACGCCGGCCCATAACAATTGCAGTGCCACTCAAAACTTTGAAACACAAAGGCCTGCGCGGCACTGCAGTGCGCTCGTTACCGTATTAAGTCTCATAAGCCCAGTAATTTCACTGGCTACTCTGCTCATCAAACCGGAACACAGTAATGCTTGCATATTACTGCATGGCGGCAGACGTCACGAGCATTTAACGACATTTAAAATAATAAAAACATGCGTTTAATAAACAATACTAGGTTACTGTTAAAACGTGGTAGGTAATCATAGACCGATGGAGCCAAACCAATTATTGTTAGTCTTCCGAATTTTGTCCAATTACCGAAGCCTTTCAACTGTGCAATACGTCACCGCATCACTGGGTTAGCCAGGGGTGAAGCGTTATCAGAAGTTTGGTAAATTTGAACAATTCCAGAGTAAGAAAATTGTGTAACTTTATTCCGCACTAGCATGTGACCGCGGCTTCGCACACGTCGTGGTTTCAGGATAAATTAAGTAATAACTCAGCTTCCTATTAGTGATTAAAATTAGAACAGTGATTCCAGATATTATTAGCGGTAACAAATCAACAAACAAACATCTTTACATTTTTATAATATTATAGTGTATTGATTGAGACATGTCTTACCTACCTATTCCAGACTTCATATCAAGACAAGTTTTCATATCTTGACTTCCAGAATAGAAGTTTTCTAAACCAAGGAACTTTTTTTCTTTTCATATCGGATCAAGAAAACTAAAGTTAAAAAGCAAATAAAAAATACATTTTAATTATTTTAATTAGGTAAGTACTTGTTTCGAACTTTATGAGTGTTTCGAACAACTTATAGAAACGTAAATGAGAAATTAAACAATTCAGAAGACTGCCTGATGAGTTCACCAGTTTAAAATTGGAAAACGCTGCGCCTCAATCGTTATAAAAAAATGACGATTTCGTTAATTTACTTTAATTAAAACTTACTCAACACGTCGAAAATAGCAAAGAAGGTTACGGCAATGGCAGTGGCCGTTTTTTCCCTCGGCCGAATCACCTTACAGGCCTTATGTAGAGAACAGCGAGGGTAACTGACGGGCCTTAAATGGTACGCTTTGAGCTTCGGTGTGAACAAGCTATGAGACACACGAGAGACAAGACTGACCAACGATCTTGTACGTAGAAAACAATTGATGTATGGTTAAGGGAGATATTTGAGATCGGTAGTAGGTACACTAATCCAAGAGTGAACGCTGGTTCTCAAGCGTGGTTCCTTTTTGAGTCAGATTTGTGCTCAACGACAGATTTCAAGACGAAGGTAGACCAATGTTTGCTTTTTTTGGCCTTAGTTACCTTTGATAACACAAGAAAAATCCTTAATTATGTCATCTTATCGTATTCATAAGAGTAACTGAGTATATAAGTACCTACTCGCGTAGGTTGTTGAAATTATTCAAATTCCCAGCCAAAGTAATAGAGCGTCCTAAATCTTCCTTTTATTTCTGGTGTCTTGAAATTTTGTCTTAATCTCAATGATACCCAACATGTTGCAAGTATTCTATGCTAGTACATCTCGCTAATGCAAGTGCAAGCGGCATGTGGCTAATATCGCGCAATAAGTCACAAGATACGTGGTTCACGCCTCGCTCTGGTCCTTAATAAGGCATTATTAAGACGATTCGATTGGACCACATGCCTGCATACTGTAAGGTAGTCAGCAAAATCGTGTTTACGTGCCTTGTATGGACGACAAAAGACAACAATTTTCTTCTTTTTCTTATCAGTACCTAAATGCTTGATTTTTTTATTATATGTCATGCAATACCACGTCTCGCATGGATATTCCGTTGGATATGTCATCAAACACTTCAGCTGTTCACAAATTCTTAATAACTACTATTCCATAATTAACCTATTTTGTCGGAAACAAAAAACAAAGCATACTTGAGTAAAATAAAACATAAGAATAGCTGATTGTTACTCGAACCATTTAGAAGCTATAAACATGATTAAACTTTCACGGTAAGTTCCAAAGAAGTAAGTGAGAAACTTTTAAAATCTTTGGACATAGACACAAACCTCAGCTCAAAACAGTACTAGTACAGCATGACTTATACGATATACCTACAGCTTTTCTTACATTATTGGGTTCTACCTAAGCTTAATAGTCTCCAAAGTCAAAAGCTACTCACCAGCGCGGAACACCTCGCCGCAGCCATCACAGCGAGAAGCGAACTGGGCATCATAGCAGTTGCCGCAATAGATCTTGTCCAGCTTCGAGCCGAACTGCTTGTCTACCAGAGAGACGCGGCACTTGGCGCAGAGGAAGCAGGCTTCGTGCCAATGCTTATCCTTGTACGACAGATCCTGAGGAGAAAGAGAGGTGTGTTAATTTTGATGGAAAATATAGAAGCAGCTAAATATTACAACGAATTATTTATTTTTATTTCTAATGCATCAGCTTATACTATTCAATATTCTATAATCCTAACTGCTAGGATTGATATTGGTTCGATGACGATGAAAATCAACTTGGTCTATCAGGCTGATAGGAATTCAGAGCCTGTTCAAGTTTCCAATGGGTAACATCCGATTGGGAATCCCGACCAGTTGATCATCCTACAAAAACTATAGGCATATTTTTAGCAGCCAGCCACCTTTTTATATGCAACAGTAACAAACAATTTACGCAGAATTTGAAAATTTTACCATAATTCCTTTAAATTGTTATTTTTTAACAGTGCATGAGGAGGTTATGTATATTTGGATGTGACATTCATGGTTTAAACTTTACGTCAGACAAAAAGTAATTCATCTTCAGATTTTAAAAATAAAAACCATTTATCATTATGAGCGCATTAAAGAACAAACAAAATATGAAGAAGGCTATATGAGTAGATATTGATTCAAGCTCACCAAAAAAAGAACTATTATTTTGCAGAAATGTCACGTTGGCATTAAATATGCGAAGGCGTAATTATAGGCATCAACTTGATAGAGTTTATGCTAGCAACTCATTTGTTTGAGTTTTCTTATTTGGGATGACCATTAGTTTAGCTATTATCCTGAAGTCATGTTGTTTTGCTACTTTATCGGAGACTGATTTTGTTCGTGGTCGATGTTATTTCTGTCCGACGGCTTTTGGCTAGCTCTTCTTTGTTGTCGAGTTGTTTTTCACGATGTTGTTTTTGTAAAATGGAAAGCACTTATCCTTCAAAAAGCATAGTGTTTTCCGCGTACTTTATGTAAAGACCACGAATTGTTTTTTAACACAGAAGAAAGATACAGCAAAACCGCGATGTTACAACTTAGGTCTCTTTGCATTCTTCTTTAAGAGTCAGTAGGACAGTGTACAAGAATTTTCTCAGCACACGCACTTATGCCAATTGAACGTAGCGTAGACACAATCAAATTACTTTTATCGTAATGGTATAAATTCATTGCAACGAGCCTCGTAAATTACGGTATCGTGCACACGTCATACTCTATTTTAGCCCATGATTCATCACCATTTCGCAATTTCGTATTTGATGCAAACACTTGAATTCTATTACATTTTGGTTCATTGGCCAAATAACGAGCGTTTAATTATTTTTTTTTATGTTGTTTGGTAACGAGACGAGCTGGTCGTTTGCCTGATGGTAAGCATAACGCCGGCACATAACAATTGCAGTGCCACCCAGAACTTTGAAACACAAAGGCCTGCGCGGCACTGCAGTGCGCTCGCTACCCTGAGACATTAGCTATTAAGTCTCATAAGCCCAGTAATTTCACTGGATACTCTGCTCATCAAACCGGAACACAGTAATGCTTGCACATTACTGCTTGGCGGCAGACTTCACGAGCATAGCGCTGCCTGGTAACAACCCAGACGGACACTCGCAGAGGAGTCCTCCCACTAACAAAAAATAAGTTTTGTACTGTCATAACTTATAATTTGTTTACGTATCTGATCTTAATGTAATACTAATAGGGTTTTGAAATTTGTTTGACTTTGGAATACAAGAAAGTTAAAACGCACAATGATGTGGTGTCATCACTTTATTAGCGCATTACTGGACGTAAGCAATCTGCAAGTGAAATAGTTTTCTCAACTCTTGTCACCCATTTGCTGGCCGTTTTTCACAGATTGTCGTCATAATTATCACTAGCATATGATTATGCGAGAGAGTGTGACCGTGCGGGAACTTGTACGACTTTCAATCCAACGCAATGGTTCAAATCACGGATCGGCCCCGCACCAATGACTTATATCAAGTTATGTGCGCATTTATCCCAATCGCAAAAGGCGAAGGAAAACATTGTGAGGAAGCCCGCATGTTCAAGAACCACAAAATTCGGGGAAATGTGACAACCACCAAGACGCACTGGGCCCGCGTGGTGGATTAGGGCTCATACTCTCTCTCTCTCTCTGAGAGAAGGCCGGTATCCCCAGTGGGAGCGTATTAATGCTGATAATGAATCAGCGTCTGACCTATGTTTGTATAGACGCGACATGGTATTGTCAACATTTTATTCTGTCACAAAATTCTCTTAATGTGGACTAATATTAAAAGAATGCAATTGGCGTATGCATAGTCTCTATATTTCAGAAATTCTAATTCAACGATCTACTAAGTAATTGAGACTGACGATTTTTATAAGCTTTTAAGCAAGTGGTTGTTTTTCCTTTATCTTCTTCTTGAAATGAAGATAATATTACAGTACTCTCAGTTACAAAAAATATAAAGATTATAAAAATGGAGTGTTCTAAGCAGCAACCGTCCTTTTATTGCTTAACGCAACGTAATTTCACGCTGCATTTCTTAGTTCCAAAATAGCTCCCCCTTATCCCGTTCTATTCCCGTCTAAGAACGCGCGGACACTTCCAACCGAGTGTCGTAATGTCAATAAAATATGAATGTTTATTTTGGCCGATTACGAAACTTTTAAAGCTTCTTGTAACGCATAAATCTCAAAGAATCGTCTGTCGGATCCACAGGCTCAAGGTTAGCTCACAACAACATCAGAATAGCTGTAACCGTCCCAGAAATAGTTCCATGAAAACGTTTTGTTTTTGTTATACTCCGGGAAAATTGTTGAAGTAACATTTCTAAACTATCAACATCTTGCAAAAGTGTAATGTAAAAACAATTCTGAGAGCTTGGTAATGGGAACGTGGCGCGTTAATGTCATTAAAATTGCGTTAATTAAGTACATTAATTTACTTGAAGATTCGTTTTCTTATCGATAAATTAGATAAACTTTATCATTATAGTCTATCAAAGACGTATATTTTTGAGCTTGAAAATCGCCATAACTTAGCAGTGTAGGTATTTATTTTAAGTTTCAAGAAATAACTTCTAACGTTAACATTCGCTGCACACAAGTACATAAATATATAGTACACATTAAATATGAAGTTATTTAGTTAAATGAGTTCGCTATTTAGATTTTATTCTGGAACAAGAAAAAAATAGGGCAATAATGAGCTGCAAACAATTTGAGCCTTTCAATTGCTAGAAGAAAAAGTAGTAATTTTACTCGCAACTGTCAAGGAAGAGCGTAAAATATGAAACAATAACATGTTTTATACAGCTGCTTTGAGCGCGAAATCTTTTGGTAGATAAACGTACGATGTTTGTGGCGTTAACGCTCCGGCTTGGCAGCGTACTGCCTGGGGCCGTGTGCAGAGGTGAGCTCAAGAATCTGGGACGGCTGGAGTGACATTACTAAATTTGATCGCAGAAACAAAGCTAATGAATGCACACACGCCCATTCTAGTACTATTCTTGTATCTATACTATCTGTTACACAATCTGCATGATGCTAAATTATTGATGGCATCTGAGATGGCAGCAGATGTATATTAGACTGTCAAGTTCATATACGTACCTACTATCGGATAGAGTTGAAGAGATATGCGTTCACAATTTAATTAATACCATTGCATCTTTAATGACAGAATTAAAATCAAGTATTAAGTTTAACTTTTCACACCTATTGATTGTATAATTATATACAGATTAACATTGCGATTAACCGGTTACTGTTTCATATATAATTAAGATTGTCAAATTCAAATAAAAAATAGACAACATCAATGTTTACAATAGGCATATAATTAATCAAATGACAGAAACTATAAACGGTGCCAATTCTTATATTAATTGAATTAAATTAATTATCACAGGGATTATCTTGTTAATGTCTCTCTTGTAATTTATTTTAATTCTTATGTTGTGAATCATTTTAATTTGAATAGTATTAGCTTCTCAATTGCATCTATTTTATTGTAAGAAGAGCCAAAAACTCAAGCAGCAAAACATCTCTTTCGACCTTTTTTCGAATTTATTGAAGTTGTTCCATTGAGATTATATACAACCAGATCTCATACACATTGTTTAGTAACATCAGAGAAAGCCAGAACAGGTATCAGAATACCAGACTTGTATTCGTGAAGGTCGGGTTGTAGAAGTCTCCCATTCATACCTGTTTGTTGTCAATCTCATCAAGGTCTCGAGGTGATAGATATAGAATGTAAACAAACAACTCAACGCTACCATCAATATTATGAACTCTTACTCAGGTAACACTTTCCCATCATAAAATACATTGATATCGTTACAGGTGATTATCGTCATTGACATATTCGTAGTAGAGCCAGTAAGAGCAATGCCGTGGAAGCTGTTATCCTCACACGTAATGGTTTGTACAATAAAAGAGTTTCTCACCTTGGAATCAATGCCGATGGTTTTATTGCATTCTTCGCAGCCATTGGCGAAGACGCTCTCGTAGCACTTGATGCAGTAGGGATGCTCATCCCTCAGGACGTAGCGTTGTCCGGTTAGGGATTCGTCACACTGCCAGCAGCAGAAGTGGCCGCTGTGCCAGTCCTTGTTCATGGCTTTGGTGTATTCACCGCTGAAAATAAGCTGGGGACAAGAGAAGAGATAGCATAATTTTTTGCGTTATACTTGGTAAATATTTCCTTGAAAGGGCGATTTTCGTAAGAGATATTTTGTAAAGTTTTGGAGGTGTAATTATCTATTCATTTGGAAAAGCTTTTTCCGAGAAACTTATGCGACTGCTACTAAATTAGTCACTTAGCCAATGTTTTTGTAAAGATTTTAAATTTTACAAGATTATCAAATACCTAAATAAAAGAGTTTTTTCGATAAGGTCATTTGCCGAGAAGGTATTTGGGATAGGTAGTTTACCTATGCCATGCATAATATATAAATTTGTGTGCAACATGATCTCGTTTCATTTTGGACTGAGTCTTATGAATGAATAAATTTAACATCGAAAGACGTTACGTCAGATTTCGTAATGCCGACGAATACTGGGATATGGAATCTAAAATAGTAACGCTCGGTTGGCGTGTACAAATCTGAATTTCACATCAGTTGGTTCCCTTAAATTATTTTGGTGAATCTAGGAAAAGATCCAAGCTAGGGCACATAATATTCTGATTAAGGTGGTTCATACATTTTATTGGACGGTACATAATTAAAGTTCAAAGTACAAGCAGAGGTGACTCTGAATTGTCACCTTTAGCTGTGTAACATTTCATGATTCACAGTTCAGATTAAGGCATGTCAAGATACATGTTCACATTTAAATTTTTGCTTTATGGCTTAAAGCATACTTAAAAACTTGCACAGGTCAAGTTCATTGCAAGAACATCAATGCATTCAAGTTATTCATTGTGACTTAAACTAAGAACACTTAACACTCGACCAGTACCTTAAGTTAGGTCGGGTATGTGAGGGTGGCCATTGCGTGCATCATAAACAAAAGCAGCCGGTGCATCATGTCACTATTGGGAATTGACACTACACTGTCGTCACTCGCACTAGGCAGACGCCGGCACGGTCAAGGATGGCCACCGCACACATACCCATCGTCGGCGTTGCTGGTGGTGGTCTGTTCCACCTCGGTGACGGTGACCTCGCCATCCTTAGACTCCCTGCGCTTGGAGGTCTTCTTGACCTTCCTGGTCTTGCGCTCCGTGGTGGTGTACTGTACTTGCACGTCAACGTCAGCCATGGCGCTTTTGGGTTCTTTGTGAGGATACGATATCACCGGACGCGGTCGCGACCCGAATTCGAATGGCGAGCAACGGTGGCCGAATCACAGGAATTATTCCAGAATGTTTAGCGCACGATACGGTGGGGGGAGTTTGGGATTTAAATTTGGAAGAGTGACGGAGAGGGCAGGTGCGCGGGCGGCGTTTCCGAGCCGAGAACCGAGCTTTTCCCCCACGCTCCTACTACGTATCGAAAACGATCCGTGTCGAGTCCCGGCGCCCGCTAGGAATTAAGGAGTTAAAGCGTCGCCTTATCGCTTGGCCGAGATTCGATCGGTTATAATTGGAGACCGATTGCTGATTTACGACTGCACTCCGAACAGCTCCGACCTACTGACGCTATTTCAGCTTGCATCCTATTCGCATTAGCTAGGGACTCGGACACGGATTAATTCTTAGTAGTTAGCGGCTCAATTCGAAGACATTTACAACGGTAGCTCATAAAGTAGACCTTGTTGGTTGAAACTTTGACTGGTTCGTAAGATCTGTTGACCAAACCGCGCCAAACTTTTGTTACAATTTCCAAGGTGAATAGCTGTTGTTTGTGTAATGATTTAGCTCTTGCTGGAATGGAACTTCAATTTCCATTGCAAATGTGCAAACAACATTCTATTAGCTGAAACAATAAATTCAACAGGGTTTAAAGACACGTGTGTGGATTGTTCAAGCTCTCCGGATTGTTTAGGTGTTGGAAGTGATTGATGGTCTCTATTTTTAAAGGTGTCTACCTACACGAATCGGACGACCTTTTGCGCCATTACGTTCGATTATCTTTTGTTTGTTTTGGACTTCTTGAGGTGTCAGCCGAGTCTTTTAACCCCTTGATCAAATTAAAGACCCACTGAATTGATCGTTTGGAGACGGCGTCTTAATTGAACTGGAGATTAAATTGACCCAACGGTTGTGCCATAAAATACGTTAACACAATCAATTATAATTATTGTAGCCGTAAGACGATATTTACGGATATTAAATTGAGATGAATGATCGTTAGTGGGAGGACTAACTCTTCTGCGAGTGTCCGTCTGGGTTGTTACCACCGCTTTGCTCGTGAAGTCTGCCGCCAAGCAGTAGTGTGCAAGCATTACTGTGTTCCAGTTTGATGAGCAGAGTAGCCAGTGAAATTACTGGGCTTATGAGACTTAATACCTAATGTCTCAGGGTAACGGGCGCACTGTAGTGCCGCGCAGGTCTTTGTTTCAAAGTTCTGGGTGGCACTGCAATTGTTAGGACAATGTAGTGCAATTGTTAGACGGCTCCGTAGCTAAGTTGGTAGTAACCCTGCCTGCAAAGCGAGGGGTCCCGGGTTCGATTCCCGGCCGGGGCAGATTTTGTGTAAACATAAAATTTGTTCTCGGGTCTTGGATGTTTGTGATGTGAATCTGTGTGGGTCCATGCCACCTGCGACACAGGGAATCCTAGTGCGGGGGTATGAGTGTAAGCGTTTTGTTATGGGCCGGCGTTATGCTTACCATCAGGCAAATGACCAGCTCGTCTCGTTACCAAATAACATAAAAAAAATATAGATGAATAAGCCAAGAGCATCGAAAACGGAAATTGGGATAGTTTGCTTTGAAAACCTGAGGCATATCTATATATGATGCCAAGATATGAATGGCGCGTAAAAATAGAAGCGGATACTCAACAGGCTTCTAACAAAACCGAACAAGAGACCCTCCCATCGGCATTAACGTAAGAATTTTCTAATTCATGAATGAGCGCAAAAATATTGAGGAAACGCCGAAACGACATCCACATAAACACGCACGTTATATATCCAGTTACAGCATCGGCTAAAATTGACAGATGACTAAACACCGGCTACATTAAATTAGCTGAGAAAATAAACAGCTCGCCGTGAAATTGTATATTTTTTCGATACGTCTAGACTTGCACAATATATAAAGGTAAACAGTAGCTCAACGTAGAACACGGCCACGTTACTGCTATTCAGGTGTGTTCTTAGAAGAATCACGGGTAAAGGCCTGATTTTATAGAACACTATTCAGTTTCAGATCTGGTGTAGATCTGGAAACTTCTTGGATACTAGAGGCTTTAAAACATATTTCGATCTTTAAATACAAATCTACTTGAGTAGCAAGTAGTAAAAACGTAAGCGGATGATTTCAACTGTTTCGAAGTGACCAGAGTCGAAAAATATCAAAGCGACCGAATTCGATTTCGGTGTTCAAAAGCTTGTATGCAATACAAATTACCTTTGACTGTTAATATTTACTTACTCGTGGGTATAAAAATAAGAGAAAAAAACTATGTACAACTATTGTTTACTTTTAAGAACGGGACTTAATCGCGATAAAAACACAGGTCTTCTCGTGACCACGATCAATGCAACTTGATTGAAACGTCGACGTAAATATAAACCTGTGTTTTTATCGCGATTAAGTCCCGTTCTTAAAAGTAAACAATGTTTTCGAATCGCGAAAGTTTAAACGTTACTATGTAATATACAACTACATGAAAATCATAATATCTACAAGTTTAAAATATTACTTTTAGAGTACTATATCCATGAAATTCTAATTGTAATCCAAGTTCCTACAATTAATTTCAGAGCCGGTTTCTATTTTAGGTGTAGCGTATTCACCACCTTGGACTACATTGCAGGTACGAAGTACCTTTACTGTTTTCATATGCTCTTGGGTCGATGTCTTGGACCTCGGCAGTGCAAGGTCTCGGTCGGCACATAACATACCATTTGTTAGTTCATCCCGCCTACACGGTTTTGACGGCTGCACCTGGCGCCTTATTCCTTGCCAATGTTGATGTTGACGAATGACTAGATCATCGGATTATATGCCTCGGCTGTGATTGGGGACTTACCAAACCATTTGTCTATGTCTGTTTTTGCTGACCATTATGTAACACGTCACATCTGCATCACTGTCACCTACTATGTATCGTTGTCATCAATTTAATTTATGAGCGCCCTATTATACTAAGTAATGTAATAATGTAGTTTTTTTTTACTGGCTAAATGCCTTTATTAACTAGCTAATACATAAATAAACACTACATCTAACCTAGCTAGCTACAAAAACAGTTGGATAATCTACAAGCCCTAGTAGGCCTATAGATAATCCAAATGTTCTAGCCCACTACCAGTAGGAAGCGTACCCAGCATGCTGGCGGCATTGCCACGTTGAACCGCAATGCTGATCCGTTGAGCCAAATAGTTACCAGCATTTTGGTTACGCGTCGCATCAATCAAACGCTCTGACAAAATTTTGAAAATATTATGAGCTCCCGGCCCCCACGGACCCAATGTTTCAACACCAAACGGCTCAAATATGTAACCGCTCCCGAGGTTAGCATATTTGCGCCGCTTGAGTCGCTCAGCCGAAGAAGCCGCGGCGCCAGCCCTAATTTGTGTCTCGGAAATATGAGACGGTGCCAAAGTGTCGACACAAGTAGCGTCCCACACTAGGGGCCGCCCCAATTTCCAAGGAACGAGCGTCATTCCGTCAGGCCTTTTACCATCGTCACGCATAAGACCATTCGGTTCGAGAATGGCTGCTACATTGGCGCTGGTAAAAGCCCGGCGGATGATGTCATTAAGACTGGCGTGACGGGAAATTCGACCGGCACTTCTGGAACAAGAGAGGCCGTGATGACCGAGCTGATCGACAGCAGTACCACACTGGCAGCGATGGGCAACATAGCACCTCGCACCCAAACGTAAGCATAATGTAGTTGGTGATTAGCATAGACATTAGACACCTATATTTTTTTAATATATTGATAATTAATTTGGTATTTTTTAAAATGCTAATGATTTTTTTTTTAATATATTAGGCATTAAACCACGACAGAGGGGGTCCCAGAAGCGGTGAAAAGGAAATGTGGCCCAGGCCGTCCTAGACGAAGGTGAAGATACGAACTTTACTCATGAATACGCGAAGGATTGGCAGACGCAAACTTTAGACCGCGAGCAATGGATAAAGGAAAGAGAGGCCTTTGCCCAGCAGTGGGACCTAATAGGATAGTTATAATAATAACAATGTTACAAAGGATAGTTATAATAGTAAAATTTAGGATAAATAATTTAGGAACACTGTAAATTTATACATTTGTAAATTTTAATGAGAAAATGGTTTTTTGTTGTAATTTATGTACCTTACGGAAAAATATATTTACTATATACTGTTAAAAAAAACTTGAATGAATTTTTATAATGAACGCAAAAACTACGTTCTGAATAAGTACTCGTATCTTAAGCCGACAAGCAAAATCAACACAAAGGAAATTGCAAACTTTTTATTGTTGCTGTTGGCTAATATTAATTCAATACCAGAACCCAGTTTCTCCAACAAAAAATAAAGTCGACCCAAAGTATAATTTCTATTCAATTAATTACTATGCAGATTAGAAAGAATATATTCCTGGTATGTTCTGCAATCTACGAATAGCAGGTGCTATCCAAAACTGTATTGTTCACTACAAAACAATGAATTTCTGGAATCCAATGACGTAAAATATGACTAAACCACAAAAACTGCAGCGCCAAAGCGTTCCATTATTACGCGCACAAAAATAGACACTTGGAAATCACATTGACTTTCTTAAAATTTTGTAGTGTTGACTTTGGCTTGGCATCGTTTTCACAGGTAAATTTAGCTTCAGTATGTTATTCCTTAGAAATAGATTAGAAAGGGGAGTATCATTCAATATCTTGAAACGTCTTGGTTATGAAGAGAAGTAGCTCTCATACTTTTTGATGGATGTTACGTCCTTCTTTTGCTAGTAGTGCAAATGCTTTGGACGAACTGAAAATTTTTGTTGTGGTTAGATTGTTTTCCGAATGAAAAGCTGGTGAATTTTGTAGTAATTTTGCGAGTAAACATGTGGTTATTCATCAGTAATTTGTTTAACATTTTTTTTATCAGAATAATAAATGAATATTTAATGCAGTGGTTAACAAGCTGGGACGTACTCACACTTTGGCTTTCCTGTTCAATAAAGGCAATGTCAAATGAATTCTGCAGTTTTGGGGGTAGGTACTCACTATTTTAATGCAGCAATGTATTTGTTATCTATACAAATAAATAAAATTGAAGTGTCTGTTTGTAACATCAAAATAACAGCTTTTTACCAAATGCATATGAAAGTATATACGGTACCTATAACAAAACAACCATTTTTTAAATTTTTGTCTGTTGTTCCGGGTAATCTCCGAAACGGCTGGGCCGATTTTGACATGACTTTCACTGGCAGATAGCTGATGTTATAAGGAGTAACTTAGGCTACTTTTATTTTATAAAAAGAATTAGGGTTCCGCGCAAAAAAATAAAAAACATGAAATCCTATATCTCCGCGCGGGTGAAACCGCGGGCAGCAGCTAGTTTTAATTAAATTTACTTAATTAAATTACACATTTTTAAGAACGGTGCCTATTATACTTCCTTAAGAACCCTAATAATCAGCTACGAGAAGAAACATTGTCAAAAATTTTATTTCCTCAAACTATAATTATCAATGAGCAGTAAAAATATAATAAATGCTCAATCAACCCGATGATAAAAATATAACGAGTCTCGGAAAGCAATGAGTTCGTCCACAACAAACAGTTCTTAGAATAATAGGAAACCAACCTGTTGCCATAAATTTTTAAGTCAACATCAGAAGTCGGATCGCTCGTAAACTATAATTATTTTTGAATTAAGATATGTTTGTGCGGAAAAAACAGAATGTTTGTAATTACGTCAGCGACGGCAACTGTGAAAAACAACAAGGATTCTAGGGTATTTTCTAGTAGTCATCTATCTGTCCGTCCGTTCGTTCGAATTGTCCGTCGACGGCACTCGGTCACGTTCGCTTCAAAAATCAGAGCTTTGATCTTTCGGTAAAGCTAAATGTCATGATGCAACCAAAGCGTGGTAGAAGTAGGGCATTATCCAGTGCTCGTCTAGGCTGGCTACCACCTTTATTTGGAAAATCGTCACCAAAGACCGGGTTTTTTTAAATGTTATTTGGTAACGAGACGAGCTGGTCGTTTGCCTGATGGTAAGCATAACGCCGGCCCATAACAATTGCAGCGCCACCCAGAACTTTGAAACACAAAGGCCTGCGCGACACTGTAGTGCGCTCGTTACCCTGAGACATTAGGTATTAAGTCTCATAAGCCCAGTAATATCACTGGCGATTCTGCTCATCAAACCGGAACACAGTAATGCTTGCACACTACTGCTTGGCGGCAGACTACACGAGCAAAGCGGTGGTAACAACCCAGACGGACACTGTGTTATCACGGGTGTCTCTCAAGAATACTTTTATTTCTAATCTCTAAAATTAATTATCCAACCGTGACCACTAACCACGTTGTCATAAGTACGCCTTGTTATTTTACAGTTTCCTATGAAACCCAACACGGGTGGCAGCAGGGGCGTATTTACCCTTGGGCCAAAAGGGCCATGGCCCGGGGCGGCAGGCTGCTAGGGGCGGTGCAAGTAGAAGAAATGTATAAAAGACTACGTAACTAAGGCTCTTATTAATGAACAGTGTTAAACTGTGTTTTGTCTCTTTCGATTCAGTTTAAAATTGTCAAAAAAGGGCGGTGGGGCCTGCAGGCCCAGGGCGCTGAATCCTAAAATACGCCACTGGGTGGCAGTGGTTCAGCGAAGTCCTGTCTTGACCACAGTAACAGGATATTCTTTTGTTAGTGGTCTTCTGACGTTGTTTTTACTGGCTGTTAGACTCGTTTAAAGTCGTTTGAATATTATCACTTTTGCGGTCAGCGAACGACTGTTGCCAAGTGTTAGTAATCTTTATTAATAGAAATGCATAATGGATGTAATAATACAAACGGATTTTTTTTAATACGTCCGGAAAAGTAGCTTTGAAATATTTTGAAAGCTTGCATGTCCAAAAGACAAAAACGTAAGTGTGGCAAAAAATATATTGCTTCCCAAATCACAACATAGATGTAAAAGGACCGACTGGAAGAAATCTTCAGCAATAAGATAGCCCATTATACTACCATAGTTAATGATAATTACAGATTAAAATTAAGTAAGTCCTTCTTCTATTTACGACATAGGCTTCCTTTTGACCGCATTCTGACCTCGTGAAAAGAAACGATGTGGTCGACGTCGCACGCGCTTTAGAAGGTTCACTCTCCTTTTGAAGACCAACCAAAGATCAACCAAAAACAACCCAAATTATAGTTTCTTTTTTGTGCGTTTCTGGTAGGCAATAAAGCAATTTGTACCGTATTGTATACTCCAATTCATACTACCATGTCTATTTCAGTCTCGTCCTCTAATTTTCCACCCTAAAGCACAATGTTCCGAGATTAGGATTAAAGGGTACGAAAGGGCTCAGACGGTCCTTTGACTGCGGACAGTACGAATGTAGCAAAGTGATTCCGACAGAGAAATTGTAACTGCATGAATGGCAGCTTCCTGAATAAGCCCTAGTTAGGCTTTGAAGACGTTCTCGTCTCTGATTGGAGACATAGACGGAGAGTAATAAAGTGACTTTTAGTAATTGGTTTTTTTTTGGCTCCACGCGATTTGCGTGTTTATCCAGTGTCAAGTTATAATAAATCTCTAGTTTTGGTGCATGAAAGTCATAAAAAAATAAATCATTTATAAAAAATTATAAACCTTTATTATTAGTTACTGTTTATTTAATTAGAACTTTTGAATGTTTAAATTTAAGTTTAATTTGTAAACGACATTTTGTATGCACGTAATTATGCTCCAATTTTGGGAAAGCACTATAGGGCTTAACGCCTAGTTTAGTAGTTCGTGCTAAATCCATACAGATAAATAAAATTGAAGTGTCTGTTTGTAATATTAAAATAACAGCTTTTTACTGAATGCATATGAAAGTATATACGGTACCTATAACAAAACAACCATTTTTAAGTTTTTGTCTTTCCCTCTGTCTGTCTGTTTGTTTGTTTCGGGTAATCTCCGAAACGGCTGGACCGATTTTGACGGGACTTTCACTGGGAGATAGCTGATGTTACAAGGAGTAACTTAGGCTACTTTAATTTTAGAAAAAAAAATTAGGGTTCCGCGCAAAAAAATAAAAACCATGAAATCCAAAATCTCCACGCGGGTGAAACCGCGGGGCAGCAGCTAGTCTTTAATATAATATGCTGATTCCAATATAACATATTAAAAATTACCCCAAAAAGACTGATGCTTCTGATGGATGGATAATAACATAAACATAAACATAAACGCTTACACACTCATACCCCCGCACTAGGATTCCCTGTGTCGCAGGTGGCATGGACATACACAGATACACATCACAAACATCCAAGACCCGAGAACAAACTTTATGCTTACACAAAATCTGCCCCGGCCGGGAATCGAACCCGGGACCCCTCGCCTTGCAGGCAGGGTTACTACCAACTTAGCTACGGAGCCGTCATAATATCACATAGTGCCCCTTGATATAGAGAAGCCATCGTTCGCCAAAAGGTCGCAAATGAGCCGCGGCTTCATGTACATTATTTTGCTCATATAGCAGCGGATTTGGGTCGAGGTTCGTTATTTATGGACACATTGTGGCAACTGTTTTGATCTACTGGCAAGTTCATACGGACGCCTGTTGTATGGGAGATTTATGGGGTCACGGGGAAAATTTCAGTCTTACAGTGACTCCGAATTCATTACATAATCAGGAAAACAAATAAAGAACTGCTGTTATTCAAACTCTGGTCACTTTATTGGGCGATAATCGGATGCCTTCTGGACAAGTTTTCTAAATAAATAAAGTCAATTAATGATAAGAGATTCTCGCTCTCCAAGGTTTCCGTACGTACTCCAATAAACGACAGTAACTTAAAATAACGTGCCCAAAGTGGTGTTTAAAATGTTGTTAATACTAGATTTAATAGTTACACAAATCGAAAGCGCAACTCTTCCAAAGATAGCTTGACATCGAAATATAATTACGTAAAAACTTTGGAACATGAAAAATGTTCTATGGGAGTTTTGTATCTCATTTAGCCGTATCTTTTGGTTGAGTTATATATATATATAAGAAAAAGATTCTCAATGGTTAGACACTTCAATTTTATAAAACAGTATCAAGCTGTGATCATGGATCAGGCATTTAGACAGACGGATACTAAAATGATCTGTTTCGTTTTTTCAGGCACGGAGCCTAAAAAATAAAGATCTCTTATGGTGGGACTATTCCACGACTTACGAAGCAATAATGTTTATTAAATGTTTAAATATAGATATTGAACTACAAATTGATATTTTACTTTTAACTAAACTAATTTTAATATAATTTTTTTTACAGCGAATCATAATAATTTTATTCGTTTTAAAGCTATGTACTGTAGCTGTAGCTATGTAATTAATATACCTAGTGTGTGCAGTGTGAAAATCCTATAAATACTGATTTACATCCAATGAAATGTAAATTGGAGCGTTGCCTAGCCGAGTATCTATTCACATTTTTCTGTTTTCAGTTTCTCTATCACAACCCGACCTTGATTCCGTCTGGATTTGTGTGTAACTGTTTTTCCAATTGACAGTCGTTTCCGAATTCTAGACACCAGATTGGCAAAAGATACAGACTAGATGAGCATCCAAGACGCCACACACGTATTGTAACTCGTGGGTGTAGAAATCATTTCAGGTTTAATTCTACACAAAAATCAACTCAACATCCTATAAGCCAAACCAATAACAGCCTTCTATTTCCTGTCACAAAGGATTGCATACAGTTATTACCAGCCTCCTTAAGAGTGGGTGTCGGTAAAGAAAACAAACACAAACGGGGAACCATAGTTTAATTTCAAATTCAGTCATGCTCACGTGAAGCTCGTGTTTGTGCGACAAAGCTGCTAGTCACCGGAATTAGCCCAGAAGTCTATTTCTTCCTCTTCCTCAATTACCTCAGTGTCTTTGGTCTGTTCGTCTGGGGTCTCATTCAGTTTGGCATCGTCGTCGACGCTGTCGATGGACCCTGCCACGTTTTCATTTCGCCGCTCCCGTGACCGACTTCTGAAAGAATGCGCCGAGAGATTAGGAGCACTTCCGAATGTTTCGCTTTCCGCCACGCTCGCCTGTGCCGTGCCGAATTCTGCTTCCTCGAGTGACGTAAACATCTGCAGCTCTTCCTCGCGCGACGCCCGAGAATCTTTCGAAGAGTTCGACGAAGACGAGCGACGCTTTCGGAAACTCCGACGCCTCCCGCTCGGGTCGCTTCGTTGCAACGGACGATACTTGATCCCGTCAAGAGATCTACAAATCACAACATATGAATTGGTATCGTACAGTGAGATGCCACAAGATGCCACAATGTGCCGTGCATGGTCTAATGATAACGATGTAGCTACGTCACTACGGTACTGCAAGCGTGAGTGAGTGAGATGTGCTCGACGAAATCAAATGCTATTATTAACCTTAAGTAGTCTTCGTTGAAAACGCCGGGTTGGTCGTCGTCGTACGATTGTAAGTGTATTTCAGGGGTAGGGCTGAGAGGGGTGTACTGCCACGTCAATTTGTCTTCATCGTCCTTTTCTGGTTCCCGTTGTTCATACGAGTTTGCAGGAGTATGTATATCTGGACCAGGTGATTTATTTCGATTGGCGACGCTGTACGACTCGGGAGAAGTGTTCAAAATGATCGTTTTCGTCTTTTTGGGTGAGTACCTTTCTGTTCTGTAGTCACCGTTTGATACCGGAGGTTCTTCGACAGAATCACCGAAGCTGGATATCTTCGTCGAGAAAAGTATAGCCGTGGAGTCAGGCTGTGCGCTGTAGAACTTGATCGCGGCAGATGACAATTTCCCGGTTTTATCTTCACTCAGGCAGAGATAGCCTTGTCCACATTCCGCGGTCCAGTCATTTGCTGTTTTGCTTGACTTTTGGAGTTCCCTCGTGTAGTATTCGACGATGTCGTCAAAGCCAGGGTGGTCGTAGGGTACGGCACCGTTGACAAGGTGCCTGACGACCTCGGCTGCTTCGTGGAGTCCGGCATAAGATATGACCACAGATAGCACGATTCCCATTTCACCGGTAGCGAATTAACACTCGTTGAAAGGGATGGAAAGGGGCGAGGTTTGCAGCAGGGGAGCAGGGCGGATGCGGCGGTGTAGCGCCGGGGCAAGATTTGAACAACTGAAATTAAAGTGTAATACTTGCCAAACTTTTGTATCCACATTTAGAATACCGTTTGGCGATGTGGCCAGACTCTATTAGCTTTATGTCTCGTCGAAGGTCGATTTAGGGTTTATGGGCGGATAAAAATGCTAATGATTGAATTGATAGACGGGAAGCGTGCCTTTGAAGTGAAATATCACCTGTTTTCGACTTCATGGTTGTTCGTCAACGGAAATAGATAGACTTTACAGTCAGCTGTGCTCATTTTATTAGGCCTCTCGCACATTTAACTGAGAGTGGTCACTTTTATTGATTGCCGCTAGCGGCAAACTAAGCAGACAAGAGCCACGGCCCCCGGGACACGTTCAGTTATGGTCGCCCAAAAAAAGGGTTGTTCACTATGGTCACATACTCAAGTGCGGCCAGCGACTGGGCGAGGACACAATTAAGCAGCGTTGGCCACTTTCTTAGCTCTTAAGATAGAGATCTATAAAACAAACTATGCTCAATCGTCTCTCACGTTTTATGTAGTCAACAATACAATTGAGCAACATTTAAAACACCACAGTATTTAGTTATATTTTCCTAAGAAACTGACCAATGTGAACGTCGCGTTTCTCGGTGTTAACGTTACAATAAATATAACGTAAGACTAAGCCAAGTCAAAGTAACACCTAAAGACTTAAACGCTGAGTAGGTACGCAGGGAGTTCATACAGATTCTAATTATGAACTGCATAATAATTAAAACATACTATAGAATATAGGTGAATGAAATTTCTACCGCAGTTTGTGGCGGAAACTTGTGACCAAGATGTGGCTGTATCGTCTGACCAAGTGTGCGTGCAGTCTTAGAGATTTGTTCCAAGGTGTTATGTCATTAACTATTACTAGTTATTGAGTACTTGCCCTTATAACACTTATAACTGTGACTCAAGTATCTAATGTCAGTATTCAATAATTTGATTTATCATGTTAATTTGTTTCGATTGTTCGATTTCAAATAAAACCTACAAATAGGTTTTACTTAACCAAGTGGCGATGATTGTTTTATTCATAACTTTCATAAGTGCTCTTTGGGGCCTATTTGAATAAAGAATTTTGAATTTGAATTTCTTGCTTTTTTGCAGCCAATTATAGGAAACCTTTAACAGTTAAATACATAATGTAGAAGCAAGTAATAACAACCGTAAGACACAGAAACTCGTAATATTTCGCCTAAAACAAAACTTTTTTCTGTTGAAATAGGCAAAATTAATCAGTACAAACAATAAACAGAGATATGTAGGGTAATAACCCTACTTTTCCACCCACAATTCGCTATTTTCCGTGGAAAATTACGAAATAAAGAAAATTACAACATAGAATTGTGTATTATTCTCGTAGTTTTTCCAGATTTATTGGCCAAATTACCGCACGCGCGGGAAATGAACTTGACATTGGGTGGCACGAAATAACGCGAAATATTGGTTTTAGTTCTTATTATTCGAATAAATACAATAGATATAGGTACATAATATTAAACGATTGAGCATTTGACGGAAAACATCCGATGCATCATGATGCATCGTGTGAGGCATTTCCTATAGCTCGCCTGGCTAGTATTTTTCATACCCTTTTTCTAGAATAATTTAGTTCCCAGCCTTTGTGTCAGAAATTTCAAAATTATGAAATTACTTTTCAATTTATGAAAACATGTAAGTAGTCATAAAATGTTAATGGTTTCTTGTTTTTATAACAAGTCATCGACCTTTACAGACAAAGATACAAAAGGAGAAGCAGAAGCGCGAAACTTAATAGAACAAATTGGTTCCGTACCTAAAGAAAATAATTTCTCTAAGTACTGCGCTAATCTTTGAAGCGGATTCTAAGATTCCCAGAGCCATACACATAAAATAATTATATATAGGAATTATAGGAAAAACTGGAAATAAGAATGAAAAATAAGAAATAAATAAGCCTCTACGCGTTTTTTTAAATATCATCCTGTGTGCTGAGTGTGAGTTTTGCAGCGAACGACCGCGTCTGTCGAATGAACACCATAAAATAAAAATGCGCGATGATAGTTCCAAAATGCGGCGCTAGGGGCGCTGTACATTTTTTCATACAACTTCTTCGTAAACGCGGCCACTTCAGAACTCGTATACGCGTAACTTGTTGCAAAACTAGAGCAGTGGACAGATCACAGGGTTTAGAACACTAGACCCTCTGATCACTAACATTGCACACGTAACCACGAGTCAAAAACCTGAACACCGCGTTTTGGGCTCGAACTATCGTATTCTTTGTCAGAATGCCAGATCTCACTTTATAGTCGACGATATTGCGCCAAAATATTTAGTGAGGAAAATTTTGTTCGATTTTCCATAGGTATGTAAAGAAATAAAAGTGTGTTAACTACAGGGCTTTATGGACTGTGAAGTGACGTTGTCACTTCATAAATCCGGAATGTCTCTGTTGAAACATAAAAATAAGGCGTTTAAATATCACATACTTGTCGAGAATGAAAATGGGCTAAAAAGTATGCGGACAATAATATTATGTTGACTCCATTTTTTTTAATCAATCAATTTGCAATAAGTTAGCAGGTGTTTCGATTTGAAGGCCAAATTTGGCAAGTAACATTAGAATGAGACCTGGATATCTCTGAGTGACGACTCGGTGCAGTACCGCGCAGGACTTTATCATTGTCTTCTCTGGGTGATATCGCAACTGTTGACGATATATATAGATTATAGACGACCTGTTTGTGTCATCGATTAATCTACTCATTGTGGTATCCGGTTGTCCCAAACCTAAGGGCAAAACCAGATTCATTCTTAATTCCATAACTTCAAAAAAATATACACATCCGGGATTTTAGAGATGTCACGTCAAAAGTGTTGTCACAGTTCGTGACTTGATGAATTTAGAAAGAGACAACGAGTTCTATTTGTCTACTTTTTTGTTGGCAAAGGTGTACCAAGTGAGTCGGGTTTACCGCGTAAAGTGCTGTGTCACAGGCTGTGTGACAGGCATTCGAGAGTCGTGTCTAAATGCAGGTGGGACGTCATGTGTGACGCGGGAGGACCGTGTGGAACGTGACGCGTTAGTGGGTGGAACTTTAGTGTTATTTATCCAGATTTTACTTGGGTTTCTTGTGATAAGGCGGTATCTCATAATTAACGTTACGCTGACGAGTTTATGCGACTAAATTCAGCGTACAAATTTGTTTTTTTATGTAAACTGTTAAATCGATTTGTGATGAGGTTTCATTTCGTCACACTTTTTAAATTTTTATTTGTTAAAGGATGTCTATATGGAATGATTAGCCGGAAGACGTCCACTCCAGAACCAGGCCTCCCCCATAATTGGGGCCGAAAGCTACAATTGCACTTTTGGGCATCTTGGTGATCGCAATAGATTTTGATGTTCACCGAGAAGAACACTACAGCCCTTTCCCTATATTCTAAAAAGGCAAACTGGCGGAAAGATGTTCTAAATTTTTTAAAAAGCTTATTACTAAAACAAAATTTTTGTTACTATTTCGTAACATAAAATCTGGAATATTGTAAGACCACGTTAAGTGTATAAGACAGTCCGTCGCCGCCTGCCCACGGTCGCATCGCGTCACGGCTTTCATAAATATATCAGCTCAGCTGGAATATTATATAGGGGATATGCGCCATTAGAATGAAGTTTTATTATTTGTTCCGTTTCGTAATCTTGTTTGAATGGAAAATTTTGTCGACGGGTATTCGATACTTGATACTCGAAACTTAATCTTTTATAAAATAAAGTTTATGATCAAAATATATTTTTTTACTTTTTTTGGTCTTTTGCTTGCCTTTTATTGACATCAGTCGTCATGAGGCATCGGCGCATCATCAAAAATACATACTACTTTAAAAAAAAACACGCCCTGAATGAATTATGTGGATTCATTGTAGAAGGAAAGTTATAACAACAGTACCTGGCGATATTTTTAATTGATATTTTATTTCTCTGTTATTGTTTTCCACAGAAAGCTCAAGCCGTAGCAATCAACGAGTAATCGGTAGCAATCACAATCTTCTCTTCAATTATACTTTGAGCGATAATGTAATAAAAAGTAGGTATGTACCTACCAATAAGCTTGTTTACAAATTTGTCCCCCGTTAAGATGTCCTCATTTCTATTTTAACTTGACACTGCCTAAACCAAACCCGCCCGGAATAGTCCGCTGTACACGAACCATAGCAAAACCTAAGAGCCGACAAACAGCCGCTCTGTAAAACCGAACATCATTCAAAGCATCTCCTTTAAATGACCCATGTTCTATTTAAACTCAGCACTGACCAATCCAAACCAGTCCAAAATAGTCCATTATAAACATGGGCAAACGGTGTCAAAGACAAGGTCGGAGAAAGTGGCGGGATGGGCGGCTCGCTGGGGCGGGCGGCCGTCCGAGCGGTAACCGGACACCGCGTGACGTCACTCGCGGGCCGTGCGCACGAGTGGACCGCGTGCTGCGATATGTAGTCAGGGATCGGGTGTTGGGAAGATCTGAACTAAAACTATGAGAAATATGATTCAATTGTAAAATGTATCCTCATATATAAAATATAAGACATTTCAAAAACAGGGTTATTACGCTTTTTTATTCTATTGTATAACGAGACGAGCGGGTCGTTTGCCTGATGGTAAGCATAACGGCAGCCCACAAATGCAGTGCCATACAGAGCTTTGAAACACAAAGGCCTCAGTAATTTCGCTGAGTTGTTTGTACTGTAATAGCTGTTTTTGCCGAGAACGAACATTGGAGGTATATTATTATTAATTTACCCAAAGGCCGTATCTTTACTAAATTGTTGCAAAATGAACAATAGTTATCATGGCAAATACGTAATTGGAAAAATAATACTTTGGTCTAAAAATTGGCCACTCCCGTATCTTAGCTGCTCTTTGTTGCTTTCATAAAGAACAATTATGTTGACTTGTGAAAGATAAAAGTCTTTCTATTTGTATTTTCTGGTTGGTTGTCTTACGTATTTGAACCAGTTAACACATAAATTATCTGTAACACCAACACTTAAGCAACTGTCACATGATCTATTGACTTGACATCTTCGAAGCACACATAAGGAAGACATTACAATAAAACTCTGTCACAGTAACTATAATATTTTGACAGTATTATGTTAATTTAATGATATCTCACATAACATAACATATGTTAATCCTCTATATTTAATCGCGAGTTTTTACAAACCAACAATTCCAAGTTTCATAGAATACTAAGAATACATAAATAAGTTTTACGCTTCATTCAAGTTCGTGTAGGTGTTATACGTGAATGAAGAATTCAGTAAATAGATTTTCAGCGTGGTCACGATTGTATAACGTCGTTCCAGTTTGTTTTTTAAATCACGTGCGGCGCAGTGGCAAGACGCGTGCATGATCATTCGTTTAGTGAATTTCTTTGGATGAGATTAAGCAAGTAATTTCGGGTAATTTATTGATAGTTTTGATGAAATATTTGAATTGTTTAATGACCGTATTAATGTCTGGAAGATGTTGAAGGAGATAGTAATTCAACTAAACGTTAGTAATGTGAAATGTTTCCAATATAATTTTTAATGAGAATATGAAAGTGATTTACAAAAGCCACTTAAGGGGCTAGGTTACCCAAAAACGACTACTTTCTGCTCCTAAAACTCCCACACGGCTTGGTTTAACGACTTGAAAAAAATACTACCTGAATGATCAATTCAAGGGCATTAAATTTGATTGATTGATTTTTTTGTATTACCATTACTTATGGCTTGAAAAAATATTTAACAGCATGCTATTTTAAAACTATTTTCCCTAAAACTTCTAAATGACTTAGACGTTTGGGATTAATTTTACACCAAAAAATAAGGAAGAAAATTTTCTATAATTCTTATTGATTAAATTTGTGCATAGAGCAATATTTCGCAAAGAAATTATCAAAAAACTGAATTCCAAATGTACAAGTCTCAGAGGTGCTCTGCGCGGGCGCGCGCGGCAGTCATGCACTGGCATTCAGACGGGGAGGTTGTGTCGCTCGTTGCTCTGCTCACGCTGTCCGCCGACGTTACATATTTGTGTGCGTGAATGATATACAATACAAGTATTTGTTTTCGTGTGGGTTTGAAGCTTGCTCAAAGAGTAGCGTCTAGAGTGGTGAAATCTGATTCATTCCGTGATTTGCGCGTGGACACTCCTCGCATACATATTGAGTGGGTTACATTTCTGATTACAATTTCTTGTTTACGTACATCATTTTTACGAGTGGCAAATATATGTATTGGTAAACAAAGGAATATCGGGAGGTTGAGAACCGTTATAGAAAATACTGGAAATGAAATTGAAAAGTAAAATTACTGGCCTTATAAGACTTAATACCTAATGTCTCAGGTTAACGAGCACAATGCAGTGCTGCATATTTTTGTTTTAAAGTATTGATTGGCACTGCAATTGTTATGGGCCGGCGTTATCCGAAAACTGTAAATATGTTGTAATTGCAGTGCCATTCACAACTTTGAAACACAAAGGCCTGCAGGGCACCGCAGTGTGCTCATCATAATGCTGGCCCATAAAAATTGCAATGCTTCACAGAACTTTGAAACACAAAGGCCTGCGCGGCATTGCTCTGTACTCGTAACTAAGTTTCATAAGCTCAGTAATTTCGCTGGTTACTTTGCTCATCAAACCGGAACATAGTAATGCTTGCACATCTGCCGGCAAGCATATAATGCTGTTCCGGGAGAAATCAAGGACCTACCTTGGACACGGTTTTGGAAAAAATTGAAATGTTGGTTGCATGAAAAATATTACTATACTATAGCTGAAGTTTTAAAGTAATTTATTTGACCACTGAATTTCTAGAATTCTATTTAAATTATTGGTTTTATTTTTGGACACTTTAGTATAATTAATAAGAAAAATAATAACATTTGATAATATAAATAAGTACCTATAGGAAATGAAATATGAATTGTATTACGATTATTGTGTCATTAGTTTTTTGTAATATTTTAAATTCAATGATAGTTAATTATTCTAATATTTGCATGCCACAATGTGGTAAAATGTTTATGATACTTTATATTTTCTATACCTGTGACCCGACACTATTGTTGTCACAAACATTTTTAGCAAATAAATTATTATGATTAGGCTTCATGAACAAAGTGGAAACCCAGACGGACACTCGCAGATGACTCGATACCTCGTAAATGACACCAAAATAAAAAAACACGACTACAAAAGTAAAAATAAAAACAACCCGAAAATCATTTATTTACGTACATGTTAATTTTTGGGTCAAAATGTGTAACAAATTTCAACTTTACGGAGCAAATTGGCTGTCTGTACTTTTATTTTAGTCCAGAGCGATATTTTGAGATCAATCTCAACGTTGGATAATCTCATGTGCGTCCGTACCGTTTATTTACGAATAATAATGATCACTTCAACACTTCATTTCAATGAAAAACTTTCCACTAAATGAATTCAAAGAATTATAGGCAAAGATGCCGTGCGCGCGTGCGGGTACCGCTTCGTAGCGGTTCATCCGCGTGTTCTATGACGTTAGGTTTTGCGATGTTCTTGAAAGACGTAGTGTGGACCGCGCGGGGGAAGTGCGCTTGACTCCACCCATTCGAGCAAGGTCCTTGGCCCGTATAACGTCCTTAATAACTCTTAATTGACATTAGTATTTAATTGTAATTAACGAATGTCACCGTGTTTATAAGTCAAGATTTGTTTAAAAAAGCTGTTTTAGGGCTTTTATTGAATGGGATACTCAAATTTAAATTTTGGCTCTATTAGAACATCTGAAGAAAAATTTATTACAACACTATAATCACGTACCTACGAGCGTTTGTATGGAAAGTAGGACGGATTACGTGCTCTTAAATTGTTAAAGAGAAAATGACACGGTGAATTAAACTATAACTTAAGTTTGATTGTTTTGTCAGTTTCTTGAGGTATAGTACTTTTCTTATTATGCCAGTATTCCAAAGTTTGCTAATGTCACATAGGGTATTTTACTCAAAAAAGTATTGTTTCTTTCTATTTTTTCTATATAGAACACGGTAAACTAAAGGACTGGTTTAACTGCGGTTGCTCGACGCGACTTGATAGTAACGACAGATTCTAATTCAATCTGTTGAAATTAATTAACTGATTGACAATCTGTTACGAAGCAGCTATCAGTAGGTCAGGTGTACAAGTAACTTAGAGCAAGTAATCATTTAAGTTTCCCTTGAAGGATAATATCGTGACGCAACTTTACCACAGTATTGACTATTTCCTAATAATTGTTACATATATATAATTGTTACAGTCCTAACAATCACTAGGAAATGGTCTATACTGTGGTAAAGTTGCGTTTCCCTTCAAGGGAAACTTAAATGATTACTTGCTCTAAGGTACTACTACACCTTTTTTTTTTTTTTGGCTCCACGCTATTATCCTATTTAGCCAGTGTCAAGTTATATAAATAATAATAATACATTATATAAATCTCCAGTTTCGGTGCATGAAAATCGTCAAAGTCACGTTAAAGTTTAGTCTAGGCGCGGTCAAGTCGAAGTGATCCTTCAGTAAAGCGCTGGATACTTTACTGAAGCTTCTATGGAGTTTTGGATAGAATACGAAAATACACGTTTTTCGTCTTTGTACTAATTGCCTTTCACTCGTGCACGTTTACGAACACTTAATGGTTAATAATCCACCATTATTACACATTAACACTCGATAAAACACAGGTTTTAGCAAATAACACAAAATCAACAACAGCACATCTTCGCATTCCCGCCAAAACTCCTAGTAGGTACACCTTACATACTTATAGCTGCTTCGTAACAGATTAACTTATTCACACGAACTCTATCTATACATATAAATAAAATTGAAGTGTCTGTTTGTAATATCAAAATAACAGCTTTTTACTAAATGCATATGAAAGTATAGACGGTACAACAACAAAAACAAAACAACCATTTTTAGAATGTTTGTCAGTCTGTGTGTCTGTTTGTTCCGGGTAATCCCCGAAACGGCTGGATCGATTTTGACGGGGCTTTCACTAGCAGAACAAGGAGTAACTTAGGCTACTTTTATTTTACAAAAAATAAAACCCATGAAGTCCAATATCTCCACGCGGGTGAAACCGTGGGCAGCGGCTAGTATGAAATATTAATCATAAAAACATCATAAATTAAGTTTTTTAATTACTTATAAGTCTAATATATGTACCTACTCTGTTCTATTTGACCTCTCCCATCATTTAGGTATTTTTCTATAGAACACAATAAAATCTTCCTAGGTCTAAAAACTTGGCACGAGCCGAGTGCAAAAAACTGATGTCACTAAACTTTGTTGTCTGTCAAAACAACAACAAACAACACTAATCGCTCATTAGTACACAAACAATTATTTTTAAATTGACACAAAAAATATGCTCGCTCATAGTTCACTAAGAAGTGCCTGAGAATGAGATGGGTGAATGGGAGCAACAAGTCACAATTACAGAAATATAGTAATTAAATTTGTTAGAGGTTGTAATTTATCTTTCTAATTATTATAGTTGCCACGCAACTTTGCACTTCACCATATTTCTTAAGAGCGAGCGGCTTCACATAAAACACATTAGGCTGATCAGTAACCAACTACATTGATAGAAATGCCAACTAGAAACTAGCAATGAGCTCGATTAAATGGGATTATCGGACGCCACTGACCTCTCTTAATCCAACTGACCTAAAATTACGCTACGCCTTAATCCTGCCTTTATACTTTTATATAATAATAATAATAATTAATCAGAATAATAAACTTAATCAGATGTAGGTAAAAAAAACTTTATCTACCTAGGTATATTTTATTATAATTTTGTACACGTGAATGGTAAAAGCACGGATTGTAATACTGTTATCATTCTGTAATTTTAACATTTTAGCGCCATCTCTCGGTGAGTAGCAGAAATAACTACATTGAGAGCTTTGAGCTTGTTTTACTGAGCAAATCTTAAATTTGGTGTAAAAATTGAAAAGGTTCTAGACAATACTATAAATATTTTTTTCTTTTTATTTTGTACAAACATAGTAAGACAAAGACAAATAATTTGAAAATTGATAGATAACTTGCTTGTTGCAAGTGAAGAGCTGGCGTTTATCAACATTTTAGCTTATTAGGTTTCGGTAATTTTAGAGTTGGACGCGAACACGTGGATCTGCAAGGGACTATTATACATTATTTTTTGACAAGGTTTTCCTCCCTAAAAGTAGCGAAGTTAATGTTTATGTAGAATTTTTTTTAAGAATTTTAAATATGGAACTAAATATTCTGAATAGCATCTTTTCCATACTTCGCTATTTTTAGAACACCATAAAACAAAGAAAATTAGGCATTAAGTTTTATTTAATAGGACGGATATAGGAACATTTAAAACCATTCACACTTTGTCAGTTTTTATTCCACTTACAACAAACTTTTTCTTATCAGTTGTCAGCCAGTGGCACACAATCCAACACGCGGCAACCGTTCGCGCGTAAAATTCAAAAATCGAACGCAGGCCTTGTACACACTAAAACACGCAATACTTTTTTTTTATAAATTCGATGTGACTTTCGATAATCGAAAAAAGTTTCAATTATTTAAATTCGCTGGAGGCAAGACTGGACACGTCCTCCGGTAGACGTCGAAAGAGTATTGAGTACGGCTGGCGAACGAATAGTCAGCGAGGTTCCTTGTCGCGCGCGTCAATTATATTTACTACAGAGAGTGACTATAAACATGCACGCGACAGGCACTTCAAAGCAATCGATCGCTCGCCTCGATCGATACCTACCGCATGCCTTCAGTGATCTATGGACAGGGGCTTACGGCAAATAGTAACGAATTTAGATTTTTGCACTCAGCTCACTTCGCCCTTTGGATTTTTAACACTTAGACAGGTAGTCAGCGTAACTGATCATTTATAGGTGGTAATATTGTGGATTGTGGTATTAATAATAATAATAATTTGCAATCCAAATTTTGTTAGTAAAATAAGCTTTCAATTATGTTAGTATTATAAAAGTACTTAATTCATTTAATGTCATACTATGTCATACTACTATTCATGTAATATCATATTTATAATCAATCATTTTATATTGATAATAATAAAAATCATGCCCTCACATCCCTCAAGCGAGGTTAGAACCTTATAGGTGAGACGGCAGAGAGCTATTGGAAAAATATAATTTTATTCACGTTCAAAATGCTGACGATATTTTTGCCTCACCGTAATGGTAATCTCAACCGCCAATTTTTTACACAGGGTTCGTTGTTCTTTGCCTACTAAATCATATCGAATTTATTTTTTATTTAAATTTCAAGAATCGATTTCAAGTTTCATTATTACAGCGCCAAATTGGAAGTAAAATTAAAAAAAAAAATCGGACGGGCAACTGAAATCAATTTAAGATTTTTCAACTTGTCTTCTAAGTTCTAAGCACCGTGATATCTCAGCTTCGTATTTTTATAATTAAACAAATTTCTGGGTGGCAACCTCGATTACTTTGATGTAATGTGTACAAACTAATGGATTCATCGCATTAGAGATACGATGCAGTTATATTAGCAATAATTCGTTAGGTCGTGAAAATAGGCCGCCACTTCAGACGCCCACATTACGTTAGCTACATTGAGATCATAATCATTTATTAATATTGCAAGTCTAGTAATTTATTTTGTTAAGAGCCTTGTCATCAACCACAATATACTAAATGATTCATGATTTTTCACGATAGACTTAATAAAATATTTTCATTCATGTCGAAAAACTAGATAAATGTCACAAGCAAAGTGGTATACTCGTATTTAAATTCATCGAACAACACATACATGTAACTTCATACAAAATCAAAGTACAAAATAAATGAAACTGAATGCATATTTATTTATTTATTTAATTGTAGACGAGCAGCATGTGTGCTGATATGTCTATATTACACAGTGTTGAAAGTCACGATTATTCACTTTTGTAGTAAGGAAGTATTGTTTGTTCGTAACCAGTGGTCAAGTTTATTCTTAAAGCAGTTTATTGAGGACATATTCTGTAAATAGTTGTAAAATAACTTCTAAATAAGGTTTTTTATATATATAATATATATATAAAAAACGTACACAACATGTTAACTTTAGTAAAAGTAACCACAAGACGTGTACAACGCTCCTTACATTTCGAATCCAAAAACACTGACTGCAAGTTTCGTTCAAAAACTTACATTTTACGACGAGTTCGAACGCTGGCAACACACCAATGTTTTTTTAATGTATTATTTTACCAAAGAGGTCTACACCTTTAACTTTTTAAAACTTTTTTGGCTAATGCGTACTAGTATCGCGATGCGTGTATGTGTACTGACTAAAGTGGTAAGGTGCGAGTAGTACAAGTTTGGGTTAACAGTTTATTTTTAAACGCATGCCGAACATATTTCACTCAATTACTCTTTGGTTTGTTTATAGCGATTTTTCAGCAAACTCCCTTAATGGATGAGTAATTTGGAAAGATAACAAATACGCGTGCACTTAAAATAAACAAAGTATATGTTACGTGTGAGGTCAGGGTTTAAATAACCGTGATCGTTGAGCTGTTTTTATTCCGTGTACCTCTACCTTCACATGGTCTTCCTTATTTGGCATATGAGTGAAAAATGTTTTTAATGCAATCCTAGTTGATAATCGTTGTGCTGTTTTTCCACACAACTAGCCTTCCTACGTTTAAGCAATCCATGTGGTCCACTGACTATCAGTGACGAAACTGCAATAATATCTATATTTTGAAACGTCGATACAAGCTAGTTGATAGTGGTCACTAAAGTGGAGAACATTTTCGAGTTTCACAGATACATTTTTTTCGCTGGAGTGTCATTTATGACGGTAAGATGGTAATTCGTGTCTCTTTTGCTGTAAAACGGTGATGTTTTTTAACACAAAAAAAATAATTAGCAACCAAAGTAAATCTCATACAGACGACATGGTCCATTAAAATTTAACATGCTGATTATATTAATAACAGTTTATAAATATAGAATGTGGCAACAATATCCATTCTGTCGCAGCAACTGTTCCGATGAATGGATGCGAGCAGTTGTGCACCATCAATATCGGGCTTCCATCCAACCAAAGTGGCACACTTACGTACTGACTGTGTAGTATATTACGGTAGCCACATGTTACCACTGCACAGAGCGAAAATAAGAGTGTTTTTTTATAAGTAGACACTTATAAGGCCAGGGACCTGTTTCATAAAAAAATATTAGACTAATATTATCAGTATTAGCCTCATATTATTAATAGAATTTCTTATTAATAGAAGAAGAAAAAAAAGACTGATAATATTAGACTAATATTTTTTATGAAACAGGTCCTGAGATTTTTTTTAATAGGCTTATTAGTGTACAATGTTCTTTGACGGTATGTAATGTTTGGCTCTTTACAAAAAAAGAGAGAAAAAGAAAAAAACAGAGCTTTCAAAATGGATGTATAGTGTCATTTCAAATTAGAAAAATAATATTCAAATTAATTAATTTACTTATTATAAGTAGCTTTTACTAGGCTGTACGATTAACTCTTTAGAGTTATATTGGCAGTGTTGCCAATTTAGCTCTTCAGAGTTAAATTGTACGTACCTAAGTATTTGGTGGTAAGTTGTACAACTGGTTGGTATTCTATGAAGTCTATGACTAATATTAGAACTCTAGGACTAACTACAATGTACGACGAAGTATCAGAAGCTATTAAGTTTCGAAGAAGTCGTTAGTACACCAACAAATAGTACTAGCTGGAATTTAATTTATGTCTAACTAGCTGCTGCCCGCGGTGTCACCCGCGCGAGATATTGGATTTCATGGTTTTTATGTTTTTGCGCGGAACCCTAATTCTTTTTCTAAATTAGGCGTAGTATGCCCTACACATCATCTAGGCCCAGAGTACTTGTAAAGACAAATCAAATAAGCTCAAATTTAATGGGGTTTCATCGTACACAGTTCCAGTAGCCGCCTTCCGGCTCCATCATCAGACCAACAGCCCAAGTACGGATCCTTTCGATCGATAAAATTGATAGTTCAAGTCGATAAAGTGGGTTTTATCGATTTTTTATTTAATTTATCGAGCCTTGATACTACCGACAAAAGTTATCGAATAGCTAGGTCGAATCCGAAGAGAATATAAAGCTACTACAATACTTTATGATCAGACTTCGGTACTCGCAACATTCGATAAATATATCAGTCTTCGATTCGATAAATTTATCGTTCGGACTTCCTTACTTGCGCCGCGGTTCTGTAAACTCACCGATAGGCCACTTAAATCAAATCAAATCAAATCGTTTATCTGCTAGAATACATGTTAGCGTAAGGCCTTAAACAATATTTTTGATCAATGTATTCAACCTGCAGGCAGGTGTGCAAATATTGTTATACATTTTAATTCCAGTAAGAGTTCTTAGTAAGAGTTAGTCCTACCACCTGCCAGACTAACATGCGCACCACGACAAAATTTTGTCTCGCTTTTTCTCCTGCGAATACGAGACAAATGCAGGATATAAGCATCGACAAAATTTTGTCACGATGCACAAGATAGCACGGCAGAATAAAAACTTTGTCCACCGTCCCGCAGCCACCACAGACATATTAAAACACTACTGTTTCTCCAATCTAGTTTTACGACCGCTGATGATGAAATAGGAACTAGTGAACCTTATACTGATATCTGGTAAATGTCAGGCGACGCATACAGCCGCGACGAGAATAACCGTGAACGGAGCAGTTTATTTAGAATGCCGTGTCACCCGCTGCTCCGTTTAGTGATACGTTCGGATAAGGTTGATTGGATTTTTACTACGGTAGAGTTGAATTCTCATTGAAGGCGTTCTCTGAAGCAAAACGTCTTGTTTTTCGTTGCTCAACAATCCGTTTCCATACTAGCAAAAAAAAATACAGTAGTATAGCCAAGTGTTTATAGAAAAGACTTATCTATTTTAATCTATCATCTATTTTAATAATGTCAATTTTTATTCCTGTTTGCTTTTAATATTTACAATACCTATTGTCGTGTATAGCTGTGTTTTGCCTCAAAAGCGTTTTTGAGTAGGCTGAAATAAATAAATTAAAAAACCAAACGATCCATGAAAGTTAGGTTTGTATTTATATAAAAAAAATTTTAACTGTCTACAAAGTTCCCTATAAGTTATAGTTGGAAAATAGTGTCAAATAGTTAAGGGCAAGCTTAAGTACAACCTGAGAGCAGCCACTTTAGTTGCTGCGCAATCGAATTGTTGCACATAGGATGCAATGAATGCGCCAAATAGGAGGTATCTTGCGTTAGCCCCGTTTCCTGTTGTTGTAAGTATTCAGACGCACATTTAAATTTGACGTGTCAGTGCTAAAGATATAGGTCTCATGATTCCTAAGAATCAAAGAATATTTATAGTTTGGGACCGTAGTTGGACTGTTGGAAGCTAGTCACTGACCTCATCGCAAGCATGACACCTCGGCTTGAGTCGTTCCGCGTAGTGTCGGACGCAGTACAGCCGGCCGTCCAATGCGCAGTACGCAAACTCCACCAGCGGCTCTTCGCATTCGCCACACGAGAAACATCCTGGGTGGAAATATGCCTGCAAACATGTAAAATAAAAACTTTTGAATACTTTCAATTTGTTAAGTTTGCTTTAATTTATTATAGCGCCATCTATTGTAAGGTATACACACTAACAAAGTAAACATCTGTATGGAACAGCGCCATCTCTAATCGAGTAGCAATACTAGCCTAAATAGTGCTCATTACTTTCATAGATGGCATTGTAATTAATTTTAAAAATTACCTGTTCTCCTAACCGAGGCGCTTCTATGGCAATGTTTCCACTGCGAATTGCTTTCGAGCATCCCATACATTCTAACGATTTACCGAATACTTGACGGCCAATACCTGAAACAAGATAGATAATGATTAAGTAATCAGTGCACACGTACACACGTTAAAACAAAAGATGAATGAATGTGTGTAAGATAATATACCAAGTATACCTTGCAGCAATATTCACGTCAGCCAAAAGCTTTGCTTAAACCTTTACCTGACTGAAGTAACATTCACATAAAATTGTGTTTTATGGAGTGTTATGGATTACATGATAATTATATGGATGAGACCTTTGACAATGATTGTTAATCTGCAATATGGTCATAAGCAGTAGAAAATACAAGAGGAGGCCACTGTGGGATAGGGCACGTAACACAACAACAGCTATTAATGAGGTTATAGGGTTAGGTTAATATACATAAATGATTGCTATGTAATTACACTGAAGAGATAACACCGGCATTCTAGGTCTACTGAGTTATAAATGTTCAAACATTAATAAAATTTATCTGAGGTTGTACATAACATCAAAGTTCAGTATGGTATGGAATTCAGCTACTCATCAACAGATGGCGTTAGAAGAAAACTCACCGATATCAAGCGCAATTTCATTCCGAGCAGCAACAAAATCTTCATACTGCTTACGATGGACCTCATCAATATGTCGGCAGTGGGCCAAAGAGAGATCTTGCTTAGGTAACTGACTGGCTAAAGCTCTATTTCTCCATGCACGCCACGCGGACGGACCGGTGGCGCCACCTATACCGGCCGGCGCGTGCTCTGCTAACGATTGCCAGAAGATATCGGTCTGAAAAACCAAACAAATTATTAGTCTAGTATCAATTACTAATAATATTTTGTGTAAGTCGGTGTATGTGACAGAAGGCACGTGTTGTAATATCCACTTGTGTGTTCCGTCGTGTTTGTGGTAACAGAATAATAAATACCTACTTTCCAAGTTTAGGTACCTATAAGTTATGAATAATAATAATATTTTATTGTTTGTTGAGGTTATCTAGTTAAGGTTATTGACTGCGGACATAAATATAAATTAACACATGGAAATGGGATTTATAAATTAACGGGGTTTATAGTAATATATCAAGTTTTGAAGAATTTGAATGAGCCTATGTAAAGAATTTGAATTATATCTGTAGGTACGGCATATTCTTTCGCTCACTGGCTAGCAACCCCCTTAAAATATACCCTTTTTCCAAGCATCCTTCGGTATGTTTCGGCTGTTCCGTTTCAGATTTAGCGTTTCCACCAGTTTCAGATAGGATGTAAGGCAACTTGTAGATACCTCTTTAGTGTTAAGAACAAGACAGGAAGTCAGGCGACTGGTACAGACCTATTAAGTGCTAAGAACAAAACAGACAGTCAGGCAACCAGTACAGACCTCTTTAGTTTTAAGAATAAGACAGGAAGGCAGCCAACTGGTACAGACCCTTTAGTGTTAAGAATAATACCGGAAGTGAGGTAACTGGTACAGAACTCTTTAGTGTTAAGAACAAGAACACTGAACAAGACAAGAAGTCGGGCAACTGGTACATACCTCCTTAGCGTTTAGAAGAAGACAGGCAAATGGTACAGCCCACTATAGTATTAAGAACAAGACAGGAAGTCAGGCAACTGGTACGAACCTCTTTAGCGTTGAGTCCCGGCAAGGTGTCCCCGGGCTGCAGCGCGGGCGCGTCCCGCAGCCCCAGCCGGTCGCGCACAGAGCTCAGCTCCTCGTGGTACACGGAGTGCTTCAGTCGGTCGCACCCACACGATTTGCAAGTTTTCCTGGAAACAATACAAAGTAGGATTTATCACTCACGTCCATTTTTTTATTGGAAACAAACTAAAATAAGGTTGGTGACGCCAGTCACCATCAATTATTATCCTTACTAATTTTAAATACAAGTGTTTTTGTTGGGTCATCTTTCACCCAGCAACGGATCGATCGTTTTAATTGTAGAGAGGTTATGGGCTATTTTTTTATTTTGTAATAATGCACGGTTTCTGTGGGAATCTCAACAGCTAGTTATAAATCAATAACAGTTCATTATGAACCCTGTAGGGAACAACAACAAAGTACGATGCCTATTTTAACGCAGCTGTTATTCTGCCAAAATTATGTTATTAAGGCATAAAACCGAGTGTATTATTTTATTAGCGTACCTAATTGGTATGTATTAATAACAACCGTCTATAAATAAACAATGTCGCTCGTGACGTGCAGGACCGTTTATCCCAATAAGAACAATGAGCTGACGGCAGTGTTGTGATTAGGGACATAGGTACCTAAAGAACGTATACGGTCGTGTAGACGTGTAGTGTCGATATCAAACAACCTAGTATGCTTGATTTATTAAGCCGGTTGATATTACATATATGACATACATACATACATAAAAATAACTTTATATAAATACTTCTTTTTTTTACAGCTGTTAACGTTCTAAATTCGTTTGTGTCTACGATTAGGACTAGTTTATTTACAGTAATTTATTAAGTACACAATCGGAGCGGACGAGATCCCACCAGCAGCACCCGTTCACGAGTGTGACATGTAAGGTATTTGTTTTTTTGTAATAATTGTTAATGTGGGTATGCTCTACAAAAAATGTGTCGTCGTTTATTTAAGATTTCTGCTAGAAATACCACATGACGCTTGTGCCAGCCATCGCTCTCCTTGAGGAGAAAATGGTTGACCATTTTAGAGGGAAGAGGGCGACCCGCCACACGGCGCGACCGCAAGCAGGGTCATTCCAGTGACCATGGCCACTCCGGTTATTCATCCGGTTGTTCTCGGTACATCTTGGGTATGTTCCGCACCATCCACGGGTCAGCCGCGCTGGATCACCCGATCAGTCCAGCTAGTCCGAATGCTGCTGCAAGTAGGCGTTCAGTTTTCGTTTGCGGTATCGGATATCAAATTAGAAGCAAGAGTTATTGACCTCACAAGCGAAATCGAAGATCCTGCCTAGATAAGTTTAGTTATTACTTAATACGAGACAGGGTTTACTCTGTCCTCGAGATTCTTGCCCTAATTGTTGATGGTATAGGCTTTAGACCGAGGCAAGTAGAGTCACTCCTACTTTACTGCAGCGCCCACCTCGGGCCTGAGAGGAGTAGCTTTAGCTTATAGATTAGGGCCCACTTTAAACGGATAGATATGTGCGCCGGGGCAATTGGGGTAAAAAATTTTGAACATGATAAATGGTCGACGATTTATACTTCGCAATGTATAAGATTCTGGACACTTACACATAACTTGAACAAGAGTAGACGCCATACCCTTTCGTGACCTTACAAACAAGCTGTTTAAATTCATCATCTTTAAAATCAATAAACCTGAACAAGCGACAAGTCTAATGTACAATGCGAGTACAATTCAATGCAAAGCAGGCAACAATACGTGACGGACGGACGGACGGCAGACAGCTAATAGGATAAGTGCTGAATATAGAACGACCATCTCGGGTATTGTGTTACTGGTTATGTATATGATCGACGTAGCGTGTTACTTTGTCTGTAAGAATTTGAAAGAAAAAAAAAATCAATGTGACCGACTTCGATAAAAAATTCGCGATACATTTTTATAATGCTAGTTGATAACGAGACGAGCTGGTCGTTTGCCTGATGGTAAGCATAACGCCGGCCCATAACAATTGCAGTGCCACGCAGAACTTTGAAACACAAAGGCCTGCGCGACACTGCAGTGCGATCGTTACCCTGAGACATTAGGTAATAAGTCTCATAAGCCCAGTAATTTCATTGGCTACTCTTCTCATCAAACCGGAACACAGTAATGCTTGCACATTACTGCTTGGCGGCAGATTTCACGAGGAAAGCGGTGGTGCCAACCCAGGCGGACACTCGCAGAAGAGTTAGTCGTACCACTAACAACTAACAAGTAACAAGAGGTGGTATCCGTACTTCTATACTTTATATGATAAATGCGATAGTGTATTTGTACGTTTGTTGGTTTGTCCTTCTTTCACGCAGCAACGGAGCAACGTATCGACGTAATTTTTGGCATAGATCGGAATCATCTCAACCTATTGAGATCATTATAAACCAAGAATGCTGTTCCTGCACTTCTAAATGTCATAGGATCTTATAATTACTCTGACAATTTGGCAACTGACTCAACGAAGTCATAAAATACCGCTAAATCGTCAGATTTTTATAGCCATAAATTACTATTTTTAAAGCCACTTCTTATTTCTTTTTTAAATTGACAATAACGTGACGTGATTCAGGAATTCGTCCGTCGTAACATGGTACAGTCAGCTGCAATGTAAGTACCTACTACCTACCTATTAGTTTCATATTTTTTTGTAATGATGTCACAGTCGAGCTTTTTAGGAGAGGCCTTATAAATCTTATAATATGCCCAACAGATTGATATAGAATTCAGGCTTATGAATTGACTAGCTTCTGCCCGCGGTTTTAACCCACGTTCCCTCAGGAACCATGCATTTTTCCGGGATAAAAAGTAGCCTATGTTACTCGCCGGTCCATAAACTATATCTATGTCACAAATCACGTCGATCCGTTGCTCCGTTGCAGCGGGAAAGAAAGACAAACATACAAACACACTTTCGCATTTATAATATTAGTAGGAAGTAGGTTGATGATCCCACAGTATTCACTTTCATACAGATGTACATACGTACATAGTCAGGAAAAGCTCTAATATAATTGAGATGTTGCATGAAATACAAAATACATAATTTCTGTCGCTATACCGTTTTAAGAAGGTCACATATATACAATAAAAATTAAATTCACAAAAAATATATAATTTCCACAAAGATACTGCATCTAAAAGTTTCCCAAATTCTACAAATTCTTTTTATCATCCAATAGTAATTTAAATGATACTATCAGATACTTCACATTCTAATGAATAAAAAAATGTATCACAACTATATAATTAAACGCAGTTTTTCACGGCCAAATCAACGCTCGCGTAGAAGAAGTGACGTCAAATGTTCTGTTCAATTTGTATAGGGCGTTTTAGCGCTCAGCAGATACGCCCGACTTTGATTCTCATTTTGACGTTTCTAGCGTTCGATTTTTACTTTTTTCGATATACGTAGACATTTGAATCTCATGAGAAAACTAATTGATTGACATCATAAAAAATGAATTCAACATCCCTATATCTATTGTTTTATGTAGCATAAAGCATCTAGGTACTCATTTTTGACAGCCCCATTGGCAAAAAATTTAAAATTATTCAATGTAAGTAGGTAGACTTATTACTGCCGGGGACTGTACCACAAAACACCCGATGTTTTGTGGCTACGTACATACAGACCTATTTCTAAAAATAAAAACTTATTCTGTCGATGTCGATGTGAAAGTATTAAATCCGAACACCGATGGAACCCAATGATGCCATAATCTAAATCCGGTTTTAGTGTGTCACCATTAGGTGTGAGAGGTCAAACGCTAGATTATCAACCACTAAACATATAGGTATAAAGCGCAATATAGCTTAAAGAGCAACATCGTAGATTTACTTGCGTATAAAAAATAGATACCTATACAAAAATCTCGTAAAATGTTATGAATACTAAAGGCAGTTCTAAACTTCTAACTAGAACTTCTAATGGTCTTGTTTCAGCTTTGAGAGTTGACAAAGTACTAATTATTGGCATAGGTACTTATTAAATAGGTATGCCAATTAGTACTCCTAGCAGGGAGGTAGGTAATCTTTCAACAAAAATATCAACTTGCCTTTGATTCTGTTCAATTTACTTGGATAAGATTGTCCTCTTGTTATTAAGCAGAAATAACTATAACATATACATTTTTATTTTTTTGGTTATTGGTAGAGACGAGCTGGTCGTTTGCCTGATGGTAACACACACATGGTACTAATAAAATTGGCCTTATAATATTTTTATTAACTTCCTAAACGGGATGAATCATCCGTTACAATTTTATTGATAATTTTTTTATCAATGAGGTCAGTTTGTATTTGTATTACGAGTGGTATGATAACGCACTGATTCATAATTTTCAAGAATTTCTCATGAATTAAGCTATATACACATATTTATAAAAAAGCTAAGCTATGGTCCGACTATACTTCGATCCTTAGAGGTCCGATGAGTTTTGGTTGAGAAGTATCAGGTTTCAGCATTAGAAATAAAGAAAGAAAATATTTATTTAGACAACTGTAAGTATTTGTGAAATTTGAAATTAAAATCCTTCAGTATTCAATTGTAAATTTCAAGGGCATGTAAACATTATATTAAGCATTATACAACATTAAGATGTAAGAAAGAGAAGGAATGAATGAGAATTGCCTATGTTAGAAAGAGTGAAAGTATTATGAACTATTGAATGGAACGTAACGTCAGTGTGAGAGAGATGACTAGATGCGACATAATAACTACGAGTATGAAAGAGTAAGCGGATTTAGAATCAGTATGAAAGGGATAGGAGACATAAATGTGATAGGAGTAAGGGGGACAGAAAATAAAAGGCAATTAAAAGGAACGTCATCGTTTTATTCACACCTTACACATCACTGGACTGAACAGCATAATACAAAAAAGAACACAGTGAACGGCTAGTAAAGTTGCTTTAAAAAAGCAACGAACTGTCTTCAATGACAAACTACTGAACCGATTATGATGAAATTTCTATGGGACCTATCTGAAAGTATATTCTTTGAACCAATCTCAACGAATTTGATGGATTATAAATGCTTATGAAGCATGAAGTTTCTTCGAGACACCAAAGAGATTGCTGAAAAATCTAACCTAAACATCGATTATCGAGCTATTCGATTTACATACATCGCGTAGAGTACTTGTTAACATACATATGCTATCTCAGATAAACTATTTAGACTATTTTAATTTCCGTCAGATCACAGTTTTAATATCCTTCAAGAACTAAAATAAATAAGCAAACGCTCCCAAGCTGATAACAGATAAAATCGCTGATCCGCATTCCCTTATCAAAGGCCAGGGCTAGCCCCTTCAAACGGGCAGCGTTATCGCGACCTTCGCCATGGCCGACCCATGGAAATAGATAGCCGGCAGGGCTACTTCATTCGTTGGTCTAAGGACTACAAAATAAAACCACATGTGACATTCCTCCCTGTCCTGCACTTTGGTTTGGATATACAACACTTTCATATGTACAATTGAAAGTTTTATATTATTACTCCTATAGGTAATAAAGACTCCATATCTGTTCTTTTCTGGTCTCCACCAAACGCATACAATCTTTCATTGTTATAATCCTTCGAACAGTTGCTCGGTTGAAGAAAGTATTCTATAACAGTATCATCAGAATCTCTAAAGGCTCTAAAACTATTATTGTCAAAAAGTAAAATCTATTATTACCTACTTTACTATACACTAGCTGCTGCCCGCGGTTTCACCCGCGCGGAGATAATTGATTTCATGGTTTTTATTATTTTGCGCATATCTCTAATTCTTTTTCTAAAATAAAAGTAGCCTAAGCTACTCCTTGTAACATCGGCTATCTGCCAGTGAAAGTCCCGTCAAAATCGGTCCAGCCATTTCGGAGATTACCCGGAACAAACAGACAGACAGACAATAATTTTAAAAATGGTTGTTTTGTTATATGTACCGAATATACTCTCATATGCATAATATAATATCAAAATAACAGCTTTTTACATTTAGTAAAAAGCTGTTATTTTGATATTACAAACAGACACTTCAATTTTATTTATTTGTAATTTAATTTAATTTCATTTAATTTTATGTTCAGTAGGTACATCTTCCTCCTTGACAAATGTATTAAGATTCTTATTATCCCTCGGGTTCCAGGAATCATTTTCATGAGGCCGACAGCCCTGGCTGCCTACGATCGCTACAGCTGATTTGTTTGAAAGCTATCGGCTTTCTTTAGACGCCCCAGACGCGGTGTTTTGATTGTGTGCAATTTGGCAATGTGCGAGGTGATACGGCGTCCGTCGACGGCACGTGTAGAGGATCTGCCGCGCAAGTACGGATCTTTTCGGTCGTTAATATTCGATAAAATTGACAGTTAAAATCGATAAAACCCACTTTATCGATTTTAACTGTTAATTTTATAGAATAAAACCCACTTTATCGATTTTAACTGTCAATTTTATCGAATGTTATCGAATTTTATCGACCCGAATAGATCCGTACTTGCGCCGCTGGGGCCTTACTCTGAAAATCAAACTTCAAAGCTTTAGCTCCAGTATCGCAGTTACTCTACCGTGAAAGTGTAGAGAACAAAATGTCAAGTTACGAACATCTAATATAACGTCGGATCTATAACATTATCATTATCAGCCTCTTACGCTCCCACTGCTGGGGTACCGGCCTTCTCTCAGAGAGAGGTACGAGCCATAATCCACCACGCCATTTAACTTTTATGGGCCCATGTGAATAAATAACTTCGATTTTGAACTGAAGTCATCAGAAAGTCGCACAAGTCCCAGCTCAGCCATACTCACTGTTGTTTCACAATCTCTATCTCTTCAGTCGGTCCCTCATTACTGAGGATCGTGGTCACTGGATCCCTTTAAACGAACAATCTGTCTCCATTGATTCTGGTACAGAGTTGCCCTCACCACTTGGTAAAATCGGCTAGAGGTGGCTTCCTTCACTTGGTCAGACCATCGTGGTGCGACCGGCGTCGCGCTCTTTTCCCATCGGTATTGCCAATAATGACCAATTTCTCGAGGTTGTCGTCTCCCATTCGCATTATGTGGCTGAAATTGCAGTGGTTGTTCCACAATACGACTAATCAATAATTAACCAGGCGCCTACACCAGAGCTAGCTAAACAGTCGATCACTATCCAGCCAAAGAAAACGCATAAATCTATTCGCAATCTACCACAGCCGTTAATGTCAGCCGTTATTGACGGGAAAACACTAAATCTTATATTTTCATTTCATTACCGTTGAACAATGTCAGTATTGTTCACTATACGTACTATTACCTATTCTGTGACTACACACGGTTATTGGGATGCTGCATGAAACACAAAATACATAATTTATGTCGTTATATCGTTTTAAGACGAACAAATTAACACAATAAAAATTATATTTGCAAAAAATATATTATTTCCACAAAGACACTGCATCTGAAAGTTTCCCAAATTCAACAATTTTTTTATTAAGTATCCATTAGTAATTTAAATAATATCATTATATTCTTTACATTTAAATGAATAAAAAAATGTATGTCAACGCAGTTTTTCACGGCCAAGTCAACAAAATGCATGTTTTTAGAGCTTTTACAGCTTTACATCTTTACGGCCCGCGTTGAACAAGTGACGTCAGAGGTTCTGTCAAATTTGTTTGGGACGTTTTAGCGCTCAGTAGATACGCCCAACTTTGACTCTCATTTTGATTCGATTTCCAGTTTCTTCGATATAGATATTTGATTCTAATGAGAAAACGAATTGATAGAAAAAAAAATGGAGTCAACATCCCTATTGCACGGGTCTGATGTTGTAAATTACAAATTATTCTGCTGCAAATCAAGACAAGAGTCAAGGCGGGTTCTTGTAAAGCGTAGGTAAATGAATTACAACAGCAGTGGCAATACCACCGAGAACTTTGAAAATCCTCTGAAAGTCCTGCGAGGCACTAAAATCCGCTCGATACCCTGAGACAAGAACTGAGTCGTGGGGGGCGGGAGCTAATATTGTCAAAATTTTGTCAGAGCGCCTATTTGAGGAGACGCGTAACCAAAAAGATGGTTCTTGTCTGGATTAACAGATTAGCATTGTGATCCTATGACACAATGTTGCCAGCATGCTGGGAACGCGAGCAATCGTAGCAGCAGTTTTTAGAATCACAAATATTTTATTGCAAGAATTATTGTGTAAAAAGGTGTTACAAGTATGCCCATAAAGTACTCATTTTCTTACGCCCAGTGTTTTTACTGCTTACTTTCTCATCAAACCCGAACACATTCAACAGTAATGTACGCACAATACTGCGCGATTTTGCATACATTACTGGTTTACTGAGCTCGTTGCACATTTTGCAAGTACTATGCGGGAGAAAGGATCGCATAAATCGAGTGGTATGACACTTTCAGGACACGTTTATGTGTGGAATGGTGGTCAAGGGTGGTCCTTTTATAAGTTTTATTAAAGAAAAACCGCTAAGGGTAGAAAAATAGGGGATGAAATTTCAATTCTCGCGACATTTATGTCGTAGCTTTTTTAAAGCAAGTTTTAATTGTTTGATAATTCGCTCCAGTAGACGCCAGCTAAGCTTGAGTATAGAAAAACTCTAAAACAATGTACGAAAGTTTAGTAATGAGCTCATACGTATTGATAGGCGCAATTATTTTTAAATACGTTTTATTGGCGCGGGGAGACGCTAATGCTCGACCTTGTGCGAACAGCTGAGGAATGTTGCAGTTCTGTTTCCTGGAAACAAATGTTCCATTAGCGGAAGCTTAGGGGATATTGGATAGGGGCAGATTAGACGCTAATGCTTGATTGGTTGTTACGGTGCAAATCAGGGGAAAACCGCGATCACTAACGCTTCTAGGAACTGCGGCGCAAGTACGAAAATCCAAACGATAAATTTGTCGAATCGAAAAAACTGATAAATTGATCGTATGTTGCGAGTACCGAAGTCTGATCGTAAAGTATTGTAATAGCTTTATATTCTCTTTGGATTAGACCTAGCTATTCGATAACTTTTGTCAATTGTATAAAGCTCGATAAATTATATAAAAAAATCGATAAAACCCAATTTATCGATTTGAACTGTCAATTTTATCGGTCGATAACATCCGTACTTGCGCTGCTGTAGGCAAAAAAATTGTTACACAACCACTGCGTGGTCAATGCAGAAGCCGCGGTAAATATACGCGGTGGTGCGCAACGTTTCGGAAATGAGAAATCCAGTAAGCCGTCCTGCGGCGCGATCAGTCTGAAATAGATTTTGATGAACTATTATTCATTTGTTGCAAGCACTTTCGGTGACTTCATTCCCAGGAACAGCACTCATAATCATAACTGCCCTTGTTCCAAGATCTACATATCACCCGTCACGCCAAAATATATTTTATTATGGGCGGACAAGGCCGTTTCCGTCACGGTTGGGCTTGACGGAAATAATCTGAGTGCTCCATGAATGTTTACTGCTGATTCATCACACACCTGGAACGTGCTGGAATGTATGGGTGACTTCGCAACGTGGCCTGGATGAACTTTTTTCCTCTTTTTAAACTATTTCAAAAAAGGAGGTTATATATTCGACACGTATCTAATATTATTTGAATTACAATATATTCACATATGATATTGTATTAGGGCTTCCAAACAAATATACAACATTTTATAGGTGTATACTGTATGTATGTATGTTTGTCCATGCATTTCCCCGAAACTATTAATCGGATTGTGATCGTTTTTTGTTTTATTTTTTATCAAAATCGTTTTAGTAGAAAATGACGTCGATTTTTTGATGGTCGATATTGAAAGTGTGTGTATGAATCTATTCATAGACTTATGTATTACACCCAACTTTTCTACCAAAAAATAGGTTGGCCACATAATCCTTCGTATCCAATGGGGAGGCACAGGCAAAGCTAATCTCAGATGGCGCCACCATCGCTGGTGCTTGTCATTGATGTTTGTTTTCCAATAAATTTTTAAGCAATGCTTTGCTCCACAATTTGTTTTTTTTTTCGTTAGAAAGGAATCGTGTGTACCTTTAATTTTACTCTTAATTGCATTTTAAAGAGTACTATACTTTATTGCATAGAGGATTTTTTGTTTAGTTACTAAAATTTTATAATGAAGTTTCATAGTGAAACAACACCAGCGATATGCGCCACCTAGCGGGATAAGTAAGCAGTGTGGCTCCCCGTTAATTTTAGCCTAATTAGGGCCCAATCAAACACGATGTCCACCCAACTAAGAATTTAGCGACAAGCAAGCCGCGGAAGCGTCACTTGATTTGTCTCCACTTTAAATAATCTACAAGCCTCGTAACAAGTAGCAACAACCATTTAGTGCATTAAAAGGCTTGCAGCGGATGCTATTGACCCCTCGTTGTCAATGGTGCACCAAGGCGCATACCAATTAAAGGAATTAAGCATGCGATGGGAAACTCTTAATCATATCTTTGGTACCTACGTGGATGATGGTTGACGTAGGATGATTGTTTATCTTTAAAACGGCCTTTAGCATCGCACCTTTGACTTACCAGTTTTTGTTTGGCTATCAGTGGTCTTTGATCTAGAATAATTTATCTGTTAATGAGAAGTGTTTTTTTTATTTAAAGTTGAAGTTATGACGTGATGCTGTATCAGCTGTCAGTGTGTCAGCTGTGTGTATTATATTTTTTTTTACACGAATTAGTATGGTTAACGCCGAATTTTACGGTTAAAGGTATAATGTTAACAAATCTTGTTTCCACTATTCGAGTTTGACTACTCGCTGCAAATCGATTTCAGACTAGCTGCTGCCCCGCGGTCTCACCCGCGCGGAGATTTTGGATTACATGGTTTTTATTTTTTTGCGCGGAACCCTAATTATTTTTCTAAAATTAAAGTAGCCTATGTTACTCCTTGTAACATCAGCTATCTGCCAGTGAAAGTTCCGTCAAAATCGGACCAGCCTTTTCGGAGATTACCCGGAACAAACAAACAGACAGACAGACAAAAATTTAAAAAATGGTTGTTTTGTTATAGGTACCGTATATACTTTCATATGCATTTAGTAAAAAGCTGTTCTTTTGATATTACAAACAGACACTTCCATTTTATTTATCTGTATGGATTGAGCCAGGTATTATAAGCCGGAAGAAAGTCATTATCTCTAGAATTTCGGGCCTAACATAAAGCTTACATGGTTTTTAGAGTCTTGTCTAGATAACCTGAAGACGCAGGCTTGAATCCATTTAGCAGTGGAATTTTTGAGATATATAATATACTAGCTTCTGCCCACGATCCCACAGGATCCGTGCATTTTTTCCAGGATAAAAAGTCGCCTGTATTACTCTCCGGTCCATAAACTATATCTATGCCAAAAATCACGTCGATCCGACGCTCCGTTGCTGCATGAAAGAAGGACAAACCAACAAACGTACAAACACACTTTCGCATTTATTATAAATAGTGGATATAATATTCACGTCAACATCTCGATAGTGTAGATTATATTAAAATACGTATATTAACTTTACAACACTGTTTCTGACACGGACACGGTTTCTGCGACATCATCAATAAATCAAACTCATTGGCCACCGCCACCAATGATGTTGGCATAATCACCAAAGAAGTTATATCTATTTGCAAAAAGCTGAATATTGACCCTAAGGAAATGAGAGGCGTCGGTATTCAGATAACTAAGCTTGAATTAATAAATAGCAAACAAATAACAGGAGCTATGAGCAAATTTTTATGTCCTAAATCAGTGAAAGTTGAGACTAAAAATGAATCATCATTGGTAAAAAAGGAACCATTACAGGTACAAAAAAATGAGTCTGAAAAGCAGTTTCTTTACAACACAGATAGGCTTGGTGGATGATTTTCCGAAAAAAAAAAACAATAAGTTGCTTTCACACAAATATTTTTTTGCTACAGGATTCAAACCTTCAGAGTTCAATCACTCAACCTCGCTTCAAACCTAATTTCAACTGCGTTGCAATTTTTTTTTAGTACTGATCATTTTGTTATATATCTCGTCTTGTTACCCAATAGCATACCAGTTTGCCTGATGGTAAGCATAACGTAAGTCCATAACACATTCCTATACAATACGCTATACGAAGTACAATCCTACTTAATATTATAAATGCGAAAGTGTGTTTGTTGGTTTGTCCTTCTTTCACGCAGTAACGGAGCATCGGATCGACGTGATTTTTAAACTAATGTTAACGTGAACGTAGGCTACTTTTTATCCCGTAAAAATGCACGGTTCCTGTGGGAACGCGGGTGCAAACCGCGGGCAGAAGCTAGTATACCAATAGTTCTTAGTACGTACAATCGTAAAATGTTGTCATGAATACTTCAGCTCTTCCTCAGCTTTCAAGAAAGCTAGATTTAACTAAATTCGTTGACGTATGTAGACAAAACATCAAAGACCACTTCTTTCATCCATGTGTTCATGTTTCAACACCGGTCCTGTATGAAATGCATAATAATACAAAAAACTCAGACATATCTGCTACTCCCACGAGCTGGCTTCCGCTTGTGAAGTACTGAAGATAACTCTCAAAATAGTAATTTACTACCGGATGTATATTCGTAACTCTTAAGCCAAACTGTAGCGGGTGTTTTAAATGTAAAATTTAAACTAAATACTTATGACTCAAAACTCTATCCGACATTTCACGCTACTTTTTTATGCTATTTGGTAACGAGACGAGCTGGTCGTTTGCCTGATGGTAAGAATTACACCGGCTCGTAACAACTGCAGTGCCACTCAGAACTTTGAACCACAAAGGCCTGCACGGTACTGCAGTGCGCTCGTTACCCTGAGACATTAGGTATTAAGTCTCATAAGCCCAGTAATTTCACTGGCTACTCTGCTCATCAAACCGGAACACAGTAATGCTTGCACATTACTGCTTGGCGGCAGACTTCACGAGCAAAGAGGTGGTAACAACCCAGACGGACACTCGCAGAAGAGTTAGTCCTATCAGTAACAAAATTTATCCCTTATGTCTATCAACAGATTAATTTATGTGCGTAGACTCCCATTTGCACTGTTGTCAACGCTTACTCCTCATTCTTTTTCCCCCGCTATGCAAGATTTATTTACCCGTTTCCTTTTCTCGCAGTCCCTAAAACATTCTTCTCACGCCACGCTTATAATGCTGCCACAACTTGGTAGGCTTTCCTAAAGCCTACTTCATAAATATTTATATGTTGGCCAGTCACACATAATGTAGAAGGCATTATCGCTTTTAGCTACACATGGCGGCTCCGTAGCTAAGTGGGTGTAGGTGTCCCGGGTTCGATTCCCGGCCGGGGCAGATTTTGTGTAAGCATAAAGTTTGTTCTCGGATCTTGGATGTTTGTGATGTGTACCTGTGTGTGTCCATGCCAGCTGCAACACAGGGAATCCTAGTGCGGGGGTATGAGTGTAAGCGTTTATTATTTGTATTATTTAAAACTGACCATCACTCTAGGAAGTCTAGGGACAGATTTACCAATTTGTCCTACTGTCTAACGGATTAGATATTCCAAATTTTCATTCTGAATTCCTTCCGAATTCTTTCGAGGGTTAACGTTCGCTTGATGCCGTCGCGAAAATAATATAGTATCAATTTAAAGTGCTTAAGAATAAATTATTCATTCCAAGCTCTAATATTTGGGAGATTTCAGTAAATAGACTATGGTTTATTTTCGCATAACCCAGACATAAGCTTCGCGCATACCTGCGCAACTGAGGCGCCTGCGAAGTGAGACGGTTTTATTTCTCTCTTACGCTGACGCATGGATTTGTAAATCAATAAGATGTGGAAGTTTTCTTTACCACAATGCGTTGTGATTTGGGATCAAATACTAAATAATTAAAATACGCATTTGGCTTTATAATCTGCCAGTACACAGCGTGGCTTTTTTGCAAGTGTTACTGCAACCATTTCGCTTTGGAATCGTTTGAGACGTACAAAAACCATTTTTTCAGTATAAACACTAAAGAGAGCCTGTCTATCATGTATATACTGAATTTTAGGAATGAAATCAAATCTCACTTGTACCTTTTTTGTTCAAGCAAAATTTTTGATGATAATTATAATTTGATAATTGACATAAAATGGCCATTCCATTTGAATCTTAACGTTAGTCTTATTATAAAAATTTTAGAGACGAACGGTGAAATCATCTCTTGGCTACTTTTTAAATCTGTGCAAGTGGCACTGAGCACAGTCGAACCAGCGGCGCAAGTACGGAAATCGGTTCGATAAATTTGTCGTATCGATACAATTGATAAATTTATCGAATCTTGCGAGTACTGAAGTCTGATCGTAGTATTGTAGTAGCTCTATATTCACTTTGGATTCGACCTAGCTGTTCGATAACTTTTGTCGATTGTATCGTGGCTCGATAAATTATATAAAAAGTCGATAAAACCCACTTTATCTATTTGAACTGTCAATTTTATCGAATGTTATCGATCGAAAAGATCCGTACTTGCGCTGTAGCTGCTTCGGCGTCAGTTATCGACCGCATTATTAGCAACCGCGCAGGTTTGACAGGAGCTTTACACAAATGCGTTTGTCGATATTTGGCGTTACTCCAAACATGTGCTGGCTCCATCTATGTCGTGCCCATGGTTGTTATGATCTGCTTTACTTCGACTTATCTTAATTGCGTTGGAACGGGCAGGGGATTATAAGAAATTTATGCTGGCTATATTCTCAGTATTGATAACTCGAAAAACGCTGGTATTGTATCCAGCATCAATAGGTTGGATACTGCAACGGTACTCTAGATGCTGCATGTTTTCTCTAGAATCTCGCGTAAAGTTATATGCAGACCGTAGACGCTTATGCAAACGTTGAAATAACAACGCTTTTGCATCAAGCGTCGATTACGAGATACTCGAAATCCGCGCTTTACGCAAAAGCGTTGTTATTCTGACAAGCAAACGCACGTTTGCATAAGCGTCTACGGTCTGCATTAGGCCAGGCTTTTAGCCAGAGGCTCTCAGCCTCTCATCCCACCACGCACTACTTATTGTGGTATATAACTTGCACAAATCACCCGAAGGAAAACTAAAAAAATAATAATAACACTTCATGTATGTAATTATTTAGATATCGTTTCTAAAACAGAAAATTGAGACAAATAATACATTATTATCATCCTGGTAAAGGAAACGGTATAAATATGGTAATATAAAGGTGACCTAACTATTGTCTATGAGGAAGGAAATATAGGTGCTATTGTTAAGCATATTTTATACAACTGCTCATAAATAAATCTATGATTTCAGATCTGTAGGTACCTCATTAGTAACAGCTGAGGTTTGTGTTGTTTTTGTGGGTCGCGATAGTAAGTTGATCTTATCAATAGACTAAAAATAATGTGGACGGCGCGCTATGGATACCACTTGTGAAGTCATCAAAGTAAACCAGGTACACAGTCACGTCAAAGTATCGTGATATTGTTGTCACCTTGGCTAATATATGTAGTAAAGCTAATATAATATTTATGTACAATCAGAAACGAAGAATAATTGATAGCTAGGTACACGTTTTCGAGTAATTTTTGTAGCACTTTCTAATTTCAGTCTAGGTGTAAGTTTTACTTAAGTAGTAAGTACCTACATAAAGAGTTACAAAGATCTAGGAAGGTCGTAAATTTAAATAAAGTTAGCTTGAGCTACTTTTATAGAGTCAGCCGGCTAGGAATGAGAATTGATAATTATAGCACATATTGTTTTTAACTGTTTTTGGCAGTTTCTTTGAAGTTGGAGCAATAAAATAATATAAATAAAAAGCTATCAGATCTTGCTCTAATGTAGAAAATAAAGTCAGTGTTTCTTGTCTTCAAAATTTGTATTAGGAAGCGGTTTAGTTTACTTTAGAAGCTTCACTTGCGGACTTCATAGCACTACGCTGCGCCCTGGCGCCGTCTATGTAATATTTGTAGTCTATTATGTCCAAGACATAATTGAAATTAATCCCCGCTTTGGTCTACGGTTACTAGTGCGGTTACCTGCAGCGGATTATCACTTGTATAACTAATACATATACATGCCTATAGTACCTATAATTTTTAGGAAGTCTATATAAATCTAAAAATAACCGTAATAATTTAAATGAGGGTTTAGGTGTTTCTTTGTTAGTTTTACTTGTTACACATTCACTCCGTAGAGAACTAGGGACTCCGCGCTTCAGTGTATAGGGTAGGTACTTTTTGGTTAGAAGAAATGCAGTTTTCGTATATAATGAGAACATTGTGAGTGAAGCCGCGAGGCGCATCTAGTTATTTTCTTCTATTGAAATACCAATGACAATTTCGTACTAACATACTTCCTCTGTAAAAACAAACAAAAGTCGATGTCTGTAGACAATTAAACATGAAGTATACATACCAAATCAATCCATTCAAACAAAACGACAACAATCATGCGTATAGACGCTATTATAGTACACGCCAAAGTTAAGAACACCTCGAAAAGGGTTGTTTGCCTTTGCGATCAAGCAGTTATTGCTCGAAAATAACGCGTCGGCGCGCGTTTTATAGAAATCAGACGCGAGAATACCTGAATGAGAATGCGAGGCGAGGGTGTAAAAGTTATATCCTTCTTAGCCTCCTTCAAATTCAAATTCTTTTATTCACATGGGCCCCAGGCACTCATGAAAGTTAAATTATTCTAGGTTCGTAGTCCTAGAGCTTACAATCGTGCTCTGTGATACTCTGACTAGGAACAGAGGCGTATTTAAACGCCATACTTTAGTTTGGCGCTTATTTTAGTTAGGTAACTTCATCTCTCACCCATAATTATAAGCACAAACCAAAGACCAAGTCCAAAATTGAGTTGCACAATTTGTCCCATACATTCTAGTTAACATACAAACTCCAGTGAAGTTAAATAAATGCTTCTAAAATACGAAACCACAAAAGTAATTGTGTAGTTCCGAAATAAAGAAACTGATTCAAACTAATTTAACAAAGTGAAATTGCTTTAAAAAATCGACGAACCGACTTCAATGACTAACTGCTGCACCAATTTTGATGAAGTTTCTATGGGACCAATCTGAAAGTATATCCTTTCAAATAAAAAAAGAATTTTCCAAATCAGTTTATAAATCACGGAGAGATCTCCGTACCTCAGATGAGGTAACAAACATAAAAAAAATACTCACCGAATTGAGAACCATCTCCTTTTTTGGAAGTCTGTTAAAAATTAGAGTGCAGCTTAAGTAATAAGGTCTTCCAGTTAATAACATATTTAGTAAGTTACAAGGAAAGTGCTAAAAGGTCAGGCTTCATTAGCTGAAATCAGTACAATAACATATTTCAGGCCGCACCTTCCAAGGTTGCCATTTCTTGCAGCGATGCAAAGCTAATGGGTTGGGCGCGCTCCACAATCCATTAGACACTATACGTCAATGACTGGACAGCACAGTCGTGTCAAGCATTTCATGGTTGCCCTCCTTCTGTCATAAAACTAGTTCCAAGTTGTCCACAAATCAGTCTCATTTGCGTCAGAATCAAGTAGTCAGTAAAAAGACTGGGCTTATGAAACTTAAATAACTAATATCTCAGGGTTACGAGCGCACTGCATTACCGCACAGGCCTTGGTTTTTCAAAGTTCTAGGTGGCACTGCAATTGTTATGGGCCGGTTATATGCTCACCAACTGTTCGTCTCATTATCAAATAGTATAAAAAAGGATGCCTTGACCAAGAAAGATTTTGGAGGTGTTTTTTTTAGCTTACACTCATACCCCCGCACTAGGATTCCCTGTGTCGCAGGTGGCATGGACACAAACACAGACACACATCACAAACATCCAAGACCCGAGAACAAACTTTATGCTTACACAAAATCTGCCCCGGTCGGGAATCGAACCCGGGACCCCTCGCTTTGCAGGCAGGGTTACTACCAACTTAGCTACGGAGCCGTCAATTGGACTGAAAGTGCCGACCGAAGGGCACTGAAAAACAATCTCGCTCTAAACTGATACATGGGTAGATCCGCGTAGATTACAGAGACGAATTCTCGCCGAAGAGTAAACCCATAACCAGTAGGCAGTCAGTAGTCAGTAGTTGAACTTTAGAGGTGAAGAGTGTGAAATTCTTTCTTTCTCCACCTACACATACAAATAGTAAAGCTAAGCAAACGCGCAGGCACGTTACATAATTCAATTAGACATTCGCGGCGCTAAAGGCCGTTCAAGGATGCTTGCTCTTTACGTCGCGGAATGTCTTCAAGATAGGGTTTCCACAGAGCTACGTTTTTTTATTATTATAAAAAATGGATTAGACTTCAAACAAAGCGCAAGTTTTAAAACGATGATAGTTTAGTGGTACAGTCGCCCGACGATCTGTAGATCAATGGTTGAAATGGTTGAGTATTCTCGTGCTCTCCTGGCTGGCTAGCGAGTGATGAAAATGTATCGACAAATACTTCTTCCGTTCCCGCGGGCGCTCTCAAGAGCCTACTTTTCTAACTTTAGCTTATTTAACACTTTCAACCACATCGTCACTAAGGTCAAGAGATATTGGTCAAACGCAAAATTATCGAGAGTTTAAAAAGCCACTACGCTAATGGTTCCCTCTATTAGTGTACTAGAATTTAGGCAACCCATCGCAAATTTGCTGAATCCGGTTTACGTGATATGTTATTGCACTATCTATCCTGGCTGCGAATAACACAGATAGTTTCAATGAACGGATGTGGACTCTATAACACAGAATGCCGAAGCACTTTACGACGTATGTTGATATTATTGTTTTCGCGATATCAAAAGCTTTACGCAGACGCCAAGAAAACTCTGGAAGGGTTGGTTTTTAGCTCATCGTCTAACTTTACAACAGTATAAGGACATAAAAATCTTTGTCTTCCACTGTCAGGCAATCAGGCCAATAATTAGTGTCAACAGGGAACAAATCGGTTCAGTATTTGACACGGACTTGGATTTGGATAGTGGGAGGACTAACTCTTCTGCGAGTGTCCGTCTGGGTTGTTACCACCGCTTTGCCCGTGAAGTCTGCCGCCAAGCAGTAGTGTGCAAGCATTACTGTGTTCCGGTTTGATGAGCAGAGTAGCCAGTGAAATTACTGGGCTTATGAGAACTTAATACCTAATGTCTCAGGGTAACGAGCGCATTGCAGTGCCGCGCATGCCTTTGTGTTTCAAAGTTCTGGGTGGCACTGCAATTGTTATGGGCCGGCGTTATGCTTACCATCAGGCAAACGACCAGCATACCTAGTTACCAAATAACATTAAAAAAAATGAAGAAACTGAGCAGTGCAGTAAAGTCATAGTTATCATCAATAAATCGAACTAAATGCCTTGGCCTACTATCCATTTGAAGAACGCAGCAATTTAAAGTGAATAGGCTGGGAAAATGCACGTTGTATAGTAATTAGACTGTATAGTCACGTCAAAGGTCGATCTCAAGGATGTTCTGGACACCATGGAATGCCTTTAGGATATACCCCTATACTCTAAACGAGCGGTTTTATGTTATGCATGAAATATTAGCGAGCTTGAGTAAGATTGTGATATTAGAAGAATTTTCGCTGTATAGATGTTTGATAAACATGCCCGTTGATGTATTAAAGTTGACGATAAATTCACTTTGTACTGTTTTGTATACACTTCTAATAATTGAGTGCTAAGAAAATTGCATTACTGAATATTATCGGAACTAATTCTTCATTAAATAGATGGATACCGCCCTACGTAGTACCCGGACAAAGGACTTGTACCAAATTTGTATGGGGCTTGGTACTGTATTCCGTATATATAGAATAGTATTCTGTATGTATAGAAAAAATGAACTAGCCTCAAATTTTCATAATAGCCCTGCTGGTCATTCTCGTTTTGAATGTATTGTTGCACTGCGCAGAGATCTCAGACATAAATCTTAAACAACAAGGGCTCGACGTTCAATTAGCAGATCAGTGCGTTGCCAAAGGTCGTCTCAAGGATGCCTCTGGAAATTCTGTCACTACCATCATATGAGTCGATTGAAATAGCTATTTGAACCGAGACGAGGCGTAAACCGATTGAAACATATGTCAGATTGACATGCGATACTAAAAGATGAACAGATGTTTACGAGATGAAGATAACTGGACTGCGACTAGATGTTACTATTTAGACGATATGTGAAGATTAAAGGAATATTTGAAAATTGCTTTATAAAAGTGACGAACCGACTTCAGTGACAAACTACTGAACCGGTTTTGATGAAATTTCTATGGGACCAATCTGAAAGTATATCCTTTCATATAAAAAAAGGATTTTACAAATCGGTTTATAAATGACAGAGATTTGAGGTAACAAACATTAAGACAATATTGTATACCCACCGAATTGATAACCTTCTCCTTTTTTGGAAGTCGGTTAAAAAGGGCCGTTACGCGGCCGGCACGGCCAAATAATTTGTCTTATTTGACGTGTTTGCCAAACACATTCAAACCGTTGAAAAACAAAGAACGCGTCAAACAGTGTGCACTATAAATTTATTTGACAAACACGTCAAATATGAACAATTATATTATTTGAACGGTTTAATTATTCGTGAGCGAATATTTGTCAATACATCAAAAACTATTAAATTTATGCACAAATTTTATACGTCTTGTACCTAATTTATGAATACGGAGTAGTTATCTATATATACCGATTATGGAATGTTTTAGACGTTGTTTTGAAGTGAAAGCCAATTCTGACGCATTAAGTATACTCGTACTCATATCGATACTAGCTTCGGCCCGCGGTTTTCACCCACGTTCCCACAGGAACCGTGCATTTTCCGAGATAAAAAGCAGCCTTTGTTTGTTTTTTTGCTATAGGCACCATATATACTCTCATATGCATTTAGTAAATAGCTGTTATTCTGGCATTACAAACTGTATTGTATATATGTAGATATAGATGGAGCAAGGTAATAAATGCGCTAAACTTATAACGAAAACTATTTAGTAATTATTAATAAACTGGAATATAAAAACTATACCACTTAATACAAACAAAATGTCTGTACCTACAACCTTATTATATTTTGAACTTTAAATTGTAATAAACAATAAAACTGAATTATTACGTATTTGACCTAAAGAAATTTACTCTATTTATGGCAACACACAGACTAGACACATCTGACCGAGTTTTGACGGGAATGCGAAAATGTGCTGTTGTTGATTTTGTTTTATTTACTAAAACCTATGTTTCTTCGAGTGTTAATGTGTAATAATGGTGGATTATTAACCATTAACTGTTCGTAAACATGCATGAGTAAAAGGCAAATAGTACAAAGGCGAAAAACGTGTATTTTCGTATTCTATCCAAAACTCCATAGAAGCTTCAGTAAAGTATCCACCGCTTTACTGAAGCGTCACTTCGACTCAAAAATTGTTTCTAATATTGCGACTTAAGGACTAGGTATGTATCCAGGTCAAGAAATAAATTATAAAAAAATATAAAACACATCTGACCTTTACCAACCCTAAGTTAGCAACCCTTTCCATTTGACTAATGAAATTTACTTAGTAAAGAAATAAGTTCTATTTGCAGTCTGTACCACTTCCGCTGACTGTATAGATACGTAGTAACGTTACGGTCATTTTATTTACAAAAAGACTTATTGTCTTCGAGCATTTATATTTTTTCCAGAGTTTTTATAAAAATTTGGTTATGATATTTTGTTGATTTAGTTGCATTCCAAAAGTGAGTCGATGGAACGACACCATCTGTATTTTTCAATGAAAATATTTAAGTAAAATTCAAATTAGAACATTTATCAATAACATTTAGAGTCAATAAAGTCTTGTTTAGTATCTTCAAATACCGGCTTATTTTTTGCGAAGCGTCGGAAGCTATCAATGTTCGTTATCAAGATTTACCGACTTGAAAATAGGGGTACTATCACTAAAATTAGTTCCTGAACAGCCAGTATTTATGTACCGTGAGCAATTTGTTTGCTCACCACGACAAGCAAAGTTCTACGCAATATACATAAATCAAATCAAAACGGTACAAACTAACACCTAACCTACGTCTAGATCCAGACTGCTGAATTTTATATCCAGCCAGATTGAAGACTGCAAATGTTCAATATAACTCGGGTAATAGCAGTAATAAGAATAACAATAGTTTTAAGGTACAGTAGGTGAATATAAAAACGGATTATCAAAGAGTATAGGTTAATTTTAACGAACTTTTTAACGATCAAAGAAATCGGGTCAAAGATCTCGGTTTATTTCTCTTCGCGCTGCCGCCTTCACGAAAACAGCTGGTTTATCTTAATTTTAGTTCATTGACTGTTAAAATTCTGCATTCATACAATGGAGATGAAACGGAGCTATTTTTTTTATGCTCAAAGCACCAATAATAAATGAAGATACATACTATGACAGGTCTGGTTCCACAAACAGCAAAACAGATTTTTGTAAAGTTCGTCTACAAGTTACATTTTAGACAGTAGTACATGCGATAGTGTTACACGCCTGTTATGATTAATAATGCCATATGTAGACCGTAGACGCTTATGCAACCGTGCGTTGGCTTGTCAAGATAACAACGCTTTTGCATCGAGCGTCGATTACGAGATACTCGAAATCCGCGCTTGATGCAAAAGCGTTGTTATTCTGACAAGCAAACGCACGTTTGCATAAGCGTCTACGGTCTGCATTACACACACTATCCGCACCAAGCGTTTTCTTCGACCTTTACTATGGATGGAATTCTTTGTCGGTGTCTGTATTTCCTGAAAACTAAGATCTGGTCTTCAAGATATGAAAGCACCGGTATCTTCTGGTCAAGCGTGACATACCATCAAGGACATCGTTGCTTTAATCTGTTATGTGATGACATTACGAACAAACGAAATCCTATTTTCATTAAAAAAACTGAAATATAGTAACAACTAAGTCAAACACAAAAATAGCGCTTCGAGTTTCATAATAAAACCTCTAGTAACAAAACATAGACATGCCCAATTTTAGGAGCTTCAAAGCACAACACTATCCTAAACTAATTCAATTAAACAGATCAAATTTAATCGATTATGTACGGGCCCGCGCCGTATCGATAAACATTAATCGATCGAAATTGCGTGTTTTTAATTCGATCGGAATGGGCGCGATGATGGCAACACTAAATGTTTTTGTGGGCTCTAAAATCGGCGCTCGTTCTTGGGTGGCTCGTTACGAGTTTAATGGTTTAGCTAATGAGCTGGCATTTCTCTACGTTTGGGGAGAAAATGGTTATTGCAATTTTTTTTTTTTTAGTTTCTAAACTAAAGTGTCAGTAAGCTGCGACATTCTTAGAGATGGACTACTGTTAGCCACCGTCTTGTTGATAACTTTCCCTTCCGGTATCTTCTATGGCAAAATTCTCCTTCACGGGGGAGGCGGCTGTTCAGCAGTAGAGGTTTACAGGGTGATAATAATGAAACTGATGATGAGATTGTGGTTGAACACGATTGTGGTTTGATTGTGGTTGGTAGGATTCGATACCCATCTGCCTATGGGTCATGTCCATTTGGCTTCACCAAAAAACCTGGGCGTCCTCCGCTCACTGAGCAGGTGAAGCAAAGAATTTGCAATGGGTCGGGCTTACTGGCGTAATTAGGAGAAGATTTCCAGCAGTGGGCAAATAAGATGTGACCATGACAACAGGAAATATCTTCTGGATTTCAATTACTTAATGAAGTAATTGAAATCCAGATGGTAATGACCAGAATAAATTCTGAAATTAAACTTGGACACCGTCCTTTTTGGTACTGAAATCAGTGATCATAATCATTGCTTATCATGAGGTGAATACGAACACGAGCGAATCATGAATAAATAAACTGGACTACAGTACTTTTCCGTAGTCCAGTTATTTTATTCGACCTACTGGAAACGAAAATTTAATATTATTAAAATATAGCAATTAGAATGTTTTTTTACTAAAATTATGATGACATTAGGTACATTTAGCATATTACATGAATCTCAGAAATTACTATTTTATATTAAAGTAAACTAAAGCCAATTTATCGTTTGCACTATGAAGCAGTCTAATAAATATTAATGAGATGACATACATAATGTTGTAATAGCTACAATATTACCCTCTATTCTTAGATCCGTTTCCATCCAAAGGCCTCAGCAATAGTTAGTTTTATTTTCTTTGGAGTTCCTTTAAACCAAATACAAACCTGAGTAAAATAAACTGGCCGGACTGGCATAGCTGCGGAAGTCGTCAATTATATCTTAATCTTTTAAGTATCATCACTCATCAGTCATATTGTCTTTGAAAAGTCTTTTCAACATGGTACCTTCAGTATTAATAGTAACGTAAAGCTATTTTATAAGGTGCTAACAGAAGCAAGCTACCAAGATTTTCCTTTTTTGTGTACATATTTTTAAAGCCTAAATATGTATATATCTAACAAAAAATATTTGGAATAACGTCGGTCTTGACAAAAAAAAGTAGCGAAACCGAAACGAATGTTCATGGTACCTAATCAATCAGTTTTAAAAGTTGAAAGATTCACAACACTCCATCAAATACCAGCTAAATAAGCTCAAGATTGTATACCATAACTCTACGCATACTTTTTTATAATACAATCTTAAGAGGGTGTATACGTTTTCCGCGCCGTTTGGCTAAAAACCGTACTTTTCGGATTTGAAAATATCCATAACTATTTGTCTTACAAAGACGTTAATTACCAATAAATTTAGGACATTTTGTTGTTGATATAGTTACGGGAGAAAATTTTATAATTGGCAAAGCGTTTGTGAAATCTGACGAGATAACTGAACGGAGATTCTCTTAATTTCACTTTCAGTGTCAATTTCCAAGCTAAAAATATCTCAAATTACAGACAAACCTAATAAACAAAAAAATATAGCCAATTGCAAAGATCCTCAGGAAAATAGTTACGGAAAAACATTTGCCGATTTTGATTATTTACATACGAAAATAAAATCCAAACCAAGTGAAAAGATTAGGAAAATATAGCCAAATAAAATCATTATTTTAACCGGTACATGCTACTTAATTTAATATAAAAATACCTTTCTGTAATAGAAGAGGATCTTTTCTAAAATATAAAATTTAAAATTTTAATTAATTTAGCTTTATTATTTTTCTATAAATATTTGAAAACTACTATAAAACATGGTATAAAAGTCTGCGCGCAAATCAATTCAAATCAGTCTGCCGCGAGGCCTTCCAGCGAGTGGTCATGTCGCTCGGCGCTCCGCCTGACGTTAGCCGTGCTTACGAGAATATGGCATGTTTACTGAGTGACCAAAAACCTTAGCACTTTGCTAAGTATAAAATTGTACTATTATTTTTGACTACTGATTTGTTTTTGTTGTCATTCAGAGGTGACAATAAATTATGTTTCAGAAGTAATCCTACTAATTAGGTATTTCATATTATAAATGCGAATGTTTGTCTGTTTGTTTGTTGGTTTCTTCATCGTCTTTATTCTTTGACGCAGCAACGGAGCAACGGATCGACGTGATTTTGGCATAGATATAGTTATGGACGGACGGATAAAATTTTTTTCAAATAGTGTTTTAGTTATAGGTACCGTATATACTTTCATATGCATTTAGTAAAAAGCTGTTATTTTGATATTAGATCTACCATGCCTGCGGCGCAAGTACGGATCTTTTTGATCGATAAAATTGACAGTTCAAATCGATAAAGTGGGTTTTATCGACTTGTTATAAAATTTATCGAACAAAAGCGGTGCAAGTACGGATCGTTTCGGTCTATAAAATTCGATAAAATTGACAGTTCAAATCGATAAAGTGGGTTTTATCGAGCCTCGAAACAATCGACAAAAGTTATCGAAAAGCTAGGTCGAATCCAAAGAGAATATAGAGCTACTACAATACTTTACGATCAGACTTCGGTACTCGCAACATTCGATAAATTTATCGAGTTTACGGTTCGACAAATTTATCGATTTTTATCGTATATTTACGACCGAAAAGATCCGTACTTGCGCCGCTGCGGCGAGGGTTGATAAATTTGTCGAACCGTAAACTCGATAAATTTATCGAATGTTGCGAGTACCGAAGTCTGATCGTAAAGTATTGTAGTAGCTCTATATTCTCTTTGGATTCGACCTAGCTTTTCGATAACTTTTGTCGATTGTTTCGAGGCTCGATAAAACCCACTTTATCGATTTGAACTGTCAATTTTATCGAATATTATCGACCGAAAAGATCCGTACTTGCGCCGCTGCGGCGAGAGTACGGAACTCGGTTCGATAAATTTGTCGAACCGAAAAAAACGACAAATTTATCGAATCTTGCGAGTACCGAAGTCTGATCGTAAAAGTATTGTAGTAACTCTATATTCTCTTTGGATTCGACCTAGCTTTTCGATAACTTTTGTCGATTGTTTCGAGGCTCGATAAAACCCAGTTTTTCGATTTGAACTGCCAATTTTATCGAATATTATCCACCGAAAAGATCCGTACTTGCGCCGCTGCGGCGAGAGTACGGAAGTTGGTTCGATAAATTTGTCGAACCGAAAAACTCGATAAATTTATCGAATGTTGCGAGTACCGAAGTCTGATCGTAAAGTATTGTAGTAGCTCTATATTCTCTTTGGATTCGACCTAGCTTTTCGATAACTTTTGTCGATTGTTTTTAAGCTCGATAAAACCCACTTTAACGATATGAACTGTCAATTTTATCGAATATTATCGACCGAAAAGATCCGTACTTGCGCCGCTGCGGCGAGAGTACCGAAGTCGGTTCGATAAATTTGTCGAACCGAAAAATTCGATAAATTTATCGAATGTTGCGAGTACCGAAGTCTGATCGTAAAGTATTGTAGTAGTAGCTCTATATTCTCTTTGGATTCGACCTAGCTTTTCGATAACTTTTGTCGGTTGTTTCGAGACTCGATAAAACCCACTTCATCGATTTGAACTGTCAATTTTATCGAATTTTATCGAATATTATCGACCGAAAAGATCCGTACTTGCGCCGCTCGATACAATCGACAAAATTTATCGAATAGCTAGGTCGAATCCAAAGATAATATAGAGCTACTACAATACTTTACGATCAGACTTCGGTACTCGCAACATTCGATAAATTTATCGAGTTTTTCGTTCCGACAAATTTATCGATTTTTATCGAATATTATCGACCGAAAAGATCCGTACTTGCGCCGCTGCGGCGAGGGTTGATAAATTTGTCGAACCGTAAACTCGATAAATTTATCGAATGTTGCGAGTACCGAAGTCTGATCGTAAAGTATTGTAGTAGCTCTATATTCTCTTTGGATTCGACCTAGCTTTTCGATAACTTTTGTCGATTGTTTCGAGGCTCGATAAAACCCACTTTATCGATTTGAACTGTCAATTTTATCGAATATTATCGACCGAAAAGATCCGTACTTGCGCCGCTCAATACAATCGACAAAATTTATCGAATAGCTAGGTCGAGTCCAAAGAGAATATAGAGCTACTACAATACTTTACGATCAGACTTCGGTACTCGCAACATTCGATAAATTTGTCGGGCTTTTCGATTCGATAAATTTATCGAACCGACTTCCGTACTTGCGCCGCAGGCGCACGCACAACGCAGTTTAGGTATAAAGCTACACAAGTACTTGTCCGGCCGAATTCAGAGGCCAAATCAAAGTGGTTATTCACGGCCAGTGAGAGAATACGCGCCAAATCTACGCACACTACGTCTGCTTCTGTGTGTGTGAAAGTATTACACAAGCATCGACTTGCTCGCGCGTGGATCAATCCTCTTAAGAGAGATCGAGTTACAGTAATAAAAGTACGTATTAATCTTTCTTCAAAACACTCACCTAATGATTGTGTCCAGCACATCTTCTCTCTCGAAGACCTTGCAGTAGAGATGCAGTATCTTCAAGCAGGCATATTTGAGCCCTGACCAGGTCAGCTCAGTGGACTTCAAAGCCTCATCCCAGGGGCAGTTCTCGTGGCGAGACAGGCACAACATGCCGTCGATGGCGATCTCCGTTGGAGGCATTTAACCAGGTTTGTGGCACTTTTGTTCTAATCTTTGGTATAGTCTTTGGTTACGTCATCAAGTTTGCAAAGTTGGGAGCCTTTTTAGCTTTGCGTTATGTAGTGGTTCATGAAGGAAGACGCATTGTTCTAAAAGATTTTGACTATGAATAAAACCTTATTTAAAGTACTTTCACGTGCTAACAACTGATATCTTGAGAGATATAGTAGTTAGCTACAGAAGCAAAAAAACAGAGACTCGCCATTCTTAGAAGTTTTATACCAAGATCCTCACAATAACAAAACGACGACTGTATATTTGAAAAATAATCAATCTTTTTCGGCTTCTTAGCAGCGTGTCAGGGTCTTACACAGTCACCTGCCTAGATCAAATGTAAACATTACATAATCAGATGATATCATTCTTCAAAAGTGTAATTTATCACATCGAATAAAAGTGTTGTCATGTTACCAGCTTGCAAACAATAGGAAGGAATTGAACTGGTTGGGTATGAATATTCCAATGAATATTTTCCAAGGATATTATTTATAATTTTGATATATTTTATTGTTAGTTCGTTGGTGAAAATGAAGTTTTGAATAAGCAATAAATCAGGCTAATTGTTTTCGTTCATCACTTGCCAGCCTTACTAACGATTGGACTTAAAACAAAGATCGAAGTATATATCATAAATTAAAATTTGGACTTGTGGTTAAAAAAAGATATCTTTTATCCGTCGTATTGATTGAACCTCTTGAAGACCCGAATAAAATGAGCTAGTAGGTACAAGAGATCTGTGGCTAGTACCAAAGTACGAGTACATATTATATGAAAGTTGTGTTTGTAAACCAGGTACCTATACGTACTAGAGGTATATAACTAACATAGTCAAGGTGTTCTAATATATTACTAGAGTCTAGAACCGTGAATCTATTTTTAGTTGCAGCAACTAAAAGGAAGTCGTGATCTCAATAGACAGTAAGGTCACACTGTCATAATATATGATTCGTCACATCAGGGTGCTTAATGCTTATGTCTCAAAGTCAAGGTGTTCTCCTTTTATAATTAATAAAGAAAATCTTGGGAGTCGTGTTTGATATACCAGGCCATTAAGTCTTAACATAACATCAGACGGGATAGGACGATGTCTCCATCGACAGCAATCGACAACACTGCCAAACAAACCCAAAAGGATTTGTCGACGGTGGTGTACAAGTAAAAGCGAAAGAAGTGCATGACGTAAATCATGAGCGTTGATCGATGCGAAATAAGATACCTCTAAAGCCTTGATAGTCTTTTGTTCAGAAGCCCGAGGATGTGCTTTTAGGAAGACGACACTGAAAATGTAAAGCATGCAGGAGGAGAGATCATGGAAAGATAGAATTACAAACGGAATGCATGGAAGCGATCCAAATTCATCTTCTTAACAGGTGCCCGAACAACTATGCCAGCGGCAAAGTCCATTAATAGGGATCGGCTAAAAAGACAAGCAGGATTGTGCAATATCTATCGCCAAATTCCCAAGTGACACGTTAAAGCATGCCCATTGCACTTGTCACCAAAGACTATAAAATCTGTGCTTGTCACCAAATGTCAAAGAATTATAGGCAGTTCAAGAATTTAAGTGGCGTTCCCTAACTGTGTAAGGCTGCAAAACAACGAATAGGTTTAATTACTAAATAATCAAATTATATCTAACTATATTTAAAATAAAGGCAGATAACGTTTTTATACGTATACAAAGAAAGAAAAAGGCCAGAGTTCGAAGGTCGGACACATGCCTGGATTTGGCATCGCGCACAAAAACTACACTAGTCAAGTGCATAATTTACTTACTCATATTATTAACAAGCTCCTGCCTCAAATGGAAAAGTGGGTAAAAAACGAGGGAATTTCAGTAGCTAATTAAATTTAATAGCAGGTCTATAAATAGTAAATTGCAGATACTTTGCTTATGTTCGATTTGCTATTTATATACAAGGCCAAAAGGAATGGAAAAGTGGTTTCTAAGGTAAAAACAGCGGGTTTGGTTTTTAACTATTCTGTGGTACTTGTGATAATTGGACTTCTATTACGGTAGAGGCGAAACGTTATGAAACAAAAGAACAAATAATAGAGAGGGGAGCCTTTTTGGACTTAAGTTAGTGTCTATTTTGGCCCCGAGCAAATGTCGTAGTTTTAGTGTTTATACGGATCATCACATTTTTTTTAAATACTAGTACTAGATTGTAAGCATAACGCCCGGTCATAACGATTGCCGCGCCATTCAGAACGTTGCAGGCACTCGTTACCCTTAGACATTAATCGTAGTAGTTAGTAGATACAACTAAGACTCGTTAGTCCAGTAATTTCATCATCAACTTGGATCATCTAACCGGAACACAGTACCTAAAGGTAATGCTAGCACAATACTAAATAGTAGCCGACTACACGAGTCGAGCAGGGCGGTGATACCAATCCAGACGGACACTTGCAGTAAAGTTAGTCCTACCATAATCAGGTCCGTCGCTCTAACCTAACCTAACCTTTGGGACGAGATGCTTGTGAGAACTACAACGGTCTCTCCGACCTCGTTGGAAGTGCCCAATTTAAACAAATCGCCTGGCCATTGTCTCTGAACACCGTCTCACGCTTATCAGTGTGTTTACCTCGTACCTAATTCGTGTTTATAGGACGTGGGGCTTCTTAGAACGTTGGACAAAGACTATAGATAAGTCTAGTTTCTACAATATATGACTGCGGAGGTAAAGTCGACGACCTGGTATCTTTAATTAAATTGGTTGGGTTAGTCAAAATAATTACCGTAATGGTAAAGAAGAGAGCTATTTAGAGAATAAAGCTGCCAAAGAAATATTAGTCTGCATAGGGATGCTAAGAAAGGAGTTCGAGACTACCAAGATAAGAAGAGACAATAACACTTTTTTGGTCGAAGACGAAGGCTTTTTTATTTCTTTAGCTGGACTAAGCCTCTTCAGTTATTCACTCACTATTTCGTTCTGTCTAGGGCCTTCCTCCAAATACCAGTTTCATATTCATACTCCATTCCACACATTATTTATCAGCACATTATACTTTATGATGCTGCCTAAAGAAAATTCAATCCAGTTTTCCCTCTCGAAATTTTTTTCCTAATTATGTATGTAGCTGTTTAGAGTCGATTAAAAGAATGGGCTGGTTTTCTTTTAACATTTCGAGACAAGTTAATAAATGGTGAATGTCAGTTACCTACTCCAGAGCAAAACACGTACACGAAGAATACTGACTCACTCACTGTAGACACAGAATATATAAGCATAGAGTACCTAACACATAATATATTCACTAATATAGGTAATCTATGGTACGATCAGAGTAACTGTATTAACTTTAATCTAACTGGAAATACCGAATACGGCCTTTAAATAGGTAGGTACTTGTTTATGTGGGAAAATGACACACATTTACCGTTGGCCAATCTCTAGTTGGTATATCTTGAAGTTGCATTTGGTATGATAAGAGTGTAATTAAATCTATACAAATAAATGAAACTGAAGTGTCTGTTTGTAATATCAAAATAACAGCCTTTTATTAAATGCATATGAAAGTATATATGTAAAGTATATAATTATACTCTTGCATCAAGCGCAGATTACGGGATACTCGTATTCCGCGCTGGATGCAAAAGCGTTGTTATTTTGACAAGCAAACGCACGTTTTCATAAGCGTCTACGGTCTGCAATAGAGCGTATAGACCAAAAGGCTGATGAGGGATAGAGTTTTTTTTTCGTACTAATAGATAACGAGATGATCTCGCTTGCCTGATGGTAAGCATAATTCCAGCTCGTAACAACTGCAGTAGGTACCTATCACCCAGAACTTTGAAACACAAAGGACTACATTTTTTTTTTATGTTATTTGGTAACGAGACGAGCTGGTCGTTTGCCTGATGGTAAGCATAACGCCGGCTCATAACAATTGCAGTGCCACCCAGAAATTTGAAACACAAAGGCCTGCGCGGCACTGCAGTGCGCTCGTTACCCTGAGACATTAGATATTAATTAGGTATTAAGTTTCATAAGCCCAGTAATTTCACTGGATACTCTGCTCATCAAACCGGAACACAGTAATGCTTGCACACTACTGCTTGGCGGCAGACTTCACGAGCATTGAGCTCTATACCCTAAGACATAGGTAATTTAAGACAGGCAGACGCAGATACACAATCACCTGTACCTACATACATACATATACAACTCACACAAACATGACACACACATACATGACACTTACATACGCTATACATACATACCCACACACACAGAGGAGCGTGTGCGTTTTGCGCATCCTCATACCCTACATACGTACATCGAAGAATATAATCGATGGTAATAAATGATTAAATTGTAATAAATGACGTATGACATAAAACTTTAGTATCTAGCTATTAAATAGGAGAAGCCGCTGACTCCTGAAACACAGTGTATACTAGTTCGGGAGGCTATGGATTCAGCATAACTATGTAAATACTTTTATGTCAATATAAATGATTTGTATATGTATTTGCAGAAGAATGAGTCAAATCAATGGTGATAGAATTAGTATAATTTCGCTAACTAAACTTCGGTCTAAATCAGCTGCCAGTACATTATCTACATACTTAGTAGTTATAGTAGGATCTAAACTACCGAAGTCTTCTTCAGTTGGAGATAAGATAGGTATTGCAATATTTGCAATGTTATACAAATAAACACCTAGGCGCCTACTTTTGACTGGAAACCAGTATAATCAAACAAAACTAAGAAGCAAGAGATCTTTAGCATTCAAAATATGAAAAATATTTCCGCGAAAACTGCACTGTAGATAGGGCAAACACGAGATAAGTGGCAAGATAAATATTTAGCTACCTACATACATACATTCAATGACACTGATGGTATTTCACAGAGCGATCATAAGCACTACCAAATGCAGTGTAAATTATGTTTTTAATAAGCAGTCCATTTCTTTTGTTGCAGTCACTGTGAAAACTTTTTCATATTTTGAATTTTGAACTAGGTATAACGTTCCATGTTTAAATTTTGACTCGCGTGGTCTACGCCGACTCCCGTAATAGTACTACTGTTATGTATTCTGTGGTAGTAGACCACAGATAAGTTGTACATACTTATTATTCTGTGACTATACTAAGCGCAGTCGAAGGGTCTACAAATGTAGGTACGGAACGTAGATCTACACTCGGGTTTTTCATTCAGCTAGCGTCAGGTTTATAGCGGTGTTATCACAAACTATAATCGTTGACCTATTGATGTTGTGTGTGTTACGCTTTGAATCGTCCAAAAACCGCCTAGTACGGCACAAAGTTCCTGCGTCCTTCTCCTGAGTCCGGCTCTATGAGAACGGTAGATGTTTGGGTCTATCAATGTGCATTGTGCAATGAAATCCGAGTTTTCACAGTATGTTTGCTGTATCAAAATCATTATTTTTACGAGTACAAGTATAGTAAGTAAAAGACGATCGTTACTATGTGCCGTTGATTTTTTTCTTCTTTCTTTATGGCCATGACACAGTTAGTGTATTATAAAACACCATCGGCCACTGGAAACATAGATGAGTGACATGAACGAACATGTGGATGGTTCGTGTTTTTACCACAGTGAAAATAACTAAGTACCTATTGAGTTTTTATTAGCAGCGAACCAGTAAAAGTGTCATTATGGTTATCTTGCTTTTCTTGTATTTTGCTTGCATTTTTGGAAAAGTAATAAATGATGAATAGTATTATCTTGTACCTAGGTATATCACAGAACATATAATAATACTACGCCTATATGATTGCTCAAAGACAAAAATAAAACTATGCAATATTTGTCTATGCCATAGACTCTACGGTGTGGTCATGCTAATGCGCCGATCTGTAAGTAAATGGTTCAGTGAAGGAGAATAATGCCTTGATGCAAAAATAGCTTGATGGTCCATTTTCTAACGTTTGCCTGGCTAGCTACCAACCTCAACCAGCTGCACATGAAATATTGAAGGTCTAGCGTGTTTACCACCTTCGACGGCTTCGAGCACAGCTTCACTGATGATCAGGTGAGTTGAGATGAGGTACTGATCAAACTACCTAGAGTACCTACTACTACGTAGGTATAGTTTGATTACATTTCCTTTAGAAACTAAAATTTAAATCCCACTATAAGTGTCTAGGTCCTAGGTACCTACTAAAAATAAATACCTACTAAAAGTATTGGGTAGGCAAATTAGTTGTAGCATGTTGAAAAAAATTTTTGACTGCCTATTTTCTACACTTCATAATAAAATAGTTGTTTCTAATTTTTATTTATTATTTATAAATAATTTTAAAATGGAGTGACGAGTTCTTTTTGCGTTAGTAAAACGATAATAAATGTAAATCATATTTTAGTTTGTCCAATTATTGGATATTTTACCCAATATTTCTAAGGTTACGTCATGGACTTCAAGATAAATGGAGTAATATTTCATATGTGTATGTACCTACGTCATCGTAAAATCTATTTAGTAAATTCCTATACCTACATCGCTTTTTTAATGTTACTGACTTCAGAAAATGAGATCTCTGTTTCCTCCTGAAGAATACCTAGGTAGGTATTTATCGTTTTTTGAATATTTTAAACTACTATACTTACTTACTAGGTGGTTACTGAATAACAATTTCCTTAAAGAAATTTGTTAAATAAAACTAGAATGCAGAAATTATCGTATTATGATTCCTAAACCGTTTTTCTTTAGCGCGACGATAAAAAGTTAAAATAACTCATTAGAATGATCAAAGGCTAAAATAGTGATCACCAAAATACGAAAAAAACTAGACAAACATTTAATTTGGCACGGAATTTTATTGGCCGCAATGATTCGATTTATTTTTATTTCTTTAACTGTCAGACGGAATACGGAAGGCGTAAAGTTTTCGAACGTATCTCTCAATCAACAGTAATTCAAGATGGCGACGAAAGAATGTTCAAAGAGATTGCCATTTTTCCGTAAATTATCCGTAAATAAATATTAATAATATTTTTTTTTATATCCCCGAAAGGGCAGCGTTTGAACGGTATCTTTATGATCATAAGTGATAACGTGATCTATATCCTACTTCCTACTAATATTATAAATGCGAAAGTGTGTTTGTTGATTTGTTGGTTTGTCTTCTTTCGCGCAGTAACGGAGCAACAGATCGACGTGATTTTTGGCATAGATATAGTTTATGGAATGGAGAGTATATATAGTAACACTTTTTATCCCGGAAAATGCACCGTTCATGTGGGAACGCGGGTGAAAACCTCGGGCAGAAACTAATATTTTTATAAACACGCATAACCTAGAAGTTGATATGGACAGATTTTTTTATTTGAAGGTTGTAGCTAGCCAGGCAAGTAGTAGAAAGTGCATCATGTTATGGTTGCATCATAGTATTTTCCTTCAGACTGCTTCAATCTCATTGTATTGCAGGAACTGCCATCACGCGGTCTACTATAAATTTCAGAACAAATAAACAGTTTTTGACTGTTTGCGCACGTTACAGTCACGAAATAGTTCAGACAAAATGCCTAAATAAAAAGATCTACGTTATGTATGTACCTTTCATACATTTTATTATTTTGACGGGCGCATGGCATCTGAAGGTATTTATATTCCTAGCCCACCTTGAAGTCACGGCACTTTGATTTATCATTTCAATTTATGCTTGCGCGTGATATCTTCCTTATTATTTTATGATATGTTGCATTTGTAATTTTTTTTTGCTATTACTATTTTTATACGTTTAAACGTCACTTTTAGTGAACGTAGGAGTTCATAAGGAAAGTAAAAAGTTTCCTTTTCTTACGGAATACCAAATACCTACAACAATACCATTTTATTATGAATAGCACATAAATAGAGGCACCACTTCATTAATTTTACAACCGAAAAAGTGTCAGTAAAATGACAAGTATTATGATTATGTCGCTTCGGATAAATAAAATGTTTTTTATGTCGCCATGAAACCAGGGAGGGGCAAGCCTTGACCGGGGATGATCCTGGTTTACGGAGACAACCGTGAATTATTTCATTAGTAGTAATGCAATATGGAACATGCTTTTACCAAGTTACCTAGCTGTGGTCGTTAAATTTAACATGGGTTTGTACTTTGTTCAGTAATAAGGTAGCATGATAATTATTATGAAATAGATTCATAAATAATTAGGGTTTAAATATTTTGTATTACTTACATTAAAACTCAATAAAAAGCAGCGTGCTTACCATAATATGAGTTATAATACAATGAAAAGCACAAATGATATTGATGAAAATCATAGGTATCTGTCACTGTCACTGTTAAGAGAAAGAAATTAAAGGTAAGGAAGGCTATTTGATGTTCTATCGTACCACACAACATTGGCGAAATTGTGGTGGCACCTCCACAGAAGCCACTCAATAAGAAGAGTTGAAGTTGAAGGTAAGGCTAAGGTTACAATTGTGCCTACAACACACGGAAGATGAGTGAATCCGGGGATTTGCTTGCTGCCTCGGCATCAGCACTAGCAATCCCATCCATCCACGCATTGGTATCATAACAATTAACGGTAGGTAGTATATGTTACTTATCAATCGTTATAGGTAGTTTACTTATTACGTTAGGTATTTTGACAATTACGTATGATGAGGTATTATAAACTTGAACAATCTAAGCATTAGGCATGAAACTCCACAGTGAATATTATGGTACAGAATAGTGAATACAAAACTTCAACCGCCGGACGTATAATTTATCTATCAAAACTTGCAACTGCGAGATAAGACAAACAAAATGTTTGAAAAAATAACGGAAGTCCTTGATACGAATTCAGCAATATAAAATATTACACTAAACATAATTTTTATGTTGAAAGTCATCGGTAGTTCTGCAAGTTTGATCGCTTTTATATCGATCAATCTATCAAAATTTTAATTGCTTTTGTGCTAAAACTGTGTACGAATTTACAATATGCCACTTTGTATGACAGACAGGTTCCGTCATTCTATTAAGCGTGTAATGTGGAGAAATTGTGGCGAACATACCACAGAAGCCAGGAAATAAAGAAAGAAGAAGAAGTGTGTAATGATAAAAACTATCTGTCGAACTTTGACATGTTCACAGTGGCAGAGGTGTACATGTCTAAGGATATCAGAGAAGCCTTAACATATATCATAACATAATTCAAATAGGTTTTAATGGGTTTGTTGTCTGAATAACCAACTTCAGGTATATATCAGTAGTCAGTACCTACGGAAAAGTTTTTACATGAAAGTAAACTCATCTTTCTATTTGATAACATGTTGGCATGAGCGATGATAGCCAAAACAGACTAAGACGGCGGATGATGCACAGATTTGATTGACGTTCAACAGACCACAGTTGTTGATTTGCGTTGTAGTCATGAATGAAATCAACCAAATAATTGCACTGTTCCATTAGAAGTTTCAAATATGACAAATAGTCTTGGAAGTAACAATCCCAGAAAACAAACTATTCGAAAAACTGCTTCACCTACCTAATTCTAAAACAGTTTTATTTTGAAACCGTTACATAGACTGAAAGTTGAAACGTAGAGGTATTATGATAATTAGCTAACAGTAAATCTATATGCTGGTTTAAAAATGGTTACAGATTCCATTGTGTTGTCAGCCAATTTAAGTAGGTGATGTTCCATCCAAGCATAATCGTAAAACATTTTTTAAGAGAATAAAGACCACGTAATCCGTCATGCAGCAACGGAGCATCATTTGCTTCGTTGCAGATAGTTGACAAGTTGTTACAACTTTACAAGTAGTTTACAAGTCTACTTTTTATCCCGGAAAATGAACGGTTCCTATAGGAATTTTCACGTTGGCAGCTGGTCATTAAAAAGGCCAAATATTTTAGTAGCTATGATTTAACATGGATATCTTCAAATATTCAACTAGGCTTATAGTACAAGTTTTATAAATACGACTTACATTACGTACAATATATTGTGTGTTTTAATAAAAGCAGCATTCTGGATTAAGTATAATATTTTATAATATTAATCTTAAAGATTTATAATATCCGGTTCCAAATTTTTTTCTCGAAGAATTTGAATAGTACTATAGTTTATAAAACATGTTAAAATACAGAAGCAAATCACCGTTAATATTGTTGTTAACAATGAATGAGCGGTTCTATGTGATGTTCATACAATTTGGAAATGTAAATATTTTTAGCAGACGCTACGTGTTTCGTAAACAATTTCATCATTGATTTGTAGAGAGGTAGGTATAAAATTTTACTATAACTGAACAAAATTATCGCGGAACGGCTGTTGTTTCATTCTTTACCCACAGCCAGCATTGAGATTTGAGATGTTGTTTTGACGTGCAAACCTGATTCGGAATATTTACAATTTCACTGTAATATGTAGTAAGGTCTAAAATATCTAGATTCATTTCCAGAGAGTAGCCCATTCTTGTTTATTTAGTGTTAGCTTCGATTCGAATTTCGACCATACCTTTACTTTATATTAGGCAAGACAAAAGAAAGTACATAGGCTATCCTAGCTAGATATATAGATTATCCTCTACAAAAAAATTTCAGGGTGTGGTGGTGAAACATTTTTTTTTAATAGTGGTCGTAGAAGCTTGGGTTGAAGCGGGTGCCGTGCTCGAACTAGATGTCCATCAAGCTCCAATCACAACCACGATAGTCGATACGATATGCGCCAAGCGGGGATCGTGGTTTTTCCCGTGGTTTTCTCGTGGTTCGCATAAAATACCATAACATCTAAGGACCGATGCTACATATAATCATTTTAGACGATTATCTTTAGACACTATCTAGCTAAACAGGCGCCGCATACAAGATGATTTTTTGTGGTAACACGGTATTTGTTTAACAAATAAAACGGTTCGCAGAACAATTTGCTTTGACGGCAATTAACAAGAGAAACTAAACCGAGAGCTATGTTTACTTTTAAGATGAATGTAAGGACTGAACCATAGTAGTTATGACTGAACTAGTAGGTTCTAGTTAGGTAGGTACTTCATTTATTATTATTAGAGCATGGTGCCTGTAAACGTATGTACTAGCGGCGTATTTTATGGATATTTCAATAGCAGCATAACAAAGGGCCATAGCTGCCAATTATTATTACCCTTTTCCTTTAGTAGGTAAAGTGTTCATAGTTGTTAGTAACTTAAGTAGGAGTAGTAACTAACGGATAAGTAACTAATATTTGCATTTAGATTACATAAATTATTAATAATTTTAATTATAGTTTTGATAATAGCGTAATAAAGCATTTTATTTCACTTAAGTAGGTCATTATAATGTCACGGCGCGCGGCGTCGAGTGCTAATTTATACGTAGGTACAATCTTTTTTATAAAAAGCGACGTAAGGAAAACCACACTTAGTAGGAAGTAGATCCAAATTACTTAGAAGCGTAAAGCAATAGCAAACTTCTTCCTTGTGACATATTTCGTTTTCATACAAATGTTTACCGATTCCACCTAAAACAATGACAATAACGTTTACGCATTCCAGAAATCTTAAACAGTCATACAAGTACGTTCGTTTCTTTTACCAAACAAGTAGTTGAGTCAGAGTCGAGAAACCATGACTCAATTCCCTGCATTTGAGTAAGTACCCACGAGCAAGAATTTTACAGAAAGCGGTTCGAGATTGAAATTTAATGAAGCAAAAACTACACATCAACAAATATGATCGTCACTTAGCATTGCTTTACACGCCAATGACTTTGCTAGTAGCTAAGTAAATTAATTACACGACCCCTGAGTAATTTATCTCAAATTAGTCGTAGGATTATGATTCTACATAAACTTACAAAAAAAAAACTAAGAAAAGTTAAAAGATCGGAAAGATTTAGTAGGCACTTCTAAGTAACGGGCTCTCTGAATGAATATCGTTAATTACATAGGCAATTTCAATTGAAGCAATCCAAATTAATCCATTCTGTTTTTGAACGTACAACGTACGTTTTTTTACGCTACCTATACAAAAATATCTATACAATATCAACAGACAATCACAGAACAGAGATTATTGAACGAAATTCATTGTTTTAAACGTGTTAATTTAATTTTGTTTGTTTGTTGACACGACATGTATCATACCTACTACCTAATTATTGTCCTAATCTTATAAATACCTAGGTAAAACCAAAAATCTTTTGCATTTACGTAACTACAGTTACCTACATTTTTATTCATTTTGCCCCTGTAATGTTTGGCTTTAAAGTTTGTAACGAACCCTAATCCTGTATAAAAACTCACAAGTACCTTTTAAAACTGCAATACAACTTATTTCTGGTTTGTCAGCAAGTGCATATCAGTTGTTATCGGTCATTTCGCAGTCATTTCCTTCATAAACCACTACAATAGACGTAAAAGAAACGATCACAACACATGTAAACACTAAAAATCTTAACACTGGCAAGAATATCCGTATCGTCTGAATTTCGAAAAAGAAATGGTTTGTTTTCTTTTTTGTTTGGCGATGTTTGACAGTTCACGTCGCGTTCAGAAGCGCGGAAATTGGCGAAGAGCGCGCGCGAACGACACTAGCGCCGGCGAATCGCGTGCGTTCCGAATGACAAATGAGCGTCAACGGGTTGCCCGACGACGTTTGTTTGGTGTTCTGTTTACCTCCGTTCCGCTCGCTCAAGTTCAAGGGATTAGGGTTTTGGAGCGCGCGTGTTCGCCCAGCGATGCGTGGTCCTTCTTATGCTACTTTTTGTGTGTGATACGAGTCTAGTTTACTTGGTGATTGATTTATCTTCAATACACTTTAATAGGTACAGGTGACAGTACTTATGATGTCATTGCTTAGTTTTGTAGTGATAACGTAAAGAGGTAGGGGACTGATCGATAAAGAATAGTAAGACTGGGTAGCACTGAGACAAGTAAAGATAAACTGTACCTATACCGATAAAGCGAAGCGATTGTCCGACTGTGGGATAGTTATCTACTTAATAAAATATTTAAGTAGGTAGGTATAGGTGCATTGTTACCTGTAGGTACCTGTGCATTGTTATCTTTTATGTAAAAGTAAAGCGTCGGTTGTCATGGAAAGTCAAACATCCCTAATCCGACATCTATATTATTCTTAAAGAAAAGATTCCTCATGATCATGTTACTGGTGAGGCAAGGAAACTAAGTATAGCCGATTGATTGAAATCAAGACCACAGATTAGATATAATTTACTGCCTAATAAGCCTAGGAATATATTAACCAACCTTTGAAAAGAGGTTATAGAAGTCAATTTTCTATTTATTATAATTTCTAGTTTTCTATTTATTATTATTTTCTAGTTATTATAAAGCATTGTCTACCACTGGCTGAGTTTTCGTTTAGATTTACTAATTAATAAACGAATTTACCGATCAAATTAGACCATAACATGTTCTGTGCCGTAACTATCTTATCAAGTCGGTAGGCTTTATCGCGTTATTAGTTTGAAATTAATTATGTTTATCTCAGGTTTGCCAGATAATTTAAAAACACACAGGTACCTGCGAGTATGTAGTAGGTATTAAATGTGATAGGTACTTATCTACACAATTTGCCATAGAGAGGTACATTAAAAAAACCAACCTTACACTTACAGAAAACTGTATATAAATCGGTCAAACCGTTCTGGAGATAAATAGAAACATTCGTCAAACAACCTCTCACCTTAAACGCATATACCATCTCCTGTTCGTCGGGGGTAAAAAATATGCGGGTTGACCTACAACGAACCTCCTCTGTTTTTGTCTGTACAACAAACTTGTCGCTAAATAATTCATCTTTTTATTTTAGCGCCATCTATGAGAAGCCCACGACACCAAGTTGCCGAATCAATAACATCGCATACAAAGGAAATTTAAATAATTCGCTTCAGCTACTCCCCAGTAGGTGTCAGTTTAAAAATTGAAATAATACGATACATCGAAATACATAAACTATTTAAAAAATATTAACACGCGTATACATACGCTTAAAATATTATACTGTTTACACATACGATTTCTTAACAAGGTATTTTTAATTTACAGTTAAGTGATAGAGTACCGAAACTTGTACAATCAGTTGGACCTTTCGGCGATGGAAAAACATATTATCATGGTAGGCATTTTCTAAGGTTTGTCTGGCTAGCTAAATTATTTACTAAGCACCTATCAATACGTGTTCCGGTTATCGAGCAGCACTTGAAAGTCATAAAAGTGGCCGGCCATCCGTTTTACCAGATCGTCACATAACGCGTAGGTATACAGGGTGAGTTTGAATTGGTATGTTATCCCGGAAGAGATTAAGACCATGTTGTGAGAACCTCCCATGGAAATTAGCCATTCAAAATTTCCATACAAAAAAGGGAAGTTCGTGGAGTTTTCTGGAATTGTTTCTTAGTCTCTTCTAATCAACATCATAACATAGTTCATTTGAATCCGCTGATCATGAATTCAAGTGATCTAGAGCTGCCGGAAGAATTTTGACGTATACTTTAAATTCCTTTTGTATAATGAAAAATTTCGAAATTCGAAAGCTCGTAAAACAAATGTTGGTGACCTCCAGGACAGATTGACCCCCTTTCAGGATAAAATACCTACCGATTCACATGGCCCTATTTAATAAAGCTGACAATTCGACATATATGTCAAAAAATGACATAATTGTAGAATTGTCGCGCTTAGGCTGTTTAATAAAAGTGACAAATATGTCCAAAATCGACCGGTGAAATCTTGACATATTTGTCATCTAAAAACGCGTTTAATAAAACTCGACATATGTCAAAAAACCACAGTCAAATTTAATCTGACAATAAGAAAATTGTCGGATTGTCGCGACAATCCGACATATTTGTCAATTTTCCACCATGACAATTTTGTCGCCTGTAAGTTTTATTAAACAGTAAAATTGTCGAATTGTCACTTTTTGACATATGGGCCATTCCACGGTAATCGATACCAGATGAGATAAAAATAAATGTTATGTTACAAGCACTTTAACATTAATTACTAATAGTAAATATGTTTAATTTTCACCGAATGATGTAAAAAAAAACAAAATTCTAGCATTCACTCAATCAAATTTTATTTGAAGTTTCATCTTGCCAAGGAATTTCCATGGCAGAAAAAACACATGTGTGTTGGAAACACTGATTTGCGTTTTCTATGGGTTATTCCGCGATATTTTGACTGTCAACAGAGTGCTCAAGATATCAGCTTGTGGTGGAACAATTTTTGGTGTTTCTCAGATAATTACATAATATTTTACTAATCATTTTAGCAAGGCAAGTTTGCATGTCACGCCCGTCACAAAATACATAGAAAAGTTCTCATCAAAGAGTCCAAATCACTTGCACGTTGTAATAAAGCTTACGAAAGTAAGGATATGTCGCAAAGGAATGTATGCGAATACCTTTTATAAATTTTTATGTTACTGATTGGTGATGCTGAGCAAATTACTTTGGTCACGCCCGTCACAAATCACGCCCATCAGAGTATTTTTACCTTTTTTTTTATTTATATATTATTTGGTTACAAGACGAGCTGGTCGTTTGCCTGATGGTAAGCCTAACGCCGGTCCATAACAATTGCAATGCCACTCAGAATTTTGAAACACAAAGGCCAGCGCGGCACTGCAGTGCGCTTGTTACCCTGAGACATTAGGCATTAAGTCTCATAAGCCCAGTAATTTCACTGGCTACTCTGGTCATCAAACCGGAACACAGTAATGCTTGCACATTACTGCTTGGCGGCAGACTTCACAAGCAAAGCGGTGGTAAGAACCCAGACGGACACTCGCAGAAGAGTTAGTCCTAACATTAACAAAACCAGCTAATAAACTGAGTTTTTTAAACTTTCGCTTATGAATTTAGAATTTGGGTTAATACTTATATGACTTTAGGTGATAAAATTGTTTGTTTACTTATTAAAAATTGAACTCGTCACACCCGTCACAAAATCTTGTCACGCCCGTCACAACTTATTTCAGGTCACGAAAACTGCAATATCAAATATTCACATACCACATATCACTGTAAATCTAGAAGGCATATTATTCTAAAAGGCGGACTAATTGAATTTAAAAAACAATTGTGTAATTAGCAGAAATATTGTGTCTTGTCGAAGAGGTCGATAATCTTGTTCGAGTACGCGTCACGCCCGTCACAGCGACTAAAATCGTCGTAACTAGTTTTGTGAGCCGAATAAGAAAAAAAATATTGTAAATTTAGTAAAAACCATCGATGTCTTATCTATTACAATAGTATTTAAGCAATTTCATATAATAGTTAAAGAATAAATGCACAAAATAGAAGTTGAAATGTCACGCCCGTCACCGTGGAATGACCCATATGTCGGACTTGTCGGATTGTCAGCTTTATTAAATAGGGCCCTGCTGTATAGCGGATAGCGTGGGATTACTGATAAAAAAACACTAGCCTACCTAAAAAACAGAAAAAAACATCTTTCAAGTATATTTTACAGATAAAAACCTTTGTGTATAGGACGACGATACAATCTATATCCGTCTGTTATCATGTAAAATTGATAAAGTATAATTTTGTTAGATAGGTACCTAAGTAAATATATCATCATCATTTTGTCCAATCTTATCAACAAGTATTGTTAATCATTAACGGCCGGTTTCAATAATCTACCAACAGTCAAACGTAGATAGCTATCCGAGATAATTAGTTAAGTTTGATTTAAGACCATTATACGCCCCAAGGACCTTGCTCGAATGGGCGGAGACAAGCGCACTTCACCCGCGCGGTCCGCGCATCCCTTTTCCACGACATCGTACAACCAAACGTCATAGAACACCCGGAAGCACAGAAGAACCCGCTCAATCACAGCATTTTTGCCTACAATTGGGATGTTGACTGATTTTGGAAGGGTTTAAAACGATGCGAATGGGCCTAATATAACCCTAATATATTTAAAATTACTTTTTGAATACAGCTAATACTTTAATTTTCATGTAAGTTATTATTACCTACTAATCGGATAGTAGGAAAGTACCTAGAAAACGCTAAAATATCAATCGCCTAGATAGAACGTACGTACGTAACGTAGCGTAGTACTTAGCGTACCATGGTTATTTTACATTTTAGTTATTGTAATGCAAAATTAAAATAGTATTCAGTATTCACCTAGATAGTAGGTACCTACTTACAATGCGTGCAATGGTTATTTTACATTTTAGAGGTACGTAGGTACACTATTACAAATTCTTCGATAGTATTTCAATTTTAAATATTTATTCATTGATCGTTCAATATCCAGGCTAAGAACTGTATCACCCCATCTCTTCCCGTGGGTACCGTAAGACCCAGCTATGGGAATATCCAGTGAATGGGCAGCAGTTTGCCGGCTCAACAACAATATCATAATCTGCTGCGATCACCAAGACCCTTGCCGAGCGTGGTGTATTATGGCTAAATATCCCGTTCACGGGGGAGGCTGATGTTCAGCAGCGAACATTTTCCGGCTGATGATTCACATGGGGCCCAGGAGAGCGCTGATGAAAGTTAAAGTTCTTTATACGCCCGTTCCAAGTATACAAATAAAAAGAGGAAGGTACTTAGATTACCATATTGGTTAAACTTTCCTTTGTGGACCGTCGATTTTGGGGGGAAGGGGGGAGAGGGGGGAGGGGAGGGAGGAGGGATACCCCCCTGTACCATCCCCACCCTGCGGAGCCCCATAGTTATGGAGATATCCATGGTTAAAGTTTTGAGGTTAGACTACATTTTTCCATAAATATACATCGATTTATGGGGCGGGGAGAGGAGGGAGGGGGTAGGGGGAGGAGAGCTACCCCCCCTGTACCATCCCCACCCCGCGGAGCCTCATGGTTATAAAGATACCCATGATTAAAGTTTTGAGGTTAGAATACAGTTTGACTCCGCCCTAGCTTCGGCGCTGCGTGAAAAGCAGCCCTTCCGCCCTTGCGTGCCGTAGCACGGTCACTCGTGCTCGGCTCCGCAGCTTCGGCTTTGGTCGCCTTCGGCGACCAGCCTCAGCCGCTCCACCTCGCACAGTTCCCGTGCTTCGTCACGGCGGGCGAGGGCTGCTCTTCCCTCCGCGCCTCCGCCTTTTTATATACACTCTAGGGGTAGGGCAGACAAGACCACGTGGAAAGTGGGGTGCTCTGATTCGGTTTTGAATACAGTTTGACTCCGCCCTAGCTTCGGCGCTGCGGGAAGAGCAGCCCTTCCGCCTTTTTATATACACTCTAGGGGTAGGGCAGGCAAGACCACGTGGAAAGTGGGGTGCTCTGATTCGGTTTTGGGTATTTTTCGGATATTCATGTAGTGAGAATAAAACACAACAACAAACGATGACTGACACTGACAACTAACAGAAACAGATAAAAAGACGCTACAAAACAAAATGGCGTCGCTTCACGTTCCATTCCGCAGTATAAATATAAATTCGTTATTTTTTTTTATTAAAAAAATCAATGTAATTGTGTAATAAAGCACGGTTATTGTGCACATTAATTACACACCAAATTTAATAATGGAAAATAAAATTATATCTTAGAAAATATAAGAAATAAAATTTAATGAAATACACCTCTAGCATCAACGGAACGTAAATGTCAACTTTGACGTCTACCATGACAATTTATCCATAAAAAATTTGCAAATGGCGTATTATTTTCCAATTTATATCAAAACTTTAAAAAATTATATCTCGTAAACCGTGAATCTCCGCAACTTCAAAATTTGTAAAAAAGCTTTCTATCTAAGAGTACTAACTACTATAAAAACGTGAACTTCCAAATCGACGGTCCACAAAGGAAAGTTTAGCCACCATATTCATGTGTATTGCTCTTTGTTTTGCATTTTTCATCTTCCAGTTTACCCGCGGCATTTTCACGTACCTAACACGTAACACACGAGATGCACGCAAGAAGAAATTGTAATCAACTAAAAAAAAAGTAACTCAAAATATACTATAATAAATATAGCGTCCACGCGCACACACAATATAAATAGTCCTAATAAAAAAAAGTAACTCAAAATATACTATAATAAATATAGCGTCCACGCGCACACACAATATAAATAGTCCTAATAAAAAAAAGTAACTCAAAATATACTATAATAAATATAGCGTCCACGCGCACACACAATATAAATAGTCCTAATAAAAAAAGTAACTCAAAATATACTATAATAAATATAGCGTCCACGCGCACACACAATATAAATAGTTCCTATCTGATTTCCCTCTAGACGCTAGTCTTCAAACCCACACGAATAGACAAATACTTGTGTCGATTGTCATTCACACACACAAATGCACGTAGTCGGCGGACAGCGCGAGCGGATCAACGAGTGACACAACCTCCCCGTCTGATAGCTAGCGCACGACTGCCGCGCGCGCCCGCGCAGAGCACCTCCAAGACTTGGACGTTTGGAAATAGATTTTTTGCTATTTTCTTTGAGAAAATGTTGCTTGATTTACAAAAGAAACACCCAGTTTAAAGTAAATTTTCTTCCTTATTTTTTGGTGTCAAATTAATTCCAAACGTCTAAGTAATTTAGAAGTTTTAGGGAAAATAGTTTTAAAACATCATGCTGTTAAATATTTTTTCAAGCCATAAGTAATGGTAACACAAAAAAATCAATCAGTGAAATTAAAGCCCTTGAATTGATCATTCAGGTAGTATTTTTTTCAAGTCGTTAAACCAAGCCGTGTGGGTGTTTTAGGAGGAGAAAGTAGTCGTTTTGGCGGTCCTAGCCCCTTAACTGTTACTGTCGTTTCAATAACAATTCTGTCACACCCCCACCTAAGATCAAAGATAGATAGGGCTCTTAACTTCGGTTAGGGCGTCCCTCCGAAACGTTTAATTTTTGCATTTCAAAATAACACCATCGAAGTATAAAGTTACATTATTAGATTTGAATTGTGTGCTGAATGTTGTTATATGTAATCAAATGAGTGACGATTATGTAAAAACTATTATTAGATACTTTGGTTTTTTTTTCTTCTTTCGTGACTAGACACGGTTTTTGTATTTTGCCAATTTCAAGTTTAATATTATATTAGATACTTAATGCATTAATTATATGGTTTTTTTTATCTTTAAATTTTAATTTAAAAATTAATTAATTAATTAATTAAATATATATAATAAAAAATAAAATAAAATAAATATATATATAATAAAATAATTAATTAATTAAATATATATAATAAAAAATAAAATAAAATAAATATATATATAATAAAATAATTAATTAATAAAAAAAATATTTATTATTTTTAAAATTAAAACACGTTCATTTTTTATTTCTTTCTTGCAAAAGGAAGGTTTTGCAAAAAGGAGGTTTTTTAAGTACACTAACATAAATTAGGTGTTTTTTTATTTTTAAATTTTATTTTTAATATTAATTAATTTATTAATAAAAAATATATAATAAAATAAATAAAAAATAATATAAAATAAATATATAAATAAATATATATGTATAGTATAATAAAATAATTAATTAATAAAAAAATTATTTTTTATTTTTAAAATTAAAACACGTTCATTTTTTATTTCTTTCTTGCAAAAGGAAGGTTTTGAAAAAAGGAGGTTTTTTAAGTACACTTTAACATAAATTAGGTGTTTTTTTTATTTTAAGGCGCCGCTTCATGACCCCCCTAACGCAAAAATCCTAGAACGCAAAAATGGCCTAAAGGCTTTTTTGTTCATCGAACACAGAACACAGAATCAAATACACTAGCCTCAAACATTTCGTTATCACTTTCGTCGGTAAACACATCCATTATTCATAATAATCTTAGTTAAAAACTCGTTAATCCATAGAAATTTACCGATAGGTAAATCGATAACTGCCGGTAATTTTAATTATCGACAGTTAACTGTCAAAACGATATTGAAACACTCTTTGGTCCTTTTTCTATGCAGCAACTTATCTATAGTAAGCGATAGGCCCTCAGAGAGATAGATCAATGTTATAGATAAACGTTTCTATCTATCTTTGTTTATTGAAACGGAAAAAAGTGTTCCTATACACAAATGGTAGCTATTTTAACTGACAGTAAGAGATAGATAGCTTATTGAAACCGGCCATAAATTACGTAACGTGGTATTGTGCCTTACCTACTCCTTCTGAAGTTTACTATACAAATAAACAAAATTGAAGTGTCTGTTTGTAATATCAAAATAACAGCTTTTTACCAAATGCATATACGGTACGAGTACCTATGACAAATCAACCATTTTCTTAATTTTTTTCTGTCTGTCTGTTTGTTCCGGGTAAACTCCGAAACGGATGGGCCGATCTTGACGGGACTTTCACTGGCAGCTAGCTGATGTTACAAGGAGTAACTTAGGCTACTTTAATTTTAGAAAAATAATTAGGGTACCGCGCAAAAAAATGAAACACATGAAATCCAATATCTCCACGCGGGTGAAAACGCGGGCAGCAGCTAGTATATTATAAATGCGAAAGTGTGTTTATTGGTTCGTCCTTTGATCACGCAGGCAGTAACGGAGCACGTATAGATGTTCCTTTTTGCATAAATGTAGTTTATGGATCATAAGTAACATAAGCTACTTTTGATCCCGCAATAATACACGCGTTACTTTGGGAATCTTCCGCGGGTTTCACCGTGGGCAGTCTAAAAAAGACATGCGATTATTTATACACATTTGTATGCGTTGCAAACAATCTTTATTTACCTGTCTCTTCGATAAATAATTTAAACAACCATCAATTTTCTAAGTACGAATATTTTATAGAAGCTTTTTCTGCTGGAGATATCACAGCCTAATTATTTTAACAGCGCAGTACAGTGGCGTAAATCCTACAGCGCCCGAGCTCAGTAAATATTTGGCCATTAGAGATTTATCCTTCTTGGAACGAAATTTGTGCCTTTGTATATCAGATTACAATAACTCACCGAGTGACTGACTGAACATCCCTACATAAAATTATATTAGGTAAGTACAAATTAATAACGAAAAAGGAGGTAGTGATGTTCTCTGTGCATTCGATTATTCCGAGAGCGCCTTAAAAAGCTGATGATAATGTTAGCATTATCATCAGCTGTGTCGTTGCGTATTCTCTGATAATTAGATATAGCACAACTCAGGACACGAGTCCCTAATTCATGTTGATTAGGTAGGTATCTACTTACTCATTGTTTTTCCAAGAAAAATAATATTAAATCAAAAGATAATAAAGTAGAACGCTTAGGCTACCTATAATATTTAGGTCATTACCTACTTGAATATGCGCCCAAATGAAAGACATAATATACAAGTTAAACTTGTACTTTAGATGTACCTAACCGATTCTATTTGTAAAATATTCGTTCTTGGATATGTACGAGTAAAAATAATTAATTAAATTCAGATTAATAATTAATTACAAATGTGTTGCAGATTTGAAGCATTCTGTGCAAGTCTGCTAGGTCTACTACGTATACATACCTACGCGTTGTAGACAAAAGGTGTAGACCATAGAGATATGTGTAGACGTATAGGGGCAGTGTAGACGCTTATGCAAACGTACGTTTGCTTGTCAGAATAACAACGCTTATGTCAAGCGCGCATTTCGAGGAATAGCAACGCTTTTGCGTCAAGCGCGGATTTCGTGATACTCGAAAGGCGCGCTTGACGTAAAAGCGTTGTTATTCTGACAAGCAAACGTACGTTTGCATAAGCGTCTACGGTCTGCAATAGACGCGAAGATGTTTTTATAAAACTTTAACGTCATGGACGTGCGTCAAGTTTGTGTCCTCTATAATTAGAAAAAAAAAAAGGTTTCATTACGAGAAAATCCTAATAGATTGGATAAGTTACCTACTACTGTATATTTTTTACTGTGCATACCTACAAGTATATTTATATAGAAGCATACATAAGACAGAATATTGTGTAGGTACCTAAATACTTACCTACTTCGATCATTCGGTGAAGCTATTAAGAAAATAGCAAGTTTTCTCGAGGTTCTATGAATTTCTGACTTTTGTCAGTTTGTATAATTTCTGTAAGAGCAGCCAGACTCTATATCAGTCCAGGGTTATTTAAGTCATAGACTAAACGACATGTATAGACAACGATCAGCGCTTATGGATATTGAAGCTAACGGACTAAGGTACCTACCCCGCTTACCTCACAGATATAATTACGTTAAAATAATACTCACACTATTTCCCATTATGCATATACATAGCACGATACGAAAGTATTTACAATACTAAAAGTAGTAACTGAAAGAATAAGCTATTAGTTTTTCTCATTCTCTAACCCCAATACCTACTCCATTGTATTAAATGTATGTATGCAAGAAATAAATAAATAAATAAATAAATAACTAGCTTAGGTAATTTTGCTTACAAACTGTCTATCTATAATCTATATGGTACTACTTTTTATGTAACTACTAGCTTCTGCCCACGGTTTTCACCCGCGTTCCCACAGGAACCGTGCATTTTTCCGGGATAAAAAAATAGCCTATGTTACTTTCCGGTCCATAAAATATATCTATGCCAAAAATCACGTCGATTCGTCGCTCCGTTACTGCGTGAAAGAAGGACTAACTAACAAATCAACAAACACACTTTCTCATTAATAATTTTAGTAGGATAAACTACCTATGAACTGACAGATTGTCTGCTTCGTTCAATCAATTTCAAACAACAACCAACTTTTCTGTAAAAATTCAACCAAAATTCTGTAGATACAAATTTAATTGAGACAAACCTAACGTAGCGTATTGAAACGTAATAGTTCTTACAAACATTGTTAACTACGAGGTTAATGATCGCTATTATTTTTACATTACACAAAATAGATACAATACTTTGCAACAAAGCTAAAGCACTTAGCATGACCGTTACCTAGGTACCTACTACACGATAATTCAACAGTTATGTATGGGGCCAAATCTTATATTGTCACTACGATGATAAATCTATGCTATTCTATTGAGGTACCTAATGCTTGTTTGTTCGCTAGTCCGCTATAAGTCCGATTCTAAGAAATATTTCACTAATAGGAAGCTTTATTATCCTCTAGTGCTATAGGTAGGCTTTTTATCCTTTTTTCACGCTTGTGAAGCCGCGGGCAAAAGCTAGTAATACTATATAGATACTTAGAATTGTTGCGAATAACTTAACGATTGAATCTTTTGGCAGGCTCGTACCTATTTCTAGGTTTGAAAACCTGAATGGAACAAAATGAAATTTTTGTGTAACCTTTGTAATGTCATTGTCAGCAATTTCACCGAATGCGATTTTTCATAATTATATTAAGTGATTGTTTATCTTCAAAAATGTTGAGATGCGCGAGCGAGATAGCGGCGCGCCGGATTCTGCCCCTTAAGAGTAAACAACTATTTTGATAAATTCGATCTGTCTTAACAATGACAACATACCACCTTGCTTCGTTCACATTCACACGGCTAATTGAACGTACTAAGGTTATCTGGAAGAGATCGCTATTTAGCCCATTGTACTTACTATACTATATTTAGTTATCTTACCTTTGTATTATGTTGGTGTACAATAAAGAGTTATCTATCTATCTAAAACCTGAAACTGACATATTATTACTTAGTTACAAATATGCTTAAATACCCATTCTGACCGTTAGGGCCTAACGAATAGAATTAATTCTATTCCCTAACGAATGCAGAGATTGCGGTTTTTAGAACGTTAGAGTCAACGATTTTATAATGTTTATGAACTCGAAGACCTTTTTGCAAAACATAAGAGTAAACCAGCCGTGCGACATCAGACCGGTTTTGACATGACAGACATGTTTTGATACTCAAAAACCAACTGTGTCATAACTGAATAACGTTCGTATAAGCCTGAGCTATATTTATTATCAACATCCGGGGCTACGAACCTACCAATAAATGTTGTAATTGGATACCAAATAAATGAAAAACAAGAGTAACGTTCCAATAAATACGAGTTTATAATAATAATGATGATACATGATTCTGTACACAATAGCCATTGTTCATTTTGTGCTCGTTCAAGAACTGGTCCTATGAAATATTTTATGAAAACAAAATTGAAGATATTAAATTTTGAATCTACATTCGACAGAAATACAATGCGTAAAAGCATTACCTAGTACGTACCACGATTTGAACTTTGAGCAAGATTATCGTATTTATAAATACACACTCACAAAACGATGATTTATATCAAAACGTCATTAAATTTCTGATAAAAAAATGTCCATTAAATTGAGTATTGATATAACGTACGTGTTATCTCACTAAGTCGCATTACATTGCGACTTTTGTATCGATAGATTTAATACAAATGCTAACTACACTTCTCATATACTGAGTCCACACACAACAGCACCAATATCATCCATTTTGACTGTTCTCCCTCTCGGCAACCTGGGCGCAGCTTTGGCAATTGACGTGAGGACGGAAATTGTTGTTATTGTTCTTTCTCCTCACCGCATAGTTCCTCTCCCTCGACGGGAACTTCTGTATTCTTCTTTCTCTCTCTGGCTGATCGTTGGAGCTGTTGATCTTCCGATATACGTCCATGATCTCAAATTGCTTCAACGACAGGCACATAATTGAGGATCGAGTTTCAGCAACGTTTGAATTGAAGACACGTCCGTTTGCCGTGGAGTGTCGAATGACAATGGCAATATTTTGCCTCGATGGATATGCGCTTGCGTTTGCGACCTTTCAACAAGGCTGCTTATTATCCTCTAATGTTGTTCTCTTTACAGAGAATGCCGATAAGCTTATCTGACGCCGCGCCGGGTCGCTCGATAGGTAATTGACACTGATTGCTTTAAATGCTTACACAATAGAGGCCACTGGACATTGTAAGTTTGTTTAAGATAAATGTTGTTTTACTATCTTTGTCTGTTGACGTTGTTGCTTAAGTAAAAGTTTCTACTTATAGCATCATTGTTGAGATTTTTTAACAGAATGCTTTCTTCGAACTAGGGTCAACACACACAACTATAGTAAAATAAGTAAATAGTTTAAATACATAATATATTATAATATTAGGTATAGGTTATATTATATTATGTAAGCAGCATAATTAAATTATATTTACAGACATAAAAAAATGTATCTTCATTATATTATCTGTTCTATTATAATATTATGTTAATGACGATAACCATTTCCTAATATTTATGTGTTTCACTTCAGTTTCTGATTCGAGTGTAAAGTCACAACACTTTAAAATTCTGTTATATAGTATAAACATATATGTTTGTAAAATCACCAAAACGTTGTGCAATGATGCAGTCTGTTTGCGATTTTGCAATCTGATATGGTGAGGAGATGAACCTACTAGTTGATGCATGGAAATGGCTAGGAATAAAATTTTTATTAGATAGATAATACGTAAATAAGTGCTAGAGCTAATAAAGCAGTCGGATAATGCAATGATTTAGATAATTCATTAGTTCACTATATATTAGTTGGCTGAGTACCTGCTGAAGATGCCATTACAAATGGCAATGCTGATATGTAGATCTATACGTATCAGCGGGATTAATATGTATTTTTTGAGTTGTGTGATTTATTCAAAGTTGTTCAGTCTTCTGACCATGATCAAAATATCAAGGTCGTCGATATTATGTTCCGCTATAAATCTGATGTGCGTGAAATGGACAAGATTTTGTTTTTTAAAAATATTAAGAAAATTAAGTAGCATTAGACTAATTAGTAAATCAGGCCATTTACTTATTGCAGTAGTATTTGTAGCTGAAAGCCTTTCACTTGGTATGTTGTAACCGTTGGACTTACCAGTGTACCTAATTGAGATCTATATCCTTGTTCTAGGCTTCAAATATGATAGTGTAGCAAAATCTACATTGTGTTGATTTTAGTTCATTACCTATAACAGAATAATATATTATATTTTGTATCGAAAAAATTTATTATGCATTAGATGCAGTTTGTGAGACATAAATATCTCCCAGGGTCGATGTCCCTCAAGGCTTTACAAAATAATCACTTCCGTTAAACTGCTATATTTTTATGAAACATTTATTAACATAAATAAATGGCCACAGTATATAGTATATAACCTACACCTACAATTCTAGACAAATATTTCTTACCTGTAAACATCATCAGATGTCGTAGCGGCCGAAAATTTAGGTTTTTATTAAAAAAAATAACATACTTATACTTTTATATTATAAAGGTACAATGGAAATAGATTGATTTGATTGCCAAATGTAAGTACCTACCTACTTATACGAAAAATATGACTTGTTGAAGTTGTCTGAATAACTACTTCCTAAATGACGTGATCTACAATTTCTGCTTACATATTATTTTTCATGGAAATACTTTGGTATGTTGAATGTGCCTGTTGGTTTTAGGTAACTGCGTTTCTGAGAAAGATGCGGTACTTCTCTGTCGATTTTTACTAGGTCGAACGTAATGTCCTATAGGGCGACCAGTCATTCATCACCAGCTGGAAGACGTCCACTGCTGAACGTAGGCCTCTCCCATAGAACGCCATTATCATCCACGATTACTACTACTGCGATGCTTCATTATTCCGTTTTGCCGTTTATGAAATAAAAATAATCCTAAGCAAATAGTTATAGCTGTCAAAACTTCAAAAGTAAGGCACTCACCTCCAAGCGTGTGGGATGAATCCAGGGCACAGCTCGGGGCAGTTGTCGCATGGTCTGCCTTCCGAAACCTCCTTTATTCGCACTCCCTGAAATAAAGACAGTCTATTAGAACATCTTGAAGTTATACGTAAAAAAGGAGTACAGAATCATGGAAATGCTTCCTTATACTATAAAATGTTAAAGTGGGCCGCCAGTAAGTAAATTATGGACGCAATGCTCAGTTGTTGATTTATTAAGATTTTGTTTTAGTTCTGTGTGTATCCGGTTCGTGTGGTATTTTCAGTTTCATTGAAAGAAAAATACGTCATTTGAGAAATAAAGACCTCTGATGATATTAGTCTCATGTCATATCGTAATGGCAAAGGTATTTTTACTGAAAATATTTTCAATTTTACAGACCTCTTCATCATTTGAACTGTCGTTAATCGAGTTAGTTTCTCCATTGGAATTAGAATCTTTTCTCTCTTCACTAGAGTCACATTCGCTGTAGCTATCAGAGGTAGAGTATTCGCTATCTCTCCTATACGCGAACAGTCTGAACAACCTCTTTTCTCTCCAGGAATCGTCTTTCAAACTACCTTGCTTCCGTTTAGTCTTCTTGTGTATCTTAAAAGGCACTTGTCTCAGTCTTGGCGGCACCACGTAAGATACTTTTGGAGCTGATGTCTTGTAGTTCTTTTCGTAAACTTCCTCAGTAACGCCACAATGATATACAAGGAAATCTTTTTTTATCTGTTCTTTTCCAGCAGGATCTCTCCAATAGCTTTCTTTCTTTCGAACTCCTAGATAGTAATCCAGATCTCTTTCTCCAAAGTTTTGTTCCTCTTCAGAAGTGCATGAGTTTTGACTATTCTCTTGTTCGATGTTCCCCTCGTATTCTTCTACCATTTTATTCAACAGCCGATACTTTCTGTTAGGCATTATCTTCAAAAGATTTGGAGTGTTGTCTGTTATAAACTTCGTTGTTTTTTTGTAAACGGAGACAACGGATTCTCTACGCCGTCTCATATTGTACATTCGCCTCTGTCTGGTTAAATTGTGGAAGAATTTTTTTATAGCTCTCAATATATTCATTTCCACGAAATCATATTGCTGTATACTTTCCCTTGGTGGCAAAACGAGGGTTGTCAGCTTCGGTGCCAGCGGAACACTAGTTAAGCTTTATGATTACGATTCAATAGAAGGTGAGACCTGGCTCTGCCAATGGGTAAACGAGGAACTACCAGGGAAGCCAGACCTTTAAAAAGCGCGTCACAGGTAATGATCAGATACGAGTAGCGGGGTCGCAGTAAAGTGGTAGGTTAAGGTGGGTGGTGGTGAGGTGTGGTGGTTTATACGCCATGCAAACAGGGCTAAATGTGTCCGCAAATGACGGGACAAATTGCGACACCTCCGGGCATTATTGCCTGTTAAATCTGCCCTGCCTTATTAGCCGTCTTATTTGTGTATTGTGACGAGGCCGCTGACTTGTTTGGTAAAAATAGACGCCAGTGACAAAGCGCTTTGTGTTTACGATGGAGAGGTGTAAATATAAACAATAATCAAACTGCAAACTAAGAAGCTTGGTTGCTTTTTGATGCCTTGTGTGGAATCGTTCACGTTTCCGTAAAGACTTTGGTTTTTGTTTTTTTTTACCGATTACTATTATGATTTTCAATGATAAAATTTATTATTTTTTTATAAGTAATAAAAAGTTATGTTTTCAGGTAAAGTCTTATAGATATTTTATTTATTTATTATATTGATCACTAACACGATGTACATTGAAACAAGCAATATAAAAGAAACACTGTACAGATAAAAGATAGATGTCATCGCAGTTATAGGTGAAGACTGCATGCGTAGTCGGACAAACAAGTAAATATATATAATATGTTATGTTGAAATAATATTTGTTATATTGTCTAATTAAGTAGGTATATATATTATACCCTTTCTTTTGTTATGCAGACCGAAATTAGTCTATTACTCATTTTATATTACTTACAAGTAGGTAGTAATAGTAATTGGTGCATTGATAATTTCTGATTGATATTACACCACCGTCATTGCTTAATCTGTGATATACTTTCCAATCAAAAGTTGTCTGGAAGAGATCGCTTTTAGCGATAAGACCAGCCATTGTACCTATTTTAAATATTTCTTTCGTATTGTTTTTTCTTGGTATCAATAAAGTGGTTTTGTATTATATTGTAGGTACCTATGTCTACTGCACATTAATATCAAAGTCACTCAGTGATAATGGCGTCGATTGTACTAATTTAATTACAATTTTCCATAGACGAATACAGTGTACTTTGACAAGGGGTAAAATGAAATTGCAAAGTTTAAAGCGTAACAAAGTTTTCTTTTAAACTTATTTATATGTATTAGACGCAAGAAGTTGTATCGAGTTCTTGACAAATTTATACTGGTAACGCCATCTAGCTTGTTTATCACGTAACTGGTGCTAGCAAAATTTAAGATAGTGAACCATTGGAAGTGAAACAAGCTCGATTCAATGTTTTTAAAACTAAGCTGGTTCCGCCATCTAGTGTCGAGTAGCAAGACTATAAGTTCCATCCATCGGCGTATAAAATATTTGTAATTTGTACTATAAATATATAGTTTTAATGTTTTGTTTTACAATGAAATGTTTATTATTTTTCCAAATTATTATAGAACAATTTTCTTTACTGAATGGTATTTTGTGACTGAAGCTTCCAGCAAGGTTTTTGGGAAAAAACACATTTGTTAAAATTTCTTTCGTTTTTCTACACTTATGCATGTTTAAAGGAAAACTAATAATTTACAAATAACATTAGCAGTTGAAACATTTTTCGGAAGAAGATGTTTCGCTCCCGTTAAAAAGGCCCTAACGATTTTTTTTAAAGGAGTGGCTAAGAACCTAAGCCGCACCCGCCTAATGGTGTAAGGAGTTACCGTCTCCTATTGACAATTAAATTGGGGCGTGTTGCCGATCATATTTAGACATTTTTCACTCTTAGCTCGCCCCGACCAAACACCAATTGGGTACACATTATCAAGTCTTGTGTGGATTTACCACACTCGCTCTATAACGGTGAAAGAGAACATCATGAGGAAACCCGCATGTTCAAGAACCACTAAATTCGAGGACATAATTATAAGACGCCCAGCAAGCCGCAATAGATCGTGGTGGATTATGGACTATACTCCTGTCTCTCTGAGAGAAAGCTTTTATCCCAGCATTGGGATTTGAAACTATTTGGTGCGTAAAGGACTGATGAAAATAAAGTATTTAAGTACCTACCTAGTTTTGTTACATAAGATTTTTTAATAGACGGACTCCTGGATATAAAAGTTGGAAATTCAACCCCTACAAATAGTAGAGTTGGATTAGCTGGTTGCAAATTGCTACCCTTTACAAAGCTAAAGTCCCTATTTCTTAGGCTGCGTTGACCATAGTGAAAACTGCACAAGCATTCAAACAATTCATCAGTTCCTGTAAACTGTGTAAACAAATCACTACATACGAGTAATAGACACAGTATATGCAGTAACAGCATGTAAGCTGCAAAATAAACAGCATGCCTTGTTCAAACGGGAACTCCACACATGGACGTGTCCATTTAAGTAGTTGATCGATGACTGCTTCGCTCATTCAGAACAGATTATGGCATGTGTACGAGCCGTGTTACGACCTTTTTTGTGCTTTTATGTCTTACTTCGTCAAGTTTGTGTTTATTTTTAGGCTTATGTCATCGTTAGTTTTATAATCTGTTTTTTTCTTCTGAAAATTATACTAAGAATTTTCAAATTAGCATTATGTATTCCACACTAATTCACTCTGGCAGAAATCGCAGAACACTAGCAGGTAGTATAGAGAAGTACTGTTATAAAACTGTAGTTAGGTAGTTATGCCTGCTTAAACAACTTTTTTGTAATCGACTAGCCTTTGCCCGAAGCTTCGCAAACATGAGTTCATGATAATTTTATGTTTTGATAAATTCATTTTAAACTATTTTGTGAGACACTGGTGACAATTCTATCATTACATACCTAAACTAACTTTAGTTTCGCTCTCTCTCTTTCCAATGCATAACATGAGAAAGAGACGGAAGATGTCTGACAGATCTAAATTTTGTTTTAGAGCTATCAAATATCTTTCGATCTTGATAAATTAGATGCGATTGAATTCATTGTCATTAAATTTACACTAGACACAAGCAAGTGGATTAATTTGACAGGTCTAAAGTATATTCCATCTCTTTCTCATGTTATGCATTGGAAAGAGGGAGAGCGAAACTAAAATTAGTTTAGGTATGAAATGATAGAATTGACACCAAAGTCTAGCTAAAAGAGTGTTTGTCACAAATTATATAGGATATGTGTTTGTTTGTGGTAACACGGTAACGTTTTTACTGTCTCCATAGAATATAGAACGCTGCAAAGGTTTGTAAAACATACCTTCAAATGAGTCATAATTATGACAACTGTCTGAATAAGTAGAGTCATACATTTCTTCTGTAAACTGAAACCATATGTTTCTAGTTGGTTACGATTTAATAAACAAAACGCTACTGATTCATTACGTGTGTAAGTTTATGACAGCGGTTTAGGTAACCGGAGATTGGCGGTTTGAATCATAAAAAAGTTCTGCGCAGATTAAATTATCTAGTTTATGTTGTTTACTTTTTCTGTTATTACTCCAATTGGTTTTAAGTTTTTTTAATTATCTAGTGAAATATTCGATGCAATTTTTGAGATTACCAAAGGTTAGGGATTATGAACATTATTCTTATTATTTTATCTACTTATATTCATTTGGTGTAGCAGCGTGTTGCCAAGTCTAGCTAAAAAAAGTGTTGCAATATGAACCTTGTCTCGAAATGATTCGTTGAATTTATTTTAAGAATATTCCTTTTTCTATGCCTTATATTTGATGAATATTCACTTAAAAATGTTTCAATTCAATGCAGTGTTCTACGCAGGATACATTTTGGGGAATGCGCGACAGAGTTATACAACTTGACTCCAGCATCTCCATTTTACCAACGGACGACTAGAGGCACGGCACTGCGTCACCCGTATACCTACGGTGATATCTCTCCTGTCCGTACCAAGCGTTTTGCTTCAACCTTCATCATAAGGACGGTTAAGAAGTAGAATTGTTTGCCGGCCTCTGTGTTTCCCAATAGCTATAATATGGGCGTTTTCAAGACGAGAGTGAATAGGTTTCTTCTTGGCAAGCGTGCTACATCGTCGATCGCATCGTCGCGTGATCGTGGTCAAACAAACGTAAGCCTATTTCAGATAAAAAAAAACTGTTTGTATCTATCAAAATGTTCGTCTCTATCAAAACGTTCCACTGCTGAAGTGCTGAACATCGGCTTTTCCCGTGAAGGGGAATTTTGACATAATATAGACTAAGCTTAACAGGCATCGTGGTGATTATAGTAGATTATGATCTTGACCGAGTGTGGCCTAGCGGGAACTTGTGCGACTTTCAACCGTCGCACCATGGTTCGAATCTCGACTTGGCCCGAACCGATGACTTATTATCAATTTATGTTTTTTTTATGTTATTAGGTAACGAGACGAGCTGGTCGTTTGCCTGATGGTAAGCATAACGCCGGCCCATAACGATTGCAGTGCCACCCAGAACTTTGAAACACAAAGGCCTGCGCGGCACTGCAGTGCGCTCGTTACCCTGAGACATTAGGTATTAAGTCTCATAAGCCCAGTAATTTCACTGGATACTCCACTCATCAAACCGGAACACAGTAATGCTTGCACACTACTGCTTGGCGGCAGACTTCACGAGCAATGCGGTGGTAACAACCCAGACGGACACTCGCAGAAGAGTTAGTCCTCCCACTAACGATGCGGATTATTCACACTCGCTCTAAAACGGTGAAGGTAAACATCGTGAGGAAATCCGCATGATCAAGAACCACAAAATTCGAGGACATGTGACATCCACCAAGCCGCACTGGGCCCGCATGGGGAATTGTGGCCCATACCTCTCTCTCTGAGAGAAGGCCGGTATCCCAGCAGTAGGAGCGTAAGAGGCTGATAATTATGATCTTGACCGAAGAGAATGCTGCTTATCTTTCTCTGAATATTACCTTAGGAGGCTTTTAGCGCTCTCACGGGAAGAGATGGTATGGTGCAATTCTTAGGCGGGGCGTCTGATGGTAGAGTAAAATGGCCGCTACCAGTCTACACCTTGACACGCCGACTTCTCTTTACCTTATCGGGAAGACAAGGCCGCGGTCGGTTGCGCAAGCGAATATTTTGAGAAGTGATCTGTTGTTATGTCTTTACCGGCAGCGTTTAGGCGTGTTCAAGTGACGCGATCCCATTATCTGAAGCTTATAGGCTGTTAATTTTATTGCAAATATTCCTTCACGGAACACATTTTTTTGTAAAGTGGAAACTTAGCGCCCGCGTAGACTGTCCCACTACTTTTATTTGTAAATAAGATAAGTTTTTTGTGGTATAAATATATTTTTCAGACAAGCTGTTATAAAATATACGTAATATGTACTGTAATTTTATTACACTGGGTTACAAACTCTATTCAAAGGTAAAACTTTATTCTCCTTTTTTATCGGGTAGAATGCCAATCAAACCGGAATACAATAATGCTTGCGCATATTACTGCTTGGCGGCAAACTTCATGAGGAAAGCGGTGGTACCAACCCGGACGGACACTCGCAGAAGAGTTAATCCTACCACCTAGTAAAAACCAGTGTTTATTATTAGTAAGGCTGTTGCTATATTATTAGCAAGGCAAAGCAAGGCAAGTAACACTATATCTTTGGGGGTCTGAGATATTTCTTAGCCATTAGACTTGATCAGTTCCTTAGTTCAGCCTCAAAGTGATAAGAGGCAGACATACATTGTTACATTCGGATTACTAATTTTAGTACGAATATTTATTGTGTAAAATAAAAAATATTAAATTTGAGCAAAATTTAATGTTCGTACAATTGTCAGGTTTTCATTGATGTTTGCTTATTTTCTTCGTAGATTTGGGCGGTTGTCACGCGCGTTAAGGGGCACCTCAGGCGCTCAAGCAAACGTACGTTTGCTTGTCACAATAACAACGCTTTTGCCTCAAGCGCGCATTTCGAGTATCACGAAATCCGCGCTTGACGCAAAAGCGTTGTTATTCTGGCAAGCAAACGTACGTTTGCTTGAGCGTCTAAGGTGCCCCTAAGATAGCCCTTCGGCAAACCATTTGCAAGCGACTCAGTATAACCGGAGAAAGGAAATACACATTAATGCGCATTCCACAAGAACAATAGCTCTCAAATGTCAAAGCTATGTACAATCAGCCGCAAAAAAAGTATTGCATAGAAATGGACTTTTCAATGTATAGATTTACTAAATGCATATTAAAGACTATAATACAGTAACTACCTAGAACAAAAACACAATTTTTAACATTTTTGTCTGTCTGTTTGTTCCGGCTAATCTCTGAAACGGATGGACAGATTTTGACAGGACTTTCACTGGCAGATAGCTGATGTTATAAGGCCTAATTTAGGCTACGCGGGGCTGGTATAATAGTAACACACACATAAGACATACATATGACAAATAGACAAAATACAAAAAAACAATACCCTGCTTTGGATACCTACCTATCTAGAGGTGATTCCCATATTTCGGCTCACTATAGACTAGCTCTTGCCGAGCGCATCAAGGTTTGGTTTGACTAAAATCGGCTGGTGTCCACTACTGGTGGAGACTGAGTGCTTCATCATAAAATTATAGAATGCTTCTAAATCCTGCACCTGACTGTACAATTAATAACCGTAGGTAACCACAGACTGAACTGCACTAGCGATTAAACTCAGGGCAATAGCTAATAAGGAACAACAAGTTGAACTCAAGTTAACTGCTAACTCATGCAGACTGATTCAGTGTTCCTAGAATATCTTGTTCCTGGATACGTAGAATTAGTTAAGGCCGGCTAAAGCAAAACGTCCAAAAATCCTGTTTTCGACTTTTCATAGATTTTACAAACAAAAAATATACAGTATCATAGCCAAGTGTTTATAGAAAAGACTTATCTATAAAATATTGTATAGAAATGGCTCAGAATCTTGTAAAAAATAACGCAAAAAAGACCCCTAAATAGCGACAACTATCATATTTTTTGTAACAAAATAAGGAAATTTGATTGTCTAAAGACATGTCTTTTTTTTAATTACATAAAAACTACGAATTAACCTTCAACTAAAAACAAACGCATCGCCATTTACAACCTTATATACTTATTTCAATACAAAAGAATGTTACCTAAAGGACCGCATTGTTAATGCGGTCTATACCTGGTGATATGGGCAAGGTAGTATATAATAATATGCTAAAAGTAGCACTATTGACTGCGTAATCTGCCGGAATACCAATCAGCGGTCTTTCCGACATGCTACAACATGGGGCTCTTCAAAAGAAGGGTGAACAGAGTCTTTAAAGGTCGGCAACGTATCATTAATGCCCCGAGTGTTGCAGATATCCATAGATGACGATAGCTGCTTGCCATCAGGCGGGCCGTCTGCTTGTTTGCCATCTAAGGCATTAAAAAAACTATACCTACCATATTTTTTCTTATGTACGCATTTGTTGGAGCTTAGTCTTCACAATGAAACAAAAAAATGCTTAATTCTCAAGACTCTAGATACAAGAAAACCTAGTTTACAGGAGTCAGAGTCTGATCAGATCGTTGGCGTAAAAGATGATTATGGAGTTCTGCATAACATCAGGCAAACGACCAGTTCGTCTAGTTATCCAATAGGACAAAAAAAGTAGGCTTCTCTTTTACTGTTTGAAAGACCTTTTTGATGGTCTTTCGACCTTTACGGCGTCGCCGAACTGTGGGAAAGGGCAGAAGGTGCTCAGCTCTATAAAGTGAAGCTGCTGTGAAGACAAGACCAGACTTTTACCTCTGTCACTCAACACTATACTTTCATATCGCTATCCCTTTCCCACGTTCGGAATCACAGGCTGCCCAGACCTAACTAGATCTGCTGTTGCGCATACTGTAAGTATGTAAGTAAATCATACATTCATCGGCCCAAGGTTCCTTGATATTATTCAAATAGATCGCCATTCTATGCATATCGGTGTTTCCTTGAATAAAATTATGCGGTTTGCATTTGATCGATTGATATTCATAAATTGTAATAGAAATCGATATTAATATGTCATGATGATTATCCTCTAGTGAAAGGTTATGCTAAAGCTGATTGCGGTCGGATGCTGACCTTTGATCTAATCAAATATGTATATAGAATAGAATTTATTTCAATAAAATTAGTAGCCTAATTTTTGCGTACGATTTGTGCAGCGTTGAAGCCGGGAGAGCTGTGCAACCTACACATTGCTTTTTGTCTGTAAGCTTAATTCATTTATTTATTTAATACACAATACAATTGCAAACTAACAGGTAGCCCCAAAGCGCTCGCAATTGTCACACAAAATAGATAAGAAGACACAGTTAAACTAATCAAATGAGACATAAAATGACAGATACAAAGAAATAAGCCTAATAGGGTCAGTATGTATGTCAGCATCCTGGACCTCGCTCAGAAGACGGTTGATGAGAGTGATAGCCGTAGGTGCATTATACGCGTATAGTGTTTTGATTCATATTGAATTGGTTTTAAGTTCTCTTGATAGGTTAATCTTAGACTAAGTAGATGGTAGGTATATAAATAAGGTCTGTTAGGTGGTAGGATTAACTCTTCTGCGAGTGTCCGTTTGGGTTGGTACCACAGCTTTGCTCGTGAAGTCTGGCGCCAAGCAGTAATATGCAAGCATTACTGTTTTCGGTTTCATGAGTAGTGTATAGCCAGTGAAATTACTGAGCTAATATCTCAGGGTAACGAGCGCACTGTATGACTGTAGTGCCGCGGAGGCATTTCTGTTTCAAAGTTCTGAGCGGCACTGCAATTGTTAATGGGCCGGCGTTACGCTGGCTTATTCCTACACCTCCATAATTTCATTACTACTACATCCACGACTTTAATTAGGTATACAATTTTATTCCTTTCCACTTCCAAGAAATATTAGTACAATCAACAAAACAAAGCTTTTTTTAAGTTTTTAGGACTAAGATCTCTATGCACCAGACCGTCTCATAAACAAATTTAATGGTATAAAAAAGTACTATTTAAAGGGTTAATTGCACTTTGCCAAGAAATATACGTAAAGGTTTGATTTTTGTTGCATAGCTTCTGTTTACCTCGAGGCAAACGACCAGCTGGTCTTATTACCCAATAGTACAAAAAGAAAAAAAATATTTGTCACATTTTTATTTTGTGAAATTTCTATGAATTTCAAATTTAGAATTGTGCTATTAATATTACCGGTGCATGCCAATCGGTTTTCTCTAGGTAAGAAAAATTAGGTCTGAAAATGCCTTTACGTCGTGTTTTTTTTTAGTGAATTGTTTTGGGCTAGCAACAAGTATAATCCGAGATATTCAAAAGAGTGACGTGCCGGTATGAATTAGCCGCGCCTAACGCAATTAACTAAGCGATACTGTCACGCCATCCGCAGCGTGACGGGGCATGCGAAATGTCGGCCTGGAAATATGATAGGTGGATAGGTTTCACGCCACTTCTCTAGGCCAGTATACTTAACAAACATCAAAAACTACTCAAACATTAAAAAAGGTTTTAGTTCTCTTCTACAAAAGCGGCGCAAGTACGGATCTTTTCGGTCGATAAAATTCGATAATATTCGATAAAATTGACAGTTCAAATCGATAAAGTGAGTTTTATCGAACCTCGAAACAATCGACAAAAGTTATCGAAGAGCTAGGTCGAATCCAAAGAGAATATAGAGCTACTACAATACTTTACGATCAGACTTCGGTACTCGCAACATTCGATAAATTTATCGAGTTTTCCGGTTGGACAAATTTGTCGAACCGACTTCCGTGCTTGCGCCACAGCTTCACGCGTAAAGCTGCCATTAGACGGTAATGCATGATTGATAGTTATGCATCAGTCACGGACCACGAGCAAACCATGGAAAAACCACGACTAACGCCGCTTCCATGACCTAAACTAAAAAAGATAGTTTCATAACCACTACGTGTTCAGCGCAAAAGCTGTGATTGTGCGCAACTGATGATGTATGTAGCGGAGCAGTCGAGCCCAGGCAGTGCTTCCAGGGAGTGAAGAGACATCACTAACAGTTCTTGTCTGTGGTTTTACTTTCGTTTCAAGCCGCGCGTGAGCGTGTAATACCTGGTAATCCGCGCTTGTTGCAAAACAATGCTTATTTTGATGGCGAAACGCAAAGTTGCCTTCGCATCTAATGTGCTCCTAAGGGGCAGCTTAGACGCTCATGCAAACGTACGTTTGCTTGTCAGAATAACAACGCTTTTGCGTCAAGCGCGGATTTCGTGATACTCGAAATGCGCGGTTGACTGAAAAGCGTTGTATTCTGACAAGCAAACGACGTTTGCTTGAGCGTCTAAGCTGCCCCTAAGGCTTCTAGCTAGACGTGGCTGCTAAATAGCGGAATCGCGCGACAGCCACTTATTGTTTGTGGTAGACCCAAGTACCTACCTTATTAAAAATTTAGAAGTATAAGCTTACGCGTGGCCGCAGAATCACAATATAATTTTTTCAAGTATTATCATAATATAGGAAACTTACATGAAACAAAAAATAACATTGTTGTAAGTACAATGTGTATATGAAACTATCACCTGTCACACATCACCTGACAATTTTATTCAAAGCGCAGTTAAGTTTGTGACGTACTCGCATATCATTGTTACGGTAATGAACTTCCTAATGTACGTATTGCGTAATTAATCAACTGTAATAGATGCCGAATAAATTGAATATTACTATGAAAATTAAACGAATTAATTATTCTGACAATTGAAAACGTTGATTTCAGTTGTGTTGGTTACGTAATTTCCAATACGTACGTTACGTTTTATAGCGTAAAACCATGGTTGAAATAGAAAAGTATGTAAGTAATCTTTATAGAGCTGAACCAAATGCTTTGTATGTGTGCGTGTCGCACGCACCACATAGACATTATCCAATTGCACGGCGCAGTCTTGGCATTCTATGGGGCACCTTAGACGCTCAAGCAAACGTATGTTTGCTTGTCAGAATAACAACGCTTTTGCGTCAAGCACGCATTTCGAGTATCACGAAATCCGCGCTTGACGCAAAAGCGTTGTTATTCTGACAAGCAAACGTACGTTTGCTTGAGCGTCTAAGGTGCCCCTATGAAGATCTGTTATAGTATACTAGCTTCTGCCTGCAGTTTCACCCGCGTTCCCACAGAAACTGTGCATTTATCCGGGATAAAAAGTAGCCTATGTTACTCTCCGTTTCACGAACTATACCTAAGCCAAAAATCAAGTCGATCCATCTTCAGTCTCATTAGTCAGTTGCTGCGTGAAAGGAGGACAAACCAACAAACATACAAACACACATGGCGCTACAACACTTTTCTCGTGGAGTCTGCCGCAAGCATTACTGTGTTCCAGTTTGATGAGCAAAGTGGTCAGTGAAATTACTGGGAAATACTGGCAAAACTATCGAGCATAAAAAACCGTCCGTCAAAAAAACAGTTTCTTAATTCTGAAACAAAAATTAAACACCCTTCTGAAAATAATACCCCAGCCGATTCGTTACCATGGCATTTGATCTCAATCAAAAGTTATTTAAAAACAGCTTTCAATCAAGCTCTCAACTTATAATGATGTAAGACTATACTTCGCTGCAATTACTACTTAGGAAGATGAAGTTCGAGTTGAGCTGGAGAGGTTAAGTTACTTACCGTAAGACGGTCTTCTCGATGTCCAAGCGGACCGTTCGCTGGATTTATAGTTTTAGATATACAATAGGTAGGTACTATCTATTGTTATACGTAGGAGAGATGGATATCGTTCGATGACGCTTTAACTTTGTAGAGGTTTAAGAGACGAGACCATAATGGATCTGTTAATTTTTTCCATTAACATTTTGAGGACAAATGATTTGAAAATTTCGATGAAAAACGCCTTATTAAGGCGGTGCCCCGTGTCAATGACAATCATCATTCTGTCTTCTTTTCACACACTGTCGGTTTACGTTGGTGTAAAAGAGAAGGAGGACCGCGCGAGTCACTAGATTTGTAAAATGATTAAAAAAAGCGTTATTCAAAATTAGATGCCTAATCGAAAATGTACCACAACAAGGTTTTTTGTTACTATATATAAGACATACGTCTTGTTAATTCTATCAATATACCTTCATACATAACAGAGATATTTAATTTCAAACTTATTTTTATATTTGTCGACCGCATCGTCGCTTACCACCAGATGAAATAGTGGTCAAACGTAAGCATATACTGAATAAAAAATCGTCCTAAGCACAGATCTCTCCTAAGACCTCCTATACATATACCTAGAATTCATCCGGTCCTCGGTCCTTCCTCAGTTTTGTCCCTTTTGTGTTCAATTACGACGAACTTCAAAGACTTTTGAGATGAAATGGTAGAATTCCGAAACATATTTATGTTTAGTGCGGACTATGAACATAAGACTATACATTATGCTGCTCAGTGGGCGAGAGCGATGATGTGTCACCATGATGTAGGTATGTCACTGCAACGATTGATTGGTATATAGGGGGTGTTCAGAGTACGGGCCGTTTGCAGTTTCAAGTTTCATCAGTGGATATGGATGGCGGGATCACTCGTTCATAGCATCATAGCATAGGACTCATGCACCATTCTTAACAGGTTGGTAAGCTTAAGCAACGTTCGCTGCGGTCACTAATTGGATGGGTAGCCGCTTTGGGGGTATTTTTTGTACTCTTGAATATTCGGGCGAGCTGGTCTGATGGTAAGCATAACACCAGCCTATAACAATTGTAGTGCCGCGCAGAACTTTGAAACACAAAGGCCTACGCGACAATGCAATGCACTCACTCGTCACCCTGAGACATTAGGTTATTAAGTCCCGTAAACCAGTATAATAAGCCCAGTAATTTCACTGATTACTCTGCTCATCAAACCGGAACACAGTAATGCTTGCACATTACTGCTTGGCGGCAGACTTCACGAGCAAAGCGGTGGCACCAACCCAGATGGGCACTCGCAGAAGAGTTAGTCCTGCCAACTAGTAAAAGTCATAGAAGGTAGGTTCATCGGACTCCATTTCCCACTTCATTTCTTTTCACTAGTACACAATGTTGCTATAACATGAGCACACATAGAAATAGAGAGAGAATTAGTTATTTGGCACTCAAAAAGCAAAGTAGGTTTGGATTAAAATTATTACAATTGTTGAAATGTTGTTGAAATGTCATAGGATTCTTAAGCTATTTACAATATATTTTGACCAATAGCTAAGCATCTTCAGTCTTAATCCATTTTCGTAATAGAGATATCACGAACCAATCGGAAAAGGAATCAACGATCCCTCTTTTGTAACCGAAAACTAATGCAAACATTGAGCTGAACTCGGCTGAAGTGTGTTTTTGTAATATATTTTTCTACCATTTATTTCTAATCATTTCGTCCAATTTACCTAGAAACTGAATTTTCAGAGCAACTTAAATTTTCTTGGAATACATATTTTTACATTAGAGTTTTCCTCTCCGTCTTCTTAGTAGAGTGCTGTAGCGTGTCTTCAAAAGAATATAATCAATACGAAAGTGCTTCTTGTTAGTAATTTTATAGAGCTTACGATTTTTGCTGAGACAGGTAGACATACAGAGGTATTTTTTTGCATACAGATTGTTTATGGACCGGAGAGTAACTTAGGCTACTTTGTATCCCGGCAAAATGCAAGGATCTCCACGCGTGTAAAACCGCGGGTAGCAGCTAGCTATAGTCCGGGACCGTTATATATTCGGGCGAGCACTATATGAAAGCACAAAACAGAGAGCAAACGAATGACTCTATCGTCACGGTCAAGTGTACACAAAATACAACCCATACTACGAGTAACAATAAAAATAGAAGTCAGTGTTATACCAAAAGCCGTAAGCAGCAAGTTAAAGTAAGTGAAAATGACATAGGTACAGGAGTAACTTTGTAAATAACTTCAATGAGGGACTCTCGATCGTAGAGCTTTTTATAGAACACAGTTGCGGCGACAGCTGCGAATGAACTTCACACATTTATCTTAAACTTACATTCGCATACCTGCGTAAATTGAGGCTGGTTTAGTGGTGGAGAGATTGACTGCTGATGCGTATGTTGATACGCAATCACACAATCAAGCATGTGGTTGAGCTTTCCGTACAGGAAAACATCGTAATGGAAATAGCGGTCAAAGGCTAATCTACCAAATCCTACTAATATTATAAATGCGAAACTGTGTTTGTTGGTTTGTTGATTTGTTGGTTTGTCCTTCTTTCACGCAGTAACGGAGCAACGGACCGACGCGATTTTTGGCATAGATATAGTTTATGGACCGGAGAGTAACATAGGCTGCTTTTTATTCCGGAAAAATGCACGGTTCCTGTGGGAACGCGGGTGAAAACCGCGGGCAGAAGCTAGTCTAAGTATCTATATATTTAGTTTATACAGGATGAGTTTGAATTGGCATGTTATCCCGGAAGAGGGTGATTTGGACCATGGTTGTCGATAAGTTGTGAGAACCTCCTTTTGAAATACGTCATTCCAAATTTCCATACAAAAATAAAAAAATACAACTTCAAACGTGAAGTACGCGGCATTTTCTGGGATTTTTTGAAGTCTCTTCTAATCAACATCATCATTTAACCAAGTTCAACATAGTTCAAGTGAATCAGCTGATCTAGGGCTGCCCGGAAATTCTTTATTAGTATATTGACGTAAACTTTAAATTCCATTTCTTCAATGAAAAATTCCGAATTTCAAAAACTCGTAAAACAAATGTTGTTGACCTCCAGGAGTACATTGACACCTTTCGGGATGACATACCAATTTAACCTCAGGTTGTATTTCTAATCTATATAATTATGGACACCGGGAAGTGGGTCAAATTTAGTTCACAAGATTTGAACTAAACAAACATTCATACTTAATAAATAAACAATTGTAAAAAAGGTTTTGTTAACAGATGTGTCTGAATGCAATCCTTCTCTATGTAATTACTTTTGTAACATTAAAGACATATTAGACTTTATTTTGTTTTGTTTTTGGCACCTCGCGATTTGCGTATTTAGTCAGTGTCATATTAGACCTAATTAAATGAAAAATCGTTTAAGCTTTAAATAATTCACTAATGCTTCTTTTATTAAAGGTCAGCTCATAATGTCATCGTCACCCCGGTCAATATAAGGCAACGTTTACACGTGTTGTTTTAAAATGTCAGCAGGACTAAACACTGTTAGGTAGCGAGCTGGTGTCAGTTTTTATTACTTGCGTAGATTTTTTAACAAACAACCTCTCACCCTAAACGCATACACCACAGATTTAGGAACAACCTAAATCTTTGGCATACACCTTCTCCATTCCGTCGCAGTTAGAATTTTTTTTTTGTTATTTGGTAACGAGACGAGCTGGTCGTTTGCCTGATTGTAAGCATAACGCCGGCCTATAACAATTGCAGTGTCACCCAGAACTATGAAACACAAAGGCCTGCGCGGCACTGCAGTGCGCTCGTTACCCTGGAGACATTAGGTATTAAGTCTCATAAGCCCAGTAATTTCATTGGCTACTCTGCTCATCAAACCGGAACACAGTAATGCTGCACACTACTGCTTGGCGGCAGACTTCACGAGCAAAGCGGTGGTAACAACCCAGACGTTCACTCGCAGAAGAGTTAGTTCTACCACTAATACCGAATATTACAAAATTTTGTTTATTAATCTAAATCCGAAATGTTAAGGATTTTACTTTTCATCCACAACCTGGCGCCCGTTGCAACTTGGCGCCTAGAGCCAGCAGACCTCTCTAACCCAGGGCCGGCGTTGAATTAAGTAGTGTGACCAGTGACTCCCTGTCTATGTTTGGTCTATTTCAATATTCGCATACCGGGTGCTAAATTTACATAGAGTGTCAGGAGCACGACGTGTTCGGATGAGTCAACAGACTCCGACAACGCTGGATAAATATAGCGAGTACATACTGCACTTGACTTGTAATGGTTGCTTAAACTTAGATGCTATCGGTAGTTAGTTAGGGGTTAGGTTTAAGAATCTTCGATTGAATAGTACTGAATATTCAACAGTTTTCGCTGAAGACAAAGCTTTTCTAGATTCGTACTAAACAAATGGAAACTTATAAGATCGATTTTTTATCTGTCTGTCAAGGTCATGGGTCTAGAAAACGGCTTGAGATATCCAGGTCGAAATCGTGTATTTGTTCGCCGGTTTTAGATGTTTGTGTTGTGCATCTGTGCGTTTAGGAAATACTACTGCTCCGCAGACGACACATGCAAGCAAAGCACCGACTATGTTTGGTTGGCAATCGACAGCCAACTTCTCTTTTGTAGTCACACAAGAGAAGTGGATATTATCCATACATCCATACAGATAAATAAAATTGAAGTGTCTGTTTGTAATATCAAAATTACAGCTTTTTACTAAATGCATATGAAAGTATATACGGGACCTAAACCAAAACAGCCATTTTTAAAATTTTTGTCTGTCTGTCTGTCTGTCTGTTTGTTCCGGGTAATCTCCAAAACGGCTGGGCCGATTTTGACCGGACTTTCACTGGCAGATAGCTGACGTTACAAGGAGTAACATAGGCTACTTTTATTTTGGAAAAATAATTAGGGTTCCGCGCAAAAAAATAAAAACCATGAAATCCAACATCTCCGAGCGGATGAAACCGCGGGCAGCAGCCAGTCATTAAAATAATTTTGGAAACAGACGTTCGCTTTATCTTCAGCACGTAAAACGAAATGATCTCGTTGGTGGTTCTTTCCAACGACTGAGTCCTACTAAGTCTTAATTTAGACGTTTATACCAAGGGTCCATATGCAGTGGCGTATTTTAGGATTCAGCGCCCTGGGCCTGCAAGCCCCGCCGCCCTGCCATCGCCGCGCCTGTCAGAATATATGAACGCCCCACGTCTTGATGTGTATCAAACTTACACCCACGAGCACCTTACGAGATTTATACATATTAATTAACAGTGTCAAACGGTGGTTTAGTTAAACTATGTTTTGTCTTTGTTGTTCTTTGACAGTTTTAAACTGAATCGAAAGAGACAAAACATAGTTGAACTAACTATTCTACCATTTAACACTGTTTATTAATAAGAGCCTTAGTTAGGGTAGGCTTTTTTAAATTTCTTCTGCTTACGCCGCCCCTCGCAGCCTGCCGCCCCGGGCCATGGCCCTTTTGGCCCTAGGGTAAATACGCCCCTGTCCATATGGAGACTTAGTAGATCGTGTTTATTGACCGGTCTTAATTGTGGTCGCACTGTTAAACCCTTTTTCGGTGTTTGACCGTTTTATAGCGAGTCGTTTTATTGTTCTTGTAAATGTAGCCAGAAATTAGTGTATACTGTTATGTAGGTTGCGTGTAACCGTGTGTATATTTATTTGTATGTTAACTAACACGTTAGTGTAATTAGGTCTGGCTTTCAAGTTGGGGTTACAGAACAAAAATGAATTGTTAAAAAGGTAAAATTTTTGTATTTTAAACTTAAGTGAGCGAGTGCGGCAGAGCGGGAACTTGTGCGACTTTCAATCCGACGCACCATAGTTCGACGAGCGCACTGCAATGCCGCGCAGGCCTTTGTGTTTCGAATTTCTAGGTGACACTGCAATTGTTATAAACAGGCGTTACTATTAGGCAAATGGCCCGCTTACTTATTTAATAGTATAAAAAAACACTGACATCCAATACAATTCAAGTTTATAATACAAGACGTGTTGTTTTTATAAACAAACAACTTGTTCCTCCATCGCCATTTTCTTCATAATTTATACCAGCCTCATTCCACCCGACCTCCATTTTCGCTGAAATAGCGGTGAATTAATAATTTTACTATGCAGTTGCCTAACGTTTGCTGTTAGCTTTAGAAAGGGTACGATGCTCGGTAGATTTGCATTTAGAAGTGTACTGAGCATCTAAAGATAAGTAATATGAATAATACACGGATTTATTGAAACTTTTCAAAAAGATATGTGTAATAAAAACTGTTTGTTCCAAAGCTCTGGGTTTGCTCTGTCATCTGCAATTGGTTTAAGCCTGACGCTCGTACTTACGTAATCAAACTAACCATGCCTAATTGAAAAGAAACGACAGTATATGTAATTTTTAATACCTTTAATTTACGAACTTAGTCTGCCCAGTCATAAATACAAGCATTTGTAAAGGAATTACTTATGTAACACATGGTGAGAATCTTTCGCTATTATCACAACATACTCCAGTATTACGTTGCCTAAGTGGTATTTGCATCGCGAAGGTATGCGGGACTACACTTTTGCTATCTGTCTTAAGGTGCCTCTTGTCGGCCCGCCTAAGTAGAACGCAAAAATGGCCTAAAGGCTTGTTGGTTCATCGAAGAAAAACAGGCACTACGGAAAAATAAAGACAACGCCAGAGCCTTCGGTTGGCATTCTGAAAATTTTTAAATAAATTTCCAAAGAAAATTTCCGAAGGCAATTAGTGCGTGGTAATTTCCTAAAACTTGTTCCAGGAAATACGTGTTTTTGAAAATGCCTTACAAGTTTGTGAAAAAAATGTTTGTTATTTAGAATCTCCATTACATTTCCTAGGATCCTATGCAAGTGATTTGTTTACTTTTACATTTATGAGAATATTGTGAACGGCCAAAGTCGAGGTAAAATTTATTTAAAAAGGTGTTTTTAAGGCTTTTACTGAATTGGATTGTCAAAATTTTAAATTTTTGGTTACATAAAATCTTAGATATAATGCACGAGAAACCTATTTCTTCAAAAAACTCAAAGAAAAAAATTGATACAACACTTTAATCACGTACGAGCGTTTGTATGTAAAGTATGGCGAGTTGAGGCCTCTTAAAAGCAAAAAACTTCGAAAGCTATAATTCCAGGTTACAACACTAGTAGCTAGACTAAGTAAGTACCGTAAAGTACGCAAGTACAGTGACCGGTCCAGGCCAGTCCGGGCCGGTCGGCCTCCACGAGTCTTGACTGTACTTGGAGACGGAAACCCATTGTCGGCAACATTCCACTGCAGGACATCTCTAGGCGTGTGCGTGGGTATTAATAGATTACTAATCTTGCTAGCTTGATCGTAAAGTTACGGTCTAAAACCTTGTGACGCCATTTCACGATTATTATTAGAAATTTCTTGTTGTAGTTTGTGTTTTGATGTAATTATTTTTTTTATTTTTTTATTTTTTTTTTATTCTACTGTGTTCTAACATTTAATCTGTATAATCACTGATATTAATTTCAACTTTCATTATTTAATTTGAATTTTTAATATGTGTAATTAATGTGTTAATTAGTGTAATTGGTCTGCGACCGTTCTAATTATCAATAAATAAATAAATAAATAAATAAATTACACATTGCTGCGTACTTCTACTGGGTTTTCTATACTTTTGTAAAACGAGTCGAGCGGGTCGTTTGCCTGATGGTAAGCATAACGCCAATCAACAATTGCAGTGCCACCTACCTACACCTTTGAAACACAAATGCGTGCGCGACACTGCAGTGATCTCGTTACCCCGTCTCGTAAACGAGGTTGTATCACTTCCTTTCGACTTGCATCAAACGACAAGTAAATATTATCATTTACTGAACCTCGCTCGCTCCATTGAAGTAACATGAATTACCCAAGAACATCGAATCTACATAATATAACATAACCAGCAAGTACCTTTGAAGAGGTTTGTTTACACGAGCATTCAGAGAACCCGAAGGTAATAAAATACTTAGTCAAAATTGTAGGAAATACTATTGAGGAATTCGCTTTGTTTTTACTACGCATTAGACACAGAGAAATATAATCGATGATAGTTCAGTGCAGGGCCAGATTATCCATAAGGCAAAGTAGGCAACTGTCTAGGGGCCCAGCACCGACTCGGGGCCCCGCCTGCCTTAATATTAACTAAAATTCTGCAGTTTTATGAGTTTATGACTAATTGAAATTACGTTAGGTAGGTACGTTATTAATGTACTCTATCATTGATATAAATTGCTGCATCTCTCTCTCTCTCAATAGCTTTTCTGTACTGCTTCATTTTAACTGAAATTGGGACCACAGATGGCTTTGGCAGCCCCCGACGGATTTTCTTGGGTTTACCTTATCTTTCGTTACTTTCGCTTTTAGTCGGGGGGTTTTCAAGAAATTGTTGTAATTCTTTTTCTATTACGTTTACATCCGTCGTGGGTATTTTCAAAATTTTAATTTTTTTTAACTTTTTATAGTATCTATTTTTATTTATATGTATATTTATATGTATTTAACCGGATTCACTTACGTGGTACAGCCGAGCTTCGGCTGTACCACGTAATAATACATATAAATATAATAATATTTATATATAATTATATAATACATATAAATGTAATAATACATATAATACATATAAATATGAGTAATACTTACGAAAGTTTTAATCAAAAATATCTATTTTTATTTTAATCTTTTTAGAGAATATCTATTTTACTGTCTATGACCAGTTTCACCTACTTCTAAGCAATCTTTTCAAAATTTAAAACTCAAAGTGTCAGGCAGGCAAGTAAACATTAGTTGTGCCCCGCGGCTTCGCCCACGTAGCCTAAGTTACTCCTTGTAACATCGCCTATCTGACAGTGAAAGTCCCGTCAAAATCGATCAAGCCGTTTTGGAGATTACCCTAAAAGGGGAGGAAGGGGGTCACCCCTTTTGGGATAACATACCAATTTAAACTCAGGTTGTATAGGGCGAATTCATAAAGTAAGTTCAAAGCGTAAATTCTCGCTATTTTCAACTTGTGCGACATTGAATGCCACGTTATTACACTCTGCTGCATTTCCTGCTTCATAATATTTTATTGTACTTCTTTCCTGCTTCAGCGAACTCTGTAACTCGCTCTATTTCATATTTCATTTTGCTAAAGGAATTTTTATTTATATGCAATAGCTTATTTTGTATTATAGTCATAATAGAGTTGCTATACGAAGGAAAAAACATGCTAATTGGAATAATCTCTTAAGGGTTTGAAAGTAAAACTTAGTAATATAATGATATATGTACATACACAGGCTACATATATTTTTTATACATATATCATTGGTTATGTACGATGTGGATTTTTATGCCAACTTTAGCCTTTACGCTCCCACTGCTGGAATACCGGCCTACTCTCATTTTTTTTGTGTTATTTGGTAACGAGACAAGCTGGTCGTTTGCCTGATGGTAAGCATAACGCCGGCCCATAACAATTGCAGTGCCACCCAGAACTTTGAGACACGAAGGCCTGCGCGGCACTGCAGTGCGCCCGTTACCCTGTGAGACATTAGGTATTAAGTATCATAAGCCCAGTAATTTCACTGGCACTCTGCTCATCAGACAGGAACACAGTAATACTTGCACACTACTGCTTGGCGGCAGACTTCAAGAGCAAAGCAGTGGTAACAACCCAGACGGACACTCGCAGAAGAGTTAGTCCTAACATTATCTCGCTGTCTCCCACTGTCTCATAGAGAGTGCGGGCCATAATCGCGGGCCCAGTTCTTGGTGAATATCACATGTCCTCAAAGTTTGTGGTTCTTGAACATACGGGTTTCCTCACGATGTTTTATAGCGAGTGTATTGAATCCACACCTAACTTGATATAAGTTTGAAAGTCGCACAAGTTCCCGCTCGGCCACACTCGCTCTCGTTTCTGAACAATTAGAGTATATTTTATGGTCACACCACAGTATAGATATGAAATTAGAAAGGTGTTTTCTTTTTTGTGTGCTTGGATTAGTTTTGAATTGGAGGTGATAAATTCAAATAAATTGGAACTGTCTGAAGTAGGGGGCTTGGGGTAGGCCCTCGACCGAGGATCACAAAAATGATGAGCATGATAATCAGCGCAATGTACCTACTTACTTACTTCAGTGCGCTCGTTACTAAGCTCAGTAATTTCACTGGCTACTCTGCTCATCAAACCGGAACACAGTAATGCTTGCACATTCCTGCTTGGCGGCAGACCTCACGAGCAAAGCGGTGGTAACGACCCAGACGGACACACGCAGAAGAGTTAGTGCTACCACTAACAGTTACAACTATGCCTGATGTTTTTATACCAAGAGCTTATTTTAGGATTGGATCCTTTGACTTATATATTTGCACACTATCTTACCACTCAGACGTCATCGCGGTCTACATTTCTATTCGCAAGCTTACTAAATATTGATGTGGTTCTAATGAACAGTAATTATCATAATTAACTCAAACTAGCGCGGTTTCCGCAACAATCAGAGCGTTAATTTGATGTTTTCAAGATGGAATTTTAAGTTTTGGATTCAGCCAAGTGTGTTAAATAGCTTTATGGCTTATTTTTCTTAAAGGCTTTGTACAGACCCATTGTACCCAACTGTACCAAGTTATGATATTATCTGTACCAAGCGAATTGCTACGATACGATCTTTTTCGTGTGGACATTTATTAACTGCAAGCAATCAGTATATCACCGAGTGGTATGTTACTCTCCGTACAGTTTAAATTATGTGTCTATCAAACATAAAACAAGGATGACGCACTGCGTTCTAATATCCCGATGCATGTATGACACCGGATGACGTTTACGAGTATGATGTCTGGTAAATATAAATAACATTATGATGGCCCGCGATAATGTTGTTGGAAAATGCAGTGCCATTTCGATTAAATAAATTTTTATTGATTCCTTTGATGAAATCATCAAAGTCATAATATGAGATATGAGTAACAATTTCCTCGTTTTCTAGCTATCGCTTTCTAGTTGTAAATCTTTTCTTTTTTTTATGTTATTAAGTAACGAGACGAGCTGGTCGTTTGCCTGATGGTAAGCATAACGCCGGCCCATAACGATTGCAGTGCCACCCAGAACTTTGAAACACAAAGGCCTGCGCGGCACTGCAGTGCGCTCGTTACCCTGAGACATTAGATATTAAGTCTAATAAGCCCAGTAATTTCACTAGATACTCTGCTCATCAAACCGGAACACAGTAATGCTTGCACACTACTGCTTGGCGGCAGACTTCACGAGCAAAGTGGTGGTAACAACCCCGACGGACACTCGCAGAAGAGTTAGTCCTACCACTAACATCTGTCGCGAAGTACACCAAGGCGTTTGTAAACAAACAACAAAACAACAACAAACGAAATTAACTTACACCAAAATTGTATAATAATACAATATTAATTACCCTATTACCCAATAGAGTAAAAACTATTTTAATTACCCTATTACCCAATAGGGTAATTATAATAATAAAATAGTTTTGCCATAATTATCAACAGTTGTAGCTATTTTTAATTGTCTGTTGAATAACGAATACCTAATAAATAATTAATGTCTATTTTAGTAATGTATGTAATTTCTGTTGATTTAATCTTAAATCGGCCAAGGCCCTGGCTTCCTTGGCGTGACTCGGTCTATAAATAGTACAATGGATCCTACTAATTTAATGTCTGAAATTAGAAACGAAGCGATCTCAAAACTTATGTACCTACTTCGTAACTATTTACATAACAAACAACCCTCTTAATAAATCAACACTTAGACGCCTGTTTAGGTAGACAGCATCTCAGAATTATAAACCGCAAAACAACTTTCTCAAGTAAAGCGATTAGAAATGGCATATTATCGGAATGGAGATAGAGAACGGTTAGACACTTTTGATTCAAGGTTTACGGTTGTTTATATTTAAGTACATGTTTAAGAGTTACACGCAGACTTTTTCTATTTAACACTTGTTTAGAGTATGTATAAATTGCTTGTGGTAAGACAGCAATTGTTCAGGTGCTCGCGAACTGTGATACTTTTGACGTACCTGTACTACGAGTACATAATAAATAACTATACCACAGAATAGACAATAGCCTACACAGAAGTTTGCCGACTCATATCCTACCAGTTTAAGTACCTTCAGTTGCCGAGCATGACTGGTGTAAAAACCATGCTCGTGAACAGGTATTGGTTCTTCTTCCTGTGCGAAGGACCAAGCTCCAAAATTAGAATACTTGTTTACAAGAATGGCTTGTACTTGATACAAAGTTATACGATACATTTTGCTTCGATTTAATTTCATACGGACATAGCTAAAGAATAGAAATCTTTGCCATACCTATTTTCTAAAAACTAAATTAGCACTGGAATTCCTCAAGACAACAGTGAACCTAAGTATCATTATTATAAAAAAAGGATGATATAGCTCTGAGCCAATTCTAGAACATACATTTGAGGGATCTCTTGAAGGAAAATAGAATAGAAAAAGAATTCAGCACACGCAAAGAAACATAGAAAAAGGTCCATAGAAAAGCACACGTGAGAAGAACATTCATAGTTTAGAATATGACACATACAAAACAAGTAACAAGGGAGCGCTGAAAAGGCCGCGGCTCAGCAAAAAGCTGTTTGTAAAATAACACAGCGCTTTTTCAGCCACAAATAAGTTATCTTTTGCAACTCCCAACTCTGAAGGTACATTACGTAAGCTATCGTTAAGTTGGTTCGGCCCATGGTATATGTGAGTATTGTTCGAGCACAAAGACTAATTTGCAAGCGAATTGTTTGCCATTTAATGAAATGATGTGGAATACAATTGACTGGTTTATTTCGAGTGTTTGTGTCATAATCGAGTGACAAACAACAGGGTGACAACACATTTTGGAGAAAATTTTGCTGGTGAAAGATTACTCTTCTGCTAAAGTACACCATTCACGACAATTCCATAGCTCTGCGCGTCATCGATTGAGTTTTTAATTTATTTCTATTTATGCTATTCGGTACCGAGACGAGCTGGTCGTTTGCCTGATGGTAAGCATAACGCTGTACCATAACAATTGCAGTGCCACCCAGACCTTTGAAACATAAAAACCTGCGCGTCACTGCAGTGCGCTCGTTACCCTGAGACATTAGGTATTAAATCTCATAAGTCCAGTAATTTCACTGGCTACTCTGCTCATCAAACCGGAACACAGTAATGCTTGCACATTACTGCTTGGCGGCAGACTTCACGAGCAAAGCGGTGGTAACAACCCAGATGGACACTCGTAGAAGAGTTAGTCCTACCACTAATACTACCACTAATCTACTGAGTGGAATGATGATCCAATTTTGGAGCACCCATTCGGGCACTCCATTTCGGGCGCACTATCACTCCATTTTTCTGTTTCTCGAGTACTGCCAACTGAGCGCGAAATGGACCGATGTATCGGCCAGATGATTGATGAGTTGGACTGTTGTGGAACGTCGCATTTGGAATGTTTGGAAATCCAATCACTCCACGTAATCCATTTGAGATTCCCCACACTCGGATGGTTTTTGGAACGTTTGCGTGGAATGTCGCGGAATGGAGTGTTCGTGAATGGTGAACGTAAGGTTCGGCTGAGTGGGTTGCTCGTGTAAATTTACTACTGAGCAATTATTTCCATAACTGTGTTCCACTTTGAAGGGGTGACTTCGCACTACAAAGTATTTGCAAACGAGAATTGTAATATTGGAAAATACGAGTATAGAATAAAACCTGTTGCAACTTACAAGCAGCGAGCTAGACAGTTCCAAGTTACTTTTAAAAAAGAGGGAACCGACATTTGTGAAAATGTCGCTATATTTGAAATGTCACCCTTCATTTTTGCTTAGGCACCCCTATATTCTAGGTTAGGTATTCTTTAATAAAATTTACAAAAGGACCACCCGTGGGATATGCCTTACTCATTAAAAATGAACCATTTAAATCGGTTGAGAATTGGCAGAGAAATAGAGAAACATGGTCACAAAAAAAGGACGTAAAGACGAATCGAGAACCTTCTCCTTTTTTGGAAGTCGGTTAAAAATTCAATGACATTGCATGTTTTTTTGTAGAGTACTCGTAACTACTTATAGAAGTTATTATTTTCGTTTATTACAGCTGTACCATGGTTCGTGTTATAATTGGGAAAGATCTGAAACTAAGAAACTGTTGCCAAGAGCCTAATATGGCTGTTTTCCGAAAGTATTTGAGAGCACTTATTCAATTATTTTTTTCGGTTGATCAGTTTAGGTTTCATTGAAGATGGCGTACCTACATGCCAAATCTAGATTAGAACTGGATCTCTATCTCTAGAAGTGCAGAAGAAAACACATTAATGACTAAGCTTCCTGCAATACTATTGACGACGTATATCATATATTGATGGAATGTGCCCGGTACGCACATACTAGAAACAGTTGCGGACTCAATCTGGCTCAAATGAGCTACTGTAATAGTATACTGGCTAATCCACTCTCGGATGATGCCAGAAAATTGTATAAATTAGCAGAGAGTCGGGATTAGTGTTGTTTTGTATAGAATAATTTTTTTTTAAGTCCCTACCTCTTGTGCTACCAAACCAGGGCGGCATAATCGCATAAGCGATAAAGCCCTTTTTTTCAGAATAAAAAAAAAAATGACTAAGCTGAATTATTTTTATAATGTGCACCCAGCATGGCTGTTCTCTCTGTGTTGTGCAGGTGGTCCATACTGACTATATTATATCGCTTTCTGATATTCCGCAATGGGGCTAGACTAGATTCAATTAATACTGTAGTGTGTCTGGAATAGCATTAAAAACGGTGCTAGTAGCCGGTCGCCGAGCGGCGTGACATATTCGGAGCACGTTTAGGGACAGGAGTAGCCGTGACACGTTCGTCCATTGTCAGGGTTGTGAGTGGAAATTATAAACCAATTAGTAGCTAGTGTCGATCTTTGACGTTCTTTTGATGGTCCCGTACCAAAGAGAAATAAATCCTTATTTCTTAACCGTTTAATTCTATGATGTTTTACACTATAAAAATTTACCACTATAAGTATCTCATACGATGAAGCTACCTATTTAAATAGTTAGGACTTTAGAAGTCCTAATTAAATATTATGATCTTCTAGTTTCTAGTGCTTGCCAGGGTGGTAGCTGTAAACGCCATCAAGATGAAATACTGTTACTTTTATTATTTTATTTTATTTGGTAACGAGACGAGCTGGTCGTTTGCCTGATGGTAAGCATAACGCCGGCCCATAACAATTGTAGTGCCACCCAGAACTTTGAAACACAAAGGCCGGCGGGGCACTGCAGTGCACTCGTTACCCTGAGACATTAGGTATTACGTCTCATAAGCCCAGTAATCTCACTGGATACTCTGCTCATCAAACCGGAACACAGTAATGCTTGCACATTACTGCTTGGCGGCAGACTTTACGAGCGAAGCGGTGGTAACAATCCAGACGGACACTCGCAGAAGAGTTAGTCCTCCCACTAACAAAACTGAACTAAACACCTATCGGTGTGTTCCGACTTCCAGAAGCTGCACTTGAGGTTTAATGTTTTAAATAACTAGCTATGTATTTTATGTATATTGTGTTCTGCCTCCTATTTTTAGGCTTTGGCTGAAAATCAGCGCTGAATGTCATTTGACAATCAGCTCATTGCTGAGCTACGGCCTTTTCAGCACTACTTTATTTCTTGTTTGTATGTGTAATGTCTTAAATTGTATGTGTATATTCTTGTCGTCTATGTTTTTCTATGTTACATTACATTGTATGTGCTGAATAAATGTTTTTCTATTCTATTCATTTCTAATCTAAGTTTAGCATAGGTATTCAACATCGTCGATTAAGATCAGGCTAGATAAAAATCAGACAGGCTACATCAAATGATAACCTATCAAGTATTCAAACCAGTATTTATTCCGTGTATTGTTTTATTCCAAGTATTGTTTTATTCCAGTCAGAACGGAGATGCGACAGTTTTGACGACAATAAACCCACTCGCACGCCAATTGAATGCACATTAGAAGATTGGACGGTAGGTCACAAACAGCCGCGGGCGTTATGTCATTCCCTAATATATTATTTAAACAATTTTATCAATTAAAATGTTACTGCGATATTAAGAACAGAATAAGATATTAAGAATTAAGAACGAAACGAAAGAAACGATATTAAGAAGAAGAGCGGTATTAAGAATTTTTTCTTTTTGAAAGTCGATTTGAAAATACATTGTTGTGATTTTTTGTCTTTGAATTCTATTTAAGATTTTTTGACCTAATGTTAACTTGTGATGCGTCAAAAGTTTAAACTCTGTACGTAGAACAGGAGTTTGATATCGATATCAAATGCAGCTGAAACAACCGATAGGTGCTAAGTGGCTAATTTTCAACTTGAGATTAGTAGCTAACCAGAGCGAGCACCAGATAAAGAAATTGCACCACGATATATTTTACTAGACGCTCAATGCAAAAAGATTGAAAACAATGAAAATTAATACGGGGTCGTCTTCTGTTTTCAGTGTTAACAATCTAAAAAAATAAAAACACTTTGAAAGTGTTTTTTCAATTGAGGCTGAACTGAAAATTATTACGTTAGGTCTGGGCGTGCCAGAATGTTAATGAGATAAGTAAAGAACACGCGATAAATCCAAGCCACCATAACTACAGTTGAAGATGCAAACAGAATCCGCCTGCCACTAACTTCACGCCTTTACCTGCTTTACCTACCTACCATCCTGTAAAATAGGAATGTCGACAATTACCTAATGCACGTTTTCCTGGGACCAAAACAAGAAAATAAGCTCATATTTCAATAAAAACTTAAGGTGGGAAGACGCAATGAAAATAGCGACACAAGAAGGTGTGATATCAAGAGGAACTGCCTGCAATTTTCTCTATACTCGATCCGTCACTGTCAATTAGTAATGCTGGTATGCAAATTGTAATGACCGGGACAAATGGTAAGCATGTAACTGAGTAGTTATTACAGTTTACACCCGCCAACATAATACCTAGGAGTAACGAGCTATATAGCGTAGAATAGATATATGTAGAATGTAGATACTTGGGCTAGTGGGTGTAGACTTAGGAACAGTTAGTATTATTATATGCTCTGTGGTACAGTGTCAAGTACGCGCAACGAATTTAAAGTAACTAGACCACAAAGCGCTCTGAGCGAAAAAGTTTATGTACTTAAGTATGCTGTGACATAAAATGAATTATTGACAATAATGATGGCTTGCGTTTAATCACTGTCTCACCTGATGGTAAGCGACGATGCGGTTGATGATGTAGCAAGCTTATCTAGAAGTCTTATTCTTAATTTATTCAAAACAGTGATTTGGAAGCTCAATGAAGTCAGTAAATTGATTAAAAAAGATTAAGATCAAGGTGTGTCAGCTTCAAAATTTTAAGCCTATGTCAGAGGATAAAACAACATACCTACATACAAAAAAGATACGATAAATGCTTATCACAAATTGGCAACGTACACACGCTTTGAGCTTTGAGCGCTAGAGTGTGGCTAATGTAATTTTAATTTTGTAACTTAATGATAATTAGCATTGTTTTAAAAAGAGCTTTGTCGTGATCCTTTATAAACTTATAAAAGCATTGCAAAGCTTCTGTAGCCTATGTCAGAGGATAAACAGCAACACACACAAAAAAGATACAGTAAATACTTATCAGAAAGTGGCAACGTACATACGCTATGAGCACTGAGCGCTAGAGTGGGGATAATGTTACTCTTAATAACCGCTATGTCCTCAGTTCACCGTCTAATTAGCACTGCTTTAATAAGAGCTTTGTCCTGATCCTTTACATAGAAGCTTATAAAAGCAATGCAATGCCTCTGAAGCCTGCTGATATCAGGGGATAAATAGCAAGTGTTTACACTTAGCACAAAGTGGCAACGTAGGTATGCTATGAGCATTGAGCGCTATTGTGTGGCTAATGTTACACTTAATAACCACTGTCTTCAGTTCACCGTCTAATTAACATTGTACTAAAAAAAGCTTTGCCCCGATCCTTTAGAAGCTTATAAAAGAATCTACTTTTTGTTTGGTATCTTTATTAATTTTCTAAAAAGAGCCTTTGGCACTCACGTTACCTTATTCCTCTGAGCTTATATACCAAGGACTAAAGTTAATTGGACAAGTCTTTTTGAAGTTTATTAAAGGCATCCTATATCTATTTTCATTTTCTTTACATGTTTTTGAAAGTATCGAATTTTGCATATCTATTATTTTTGTAGCTTAAAACAAAAAAAAATGGTTTTATGACAGTGTGTTGTTTAGTGTTTCAACACTTCGTCTGGTCATTTTTGACCATACCGCTACACGGCAAATAGTTTTTGCTTAGTGCCACAGAATATATGAAGTACAAATTAGTGGCAAAAATTCATTATCTTTTTGAACGAGTTAAATACTTAAAGAACGTAATTAAGGGGCGTCAGTTGTGTCAATTATACCAAAACATTCCTGAGATGATGAACACAGGTACCAAAACCTTTTTAAAACTGTCTATTAATAATCTATTTATCTCTTACTGATTCTGTAAAATTTCGCGCTGCTTCGCAACGCTTCCCTTTGAGCATTTCAAAAGTCGAACAGCTGGGTAGTTTTATCGAAGCAAGCGAAATGGAAACTCCTGATAATGCATGAGCGCCTGGTAGCTGCCGAGTGAATTTCTTTTATTTGAAATTGAAGTTGAAATTGAATTTTAAAATTAAATTTGATGGATATTTATTTCGTGTAAATAATTATGTTTTGAAATTTTATTTTATTCGGAAAACATAAAAGGGAAACGTTGGTAGTTTTAGTGTTCAACTTCGGTCATCAATGGACATATGCTAAAAAAACACTACCTATATTAAACCCTATAAAAAGCTAGTAACATACAATGTAAAAAACATATGAAAAAAACAAACAAAGTAATGAAATGAAGCCTTTTGAAACAAGATTACATGGCCTGGGACAATATGGAAACGACGTTGATTGAAGATTCATATCCATGCTTTCAATCTAAATTCAGGGTTAATTTGAAAACAGTGACCGGAAGAGTTTCCTAAGAGTTCACTGTTAAAATTAAAGCAATCATATTTGCTTTATTAACTCAGTAAAATTAATACAATTCAAACCATTGACTCAAAAGTTAACAGATCTGCCGTGCCGGTTTCAATTTGTGACAAAATAAGCCGATGATTTCATACTGGTTAAATACTAAAAGTAATGTAGGCGTGGAGGTAAGTACAGTACAAGAAAAAATCCTGACCATCTGTTGCATGACGTCACTTAGCACCTTTTCGAAGCTACATCAAGCACTACGTAACCAAAATGTATTTAAGTCAATTTTAAATTACTAGTCTCTTTTGGCGTTTGCAGAAACGCGATATTATACTAAGGTCCGCTTGCGCCGAGATCTTATTTAACTCGAGTTAGTTGCTAGAACACGTGCGTCTTGGTCTTGCATCATTAGGTTCTATTTAAATTTTATTGATCTTAATCCGTATTAATTAATCTAGCTTTTGGCGCAAATGGCCCTTATTAATGGTAACATATTATTGCATAAGCAATTAATTTATCAAAGTGCTCTATTGAATAGAGAATATAGTCTTGTAACACTTTCATCAATCACATATCACTGGAGTTTTGGCGGGAATGCGAAAATGTGCTGTTGTTGATTTTGTGTTATTTACTAAAAGCTATGTTTCTTCGAGTGTTAATGTGTAATAATGTTGGATTATTAACCATTAAGTGTTCGTAAACGTGCATGAGTGAAAGGCAAATAGTACAAAGGCGAAAAACGTGTATTTTCGTATTCTATCCAAAACTCCATAGAAGCATCAGTAAAGTATCCACCGCTTTACTGAAGCGTCACTTCGACTCGAAAATTGTTTCTAATATTGCGACTTAAGGACTATGTATCCAGGTCAAGAAATAAATTAAAATAATAATAATAATCACATATCACTTATCAATAAACTGACTTATGCGTGGTGGTAGGTTACTTCTAGTGCTCGCCTGAGCCTACCGCCAAGGACATATCGGAGTGTTCTGTCAGGTGCACTTAGTTCTAATCTTAATCTTTGGTATTCACAATCTTTGATGTTGTTTAAGATCAGGCGAGATAGTGGTGGAACTCCAAACTATTGAGTATAAAAAAAATATTTGAAATTCTACTATGACGAAATGTTCCCTGAATTTCCTTTTCATTTTAGCGAATGTTTATTTTAACAAGAAAAAGAAATAGAACCTGTAACCATAGACGGTATTTGAACCTGCGAACAAATTTGCTGTACTGCAATCGCTCCAGCCAAGCTTTCAGAGTCACCGCGTCATAATGTCGAATTCCTACATTCGTTCTGGAAACGCCTACGTCACTGCAGGATTCATTTATTTATTTTAAAAATATTCTTTACAAACTCAATTGGCTCACAGCTAATGACTATAGTCATCTTGGTGCCCAATTCTACTAACAAATGGCGTCATAATTGTATCACTAAACGTGTTCAATGAGCGATTTTGTTGATATATTGCTGTTTGCAAAAAGGCAGTTAAGACGTTCAAAGATATTTGTTTTTCTTTGAGTAGGTACCTAATAAATTTTTCGCATATTTTTTGTAAAGTAAAGTAAAATTATAAAGTTATTTATCGACATAAATAAATATTACAACAATTAATGAATCCATAGGCTCCCGAACTAGTAGCAACTGTGTTTCAGGAGCCAGTGGCTTCTCCCATTATGTGACACTACGATAATTTTACAATAATATATAATACATGTTTTAGTGGCTTGCTACTCTTCTCCTCGACTGTACTTTGCCATATTGTAGCGAAGGCCAATTGTAGAGTAAATATTGATATTGATACAACCCGTGTTTGAGTATTTTGGGCCACTTCCAAATATGGTTAATTTAATTGGTAAACGTGACTAAATTGAGATAAATACGTATATTTGGAGTATCTGATGCCTAACTAGGTATCGGTATCGTGGGAATCAGGAACTAGACAAATGAGGAAGAGTATGGTCCTATAACAGTCAGATATGAAATGAATAGTAGTGATTTTTATTAAGATACTAATTTTTCATCGAACTAGCATTCATTCGCACGTATGAGTGCCAAATGAACAACATATAGCGCGCCTACAATCCACACTTAACAACTTTTTTCATGTTTGTTACCTGAGAACTCTGTCATTTATAAACCGATTTGGAAAATTATTTTTTTGTTTGAAAGGATATACTTTTAGATTAGTCCTGTAGAAATTTCATCAAAATCGGTTCAGTAGTTTATCATTGAAGTTGGTTCCCACTTTTCTAAAGCAAATGTACTTGTTTTGTTAAAAAATGGTCCCTCGAGAAAACCAAAGAAAAACCACGATCCCCGCTAGACGCATATCGTATCGTCTATTGTGGTTGTGCATAAAGTAGTTTGAATTTGAATTTGAATTTAAGAAAAAAAAAACATGTCTTCGCTGTAGTCGTGCCAACATCACCACTGTATTACCGCCAAAGAATACAAATAATACCTGCAACACGTTATAATATATTATTCTAGACGCGTAAGAGCACTTCACTCTGTGTTCCCACAACATTTGTCTACCTGTCGCATATTTATGGCAGACCATAGACGCTTATGCAAGTATGCGTTTTGCTGTCAAAATAAACATGCTATTTTAACAAGCGCGGATTACGACCTTTTATGCGCAAGCGCGGCTTGAAGTAAAACTATCAAAAAACAGCAATACATACGGTACGGTACGGGCGTTACGCTACATACATCACTTGCGCACCAACGCGTATTTACCGCGGCTTCTGCACTGGACACGCAGTGGTTATGACACTATTTTTTTATATTTTTATCGATAATAGAGTGCCTTACAAAACGAATTTCAAAATATCTTCAATGTACAGAATTGGACCTGGTACAGTTTAATTATAATATAGATACTACCATCATAAAATATCATATTTTTATCAATCCAAATCTCTGGTCAAAGTAATTGCGTGTTCACTCAATCAAAGTAAATTCCTTTGTTTTGCGTTCAAAATGTTTAGGTATCATAACATGGACTTGTGATTTGAAGGATAACAGTTGTAGTAGTTCATTATCATCAACCGGGAGACGTCCACTGCTGAACATAGATCTCTCCCATAGAACGCCACTTGGATCAGCTATTCACCTCTTGCATCTTGTAGTAGATCACCACCATCAAAAACATTATAATTTAAGATGGGATGGGATCTTATTTCCACCATAACTTTTAAATGCCTGAACGGATTTGAATCCTTACATGAGCCCGTGTCAGTTGTGACGCTGGCTAGGGCAGTCGTGGCTCGTGTTTTTATATTAATTTATTTATTTTATAATTGTTTATTATTTTAATTTAAGGTGTTCAAATAAAGAACTCTACACTCATCTTAGAGAGAGAAGTTTACACACTAGAAGTGAGAGGCATTTTAACGATAGGTCAACACAACAGTGACTTAGACAAATAGCCTACAGATTGGCAGTATTGGATGCTATTGAATCTTGACTTCCGATGGAACGCAAAGGCCAAATGATTCATATTTAGCAGTAACTTGAACACAAATAACATAAATATTTAAACAACAATGTGTCCGAGTTTTGTGAGAATTGTAAACCATGAGGAAAAATGGACATCAATTTCAAGGTAATCGAATCAGGATGACATCAGAAAATTAACTCAATTAATTATGTTTTGAGTAAGTATTTAGAGGAATGATGTAAGTGTTTTGTGTGATATATTCCATCAGCCATTTGGTAGTTGGGAATCAAATAATTAAATTCGTTTCATTGCGATTGTTAATATACAACAATTGGGATGTTGACTGATTTTGGGAAAGTGTCTAAAACGATGAGTATGAGCCTAATATAACCCAAAATATTTAAATTTAATTTTTAAAATCACTAATATTTTAATTATCACGTATTTTAAATGCTGTTTTAAATTTCGCTCCAAAACGCCAATACTGGTCACGTGGTCGATGTGACGTCACGATTCCTGGCACAGATAACTAAATTCACAGAAATCACTCTAAAATACTAGGCAGAAAGAGCAATATACTCATTCCGATTGAGAAAGTGACGTCACGATTGAAAAAGTGACGTCACGCGCGTTTTATGTTACGTGACTTCGGAGCGATGTGATTACATTTTGATTATTAAATTAAAATTAAATTCCTTAAAAATAAACAAAAATATTGTGTTTTATAGGATTTCTGTCACAAAAACTACCGTTTCGCGGCAAAATTATATTTTTATTTGAATACAGTCAACATCCCAATTATAGAATGGGCTCCGTAGCTAAGTTGGTAGTAACCCTGCCTACAAAGTGAGGGGTCTCGGTTTGGATTCCCGGCCGGGGCAGATTTTGTGTAAGCATAAAGTTTGCTCTCGAGTCTTGGATGTTTGTGATGTGTGTCTTACCCTTTGAACTGACTTCCAAAAAAGGAGAAGATTCTCATTTCGGAGTGCATTTTTTATGTTTGTAACCTCAGATCTCCACCATACATAAACCGATTTTGAAAAAAAAATTTAATGTGTATTCTTTCAGATTGATCCCATAGAAATTTCATCAAAATCCGTTCAGTAGTTTGCCACTGAAGTCGGTTCCTCGATTTTTTAAAGCAATTTCATTCACTAACAGTTTTATAAGGCAGCTGAAGTCAATTAACTTTCACGAGCGCACCCCTAAAGTTCTATGTCAAAAATAAATTTTGAATTAGAATTTTCGCGGAAAACCAACTAACAATATAATATAAAAACTCTTTATTGTAAGAACACAGGATTAAATACAGTACACAATATTTAAAGAAGAAAATAGGTTGTACAACCTCTCAGAAATACGATGTTATTGTCCTTTAGGTTATGACAGTGTAGTACAGAGACATATCTACAGTTTTGTTCACAGTAGCCATGTTATGTGTAAACATTACAGCAGATGCGAGTTGATGGATGCGTTCCATACGCCCTGATAACGGAAATAATCCAAAACGAATCTATTATGGACAGCGTTTTCTTACGCCACAGACAGGGCCGGATTAACCATTCAGGGCCCTAGGTAATGAACTTCTCGGGCCCCCTTTTATGATATTATACTATACTGATTTGAGATGCGTTCTGAAATGTACTGAAATATGACGATATAATATAAATTATATTTCATAGCTCCATTCTTCAGATATATCTATATATTAATAGATATTTATACCAGGTAGTCCTTCTTTCACACAGGTAAATTCGCACGAAAAAACAACGCAATATTAATAATATTGCATACTGATGTAATTGTTACAAACAAATCTTCAAATTAAATTTTTACTCGAAGTAACATTTTCTATTTTTTTTCCCCGTGAGGCTCCCTTCTGTGCTGGGCCCCTAGGCAAACATGTCATTGCTCGGTTGGTTCATAATTATAAAAACCAAAACTATTGGTACATAGATTAATTACTATTACCCACCTAGTGAAAACCTCCAAAACTTCATAGATAGCCTAAATACATGCAACATGCATTTGATTAATTACTTAATTAGTATCAAGAGATAACATCATTAAAACCATTTCGCATTATTTAACTATTTATCAATAGTACCCATAAACTAAGTTGTGATGTTGTAAGCACCTCAACAAGACAGTCGCAGTCCAGCTTTGACCAATGAATTTTGGTCACAAAATTGTTCTGTCAAGTGCACGAGCATCCAATCTACAAACGCTTTGACAAACTGCGACCGGACCGGTCCCCGTCAAAGATATTCCGTTACCGATGGCCTGGATCGGAACTACTTTCCAATGCACAATCGTTCGATACAAAATCTGTGCAGTCTAGTTTACTTCTACAAAGTCTAGAAACCAGGGGCGCAATTACGGATCTTTTCCGTCGATAAAATTGACAGTTCAAATCGATAAAGTGGGGTTCGAAAAATGTTTCGAAAATTGTGCTACCAAGTTCCCGAATGATCTAGTTCAAGGTCAAATATGGACATCTCTCTCTTACGCATACGACCGTCCCTTGTACACACATCGAGGACTTTCCAGATGGTAGTAGATTATGTCCATCTCGTTCTATCATGCGTGTAGCTATCTCTCTCTCGCATTATTCTAGAACATTCGGTTAGGTAATAGGTACAATTGTTCCTCTCTTTTGCGCATATAGCCATCCTGCTCACACTTTCTTCTGGAAGTTTCGAGAGACATGATCGAGCCTAATCGTCTCTCTCTTTCACACGCATAGGCTGTCCCTCTCACACACCTTCGAGAATGTTCCGCGGACCGGAGGGGTGTAACTTGGCCTGAAACGGCCTGAAAATGGGTTTTCAGGAAATGGTGCCATGTGATTACTCGTGTCCTGAAACGGACTGAAAACATGTTCGAAAAATCGAGCCTCGAAACAATCGACAAAAGTTATCGAAACGTTAGGTCGAATCCAAAGAGAATATAGAGCTACTACAACACTGATCAGACTTCGGTACTCACAACATTCGATAAATTTGTCGATTTTTTCGGTTCGACAAATGTATCGAACCGACTTCCGTACTTACGCCGCAGCTCGAATAGTTTAATTAGATATTTCAAACAATCAATTGTTTTTTCGGTAAAGCAATTTCGAAAATGCAACTGCGCAGCGGTGCAACATTGCCGAAATATCTCAAGCTCAAATAAAATAATGAACATAAAATAACAAGTGTGGTGACTGTTGTTGATCTCAAACAAAAATATCCTAAGAGTAGAGACAACGAGAAAAGCGACCTCTTCCAAAAAATTTTTGGATGGATTTGGATGATACTTACCACCAAGTAAACAACGATCAAACACAACCCTATATTTTAGAAAGCGGAATTAATGGATAGGACGAACACTTAGTCCTAGATAAGTAAAAAACATTGGTAATTAACCACAAAATCAGTTCATAAAAATTTTATTTGTTAAAATTAAAAAGCCCTACCCAAACATTCCAAAACTAAAATTGCCCTACAAATTCATAGCTACGAAGGTTCTATATTTAACTTATATCAAACAATTCTTGCTTGTACTTGTTCGTAGCTCTAATAACACGAAAGATATTCAATGGCTGGTCTTATCTTATTATCTTCCAATAGCTGGTACTAGAGCCATGTCGGGAAAGTTCTCATAATGAAAGCAAGTAAAAGTTATTATAAAACAGATTTTTTTAATAAATTTACATTTCATTGTACGAAGTGAAACTTTTTAGAAAACCTTTTACAGACCAATAATTTAATTTCCACAAGAAAATAGAATTGCGAGCAGTTGGTACATTTTCCCAGTTTGTGAAGTTCTCAATTCGTTCATATTCGCTGTTCGTGCAATTCGCTATAATATTCACCTAATATAGTCGCAATACTATGTACCTCTTTCACGAGTACCGTGATTTACGTTTTGTTAGGATATCCAATGTCACTTGATTTTTCTTCAAGGAAAAATTGTGATATAACCTGAGCATTATCAGGGAATTCTAGTTACACCTTACGGTCATACACATAGGGTATGTGACCGTTATTAATTAGTAATCAGGTAATCCATTTTCTAGTAGGTATACTCGCCTGGCTAGTTCCCATACACAACTTGAAAATATATCGGTAAGTTTCGGCTACAATCGGAAGTCAGTTCTGTGCTTCGATCGTCAAAGATTTTGGGTTCATAAAAAAAACCTAACACAAATATATACATCACAAAAATTTCGCTTCCAACAGGACAGTGCCGGTAAACACTATAAAATATATTTCATAAAAAACCTACACTTCATACAAGTAAAACTTTTTTTTTTTCATTTTTTTTTATGTTATTTGGTAACTAGACGAGCTGGTCGTTTGCCTGATGGTAATCATAACGCCGGCCCATAACAATTGCAGTGCCACCCAGAACTTTGAAACACAAAGGCCTGCGCGGCACTGCAGTACACTCGTTATCCCTGAGACATTAGGTATTAAGTCTCATAAGCCCAGTAATTTCACTGGATACTCTGCTCATCAAACCGGAACATAGTAATGCTTGCACACTACTGCTTGGCGGCAGACTTCACGAGCAAAGCAGTGGTAACAACCCAGACGGACACTCGCAGAAGAGTTAGTCCTACCACTAACAAGTGTCAATAACTATAGTGTCAATCTTTTAAAATCTATAACTGTATTTGCTTTTATAGTTCAACTTCAACTGGCATCATTCTACGACAGTTTTGGATTCAAAGAAATAAATTAACAATGAGGCAGTGCAGTGTGACCATCTATAGATAGCCCTATTGTATTCAATGTAGGCTATCTACCTTTAAATGCCACGACGAGGACAACCTACTTGAAGCTTCAGCTTTTCTAGAGCATAGCATTCGAAGTATAAGGCTATCTCAGAAAGTGATTCTGGGGCGATAACTTTGCTCTATGATATTGACTTCATCTTTTATATGATGTCAATCAATTAGTTTTCTCATGATAATCAAATGTCTATATCAAAATATCTGGAAATCGAACGCTCGAAACGTCAAAAATGAGACTTAGAGTTGTGCGTATATACTGAGCGCTAAAACGCCCCGTACAAATTTGACAGAACATCTGACGTCACTTGTTCAACGCGGGCCGCAAAACTGTACTAAATACATGCATTTTGTCGATCTTGGCCTTGACAAACTACGTTTATGTACATAGTTGTTCCATTTTTTTATTAATTGAACTATAAAGAATCTTATGGTATCATTCAAATTACTATCGGATGTTAAAAAAAAATCGTCGAATTCGGGAAACTTTTAGATGCAATATCATTCTAAGATTATATTTTTTTCTGTGAATATAATTTTTATTGTGTTAATGTGATGTTCTTAAACCTGTATAACGACAGTAATTATATATTTTGTGTTTCATTCAACATCCTAATTGCGTCAAGATTTATTTAATAATTTCGGCAAAGAGATCTTGCGACTGTGATTACTGCATACGACATCAAGCTAACAGCAAACGCTGGTTATAGAAGGTCTAATTTCTTGGAAAAAATGAACTTAATATTCACCTTTTCCAAGAAGCAAAGTGTCTGGATTTTCTTGGAGAAGCACGATGCATATGTTTCAAATGAGAGTGCCTTGCGACGGAACGCGTAATTTTCTTATATGTAAGGAATATTATTATTCCTAAAAGTAGCCTCCAAAGGCATTATATATTTTTAAGTGTATGTAGGTATTTGTTTCATGTCTGTGTCTTGGCACTCCTTGCTACGGAGTTAATGTATGTTATCGTTAGGCGTTATTATTTGGACCCTGAAATAGATCACAGCGTGGAATAAAACAAAGGTAATATTTCTAAGACATAAGTTCACCCTAAGCTATTTCCGAAGGTCCTACTTTTCTAGGAGACCTTGATTTCCCGGAAATTCTAAATACTGTTCAGTTGGTTATACATTTTTGAAATGAAATTAACGATATACCCTTATCAAGTGTGGAAGCGCCTTAATCATATTTTGGTTTAGATTATGTTCATATTGAAAATAAATTAGCAGGAATCCAGTCAATGGGTGAATCACAGGCTGGGCATGAGAGGTTACATCAGCACCAGCCTCCGCGCAAATCAGCGAAAGCATCGAATAACTACCGACAGTGCATTCTCAGTAAAGCCTGCGTACAAAGCTTACCTACTATCTCGTTTGGGTCTACTATCGATGGGAGGTTTGTTACGCAAACCACCAGGGATCAAGCACTCTAAATAACTGATTTTTTTTATAAATTTTTCTTGACCTGGGTACATAGTCCTTAAGTCGCAATATTAGAAACAATTTTCGAGTCGAAGTGACGCTTCAGTAAAGCGGTGGATACTTTACTGAAGCTTCTATGGAGTTTTGGATAGAATACGAAAATACACGTTTTTCGCCTTTGTACTATTTGCCTTTCACTCATGCACGTTTACGAACACTTAATGGTTAATAATCCACCATTATTACACATTAACACTCGAAGAAACATAGGTTTTAGTAAATAACACAAAATCAACAACAGCACATTTTCGCATTCCCGCCAAAACTCACAACTGAAATTGCAATGGCAGTGGTGCCATTATCTATCACAAATGCAAATTGTGTCAAAAGTCGGTAATGTCTTATCTGTCAACTATGCTTTTATTACCGAAGGGAAATTGATATCATAACGATTTACCAATTTGCCAAATAAGCGTAATGGCGATGGCCGGTCACCATTATGGCTGTGTCAGTTATCGTCGTACAAAAGTATCACTTATCGTCATAATGATCGCAAACCATTACTATTTTAATCATTGTGGTTTAGTGTGCTTGGGCCCCAGTATGTTCTCAGCCAAAGAGTTTTTTCCACGAGAAAGACGCGAAAGAAGTTTTCAGGTAGGAGCTTCTGGGTGAGAAAACTTCTTGACGGTAACTCAGTACGGTGGGGATTTATACTGATCTGGCTAACTACCATTTTGAAGCTGAAAACCTGTCATTAAGTTTGCCATCGTGATAAAGCAAAATATTGAAAGAAACGGTATATTTTTAAAAATCACAAAATTCAATATGCACCAACTTGTTTTTCACTATGTTCCTTCTTTATTCGTAAAAGCATAATCACTCTTATGATTAGATTTTTAATACCTACTTTACGAATTTATATAATACCTATTTGAAATTTACATGACAGTATTAATATAACTATTTTAATAACAGAAAAAGTAAACAACATAAACTAAAATAACTAAATAAAATACACACTAATTTATTTACAATCTTATTATATAGGTATTATTATTATACCTACTTAATTAAAAATCCTATGCTCTGAATATTTATCACGCTATATCAAAGATGAATAATTCTGAAAGAACGATTCCCACTTTCAGATATTGGACGTTTTAAAACGATTAATGCATCATGTTCGCGCTCAAATAGTCGGGCTTAAAAGTTTCCTCCATTCTCCATTAGTTTGTAAGCTCGACAAAGCTCGTCAAACAATTGTACGCCGCGCCGACTAAATGACGCTCATTCTCTATCACATTTGTGTTGCAAGTGTGGATTAATAGAGGTATGAATGAATCGGGAATGCATTCTTACATTTTTTTTTTGTTTTAGGTAACGAGACGAGCTGGTCGTTTGCCTGATGGTAAGCATAACGCCGGCCCATAACGATTGCAGTGCCACCCAGAACTTTGAAACACAAAGGCCTTCGCGGCACTGCAGTGCAGCGCTCGTTACCCTGAGACATTAGGCATTAAATCTCATAAGCCCAGTAATATCACTGGATACTCTGCTCATCAAACCGGAACGCAGTAATGCTTGCACACTACTGCTTGGCGGCAGACTTCACGAGCAAAGCGGTGGTAACAACCCAGATGGACACTCGCAGAAGAGTTAGTCCTCCCACTAACAATTCTGAATTGATATAATCAGATTTGAAATATCAAATCAACTGCCAACTAGTAGTGGGCTAGAACGTTTGGATTATATCTACTATAGGCCTACAATGGCTTGTAGATCATCTAACTGCTTTTGTAGGTATAGGTTCGATGTAGTGTTTATGAAGGAGCTTAGCCCGTTGAAAAATTGAAATGATAGTTTATTGACGGCTCTTTGGCTAAGTTGGTAGTAACCCTGCCTGCAAAGCGAGGGGTTCCGGGTTCGATTCCCGGCCGGGGCAGATTTTGTGTAAGCATAAAATTTGTTCTCGGATGTTTGTGATGTGTATCTGTGTGTATGTGTTCATGCCAGCTGCGACACAGGGAATCCTAGTGCGGGGGGTCTCAGTGTGTAAGCGTTTATGTTATGTTATGATATTTAAAGTTGCACCACTACTTTTAAAAACTTCCTAAATATCACTACTTTTCAAAGGTTTTGAAGACGAAAAGGTTAGGGCATAAAAATTAAATAACCACGTGGAAAAAAAAGAAAATTGCATCATAGTATAATGTTATTCGTGATTCGCTTGTTTTGCCTTACATTTGAAATACAAGCTCCGGAAAGCTTCAACGAGTTTCCATTAATTTTAAATGAAAAGTCGTTCCTCGCGTCCTGAAACAACTAGGTAGCTTGTTTGCAAACGATGGACTATGATTGCGTTATGTTAATTGCTCTCGTCGTATGAGTTTGGAATTTGATACTTTTTAAAAACAAAACTTAAAAAAAAAACTTTTTTTCCTTTTTCTGCCATGGACATGGCTTGTGTTTTATATCTTTTTATTTGATGGATTCGGCGGCTTTAACTTTTTTTTACATTTTCTCGTAGCAGTTCTCCATGTGGATAGGTAAGTTAAGCTTAACTCAAATTAAATAATAGGAATCTACAAGTGCGGCTTCCAGAACACATGAAAGATTTTCATTTTGAAGGTGGTATCTAGGTAGGCGAGCACTTTGACCGACCAACTGTTGCATCACGATGAGATCATTTAACGAGAGCTCACAAGCTCTAGGATTTGAACCCTCGATCGGTAGGCGACGTTACTACAAGCAAGAAATCACTTCCACTAGCATCGTTTCCATACGAGCATTCCCAGATTTATACTTTTCATAAGCGTAGGCCACTTTATTTGTGCCGTCCCTTCGCCCAAGTTCCCGTCTTCACCACTCAATTGTAGACAGATATTCATATTGTGTTTGTCGAGCTCTGGGCCAGACAATAATGGTTCAGTTTATTGGTGACAGCTCAAAAACTGTAAGTGATAGCACCCTCTAGCCGCCCCATTTCACGCTGCCGCCTCTAAGCCGCAGTCTACGGCCTATTGGCAAATCCAGGCCTGCAAACAGGCGAGTATACTCTTCGAATCATACACAAGCGCTCGCACGTCTATCACCTTTGAAAGGATTTAATCCACAGTTTAAAGTCAAGTTACAACATGCAGTAAAGTAGGTCGCAACTCTCGGCTTGCGTTAGAGACAAAATTGTACTGAAAATAGAAAGGAAACTGGAGGAATTGCCTCTGCTCATTGCTAGTCCTTCAATGATTTTTGTGTCACTATCTCGTGATGGTAAACACGATAAAAACTGCGCCTGGGCGGCACTGCAGTACGCCCATTACACTGAATAATAAGCCCAGTAATTTAACTGACTACTTTGCTAATCAAACCGGAATGCAGTGATGCTTGCACATTACTGCTTGGCGGTAGTCTACACGAGCAAAAAGGTGTTACCAAATCAGACGGACATTCTCCGTTGAGTTACTCCTACCACGTGGTATCTACATTTCTACATGCACTTAAATAGCCGTTGTTCTGTTAGATATAACCGTATATCACATATCAACAATTAAACGTATTTATACCAAAACAGGCTTCCTTTATGTTTACACTCGAAAAGCTTCTCGTAGTATCTTGAAAGATCTGGTTTGTGAATAATTCCTAATTCTATGAATACCAAAATGTCTCTCGCGTCCTTGGCTTTTCAATTATTTTTTGTTCGCTTGTTATGCCTTTTAGGGAGGCTATTCTCAAAACAAATGTTTATACAATCTGCACAAGTATAGTAAGAGCGATAAGAATGATTGTGAAGATTGTAACGCACCATAGAGTTCGAATCCCGAATCGCCCCTGCACCAATGACTTAATCCAAGTTATGTGGAGATATTGAAGTGAACATCGTGAGCGAAGGACACGTCGTGACGAAACCCGCAAAATTTAATAAGAATCACAAAATTCGAGGATATAACGTGACATGTACCAAGCCGCGGTAGGACGGATTATGGGCCGTACCTAACTCTCCAAATTCCCAAGCAGGATAGGCGTCAGAGACGCGACTGAATACAAAAAATTGCCCGACCCCAAGTAAAAAATGGGACATAGAAAAATGGGACATAGACGGTGAGATCTACACAAGTAATAAGTAGTACCCTTTTTGTAACGGGCTAAATACATAGGTACCTTTATTAACTAGCTAATACCAATAAATAAACACTAAATCTAATATAGCTACAAAAACAGTTGGATAATCTACAAGCCAAAGTAGGCTTATAGATAATCTCTAGCACACTACCAGCTGGAAGCGTACTCAGCTTGCTGGCGGCATTACCTTTCTGATAAGTACCTATATCAAAAAGGTAAGTTTTCTCGCATCTTTGCACAAGTCTTGCTTTACGCAGGAAAAACGTTTTAGAACTGATTCGACATCAATTCGGAACGTTTTTTCGTAGTCTGTAAGTACGGTAAAAATATGTCTTGATGAATGAACGCATACATCTTGATCCCTCATTACAAGTCACCCCTAACTATCCAGTTTTTCTAGACAAAGAACCTGTCTAGGGAAACTCTACCTGTGAAGAATGTGCTTCCACAGTGCAGACATGTGGTAGACGCGCACTGCGCAGAGTAGATGTCCATCTATTGATAAGCGAGGTTATCATAGAATCGGATACTCACGCTTTTGTATATTAAAAATGTTTTCTGCATTTTTTTTATACTTTCGGATAACGAGACAAGCTGGTCGTTTGCTTGATGGTAAGCATAATGCCAGAGGTAACAAAGAAACAAAAAATCTTACAAACTTTACTGCTTTATAATATTAATATAGACAAACGGCTTCGATAAAAATATTACTATTTTGGTGGCAGGTAATCGGCTCTCCTGTGATAAGAATCACAATGACTGGTCTTTGAACTTTGGTATAATAAAACTATATAATATATACTTAACATACCTAAACTGATAACTGTAGGATAATTAGTGTCCGCACTGGTCGATGCTCCAACCGTTCAATAACTTGTGATAATTAACTTTATATTAGAGCACTGCAAGTGCAATTCATTATACATCAATAACACAATTGGTTCATTGACATCGGAACCTTCTTGACAGTTACCTCTGTGCACAATATGACATTGTATGATTGTCATTTATTGTGTTTTAAAATATCTATTATACGACCAAGCTTCGCTCGGTGTTATTGAGAAAAGTCTTTTTATTGTGTAAAAATAAATACATATACCCAAAATGAATCATCTATTAAGCTTACCGGAAACGGACAAACGAGCGAAAAACTTCATTTTTGTGTAAAATTGCGTTTTTACAAGAAATTACAATAATAAGATAATATATGAATTAGAATAATTAAGTAAAAATGTATTTTTTTTTTACGTTATGTGGTAACGAGACGATCTGGTCGTTTGCCTGATGGTAAGCATAACGCCGGCCCATAACAATTGCAGTGCCACCTAGAACTTTGAAACACAAAGGCCTGCGCGGCACTGCAGATCGCTCGTTACCCTGAGACATTAGGATAACGTCTCATAAGCCCAGTAATTTCACTGGATACTCTGCTCATCAAACCGGAACACAGTAATGCTTGCACACTACTGCTTGGCGGCAGACTTCTCGAGCAAAGTTTAAAGAAACTAAAAAATAAACAGCCACCTTCATGGCTCCATCACCAAGCTCAACACCAAGTGCAATCTATTCGACTCGTCAAAACGAATCATATGAGTCCAAACTCGAAGGGTTTTCTTACTTGTAGCCACTGAAAAGCTCTCCTATCCATCGCCTGGCACATTTCGATACGACAATATTTAGAAATACACTACATAGTAACTTTTAAACTTTCGCGATTCGAAAACATGGTTTACTTTTAAGAATGGGACTTAATCGCGATAAAAACACAGGTTTATATTTACTTCGACGTTTGAAGTTGGTGACAACACTCACATTTTATTGACGCTGACACCCGCATTCTCCAGTCTTCTCGTGACCACGATCAATGCAATATACTATAAGTAATTAATAATTAGTTAGCAAGAAGTAAAACTAACAAAAGTGTGTTCAAAAATGCAACGCTCTTTGGAATGAAAGAAAGAGATGAAAGGCGAGATAGTGGTCAAAAAAACGTGCTTTCTATTGTAAACAAATCCCCACGTCATATCTTTTATCTGTACAACTGAATGGTTCCGTCGGCGGACCGTATTAACATCCGCACCAGCAACTGACCGTGTAATGCGGTTGTGATGGGCGCGCGCGTTTACGGAACCACTGGACCGGATGAGAGAAACGCAGGTGCGGGTATACAGCTTAAATTAAGAGCCCACATACACGAGCACTCCAATCCACAACATTCCAATACAACGTTCCAAAAACCGCCCGAGTGGGAATCTCAGATGGATTACGTGGAGTGATAGAAATACGAGTATTAGAAATACAAAGTTCCAAATACAACGTTGCAACTCATTGTTATTGGCCGATACGACGTTCCATTTCTCAGTTGGCAGTACTCGAGACGCAGAATGATGAAAAATGGAGTAATGCACCCAGAATGGAGTGCGCGTCTGTGGGTTAGAAATTAGACCATCGTTCCACTCAATCTACGACGCGCGGAGCGATGGATTTGGAACGCTCGTGTTTGTGGGCTATTAGACTAACAGAATTAAATAGACAAAGCGCTTGGAACCCCCCAGTGGAGCCTGTAAAGCAAAGCAAGCCCGTGCAAATATTTTTTACCAGGTGGTAAAGAATTAACTTTACTCTTCTGCGAGTGAACTTCTGGGTAGGTACCGCCACTTTGCTCGTGTACCCTGCCCGTACCATCCATACGCCCATCCATGACAATAGCAGTGGTATTCAGAACTTTCAAAGATAAAGGCCTGTGCGGCACTGAATTGCGCTCGTTACATTGAGATTCTAGGTTTTTTTTAATGTTATTGGTAACAAGACGAGCTGGTCGTTTGCCTGATGGTAAGCATAACGCTGGCCCATAACAATTGCAGTGCCACTCAGAACTTTGAAACACAAAGGCCTGCGCGGCACTGCAGTGCGCTCGTTACCTTGAGACATTAGGTATTAAGTCTCATAAGCCCAGTAATTTCACTGGCTACTTTGCTCATCAAACCGGAACACAGTAATGCTTGCACATTACTGCTTGGCGGCAGACTTCACGAGCAAAGCGGTGGTACAAACCCAAACGGACACTCGCCAGAAGAGTTAGTCCTATCACCTAAAAAAATAAGGCTGTGTGCGGCATAATGAGGTTGTGTGCGTTTCAAATCCAGTAGGTGCAACCAAGCCGCACTCAAATCCACCATTCGCAAGCTATATAAACACCCGTCCTCTCAGTATGAATCTATCAGTACATTCTTCCCCTAGCCATTACCTCGCCCATTGATGACTGACACACACCACCGGCCGTAACAATGATATCGGCCATCGGGGTTGTTACCGCGACCTGTCATGCGTGACCTCACCGGGAGGTCAGGGGCAGGTGGTCCTGGCATTTTGGATTGTTAACCTTTACGTTTTTATAGGAAACCATCATGGAATATTCAAATGAGGCTGATTAGTAATACCGGTTTGAACTCAGAACCAGTTTTTAAGAAAAAAGTTTTTTTTTTAATAAATGAGACCACTTGCCTTTCTGAACTAAGTATGTGGTATCTCATATTTTTTGTAGTGTTCGAGTTCTGAGTGGCATTGCAATTGTTATGGGCTCGCGTTATAGTTACCGTCACGTAAACGATCGCTTCATCTCATTACCCAATAGTATAAAAAAATAACAGACTGAATCATAAGGGTAGAGTACGGAGCGCTTCTGTGGGAGCGCCGCGCCGCGTCGCTATCACGCTCGCGAATCTCAACATTTTTTGAAAATAAACAATTACCTAATCAAATTATGAAAAATCGCGTTCACTGAAGTTGCTGGCAATAACATTAAAAAGGTACGGCAAAAGTATCATTTTGATCCGATACATTTTTCATACTTGAACATGGGCAAAGCATAAAATCCCATTTTTAGGTTTGAAAACTTGAATGGATCAAAATGAAATGTAATTGCCAGCCATTTCACCGAATTCGATTTTTCATAATTACATTAAGTGATTGTTTATCTTCAAAAATGTTTTGAGCAACGGATTGATGTGATTTTCGGCATAGATATAGTTTATGGACCGGAAAGTAACACATGCAACTTTTATCCCCGAAAGCGCACAGTTTCTCTGAAACCGCGGGCAGAAGCTAGTTTGTAAATATACGCGATATAAACTTTTCAAAAGTTATTTAATTCAAACCATCAACACTTTAACATTAGGAGCTTTGACTTGGCTTGTAGCCGGTCTCTATGACGTTAAAAAGTAATAAAAAATTCGGCGCATATCAGTTTTATAGAGCTGGTTCCAAACAACTTTTGCTTTTACGTCAGGGATCGTGTTCAACTTTCGGACAAAGAGCGTGCACATCGTGGTTTTTCAAGTATTTGTGAGGTTCACTAGTTGACGGTTAAATTAGCGTTTATATAATTATCGATAGACTCGACATATGAACTGGATATTAGTAGTGTTACCACAAAAAAAGCTATTTTTAGTAGCATGTTTAGCTAGACGGCATCTAAAGATAAACATCAAAAATGATTAGAAATGTCACAACAGAATTGTGTTAGACTACGGTTAAACACTACTTAAATCTTAATTTGAAAAATCTCGCAAAATACGATTCCTTTTCTTTATCAATACCGACAATGTTATTACTTACGCGATTCGTTAAAGTATTCAATAAAGTTACTTATATCACTTTGTAATTTGATATTCTGTTACATATTTAATTAGGATAAAGCACTTGCTTATACCGTTAAAATTTTATGCAGATTCTTATTAGTATCGGTTTTTATACTCGAATCAGTTTTATGAAATAAAAACCGGTTTTCTGCGCAATAAAAGATTTTTTTGTATATTTAATGTGAAATTACATTTCAAAATCGGCATAAAACAAATGGTTTTGGCAAATAAAAATATAACACGAACTTTTTTCTGAGATGGAAGGCGAGATCATGAAGATTAAAGCGAAGCCAAAGAGACTATATAAGTAAGTACTCATATATAAGTAAAACATACATGTGTCTGAAGTTTTTATCGCGAAGTAAGTAATTCAATATTTAATGTAATATGTGATTATAGTGCATGCTTTTGCTAAAAGTGCTTATAATGTTTTCTTTATTTCTTTCCCATTCGTTGTACTAACGAAAGATACGTTATTATAAAATAAATAGAACACAATCATAAGTTTATCTGTGATCAAAGCTGAGAAATAGTTGCATGATTGGTATACAGGGTATGACTTTCAAATGTGCGACATTTGCAAATTAGTGATTTCAAAGTCGTCGCTGAGAATTTTGTCATCGGTGATTTCGGAATCATTCGTGACATTCAAAAATCGGTCCCCAGGCTTAGTATCCTTTATTGTTATTTATGTGTAATAACTGTATTTCTACTAGGACACGTAATTTTTGTAATTTTTTTTCTTTATGTATAACCATCACCTACTAATATTCAAGAATCGATCTTTCACTCAGTGTAATATAAATCTATTCTATTCTAATCTATTTTTTTTCTCAATGTTTATCTTCTGGCGGAATTTTGTAAAACTATTTATGTTAATCTGTGAATAGTGTTGTAGGCTGCACTATTGTCAGTTTATTTCGTGTATTTCACAAATTATTATATATAGTGTAGTTGTTTGCTGTTCCTAATAAAATAAAATAAATAAAATAAATTATTTCACCCAAATAGGTGTAATTTTGAAATCCGTACTATCCATAAATGCGAAAATGTGTTTGTTGGATTGTCCTTTCACACATAGAGATGTATAAGTCCGAAAAGTAACATAGGATACTTTTTTTATTGGAAAAACTCTCAAAGTAACATGATTTCAGCTATAAAGTTACGTTGATTAAGCGATCTAACAAGCAGTCTTATTAAAACCAACTAAGTACTTATTTGTCAACTGTGTCAAGTCAGGTTATTTTGATTATTAAATTAATAAATTGAAAATTATAGCATCGATAATACAACTTGATCAAAACTATCAAGTGCGCGAAATAAATGAGTAGAATATTAGTATTAAATATGTTCAACTTGTTAGAACTTCAACGAGGCAATGCCGCCAGCATGCTGGGTACGCTTCCTACTGGTAGTGGGCTAGAACATTTGGATTATCTATAGGCCTACTAGGGCTTGTAGATTATTCAACTGTTTTTGTAGCTAGCTAGGTTAGATGTAGTGTTTATTTATGTATTAGCTAGTTAATAAAGGAATTTAGCCCGTTTAAAAAAAAAAAAAAACTTGTTAGATATTCGATCATTTTAACTTTTTTGTCTCAAATAATGGTCGTTTATATTTTCTGATACTTTTTTGATTGTTTTTTTAATTTTTTTTCCAATCAAGCAAATTTTGAACTTGATTAGCTCGGATTTTTCTCAGTGTGCATGAAACACAAAACACATAATTTATGTCGTTATACAGTTTTAAAATGATCACCTTAACACAATAAAAATGAAATTCCCAAAAAATATCTAATTTCCACAAAGATACTGCATCTAAAAGCTTCCCAAATTCAACAATTTTTTTTTTATCATCCAATAGTAATTTAAATGATACCATCATATTCTTTACATTTTACTGAATAAATGTACAACATCTATGTACTTAAACGCATTTTTTAACGGCCAAATCAACAAAATGCATGTTTTTAGTACAGCTTTACGGCCCGCGTAGAACTAGTGACGTCAGATGTTCTGTCCAATTTGTATGGGGCGTTTTAGGGCTCAGTAGATACGCCCGACTATTGACTCTCATTTTTCAAGTTTCTAGGGTTCGATTTACAGTTTTTTCGATATAGACATTTGATTCTCATGAGAAAATCATATTATAATTCGCGAATATTAAAAATTAATAATTTAAACACGTAATTTTTGATGACTTTCCTTGTTGTATCAAAGGATTGTTGATCCCGGAAATTTCTTCGTTATGATATCGCTCATTATAATGATGTAGAGAAAACAGAATAGGGAAACGAAAGATAATGGATAAAAATGTTTACAAATACATTTATTTTCTGCTACCTTGTGTAACTATTGTAAATGCCCTTAAATTATTTCCTTTGATGATTGCATACTAAAATAAAACTTTTGACCTTCTTTTGATGGATGTTTGATCAGATAGATACCAATGTTCTAAAGACCTACTTTATATGTTTAATTAAATACGTGCCCGGCGGAGGGTATCCATACAGATAAATAAAATTGAAGTGTCTGTTTGTAATATCAAAATAACAGCTTTTTACTAAATGCATATGAAAGTATATACGGGACCTACACCAAAACAGCCATTTTTTAAATTTTTGTCTGTCTGTCTGTCTGTTTGTTTGTTCCGGGTAATCTCCGAAACGGCTAGGCCGATTTTGACCCGACTTTCACTGGCAGATAGCTGATGTTACAAGGAGTAACATAGGCTACTTTTATTTTGGAAAAAGAATTAGGGTTCCGCGCAAAAAAATAAAAACCATGAAATCCAATATCTCTGCGCGGGTGAAACCGCGGGTCAGCAGCTAGTCGATAATATAACAGGATATGTATTACTGGTTTTAAACCTTTTTATTATAGATCGATATATTATTATACTTAGATTATTAATCTTAAATCTTCTAATCTAAACATGACAATAAAGAGAGCTGATTCACTACTAGATCATACGGATTACGAGACATCGCCATGTCTGTAGCATAAGTAATAACAAAATTCATGACAATTCATTCAATCGAATGTGGGACATAGACTGAACAAGTTTTATTCGCTATCTAATAGGTTGGTGAAGTCTGTGCAAGTTTTCAATTCACGTAAACTTGTGCATGTGCAGTTGCATATATTTGATATGTTTATTTGGTAGATTGTGCAAAGAATATGAGTCAGAAATACACGTTTTCATTATAGATGTTATTATCGTCAACTGTGATAACTCCTGTGACTCATATTCTTAATCGTAATACAAAACGTTCCTCATTCTTCACTCTATCATACTCAAGGAAATCGGTAGTTTTGGTCGTAAAGAAATCTTTCTACTTGACGGCTTTCCTACTTCGAGTGTAGTAAAGAACTGTCAAACTCAAGGTATATCGCGACTTACCTCAAGGAAGCTACGTTTGTCTCCCAGCCATACTCAAATCGGTATTAGTAAAAAAATGGTTTCTGAATAACCACAAAGGACATCTGTTCAAAACAAATTAAAACTAAGAATGACGTTTTTGTGTTTTTGTCGTCATTGACTTTGACTGTTTAATAAAAAAGAGTGAAAAATGAACGAAAACGTGAATGAAAGTTGAAGTTCCCCCAACATTAAAAAATAATTTCCTTCAAGTCATGACGTGCGTCAACCACGAGAAATGTCGCAATAATGACTAAAAATATCGATTGTGAGAATATTCGGAGAACGTCCTTAAGGAAGGCTAGAGTTAGGTCCACTTAAGGAACGTTTTGTTTTACGCTCAAGAATATGAGTGTCAGAGGTTTCTGATACTGAGAAGTAAGGGACACACACCTGGACCTGTATTAAATCTGTATCATGCTCTACGTGATGGAACGAGTCATACCTAAAGAACAGCTATATGCAAGGTGATATTCTTAAACCGCATTAGGCCAGCAATGTGATTAAAAATGGTGAGTGAAACCAATTTTTTTTTTTTTTTTTTTATTTATTTTTTTATGTTATTTGGTAACGAGACGAGCTGGTCGTTTGCCTGATGGTAAGCATAACGCCGGCCCATAACAATTGCAGTGCCACCCAGAACTTTGAAACACAAAGGCCTGCGCGGCACTGCAGATCGCTCGTTACCCTGAGACATTAGGTATTAAGTCTCATAAGCCCAGTAATTTCACTGGATACTCTGCTCATCAAACCGGAACACAGTAATGCTTGCACACTACTGCTTGGCGGCAGACTTCACGAGCAAAGCGGTGGTAACAACCCAGACGGACACTCGCAAAAGAGTTAGTCCTCCCACTAACAAAATATGAATCTGAATATTCGAAAACAGGAAAACAAGAAGAAAATGTAAAATTAAAGTTACAGTTTGGTAAAGGTCTTAGAGCTTTAAACTTCAGGATCACTTTTTAAGTAACCGCTTTTTATTTCGATGCCGAAAATAACTTTTCGGCACCTAGATTAGCACCTAGATAGAACTTTTCGGCAACTAGATTGTTCGGTCGAAAAGTTAGTTTCAATGATCAACTAGTTATTAATACATAAAATTATGGAATAACAAGCCTGATCATCGAAATGAATTTGTCCACTGTCGGCTATACGAACCGGCCATTATGAAAAGTTACATAATATGAGTTGCAAATCACAAGAATAAATAACATTATAACATTAGCATTGAACACCAAGAAATCATAACAGTAGATAAAGCATGCGAGTGCAATCATCAAGTCGTCATATCATTAGGTATAAAAATGATAGGTCCAGATAACAATAAGCCTGTAGGTAATCGATACAGCCACATAATAATATGCAGCTGAAGATCATAAACAAAACAATAAATCAAACAAGAATTTCATTGGTCAATCTGTTGACTCTTGCTTACACGGTGAACAGTTTACGATCCTTGATGACTCACCAATTGCCTATCTACTAACTCTCTCAGAAATTGTAAAAAACACTATTATGTTTAATATTTTAAATTTTGCATCTTTTGCGACGTCATTAAATTTTACGTACTCTACATGTCTCTACAGTATGTTATTCGTTTCCCGCGCTCACGAACTTTATATAGATTAAGTTATTTACAAAACAAGAATGTTTAAAATAAGGTTATCAGTTCGATAATTATAATCCATCAAAGTTCAATGGATAGTTGAACTCCTAAGAATACATACCAGTCATTAAAGTTTCGTAATATATTGAGGGTACCACAATTTGTTTAAGCCGTGAGCCTTAGGTTGAAGATGATCATGTGTTGGGTAAAAGATCCGAAGGAACCTTCTAACATCAATAATATCTGCGAAATGCTTCAAAAGTATCCGAAAAATACTTCAAAAGTTTGTTGAAGAACTTTAGCGCAAAGTGAAACGGTGTATCTGGCAGCAACACTCTAAGTATGCGTGCAGCGTATCTTATTCGGCCATCTACTGGCCGAGAGAAAGTTTTTAGACACTCACCGTTTCAGAAAAAGCGCTCTTCGGTCTCCTGGCCGGTGTTCCATTCATCCTGCCGATCACAGCTCACCAACAAACAAAAACAACCAATGGGATCGCACTCAACTTTTTCACGGACACTTGTGGAGTTCAACACTGTCAAACTTTAACATTGAACCACGCGAGTTTACTTTTACATACGGTTATTAAACACAAAACGAGCGTACACACTCGTTGAAGGTACTTAATTTAATCGATGACTTCATGCAATTATTTACTGATAAGATATCGTCGAGTAGCGAGTGTGAGCGGAGTGAGCGACGCGAGGAGTCGGCCCTGCGCGGCGAGAGGTACTGCCAGCGTCGCCGGCTGCCGTCGCCGGCTCCGACGCTACGTGCCGGTCGCCCGTCGGTCGGAGCAACCTGCATTTTTTACATCACACCGGACAATGGGTTAACCGTTTTCGGATTTAGAGGTTACATTTCGAACGCCCGAGGGTTCGCTGCCGGGACACGCGTGGCGAGACACGGAATACTTCTTATTTTAAATTCCACTCCCATCACGATCCACGACTACTTTAAATCTTTCCATATGATAATTCGCGTAACAATCTAACCCATTCACACAACGTGTTTACATTATACAGCTGAAGTGAAGCATGATAATGATTCACTTAGTTTACACGCTATATTTAGTGGTTGAACTTGGCTGTGTCTGCGCCGATGACGTCAGCCTGGCGACCAGTTCTTTTTTCTGCCGATACAAGGATTGCAATTATGGCGAATCTTGAAGCTGGCGTTACCAGTTGCGAATGTTTTAAAATGTCCCACTGGTTAATCTGCTAACGTGATTTTAAAACAGCATTCTTATCTCCATAACCATGTTCATTCATTATGACGTTATGCGAGATACGAGTGTCATTGTCTGATAGTTATGTCATCGCAAATATCACGTTTCCACTTTTTATGTTTGGGCAAAATCTATTATAAGCTAGGTCCGGAGAGATTAGCATAATGTATGGATAACGTGCTAAATTATGGAGGCTGTTGACATAATAGGAGTTTGGCGGATTCTAAGGATAATTTTTTGGATAGTCTGTTTTGTGTAGGTACGGTCACAGAATTACTCATTTGATATTAAGAGGCTGCTTCATGCCATACTTTCCATACAAACGCTCGTACGCGATTATAGTGTCCTGATAAATTTTTATTTAGATGTTTTGAGCAAATAGGTATCATGTGCTCTATATCTAGTATTCCCTGGGAGCAAAAATGTAAAATGTTGAGATTCCAACTCAGTAAAAGCCTTCAAAAATCAGCTTTTTTGGACAAATTTTACCTTGACTTTGGCTGTACACAGTGTCCTCATAAATGTAAAATTCAACAAAACACTTCCATATAATCCTTGGACATGTAATGGAGATTCTAAATAACAAACATTTTTTTCACAAACTTTAAGGCATTTTCAAAAACACGTATTTCCCGGAACACGTTTTAGGAAATTACCACGCACTAATTGTCTTCGGAAATTTTCTTTGGAAATTTATTTCAAAATTTTCAGAATGCCAACCGAAAGCTATGGCGTTGTCTTTCTTTTTCCGTAATGCCTGTTATTCTTCGATGAACAAAAAAGCCTTTAGGCCATTTTTGCGTTAGGCGGGTCATGAAGCGGCGCCTTAAGTAAGCGACGATAAACCTAGCTTAATGGTAGAGTTGTTAGTCTTGAGATGGTGTGACAGAAGAGTATGCTGAAAAGTAGCATTTGAGAAATACTCCGGAGGATCCATAGATCATTACACTCGACAAGTTGATGGTGATGGCACAGGCTGTAGTAAAAATACTGATACTGACATAATCGGTCATAAATTCACTTTCACGCATCTTCTCAAAGACAAAAACCCTATACAAAAGTGTCACTTCAAGGGTAATACAACAGACATCAGTACGTGGTTTGACCTTGTCATTTAAACCTGGAGATGACAAAGTAAAACCACAGAAGACTTAGATGTATTTACTTTAAATCTATACAAATAAATAAAATTGAAGTCTCTGTTTGTAATACCAAAATAACAGCTTTTTACCAAATGCATATCATAGTATACTATACGGTACCTATAACAAAACAATCATTTCTAAAATTTTTGTCTGTCTGTCTATCTGTTTGTTCCGGGTAATCTCCGAAATGGCTAGGCCGATTTTGACAGGACTTTCACTGGCAGATAGCTGATGTTATAAGGAGTAACCTAGGCTACTTTTAATTTACAAAAAGAATTAGGGTTCTACGCAAAAAAATAGAAACGATGAAATCCAATATCTCCGCGCAGGTGAAACCGCGGGCAGCATCTAGTACATAATATCATTACTATTACATATTACGTGATGGGAAAACGGTTTCATTTTTTGTCACGTTGGCGTCACAACCATTTTGGTACGAGGCTAAAGTACCTTAATTTCTTGTTGATCCTAACAGGATGTAAGCTTCTTACGTATTCTGTTGAGGAACATAATTGTTTCAGGGAAATTCTATAAATAAATCCTTCCGTTGTCGAAAAAGATATCAGTAATTTTGGTATTCAATAGGTCAGCATGCGACTATAGCTGTTATCGAAGATGGTGAACAAGACTCGACCAGACCAGACCTGGGTTAGAACTGCCTCTCAGATGCATCTGGCGGAACACACCGACAGGTGCTTGGAAACTAAAAGTAGGTAGTCAGCAGTAGAAAACCCCTACCACCATGGTAATTGAATATAGTTTTCTTGAATTCAGTTTGTTGTTTGCGTAGGCTGAAATCTGTAAGCCTTATTTTAATTACTAAGACTCAGACTGTTTTTATTTTGGTAAAATCTGGGAAAAGATAACAGATTGAAGGAAAGTTTACAAAATGCTAAATATAAACCGGTTATAAATGTCTTTCTAGAAATAGTGGGTGGAAAGTAGGCAAGCTTAATTTATCTGTTGCTTATCAACAGGTGTAATAGTGGCTGTTTAGAGACTGTTTAGTGTAAAAATAAACTCAAAAGGATATTAACTTTAATAAAAGTGGCGACAACGGCGATGATGACAACCATACAAATAAATTAAAACAAATGGTAACTACCTTTAGGTAGTCAGTGGTAGTTACACCGTGCGCCAATTTTTAGTTCTGCAATGGTTCGAATGCTGCATTAAGCTTGAGCTTGAATGAAGACATCTTGATGCCCATAAGGATCACATTAGAAGCTAACACATTTGCAACAAGCGGGGATTCCGAGGTAGCACGCTCACGCGCGGCTTGAACCCAAGACACAGAGATAGTTTAAAAGCTGGGAAGTAACATAGGATACTTTTTATCCGAGAAAAATGTACGGTTCTTGTAGGGGGTGAAATCGCGGACAGTTGTATAACTGATTGCTTTTTACTCATACGATCTACTTTTATTGGCAGAAACATAAAGATTAAAGACCTTTAGAAAAAACTAAACTTTACGATCTTACCACAAAAAAAATTAAACACAGTCTATACAGGTGTTACACAGCGTTTAACCCCTACACATACCTTAGTCACGTGTTTAAATATGAACAATCACAAATCTTGATTTGTAGTATCTATAACCGTTGTCTAACTCCGTTCTGTCGTGACACATTTCTAATAATTTTAGACTTTTATCTTTAGATATTGTAAACAGGCGTCTAAAAGATATTTTTTGTGGTAACACGGCTAGAGTTAAAATATCTATACTAATCAACATAAATATACTACAAATAAATAAAATAACAATACATATCCATTTAATTTATTTACTCTAACTTAGAAGAGAGGTGGAGAGATTGATGGAGTAGCGTCAGAAGTCTAACGTCCAGTCTGCTAATCTATCAAAATTCATTTCTTTTTCTACCCGATTACAATTCTCGCCTATCACTAACCAGTTCTTAGTGTAACGAGTTGCCCAAGGCCCTGTGGTAAAAGTAACCGCCGCCGGTTCTCTTATCTGTTGATATCTAATCCGATATTTGATTACGCTAAATTAAATCGCTTGAGCACCCGTTAGTAGAGCAATTATAAAGGATTTAATTATACTGGGTAAATAATTGAGGGCCCGCGTGCCTTTCATTTAGGAAGCTTCCGGCATCTAAAACTGGTCAGATTTTGTGAGTGAGTAAATCCTAATTCTAAAGAATGCATTTCATTGAAATTTGAAGCGGTTTTACCAGAATGATATGACCAAATCTTCAGCGAGTATCCGTCTGGGTGGTTACCACCGCTTTGCTCGTGAATTCTGCCGCCAAGCAGTAGTGTGCAAGCATTACTGTGTTCCGGTTTGACGAGCAGATTCGCCAGTGAAATGACTGGGCTTATGAGACTTAATACCTAATGTCTCAGGGTAACGAGCGCATTGCAGTGCCGCGCAGGTCTTTGTTTCAAAGTTCTGAGTGGCACTGCAATTGTTATAGGCCGGCGTTATGCTTCATCAGGCAAACGACCAGCTCGTCTCGTTACCAAATAGCACAAAAAATAATTACGGGTGTGATATAAATGCACATTGTTCAGTCAGCTATTCCGAACCCGTATATTTAAATCGAGGTAAGTTATAAGTACACTTTCTAGGGTAAACTTACCGAACCCAAGTGCAAGGCGAAAAGCCCAGTGGCACTGGTAAGAAAGCTATCCCTACTTTCACCGTCGGAACTTGTTTCCACAAGCCGGCCCGAGCCATATTTGATCTGCACCTCTGTACTTTCTGTTGCCGCAACGAATATTAGAAACTAGCTGCTGCCCGCGGTTTCACCCGCGCGGAGATCTTGGATTTCATGGTTTTTATTTTTTGCGCGGAACCCTAATTATTTTTCTAAAATTAAAGTAGCTTAAGTTACTCCTTGTAACATCAGCTATCTGCCAGTGAAATTCCCGTCAAAATCGGGGAACCGTTGCGGAGAATACCCCGAACAAACAGACAGACGAAAATTTAAAAAATGGTTGTTTTGTTATAGGTACCGTATATACTTTCACATGGATTTGGTAAAAAACTGTTATTTTGATATTACAAACAGACACTTCTATTTTATTTATGTGTATAGATTTTTATTTAAGTATAGTTTTCATCTACAGACATATAGTATAATGTCTGTTTCCAAGAAATTCAAAACTAAACCCTCTTTCACGACATGTCATATACTTAAATGCCCTCAGGGTATTAACTCTTGAAATGTTTTCAGTAGGTAATATATTAAGGACAAAATTTTATACCTGTTGATAGCGGGTCCATTTGATTTACTTTATATTTTTTCCCTTTTACCCTTTTACATATTAATAACTTTTGTTCAGTCGGGATTCTTTATTACAATTTGTTAGCATCTGGCTACTCACCTGGGAATTTACTCGCAAAATTGATGAACGATTCATGTAGTTGCATTTTTCATATCGTAGCCAATCTAAATTTCATCAATTTCACTGTCGTATCGAACGAACTATATCAGGAGGCCTACCACCATCTCTTAGGGGCAGCTCAGACGCTCAAGCAAACGTACGTTTGCTTGTCAGAATAACAACGCTTTTGCGTCAAGCGTGGATCGTTTGCTTGAGCGTCTAGGCTGCCCCTTAGAGCAATATTACTTTAACCTTACATTGAAAATTCGTACCACAATTATCAATGTAAGGTAGGTAATACTGCTCTAAGAGATGGTAGTAGGCCTCCAGTTTGATAATTAAAAATTATTTCCTCACTCGTGTCTTGAAGACTCCAAGATTGTAGTGTTCACGAAAAACAGATGCCGGCAAAGAGTTCCAGTCTTTAACTTTCCGCGTAAAGGAGGTCGACTTTACACTGAAAAACTCTATAGTAGAATTTTTGAATGTTAGTTCTACTTTAGTTGAGTAAACATTAAATTATGTTAATACGATGGTTTTTATTATAATAACAGAAAAAGTAAACAACATAAACTAAAATAACTAAATAAAATACACACTAATTTATTTACAATATTAATCTAATAATCCGCTACCAGTAGGCAACGTTCCCAAAATGCTGGCAGCATTGCCATAGTATAGTATGTCGTTTGATTCAACAAAATAAAAATTGTTAATTTGAAATAAGTTGTACAAGTTATTTCAGAAGTTGTTTCTACCATAAAAACAGGAACGCAACTCAAATTTTGCTTGCTTTTGTGACATTTTAAAATAAGAAAAATCTTTATTGGTTCATCACTACTTTATTATTGATTCAGAAAATGTACAAACGTATATGTTCGAATACTTGTTTATTATATTATTCCATTTTGTTTTTGGTTCCTAGCATATGATTTAATTTAGAGTCTAATTTGGCGGTTTTAATGAAAGTAAATAGAATATGCATATATATAAATATCAGGCACAATTTAATAAGCAGATTGCAACCTCACGATTTATACCTCCGGAAGAGACTAGATTTCCCACGACACAGGGTATCCTAGTGTGGGAACTAGTACACACAAGAAACTTATTGCTTTAAGTACCTAGTGATAATCCTCAATCTTAGATTTAACTAGACTTTAAGTTCCAATTGTAACATTTTTAGTGAATAAACGTTATTATTATTATTTCATCAAAATCAAGTAAATTTTAGTGTTAAATTTAAATACCTCTAATAAATAAATACATACCTAAATAACAATATTCTTTTAGTTGATTTATCAAATCATGTCTGATGATCGCATAATTATTATAATATGGCACTCTATCACGGTAGAGTCACGTAGAGATTTGTACAAATAACGCTAAATAATTGAATAAACTACGACTGCTCTCTACAGTCTACGTAGATGACTTTTGAGTCTCATAATTCTGCGGCATACCAAAGTTAGAGCTCTGCAAGCAAGAATATCAAAGTTGATGAAGTCAAAACTTTGCCAAACTGCCGGCAAAGTTCATTACGGTAATTGCTAGTGCAAATCTCTGCAGTTCATTCCGTTGCAATGTGCAATTCATTTGTCAGATCCTAGACTTGATATCCAGTTGAGTGTGACCATGATGTAAAAATCCCAATTCTGCGGGAAAATTAAACGGGCTCAAATCTGGTGCTGTAATTTACATACGAATTAATAAATATAAATAAATAAACTTTTGCATGTGACGTTTTAGATAGATAAACTCTTTAGTTGCGTGCTACAACAATAATGTGAATTCAAAATTAAAAAGTAAACTTATTTTAACTTAATCTAGTAGTACAAAGGGCGGCCTTATAGCTTAAAGAAATTTCTTCCAGACAACCAGATGGAGAGGATTATATGACTACCGTCATAATGAGCATTTTGATTTAAAATGTCGACTGTATTTTGTATTGATTGTATTTTAATTAACTATTTAGAAATACTTTTCGCCTTTTCTTATTTTAGACCACACACTGGTCCGTACCAGCACAGCTTCAATCACTAGTTGATAAGTGTTGCCAGTAAATTGATGAGCTAATTCACGTCCCGTTAGCAGCCGGCAGTCCGCGCCAGCCGAAGCGGAAATATAAGAACATCACTATTTTTTACTCGTCAGACGTGCGTTGTTACCATGTTTTTTTAAACTCCAGACACACCTAAACGACTAGCGTCAATCTGAAGCGAAAATAGGTACTGTACTATTTTATTATTATTTATTATTACTAATTACTAGGTAATACGTATTACCTAGTAATTCTAGTTTTATAGGAGTCGCGGTAGGCTGGTACGTGGTACACATTATAGGACTAACTCTTCTGCGAGTGTCCGTCTGTGTTGGTAACACCGCTGTGCTCGTGAAGTCTGTCACCAAGCAGTAATGTGCAAGCATTACTGTGTTCCGGTTTGATGAACAAAGTAGCCAGTGAAATTACTGGGCTTATGAGACACAATACCTTATGTCTCAGAGTAACGAGGGCACTGCAGTGCCACGCAGGCCTTGGTGTTTTAAAGTTCTGAGTGGCACTGCAATTGTTATGAGCCAGCGTTATGCTTACCATCAGGCAAACGACCAGCTCATCTCGTTACCAATAACATAAAAAAATAATTCGAAAACGGCTGGCCGGATTTTAACGGGACTTTCACTGCCAGATAGATGATGTTATAAGGAGTAACTTAGGCTACTTTTATTTTAGAAAAAGAATTATACGTTTCTACGCAAAAAAAATAAAACCCATAAAATACAATATCTCCGCGCGGGTGAAACCGCGGGCAGCAGCTAGTTAGGTAGGCACAGAAAAATCTGAACTTGATATAACACAGCAAAGCTTACCCTTGTTAAATATAGGCTACCTAACTGCCCTCTAGGCCGCTCTTAGGGCTAAACATTATATTCTGTGTGGAATTCTGCTCACTGAGGCGATATAGGATTGTTAAATGTGAACATCTCTACCTACCTTGGCATTGTGTGGGTGTGTGCCAAAATTAAACGGACCAAGCTACTCGCATGATTAGAACCTACCTATCATGAATCAATTTTTATAGTCTTTTTAATACCTATATTAATATATAATTATACGTGATAACTTTTGACCACTGTTTCATTTGTATTGAGACGAGCGGGTCATTATGTTGCATTATTGTCCTGATTCCACGCATGCGCAGACGCGAGCAGAAGTTATTTGGACAGGATAACATAAACACACACTCATACCACTGCACTAGGATTTCCTGTGTCGTAGGCACATACACACGGCATGACATGGACACACACAGATAGACACAAGACAAACATCCAACACCTCTTACAAACTTTATGCTTACTACAAAAAATCTGCTCTGGATGGGAATCGAACCCGCGGCCTCCCAGACAGAGTTACTACCAACTGAGCTACGGAGCCGTCAAAGATATAGAAACACTTCGCAGAACTACTTCAATCAGCTTGTCAAAAGCGTTTCAACCAGCAGTTTAATCGAGCGTAACAATTGATCTTCAAAACACGCACCGGTATAGCTGCTGACTCACAAATAGGTCTGCCTACCTAGTTACTAAATGGACGGAGGGGGTGGTGGGTTAGAGGGGGTCGCGAGGCCGTTCGTTGAACTTAGTAGGCTGTGTAGGTGAACCTGCAGGATTCCTGAGCGGTGGGGCCTTCGTGCGGCTTGTGGACAACCGAGCTATGGGTGATTAGTGGCAAGATACACTCAGCTGTAAGAAAGTGTTAGTGGGAGGACTAACTCTTCTGCGAGTGTCCGTCTGGGTTGTTACCACCGCTTTGCTCGTGAAGTCTGCCGCCAAGCAGTAGTGTGCAAGCATTACTGTGTTCCGGTTTGATGAGCAGAGTATCCAGTGAAATTACTGGGCTTATGAGACTTAATACCTAATGTCTCAGGGTAACGAGCGTACTGCAGTGCCGCGCAGGCCTTTGTGTTTCAAAGTTCTAGGTGGCACTGCAATTGTTATGGGCCGGCGTTATGCTTACCATCAGGCAAACGACCAGCTCGTCTCGTTACCAAATAACATTGTACCACCGCTTTGCTCACGGTGACGAGCGCACTGCAGTGCCACGCAGGCCTTTGTGTTTGAAAGTTCTGCTAGTGGCGCTGCATTTGTTATGGGCTGGCGTAATAGAACTAAGTTATAGTATCCAATAGAATTAATAAAATATCCTCTGCCGCCAAGAAGTAGTGCAGTGTGCTCTGTGTATATTCGTTACTGTGTTCAGGTGCAAAGTAGCCAAATTGCTGGGCTTATGAGACATAATACCTGATGTCTGAAGGAGCGCACTGCAATGCAATAATGCAGTGTTTATGTTTGATAGTTCTAGGTGGCTCTGCAGTTGTTATGCTCAGGCGTTATAGTACCTAATACGTCATCAGGCAAACGATAAACTCCAACCAATTACCATGCTGTTATAAAAGAATCTATCTATGTAGAGTCTATTTTTTGACCGGTCTAAATCTATTGCGCATATGTTTTTTATATATTATATTATTAGAGTTTGTATTTTTTTTAATGTTATATGGTAACGAGATGAGCTGGTCGTTTGCCTGATGGTAAGCGTAACGCCAGCCCATAACAATTGCAGTGCCACCCAGAACTTTGAAACACAAAGGCCTGCGCGGCACTGCAGTGCGCTCGTTACCCTGAGATATTAGGTATTAAGTATCATAAGCCCAGTAATTTCACTGGATACTCTGCTCATCAAACCGGAACACAGTAATGCTTGTACATTACTGCTTGGCGGCAGACTTCACGAACTAGTGGTAACAACTCAGACGGACACTCGCAGAAGAGTTAGTCCTCCCACTAACATATACAGCATATTAGCATACAGTTTACGCATCTAATGATTTTGTACGACTTTGTTAAAGTTTAGAGCAAAATGTGTGCAAATGTGTTTTTGCAGCTGACTAGTCGTAGGTAAGTAGATACCTGTTTCAGATTTTGTAGATACTTGCGGTGTACCTACCTGTCGATACGTATCTAGGGCTAAGATTCAGAGACGATTCTAAGCGTAGACTATGGCTTCCATATGTCAAAACTGTATAGAATTTTGACGTATGGAAGCGTGAGTCCACGCTTAGATTCGTCTCTGAATCTCAGCCCAAGTTCTATGTATAATTCAAGATTAGGTACTTGTGTCATATTCGGTCGCTTTGGAATTCACTATAATCTATAAATTAAACCGGAACTTTGGTACATAGGTATCTACTGCTTCGTTCACACTTTATAGTTAGGTGTACACACAATCCTTGTACTTATTAGAACCGATACTATCATAGGAAAAACATCCTATTCTTGGTAATTTTTTTAGGCTTCTAACTTATTTCAGTATGTACAGCAAGTTTCATGCATTGCTTACATAATAGGAATTCGATTTCCAAAAGTTTACAAAAGAAAAACTCAAAGTAGAAATATGTTTTCAAAATTTGTGAAATAATTGTCTCTAATTTTATTTAGTGCCATCTGTAAACGAATAGTATAACTATTTATAAGCGCCATCTGTGGTCAAGTAGCAGTAGATTAAAACTTTATCCGTAATTTTATAGATGGCTCTACTAGTAAGTACAACTAATTAATTTCTTTATGGAAATGTTTTTTTTATTATGTATTGTTTAATTAATTATTTTTACATTTATTAGCGTTTGACCACTATCATGTCTTGATGTCGAAGATGATGAATACACTAAACCGAGATTAAGACTTGGTCTCAGGAGCAGCTATATATATATACTCGTATATATAGCGCAAATTAGAGTCCACGCCACTATAATTGACATCTTGCGGAATAAAGAGGAACTAAAATAGTCCTACCTTCGCATTTATTCTTATATCTTGAGATTTAATTTTTACTTTAATATTTTATACTTTAACTAGCTGCTGCCCCGCGGTTTCACCCGCGCGGAGATATTGGATTCCATGGTTTTTATTTTTTTGCGTGGAACCCTAATTCTTTTTTCAAAATAAAAGTAGCCTTTGTTACTTCTTGTAACATTGGTGCCAATTCTGTTGGCACAATTTAAACTAAACTAGACTAAAATTTAGTTTAGTTATGTCAAACGTGGTTTGCTATTCAGGAAAGACAAGATTAAACTAAAATTTAGTTTGACAACACTATAATTATTTTAGTTACTTAATTTAGTCTAAGTGGTCATTTATCTATTCTGTTGTACCAAATTTTCGTCTAAAATTAGAGACGTGAAACTAAAATCCGACTAAGTTAGTTGGCATGAAAATGAACGCGGACTAAAATTAATTTAATTATTTCACCGCTATTCATACGAAATTTTCGAGTAGTTTTATCGTCATACGTGTTTGTGTTGCCTTGGAACAAGTAATTTTATATATTTTGTAATAAGTACCTACTCTACTACACATAATAGAGGAGTATAATAATATGATGGTTGTTGGTGGCTCTTGTAGATTCATCGGAAAGATAAACTTTCTTTTACATCTTCACTTCAACTCTTCAAGCGAAAAATTCCTTACCAGGTTGGTAGTTACAGATTATAATATGTACAACAAAATATTTTACTGAAAAGCAATTGTAGATAGGTATTAAAAATACAGGAACTTACTTTTCATAGAAACTATCAAGAACGAATTCGAATGGAAGGTTTGCGGGTTTGAGTTCGGAAGTATACCAATCGAGTTGTTGAAAATTTTTTTTCACAGGTAGGTCTTTTTATAAGAAGTCTTTAGGCCAAGTTTCAAATTGCGAAAACAGATAGTTTTGGAGAAATAATTTTTCAAAAGTTGAAGTTAAAAAATGTATGTTATCTATGGACACAACCCTTCCGTTTTACCTGCTATAACACTCGTAAAAAATTCGTATATCGTAAAAACCAACAAACGAGTACCGACGAGTATATTATGTTAATTAATTTGTGGTAGGTTTAAATAAAAGTAATGCTAAGATTGATTATTGAATCTGCCAATCCTGAATTAGGTTAATTACAGTCACATATTATATACACGAACGCTAAAAAAATTACACTCCTTTTTCGTTAAATCGTGTAAAAATGATCGGTCCGTCAAATCCATCAATTATAATGTATAGGTATTATTAATTAATATTCGACACGCTGGCAACTCTAACAATTCAACTTAGTGTAAATTTGGTGCTGTCAATACGGTGACTAAATTTAATCAGACCGTACATCAGAATAGCTTTTAGAACTCTCTAAACTAAATTAAGAAATTTTATAGTTTAGTTTAGTTTAGTCAGGTGAACAAGAGAATTGGCACCATTAGCTATCTGCCAGTGAAAGTCCGGTCAAAATCGGCCCAGCCGTTTCGGAGATTACCCGGAACAAACCAACAGACAGACAGACAAAAATTTAAAAAATGGCTGTTTTGATGTAGGTCCCGTATATACTTTCATATGCATTTAGTAAAAACCTGTTATTTTGATATTACAAACAGACATTTCCGATCCAAGTGGCGTTCTATGGGGGAGGCCTAGGTATGTTCATCAGTGGACGTCTTCCGGCCGATGATGATGATGAATGGTGCCCTTTGTTCACCTTGGAATTAATATTATAACCTCCAAGTTTCAGGGCAGGTTTCTTTCTCAATTTCCTAGCCAGACTAATGTCAATTCCTTACAACGCTATCAACAGATTCGTCACACTTCAATGGTATCATTAAGTCAATATTTATTTAGCTCATCTTACCTACTTACCGAGTAACATAAGCCGTAAGCGCACAAAAATGCAAGGTCTTCCAAACAAATATCAAGAAAAGTAAAGCGACATTTTCGACTTTATCACATAGAAAATAAGGCCTACGAGCTTGATGTTAGTTCAAGTGGATTGTTGTTTATTTTCGCGTGTCGTTATAATGTTACCCAGGTTATTCAGACGCGTAACGATCACCTACTTATGCTAAATTGTTAGCTCATTTCAACTTATTTTTCTTAATTGGTTAGTCTTTGACCTATTTCTCTGATCTCGTCTAGAAAGACGATAGCAAGTTTTGTAAATTTTACTAGGTGGTAGGACTAACTCGTCTGCTAACGTCCGTCTGAGTGGGCACCACCGCTTTGCTCGTAAAGTCTGCCTCCAAGAAGTACTAGTACTAGCTGGGCTTATGAGGCCCTTGTGTTTCAAAGTTCTGAGTGGCCCTGCAATTGTTATAGCTGGCGTTATACTTGCCATCAGCAGGGTGATTTTAATTCGGAAAGATATCCATGTAGAAAGCGACTGTCTTAATGGTTTATATTTCTGAATCGTATCCCGTCAGAGAAATTTCTTCTTTAAATTCGACAACTCGGTTGCATAAACACTGATATAATCCCGACATTATTTTTCTGTCGGGATGCGTTTCCCGGATATAAACAACCAGAAACAGTCGATACGTACACGGAATCATTCCGAGTGAATTAAAATCATCCTGCAGGCAAGCGACTGGCTCGTCTCGGCATCGAAAAGAATTGAAAACAAAAGTACCCCAATCTTTTTGGCTGGTGTAAATATTGGAGAGAGTCCTGTAGTAATAGGTAGGTACTATAGGTACAGGACTGTCACCTACTGAGTATACTTAGTAGGTCCAAATGGTGAGAGCAGTAGCTAGTGTTAGGTCCAGAGGGGGTGTACAAGAGTGAGAGGGGCGAAGGCTGCTCAGATATATAGGCTGCTCGTATTTCGTATGAATTAAATTCCCAAGGAGAGTTGGGGTCTTACCACAGAAAATTAAACACACTTTACATTTGTACTAAACAGTGTTTAACACCTAAACGTGCTTTAGTCGCGCGTTTAAATATGAGCAACCACAAATCCTGATTTAAGTAGTGTCTAACTGTCTAACTCAATTCTGTTGTAACGTTTCTAATCATTTTAGACGTTTATTTTAAAAGTGTGTTTGTGGTAACATAGTTGATGTTAGGCAGGCGTAAAAAAATTGTTAATACCTACAAAAAGCAGCCCACCCCATGTAAAATAGCACAAGGGCAGGAAGGTGGGAGGGAGGGGGATGATTACAATATGATTTTGATTGGCAAGCCATGTCAATTAAAATGTGTAGCTGTCAGCGCAAGACCGTCCCTCGTTGCCTCACTCAGCAGTGATTAATTGCACTTGAATTCATCAACAGTCCTCGTACAATGATTTAAAGTGGCATTCCAATCGGTTGACCCATTTAGAACTCTCGCGCCGTTGTTTGTTTACGTCGCTGACGTAGACATCGTGCATTGTACCGGAGGCGTATTCGATTATGTAGTAAAGCCTATTTTTGAAAATTATTACTAGAAACGGGATATTTACCATGTATATTATTTGATTGCCCATAAACACCATCTACCCGCAGTACTTCAGTTCTCCCGTGATCATGGCGTTTGAAACAGCGCCGAAATAGCGGAAACTGAAATCAAATAATATACATGGTAAATATCCCGTTTCTAGTAATAGTTTTCAAAGTATTGATGACCATGACAGTTTAAAAACCTATAAAGCCTAGTTTATCCGAGCCAATGTGAGTGGGCCCTGAGCGAACACTTGGATAACACAGAAGTAATGAAATTGAAAATTATAATATTTTTTATGTAAGTATTTGAAATGGTAGAATGTTTAATCGGCGACTGCTTCGCGGTTAAGATGGTAGTATCTAATCCTGTCTTCATGCAAGGAGATCTGGGTTCGATCCCAGCTGTGAAAGATAACAAAAAAACAACAACAAAAACCTTTTTAACCGACTTCCAAAAAGGAGGAGGTTATCAATTCGTCGGGTATTTTTTGTTTTTTTTTTATGTTTGTTACCTCAGATCTCGGTCATTTATAAACCGATTTGGAAAATTCTTTTTTATTTGAAAGGGTATACTATCAGATTGGTCCCATAGAAATTTCATCAAAATCGGTTCAGTAGTTTGTCACTGAAGTCGGTTCGTCGCTTTTTTAAAGCGATTTTTTCTAGAATTATTTTAAAAGTGAAAAGGGTTCATTGAATAATTGAATTTTATTGATAATTGAATTGAATTTTCGTTCAAAGTGGAAGTTTTCTTAAGATACCCTGCTGCAGAAGCCCAAAATGTTCCCTTTTAGTCACCTTTTACGACAGGTAGGGGATACCGAATCCGAAGCGTCATAAATATACTTTGGTGTTGAATTCTCGCAAACTACCTAGGTATGTACAGAAATGGGTTCATCTAATCCCTTTTTTGCGCTATTCCAAAATTTAAATTTTATTTCAATTGTAAATGTGAATTTACAATAATCCAACGATTCTATGACAAACGTAATTTCGCATATCTCTTGAGACTTTTTCCACGGAACCCACTTCAGGAATTGCTATCATAATGTATATAATTATTTTAGTTGAAGTACCTAGGTACAGACTTGGATCTGTGCGTTTATATGTGTATTGTAACGCACGAGATACAAGCTCAAGTGAACTTTATCAAATACGTTACTATTACGTAATTTAGGTAGGTACTGTACGTATATGATACGTCCTTCTTATGTTCTCTTATCAGTAAATTCATTGTACTTCAGAAAAAAAAAACCCGAACCATATCGAAACTACTTGGGGAAACCAAATGTTAAATAAGTATAAGAAAAAATTAAAAAGACTCTAGCTTCCGGCTTTATCCTCAATGTAGGTACTCATACCTATATATTATTATTATGCACGTTAATCATTTACATGAACAAATTGTGTAGGTAATCTGTAATTTGGAAATTGATGAATGACGAATAAGTACCTACTAGGTATCTCTGGAAGTCCAGTCAGTAGGTACCTATTACAGATCCACCAGAAACATTTCTTTTTTCAGTCCCCCAACTGAAAAATAAATATTTCTTTGTTCGTGGCTTCTTTGAGTTGTCTTTTCAAATCAAAGAAGCCCAAACCCGATGAGGTTACGTCCCTCGTTTCGTTACAGAGTTCCTGGGCCCACCTTCCGACTTCATCATCAGACCGGCTCTATGACATCAATATATTGCATTGTCATCCGATTTACATATTATTATGTATGTCAAATTTCGTCTCAATCGAGCACTGGGAAGTGGGTCAAATTTAGCTTGCAGGATTTGACCTGAACAAAAAAATATACATACATTGCAAGTTCAATAAAGGCAAAGATGAAAACATTCTAAACATAGATCACTAACACAAACCAACGGGAGACAAACCCTTTGTTGTTTGGGGACACATTTTTAACGTTCAAGGTGGTATCTATTCAAATAACCGCCAAAAAATGTTCTACCATTATTGTTTACTTTTAAGAACGGGACTTAATCGCGATAAAAACACAGGTTTATATTTACCTCGACGTTTCGATCAAGTTGCATTGATCGAAACGTCGAGGTAAATATAAACCTGTGTTTTTATCGCGATTAAGTCCCGTTCTTAAAAGTAAACAATGTTTTCGAATCGCGAAAGTTTAAAAGTTACTATTCTACCATTATGATGCCTTCACGATAGCTGATGTTTTTCATTAGAACCCTCGAGCTATGGATCAGGCGACCTTACTGCCAGCCATCATAGCTTAACCGAAAAGCATGAATTTCGTCAAAATAAAGGATATCAACAATGTAGGCCACTGAAACGTCCACAGATCATAGAAACAAGGAGATGCGGTAAGGCGTACCTACGTAGCGGGTGCGAACGCATCAGGCCTAAAGAAGGTCAGATACATTTAATCGAATTCACTTTGCAGATAGCTTCGCTGTCCCATTTTTTGCCTGTGGACTATTAATTAGTTTATTTGTGTGGCTGTAAGTCTCTTAGTCTACATAAAAAATGAGTAGGTGTGCCGTACTTAAAGAGTTTAGCGGAATGGTGAAAATAATGTACGAAAAACGGAGACATATTTTGAACGCGAACGGGCATATCTCCCTTGTTTTTCCGATCAGATAATTCCGACGTCTAATTCGTAGGCAATGGCATATTCACTTGGTCCACTTAAAATATGACACATTTACGACATGAGATGTGAGCGATGAACAACACAGACTGTTGTTTACAGAACTAATCTTGACGATGCTAATCTGTTTTATGTTCAAAACTCAAACCAACGCCTACGGCCGAAGATTTTTTTAAATTTACTGAAAATCCAGTAAAATTATTTATCTCTACGTCTACAATAGCTTGTAGATTACCCAACTATTTTTGTAGCTAGATGTAGTTAGTAGTGTTTATGTAGGCGTTTAGACCGTCGCAAAAAAGAATTGGTTCCAGCAAACCCATCTATATTTTTCACCGTTAGGCTGACATAAACATAATATGAAATGTGTAACGTGGATTTAATTATTGATCTCCTTTGATTTATGTCTGCACTAGGATTCCCTGTGTCGCAGATGCATGGGGAAGCATAGATGCACAACACAAACATCCAAGACGCGAGAACAAACTTTTACCTATATGCTTTTATGTTCACCACACAAACTGCCCCGGCCGAACATCAAACTGGGACCCTCGCCACGATACTTTGCAGGCAGGGTTATCACCAACTTTGCCACGGACCCACCACAGGGTTGTCAGATCTCCATGCATATTTCAGTTGCTGTAATATTACGGCTAAGCATTCCATAAATACTGTACCGCCACATCGCCAGCAATCCAGCATGCACTCAAACATGACGTCACCGTCATATTCCACCTTCCAGCGCTCTCAGCGCTCGACAACTCGAAACTGAAAGTGTAACATGACGTTTCCACACAGCCTGACTGAAGTGAAAAGCGGTTTCCACGGCACGCCGGCCGGCAAGCTCGCTGCTGGACCGGCAGTCTTGTACCGACGTCCGCGGAGAACGCACGCGCGCCTTTTCTCCTACCAACCCTAACACCATCAATTAAAACTGCCGAAATAAAAATCGAACGAACATTGTAACATTTACCACGGTGTTGTCAGTGATAACAGTGTGTGTGAACGTTTTTGCCGGCTCTTTTTGAAAGGTAAATATATACTTGTTAAGTTTCAGAATCTCTTGAGGGCTTGAAGGAGAGCAAGCATGTCGCTGTGGTTATTAAGACTCGTGATATAGGTAATCAAGAGATACCGTTGCAAAAGTATTTATTATTAAACAATTTAAGTATATAAATTTCGTTGTGTATATTCTTAGCTTGATATCGAAATTACGAAGGTTCGTCAGCAAACTAGGAAAATTTCGCTGAGGTTGGTAACAGTAAATTTATAATTAAAGATCATCTAAAAATTATTTAGGTATTTAGTCTGTAGATATCGCTGTTTCTTGTTTCTCTATCTTACGCGATTAATAAACTTGTTGCAAGTTACTTGTTGCGTCTCTTTTCCATTGGCTTTCTAAGCCGATTTAAAAAAGCACAAATGTCTATTATATTTAGTCTATGTTTGGGTTTTGTGACAACATAGTTCTCGTTCTGGATTACCTTGACAGTGAATCCTAGGATTCAGGGTCTCTGAATGTTACTTCTGCGGGGTTTTTATTTATTTATATGTTACCTACCGTAATAATTGGCTTATCTCTAATTGGTAATTACCTGAAAACAACAAACTGTTCCTAAATTTTAACTGTAATTAAAAACAAAACATAATTACAATTACTGCAGTTGAATAGAAAATAGCATTGTCTTTTCCTTTACCTACAATTATATAATATATTTAGCATACTTTTTTTGAAACGGAAAATTCAACCACGTACCTATTAGGATTTTGCATAGTACCATCATAGAACCATAAAATTAATATTTTCGTCGAAAATCATGGCGTTAGGATATGAAGAAAGGAAGAAACCTTTCAGAATAAGAATTACAAGGAATCCTGTTACAATAAACGACTCAGTTTGTGTCGCAGCAACTTATACGAGAGCAAAAAACAAGAATAAGATTTCACACTGGGAACCAGATAACGTAGTATTGAAATCTTATCAGAAATAGAATACATTGGCCTTCAAATTATAATGACAATATCCACATTCTCGCGAATTTGAGACGTAAATGCTAATGGTGGCATTTGATAATGGAATATTAAAAAACAAATGATTTTTGAACTCTGATTTTAAAAATTAATTCATATTAAAAATTGATTATAGAATATTAAAAACAAAGTTTAGGATTTTTGAACTCTGATTTTTTAAACATTTATGCATACTAAAAAATAATGTTTATAACATTTATAAACTTGTTTGCGTGGAATAAGAAGCTTTGTTTTATTACCTAGGTAACTATATTGTAATATTTTGGAAAAAATGAGCGAAGTAATCAGACACAGTGAAAATTTGTAACTTTTAAACTTTGGCGATTCGAAAATAACTTTAAAAGAGGGCTCTATGATTTTCGTAGTTTATGATTCTTTAGATTCGATGAATCCTAGTTATAGTCTATTTATGTGAACGTTAGGCGTTATATTTGTGTATTAATAATGCGGCACAGTTCCCTCATCCCTAAAAACTGTCAGTAAAAAACAAGTATTAAATATACATAATTTAAACAAATATTTATTTAGGTATGATAATTAACGTTTAGACAAAGTATTGAATAATAACTAAGTTATAAAAAGCAAACTAATAAAATCCTTGATCAATAGTCAGCATTCCCATACTCTCGGCCACATTGCCTTTGATTGCTGTACTTAAATTTTGTATCAAAGTAAATAAAAATAAATAAATGTTGATTAATATTAGCCTTTTTTTATTTGAATTCATAAAATATGTTCATCATTATAAAAGAACTCTATTGTCGCTAATATAAATGACAATATCTGATAAATATTTATTTCAATCAGAAAGAATATAAAGTGTATCTATATATTTTTCTGCTCCTAGAAAGGCTCAATTACATAGCCACTTCAGTTGATGAATATATAAATTAGTAAATGATACTCACTTGCAGTAATAATAGTTTAGGATTGGTCGGGATTCGTTGGAATTCTATGTAACCTTAATAATTGGCTTATCTAAAATTGGTACTTACCTGATAACAACAAACTGTTAATAAATTAGGACTGTAATTAAAAACAAAACATAATATCAATTACAATTACTTTTTTTATGTTATTTGGTAATGAGACGAGCTGGTCGTTTGCCTGATGGTAAACATAACCGGCCCATAACAATTGCAGTGCCACCCAGAACTTTGAAACACAATGGCCTGCGGGCACTGCAGCGCGCTCGTTACCCTGAGACATTAGGTATTAAGAGCCTACTAGTCCATGGAGCGAACTCATCGGTGGGCGCGGCTAAAATGCATGCTATTTCATCTAACATTCGTGGGACAAGGTAAAACTCGATGAGTAGTATGAGGCTAATGCTCGCACAAACACAATTACACACTCTCGTAAAGTCGCGACGAAAACCAAAAAGTCGAAAACCGGCGCGCAAAAATGTACGAATTGGCTTCTGGTGCTTGGGGTTTTACGACAAAACTACTGGATGTATTTAGTCAGACCAAAATTATTTGAAATGTCAATAAACTAAAGCTTGTTAGTATGTACCTTATTTTCGAGTTTTCGTAATCCTTTTGTAATTTATTTACGTCCAAACTTGCGTTAAAATACGTGCTAAAATACAGATGTTTGAAGGCTCATTACTTTTAAGCCACTTATTTTTTTTCTGTATAATTAGCAGGCTGACCTATATAACGAAGAGATAAATCGATATTATTCTTAATTTTGGACTTAAAACGTCAAGTAGTGGAGTAATCACCCAAGTACGGTTGTATGGAGAAATGAACGACTAGTTCGTCCTTAAGTCTCATAAGCCCAGTAATTTCACTGGATACTCTGCTTATCAAACCGGAACGCAGTAATGCTTTCACACTACTGCTTGGCGGCAGACTTCACGAGCAAAGCGGTGGTAACAACCCAGACGGACACTCGCAGAAGAGTTAGTCCTCCCACTAACAATTACTGCAGTTGAATAGAAAATAGCATTCATTATCTTTTCATTTACCTACAATATTTAGTATTATTTTTTTGAAACGGAACATTCAACGACGTAAAGTAATAATAAGCGTTGGCCTGTGAAGAAAGGAAGAAACGTTTCAGAATAAGAATTATAAGGAATCCTGTTACAATAAACTACTTAGTTTGTGTCGCAGAAACTTATACCAGAGCAAAAAACAAGAACAAGATTTCACACTGGGAACCAGATAACGTAGTATTGAAATCTTATCAGAAATAGAATACATTGGCCTTCAAATTATAATGACAATATCCACATTCTCGCGAATTTGCGACCTTAATGCTAATGGTGGCATTTCATTCTAGAATATTAAAAACAAAGGATTTTTGAACCCTGATTTTTTAAACATTTATGCATACTAAAAAATAATGTTTTAGAAACTTGTTTGCGAGGAATAATAAGCTTTATTTTATTACCTAGGTAATAAAATAATAATAATATAGTAAAGTTGAGCGAAATAATCAGACACAGTGATAATTACTTAGTAATTTATAAACTTTCGCGTTTCGAAAATAACTTTAAAAGAGGACTATGGTTCACGTAGTTTATGATTTTTTAGATACAGCGAATCCTAGTTAAGGTATATTTATGTGAACGTTATATTTGTTAATTTATAACGTGTAAAAGATCGGCACAGTTCCCTCATTCCTAAAAATGGTCAGTAAAAACAGGTATTAAATATATATCGGAGCAATGACGTCACAGGCGAGCTTCATGGACGGTGTAAAATGACAACAATCAAAACATGTTAACTTTGGTTTACTAATTAGCGTTTAGAACCATAAATTACTCATTGGATTGTTAATAATTTCACTTAAACTTTGATTAACTAATTAATGTTTGTGAACCATTAATTACTCATTGAATTGTTAAAACTAGACAAATGATTGTTAAACTGAACAAATTCACTGTAAACACAATTTTTTAAAAGATTGCCGACAAGTTTCTTGCCCGTTCTTCTTGTACGGCCTATTACTTGGAATGGGCACCTAGAGTCATTTATTTTAACTATCATGAGTGCTCTCCTGGGCCCCATGTTAATAAAAAGTAATGAATTTCAATTGAAGATTAAAATCTAAAGTAGAATGACAAGATCTAACAAGTTTTATAAAGATTCTTTGTCACAATCTGTTTTGCTATAAATACGAGCGACCGACAGTTGGAAAAAGCAGTGTTGCGCCTACCGTCGGACCGTTCAGATCTCCCATATAACCTTGCCGAAATAAATGGTTGAGATAAAATGGAGCTACTTCGTGTTTTCTTTCTACGAGGGGTGAGCGGTCACCATGATGCTGAAGATGTTGACGTCACCGGTGGTGACGTCACCGTTTTTAAAAAGACCCCTGGACTCGCCGCCCCGTCATCAGAAGTGGGATTGGAACGGAACAACCTAGCTTTCCAATCCTAGCCTTCTCACCCGCTTGTCACCTGAAGTACCAGCACAGATTGAGTGGGATTGGAACCCAGCTTTCCAGTCCTAGCCTTCTCACCCGCTTGTCACCTGAAGGACCCGCACAAATGGGCAATGCAGCCGAGCCCAGACGCAGCAGAGGTCCCCACATCACTACCAACTCCTGAAGATTATGCTGACACACCAGCCGCGTCCGTGGTATCTACACGAACGGGCCAACACGTGCAACCAAACCAAGAAAAAGGCGATGGACAAATGACATCAGAATACAGGTGAATCGTAACTTTTTCTACCATATTTTAACTTTAGACTTGCATGCGCATAAACGCAACTTACAACTTACAAAGAGATTACTTCTAATTTCACGAGATTTCTTAGTTTCTTGAGTTTTATTTTTAAAAGTTTTTCACGAGATACCCACCAATACCGAAAATCTACGAGTTATCCGTGTGCTGTCCGCGAGTTATCCCGAGGTATCCGCGAGTTATCCCGGGCAATCCGCGAGTGATCCGTGAGTCAATCCAAGAGATGGCCGTGAGTTAATCCAAGAGGTAGCCGCGAGTTAATCCAAAGAGATAGCCGTGAGTTAATCCAAAGAGGTAGCCGCGAGTTAGTCCAAGAGATGGCCGCGAGTGATCCGTGAGATGTCCGACGAGATATCCGACGAGATATCCGGAGATATCCGATGAGATTGTCACGAGATTTCCACGAGATATCTACGAAAATCCATACCTAGTATTTCTAATCCAACTTAATAAAAAGGCCTCCAAATCTTTTCAAGTATGGCAGTGTCTTTAATCGACATCACAATTCTTAATTATTATTATCGCTGATTATTTGTCTCTGAGGTATTTTTGTGAATCTTGTGCAATTTATTCGAGGCGAAGTGCCTGTGTGTATGCTAGTTTGAAAACTTAGTGGCACTAGCGTTCATAATGTTGTTTGTATTCCGATACGCATAAATGCGCGAAGTGGTAGTTATCAAAATTCATTGACGATACTGAGCTTTCATTGAACTAGATTCGCGGCGTTAGAAAGAGCGCGGGGAATGTTACAGATAAGTGATAGTTGGTTAACAATTCGGGATCCGAATTATAAAACGTAATAGTTTTGAATCGTCTGTAAGACTGTAAAAATTATTTCATTCCTTGTGTACCCTCTATTTTCGTCATTTTAAATTATTTTATTCCTTGTGTACCCTCTATTTTTGTCACTTTAAATTATTTTATTCCTTGTGTACCCTCCATTCCCGTCATTTTCAGAGCCTCTGCGGACCACGGTCATAACAATAAGGCCCAGACCGCAGCATCAACCTGTATCCCATTTCCTTTAGAGCCTCTGTGGACCACGGCGTACAAGACCGCCCAGACCACAGCAACATCCCTGTCTCCCAGACTCCATGTCTACGAGAATTTAAAAATCATGCAATGATGCGTGGAGCATTTGCATTGAACCTATAATAAATCTATTCATGCAATGATGCGTGGAGCATTTGCATTGAACCTATAATAAATCTATTCATGCCATGATGCGTGGAGCATTGGCAAAAACAAATAAACACTCTGCTCACATTCCCTTGTGCGGCAAATTTATTTACGTTTAACTACGAATGTTTGCATGTGAACTGTTATGTTTACAGAATATTATTAAGAAGGTACTAAAAGTAAGCTGATAATTTTGTTACGTGAATATTGTTTCACTCTAACATAAAGTTAAATCTTGACAATATGGAAAATAAGCAATGCAGCTTAATTTATGCAGTGATGAGAAACAAAGTTAACAGCTAGTGTACCGGTGTACGGGTACCTACCTCAAAACCAAATTTCTAGTTTTCAGAAACACCGTGCCTGGTGCAGGGCGCGCACCACCTGTCAGAATGGCCGAGTCGGCGCGAAGCGGGCTACGTCTACGGTGTTGAGCAGGGCAATAGGAAACATAACATGTTTACCTACTTTGATTAACTAAATGTTTACCTATTTTGGTTAGCTAAATAGTTTGCTCATTAGATTGTCGAAACTAGATAACTTCACTGTAAAGATAATTGATCAAAGAAAAGAAAGCAAAAAGAAAAAGAAAAGCAAAAAGAAAAAGAAAAGAAAAAGAACAAAAAAAAAATAAAAAAAAAATTTTCTTTTCTCTTAAGAATGCAAACTATTACTCTTGCAAGCTTAACTGCAAGCAACGGTGGTTGCTTACAGATACCAAACTCAGAAGAAAACGTCTCATTGTTTCAGAACATAACTGGACCGGTGCAGAGCACGCACCATCTATCAGAATGGCCGTATCGGAGCAATGACGTCACAGGCGAGCTTCATGGACGGTGTAAAATGACAACAATCAAAACATGTTAACTTTGGTTTACTAATTAGCGTTTAGAACCATAAATTACTCATTGGATTGTTAATAATTTCACTTAAACTTTGATTAACTAATTAATGTTTGTGAACCATTAATTACTCATTGAATTGTTAAAACTAGACAAATGATTGTTAAACTGAACAAATTCACTGTAAACACAATTTTTTAAAAGATTGCCGACAAGTTTCTTGCCCGTTCTTCTTGTACGGCCTATTACTTGGAATGGGCACCTAGAGTCATTTATTTTAACTATCATGAGTGCTCTCCTGGGCCCCATGTTAATAAAAAGTAATGAATTTCAATTGAAGATTAAAATCTAAAGTAGAATGACAAGATCTAACAAGTTTTATAAAGATTCTTTGTCACAATCTGTTTTGCTATAAATACGAGCGACCGACAGTTGGAAAAAGCAGTGTTGCGCCTACCGTCGGACCGTTCAGATCTCCCATATAACCTTGCCGAAATAAATGGTTGAGATAAAATGGAGCTACTTCGTGTTTTCTTTCTACGAGGGGTGAGCGGTCACCATGATGCTGAAGATGTTGACGTCACCGGTGGTGACGTCACCGTTTTTAAAAAGACCCCTGGACTCGCCGCCCCGTCATATATATAATTTAAAAAAAATATGTTTAGGTATAATAATTAACTTTTAGACAAAGTATTGAATAATAACTATGTTACATTTAAAACTGTCAATAAAACCAAACGAATAAAATCCTTAATCATTAGTCAGCATTCCCATAATCTCGGCCACATTGCCTTTGATTGCTGTACTTAAATTTTGTATCAAAGTAAATAAAAATACATAAATGTTGATAAAAATTAGTCTTTTTTTTAATTGGTTCATAATATCTCTTTATCTCTAAAATAAGTCTATTGCCGCTAATATAAATTGCAACGTCTGATATATATTTTTTTGAACAATTTATTTTAATAAGAAAGAAATGTATATATTTTTCTGCCCCTAGAAAGGCTCAATTAGATTGCTACTTCAATTGATGAATATATAATTTAGTAAATGATGCTGACTTGCAGTAGTAATCATTTAGGGTTGGTCGTGATTCGTTGGAATTCTCCCGACATTCCATATGATGTCCGGGAGGCGTCCCGGCAAAATACAAAGTCTCCCACACGGCAAATCGTAAAATACTATGCAGAATAACAATTAGAACATGCCGCCACGCTGCATACTAACCGATAACCAGAACGATATATACACAGTAGTTTTTCGATTTTAAAAATAGAAATTTTATTTTCGCTCATAATATTTATTTCACTTTTAATCTTATCCAGATATTTCGATTATCCGATCTAGCAACGCTAAGGAATAGATTTTTAGCGCTCGTTTCGGTACTTACGTGTTAAAAATCCATTGCCAAAGAACCTATAAGTGAGCAGTGACACTTTAGAGCTCGATCCCATTCTACAACCAAATCTTATTCACGTGGCCCCGAAAGCGCCCATGAAAGTTAAATGGCCCGTACCAAGAATACCTACAACATAAGGGCAAGAAACCTTCGAAATTATTTTTAAAACCACTAGACGAAATGATTTAATAGCAAAGACTGTTATTATATAAATTCTATTTCTATTCTATAGAAGTATATTAATTCAATGTGTCATAGATAAAATACAAAGAAGTACTTGGTCAAGGCTAAAGAGATTTACAAATGAGTCACGATTTCAAAACCCAAGTTTTCATTACCAAGAAAAACTTTATTTGCTGACATTACGACCGCGAATTCGGGGAGCAATAAAATATTAGAAGCGGCATTCGCTCTAAAATTTGACATTTGTACGCATAAATTGCCAACTTGGCAATGACACAAGAATCTGTTGCATCATTTTACAAGAGGACACTATACTTCTGTGCGCTTATCTATCTATGATCTATGTAGATCTATGTACAGTAGGAGAATTTTCTGTTTCCCCCATAGCGCCGAATTGTCTACGCTTGGCATCGCACTTTTACAATAGAACAACAATCTGCCTAATGGTGCTGAATTTCCTTAATGGTAGTTTGAATGTTGTTCTCTATTTTGATTGTGATGGCGAAGTGTACATACTGCAAAAAAACACAAACAATGTTAAACGATTATGGCATAGGTATTTATTCCACCACTGTACTTTTAAAATGTTAATCATTTTACTGAATTTGTGAAAGCGGTATTAATCTGAACAATTGATCACGTAACGTTCGTGAGTTTAATTAATTGCGTTTAAATTGTCGGTAACATCGACGGACGAAGTGTTTACTGTTTTTGTAAAACTTGTTTTTTCAATGTGTGCTATCAAGATTTGTTCGGTTGGAGAACAAAATTGAACTTTTTAATCCTTAACTGGATTTGTGAGCTGACAACTTTTGCCAATTGTGAGTAGTAAAAAATCGAAGCGTATTTATTTATCATAAATTCTCGTGTTAATAGGCACATTACTTAATTTTATCGGCTTTTGTATTAAACAAACCGGTTATTCATGTTATTACTCTTGCCATCATTTGACAATATTTATAGGTACTTATCTATTTCGATTTAGAAAAGTTCATTTGTTTTAATAAAAAAATTGGAAGAGACTGATGCAAAGAAGTTGACTCTGGCTAAATACGCAAATCGCGAGGAGCCAAAAAACAAAAAAAATAAGAAGCAGGGTCATCACTCCGTAAATCGAACGTCGAAGCTTCGGCTGACGGATCGGCATTTTTCTACTATGAAAGACAAAATGTCAAGTGCAAAAATCGAATCGAACGTTGGATCCGAAACACCTTTATAGTAGGGAAACTGCGATCCGTCAGCCGAAGCCTCGACGTACGATTTACGGAGTGAGGCCCCAGGACTTGTGAGCGGACGACCATTCATGCCTCTGTCACATTTCACGTGATATACGTTGATTTTAAAAATTCATCACAAACTTTCCGCAGTCCTCACCTCTTGGTGCGTTTGGTAGCTGCATTCTAAGTCTCACTGCACTGGCAGTCAACTCAACCATTATTAAAATCACCATTAGTTGTGGTTTTAGTGGTAAAAGAAAAGAGCTTATTTCAAATTATAAGAACTGAACCAGAACCGAAAACCCGGTTCCAGTTTTAAAAGCACCGGTTCTGAAAAGGCACCAAAAATATGTATGTCAACTGGGTCAAATTTAGCTTTTTGGTAGTTTATATTAGAAAAGTTAAAAATGTTTGAAATAAACAGATCGAAGGATTCATTAAGTTACTTACAATGCGATTTTGCATTCGTTATATCAATTCATTTTATCCAATTAGTCCATTCATTTCTAACGTTTTTACAATCGATATCGACTGTAGAAAGTTATTTTGTATAGGACCTTGAGATAGTGGCCCAACGCTATACTTAATCGTAAAAAAGAATCAGATAGTTTTCCTAAGAAAGTGCCAAAATCCTGGTAACTAATCTCCTGTGACGTAATCTCATAGCAAGAATCGGTTTTAATATAGCTCTATTGTCATTTATTCCCATTCGAATTCCCGGTACCTTCACGTCGTTTAATAAATCATCTAGTTCTGTGAGACAAGTGGCGTGTTTATAAATTCCGATATTGTCTCCGACTTTGTGAAACATCGTGTCGTTGTTCATTTGTGTTCATTTGTTATGGTTTTATTGCTTGTTTGTTATTATAGCTTTATCGATGACTATTCAAACATTAATTTATTTATCACCTTAGTTTACACATCAATAAATGGTAGGTATACAAATTGAGTAACATTAAAATAATTCAAAATATTTCAATATTAACAAGTCAAACAAATTCAAATTCTTTATTCATACGCTTATGAGCACTTATGAAGGTTAAAATAAATGACTCTAACAGCGGGTCACTGTGACGTTCGTCTAAATCACAGACTAAAACTAATGCTGTCTTTATCAGAACATAATAAATGAAGAAGACATCAACAGACCCAATCCGTGCTCAAAGTCAACGAACCTTCCAGAAGCCCACCGTGCCGGTTCCAAATTGGTAAAATAAATAACATAACATCGAAAAATGTAAAATTAAAAAATTAAAAAAATTCAAACCATTTTGTTACGAGATGAAACTGATGTCAAATGTGAAACAATAAAAAAATAATGTCACACACAGACAAAGAACGTTTGAAAGTACTCTACGTTTAGCATGGGGTATTAAAAAGTTCCTCGTTCAAGACAGAGTAAAAAAACAGAAATATACATAGATTTATTTATAAATAAATAATTATAACACGTCAACAGTGACACAGAAGTGAACAAATATTAATGACTAGCTTCTGCTAGCTGTTTTCATCCGCGTACCCACAGGAACCGTGCATTTTTCCGGGATAAAAAGTAGCCTATGTTACTCTCCGAACCATAAACTATAACTATGCAAAAATCACGTCGATCCGTTGCTCCGTTGCTGCGTGAAAGAAGGACAAACCAACAAACCAACAAACACACTTTCACATTTATATAATAATATTAGTAGGATATGCATTTTAAACTTTTTAATTTTACAATTTTAAAGTTATAAGTAAAATGTACCATCAATTCTTTATATGACTAGAATGTTTTTTGACAAGAAAGTATTTAGTCTGATTTAAAAAACTCTGGTGGTTTACATTCAAAATTTCAAATATACTGACCATGTCCTACCCGATGGTTTTGAAAGTCTTTATATTTTATGTCGTATCGGAACATGTAATCATAAATATTATATCCAACTGGATTTGTTGTGAGACCTGTGAGTTGCGTGAAATCGATTCAGAGCGTGGACGCTCTACTGTTGTGTATTCTGTGGTTACCCTGTGTAAATGAGTTAATTACATTTCACATTATATGTGGCGGGGATCAATAGACATTCACTGGATGTTTTGTACACGTATATGTGGATTCTAACTACACTGGTTATTAAATAATGGATCCACCACCTCATTATTGGAAAATAACATATAGTTAAATAAGTTTGATGGAGATGTCTTTTATGAAAATAGACCTTATCTGTTTTGAGTTAAAAAGCTTAAACAACTAGGGTTGACATATTTATTACAAAGCAATTTTATAAGGGTACAATTTCTTTTTCAGTTTAATGAATTGAATTTTAAAAACACGGGCATTTAGATACGTGTGGAAAATGTATGTATATAGTACTAATGTCCTGGAAAAGTTGAGTATAATATCTTATTACTTAGATACGTGAAAATTACTCGAAAAACCCAGAGTTTTTCCACCAACGACAATTTATGTTTGTCTTCAGTCTTGCGTTTCCAATAACAAAGGTTTTATCACATTATCGCGATCAAAAAAGATAGCGCAGCTGGATTTTGGGCCACCTTTTGCAGCTTACGGCCGCGTTTTGCGGACAGAATTTTTCATACATTTTGTATGGGTTCCGCACAAACTGAGCATTTGAGTGACCACGGACAAGTCACAAGCTGAGGCGGTGCCGCGTTTGTGGCTTGCCTCCTACGTACGACCACAAAAATTGCCGGCTTTTCCCCGCCCGCACAAAATAGAGAAAGAACAGATGGGGCGCTTGGGCGCGTATTGACGGCCGATGCGCCCCTTCTGTTTTGTGGCTACCATGCGCTGTAACAGCAGGTCTCAGCCATTGGTGGCTGCGTGTAGAGGCCGCGTTTGGTGGCCCAATGTTCGGCAGCATGCACAAAAATGCCACCATCAGATTACTTTATTCTATTTTTGATAATACTGCAACTGCGCGCCTCCGAGTCTGCCTTTGATAGTGATATTTTTATAGAGATTACATAAATTAATCATAATTGCATCGATAACTAGATATCGATCGAGATTTGATAGTCGTAATCGATTTAGGTTAATAAAGCCAATGTTTTACGATTTTGTGACACGAATATAAAATGGTGCATTACGAGATAGTCATAGGATGTGTTAATAATTGTAGCTATTTTTAACCGACTTCCAAAAACGGAGGATTATCAAGTTGTCTGCATTTTTTATGTTTGTTACCTCAGGACTCCATGATTAATAATTAAACTCCATGACTCCATGATAAACCTACAACGAAAATTATGTCTTTGTGTGAAATACATATACTTTCAGATTGGTCCCATACAAATTTCATCAAAATCGGTTCAGTAGTTTGTCATTGAAATTGCTTCCTGGTTGGTATATACAAGTAATTTTGTATGCACGATTTTATTACGTATATTCCACCACAATCCTTACTATCAGTAAGTATTGTGGTGGATTGTGGGTGGTGTCCTATTGTCACACCACATTATACTTAAGATAATTTCGACCTTCGATATATTTTAGTACACACTTTATATATAAAAAAGAAATACAAATGGTTTGTTTGAAATACGACGGCATAATAGAGAATGTGCATCTGTTGTTAATGTTTCTCTTCCTACGCGCGTTCTATTAAATCAGCACCGGTCTTTTGCATTGCGTGCATATTTTAACGCTTATTTATTTTATATAAGTTCTCATCCAGCCTCTCTAGATATTTTTATCAGTTTATAACAATAATTATTAACGTAAAACTAAGCCAAGCCACTACTTAGTATTTTTATACGCAACTCCGCGGTTTCACCCGCGCGGAGATAATGGATTTAATGGTTTTTATTTTTTAGCGCGGAATCTTTAAAATAAAAGTGGCCTAAGTTACTCCTTATAACATTAGCTATCTGCCAGTGAAAGGCCCGTCAAAATCGGCTTAGGCATTTCAGATATTATCCGGAACAAACAGACAGACAGACAAAATTTTTAAAAATGGTTGTTTTGTTATAGATACCGTATATACTTTCATATTCATTTAAAAAAGGCTGTTATTTTGATATTACAAACAGACACTTCAATTTTGTTTATTTATATAGATGAACATGAAGATAAGCAGTGGTAACTTATCGTTCATTATTGTTTTGTTTCTTTGGAAAGGATATTATCAACATTATCTGCAGTCGGAATGTTTCTGAAGTATTTCTAAGAAGTGTATTGATGGACGTTATCTTTGCGAATATCTCAAATTTACATAATATACATGAACATTTTGAAGGACAATTCCCATTTTATTTTTTCCCGTTTATTTGAACATTTTGAATAGAAAATCAAAGGCTGTATGAATATAGTTTTTTTTATAAAATAATGTTAAAACATTTTAATAATAATAATAATAATTTTTTTTGTAATATTTTGTTTTTTTATAGAAATATTGTAAAAAACTTAGACTTAAGATTGTAAATAAATACAGTGAATAATAATAATATTGTTTATTTCACAAAAACAATTACAAGGTGCTCAAAATTTACAACGGGCCCCAAACTAGGCATAGCCTGTATCTTGGATGCCCAAGTTCCAGCGGTTTCCAAAAATGTTGCTGCGCTAGGTTGCACATATTTTGCATCTTGAAATATTTCCAAACATTAAGTGGCAGAGGATTATATTAAGTTAATTAATTAAATGAACATAGAAAAACAAAATTGAAATTATGAAATTTAAATTTAAAAACTATTTGTAAAATACCTAAATTGTGCGAGTGAGTGTTGTGTGGTGTGTTGTGAGTGTAAGTAAATGTAATGTCAGTTATGAAATTAATACATTTGTCTTTGGCACTAAACTTTGGTATTTCGTGGTGCTTTAAACGTCAATATACTTAAACGTATTCTGAAATGCATATTACTGACTTCTAGTCAGTTACCACATGGCAGTCATTTTTATAGCTCTCAAACTACACACCCGTTTATTTTATACTCGATAAGGTTACCGTATGATCATCTGCGGCGCAAGTATGAAAGTCGGTTCGATAAATATGTCGAATCGATAAAACTGATAAATTTATTGAAAGTTGCGAGTCTCGAAGTCTGATCGTAAAGTATTGTAGTAGCTCTATATTCTCTTTGGATTCGACCCAGCTATTCGATAACTTTTGTCGATTGTATCGTGGCTCGATAAATTATATAACATGTGGACAAAACCTATTTTATCGGTTTGAACCACAGATTATTTAGCCTGTTGATAGCTCATAAACACAATTCCTCATACAAACATATCTCACCGGCGCGGGCAGGGGGTGAGGTAATATTCTATGCTTGCAATTGGCCGATCATTTGGATGACGTAATTTAGTGATGTGGTACGACTACTACTGAACAGAATAATATCGATAAAATTGAATAGGTAGTTAGCATCGCATTCTTGATTCCCTGACATATACGATTAATAATAAATTATTATATGGAAAACCTAGACAATACATACTTACTTTATAAATTAATCTATAATACTACTTATAATAAAACTCCTGGTCACATTTTTTTTGGATGGCACTCCTATCTATACTGAAGCCAAAACTGTATTTTTATTTTTGTCTGTCTGTCTGTATTTTGGCCACGCATCACGTCGAAGCTACTGAATGGATTCCATGACTTGCGATGTATGGAACCAATTCTCTTTTTGAGTCGCTTCTATCCACTTTTCCTTTATTTCTGGGATGTCTGGAAATCTAACAACAAAAAGCAGAAATACTTTAAAAAAACCGGGAACCTACTTCGATGAAAATATCGCGATATATGAAAATTCAAGTACCATTTTTTCATCTTTAGATGTTCTTCCATAAAATGTATATGGGACCATCTTGAGATGATACACTTTCAAACAACAAAAATAATTTTCAAAATCGGTCCGCAATTGACGGAGAAATCAGTTAAAATACTTAAAAAAATACATACAGTCGAACATTTAACCTCCTCCTCTTTTTTCGAAGTCGGTTAACAAATCCAAACGAAAGGTTATTATTTTTCCAAAATAATTAATAATAGTATATATATTAATTGTAAAGTATACATTGAATATCGATAAGTTATAAGTCTGCACTCGTACTCGCAGTGGCGAGTAGTGCATTTAAATATGTCGTTTTCGCTTGAGGGGAAGTTGTATCATTAGTCAACAGGATTTATAGTCTTTGGTTTGAACCGTCAATTTTATCGAATTGTATCGATCGAAAAGATCCGTACTTGCGTAGCTATATGGTCGGTATGATGATCTGGTCCTAGATGGTGAATATGGTAAATCTAGATTAGAATTGGCTCTCAAGCGCATTGCTGCTGGATCACACCGATAAAGTGCTTGGATATGTGCTAAGTGCACATATTTTTCACCTTTAGGGTGCTAGCTAGCAAGGCGAGCCCTAAAAATGCCCTACTACCAACTATTATTGCATCACAATGTTTTCCTTCAGCTGAAGCTAGCCGACAGCTCAATCTCATAGGAATCGAACCATCGACATACAGACCAACCACTGAGCTATCATCGCTTTATCTTTTGCCTACTACCTAATCAAGTGAAAGCAAACTTGCAGAAGCTATATTTTTTTTTTAAATGCATGTTGTTTTTGGCATCTACTCCCCAGAAATCCTCCAGAAATATCTCTCTCCGACCGGTATCAATGTCTGCATATTGTCACATGAATGCGACAGTGGGACATTTAAATTCGTCAACGGTAGAAACGGCTGTAAATCAATTTACATTGACAGTTACACTAACGATCATTTCGGACGAATTACGGGTATATGATGCCATGGAAATTTTAACACTCCTTCGTCATGCCGCGTGTTGAGTTCATCAATTATTTAAGGCCTTCTGTAAAAATTATTTAGATAATTTCATTATTTTAGTGTTTTTTTTTTGTTTTAGACAAAGTAGTACAAGCAACATTGAGTCTACGTGACGCGTGATAAGTTGCAAGTTTCATATTGTTTGCTGTCAAGAGTAGCAAACAAAATGTTTTATTCTCCCCGGAACACGGACCAGGTTTAATGGTCTGTGCCCCGGAACAATTCACGCCGTTATTGAGCAACACGTTCACGCTCCATTAGACGCCTAGTTTGCATTTACTACATCCATTACTTTAAGTATTTATAGAAGGTATTTTAAATTTAATATTGATATACATACTATAAAATTACATAAAACACAAAAACGGACCACTTCTATAATAAAATTTGCCATAAAAGCGGTAACCAACTTATGCATATGACTACGGCGCTATATGAAACATTCCCTATTTTTCCACACTTACCCTAAGTGTCCCTCATAAAATTTATTAAAAGACCACCCAAGAGAAAAAAGCTCAAAAAATACCCTATGAGATAATACCCTATAACTCATGAAAAAATAATCATTAAAATCAGTTGACAATTAGCACAGAAATCGAGTAACTTCCGCCACAAAAAAAACAGAAACTCCTTTTTTTTTTAAATCTGTTAAAATGTGGACCCGTAGAAATCGTTTTCATTAGTGAAAACATTTTAATACAATAAAAACAAAATGCGTCAACGTAAATTATTTAACATGTTCATGAAGGATTAAATTACCCCTGATCATTATTGAACCCCGAACAAAAAGTTTTGTTCACACATCAGCTGTCGCAATTGGACATGATTTACGGGACACAATGACACAACATGCATCTGTCACGTCAATACATACGGGGTGCCGACATTAGTGCAACGTGTTTGTAGACAAATAGACGAACGGCCGGTTTTATTTATGAAGGTAACACAATAGCGTAACGGCGGGAGGTGTTGAATTGCACTTTTAGTGTTTGGTGTGTATAAAAAAATGTGCATTCATGTATCAATGAAGTAGTAACTGTACACGTATATTTATGAATGGATTGTTATGAATGAATTGTGTTACCGAGATCTTCTTATTTTACTGTGCCGTAGTGCGTCTTAAATTTAGAGTAGGTATTCTAATTTATTTAATTTGTATTTTATAAAGGACAAAACGAAATTTTTGGATGTTTCAGATAAAGTCTCTACTCTTGCTCTGACAGTTACTGTTAAGAAAAAAACTAATAAACTAGTAGTAATAAAATATTTTGCCACAAAAAATGTAATTATCATGACATTAGTCACGCTACGTTCTTTAATTAATTTTATCTGACAAATTAATTAAACCTAAACAATTTCAATCATTTCGTCCATGAAACGAAATAGGCAGGAAACAAAATGTCGTCTCTCAAAACGCTCGTAAAAGTCACTCTAGTCCGTTTGGAGATAATAAAATTCGGAGAGCATTCATTGGCAATATTACAGACAATATTACAGTTACGAATGGACACACTGATTGACTCTTGAACTCTGTAATGTACGTTATAATCATAATTTAGAACAATCATATCTTTGAGCTGCAATGCGAGCAACCGTTTAGCCATGAAATTGATACTATAAGTACAAGAAATAATACAATTACTATTCTTATAAATGACCGTGTAGCCCTGCCTTAGAATAGTATACCATCCTCTTCCCGGGGATGCCGTCAGAGCAGGCTAAGAGAATTTCCAAGGAATTGTCAGCAACATATTTTTTGGGCAACATCATCTACTGCGATCTGTGATCAGGGCCGGATTATCCATGAGGCAAAGTAGGCAACTGCCTAGGGGCCCAGCACCGACTAGGAGGTCCCCGCACTCTGGGACAAAAATGTTTCTTCGAGTGAAAATGTAATTTGAAGATTTGTATGTAACAAACCCTCATTGATAATATTATTAATATTGCGTTGTTTTTTATATTACATCGTCATATTTCAGAACGCATTTCAAATTATATCCTAATATTGTTATGGTTAGAAAAGGGGGCCCGAGACGTGCATTGCCTAGGGGCCCTGACATGGTTAATCCGGCCCCCGTCTGTGATCACCAAGACGCCTGCCAAGCGTGCTGTGTTATGCCAAAATCTCCCCAAGAGCGAGATCATTATATGTTCTGTTTTCAGCAGTGGATGTTTTCGGCCTGATATTTTTTTTTATGTTATTTTATTAGGTAACGAGACGAGCTGGTCGTTTGCCTGATGGTAAGCATAACGCCAGCCCATAACGATTGCAGTGCCACCCAGAACTTTGAAACACAAAGGCCTGCGCGGCACTGCAGTGCGCTCGTTACCCAGAGACATTAGGTATTAAGTCTCATAAGCCCAGTAATTTCACTGGATACTCTGCTCATCAAACCGGAACGCAGTAATGCTTGCACACTACTGCTTGGCGGCAGACGTCACTCACGGCGCGGTGGTAACAACCCAGACGGACACTCGCAGAAGAGTTAGTCCTCCCACTAACAGATAATAATGATGATGATGATTTTAATAAATGAAATGATGATAAATTCAATGGTAACCCTGGAATGGGAATATGCTCCTGCCGGAACACATCGACACCGACGGATTTTCGGTGGCAGCTAGCTTGAGGAGTAGGAAATGTCACTGTTGATGACTACGAAGCCAAATCGTACGATGATGTAAAAACATGTATAAGCTAATCAATAAAATCTAAAATATAATGACATAAAGTTCCAAGCCATTAACTTTGTCACTTGTAAAAATACCAATGACCTATTGAGTCAGTTGACATGACGTCATTTCCTTGACAATTGAATCAATGATTCATTTTAAGAACTAGTTGACTGATGTCACCTCAAAAGCCTTTATAAAGTGGCAAGCGTGCGAATAAGTTTCCTCGAGCTTATTGACTCGTATGGGGGACAGATTTATGTCTATCATGTAGAACGGGTGGCAGCAGGAATACTATATAATATATTATCCTACAATAAAAAAAAATATAAGAACGCGATAATTGGTAAACACGACGCGCGACGTGAGCGGACGTTTTTACACTTTGAGAGCAATGCTTTAACTTTTGCTGCATAAACATAGTGTTTAGTTTTAATTCAAACTAATATTCTAAAGAGACGTTTGGTATTAAATCAAGGATTCTAAGCAATTAAAACCTACGCGTGAACTAAATCAATTTGTCTAATTGCATGCCTCCGTTCTGTTAAATTATAGTTTGCTAGAGACTTCTAAAATGTCGATTCGAAATCTAATATAGGTTGCGAAACTAATCTGAATTTTAACAAGTAGGTACCTTTTCTTTTTTTTATGCTATTTGATAACGAGACGAGCTGGTCGTTTGCCCGATGGTAAGCATAACGCCAGCCCATAACAATTGCGGTGCCATTCTGAACTTGGAAACGCAAAGGTCTGTGCGGCACTGTACTTCGCTCGTCACGTGTAACCTGAAACACTAGGTACTAATTCTCACAAGCCCAGTAATTTCACTGACTGCTTTCCTCGTCTAATCGGAACACAGTAATAATGCTTGCACATTAATGCGTGGCGGCAGACTACAAGAGCAAAGCAGTGGTATACCCACCTAGACGGACACAGACGAATTAGACCTACCACCTGCCGTGCTAGCAGGCGCGTCGTGACAAAATTTTGTTGATGCTTATATCGTGCATTTATCTCATATTCGCACGAGAAAGAGCGAGACAAAACAATAGACAAAATTTTGTCGTGGTGCGCATGCTAGCCTGGCTGGTAACCTGTAGTTGGACCTGGTGTACACGCTACGCCTAGGATAGGTCTTTCTCGCCTTCTTCGATTTTTTGTTAACGAAATTAATAAACTGAGAGAGGTCTAATACCTTCAGTACTTGTAACATAAAATAAATTGTAGAATATATTAGTTTACTTTATAAAACTACTAGCTTCTGCCCACGGTTTTCACCCGCTTTCCCACAGGAACCGTGCATTTTTTCGGGATAAAAAGTAGCCTATATTACTCTCCGGTCCATAAACTATATCTATGCCAAAAATCACGTCGATCCATTGCTCCGTTATTGCGTGAAAGAAGGACAAACCAACAAACACACTTTCGCATTTATAATATTAGTAGGATAGTAGGATTACTAGAACTTTCTTTGTAGTAGACCCAAATCGGCTCACAATTTTGTCTTTTGTATTTTTAAAGGTATTTTTAAAAGACTATGGGCGTGCCCTTTTATTAGTCAGAGTTGAAAGCGCCCGAGCGGAAGTTCAAAGCCAAGCCGAAACTATTCAAAAGCATACCGCGCAGGACCGCAAACTTAAACGCACCTTACTCCTTTTAACCCATTAACGCAAATACCCGCACTGTGACAATAACCACACGTTCTACCGTAATGAAGTGGTCACGAGGAACGTTCCTTCGGCAGTAAAACTTCAAAAGAAATCGCTTAACTTCAGGGGAGTTTCAATCCCTTGAGCTTTATCTTAGCTTTCTTTCGATCTTTTCTCTTTTTGTTTTCCTTAACGGTTAGTGTTAATGCGATTTCCGGTTAGGGATCGGGCTTTTTGTAACAGTTGTACAAAGTTATGGTGTGTTTTTAAACAGCTGATATAACACTCCATCTTTTTTCAGGTACTTATCTCCGAATATTTCCGGGTTCCGCGTGCCTGTACACACATAAGTAACAGTAAGAGAATGTAGAATGCTAAATCTTTTAGAAAACTGCTGTATTTAGTGTGTAAATTGTGATCCGAGACTAAATACACAGTAGACAATTTTGTTACGTTTTGCACGTAGTATTATTATATGTTAATACTATACGTGCAAAACGGAGGTGTGGTTCTGCTCCGAGCACGTACGCAATATATTTGCTTTCGCTTTCTTAAAAATTTCAATTACTTAATATTTTTTTTTAGATAATAATATGTTATAATTCTTTCCTGTGGAAATTTGAAATTCGTCATAAATATTGAAATTGTATTTCCGCAGCAACTTCGATGATTTTCAGTGTTCAATTCAAATTTTTCGATTACTTTAACTATTTTATCTATCTATCATTGTAATCTATAGGAGAGAAAGATTTAAATCTCAGTAATCGGAAAGTGCCACGTGAAAGTGACAGCTAATCCCACTGATAGTTGACAGCTCAAACAGGAAGCGGAAACTAGCACTCTCCTTTAATCCCGCTAAGCTGGGTTTATGAACACTTATTTAATGTGGGACAAATTACTTTGGAGATGGATTGTTTAATAAATGGTGTATTTATTAATTTGACCAATTAATATTTTTATATTTTGTATTCAATATTTTTAAACAGGAACATTTTAGTTTCTGAAACGTAGATTAAAGTTGACGTAAACTAAACACTGTCTAAACTAGTTCGTATAAATCCATTCTAATATTTTACTGAAGCTAAGAGACAAAAAGATTATATTAAAATCTATTAAATACAGCTAAGTATATAAGCTATTTGCTTTGTTACAGAAAGCAAATAATAAAATTAAAAAAAACAATTACTTTGGACTTAACTAGTTATTATAGTTTTTGTACTATTTTTCTACTAAATACAACAAACTGCTGCCCTTCAATTCACCCAAAATTGGTTCAGCAACCATGCGTTTTTTATTTTTCTGGAAAATGATATTACTATCTTTATGCAAAAACCACGTCAATCTGTTGCTCCATTACTGCATGAAAGAAGGACTAACCAACAAACACGCTTTTGCAATTTTACTTGACATTGATAATATTATAACATCGACGTTATCCACAATAAGTCATCGTGTACGAATTACGAAACTCCTGAAAAACTACGGAAATCCGTTCACTTTCCATAGTATTTTCTAACATCAATACAAAAACTTTTTACCCAAATATTTTATCTCTTTGGCAATAAATAAATAATATCAGACGGCTAAAAACCTGTTTTGACGTTAGGCATTCTGCTTCTGTTAAACTTAATCGGTTACATACAAAAACGGCCAAACTTCCGAACAGATTGGTCACAAATTCATTAATCAAAATAAATTACTTTTCCCAGTAGTCGCTCTGTCTGATCCATTCATAGTTTTAACATCTATTTGTGGCTAGGGTTGTCTCTATTCGCATATTTGACGCGGTAGTTGCTTGTTATTTTGTATGACAGCACGGTGATGGTGCTTTCGCCGATCTGTATGGATCCTACAATAAGTTTGAGCATTCTTTGAAGGAAAACATGGTAGCAAATTTTCTAGCGCTCCTCTGGCTTGCACTTGAGAGCCAGTTTCATAATTATAGGAATAAAAAATAGGCTATAATGTGGGCTGGTCATAATTGCCGCGGGCCGGAGCCGTATCTACATATGTTCTAGAGCGGAGACCGTGAAAACGTCAGTCCGGTGACGCTGTAGTCAGTCCGATGACGCTGTAGTCAGTCCGATGACGCTGTAGTCAGTCCGATGACGCTGTAGAGGTCGCAAGACCAACAGCACGGTCCTTCAAAAAGAAAAACCGTGAAAACGTTAGTGTAGGACGTCTTGTGATTAGGTGGAGCGACGATATACTCAGGGTTGCTGCCAGTGACTTGAGAAGAGCCGAGGACCGTGCTCTATGGCGCGCCTTGGGAGAGGTTTATGTCTTGCAGTAAGGCAGTGATATGGACTGATTGTCATGAAAATGATACATTTGTTCGCGATGTGCGTTTGTAATGAGCGGGGCGTGTGAGGTACTCTTTATAGGCTTCGATTTGTATGGGAGGCAGGTAACGGAATACATAAAGAACTCGATCATCCACCACCACCTACCGGGAGCACATCGCGAACGAAGATGACAGATTTAGTAACCAATTTTTGTATCACTAGGAGGTGACAAAATAACAATTGCTTGACTATATACAGCACTTGACTTATGTTATCAATATTTTTTAATTAAAAATGTTCTTATCAGCAAATTATTAAATAATAGTTTTATTTTTTGATAACATTTCTAACAATGAATTGTTGTCCGTTTATTTATGACTGAGCGTAATTACCAGTGGATTTCTGCGCGTTGTTTTCAGGACATCCTATATTTATAGCTAAAGACGCTTCTTTCGATTAGGATTAAAAATAGACATTTTATAGACGTTGTGTAATACAATAAACATCTATTCGTATTTATTCACTAGTACATGTATGTATAGTTGTTAGGGGTTTGCTGCAATGATTGCTTGCTGTACTTAATGGGTCGAGAGGGTAGTTTGTCTGATGAGAAGCATAACGCCAGCCCAAAAAAATTGCAATGCCACCCATAACTTTGATAAAATAAGGCACGACACAGCACTCAGCAGTGCCTTCGTTAGCAGTAAGATATCAGGTATTAAGCTCATATTCATAGTAATTTCACTGATGTAAAAATAAGAAAGTGATTATTTTTGTGGCAACCCTATCCGCAAGGAATCGTGTTTCTGGTCCGCCTTTGATGTTGCACCCTCTGCCCACCCGCGTTATAATTAGCGTGAAGGTTTGCGAAAGAATTCCCATTGACCCTGTTCTCGTAGGAACGCGCTGATTATTACCATTATTTTTAATCTGATTTTTGGAAGTAAAAAGAAAAATGGTACACTCCAAACTTAAGCGCTTCCTATTATTAGCACAGAGATAAAAGAGTGGACACCGCAAAGGCATATTTCGCGCCACACTCTGCGGTCCATGGACCGCAACTATCCCAGTCCTTCCTTGAACAAAACGCGTAAGCGCCGTGAAATTAGTGGCGCTATCGACCTTTTGATCGCGAGAAAACTACACCTTAGACGCAATCTAGCGCTACATATTTTATTTGTTTGGTTAGACGACATAATTACGGTATTAGCGCTGCAGCGGAAAATGGAACAAAACTTTTTTTCACATAGCTCCTCTAGTAAGTATTATAGTAAATATTACCTCGATGCTTATAATAAGCATCGAGGTAATATGTACATTGTACATACTAGGTAATATTTACCTAGTATAGAAAAGAAAACAAAAAGGGGATCAAGCCAGGGAAGGTCTAATTCTTTTGTTCGATCTTTCACGTTAGTTCTTCATCGATCCAAAGGCTCAAATTTTGACTGACCAATTTTATTGACCTCATACTCTAATTGTTTTGTTCACGAAATGCAAACGAAAGAGATAGAAACAATTAATTTGTAACGAAATATGGACTCCGCTTCAGCAAACTGTTGCTCATCGGCCGATTTTGGCCGAATTTGATTCAAATTTTGAATTTTGATTCTTATACTTGCTGATAATTTTATTCAGGGTTCACAACATATTATATTAAGTGAAATATGTTTTCCACAGAAACAGTTGGATAATCTATAGTATCTCCAGTCACAGATAATAAAATTGTTTAGTCCACAACGAGCAGGCATCTCAGCATAGCATTGTCCAATTGAATTGCAATACTTACAAAAGTAAAGGCTGTTTACATACCGATCTGCAGCAAAACCAAAATATTATATTATCTAATCATAAAAAAATCTTCCAAACATGTTCTGGCTTTCACCAGTTTCTTAGTCAAACAGTAATGGGCTATAAAATCAAGAGTTTATTATCATTAAGTCATCAATTTTACAGCCACTTCTGTTTAACGACTCCCTTGTATAACAAATGCTATTTTTTCATACGAGTCTATAAAAGCAAACATTCTATACTGGACTATAAGGTGATATTTTTACTTCTAATCAAATATTACTTCTTTGTGGTCGATAGGTTTATTGCCTTTAGTTCATTGGTCTTAAGTGGCGACGTAGTCGAAGGTGGTGTGAACATTTTAGACCTAAAATGGTACTGACTCAGAAGTGCAGCTGCCGGCTGGACCTCTTCACTGACTTGCAAATGCCCTAACAGGGTACATATGTCTACCACTAACATAGCACTATATACTTAAGATCTGTACCTATACTAATGCTATAAATAAATAAACGAATTTAAGATGAAGTGCCAAAGCTATTTTGACGATTTTTGGCCGCAATGAAAATGATTCATGAAAAACTAAGAGCTGTATTATATTTACTGTTAGGTACAATTATGACGAAATTAGCATATTTAAGATACAATCGCCGCATATATTTCACATTCATTTTCAACAGTTGTCATGCGCAGTTGTGCAGTCTCCATGTAACAATTGTCACGTATAACCATTGTGTGTCCACTCAAAATAAATGGCGTTCAATTACGTGAACGATAACGATGCACTCCAAGGATGAGTGAGATCATTCGGCGAAAATTCGTGAAAGCCGGGTGTGGTACCGGTGATGAGATCTAGCGGGAGCGTTTGTCATATGAACCGGTGTCGGACATTAACATGCGTTATGCTGTAAACACACTAGATGGCAGGACTAACTCTTCTGCGAGTCTCCGTCTGGGTTGGTAGCACCTTGCTCGTGAAGTCTGACCAAGCAAACGACCAGCTCATCTCGTTATCAAATATAATTTAAAAAACTTATCGATGTACGCTGCAGATGTCAATAAAAAATAAAGATAAGTCTAAGTTATGTTTTATACGTTTTTTTTAATAGGTAGATACAACAGTACGCCTTATCGTAAACATAACCTGCCATATCAATAACACCTAGTAATTCCACCCAAAACTAAAATAAAAAGGCTAGCGTTTTTTTAAATTTGATAATATTTTAGAATAAACTTCTATACTCTTCTTCTTGCATAACTTAAAAAGTTTTTTTTTTATATATTATTTTTTAAATTTATTTACATAAATGGTTTTATTCTTACATAAACTAAGATTATATTTGTCATAATTATGTCTCATTCAATTCAATATACAACGGCTATTCAATCTTATCACTTAAACTGTACCCAGTCAAACCGTGGCGTGGTGCGCCTGAAATAGTGTCGTTCAAATTAACGAGCGCACCGCGTTATTTGAATAGGACACCACATTTCATTTCGTAAACAATTATTTTAATGTATTGCATTGAGTTTAGCAATATGATCACGTTATTAGATAAATGTTTATCGTTTGTACGTGAACGGAAACATATGGTGTGGTCGGTAGTTTTGCAAACGGTTTTGCTTATGACATAATAATATATGAATAAGGAAGCCGACGAGAATTATCTATTAATTTATAATCTTAGAAATCTAATAGAAAAATGTTTTATCGGTTTCTTTTATGAATTTTTGAATTTAAATTTGACTTGCAATTGGTAGAAATAAGCTTATGTAGTAAGTCAATAGTCGTTGAAACCATACTGTGTGTACACTATGTAGGCAAAGGCGATTTGGGGAGTTGAAAATATAAATAAGTAATTTCAGTAGTTTTTTAGTTCTAAACACAAAGATAAAGATAGTACCTACGATTGTATCATACAGTTCGTATTAGGTACTTACTTATTAGAAAGTTTAGAATATTAAGGCCACCAGAGCAATGTTGGTAGATTTTTCTAATTTTTCCCTTATTTGGTTGGTTTTGTGTTTTCATTGCAACCTACGCAAGCTGCCATTAAAATGCAAATTACTTTCTATATCTCATTATCAGACTACAAAAACCATTCAAAAATTCCATTATAACATTAAACTTGCCGCTAACCGCTGCAACCCCGCCCACAACGCACACATCCGAAATTCCGAATTCTAAACGGTTTCAAATACAAATCCCTATGAATATTGAAACTTTGGCGCCTTCTGTCTCGAGGCAGAACCGTGACATTTTTATTTAACCATTTTCAATGACAATATAGCTCGCTGCAACTGTGTCAACTGCTGCTGTATATGATGCTTCTACACCTGTAGAACAATAAAGGTGTCGCTCGTAGGTACTGATGGGGAGACAATAGACTGTTGAAAAGTGTAATGTGAATACTTCGTTCGAAGTCCTGTGTACCTACGTATTCCTGTAATGAACAAAATAGTTTACAAACGTAACTAAATGTAGTTTTAAAGTAGCTTGAAAGAGTGTTACTAAAGCTGATAGAACAGTAATTTATTAAGGTGCTACTCCGAGCCAATGACTATATTATTTCCTCTTTGCACCCACTGTCGGTTTGCATTGATGTAAAAGATAAAAAAGATCGCGCGCGCGTAGAAATTGAGTAAAAATCCAACAAAAGCGTGATTACTTGAAACTTAGATGCCTAATCGAAAATGTACCACAACCAAGTTTTTTGTCATTATATAATAAGTAAGTCATGTTAATTTTATCAATATACTTTTATAAATAACAGAGATATCTTTAGAGGTAGCTTTGTCATTTTTATTGATCGAGTAAATTGTAAAAACTTGTTTTGATCACATCAAGATTATCAGTAATATGATGAATAATGACATATATTTTTTTCCAGTGCCAGAAGCTCTTTTGATTTTGCTAAAAAAAACATTTAAGTGAAGCTATTTTTAGCTGCTATATACGCCTTAATATTGACCATGACCACTGCAAGGGGTTCGAAAATTAAGACGGGAATTACGACGCGAAGTAGGTGAGCGAATACGCTAAACCTTAGTTAGGATGGACTCTCCCGGCACCATTGAGTCGTCATCGTTTCGAACAATTTCTTTATAGATTTTCTTAAATGCTAAATTTTTTGTTCAGAAAAAAAAGTTTGGTTTATTTGTGGTCTTACAATTTTTATGCCTAACCGGTAGTAGACCAATATAAATAAGGATTGCATCACTTTTTATTTATTTTTTGTTGAATAATTCATTCAGTTTTTTAAATCAATGTTATTAACCTTTTGACTTTAGATGACATAACGGCATAGCTAAATACGTATCAAATACCTACATAGGTCAGATCTATTACGTTTCAGGAATCACAGTCCCCAACATACCAAGCCACGATATGAATACTAGCACTTTTTCTCAGGACTGACTCTTATGCAAGTGTCCGTCTGAGTACATGTACATTGTACACCACCGCTTTGCTTATAATAAGTTTGCTGACAAGCAGTAGTGTATAAAATATGCATTATAGTGTAATTTGATGAGCAAAATAGGTAGTGAAAGTAATGGGCAAGCGAGACATAATACCTGATATTTTTTAAATCTAAACTCAATGCGTTTTCCCACCTTTTTACCCAAGTATCAATGTCAAATTATATAATTATTTTCAAGGTTCAAAGCAATATAAATTTACTATAATGTTAATAAGAAGAATAACTCAATGTTTGCCCACATTACTGTCTTAGCATCCCACGTGGAAACCTAAAAGGTGTGTCCGTATTGTAGGCACGATAGTAATTCTACGCATTTTAACACCTTCCAAGGATGGGAAGTGGTTTTGAAGGCTATCCAAACATCGGTAGCATGAGAAAAACATCAATTTAGGCCTTAAATTTCATTAACATTAAAATAATACGCCAATTTCAATTCGCAAAATCTTTATAAAGCGAAGTTTACACGCACTGAAGACACTCGGCCAGGCGAAGGTATTATTGTAATACTCAGCAAAAAAAAGTGATCTCGGCTAAAAATAAAACCATATCAGCTAATCTTAGAATGCAGCATTTATTTAAAAAATAGAACACAAATTGACAATAGACGAAACATAAATAGAATGCTAACTACTTTTTCTTTTTTTTTCTGCGCATAAAGTTTACGGAACGATAACTGTTTAAGAACATAAATTTCAGTTTTTGGCAGGAATGCGAAAATGTGCTGTTGTTGTGTTTGTGTTACTTACTAGAACCTATGTTTTATCGAGTGTTAATGTGTAATAATGGTGGATTATTAACCATTAAGTGTTCGTAAATGTGCATGAGTGAAAGGCAAATAGTACAAAGACGAAAAACGTGTATTTTCGTATTGTATCCAAAACTCCATAGAAGCTTCAGTAAAGTATCCACCGCTTTACTGAAGCATCACTTCGACTTGACCGCGCCTAGACTAAACTTTAACGTAACTTTGACGACTTTTATGCACCAAAACTATAGATTTATGATATATTATTATTTATATAACTTGACACTGGCTAAATACGCTAATCGCGTGGAGCCAAAAACAAAACAAAAAAAAAAGATACGATGCTTTTAGCGTAGAGAATTTAACCGCTCGTGCTCTTATGTGGCCAAAATAAATTTGGATTCCATAGTGCCGAGTGAAGACTGGGCTTTAATCGAAAACGTGTGTGAAAACAGGGTTGTCGCATTAGCGTTTGTCTGTTAAAATGTCAAGTTTAGCTTTTACGGAGTCGATGAATCACGGGCTATTTTTGGCGAACGCTACTTTTTTGACGTTGCGTCATTTTTGACGTGTAATCAAAATAGCGTCATTGTGATATTCGTTGTTGGCGTGTGATTAACAGATTTGCATATTGTTTTAAACGTTTGATTAATACTCATGAATATTAATAGCAAGTTTAGGATATCGTTTTGGATATGAGTGTATTGAAACAAATATGGGCTTTTTTATTTCATTCATATTTTTTTATACATACTGTTAATGGAAATTCGTAAACGTTTGAAACAAAACACGAGCTTTTTATATGATTATGATAAGTGTTTTTTTTTCTTCTTTCGTGTCCAGACACGGTGTTAAGTATGACCTAATTTTAAGTACAGTCGCCTGCAATATTAGATATGCGCATACAGTTTTTTTAATATCACAGTATCAAATTTCATAAAGAAACAACAAAAGCTCTAAAATAATGTAATTTGTGCTATGGGATCTATAGATTTTCCTAAAAATAGTACCTACTGTCATAGACATAGCAACAATTATAAAATTGTGAAATGTACTGAAACGACTCACCAAGAATCAATTGGTGTATTTCGGCAGCTGTGCTTGACAGCCTCATTAAGAATCATTAGATTTAATAATATATGAGTGATGATTTTTTTAGTTGTCCAATAATGTATACAGACTTGACGGCTCACCAACCAATGACATAGATAGAAATTCAAATCATGTCATTGGTTAGCCATCAGATCACTATTTCTGTAATTGGTCGGCATTCACATAATTTGTTTACATTATTTGACAAGTATTGAAAACCAGATCATAGGTATTACCCCTATCGACCACATCAGACTCAATCTCGAATAAAAAACGTCCTATCAACGCGTTTGCTTGCTAATGACCATAATAATTATCATAATGTTAGGCCAATTTTCATTGATCACCAAATAATATAAGTACATAAGTATTTAAAATGCTAATGATTGCAATAAAACCAAATCACTCGATTGAACACAAATACAAAAAAATTCAATTTACAATCCAATCCAATATCGATACAGCGAGAATTATTTAATAAAATTAAATAACAGCCTAAGGCCTACCTATAATATGAGGCCGTGACCCACAAATAGTGACGTCATGTTAATTACTGTCAGTTAATCTGTGGACGTACGCGCTCGCGACACACGGTCGAATGAGTCACCGAGCGATATCGCCAGCAAATTGTGCCAACATCATCGGCGCCGCACCTGTCGAATGCAGAACGCATATCGAAATTATCGAATTAAAAGCGATAATTATGCAGCTTCTGGAATTCGAAAGTTTATTACACTTTCATTTTAGGTTGTGTTTGTGCAAGATATTGAAAGCCTGTGTTGATTGCAGAGGATTGATTTACAAATTGCATCTCTTTGCACTGATTAGCAGAATTTGCAGAGCCACTATCTAAGTGCTAGGCTAAATAGAATTGGTTAGGTTGCCTAAATAGGTTGATTTACCGATAAATGTAGCTGGAGTTATGAAAAATAATATATTATGGAAACCTAACGCTTCTTTTGTGCAATAAAGTATAAAATAAATAAATAAGTCTGGAAACAATTTTAAAAATAAATTTATTGTCTTTAGTCATCTAAATTATACTAAAGTACCTAGCCGGTGTTTTTATTCGAATACACGGCCCATAAAAATTTATATCAAAAAGTAGCCTACCATGAAATGACGGGGAAAAAAGCTAGGACGAACTGGTCGTTCATTTCTCCATACAACCGTACTTGGGTGATTACTCCACTACTTGACGTTTTAAGTTCAAAGTTAAGAATAATATTGATTTATCTTTTCGTTATCTAGGTCAGCCTGCTAATTATACAGAAAAAAAATAAGTGGCTTAAAAGTAATGAGCCTTCAAACATCTGTATTTTAGCACGTATTTTAACGCAAGTTTGGACGTAAATAAATTACAAAAGGATTACGAAAACTCAAAAATAAGGTACATACTAACAAGCTTTAGTTTATTGACATTTCAAATAACTTTGGTCTGACTAAATACATTCAGTAGTTTTGTCGTAAAACCCCAAGCACCAGAAGCCAATTCGTACATTTTTGCGCGCCGGTTTTCGACTTTTCGGTTTTCGTCGCGACTTTACGAGAGTGTGTAATTGTGTATGTGCGAGCATTAGCCTCATACTACTCATCGCTGCAGAGTCTTACCTTGTCCCACGAATGTTAGATGAAATAGCATGCATGCATTTTAGCCGCGCCCACCGATGAGTTCGCTCCATGGACTAGTAGGCTCTTAATGCGCCGGGCTACACCGCCGGCCGCCTGTCAGGAATAAATTATTTTTTTGCCAAACAACTGTGAAGACACCTGTTCGATGCCCATTAATCTCGTGCCAGTTTTCGAACGTGTTCCTGGATATTTCTTTAGGGTTCGAAACTTTATGAAGATACAAATCATTGTACGTTCGCGATAGCATAAGCTTTTGAACGCACCTTATCTACTGATAAAGTGATCGGAGGTGGAAATACACATGCGGACTGGCTCCTAAGTAGGTATTGTGGCTGGAACTTTACACTTACAGAGTACCTACTTAACGAAATTAGAATATGAAATATATTTTATAGTGTTAACCGACACTAGCGGATGTTCGCACAAATATATACATCACAAAAATTTCGCTTCCAACAGGATTCGAACCTGCGTCTTCTGGCTTGCAGGGCCAGACGCCTTCACTAGGCTATGGGAGCAATCATTGTTGACTGCGAAATTCATGATATGATGTACTTAATTCTTTTCGGCTTACAAGTCGTAGCTCCATCTAGCAGACCCGCTTTTTAGCGAAGGTTCGAATCCTGTTGGAAGCGAAATTTTTGTGATGTATATATTTGTGTGAAATTAGAATAAATTAGTTGCCACCCCAGAATTCACTGTCGTAGAGAAGCTCACGGGAACCGTGCAATTTTTCCGGGATGAAAAGTATATTATGTTACCCTCCGGCCCATAAAAAATCTCTATGCAAAAAATCACGTTGATCCATTGCCCCCATTGTGAAAGAAGGACAAACCAACAAACATACTGTCACATTCATTATAGGTAGTACAGACTCAGAATGTCCATAAAAATATGTTTAACTTTTTAAGAGTTATTTTGTTTATTTTATTCCTAACGAATAACAAAACATTACTTACTTATAGATTATAGGTACATTAAACACATCAAATTAAATCAATTAAAACTTGGTACATAATTGGTACTTGGTACTAACCTAAACATAATACAGTTAACGCAAAAACAGAAACCTTACAAATAAAAAACTGCATTTTAATTATTTTTAGCAGAAATTAAGTGTGACTATGCATAAATAACGTCCTGCATACCTTATTTCAAATTTTATAAGAATCCAATTTCATTCACAACAACGACACTTACAATCAAGTAAACGGCCTGCTGGTCGCTTCAGTCATGATCAGCATTATAAATATTCAGGTGATTAATTACAATCTCCTTATACAGATTCACTTAACACATTAATCACTTTTTATCGCAAAGGCGTGCAGCAGAAGATATTGCAATTTAAGGCACAGAATTCTTATTATGCTGTTGGCATTCCAAGCCCGTGAGTGGTTGGACAGCTCGGCTAATATTCTAGTCATTTTAGTATTTATCATAAGAGATAAATATTATGTTTAAGGTTACGCGCACTACGCGCACAAATAGCAACAAAATGCTGTACAATTTGCAATCAATTACTGATAATTATGTATTTTAAGGCTTATTATTTATTTCATAGTCTATTATGTTCACTTCGAAACAAACGCAAAGAACACAAACAAACAATCCACAAATCGTACAGTAGTGCGAGGGGGCATTATAATTCTGTCTGCAGGTGACACAGCACAAGCAACCTAGACCCGAAAATAAACTTTACTAGCTCACTCACTCATCAGTAGCAAACTTTGTATTTGCTTCTCTATCACTCCCACCGACCCAGAGCCCGTTATTTTCCAGGCAGGCTGTAGTAACTGCAGTAGTAACTGATTTAGCCACGACACCTTTATTTTCACGGAGATTGTCATTGAAAATAGGAAGTTGCTTCACCAAGTATATTAGTATTACAGTATTATAGGTACGTGACAAAATGCTATATCACTAACGATATCTACGATTTAGCACTGTTTAGGTTCAACGATCGCATCAAATGATCGGATCAAAATGATACTTTTGTAATACCTTTGTATGATGTTATCGCCAGCAACTTCACCGAATGCGATTTTTCGTAACTATATATTAAGTGATTGTTTATCATCAAAAATGTTGATATGCATATCCATTACTCTAGCTCCAGACGGGCGGCTTCTAATTTATCACAAACACAGCATATTTTTATCCACGATAGGTTAATACTATTTTACCACTATAACATCTCATCATAACCAGCCCACCAGGTAGGATTAGCTCTTCCGCGAGTGTCCGATTGATCCTTTTTTGAAGTCGGTTAAAAAAGCCAGCGGCTGCGCACGGGTGTAGGAGCAAAAAATGGTTTACACTTTTGCCTCAGCTTCATTGAGTGTACGTGAAAAAGTGAGAACAAACACAACACCCACAAAAAACTGGTAGATTTTCGTAAGAAACCAGCAGATGTCTTCCCTAATCGCTAGAGGTCCCACCTGTCGCAACAGCAATGTGGTATGTGAAAGGATTGAAGTTTTTTTTTTAATGTTTGTTGGTAACGAGACGAGCTGGTCGTTTGCCTGATGGTAAGCATAACGCCGGCCCATAACAATTGCAGTGCCACCCAGAACTTTGAAACACAAAGGCCTGCGCGGCACTGCAGTGCGCTCGTTACCCTGAGACATTAGGTATTAAGTCTCATAAGCCCAGTAATTTCACTGGCTACTCTGCTCATCAAACCGGAACCCAGTAATGCTTGCACATTACTGCTTGGCGGCAGACTTCACGAGCAAAGCGGTGGTAACAACCCAGACGGACACTCGCAGACGAGTTAGTCCTCCCACTAACAAAAGTCACAAAGATTTAGATAAGATGTAATGAATGGTGCAGGGTGGTAGAGTATATACTATATAGTCTTCGACTGCCTAGCTACCATTCTCCAGATGAAAATCTGCTACCAAGCGTTATCAGCATGTTTCGGCTGCTTTGAGAGTCATATCTCAGTAATGAAAGCCATTATGAAATGCAAAGCTAGCCAGCTTTGCAATATTTCACAATGGATCCCATATCTAATAACTTATTCATAGTGTATTGTATATACGATAATAATAGGTACTCCGGATGTCCACCTTAGACCGCATCGTCACTTCCCATCAGGTGAAATCGTGGTCAAAGGCTTCGCCCAATTATGGATGTAAAGAGACATGTAAATGTGCCGACTACACTATTCAAAAACCGAAATGCCTAATAGAGTGCTTTGCCTTTCTATTACACTTTAATTTGTGAATTAAAATCTGGAATGAATGAATAAAGTCTAGAATGTTGTGACACAAACTATAACAACTAACTAAACAAAAGTTAAAGTTCTTTATAAAAATAACATATTTCAAAATTTTCAGAATGCCAACCGAAGCTTCTGGCGTTCTCTCTCTTTTTCCATAGTGGCTGTTTTTCTTCGATGAACCAACAAGCTTTTAGGCCATTTTTGCGTTCTACTTAGGCGGGCCGGGAAGGGGCACCTTAAGTAGTCTTGAGGATGTATTGATTAGACGAGATCCTAAATTATGAGAGGAGTTTGAAGACTTCTTCGATTTAGAACAACAAGTCATTGAACCTAAAACAGTGCTAAATAGTATCGGTAGTAATATAGCATTTTGTCACGTACTGTAATGCTATCCTTGGTGTAAGCACGTGGCATAGGTAAAAACTCGACCCTTTTTTGTACTACCTTACAGGGCTGTCAAGTTGTTAGATAAAATATTCGAACATAGCTTCTTTTCTCTATAATGTCGGTTATTAAGGTTTGTGTTTCATCCGCTTGTCTCCCAAATTTTTTTTTTAATGCATTCTTTTTCAATATAATTCTCTTTTTTTTCTCTCGATTAGCGTTTGACCACCATCTTAAGGGGCTAGGTTACCCAAAAACGACTACTTTCTGCTCCTAAAACTCCCACACGGCTTGGTTTAACGACTTGAAAAAAATACTACCTGAATGATCAATTCAAGGGCATTAATTTGTATGATTGATTTTTTTGTATTACCATTACTTATGGCTTGAAAAAATATTTAACAGCATGCTATTTTAAAACTATTTTCCCTAAAACTTCTAAATGACTTAGACGTTTGGGATTAATTTTACACCAAAAAATAAGGAAGAAAATTTTCTATACATCGTATTGATTAAATTTGTGCATAGAGCAATATTTCGCAAAGAAATTATCAAAAAACTGAATTCCAAATGTACAAGTCTCAGAGGTGCTCTGCGCGGGCGCGCGCGGCAGTCATGCACTGGCATTCAGACGGGGAGGTTGTGTCGCTCGTTGCTCTGCTCACGCTGTCCGCCGACGTTACATATTTGTGTGCGTGAATGATATACAATACAAGTATTTGTTTTCGTGTGGGTTTGAAGCTTGCTCAAAGAGTAGCTTCTAGAGCGGTGAAATCTGATTCATTCCGTGATTTGCGCGTGGACACTCCTCGCATACATATTGAGTGGGTTACATTTCTGATTACAATTTCTTGTTTACGTACATCATTTTTACGAGTGGCAAATATATGTATTGGTTAACAAAGGAATATCGGGAGGTTGAGAACCGTTTTAGAAAATACTGGAAATGAAATTGAAAAGTAAAATTACTGGCCTTATAAGACTTAATACCTAATGTCTCAGGTTAACGAGCACAATGCAGTGCTGCATATTTTTGTTTTAAAGTATTGATTGGCACTGCAATTGTTATGGGCCGGCGTTATCCGAAAACTGTAAATATGTTGTAATTGCAGTGCCATTCACAACTTTGAAACACAAAGGCCTTCAGGGCACCGCAGTGTGCTCATCATAATGCTGGCCCATAACAATTGCAATGCTTCACAGAACTTTGAAACACAAAGGCCTGCGCGGCATTGCTCTGTACTCGTAACTAAGTCTCATAAGCTCAGTAATTTCGCTGGCTACTTTGCTCATCAAACCGGAACATAGTAATGCTTGCACATCTGCCGGCAAGCATATAATGCTGTTCCGGGAGAAATCAAGGACCTACCTTGGACACGGTTTTGGCAAAAATTGAAATGTTGGTTGCATGAAAAATATTACTATACTATAGCTGAAGTTTTAAAGTAATTTATTTGACCACTGAATTTCTAGAATTCTATTTAAATTATTGGTTTTATTTTTTGACACTTTAGTATAATTAATAAGAAAAATAATAACATTTGATAATATAAATAAGTACCTATAGGAAATGAAATATGAATTGTATTACGATTATTGTGTCATTAGTTTTTTGTAATATTTTAAATTCAATGATAGTTAATTATTCTAATATTTGCATGCCACAATGTGGTAAAATGTTTATGATACTTTATATTTTCTATACCTGTGACCCGACACTATTGTTGTCACCAACATTTTTAGCAAATAAATTATTATGATTAGGCTTCATGAACAAAGTGGAAACCCAGACGGACACTCGCAGATGACTCGATACCTCGTAAATGACACCAAAATAAAAAACACGACTACAAAAGTAAAAATAAAAACAACCCGAAAATCATCACAACGTACACGTTAATTTTTAGGTCAAAATGTGTAACAAATTTCAACTTTACGGAGCAAATTGGCTGTGTGTACTTTTATTTTAGTCCAGAGCGATATTTTGAGATCAATCTCAACGTTGGATAATCTCATGTGCGTCGGTACCGTTTATTTACGAATAATGATGATCACTTCAACACTTCATTTCAATGAAGAACTTTCCACTAAATGAATTCAAAGAATTATAGGCAAAGATGCCGTGCGCGCGTGCGGGTACCGCTTCGTAGCGGTTCATCCGCGTGTTCTATGACGTTAGGTTTTGCGATGTTCTTGAAAGACGTAGTGTGGACCGCGCGGGTGAAGTGCGCTTGACTCCACCCATTCGAGCAAGGTCCTTGGCCCGTATAACGTCCTTAAGCGCCGCGTGACGATTTGGTCGAATATAGTGATTACATTAGCCCGTCCAGTGTCGAGGGTCCCAAAGGAGCTGGCGCGGGGGAAAAATACCTGTTTCCCTCACCTTAGCAATTTTAATAGTAATTTTATTATTTTATTATAGTTCAAGCTATTTTGAACCTTATCACCACAGAATAAGGTCTAACTGTCTTGTTTTTTATCGCCGGACCTACGTGGTAACGGCCGACATTAAAGCGTCATTAAGGTTCAATATAGTTAGCAATTTTATTATTTTATTAGTTCAAGCTATTTTGAACCTTATCACAACTGAATAAGGGCTAACTGTTTTTTTTTTGCCGCCGGAACGACGTGGTTCCGGCCGACATTCGAGGGGAGTTTAGGACTGGCTCTCAAGTGCAGCTGTCGTTAACACACCGTTAGAGCTTGGTTGATTTTCACCTTGAGGGTGGTAACTATCCAGATCACTCAAAAATGTCCTGCCATCATGCATTTTTTGTCACAGTGACGCGCGATAAGTGTGTGAAGGGTTTTGTATGCGTTTGATATCTATACGACTGCAGTGTTGTCTCTCCGAACTAGCCCGCATAAAATTCCAAACTAACGCCTGAATAATTTATATTAATTAAATTTCAATTTTTGTCAACCATGTGAAAAATATTGACAAAAATTGAAATTTAATTAATTTTTTTCACATAACACTAACGCCTAGAGTCAACCTGACAACCCTAGCTGGAGCACCCGACTTTGCAACCGAAGCGCGTATGCCCCAGGCGCTGGTTAACACAAAAAGCTCGTTTCTACCAGACACGAGCTTCCAAAAATCTATTAAAACCACGAACAAAAGATTCCAGAATTACAATACGACGGACTGACACTCGGTTTTTTACTCAAATTAATTTCCTAAACACAAGAAACTTTTTGTTACTAATCGGTAAAAAGTGAATGGGCTATAATAGTGATGTGACTCATAAAAGTCGATAACCTGTGATATAATCGCTCCGAATTATGGTTTCTTTTGTAGGTGTATTAATTGTATAATTAGGTAACAATTATAAACAGTTTGTGTATCGTGTTTGGATTATTTTTTCTAAATCAAACCAGTACCTGCTTTTGAGTGGTTTAACAAGTTCTTTTTTTCGAAATAAAACCTAAAACCAACTTATTTATACAATCAATTTAAATGTTGATGAGGTTAGCAAATAAGTAGCGAATTATTAATTCTTAGGAAGAGTTGTTTATATATTGAACTAGCTTCTGTCCGCGGTTTCACTCGCATTATCAAAGGAACCATACATTTTTCCGTGATAAAAATAGCCTGTGTTACTTTCCGTTTCATAAACTAATATATATATATACTCATAAAAATCACGTTGATCCGTTGCTCCGTTGCTGCGTGAAAGAAGGACAAACCAACAAACAGACAAACACATATACACATTTATTGTAGTACGGATTTACTCTTACAAAATATCAATGATAAAAAAACACTCTTACCGACGCAATAATTCAACTAAACCAGTAAATTACTAGTGTAGTACTTAATAATTGTACCTTAATATGAAAGTAATAGCAATATATTAAAATTTATTTAAGACTAGCTGCTGCCCCGCGGTTTCACCCGCGTGGAGATTTTGGATTACATGGATTTTATTTTTTTGCGCGGAACCCTAATTATTTTTCTAAAATTAAAGTAGCCTATGTTACTCCTTGTAATATCGGCTATCTGCCAGTGAAAGTCCCGTCAAAATCGGTTCAGCCGTTTTGGAGATTATCCGGAACAAACAGACAGACAGACAGACAAAAATTTTAAAAATTGTTGTTTTGATGTAGGTACCTTTTATACTTTCATATGCATTTAGTAAAAAGCACTTATTTTGATATTACAAACAGACACTTCAAGTGTATTTATCTGTATGGATTGATAGGTATCTATTATTAATTAAACAATGTGAAATCAATTATTCATCCAAAAAACATGGAAATTTTTGCACAACGTCTCTGCTTCACAGATAAATATGAAAATCAGATAACTTGGCTAGACTCATAAGTTTCCTTCAAGACGGCAGTTTGCCTAGGTCGACCTAATTTACATAGGCATTGTCGTAGGATGACTGCATGCACTAAACTCACTACTGGCTTAGTCATAAAACATTTACAAGAACATGTACCAGTTAGGTATGGCATTTTATGACTATAATGTGTATGTGTATAGGTAGGTAAGGTAGGTACGTAACGTGGTTTACTAGCATGGAGGTTATTATACAAGTTATCAATCGGTTATAATAACTTTTAAACTTTCGCGATTCGAAAACATTGTTTATTTTTAAGCACGGGACTTAATCGCGATAAAACACAGGTTTATATTTACCTCGACGTTTCGATCAAGTTGCATTGATCGTGGTCACGAGAAGACTGGAGAATGCGGGTGTCAGCGTCAATAAAATGTGAGTGTTGTCACCAACTACCCACATTTGGCGTTATAAAAGTTTAAGATTGTCACGACACACCACACTAACTGTATCCACTGGCTTTTCCTTTTTTAACGAACCGCGATGCGAACATTTATCAATCACTGGATTCCATGACGCTGGCAATCTGAATCCACCTTCCATTTTTTCCATTCTTGCATTCTCCAGTCTTCTCGTGACCACGATCAATGCAACTTGATCGAAACGTCGAGGTAAATATAAACCTGTGTTTTATCGCGATTAAGTCCCGTGCTTAAAAATAAACAATCGGTTATAAGTATTATGCCCTCAATCCACTAGGATCCACTGACTGGATCCACCAGTGGATTGAATACCACATTGGAGGTCACTGTGATCCATCTCCACCATTTGTCTGGGTGGATCCTGTAACACTTCAATTCCTTTAGAATATACCATCCGGCTCCAACAGTGGATCCAATGGCACTCTTAGTGTTCGTTGGGATCCACTACTATTCTCAGTGGAGTTCTCACTACATTAATTACAAAACTATTTAAAATATGAATAAAATATAAATGTCATACTACCATTTACTGACATTATTTGAGCTCTTTATTTCCTCAAACTGTGCTCCGTAAAACCCATTACGAAATTAAACTACAAACCTAAAATACCACGAACGTCATTAGGTCCTGCTTAGAATACTTTAGAGTCACATTCAATCTTATTCCTTTTCTTTTGTCTGACGGCTGATCTACGTGAGTAACGACCAGTTACTCTCCCATACTAAATAACCTAGAGTGACGCTGTTTGAATGCACAAAGCGTGCAAAGCCAAAAACTATTTAAAAAAAGGTCCGCTCCAAAGATTATCGCAGTACAATTTACGCTCACCAAATTAAATAAACTTAAAACGTTAGGAATTAGTCAGAAAACTGAGCTCCAGTTTAACTGGCTACTTATTTCCCAAATCACAACAGACTACATAAAATTGTCAGACTGTACAGAGCTATTGCGAAATTAACTTAAAATTCCTCACGTAAAGCTTCGGAGCAGAATGGACTTTACGTGTGCAGAATACTACAAGAAGTAGGTAACAACCGGGATTACGTTATGTCGAGTGAGTCAAGCTGTCCGAAAAGTGAGTCAGGTCCTTTATATTGGTCGGGTTTCCTTGAGAAACTTTCGCAACGCAGCGGCTTTATACGCGTTGACAAAGGTTCTGTCAGTTACGAAGAATGACATAAGTTTAATAACATCTTTTTGTAATGTCACGACGAACGGAAGCGGTATTGGCTCAGTGGTCATGCCATATCATCTGACGATCAGTCAAAAGGTTGAAGGCTAGAATTTGCAAATAAGCTTTGGCTCTCGATGAAAAAAATATCGTGATCCCTTATCTCCTGCAGCCAGTACTTGTATGGGTGATCGGAATGAGATATTTATAACTACAGGACGCTTCCGTGCTGCTGGTCCCAGTTGCTAAGTCATAAAACAACACTAAAATTAATAACTAATTCTGATAGGCTGGCCGCGTGCCTATGCAAGAAGGAAACCACAATAAGAAAGAATTCTCTAGTGTTGAATCATTTGATAACTATCACTTTCAAGCTGATAATTTGTTGTAAAGCACTGCGTGTGTTTTAGCTGTTCTTGAAAGCCAATTCCGATTCTATGCTTAACATATCTTCAACCAAATCATGACGTACCGTCAAGAAAGATTATGGAAAATGAAGGATGCATATCATAGATCTATTGTGATTCAGCTTATTTTTTATGACCAGCCACTAGCCAGACGTCAATCGTCTTCGGGAGTTCTCGTTGAAGTGGTATCCGCTACCAATCGGTTGCTATGGGATTGGATAGAATGAAACCCCAATGCTAGCCTAAGAGCCAGCAGTATTTTGTTGCTAAGTAGTACACCCACGTAGCGACTCTGTCCGTTGATTGGGTCTTACGACATCCACAGAAAAACGCCAACAACAGCACGGAAACGGTGATACCTACGTAAGGACCTAAATAACTAGTGTGGTCGAGCGTTGATCAAACTGCATGTTCCCTACGCACCGACACGACTAATCACAATATTACCATGGGCTGCGCGTTGCTTGAAGTGTTTTATAAATAATAACCCACATTCGTATTTGCGTTATGGCCGGTGATGCAATACGAGCGCAGGCATTCCTGCTTCCTGAATGCACCTTTATAGTAGTATGGAAATGCGTACATGTGTTATTGTACTCGGTACTGGAGTGCCTATATTGTAATGGAACGTTACCCCTAATGTAATGTGATCACGATATGTGATGTATAGTGTAAAGTTATGTGTAAGTAGGATAGTAAAACAGGAAATACGTAATGCAGGCCCCAAACAGATCCCATACGTCATATGGTATGGTAGTACCAGTCTAATTTCTTATAAGATTACAAGCCACTGCACTGATTTCATATAAAGTATTTTTTATTCTCGATTCTTCGGTTAGTGTTTGGCCAGTCTCGCCTGATTTTAGTGTACACATTCCAGTTAGATATTTTCAACAGTAGAACTGACAGAAGAGCATTAAAAATATCTTGTGTGTCCTGCTATGCATAATATGCCCGTATTTGTATTTATTTATAATTTAAACATTGTCTCAATGACATTTTGAATACATGTCATTAATAAATTAGTATTCAGGTAATAATAAAATTTATACTTTTGACATTCAAAATCGATAGTTTAGAGTTACAAATTAAATATAAAGATCATAAATATTGGCTCCTATTAAATACGTTCTATGTGAATTTCTCAAGTCTCAGTAAGCAAATTGGCGTGTCCTTATGACCTAATGATCGGGTCATTAGGAATAATAAAAATGTAGTATTTTATGGCTATAATAAATTAAGAATTTATTTTCTACTAATACAGACGAATATGTAAAACTATTTAGTTTTTTGTATTAATAAATAAATTACGCGAACCCATGACCTGGGGAGTGCCGATACACAATAAAGGAACGAAAAAGTAGTAGTTGGCAACAGAAGTAGAACGTGAAAGCCAGTTGGATACTTTAATCACCACCAGCCCAGAAGACGTCTACTACAGAACCTAAGCCTCCCCCATACCTAGGTAATACATCACGCTTATGGCTTACAACACGCCTTCTTGATGATCGCCGTACCTCGGTAACCGAGGAGAATTGGGATGTTGACTGTATTAAAATAAAAATATAATTTTGCCGCGAAACGGTAGTTTTTGTGACATAAATGTGACTGCTTGGCGGCAGGTTTCACGAGCAAACAACCCAGACGGACACTTGCAGATGAGTTAGTCCTACCCATAGGCCATACCACTAACAATAATGTATAATATACATTAAAAAGGTAATAAACATTACTTACTATGCAAAAGTAACTCTTATTTAAAATAAATAAAACCATTAGAATATGTTTAAAATTTACAAACACAAATTCACCAAAACACTTATCCGTAAACTACAATCCATCAAAATGATCCTCATTTGGACATAATGATTTCGGCGCGCCCGTGAATAAGGCTTACATTGTTCATTCGTTCACTCAACTGAATGATTCGTGATTAAGTCGTTCATAGATCATGGCGCGTGTCAAGCGTCAATCAAAATAGTGATGCCCGATGTAGACACTCCTTTGTGAGATAGTTCCTCTGATTGTTATTCCAATTTACGCAATTTGCATGTGAGATCATCGTAAAACTTAGACTCGACTTAATAAATTAGAAGTTATTCTTATTTAAATAAAAGATAAATGCAGGTATATAAGTTTACTTTGTTACTACTTAAACTTCTGTAGGTTTGTTTGTCTATATAACGACCCATTGTCTCAATAAAGTCTAATAAATCCTCAAATTAGAGCTACCAAATTACATGATAAACACATTGAAAGAAAAAGAGTGCATACAAGGAATAAGGATATACCTATATACAATATACATACATTGAAAGATGATATTGAAATGAATATCGCACATTCACAACCTCATACTGTTGTACAAAATTCTAATTTCAAACTCCACCCAGCAAGAAGATACATACCTTACAAAGGTTTACATACTGAAGCCTCACTTTATCAATTAATGTAACGTAAGCATTCCTTCAAAGGCAGATATTTTTTATCTATACATCTATACAAATAAATAAAATTGAAGTGTCTGTGTTGTAATATCAAAATAACAGCGTTTTACTAAATGCCTATGAAAGTATATGTGGTATCTATAACAAAACAACATTTTTTTTTTATTTTTGTCTGTGTGTCTGTTTGTTCCGGGTAATCTCCGAAACGGCTGGACAGATTTTGACGGGACTTTCACTGGCGGGTCCTTTGTGGATGTGGATAAAGGAGAAGTCAGCCTCTCCGCCACCTAATTACTTTAGTATCCATAAACCTTTCCAATCTGCCCAAATGTCCAACGTTTCAGACACATTCCCATTTCCCATATGCTATATTTCATATTCATATTCGAAATAACCTTCTACCTTTTACTTGACAGCGGCTGAATGCACAGACCGTTGTAAAGCTATAAAAACCCTTCAGAACTTTATAGGCATCTTAACCTGCGCATAAATTGGATTCTGAACGACCCTCTAACCTCAACATCTATACATCTTCTATACAACTAAATAAAATTGAAGTGTCTGTTTGTAATATCAAAATAACAGCTTTTTACTAAATGCATATGAAAGTATATACGGGGCCTACACCAAAACAGCCATTTTTTAAATTTTCGTCTATCTGTCTGTTTGTTCTGGGTAATCTCCGAAACGGCTGGAACGATTTTGACCGGACTTTCACTGGCAGATAGCTGATATTACAAGGAGTAACATATACTACTTTTATTTTGGAAAAAGAATTAGGGTTCCGCGCAACAACATAAAAACCATGAAATCCAATATCTCCGTGCGTGTGAAACCGCGGGGCAGCAGCTAGTTCTTAAATAAATTTAAAATGTATGATTATGTTCGAAGGATCGTGTTTGCAAATGTCACGCGTGATCTGATATGCGGTTTAAATAAATGAACTTTCTCTTTTAAAATAAATGCCAGAGGATTGCAACTCTACTTAGTACTGAACGGGAAAAAATACGGTCAATAAATTAAAGATAACACTGGAAGTGTCAGCAGTGGTCAATGTGACCTAAAGAAAATTGTATGTGTGTACCGTAAATGAGGCGATTCCATGTTGTAGATTGTAAAAGTAGAGTATAATATAGGTATATCTTTTTGCGGTGACTAATTATATAAATATTATTTACTTATCATAAAATACTTTTAAATTTCAATGTCTCAAACGCGTGGGTTTATAGCATTTAGGTTATATATGAACTTAAAAGATACTACCTTATGGTAGACAGTCGAACTGTTTCTACCACGAAACGTATTAGTACGGTATTTTATCCTATTGTAATCATTAGCCTGTAGGTACAGGCTTTTTGTTAGTGGGAGGACTAACTCTTCTGCGAGTGTCCGTTTGGGTTGTTACCACCGCTTTGCTCGTGAAGTCTGCCGCCAAGCAGTAATGTGCAAGCATTACTGTGTTCCGGTTTGATGAGCAGAGTAGCCAGTGAAATTACTGGGCTTACGAAACTTAATACTTTATGTCTCAGGGTAACGAGCGCACTGCAGTACCGCGCAGGCCTTTGTGTTTCAAAGTTCTGAGTGTCACTGTAATTGTTATGGGCCGGCGTTATGCTTACCATCAGGCAAACGACTAGCTCGTCTCGTTACCAAATAGCATAACAAAAGGTAATCACAACCTCCGCCTTGATCCTCAAGATCTTGATCATACGTGATCATGAAGTCTTAGCTAACAGTTCATCGGTAAAAAAGATGTGTACACGCGCATACAAAACACACAACAAACAGTTCTATTGAACTCTATGCAAACCAATTTTTTGTCAAAAACGTGGGCTCGTCGCGTCGCCACAGGCTAAGTTTGCTTACAATACGTTGAATCCGAGAAATAACTCGGACTTTGTCACAATGAATATGTTCCACGCGCGTTTGTATGTTTCGAAGATGCTACTCAATTGTTTATAATGACGAAGTACTTACTGTTCTGCTACTTTTTTTTGTCTGACTGTCCAAATAGCTTTTTTTACGTTGGAAGATAGCGGATGATTGCTAATTTAGGTACCATAGGATGGGCGCCGATTCGCATAATTATTGTAAGTAATGGATGCTCGTACGTTCTGGGAGTCCTGCCCACGCTGGATTAAGACTCGCGAGAAATTCAAATAACCGTTTAAAGTTCGCAAAGAATTTGTAAAGGATTTAGAGACGTGGGATGATGATCCGGCCTTTTGTTCATAATTAAGGCTATTTAATTAGTTGAATGGTGAGTAGAAAGTAGATAAACCGTAATCAGAGTTTGCTAAGTTTGAGCTTCTGTTTTAGACAAAATTTACAAACAATTTTTTTCAAACGAGTACCTAGATATTATTATTTAAGTAGAGAAGGAAGTCCTTCGTAAATCCTACCACCACGTTCATTTTTTTTGCCTCATACATAATGGATATGGATAGATATGTACCAAGCGGGCGAAGCAGCGGGCAGAAGCTAGTTTATAATACGCATTTGCTGCAATCATGATCAGTGGCGTATTTTAAGATTCAGCGCCCTGGGCCTGCAGGCCCCGCCGCCCTTTTTTTGACAATTTTAAACCGAATCGAAAGAGACAAAACACAGTTTAACACTGTTCATTAATAAGAGCCTTAGTTAGGTAGTCTTTTTTAAATTTCTTCTGCTTGATGCACCGACCCTAGCAGCCTGCCGCCCCGGGCCATGGCCCTTTTGGCCCTAGGGTAAATACGCCTCTGAATTCATGATACGACGGTAATGTGTTACTCAAACGTTTTTAATATAAGCAAATGTTAGATACATGTTACATTCAGGCAAATTCCCAGTGCCTCAAACCTGAGGGTCTCTGCGTCAGGACACTTAAGATAACGTTCCACCATTCCCCGCTTCAAGCTATTTTCTTGATGTGCTCTATCCGGGAAATAGCTGGATGTAAGGCAAATAGCTGACAAAACACATACCGCGGCCGGGGCTTGATTACAGACGTAATAGCGAGATTGCGATGTGATAGCATACACAAACAAGCTTACGGTAAACGCAAGGGAATATGTCGAGCAGCAGCCTTATCAGCTAACAATCTCGTGTTCGTTTTCAATACCAGTCCGATTAAAACCAGCGGTCACTAGTCTTCGTGTGGAAGGAGTTGTCAATAGTTTTCGCTTCTTTTCGTTTTGTAAGAGCTTATTTCTTTAATAACCAGCGAAAATTCTAGACTATTCCTTCCACACGAAGACTAGTGACCGCTCGTTTTAATCGGTCTGGTATTGAAAACGAACACGAGATTGTTAGCTGATAAAGCAGCTGATATTGATGATACAGTCGTAGGGTGGTGGCAGTTCTGTTCGGTTTAAGTGCTTAAAATTCATTGCTATGCTTAAATTCTGTGTTTGACTTCAAATTGAACAAGATATTTTGAATGGAACCTCTATTATTCTATGAATGGTAGACCTCGCGAGCATAAACTTTTTACAACAATAATAATTGTGACCGATCATATGTAATTACTATCTTGAAGCGATGACTCCTTTGGCGATGACTCCTTTGGAATACTTGTAGTATATTTCTCTGTATTTGCGAAAGTGTGTTTGTACGTAAGAAACGTACAAGGTTTGTCCTTCTTTCACGCGCAACGGAGCAATGGATCGTTGTGATCTTTAGTATAGATAGGTATATAGTTTATGGATCGGAGAGTAATATAGGGTACTTTTTATCCGGCATGTTAAATGCATGCTATGTATTCAATATATCATGTCGATCCCATTTTTTTTAATCCTTATTTTTTTACACTATCTTGTTTAGAATTGAGTACCAAATGTTCTGCCAAATATTATCAAAATCGGTTACCAGTTGGGTAGTACTTACTCACCAGTCACCCTACTTGAGAATCTTACTACCTACTGCTATCACTTATAACTACACTATAGTTGTAAGAACAACCTTTTTGCAATCACAAAGCAACAAGCTACTGAAGATATTGACACTTGCAAATGCCACAACAAATCAAATACAAATCTCAACGTCTATGACTAAAACATTCCACTCCAAGATAATACTATTCTAATCCGCGAATATATACCTATGCTCCGTAAAAAACTAGTCGTAAATTCAGAATCTGGGTTCGTTAAACTGGTGGCGTCTATTTGGAGTGCTGTAGATTCATTGTAATACGTTTTTTTTTTTTTTTTTTTTTTTTTAATTTTGTTACATTACACTCTATGGACACGTGGTCCATACTCTTATAAGATTAGGTCATATATTAATAGAAATAAACGATATAAAGAAAAAACATCACGACGGGAACTATGGTCTTAAACTAAATTACTAGACCTTACTTCATAGGATCATTTCTATAGTAAGATCTTCCCAAGACTGACATTGTAATACGTTACATAATTTAATAATACATACTCGTATAGCTACGTACGTTATAGTTGAAGGCTAAGGCCCTATAAAATTTATATTATATTTATATTTTATTGTATAAATGGTGTTTGGCGACTTACCCACCTCAAGGACACTCGTTTTGTATAGCTACTTCAATATGGGTTCAATGTTGGCGCTCATGAAAGTTTAAGTGACTATTTTTGCCTCATTCCAAAACCTACACCGGGCAGAAGACCACAAGACACTCACCGGCGGAATTATCTTCCTCAATTTTTGTACATGCATTTTTAACAAACCACAAGCCTCATTTTGTACAATGTTTAGTACATGTGGTTTACATTTATATCAAGTTCACGGTCACAGTCCAATTTTTTCGCAAACATTCAGAGAACGTTCTCACATTGTCACAGCTAGCAACATTTATTAGAGTTGTGCAACTTGTGCCTTTAGCTGGAATCGAGGTAATCGGTTCTGTGATGTCATCGGCTCATTCTAAAGCACATTATGTGGAAACGGAGAACGAACGTTATCTCTGTGTAGGTATCCTCTTTATAGGTTCAAACACAAATAAGTACACGTACGTCTTGCCTTCGGCAAAGATTAAATAGTCCGTAAAGAAAGGCCACTCTTAAGTTCAGCTCCTGTTTGGTGTCACGCTGTTTTGGTAATAAGCAGCAAACACGACTATATTTACATCCAGCGGCTCAAGTACGGAAGTCTGTTCGATAAATTTATCGAGTTTTTCGCTTCGACAAAGTTGCGAGTACCGAAGTCTGGTCGTAAAGTATTGTAGTAGCTCTATATTCTCTTTGGATTCGACCTAGCTTTTCGATAACTTTTGTCGATTGTTTCGAGGCTCGATAAAACCCACTTTATCGATTTGAACTGTCAATTTTATCGAATATTATCGAATTTTATCGACCGAAAAGATCCGTCCTTGCACCGCAGTTTCGGTTGCTGCACGTGCCCATCGATAGATAAATATCCATCTAATTTTTTCCTTATCGTGCAATAAAGTGATATCTATCTAGATAACACTTTATTGCAGGATAAGGAAAAAATTACAAAAGCTCTTACAAATTAGTACTTACAATCGGGTGCCTTATCACTAAGCAGCGATCTCTTCCAGGCAACCGTAGGTTGTTGAGAGACGTGTGATTTTAAAAAGGTAGTGTGCAGAAACAAATAACATAATGAATAAGATAAGGACTTATTATAATATATTATTAATTAAAATAAATAGACTACATATTATCATAAATAATACTGGATAGACAGAAATAGATAATTTATAATAATAATACATATAGTTATGTATATATTGAGATCGATCGACCGTAGTAAAACAAATAAAAAATCATACACATACGAAACAAATACCTATCTGAACTAAACATTCATGGTCTATCTTATGTTTCTAGCAATATTATATTGATATTTCGACGCGGTTGCAATCATCATGTTCACGGAATACTAGTATTCCTGTGAACACGTTGCGTCGGAATATCGGGTGCTCATTGCTCAATAATAATAACGGTAAATATCCCGTTACAATGTATGAACTAGTAAATAACCGTGAAAGTTTAAAACAAATTATAGTATGTTATTTTAGTTCATCAATAAATACTTCCTTTTGGAAAGTTGTGGATATTGATTATTATTATCTTTCTCCAAAACATATGCTACCCCTACATTTATTCTGTTCCCAGACAATGGGGTCTCAGCTAACTACTTATTATCTTCCTGGTAAACCGCATAATTTACTGACCGCAAAATAGGAGGGCCTTTCGAACGTCATTCTATCCTATTAATTTCTAACGATGTTTGGAAATAGGAACCTGGATTATTGAGTAGAATAATTAACGCTCACGTAACATTTTAAAATGCTATTTTTCTCTGTAAAAATAAACAATCATTGGATTACTAATCAGACATAGATCGTATGTATTCGGTAGGTACACCGAATACTCGTATCATCTTTTTTTATGCTATTTGGTAACTGTACGAGCTGGTCGTTTGCCTGATGGTAAGCATAACGCCGGCCCATAACCATTGCAGTCCCACTCAGAACTTTGAAACACAAAGACCTGCGTGTCACTGCAGTGCGCTCGTTACCCTGAGACATTAGGTATTAAGTCACAAAAGCCCAGTAATTTCACTGGCTACTCTGCTTATCAAACCGGAACACAGTGATGCTTGCACATTACTGCTTGGCGGCTGACTTCACGAGAAAAGCGATGGTAACAACCCAGACTCGCAGAAGAGTTAGTCCTACCTAACAAACATCTGTCAACATCGCTTGAGATAAGCTTCCCAAGATTTATTTATCTAAGTATATGATAGACACTACCTCAACAGAAGCTATCAAGAGTCATTTTTAAGAGTTGCCCAAAATAACAAGTACATTATTATTTCCAGTGGCAATAATGCCTATGCTACAACTAATAATGTCTGATTGAGTGGTTGATAGATTGGCGGTATGATCGCGTGCTGAACGATCATTAGCCAAATGTAGGCGTTGCAGAATATAAATCAATCTTTCTTTCTTGTTTCAGGTAAATAACTAAGCAATGATTAATACAAGATTGAGCTGTTCGCGGAGTGAAAATTAACGTTTCTTAGATGCTTCGTACACGATAACTAGGTGCGTTTTAGAAAATATGTACTACTATTTCTTCATTTTACTTGCTATAGGTACCTACGCTACGTTAGTTTGACCGATGTCTTATCTGATGTTACGTGTGATGTAAGGATTCCATCGTCATAGCCCATTCTATAATTATATATAGACAAGAAGGGCTGTTGATGGATCAGGTAAGTAACCGACTTCGAAAAAGGAGGAGGAGGTAATATGTTCAATTGTACCTATATATATTATGTAGGTACTTTTATGTGTGTTCACCGATTCCTCCGTCAATTGTGGACCGATTTTCAAAATTCTTTTTTTTTATTGATATACGAGTAGTACTCTCGAGGTAATCCCAATATTTTTTTATGAAAGAACACCTAAAGATGAAATCGTAGTTAAATTTTCATATAATCGCTGTATTTTCAACGAAGCCGGTTCCTGCTTGTTTAACTTCATAATTTGACCTACACAAATTAAAAAAAAATTCTGTAGCCTTGTTGTGGTTTTTTTATACTATTGGATAACGAGACGAACGGGTAATTTGTCTGATGGTAAGCATAACAATTGCAGAACTTTAAAGGACAAAGCAAACGGCACTGCATTACGCTCGTTACCCTGAGACATTAGGTATTAAGTCTCATAAGCCCAGTAATTTCACTGGATACTCTGCTCATCAAACCGGATGCTTGCATATCACTGCTTGGCGGCAGAATACCTACACGAGCAAAGGGGGATACCCACCCAAACAGACACTCGCAAAAGAGTTAGTCCCACCACTTTGTATAAAACTTAAATGCATGGCAAAAAGTAGCCGGTCAAAAAATTCTCGCATAGTAAAATACTCGTCACTAAATCTCATACAAAATGTAAAGGAGTCGCAAAAGCCTGCAGCATTATCTCGGATAAGTGGGTCACACAGCGCACCTGCATACGTGACAGACTTGGCGCACTGTTAATTATTGCTTGTGACACTGTGACATGTTTGCTTTAAACGTCGATTCATCTGTTTGCAAATGATGACGCGGTCGAGGATGCAACATCATTTCTATAGCAAAGATTTCCTTAGTTATCCAAGAGCGTAAGCAAACTTGACTAACCAATGACATAACAATATCGACATATGAATTCGAATCATATTGGTTAGGGATCGGATCACTGTTGCTGTCATTGGTTGGCATCCGCTGAGTTTGTTTACATTATTAGACAAGTTGACAAGTATAGAAATATAATGTACTATACATTATGCTTGTCAGTCTCACAAACTATCTGGTACAATTGTACTCGAGCTCCAAGATACAGGCCTAGGGCTTAGTTTGGGGCTCGCCGATAATCCTGTGTTAAATTTAAGTGTTTGTTTCTTTTGTTAAGTAAAATAATAATGTACAGTTCTTTTTTTTTGTAATAAATATTATCTTATCTTATAATAATATTATAAATTATTATAGGATATAGCAATTCCATACGCAGGCCGTGGCACTTCAATTGTTATGGGCTGGCGTTACGCTTACCATCAGACAAACGACCTGCTCGTCTCATTATCCCACAGTATAAAAATGGTCCTTTAATAATGCTCCATTCTGATTCAAAAGATGAGCAAATCTCTGATTGTATCACAAATTCTTTTACCAGGAAACATTTCAGTTATCTTCTAATTCTATTTCAAGCCTTTAAGTACTTTTATCAGACACGTCATACATACGTAAGATAAATTCTTATCGGACGTTCTGTTTCGGTAACGCACATCTATTTTCATGATAACTTGTTTATCTATCGGAATGAAAATCTATTTCTACGAAATAAGATTTGAATTAATTGGGATAGGTTAATACTAAGAGACAAAATGGAAAAATCGAAATTTAGAGTATTATAATTGTTATGTAAGACACTATTTAACTTTGAAAAAAAAATGGTAATCTCTAAATAATAATAATGATAAATTACATACATAATCATATCCGTATAGTGGCAGACATTGGTGTTTTAAATATTTTCTAGAATGGGTACCATTTTTAACCGACTTCCAAAAAACGTTATCAATTCGTCGGGTATTTTTTTTTTAATATTTGGTACCTCTGATCTAGATCATTTATAAACCAATTTGGAAAATTATTTTTTTATTTGAAAGGGTATACTTTCAGATTGAAATTTAATCAAAATCGGTTCAGTAGTTTGTCCCTGAAGTCGGTTCGTCGCTTTTTGAAAGCAATTTTTTGAAATAAATATAGTGAGTCATAGTAAATGGAAGGATTTCCTAATCCTTTGCGATTACATTCAACAGCCCTAGGATCCTTCCTAGGGCGTTTGAATCTCTCAAGTTCTCGCTTCTAAGAGTGAGAGGTCTCGCTTCTTCATAAGATCGAGGATCAAAAAATGAGGAAGTAATTTCGTTTCACATGCCTAATTTACTAAATTAATAGTTTAGCTATTTACTAATCTCACTAGTAATCTAATAAATCTATTTGAAATATTTAAGTAGAGCACACTAAGTCCAAAAACCGTCTAAACAAGTGTAACAAAACCAAGAAATATACGTGGTTATATATATAATAGAGCCTTTTCTTGAAGTCTCTTGGTGTATTCCGGTAGACACATTTGAGAGACAGACTCAATGTTTATTTATTTATTTTATTTATTTATTGAACGTCAACACAATGTACATTCTTACAATTCATTTAAACTAAATTCTAAAATATACATGGTTAATGCCATCATAATTATAGACGAAGACTGCATGCAAATATTAAAAGGCGAGTATTAAAAAATATAAAATAAAGAATGAGTTCAGATAGTACTTAACAAGATTATACAGCAGGACATATAAGATTGAATTTAAAATAAAAATGAGCATTGAATAAAACCTGTAGATATAAAAATGTGATGTAAAAAATAATGAAGTAAAAAATAATAATAATCATGTTAGACAAAAAGCTGACTATTGAATATAAAAAACCCTCAGAATTTATATTCTCGCCAAAAGTTTTGCAGAAATGTATCAGTACCAAATCAGCTCGTGAAGTCTGCCGCCAAGCAGTAGTGTGCAAGCATTACTGTGTTCCGGTTTGATGAGCAGAGTATCCAGTGAAATTACTGGGCTTATGAGACTTAATACCTAATGTCTCAGGGTAACGAGCGCACTGCAGTGCCGCGCAGGCCTTTGTGTTTCAAAGTTCTGGGTGGCACTGCAATTGTTATGGGCCGGCGTTATGCTTACCATCAGGCAAACGACGAGCTCATCTCGTTACCAAATAGCATAAAAAAAAAAGCTTCCGTACGGCTAAGATAAAGTATAAAATAGCCACAAGCACCACAAACTTGAATGTAGGTGACTAGGCCTCCACTATTATCTATTAGATAGTGTTATCAGATACATTTGCCTACTAGATACATACGTGATATTAGCTAGATGGCGTGTGCCTGGTGTTATGTTACACAATTTCGAGGAAGTGTTTGCGATTGTGTCTATCTTCCTAATGAGTAATTAGAAACTGCCAAGTCCTTAGATATCTCTCTTTGCGTAACTATTAATTATGTCACTTGGTTTGTGATATTTAACGTCTATTTTATGAAATAAATCACGATACGTTTTTTGAGACATTGTAACGGGATATTTAACGTGATTATTATTGATAGTGATAATAATAATCACGGTAAATATCCCGTTACAATGTCTCAATACGATACGTTTTGTATTTTCATCAGTATACCTTTGCTGTTAAAAGTGTTATGCGTTACCTGAATGTGCATCATGTCACAGTTAATCTATTGTCTATGGTTCCTGATGGAGTAACTGCTATTTTATACACGTTAATTTCATGCTTGCTTTGTGGTAAATAAAACTACTGCAAAATTGAAATTGGATTGATGAACTGTGCTCGAATGAAGAGTTATTAAAATTGGCTTCTTCCCAAAGTTATTTTCTTACTATCCTGTGTTATTAGTTATTACTTTAGTCAAACTTGCACCTGTCGTGGCTAAACCATGGCCATTATATCAGACTATAGACAATGTTTTGTTATTCGATGACCCATTATTGTCACCACTTTGTCACCAAGTACCGTAAGTGCGCGGACCTTTACCTTTAGAAATGCTTCGTGACTCACGAGCTAGCCGATTGCGGTCTGCAGACTGCAACACTTGACACAAGGCTGTTTATGACACCAGCTGAACATTAAGATGGAAACAAAACAATGAAAATTCGCTGTTTTTTCATTTCGTGAACAGAAAAAAGTACAAAGAGAGCATACTAGGGAATGGTAGTGTTACCTATATTGAAGAAAATTAGAACGTATTTTTTTAAGCAATTCTTATAAAAGGCGGTCTGTCAGCACTTATAATTGAAAGTTTGAAATTAGGAGAAGTTTCCATTCTAGGTATAGCGTATTTACTAATTTCAACAATATCGTATCTTAAGATCGGGTGAGATAGTCGTCAAATTCAAATTCAAATAAGCCCCAAAAGGAGCACTTATGAATTTTTAAATAAATGACTTTAACAGTGGGCCTCTGCAACATTTGCCTACCCGAATCACAGACTAAAACTAATGCTGTGTTTATCAGAACATCAAACTCTTTGTGGTATCGTAATCTTAGGTTCTGGCTTTTACAAATGTATACTCTCCCCTTTTAGCTATCTACCTACTACAGATGTACAAAATATAAGTACTCAATTCTGATAGTGTTCCTTTGTATGAACTGGACGATGACTCAATCCCACACGTACCATGTTCAAAATGACGCTGACCTAAGTTCAAACATCTGGCCAAAATGTGAAAGTGCTATCTCCAGAAAAGGGCTCACAAAGAACGCGTAATAAACCACAAATATGTACGCAACTATTAACTATGCTAATATTATGAAAGATGACCCAGAAAAGAAAATTACACATGTCGATGTTGATTAGTCTGTGAGTCTGGTGACAGTCGACACCTACACAATGCCGCTTTTGGACCGAATTGCGCTCGTTTTGGTGTAACTCTATTTCACTTTCACTAGCATTGGGATAAGATCTAAACTGAGTATCTTCGTAACTGTAGTTAACTTATGAGATAGCCCTTTTCATCACTATAATAACATTGCTTGTGTCATCAAATTTAACTAGAATTTTCAACAACAGCGAAGAGAAAACTATAAATATAACAAAGGACTATGTCTGCGATCGTTCATTTCTACAATGATACGAGTAAACGTCATATAGGTACATCATTTGAGATAATTACAATAAAATCCGTCAAGTGCGAAAACTCCCTGAAGCTTCCGTACTTCAAAAATCTATACAAATAAATAAAATTGAAGTGTCTGTTTGTAATATCAAAATAACAGATTTTTACTAAATGCATATGAAAGAATAGACGGTACCTATATACAAAAACAAAACAATTTTTAAAATTTTTCTCTGTATGTCTGTTTTACCGACTGTATGACCAATTTTGACGGGACTTACACTGGCAGATAGATGATGTTATAAGGAGTAACTTAGGCTACGTGGGCGAAGCTGCGGCGCACAGCTAGATTATACAATAATATAAACAACCCACCATATGCTTAAAATCAAATTGAAATAGTCATAATAAACATACCCATCAAAACACGTACTTACAAAAAGAAAGATTAACCTACGTAATCATTTAGAAATATAAATTCATGTTTTCAGACCGTTCTGTGATTCATGTCAATGCCAAGATTGTTATTCAATAGGAAGATATAGATTTCAGTGACGCGACACAAATATTTAAATATACAAACAGACTACCATCAACTTTTCTTATGGTAAACGAAGATGTGGCTGAAGATGGATCAAGAAGATCCCTAATCTTTGTGAAACTGTTTTTTTATGGGAAGAGCTAGAAACTTGAATGAATGATAACGCACGTTTAGGCAATTTTGAGACGCCTTGCAAATGACAGCAAAGTGATATATAAGGGTTTCGTATTTGATGTCAACGTACGGGACCTTAGAAATGTACAATAAACCAATTAAAAAAATAAACAGGCATAATTTATTTATTTATTTATTTATTTATTTGAAACACCAACAGTACACATATTAAATAATTTCTAGTTTTACATTTACTTATTTCTAATATACTTCTGATATGCATACCTTTAACAGGCGTTTACAGCATTCACCATTAAGAGTAGTATACCATAATAACCATAATACCCAAAAACGTCATGACATCATGAATGACATACTTTCTAAAATCCGGAGTTATTAATATTACGTCGGGTATACTTAAGCACTTTTGCGTTCGGAGAAACAACATAAAAAATTTTACAATTCGCCTACAACGCACCATGAATTTATAAACTTAGCCATCGTAGGTGGTCACCACATCGCCGCGTCGTCGCCTCTATAAAGTGGTAGCCACAATTAGCAAAAGCTGCTAATCTGTATTCGGATAGGCATGTCGTGACATTTGATACCCCAGCGTAGGTGCAGCTAATAAAGCCATTTTAACTATAAGATTTATTATTTTGTGCCAACATTTTAGTATGAGAAATAAAGTATTTTATAAATGTGCAGGTGTGGCTTCTGAGTATTTCGAGATATCGATAACGGTCAAGGGAAATCGCCGTTCGAACTGGAAACAATACAGTCGTGTTTGGAATCCCTCTCATTACGTAGGTACTTGACTGGTTGGTTAACTCGGATCTTCTTGATACTTTAAGGTCACGTTGGAACCACTCACTTAAACCAGCGGCGCAAGTACGGAAGTCGGTTCGATAAATTTGTCGAATAGAAAAACCCGATAAATTTATCGAATGTTGCGAGTACCGAAGTCTGACCGTAAAGTATTGCAGTAGCTCTATATTCTCTTTGGATTCGACCTAGCTACTCGATAACTTTTGTCGATTGTATTGCGGCTCGATAAATTATCTTAAAAGTCGATAAACCCACTTTATTGATTTGAACTGTCAATTTTATCGAATTTTATCGATCGAGAATATCCGTACTTGCGCCGCAGGTGCGGTTGTTTCTTTACTAGTTCTACCTTTGGCTCAAGTAGAATGGAACATTACTAGATCAGATGCATCTATCTGATGACGATTTAGAAGGATTTCAGATGTTGCACCAGTCTTATAGTTCGCTGTGAAAATTGCAATGTGGAAAATAACAATTCATTGAACTTTACAATGTGCGATGGAATGTGAAAAATCGATTTTCTTATCACGCCTTATCACCAGGCTTTGGTCGTTGTTTGCAAGGAATTAATGTATCCTGTTATGTGGATGTAGAACTCCAGAAGAATTGTATAGCATTGATAAAAGGTTAGCACTCGGATTAAAAAGTTAAGTAGGCTATTGAAGTAACAAGCTCTGGGCCCCGATCGCGCTAATTTGAAATGACAGCGTACAATTATGGTTTAGTTGTGATTTGATCCCTACTGTGGTTTAGTTTCGGTTCAGGCGTGTAGAATTCGATATTGCCGTTCATTTTACAGCGTTAACTGTCAGTTGTTGTCCAGATACGTCTCAACTTTTGGTAAAACTATTAGCGCGATACGAAACGGTCAAAAAGCTGTCATGCGATTGTTGTTTACTAGCGGTTTGGTTGATAATTTTTAACGCGATTGCCCACCTGATTTGCTAAAGCGTTGTAGCCGTTCAAGTAGGGGATTTTTTGTGCCAAGCATATTGATTAAGGAGAATATTTTTTCTGTAAGACTAAACAGTAATATTTTATTTTTTTTATGTTATTTGGTAACGAGACGAGCTGGTCGTTTGCCTGATGGTAAGCATAACGCCGGCCCATAACTATTGCAGTGCCACCCAGAACTTTGAAACACAAAGGCCTGCGCGGCACTGCAGTGCGCTCATTACACTGAGACAGTAGGTATTAAGTATCATAAGCCCAGTAATTTCACTGGATACTCTGCTCATCAAACCGGAACACAGTAATGCTTGCACACTACTGCTTGGCGGCAGACTTCATGAGCAAAGCGGTGGTAACAACCCAGACGGACACTTGCAGAAGAGTTAGTCCTCCCACTAACAAAAATAACTTTAATTTAGAAGTGATATTATGCTGAGGCAAGCGATCACCTCGTCTCGTTAGCCACTGTATGAAAAATTATAAGTAGGTACCTACACATACTTTGTATATATATGTACCTACACAAGCTAATAAGACCACTTGTATGGAAATTACGGCTCCGTAGCTAAGTTGGTAGTAACCCTGCCTGCAAGGCGGGGGGTCCCGGGTTCGATTCCCGGCCGGGGCAGATTTTGTGTAAGCATAAAGTTTGTTCTCGGGTCTTGGATGTTTGTGATGTGTATCTGTGTGTGTCCATGCCACCTGCGACACAGGGAATCCTAGTGCGGGGGTATGAGTGTGTAAAAAAAAATGCAAACATCATAAAGATAGAACCAGTTGCTCTTTATTGCATGCTGTTGCATAAAAGTTAGTCTTGTCTTGATAAGATTACACGTTGCTTTACATCTTGCCGCAAAATCCAGATAATATATATCGCGTCGTTTCATGAATAATTTAGTATACAATTCTAGGTAACCTAGTTTTTTGACAACTAAGTAAATCAAGCAAGAGGGAGAAGACAGGAATAGAAGTTAAACAAAATATGTTTTTTTTATTTACATATTTGCACAATGTCCATTTGGAAACTATATTATTTGGCAAACTACATTTCATACAAAAACCGAAGAACGGGTAAAATCCCGGGCAAAAGTTTTAATGGCAAAAGGCCCGCTGTTTGCTCTTTTTTCTGCGAGAATGTAATCAATGGAATGAAATGTCTCCAAGCTTAATTTTTTTTTAATGTTATTTGGTAACAAGACGAGCTGGTCGTTTGCCTGATGGTAAGCATAACGCCGACCCATATCAATTGCAGTGTCACCCAGAACTTTGAAACACAAAGGCCTGCGCGGCACTGCAGTGCGCTCGTTACCCTGAGACATTAGTAAGCCTAGTAATTTCACTGGATACTCTGCTCATCAAACCGGAACACAGTAATGCTTGCACACTACTGCTTGGCGGCAGACTTCACGAGCAAAGTGGTGGTAACATCCCAGACGGACACTCGCAGAAGAGTTAGTCCTCCCACTAACAAAAAATTTCAGAAAAGACCGAACGCTAATGTACAGCACAAGTACTTGCTTGCTTATGGCATCTAGACTGAAGGCCACGTAGTCCTGATATGGATATGATGATATGATAAATTTCAATATCTAAGGCCATTCATTTGGCATATTATGCTATGCATTAACTTTACTCCATCATAATCTATTTTGACGCCAGCCAATTGTAATAAAATCCGAAATAATCTTGACTCAGCTTGCGTTTATTGGCTAAGCGTATTGGCAGATAAATGCTGCGATGCATAATGCAAGTACAAGTAGAGTAAAGGCAAGAGAAAGGCAATTAGAACGTAACTCTACCCAGACCCGCGTTCAAGCCCAGTGATAAGGAGATACTATGTGGAGCGCACGTGTGATATCTATCTACGAAACTGACTTACAATTCGTACGTATAAAATATTGGATATGTTTTACCAGTTATAATGCAGACCGTAGACGCTTATGCAAATGTGCGGATTAAGAGTATCTCGTAATCGACGCTTGATGCAAAAGCGTTATTGTTTTGACAAGCAAACGCACGTTTGCATAAGCGTCTACGGTGTGCATAAGGACAAGGTGGCGGTTTGACTTGGATACACACCAAGAAGGCTGGCTTGAGGTGGCGCAAGATAGGGACGTTTTTATGGACTTAGGGGAAGCCTTTGCCCAGCGGTGGGACGGCATAGGCTAAATAAAAAAGGTTGAATACTCGTCCAATTGACAAACAAAATGAGTTAGTTCGAGCCAATCACACCTCCTTGCGATTCCTTACCAATATAAACAATACTTTTTAAAAAAGCTTTCTTGATTCCCTCATGTTCCTTTAGCGGTACTCTGAAAGAAGAAGAAGAAGAGAGGCGGGAAGAGACGGGATGGTACTATTCAGACGCCGCCGCCAGGATCTTACGGCCCAAAAACGAATTGATGGCGATATTTTTATTAAATACAAATGCATATTATAATAATCTCTTAAACGTAGGTAAAGCTCAAGACCAGCTATATTTTCAAGTTGAAACAAAGCCCCGTTGCTATCGGCTTTATCAGCGGGTGATCAGCGGCCTATATCCGCCACCTTTCACCGCGGCTAACTCATGAACAAGGCAGTTTGCGCCCTTTATCGATTCAATTTATTTATTTATGAACTTGTGCGGTTTGAGTCGGGGCTTTCTTTGTTAGGCTTGAGAGAGAAAAGTGGGTTTGTGGTATCTGTTTTTAAATACATTAATGAATGAAGTTGAGAAGTCAAATCGAATTACGCAATTTCACCGCAAAGCTGTCTTCATTCATATCAGTGACGTATTGTAAACAAAGTTGATGGACTTGCAATATGTCATTGCAGCCGTCCAAACAAGGCGCGCGCGCGTGTAGGTGGATGCGGGTCAGTCGGACCTATTCATTACTCTAATCTAATGTAAATAGGTACTGTATTGTACTCGCAAGTCTTTATATCACCGTATCAAGCACTACGACTGAGATAGAGATAGGTTTAGGTAGTAGGTACATAGGAGATAGATGATTTATATTGCAGTTAGGAGAAAGGTCCGAAGCTTTGGGAATGTATGTGGGGCGTGGGTAGGTAACTATCTTACTATAAACTAGTTTACCTAACTAGGTAGATGCAGTATTATTATTGTTCGTGGGTCTTGTCTTTGGCGGATTACTATAGTTGACATAGCATACATAAGTTTATTTCCTTTATTTTAAAATGCGCCTGACATGGTCAAGCACAAACTTTTTTTGTAATAAACATTTTTCATTTCATTTCATAGTTGAATTTGTTTTGTAGTACCTAATGTGTATTTATTTCCTCTAATTCAAATTCAATATTATTCACATTGGCCAAGGAGAGCTTTTATGAACTACAACGAAGGAAGTGTAGACTGGTTTAGATCTCTCTCCAAGTTCTAAATACCTACTATAACGTAAAGTAGAAATCGGTCAAGTGCCAAAACTCATTACCTACCTAAAGTACTCAACAGCAACATAAGTTTACCCGCTATAGGATACTGCAGTGCGGCACTGCAGTGCCGCACAGACCTTTGTGTTACAAAGTTCTGAATGGTACCTACTGCAAGTGTTATGGGCAGATATATACGAAAACAGGAAAACGACCCGCCTATTATATCGGTCAACGAGATCTCGTCTCTGTTTTAAAGAAAAGTAGGTACCATCTATATAGTCTTTAATTTCGAGACTTTTGTCAGGTTCATCATCATCATCAGCCTACATTAGTCCACTGCTGGAAATAGGCCTCTCTCAAGGCGCGCTACTGAGCCCGATCCTCCGCTGTTCTTCTCCAGTCGCAGCCAGCAACCTTGCGTATATCGTCGCTCCACCTAGTCGCAGGACGCCCCACGCCACGCTTGCCAATTTGCGGTCTACGTTAATATCAGTAAATTAAAGCTGCTAAAGATGATTTAAATTCGCTTAACAATAGATGAGATCTCGGTCAAACACAGCAGTTTACTTTAATAAAGCTAAAATGAATCAATATGAAATTATACAAAAAATAAAGTAGGAACGTACGTTTAAAATAATTTAATTTTGGCTTCAAAGTCTTAACAAAAATTCATCTTAATTTTAGCAGCAGCTACGAGTAGATGTTGACAGGTTGTCAAGTTTGACGCCGCTAACTGACACATTAGTATGCACGCGTAAACGTTAAAATAGCGGCACGCTGAGGAACAAATAGGAAAACGACATTTACGTTTCACTTTCTTTTAAAATATGTACGTTGAGCGTTTGACACTTTCATGTAACAGTTGACACATCTCATTCCTCAGTCCGCCTCAAGCCTAGTAACATGGATCCTAGAAAAGATTGGAACTTCCAGAAGTGTAATTATGAATTGCTTACTCAATTGCTGTCCGAAGTTTGTTGGGATAAAGTAATGCATTCCAATGACGTTTCACATGCTTGCCAACAGTTTTATAGTACGCTATACGATACTTTTGATGAGACCATGCCAAAAAAGCGCAGACAAGTCGTAGGAAGACGCTATCCCGTTTGGTTCTCGGGTGATATTATTCGAGATACTAAGCGCAAGTTGCAATTACATGCCTTGTGGAAAGAAACAAAAACTGACGATTCTTACAAGCTATTTTCCGATTTACGAGCCGACCTTAAGTTACGTATAGCATATGCTTATAAAAATTATACGGCAGGTATTGAGGACAATATTAAACTTCATCCACGTGGATTCTGGCAACACATCTCTAGGCTGCGTTCAAAGGGGGGATTTGAGCCTTATGTGTCATACCAGGGCACATCTTTCTCGGGCCCCGAAGCAGCTGAGGCGTTTGCATCATTCTTTTCCAGTGTTTTTCATTCTGACACCCCTGTACTGGATATTTCTGAAGCCGTCAATGGAGACACAAGTAGGGATAGTAACTGTATAAACATAACAGAAATTACAGTTTGTGATGTAAATTTTGGTATAAATAAATTGAAGCCAAACAGTTCTATAGGCCCAGATAATGTTCCACCCATTTTAATAAAAATATTGAAACGGTTCCTGTCGCATCCTCTCTGCCATATATTTAACATGGCTTTGAAATCTGGAAGGTATCCTTCCCAGTGGAAGCTTTCTAGGGTTACTCCTATACCCAAGAGCAGCAATAGATCTGCAGTAGAGGAATTCCGCCCCATTGCTATCCTATCGTCTCCCGCTAAAATATTCGAGAGAATACTGCACAAGTACATATACGCTCAAGTGGATAAATACTTGTGCAGTGAACAGCATGGATTCAGAGCTAGACGCTCGGTTAATACGAATCTTCTGTACTTAGTAGATTTCATCGCTAAGCGGCAGGACAGGGGTGGGCAGGTCGATGTGCTGTACTTCGACTTTAAGAAAGCGTTCGACAGAGTCAATAATGACATACTGCTGACCAAGCTCAGTATAATAGGTTTCGCCCCGGGTCTCCTCCGGCTTCTTGCGGATTATCTCCGTGATCGCCAGCAGTATGTCAGACTTGGTATCTATGAGTCTGAGCCGTACCACACGCGGTCTGGTGTCAGTCAGGGTTCGATTTTGGGCCCACTCCTGTTCTTATTGATGATCAACGACTTACCGTCGGTTGTTCGCTATGCGAGAAGTCTGCTCTACGCGGACGACCTAAAATTATATGCTGACGTGGCAACGTTATCTGACTGCCTAAACATACAAAAAGATGTTGATGCTATTTGTCAATGGAGCGCAGTCAACAAAATGGAGCTTAATATTAGCAAGTGCAATGTCATGAGTTTCGGTCGAATGCGATGCCCCATTAATTTCGATTACAAGATGGACGACCAAGTGATCGCTAGAACTGTTACCGTAAAAGATCTGGGAGTCACATTCGATCGTAAGCTAACGTTCCACGACCATGTCATTTCTCTTGCTAAAGAATCTTTTAGGCGCCTTGGTTTTGTGCTCAGGAACGCCCGAGACTTTAAACGGGAAAGCGTTGTCAGGGTACTTTTCAGTGCGCTTGTAAGAACAAAGCTCGAAACCAGTGCATGCGTATGGAACCCCCACGAGTCCACGTATGCACTGGTGCTCGAAAAAGTTCAAAAGGCTTTTTTAAGATACCTCTACAAGAAAACTTATGGATACTATCCATTTATGTACCCTACCAGGTTCCTGTTGGGGTGTTTGGGATTTAACTCCCTTGAGGTTCGACGAGCAAACGACCAACTGGTAATAGCTTGTAAGATTCTTCGCGGTAAGATTGACTCACCGGAACTGAGCAATGAGCTGTGTCGACTGTACGTACCTAACCATTTTAATAGAAGCAGAAGGCATATGCTGTTCGCAGTACCCGGGTGCCGCACCGTAGCTTGCGCAAACTCCCCCATACCACGCACCCTTACAGCGCTCAACGCTCTCTTGGGGTCCAACTCGGAAATGGATATTTTTGTAGATAGATGGGTAAACATTTTGACAATATGTCTACATTTTTGTGAGGTTAACTAATTGATTTTGTGTTGGCTTTGGCTTTAGCTTCCCGTGACATCCAAATTTTAAATTATTTGATTGTAAATTTAATTCTATTATTTTTTTTTTTTTTTGTGTTGCTGCCTTGTTATTATGTTATTACTTACTATTATTTTTAATTGTATCATTTAATTTTATCTGACTTTATTTAATCAATGTAAGTGGTTGTTTTTATGTAACCGTTTTGATTAAATCGAATAAATAAATAAATAAATAAATGTATTTTCCAACATCGCGGAAGTGTTAAGAAAATGGACAAATACTGAAGTCGCCAAACTGGAATGCGCCTCGAAGACGAGTAAGTTAGCTAGGATGCACTGCCACGTATTGCGATAGCTAGACACAAGATGGAAATCCGCCAGTGAAGTTGGCATCTCTATTTTTTAAACGATACATTCCGTTTGACCTAACATTGTAGGAAAATTGTGCAAGACTAGTTGGACTAACTCTTCTACGAGTGTCTGTCTGGGTTGGTACCACCGCTTTGTTCGTGAAGTCAGCCGCCAAGCAGTAATGTGCGAGCATTACTGTGTTCCGGTTTGATGAGCAGAGTAGCCAGTGAAATTACTGGGCCCATGAGACTAAATACCTAACGTCTCAGGGTAGCGAGCGCACTGCACTGCCGCGCAGGACTTTGTGTTTCAAACTTCTGAGAGGCACTGCAATTGTTATGGGCTGGCGTTATGCTTACCATCAGGCAAACGACCAGCTCGTCTCACTATCAAATAACATAAAAAAAACTAGAATCTTATGTTATGTGATCCTAGGTGTTGAACACGCTAACTCTAGAAAAAGTCTAGCTTGATGTGAATAACTGCCGGAATACGCTGACAGCGACAGATGCTTCGGAATACGCTGACAGCGACAGATGCTTGGTGACGTATATTTTCAAAGGGTGATAGCTAAAGCACAAAAATACATGTCACGTTGCAGGAATCGATCCCACAACCCTTACGCTAACACTGCGGAGTCTACTACTAATCTACTACTAAGAATCGTTTCAAGGCCGTGGGTTGCCGGAAAAGCTACTTTGCAATGTAAAAGATTATGCAGATGTTTATGCAGAACCAGACTGTTGAAAAAGAGTGATGATGCACTCACGCTGAAGCGAATATAATCTAGACTTGCAGACTCCCAGACTATAACAAATCAACAGTAATAATTCAACCACTAATTTTTTATTCTCCTTGCAACTTATTTAAACACAGACGTTATTTATTAACGTTAGATGCAACTTCGCCGAAATATTGATACTGCAATCCATTACGAAAAGTATTTATAATGTTTATCTTGATTTGTTAGGTTATTTTCGGTGTTGCCGTGTTATCCACGGATGACGTGGCCCAAAAATAAATAGGTTGGGCTGATTTATATACAGGCAACATTGTACTCGTATCAACGCGACGGGAATTTATTTTAAGCGGTTAGCAACGACTTGTTTTGGCAACCTTGCCCTTGAGTAGGTTAGAAATGATCGAATTCTAAACCTACGTTCGGAATGCTTGAATGCTGATTCATATGAGATGCATATGAGTCTAGAGGGGTAAGGCTAGACAACCTAAATAGACACTATGTCTCCGTGTATGCTATCTGTGTAGGCGAATTTGTAACAAAAAATGCTAAAATAAATGATGACTAAGACTGATAATCCCACGATTTTTTGTTTGACTATCATTTCGCGTATTCGGAAAAGGTAAATAAATGAAATGTTTGAATTTGGAATCTTGAAGTTTGAATATCGCAGGCATATTCACGACGAGCCACGTTCTATAGTAACCCGAATCCAGAATTCAATTTCCTCCATACTATTTTGCTTACAAACAAAGGTATAGATACGCTAGATTGGTATTCAACCGTAAACTGATCAGAATAACGGTCTCGTAAAGTTCTGTCATTTATTTTTAAGCATAAGCTTCAGATTAACCTGTGGAACGTAAACTTTTAAAGTGAAGATGTGTGGGTATTGTTTAGGTCATGTAAACTTTGATCTGGCCGTCAAATTTTACATTCAAAATTTTTAAACGGAATAGGGAAGTTGCATAAACACATCAAAATACATAATTACTAATTGTTATACATGGCTTATAAGAAAATCACAGTAACACAATAAAAATTATATTCACAACCAATATATAACCACTCATCCAATAGTAATTTAAACGATAGTAAGAGATCAGATTCTTTACATTTCAATGAAAAAAAATGTATGACAACTATGTAGGTACTTAAATGGTTTTTCACGCCATAATCAACAAAAAGCAAGTTTTTAGTACAGCTTTACGACCGGCGCATGGTATGTGACGTCACATCCCATGAGAAATTTGTATAGACCATTTTAGCGCTCAGTACATAGCCTTTTGTACGTTTCTAGCGTTCGATTTCCAGTTTCTTCGATATAGACATTTGATTCTCATGAGAAAACTAATTGATTGACATCATAAGAAAATGGAATCAACATCCCTATTATGGTTTCTTAAGACTGTCCTAATAAACGTGTATCCCCGGAAACTGTGATGCAACTGTAGTGCGATGATAACTCTTTCTAGTGCCCATCTTGCCGGCTCACACTCTCAAGCAAAGCTAAACTTTGTCACCAAGCACCAATCAGCGCGGTCCTTCAGCTGCACTTGAGAGACAACCGTAATGTTTAGGATTTAAGATTTACAACCATACTGTCACTTATAAAATCGCCTGAGGTAGTAGCTAAACGCGTCGAGAATATCAAGAATAACAAGAAATCATGGCTGTATAAATGTTGGCTATATTTTTGACATCGCATTCCACTAAACTGCACTGAAATAGCAACTCTGCATTTCCATCTGCGACCACGTCTTAAAATATAAGTCAAACGGTAACATATAGAAATTAAAAAGTAATCATACTTCTAAAAAAATGTCATTTCTGACGGCGTGTTCTGTCAACTTGCACTGAAATGCTAGCACGTTTCGAACGGAACCCAACTTCCATTATGCGTATGCTCTAAGATCGATTTCAAAGTTGAAATGTGCTGTGTGAAGCAAAATGCGTTTGTATTACAATGCCTTCTATTCTTAAATCTTAATACCTACGTTTATGTTAACACCAGCGTCGGATTACGTCGTTCTGGGAATAGGATTGTACTCGTTTATAGCATAACAACATCGAATACTATGGGAAGTAAAGGCATAACTTTCGTCCGGTCGCAATACACCTTTTTGACACTTGGATAAATTTTTTTAACGGGCTAAATGCCTTTATTAACTAGCTAATACATAAATAAACACTACATCTAACCTAGCTAGCTACAAAAACAGTTGGATAACCTACAAGCCTTAGTAGGCCTATACTTATTTATTAATAACTTATTTCTTGACCTGGATGCATAGTCCTTAAGTCGCAATATTAGAATTTTCGAGTCGAAGTGACTTCAGTAAAGCGATGGATACTTTACTGAAGCGTCTATGGAGTTTTGGATAGAATACGAAAATACACGTTTTTCGCCTTTGTACTATTTGCCTTTCACTCATGCACGTTTACGAACACTTAATGGGTAATAATCCACCATTATTACACATTAACATTCGAAGAAACATAGGTTTTAGTAAATAACACAAAATCAACAACAGCACATTTTCGCATTCCCGCCAAAACTCAGTAGGCCTATACAATTAAATAGTATTGCCAATAGTCAAAACGAAAAAATAATACGCCACAGACTGCATTGTCCTTTTTTATTTTTAAACAAAAAATTAATATGCTTCCTAAAAAATAAATGATAGTACATTGGAGGGTCTTATCGCTTAAAATAATTTCTAACAGACAGCTTTTCAAATTCTAACGTATCTGGATCGACCTTGGCAGATTATAAAAGCGCTTTCGTAATCAGATTTTAATTTGGTAGAGTTGTGTAGAGGGAAAAAATAACAGCACTCTAAGGACTAATAAATCAGGCTTGTATTTAAACCAATATATTAACTCACAATTAAAATTTATTGTGTTTCTGTGTAGAGAAACCTTTACTATCCTTATGTTACTGCTAAGCGTTAGTAGAAATATACATCAATACTGACAGAGCAAGTCTATTTTGGATTATTACAAGCTTTTCTTTAACTTTGTATGTATGTGTGTATGTTTGTTTGTTTGGGTCATATTAGCTTGATTTTACATTTTTTTTTTATGTTATTAGGTAACGAGACGAGCTGGTCATTTGCCTGATGGTAAGCATAACGCCGGCCCATAACGATTGCAGTGCCACCCAGAACTTTGCAACACAAAAGCCTGCGCGGCACTGCAGTGCGCTCGTTACCCTGAGAAATTAGGTATTAAGTCTCATAAGCCCAGTAATTTCACTGGATACTCTGCTCATCAAACCGGAACACAGTAATGCTTGCACACTACTGCTTGGCGGCAGACTTCACGAGCAAAGCGGTGGTACAACACAGACGGACACTCGCAGAAGAGTTAGTCCTCCCACTAACAGAACATACATCTATAAATCTGATGAAACAATATAATGATGTCATTGAGCTGGTGTGATGATGGAGCCAGAAGGCGGTTACATGATTACACATTACCGATTACATATTTTATAAAACCTCTGGAATAATATATTCTTCCACAAATCCTAACATCGACTAGTAACCACTAATGATAACTATAACTATAACTAAATCATTCAAATAATTAGAAGACAACCAATTATATTAATTAAAGTATTACAGCCCTAGAATAAAAATCAAAGCATAATTAAACAATTATACAAGTTATATCATTCGTCTCGTAAGTCAATCACCGCCTCTTCTGACGTAACTAAACCGCTGTAATTAAACAAAATTTGCGTAAACCATTACAAATATCAATCACAAAAAAAAATAGAGTACATTTAACATTGATTTACACAAAGGATCACGTAGACGGAGCGCTCGGTACCACCACAGTAAAACATTCAACAACCATAGTAAGCCACCTTTAGTGTTACCATAAAAAAAAACATTTTTATACGCCTGTTTAGCTAGACAGCGTCTAAAGATAAACGTCAAAAATGTTTAGAAATGTCACAACAGAATTGTGTTAGACAACGGTTAGACACTACTTAAATCAGGATTTGTGGTTGCTCATATTTAATCGCGCGACTCAGGTATGTGTAGGCGTTAAACAGAAGAAAGAAGAGAGCGGCAGAGGCCGTAATAAAGGCTGGGCGGGCACGAGGTGTACGTCGCCCGCAAAGCGTGGTAAATTAAAGTACGAGGGTAAATACAGAAGTAGGGTGGTGTGGACTTGTCGTTCTCTCCCCTTATGGGTATGAGATTGGGATACTCGGAGAGGCAACCCTGCATTGCACATTGCCCGTAATGGTGATGAGCATGCGGGATGGGGTCAGGGGAGGAGTTTAATCCTACTTTGACTCTAGAGGCTCGGGAGGTGAACACGGGGGTGTTTACTCTCGATATCGGGCCTCGAGGTGACGCGCGCGGTATGAAATCGCCTGGATTGGTCCAGGAGACCAGCGCCGTCGGGACCGCGGAAGAGTTCGAAGAGTTCCCGTAGTCCCGACCAATAGGGCGTAAGGAGGACAAACGTGGGGTTTTAGCCGGTAGGAATTTGGCATAACCGCTCTGTTGCCCCCGCAGCAGAGAGGTATCCATGAGGATTTACCCAGGGAAAAAAAAATGAAAGGTCTTGCTATGATGGTCCATAAGGTATCTATATTTTATATGTGAGCTTACTTTAGTAGCTTCAGGTACAGATTCTAAGCGCTCTGTCTGTATTTTATTGTGTATATTAATATTCCTTGATATACATAGATATCTACCTAAAATCTGTTAGAGGCACGTACCGGCCTTGGGGAGTCAAAACATCTTTATTCTATTTTTTTTTTCCACATTTTTAACTCCGAGCTCTGAGAAACATTTCATTTTCGAGGAAAATGCAAATTTAATCCGAAACACAGTTTAATGGGTTTCTTAATTAGTCATTAGCTCTAACAGAATCTCGTCTTATTGTGTTAGGAATAATAAGACTTGGTCTTATAATTAAGACAGTTTTATTTTTGAAAGACAAAGTTGAACTTTGAGCTTTACGTAACGAAAAATACGTTTTTTTTTAATGAAAATAATCTAAGGTCTTTGACCTTAATCTGACCTGATGTAGTCCAAGATGTAACACGTTTGACTAGAAGATATCAAGCTCACTGTCGTTTTGAAGGCTCCCAAATTACAGTCACCGGGAAACACCTGAGACGTTGGCAAATAATTCTACTCCTTAGCCGTGCGCATTATAAAAGTCGATGCAAAGCGCGTAGTACGACTAAGAGGATTTTCTACCATGGTAGCGCATTTCTAAACGCAATAGCGTCTATCATTACCTACGTTATACGATGGTGTTACTGTAAGGGTTAGGTATATCACACAAATAATAAATAGCACAATATAGTAGGACCTTAAAACTCTCCGGATATATACTACGACGGTACTAGACGGTACAGTAGAGAGAAAGAATTTTGAAAAATATATCAAAGAATGCCGAGACTAGTTTCTTGCCCTTCTTCTTGCTCGGCCTATACCAATTTGGAACGGGCACGGTGGGTTTCTGGAAGGTTCGTTGACTTTGAGCACGGATTAGGTCTGTTGGTGTCCTTATTGTCATTTATTATGTTCTGATAAAGACAGCATTAGTTTTAGTCTGTGATTCGGGTAGTCGAAAGTTGCAGAGGGCCGCTGTTATAGTCATTTATTTTAACTTTCATAAGTGCTCCTTTGGGGCCTATTTGAATAAAGCAATTTGAATTTGATAGCACTAAAGGTATCGTTATTTTACCGTTATACCTTACATTTTTGGCATCCGTATTGTCTTTCTAAATATCCAACCTGTTATTCGTCGTCCGTTGTGTGTCGTCTGTCCGCACTAAGTCGATTTAGCAACAGCTCACGTAATTGCATTTAACAAATCCTTTTACATGTTAATCCCTCCATTATAACTGCGGAGAAAGCTTCGGTGGTCTCATATTTGGAGTTCTAAAGAAACCAGTCTTAATACCTGGGAATTAGCATGTTGTGTAACAGTTGTATGTTGTTTCTAAGAGGTTTTGCCCTCGGTTAGTCTTGACTTGCAACACAGGGAATCCTAATGCTCCCTACATTAGGATTCCCTATGAGTGTTTGCATTGCATTCGGATTTTTTTGTTGTTGGTTGTGATCATGTGTGGTTACTGTAAATATTAAACCTAGAACAGGAACATAATTAGAAAATTCAATAGAGGGATGTTTGTATTCAAATTACTTATGAGCAGTTTGTGGTACCTATAAATGAAAAATTAGGTATAATTATATAACATATTTGTTAGTGGGAGGGCTAACTCTTCTGCGAGTGTCCGTCTGGGTTGTTACCACCGCTTTGCTCGAGAAGTCTGCCGCCAAGCAGTAGTGTGCAAGCATTACTGTGTTCCGGTTTGATGAGCAGAGTATCCAGTGAAATTACTGGGCTTATGAGACTTAATACCTAATGTCTCAGGGTAACGAGCGCATTGCAGTGCCGCGCAGGCCTTTGTGTTTTAAAGTTCTGGGTGGCACTGCAATTGTTATGGGCCGGCGTTATGCTAACATAATAAAATAACATTCATCTTGATGGAATATATATTTTGAATTTGAATTTCATGGACTAAACTATATCTCTTCAAATTACTGGTAGTAATAAACTTCAAATTACTGGTAGTAATTTGAAGAGATACAAACATATAACAGATATATAAACTAGATTTGTAATGAAGTCACCATATTTGTCGAATGGCTGTCATTCGCAACGGAGATTACCGATTCAACCGTTGAAGGGGCTACATTTCTAATCTGCCAAATAGATATATAACGACCACACAATATTGAAATATGTAAATGTTATTTCCCGTTTGTAAATGTTTTTTGCCTCACCTCCGACCGAATTAGGGTTACGAGGCTTCATTCAAAGGCTTTTAGTCTGCTAATTAGTTTTATGGCCCGTCCGTGTTTTACGTTTAATTCGGATAATTCGCGGCACAGTTTCAAACAAATGTATTTTCGCTAGTGATGTAACTTGACCGAATTTTCATATTTACGAATGTGTTGTAACTCGTAAGTGCATAACACGCTGAAATGGTGCTTGCTGCAGCATTCAATTTTAAGAGATTTGTGATGTATCATTTTTTTTTACAATTAATTAATTACTGAAACTTCTGTTCGGGTAATCATTGTTATGTTATAATAGCGTAATAATAATTAATCAAAAAAGTGCTTTAGATTGTCTGTGGTATTGAAAGCTGGAAAATGGTCTACCAACACTACCTATAGTAATGTAATAATAGGTCAAAATACGAGTATTAATTTGCCTTTGTTTTTTAGTTTCAAAAAATAGTTTCTCTGTTCGCAATATTTGTGAATATTTTATTTCTCCATATCATATTATTATGTTTAGTGCTGAGTCACTTTAGAATTTATAAATTTATAAAAATTATAATTTGCTTTTTGATGCTTGCAACAGCGTCGAAATATCGGGTGCTCATCGCTCAATAATAATCACGGTAAATATCCCGTTATAATGTGTGAATTAGTTAATAACCGTGAAAGTCTAAAACAGAAATTATAATTTTTTATCAATTTCCTTAATTTCAACAAAGGAAAAACATCAAGCAACATGAAGTGTTGCTTGATGTTTTAAATTATTAACACTACAATTAAATATATTTTAAAGTTTTAAACGACACTCGCGGGATGTTTACGTAAATTTATACATCTCAAAAATTTCGTTGCCAACGGGATTATGACTATATTCGCAAAATATTGTACACATTACTAAGTACACGCGTTACAACGGCATTGTTCCAATAAATTTACGATCGCATCTCCGCTCCCATTATACCTACCACCGGCTTACGTAATTATTTATTTGTCAAGGACAGTGGATAATATAAATTTTATGTTTCGGAAGCAATTAAAGCGTTTACAACTCCATTTGTAAAGAATACCGCTCATTGAAATATATCAAGAGACGCGTCATGCTTGGAAATAGAAGAATTGCCCGGACTGATCAACGGACGATTGTCAGGTTCGAAATTTAAACAAAAGTACTATTTTACGAAGTTACCAATTATATTAAAAAAGAATTTATAGTATAACTATTTAAAAAAATTAAGATTACTAAAAGTAAGTTTTGAGATACGTTTACGTATACTAAAAGTAAGATTTGAGATACTTAAACTATTTTACGAAGTTAACAATTATATTAAAAAAGAATTTATAGTATAACTATTTAAAAAAATTAAGATTACTAAAAGTAAGTTTTGAGATACGTTTACGTATACTAAAAGTAAGATTTCAGATACGTTTACGTATACTAAAAGTAAGATTTGAGATACGTAAACGTATCTCAAAACTTACTTTTAGACACCTGAAAAGAATTCGCGTGGAAAGATAGAAAGCGCCAGTTTGAGTGGTACTGAGTTGAGTTAAAATCAGCTTGCAGTATATACGAATGGCTAGCCGTTCGTATATAGAGGAGAAATGTAACAAAATAATCTAAAATACAAATACCTCTCATCTACTAATACCACAGAATATATACTAATACTTACGGTTCCAGCCATAACAATACTCTAATCTCAACGAATAATAATTTGTGGCTATATAAAAAAATAGGCAAAACTAAAATGGCAAACAACCAAATTTGTTATAATGATTTGATTATATTCATTAAGCTTATAAAAAACTTATTATAATTCACTATTAAATATGTTAATAAAATAGATATTTAAAATGCCATCGGCATACACAACTCGTAAATCCTAGTATTATAAAGAGGTAAATTTTATTGTAGTGTATGTTTGTTTATATATATAATTAAACGGATCCACGCGGGCGTGGGTGCGGGCGTGTACACTGTACACGCGCTGCAACCAGTCGGAGCGCCCGCGTGTAGCTCCGTTGATGAAGAGGTACAGCTGAATATCTCGAAACCGTTCGGGCAAGCCAACCCACGTAAGTGAATTTGGTTAAATATATTTATTTTTTAATGTTATTTGGTAACGAGACTAGCTGGTCGTTTGCCTGATGGTAAGCATAACGCCAGCCCATAACAATTGCAGTGCCACCCAGAACTTTGAAACACAAAGGCCTGCGGGGCACTGCAGTGCGCTCGTTACCCTGAGACATTTGGTATTAAGTCTCATAAGCCCAGTAATTTCACTGGATACTCTGCTCATCAAACCGGGACACAGTAATGCTTGCACACTACTGCTTGGCGGCAGACTTCACGAGCAAAGCGGTGGTAACAACCCAGATGGACACTCGCAGAAGAGTTAGTCCTCCCACTAACAAAAATACTATAAATATGAGTAATACTTACGAATGTTTTAATCATGTATGTTTGTTTGTTACCGCTATTTCAATAGCTTGTTACCAAACTAGAATCCCACCCCTGATTCTAAAATTTCTTTCACTGATATGAAGCTACATTATCTCTGATTATAGCAATCAGGCTATGTATCTGATACCATAGGAGCAAAGCTGAGGTCATAGGATAGTAACTAATATTTATCGTCCATTGATTCGTTTTCGCATACCTAACGGATCAATAATGATCCGTTATGCGAAATCGCAAAACATAATATATTTTATTTAGTTCGGAAACAAGTTATCTGTCCCAGAATTGTAACCGTTACCGCAAAATAATGTACTGGATAGGTTTAATATTGGCTAAGGAATGCGCAGTTTTTTCATTTTGACCAAAAAGGCACCGCGCCGCTTTTAAGAGCTATGTTTTAGTTAGGAAAGGTCAGTAGTCAGTACCTACTCGATACCTAATTTTTCACTTAATTTATATCATTGACATTTTAACCCGTTGTAAATGTATTTTAGACTTATTATTTCTTATACATCAATTAATGACAATTATTTCTATATTCTAGCTCATCTGTGACCACAAACATTATAAAGGGTTAAAAACCCACTACAAAGTTACAAGTAGTTCAACTGAAAAAGGAAAAAAGCAATCATTATCATCAAAACTTACCCAATAAGACAGACGTCAGCATTTTATGCCATCCCAATTCATTCTCAATTCTACACAATTTTAATAATTTTGATTTTACACAATCCATCCATCTTTCCTTTGTCCTTTTTCTACCATTTCATCCTTCATATTCATCACTCTCTTAGTAATATACGTTTCATCCCTCCATAAGACGACAGATACACTGAAAAACTAAAGAGATTAAATCAACCTTTTTTCAACCTATTTTTAGGATTAAAATAACACATACATGATTTGTTTAAACAACTAAAAGAAAATTATTATTTACTATAGGTAAATTTAAGACTAAAATTTACATTGATTTTGTTGAAGTTTGTGTTGAATTAACCTGTTTTTATGAAACAACTTAATTCAAATTAACAATTTTTATTTGTTGAATCAAATGACACGCTATACTAGTATTAACATAATTTAATGTTTATTCAACTATTATATTTAGAACTAACATTCAAAAATTCTACTATTGAGTTTTTCAGTATAAAAAACTTTTAAGCAAAATTCTCGGGGATTCATGCACTTGCAAATGATTATTTATAAATTACCTTTCCATGTCAGCTTACCTTACCTTTCCAATCACGCGTTAAAAATCGGGCCTTAATTAACAACGAGGTTATGTTAACCTATAAAATAAACTACTTTCGCGGATTACAATACGAAACCTCGGCCGATAATGTATTGTACGAATTAAAAGGCTATCGAAGAGCTAATTACTGAACAATTTACTTTTAACAGAAGAGAGATAAACATAAAACAATATCTAATTAGGTACCTACAATGGTAGATCATTAGATTTTTTATAAATTAAAAATGTTTAGTGAATTATATTTCAAATCAAACTGACGATCTTGAAAAAAACATGACATTGTATTGTTATGTTGTTGTTGTTGTTATTCTCTTTCCATCAAAAGGTCGACTGGAAAAGATCACTTTTAATTTTTTAAGATCTGCTATTGTGGTTAATTTCTGAAGACTGGTGTACAATAAAGCGTTTTTGATATGATTTGATTGTATCTAAAAATTTTTAGGGGCACCTTAGACGCTCAAGCAATCGTACATTTGCTTGTCAGAATAACAACGCTTTTGCGTCAAGCGCGGATTTCGTGATACTCGAAATGCGCGCTTGACGCAAAAGAGTTGTTATTCTGATAAGCAAACGTACGTTTGCTTACAGGTACCTACAGGACAGGTGTGTCCCTTATAGGTAGGTGTACGCGCCGTTTTAGTTAATTATTATTTAATCTATATGTAAAAACACTACTCACACACTCATTCACTCATTTCCCTCTCAATCCCGTTCCCAGTGCATTACTATATGTGGTGCCGTCGCAAAAATTCGAAAAAGCAACGCATACGCAACTCGCTAATAAAGTACCTATTCAAAATTATACTCGTAAAATATCCCGCGGCCGCGAGTGAAAGAACTCTTTACCTAAAACAATACTGGGAGTATGATAGTGAAAGAATCCAGTGCCCATTTTGGATAAAATTACGCCACTTCGAAGGACTTAAACAAACCACCCAGGTACCTCATCTGCACATCCTATTCTACATCACAGTAGGAACTCGGGTATAACTCAGGATTTGACCACTACCTCGCCTACATGAATCTGTTAATTAAGCTAAACCTATAATTATCATAGAACGTGGACTGGATCTCAAATACGAACGCCGAAAGATACCCATTAGATGCTTGGCGATAAATTTCAACCTAAGGCGAGCACTAGCAAAGGCACTATATAAGTTACAACGGTTGCATAATAGTCCTAAGTAACTTTACAAAATATAATATCATCTATAAAATATCGGCCTATATCATTTTGAAACGGGCTTAGAATCATTTATTTTAACTTTCATGAGTGCTCCCTTGGGTCCCATGGAAATAAAGCATTTTTAATTTAAATTTTAATTTGTTATACACACCTTAAAAATTTCTAAACGGATTGTCTGTGACTAAGTCAATTTATGCACTTCTACAAATTCTAAGCTTCTAAACGAATAAAAATAAAGAAAGAGTGAGATATTCCACAGGCAAATAGTTAATCAATGCCAATATTTCCTCAATGCTGTATTGAAAGTAGGTTGATGGGTGTACCAGCGGGCTGCGGCTCGTGCCGAACAATTTGCACCAAGGTCTCGGCTGTATGGGACTATTTCTGAACTAATTGAAATAAATATACAAGTGGTTAGTGTAAGTGCGCCCATCATTTCGTGTATTTGTGAGAATGTCCGAGAGAAAAAGTAAGATTTTGTGGCAAAATATATTTTTCCAGACAAGCTTCTATGAAATGAGTAATTGGTACTGTAATCTGGTGGCCAACTTTGCGCTCCATCATCAAGTGTCATCAGAATATGATGTGACAGCTCAGATGCCTCATTTCATTTGTTAAATAGATTTGAAATTTGACCATATTATCTAGTTCTTCCAGAATAAGATAAATTACTGCCTAACGACATAACAAAATTAATTTAAGTAAATGCGAGTAGGTAGCTATAAATCGGCCCTAAGCTTCATTAACGTCGTTCGGGAATTAATATGTGTCTCTATTTGACTTTGTATCGGACACAAATATGTAAAACGTAGTCGTAACTAATCTGTAGGTAACAGTCGTAACTTCTGAAACAAAATTACTAATTGGCGGTAATTTTATACAAAACTGCTATTACTAGACGCAGTTAAATACAATGTATATGTAACTAGTATTAACCTTTACGAATTGACTTCGGGCAATATTGTAACGATCCGATTACGCGTAAGTACCGTGTTACTTGTACCGCGATTAATAAATCCATCAAAAAATACGACAACGGTTTATCAGAAAACGTTGTTCACATACAGATAATGATCAATGAGGTCGTCAAAATGTCATTGCTGAAATATATCCTCACCCTTGACGAAAGAAGGGTCGCCCTACTTTCGAGCAATGAGCACGGCGCCAGATATTCGGCGAGTAACCGAATTTATTTGTTGAATAGTGACCAAACGTCACGTACGAAGCCGCGGCGGTAAACCAGTGACTTCATTCGATGTGGGTGGTCCGAAAAACAGAAAAACACGCGGAAAATCTACGCGGAGACACGATCATCGCCGCACAGATTTAACCATGAAAATGCGAACGCAAACAAACTCTCTATAAATACCTACTAATCCCTACTAATATTATAAATGTGAAAGTGTGTTTGTTGGTTTGTCCTTCTTTCACGCAGCAACGGAACAATGGATCGACGTGATTTTTGGCATAGATATAGTATAGGGACCGGAGAGTAACATAGGGTACTTTTTATTCCGGAAAAATGAACGGTTCCTGTGGGAACGCGGATGAAAACCGCGGGTATGGAATTGCAGCCATAGACAATAAAAAAATTGACAGATGACAACCCAGCTTATTGTTTGTCAAAACTGTCAAAAATGACGTGCGATGACGCCATACTTTTATAATGTTGCTGCTTTTTGGATATTTTTAGAAACGCAGTGTTGCCGTTAATTAATTTGGCATTTCTACTACGCTTTTTTTAAAAGTAGTAATATTATAAATGCGAAAAATGCAATGTTCCTGTGGGAACGCGGGTGAAAACAGCGGGCAGAAGCTGTCGTGATATACGTCTGTTTATATAGCAGAGATATATCCATCACAGTTATATAATATTTGAATGGATGTAATAATTAGCCTCGGAAATAACGCTATCGGTTCGTGGAAAACGCCGCTCGGATGCGTAATAAATATCAAAGAAAGAATACCTTGAGCTCTAATTTATTTCTCTGATTCCGAAGAATCGGCGAACAGGAATTCTTTTTGATGGCATCGCGATCTGATGCATTAATTGTTTACAATATGGTACGACTCAATTTATAGAAGTTACGCTATTTTCTAGAAAATTGACCTGGTTTTGTGTAAACATTGAACGGTATCATGTGTGTTTATTTTATTATGTGCATCTAATTTTAGTTACACTTAAAACTTTTTATTGCACCTACATTTCGTAGAATACTTACTTTTTTAAATATTTAATCTTGGGACATAATTAAAAGATCGTGCGCACGAATTACTTTCGCCTACTTATCGCTGCTAATTTGTAGGACTTCATATGACATATTATGAATCTTTTTCAAAAGTCCGTTTATAATTTTTGTTTTTTTTTTTATTATTTTAATAAGGCATACAAAACAGGGTACAGCAAAATACAATTTAGAAAAGCCTTGACTTATAGGTTACGAACTAACCATATCCTAAAACATGTGTACTACACAGCACGGTTAAAATTGAGCAGTATGATTATATAATTATAATAGTATTATTATAATAGTTTAAGCTGTCTTGGATGCAAAAAATGGCGTTTAGGGTTTTGAAACAATAGCACAGCTTAGCTAAAAATCATTCCTTATTTTTTCATATTTATCGTTTTGAACACTATCTCACAATTTCACGTAATCTTGCGAGTTAAGATATTGTGTTGAAAGGTAGAGACCACCCTAACCCTACGGTAAGGGACTGGCTCAAGTGCAGCTGCCGGAATACATCGATAGGTTCATGACGACTGATTATACCACCAAGGAACGGAAAGCAAACGACCGAAAAAACTCACACTTATTCCGAAAAAATACATGACTCCCGCGGAAAACAAGTCCTTACGATTGAATCGCGACATGCACAAAAAGTTTGCAAGTAAACAAACAAAGCCCTCGGCAGGTGGTAGACAGTCATTAAAGCCAGTCCATCCAGTTTTTGTGAGGTCGCGCAAGCCGTGGATAAAGGGATCGCGAGTGGCGCCTTCACCGGCGAGAAATTGAGAATGCGAATGTGAAAGCGAAATAATGAGACAAGCATTACAGAATACTTACGAACCGGTAATTTATTCAGGTATTTGTACAAAATAATATGGGATTTGTCAAGACGATTGTGGTTTCTTTTAGGTGAGCACGATGCGCAAATGTCTGCATAGTTAGGAAGTGATGTCGCGGTCAAAGATATAATCCATACTAATCCATACTAATATTATAAATGCGAAAGTGTGTTTGTTGGTTGGTCCTTCTTTCACGCAGTAACGAAGCAACGGATCGACGTGATTTTTGGCATAGATATAGTTTATGGACCGGAGAGTAACATAGGCTACTTTTTATCCTGGAAATATGCACGATTCCTGTGGAAATGCTGGTGTAAACCGCGGGCAGAAGTTAGTGTGACATAAAAGTGATATTGACAGCTGTCAATAAAGTTTTATAATGTTGACATGTTGATTTAATTTGAAAGATCGGTTTGACGGTTCCTGTGGGAACACGGGTGAAAACCGCGGGCAGAAGCTAGTAAGTCTAGATTTAGTACAAAAGCATACTATTACTTATTCTGGTAGCAGTAATGAGGATGAGGTTAGGTTTCCCATTTTTCCGTCTATCGACAATCGTATGAATGAAAGGCGCATCGTGCAAAAAAATGCACACAATGCGATTTACGCCAGCACCGGACTTTCATAGTATAGGTAACGTTGTTGTTCATTCACTCGATTACTGTGAGGTGGCCGTGGCATGGTCTTGTGCGGAGCTTGTACGAGCTTAATCCTTTGCTGATTCTGCCGCTGATTTACTGGTTTACAACTACAGATTACAACTTGATGTACGTAAAAGTTGGTGAAATTAATGAATAAACGAAAATAGCCGTTTCATTCATGAGTAAGCCGACACCGGAATATCGAGATATTTACGACGTCGGCCGACAGTCGGTGACGTAACTTTACGGACCTTCGTGCGGACTGCACGCGCGTTTTATCGTTGACTAGGGTTAGCAACACTTTGATTAAAATAACAAGTAGCTAACAGCTTGATAAATACAATGTTTCTGTTGAGAAAACGCAAGACGTTGGAAATCTCAGGTAATTTAGCTAAGCTTTACCTTATCATAAAAACAAACACATTAAGATAAGAGCCTGCAGAACCTAGTATGTCCTGAATAAAGCCTAACTCTCACCGAGCGAACAATTTTATTTTGTATGGAAAGAAATCACTTTACATAAGAGCTTTTGAAGTATAACTTCCATTACAGGAACTTTTTAAGTGAATAGTAGTCATATTTTTTAAGAATATGCATCTACTTTAAAATATCAGAACGATGACTACAAAATCACTGCCGAAAAAGATTCTTGCTGAAATGCCAAGACAATTAAAAAAAGGGAACCGGCAACCCTAACTATTAGTCTCCAAAATTAAACCGAGTAATGAGAGATGCGTCTACCTCCGACCGCACAATGAACACAGCCCTTGAAGGCCGCGGTACATCTGACAAACACGGTTAATGACAGTGTACACACGCCCTAAAATACCCAAGACTTTATAACCACCATTTTAGAACCGCATAATATTGTTTTTTGAGATTTGCGTAAAAATAATACCGGGATCTTACATTGACGTAAGATCCCAACATTTATGTTAAATAATAAATCGATGCGCTAAAATCTCGTGATTTCACGGATTTGTATTATTTGCACATGAGATATGTGAGATCGCTTCTGCGAGTGTCCGTCTGGGTTGGTACCCACCGCTTTGCTCCTTAAGTCTGCCACCAAGAAGTAATGTGCATTGTGCAAGCATTACTGTGTTACGGTTTGATGAGCAGAGTAGCCAGTGAAATTACTGGGGGTAACGAGGGCACAGCAGCCCCGCGCAGTTTCAAAGTTCTGAGTCGTTATTATGGGACGGCGTTACGCTTGCCATCAGCCAAACGACCAACTCGTCTCGTTATCTATACATCTATACAAATAAAACAAATTCAAGTGTCTGTTTCTAATGTCAAAATAACAGTTTTTTTACAAAATGCATATGAAAGTATATACGGTACCATTACAAAACAACCTTTTTTTTTGTCTGTCTGTCTTTTTGTTCCGGATAATCTCCGAAACGGCTGGGCCGATTTTGTCGAGATTTTCACTAGCAGATAGCTGATGTTTTAAGGAGTTACTTAGGCTACTTTTATTTTAGAAAAAGAATTAGAGTTCCGCGCAAAAAAATAAGAACCATGAATTCCAATAACTCCGCGCGGATGAAACTGCTGCCCGCGGTTTCTTGTCAAATAGTAGGTATTAAAAAATTATTATTGGCCGGTACAACGTATTTCAGATGCACTTGTAATAATATACATACAAGTATAATTTATATTGTTTGTTTAATGATATCATTATACATATATTCTTTGTAACAATTCATTTTTATCTGCCATCTTCTCATACATTATGGTAGCTATGAATAGTGTATTCTATAAAGATGATTAATCTACTTATTTATAGTTATTGATATCTACCTACGTATTATCTGGCTGTGGATGCTTGCACCTTCGAAGCTCAGTATACTATACATTACTGCTATAGAGTATTCCGGCGTGAACATGATTCTAACAGCGTTTAAATATCGACTGCTCAATAATAATCACGGTAAATATCCCGTTACGATTTATTGATTAGTAAATAACAGTGAAAGTTTAAAACAATGATTTCTGCTAACTCAATGAACAAGGAAGTAAATAAAATACTTATGTAAATCAAATTTTGGGCGGCACTGCGATTGACGCCAAGCCACCTATCAGAGTGACTTCGGTATATGTATTGGAGAACCAGTAGTACTTCGACCACATCAGACGAGATGGTGGTCAATTTTGTCAGTTTACAGAAAACATTTCGGAGAGTGTGCGATGGAATTTGGCTCAGGTCCATTCTATCATCGGACGACCAGATACTTAGCAATGCGCTACGCTTTTATTATAGTTGTTATGATTGCGGTCAAATGCAATACTACCCTATATTTAAAAATCTGCTGTAACGCGCGAAAGATCACCCCAAGCGCAGTTCGTGCAGCGTCGGAAACGTTCGCGCATCTTCGGCGGCGACTGCCACCCCGCCTGCGCAAGGGTCGGCCCATTGTTTTAGTTTTAGAAAGCATCTCGGCATACGCCAGATAACATCTGTGTCCTCATATCTCTCCGACTGTATTTTTTTTGGTATTATTTCCCTTTATATTTGTTTCTAATGTTAGTGTAATCTAGTATAAACGTTTACCTACATTATAGGGGCGCTTTGATTTTTTTTCGTTTCAGCAATTTTGTATTTATTTCCACAGGTTACGTATATGGATTCTTTACCATCCTATTACAGTTTAGTATGTTTCATTTGGGGGAGGCCTATGTTCAGCAGTGGACGTCTTCCGGCTGATGATGATGATGATGATGATGTTTCATTTAATCGTCATTTAGAGTATACCTTGGTCTGTCTCAACTTCTGTTCCTACATATTTTCGCACTTTACGTCACTCTTTTGTCACTAGGGCCAAAATAAAACAGGAGCTACTTTCGCCCGGGTGATGAGTTGAGGACACTTTCTCTCAATTCAACCATGCCGGGAATTTCAATTCCATATTCGTTCAGTAATATAAAACCGCAAATATTACGACGAAACCGCATTACCACTGCATTCAATTACATTTATGTTTCTGGTTGATAAATGTACCTATGAAATGAAAATGTGTTGCCAAGCTCCGGTGTTCCGCTCTCAGGGACTATCTCATTCGAGATTTGACTCCTTCTGCCACATCATCATTTAACATAAGGTGAGAATACGATATAAAAATTCTTTATTTAACTCCAAGATGAACAAGTTTTAATAATATTATAAAAAATCAAATAACAACAGTAAAAATACAATGGCCTTAGCTAAATAGCAATCTCTTGCATGCATCTTGGGTGGAACAGATGACATGTGAAAAGAAAAACATCCGCTGGTACCACACTTACAAACATAGTCGATCTTACCACAAAAAAATTTAACACACCCTACACAAGTGTTGAACTCTCGCTTAGGGTTAAACATGTCTTAATCTCGTGTGTAAAGTACAAACCTTGATTTAAAGAGTGTCCGTCGTCTAACTCAGTTCTGTTGTGACATTTGTAATCATTTTAGACATTTATATTTAGAGTCTGGTTAAACAGACGATGTTTATGATGATAGAGATCTCATATACCTACCATAGAAAAAATCTACACAAAAAGTCTACTCAAAAATCCATTTTTTGTAATTTTTTACGAAAACCAGACTCGTTTTTACTTTTTTACCTCGTACCGCGGCGCATATTTTCAAAGCGCACTTTAAATGTAACGAACGCTTGTTCTCATGTCGAGTGGACGCGGCACTCGAGCGCTTGCACCGCGGCACTCGAGAGTGCATCGCATCGGTCTTACCACTCATACCTGGCGCTTCGTTCGCTCTGGTTAGCTGACCGTGTTGCGGCCCGTAGCGTAGTAACTATTACCTAACCTGTGCCTGTAGTCATATTGTATTTATTATGTATTTGCGGTTTATAGCTGCGGTGTATAGTTTCACAACTGGTGTGTTATTAGTATAGGTAGGGTAATTGACTTGAAAGTCATAACTCACAAAGAATTTTGAAGCAGACTTATTAGTATTTTGAAGTCCGCAGCTTTGTTCTGTGACTCTTTAATAAGAACTTTAAGGAACTCATTGTCACCTCTCATGATTTCTAAATTAGTTAAGCCAAGGCAACATTTTGTTTTTGAATCGCATGCTTTATCCATCCACTAGGTACAAACTTAATATTGTTGATGTATCTTTTTCTTGTTTAGTAATAGTATCCAAAATCCAAAACGGCGAGATCTGTTTCTTCTTATTTGTATTTTTAAATATCTCAGTTTGTTTATGCATTGATTTAATTTGGAAATGTATTTCGAAGACATGGAGAACGCTGGACTCAAAAAATAAGATGATTCATGGTTAGTTTTCCATTCTTCTAGGAATTATTTTGGATAAGATTATACTACTATTACCGCATTTTATCGCAGAATTAAAACTATAAATTACCCACATTATATATTAATCTTATTTAAAATGGATTTTCGCAAAATAACGCCTGATTCCATCAAATGAATTATTTTGGCATAGACAATTTTTATCGCTACCTAAGGTTCAAGGAATGACATATTTTGCCATCACCTCTTACCTGAACTATAGACAACATACGCTATTATTATAGCGCGACGTACGTGGGCGTATTCAAATCCGAGCGATGCTATCGTCTCGAAATTCAAATGCAGACGGTGACTTTGTACCGTTTTGTATGGATGCAGGCTGTTGATAATACAAACCAATTTGTGTGTTAAACTACTTGCTTCTTTATATGTAGACCCACGACTAAATGTAACCTAAAACACTTATCAAACACAGGCGTTAGTGGTTTTGTTAGTGGTAGGACTAACTCTTTTGCGAGTGTTCGTCTGGGTTGGTACCACCGCTTTGTGAGTGAAGTCTGCCGCCAAGCAGTAATGTGTAAGCATTACTGTGTTCCGGTTTGATGAGCAGAGTAGCCAGTGAAATTACTGGGCTTATGAATGTCTCAGGGTAACGAGCGCGCTGCAGTGCCGCGCAGGCCTTTGTGTTTCAAAGTTCTGGGTGGCACTGCAATTGTTATGGGCCGGCGTTATGCTTACCATCAGGCAAACGACCAGCTCGTCTCGTTACCCAATAACATAAAAAAAAATAAAAAAAAATTCAGTAAGTTCCAGTGTGTCCATTACTGACATATGGATACCTAGTCGTAGTAATTAAAACAGAAGATCAAAAGGAAAAATATGTAATACAATTCCGCCATTGCCTTGTGCCAAGTAGGTCAATACTCCAATTCCCACGACACTCCGACCCAGATACACAAACAGTGCTGGATCATAAATTGAAACCTATTTATAATCATATCGTGATTAATCATAATGAAATGTTCTTGATTATTATTAACCTCATCATGGCGATTTGAATTATCCAATCAATCTCGTCAGAAGCTCTTAAATCAATAGTTAATTATATGTTTCATGACGTCACTTAATGCAAGGTGCGTTACTGACATTTAATATTTGACAATTAATAAAGGTTTTACGAGTTGGCAGTTACCAGCTACCTTTATAAATTATACTGACAAAATCATTTTTAATATTTATTCGCAATATGACATTAACGGAGGTTATGTAGTAGGTTACGGTCAACCAAGGGACGTATAATCAAAAATGTATATGTACGGGTTCTCAAAGATGCTGTTTATTAATAACTAGCTGCTGCCCGCGTTTTCACCCGCGCAGAGATATTGGATTTCATGGTTTTTATTTTTTTGCGCGGAACCCCAATTCTTTTTCTAAAATAAAAGTAGCCTAAGTTACTCCTTGTAACATCAGCTATTTGCCAGTGAAAGTCCCGTCAAAATCGGCTCGGCCATTTCGGAGATTACCCGGAACAAACAAACAGACAGACATACAAAAATTTAAAAAATGGTGGTTTTGTTATAGGTAACGTATATACTTTCACATGCATTTGGTAAAAAGCTGTTATTTTGATTTTACAAACAGACACACGAAACTATAAGAACGAATATATAAGAACGCAGCACCTATTAGGTAAATTTATGTATACATTGAGTTATTATTCGTAATCTGCCACAGTTCATTAAAACAAAAAGAAAACACTTTATTATAGAGCTATCCATCAAAGTCCTTATTAGCACTCGACAAACTGCGGTCAGCACAAGATATACATTACATAGGGGCACTATCTATGACACAGCCAGTCATAGACCAGTAAGTCAAGTTATGCACCTGTAATCAATCGGAGGATTACCTTTTTATAAGTTCTCATGGAGCTTTAGCTGGTTTTTTACTTTTTCTGTAACTCAATATCGAGCTTACTGAATCCTTGTGTGATGAGTTGATGACAGCACATATACAGCGCTCTCAGTAAAGAAATAACTTAAGTTGAATTACTTTAAAATAGAGCTTAAGTGAAATATATAAATCTACACTTAAATATGCTAATGGCATCAGTGAATTTACAAATCATTGCACTCTATTATAGTAAACGGAAGCCAGAACTGCTCGTTTTGTTTAACGGCCAACGGCAGCGTTTAACGACATTTTAACGGCCTAAATCTAGGTTTCTCTTTACGGCTAGACTTTCTAAGTTAACCTAAATATGCTTGGTATAGTATTAAAGTTTCAATGGACTTTCGACAGTATTTTAATTTATTAATGTTTCTGTTTTGTAGTTGAAAATGTTTAAACTATTTCGAGATGCAATATTCACTGCGTGTACATGAGTGATTGATTAAATCACTATTTACCATCTCCTGGCAGAATGAATAATGACAAAGATCGAAACGAACAATATCGTCAAAACTTCAACACTTTATTATAATATTATAAATGCGAAAGTGTTTGTTGGTTTGTACTTCTTTGGCACAGCGACGGAGCAACGGATCGAGGTAATTTTTTGCATAGGCTACACATACCTGCCGGCCGAGTGTGGCCGAACGGGAATTTGTGCGACTTTCAATCCGACGCACCATAGTTCAAATCTCGTCTCGGCCCTCACCAATGACTTATAACAAGTTATGCGCGGATTATTCACACTCGCTCTAAAACGGTGAAGGAAAACATCGTGAGGAAACCCACATGCTCAAGAACCACAAAATTCGAGGACATGTGGTATACACCAAGCCGCACTGGGCCCGCGTGGTGGATTATGGTCCATACCTCTCTCTCTCCGAGAGAAGGCCTGTATCCCAGCAGTGTGAGCATAAAAGTCTGATAATGATGAATTATGATATTTTACTTTAAATAAATAAAAATACATCTAAGATCTTGCCACTCTACAATCACTAGAACTATCTTGGCATTCAACCGGTAAGTCTAGGTTCTGTTCCCATGCATAAACCATGAAATCGCAATTTCCTGCGGCCTTTGAAGATCGCCGCGTCTATTAGGGATAATTGTTCCTATCTAGGTTTAGGTTTTAGCACACACAGTCGGCCGTCTGTCACAAGCCTTACTGAACGAAACTTTGAATCACTGCTTTTGTGTAGTTGATCAGGTATTACGTTGCATCAAAGATGTGAATCAAGTTTTCTTTGCTCGATTGTTAGAGCAGTAGTAGAACATGAATAATTGAAAAGGTACTTGAAGTATTCAGTACCTTCATTAGATGTTAAAGCTCTAACAGTTTGTATTTTCTTGTTTCAGAACAGATCCAGATCCGTGCTCAACGAAGTGAACCAAACCTCAGTGAACGCAACCATATCATTTTCAACTTTATAACGCCTTTACCGTCGCATAGTGTAAAATATGATATCAGTCAGAACACAGCAGTGAGTGAGTGAGTGAAACAGTAGTGCAGTGAAACAAGTGAACTAAGTGATTCAAAATGGAAGCTTTGGAAAGGAGACACATCTTCAATCTGCTGTTGGTAGCACTATGTTCACTTTGTAAGTACAAATTTCTGCATAAGCGAAGGCTGACTGCTGAGTCTATTTATAACGGATATATACTAACCCGAACACAGGCTCTCCAAAAGAAAACGCGAACGTGTAGATGAAGTTAACTGTGGCTAAATTCAGGGAGGTTTATACCATTGCGTGTGCTGTAATAACAAATAAAGGTTAGTTATTTTAGAACCGGAAATTTGAGCTTTAGCTTTCGGTGAAGGAACATATCGTTTTGCAACCATAGCTTGGTGGTAGGGTATTTTCTAGTACTCGTCTGGGTAGCTAACCTACCCTCAAATTAATAATCTGTCACCAAGTACCTATTTATGTTCCGTTAGCTGTACTTGGGACGCTGTTTTAATGTACGTTTAGAATATTCACCAATTTCCTCGTGTCGCTAACATTGAAAAAAATAGTATAAAATGTTTTAATAATAATCTGATCGAAGATAATGCCGCCTGGAGAGTAAAATCCTACTAATATAATAAATGCGAAAGTGTGTTTGTTGGGTTGTCCTTCTTTCACGCTGTAACGGAGCAACGGATCGACGTGATTTTTGGTATAGATATATTTTATGGACCGGAGAGTAACATAGGCTAGTTTTTATCCCGGAAAAATGCACGGTTCCTGTGGGAACGCGGGTAAAAACCGCGGGCAGAAGCTAGTAGGATTTTATAGTAATCAATTCATTGTGACTTAACCACTCGTTATGCAATAAAAATTCCATTTCAAAATGACAATCAGACCAGTTTTACGGTTCTTGACCTTGAATGAAAATTTAGTCGCAAATTCATTCATCTCCACCCACTGAGTCTAATAGACTACCTACTTTTGTTATTTGTTAGCCACCGTTTCGCGATGTTTCTACGATAACGAACACAATGGACCATATTTCAACAAATTGTACCCATATTTAGGATCAGCACGACTAATGCTTATTACCTACAGTGAAAGAGGCTTTCAAAGAAAAATCCAGAACAATGACCTCTGTAGTTTCCAGTAGTGTTTTGACAGGTTTATTAACCAGACAGAGGCAGGATTTCGCACGCTCTCTTCTGCTAATTGTTTTCTTTTCATGCGTGAACTTTTTTGTCAATGGCTTTCGCGCGTTTGCAAAGCGGTGCGCGTCTATGACAAATTATATAGAATCAATATCATTGGACACACAAAGTAAAACTAGAACTACGGAAAAAGGCGTCTAGCTCAAAGACGATGTTAATTTTTTTAACATACTTCTCAGGGTCATACTCACTTTCTCAGTCACTTTTTCAGGGCCCATAGAGAAACTATCTAAATTAAACTAACCCATATAAGACGATCCAACTGTCATCTCCTTAGTTTGTTAGTGGTAGGACTAACTCTTCTGCGAGTGTCCATCTGGGTTGTTACCACCGCTTTGCTCGTGAAGTCTGCCGCCAACCAGTAATGTGCAAGCATTACTGTGGTCCGGTTTGATGAAGAAAGTAGCCAGTGAAATTACTGGGCTTATATGAGACCTAATACTTAATGTCTCAGGGTAACGAGCGCACTGCAGTGCCACGCAGGCCTTTTTGTTTCTAAGTTCTGGATGGCACTGCAATTGTTATAGGCCGGCGTTATCCTTATCATCAGGCAAACGAACAGCTCTCGTTACCAAATAACAAAAAAAAAGAAACTCAAATGACCGATATAAGTATGAAGACGCTCCACTCCTCTCACTGTATGCACCCCTGTTGAACCAACAACTATTAACTACTGCGCAGGATTCGCCAATATTCACACAGACGAATAGTTTGGTTCTACGTATATCTAGAAACTCCTAACCCGAAAGCGAATGTCCGCAGGTCTCGTGGAGGGCCAACGCAACAACACGAAGATGTCGTACGTGTGTCCGCCGCAGTTCATCCGTCTCGGGCACAGCTGCTATTTCTTCAGCGAGGACAAGGCCTCGTGGCAGAACGCTCTCTTCGCTTGCAAGGTACGCTTATCTTTGCAATTCTCTTTAGTTTGTAAGGAGATAGGACCGTATTGGTTCCACGTTTTCGTGTAGTAGTATCATAGCCTGATTCCCTTGATACAAAGAATCACAAGGTCAGGGTTAAGGGTCAGGTGAAATATTGAAATTTTTAAAGACCTAGCTTCAATATTAAAGCACGTAAACCAGCAACAAATAGCGTCTTCCACCTGACTTCCATTCAGTTTGAAGTTTGAACATCCACGAATCTACCTCGCAAAATGTATCCTGAATGAATCTGATGAACTAACTCCATTCATAAAACAAGCAACCATTGACTCAATTGAAAATTTTCAGGCCTTAATGAACCAACCCGGAAACCAGGTCAAATACATCTTACAGTAATGTTTGAATAATGCTAACGGAATTCCTTATCAGACTTGTCAGTCGTCACCTTACTATAAAGTCGATTCATCCAGAGGAAATGACGTCATACAATTTAATTCTTAATGTCCTGATAGTAATGCTAATGAACGTTTATAAAACTATGATTTAAATTGATGATTTAAATTAAGATAACTTAAGAATATATATAGGTATCTGTTCTTAGAAGGACGTCTTCTTTGTTTTAATGTCATAAACTTTTCTTTATTAAAGCGTTAAAAATCTAAATATGAATAAAAAGCAGTTTGAATCGTTGTGGTTTTTTATTTGTTTTGTTTGTTGAAATAATATTTCTGTTAAACGAGCACCCTTGAGCTTCTTTGCATCGCTGAATGGGTAATAAAAAGAAGAAAATGAAGCGAAGATGGCTCCGTGATGGTAGTGAAGTTGCCCACCGATGCGTAGGTCAAAGGTTCGAACCCTATAACAAACTGCAATTCTTATGGGCCGGCGTTATGCTTACCATCAGGCAAACGACCAGCTCGTCTCGTTACCAAATAACATTAAAAAAAAAAAAACTGGAAACTTTTGGTGAGGGAAAATATTATGTTGCAGCTATTGTGTGTAGGCCATTTTTGGCCTCTGGCTAGCCGCCACTCTCGAGTTGATAACCTTTAGCCAAGCACCTTCTGGTGTGTACCCGCAGCTGCGCTTGGTACCCTGAAGTCCTAATCCAAGTCCAGCGAGATGGTGCTCAAACGCAAACGTATCAAATATAAAAAAAATATTATTATTATTTTTGATGTTATTTGTAACGAGACGAGCTGGTCGTTTGCCTGATGGTAAGCATAACGCTGGCCCATAACAATTGCAGTGCTACTCAGAAACACAAAGGCCTGCGCGGTACTGCAGTGCGCTCGTTACCCTGAGACATTAGGTATTGAGTCTCATAAGCCCAGTAATTTCACTGGCTACTTTGCTAATCAAACCGGAACACAGTAATGCTTGCACATTACTGATTAGCGGAAGATTCACGAGCAAAGCGGTGGTGGTACTAACCCAGACGGACACTCGCAGAAGAGTTAGTCCTCCCACTAACAAAAATATTATTTCTCCTTCACCTTTGAGCAAGGCAAATCCTTTTCTAAATTATTTTCAATGAACCGATACATTCAATAAATCAAGATACACATCTTAAAACAACCACAGACCAAATAACCGTTTATATCCTAGAATGCATTTAATTCAGCTTCTATAATGCTAGAACGACACTGGATGGTCATTGAGCGATTAAAATGCCGTAAAGCAATTAATTAGACAACGCGACGATTACGGCAATTCATTGGCGAGGGGTCACTTGATTGCTGAACTGGAATTTATTGGGAGTGTCTTTAACATTAGTCTGGCTGACTAGATCTAGTAGACTAGACTAGTCGGAACCTTGAACTTTTGTGCTAGAATTTGTAATTAATTAGTTTTAATAAACAAAATGCCGCGCCTTCTTGCGTTTATACTTTTAGAAGTCTACTAAATTGGAAGAACGTTGCTGATCGTAAATGCTTGAGGCAACGATTAGAGTTATAATTTTTCAATCAATAATATGAACCCCCTCTTTTTAAAATTAAATATTATTGTGCCCGCATTGGGACCTTATAATTATAGGATAAGAAACATTATTTTATACCGTTCATACCCTCGTACGCATCAGATACTTATGGAATTTCACTATTCTAGAAGATCCTTTTCACAACACTCTAATAACTCTTCAAACACTCCCTAATTCTTCTATTAAATCCACAATTCGCAAGAGGCGCCATAGCTTAGGTAACCCGTGCGAAAAACGGTTCGATTTTATGCGGATGTTAATTATAAGTACAACAACATTTTTATTACATTGTGAATAACTGCCAGTTATGTTCCTCGGATTAATTAATATCTGAGTGTTTGTTGAAACTGTTGAGGCGGGTTAGTTACTTTGTGTTCTGAATGCATCTAATTTATAGAAAATATTTTGTGTCACCTTACAGCTCTCTCTGATTAATTTACCAATATGTTGTATATTTTTATGCGCGGTCCGTAAATCTGTAGTAAAACTGCGTTTAAGCACATTGTTTTTGTTTTTTTTATTATCATTGAAATGCAAAGAATGTAATAGTATCATTTAAATTACTATTGGATGATAAAAAAATCGATGAATTCGGGAAACCAGATCCAGAATCTTTGTGGAAATTTATTTATTTATTTATTTATTTCTTGCATACATACATTTAATACAAATTATATTTTTTTTGTGAATTTCATTTTTATTGAGTTAATGACGTTCCAAAGTAATTATGTATTTTATTTTATTTTATATTTTATTTACCAATCACACAGTTTAAGATTATTTCAATTTCTAAGTCAGTACAATGAATAAATTAGTCGCATAAATTCACATTAGATAAAGTGGAAATAAGATTAACTAATTTTAAGAATTAGCATATCCGCAAACATTACAAATGAGGCATACATATCTTCAGAAATATATGTTCACGCCTAATATTTTGTTCACAAGCCCTCGAAAATTTATTGCCGATATATGCGTCGGGCCCCTTTGTACTTTTTGTTAGGACTTGTGCGTAGAATATTAAATGATGCATATTATTTGGTGTGTGACAAGTGACAACATTGGGGTGTATAATTATATGTAAATGACGACGCAGTGAGAAATTATTATGTCTATTATTTGATTATTGCATTGCATTGATATAAATGAGAAAATTATGGTGATCCTAATGCTCATCTTAGTTACCTATATTAATTCTCTTTCGAGATAAATTTTCATGAAGCTACGGTGAAGATCATTTTCAAAAGTATACCAGTCTTAATTAATAAACCATTTGATAAGTATTAAGAATAAACTTACTGTACAAAGATCTTAATCGCTGGCTCTAAACAATATTATTTAATACTCTGGCTTATCTTTGCAATCGACAACTTTAAACGACTTTCCCATTCATGAGATCAATAACCTTTCAACTTAAGTTTAATATTTGCTGTCTTCGCCACCTCATATTGAACACGGGCTATGTTTGCCTTCTTCTATAGTATTTTGCCATATCAACACAAGCAGCCAACATTCTTGGTATTAAAATTCAAGCCAAAGTAGTATTTTCCGTAATTAAAATTCACATCTCTGTATATTACCGCTCCCGTTATTAGCATACGAATGTGTCTGTAAGCAGACACGCAATATGATGCAAATAGTCTCGTTTTGCAGTTCTCGGAACGAATGGTAGGATTAAGATGAATGGAGATAAACATAATGGCGTACCGTTTGTATGATTAGATTACATTTTGATAGTGAAACTTAACTATGTGTCGTAATGGAGATCGACAATGGTTCTAGATTAAAGTTCATCAAAGATAGATAGTACCTAGTTTTGTTATTCAAAAAGATACCTACTTTTCATCGGAAACCGTATGCAATTTAAATTGAAACAGACAAAACTTCTGTTCAAATATTCAGCATAATCTTGAATGAATATACAATACCGGTTTGCAGAAAAAAATGTTTTGTTTTTGAGTTGATATCAATGGAAATACTTAATTATTCCTGGCAAATAATACACCAGATAACAACCTTTATAACTATGTCTATGAACAAATCACATGTTTGTTGTTTTCCGCCTAGATTTTTAAATATTGCCTCAGCTCGGCATTGTTTATCTAACAATACCTCTGGTGTTTAATCTACCACTGTTTAGTTTCCTACGTAAACATTTTTCAGGGCTCATTCCACGCCACTTTAACATAAAGATATTTGCGTATAAAATTGTTACGTCACACAAATAGATATAATCGACTGTAATAGGCGTTACAGTTGCTTTGAATACAGTTAGACACATCCTGTATGTGCGTTATATTTGGCGGAATTCGGCCTAAGGGACAATCCATATGTTTTTTTTTACTCTGGCCAATCTTAACCTTAGCGTTGGATCAACTTATCTAGCTTCGTAAATATGGTGACACGTTTAGCGTAGAATAAGATTTGACCACGGTCCACCATCACCGTTGGTCTACGGAAACCACGGTGAAACGCATGCTGCTTGGAAAGGCCTACCATTCTATTCAAGAATTTATTAGCGACAAAGATGCATGTCAAAATGTTGATGAATTTGATTTAAAGCAAGTTAATTTTATATGACTACGTAATTCTACTCATATTAATTGTTATTGAATATTTTATCTTATTGTAATTGACGTTCAAAAGTGTTGTATGTACCTACTTGAATAAATGCTTATTGAATTGAATTGAATTGAATGGAACTGTAATCACATTATGAACAAGAGATTATCATCAAGCTAACATTGCATCATGATGAAATCCTTCAACCTTTTCCAACCTCAGCGGAAGATTCTAAACATCAAACTACATATTGACGGGCCTAACTACCTGGTTTACTACTAAGCCTATCATTGCTTTAAAACTTATTAGTCTCACGAGCTCATTTCATTATGTTAAATGCTATTTGAATTTATTTCTGTGGGCTACACTACGCTGGGTCATATTTTTATGGGCATTTACATTGTCTGTTAGAAATCCATAGCATTAACATAGTCATTATCAGCCTCTTACGCCCCTCAGCTTGCGGCCTTCTCTCAGAGAGGAAAGGTATGAGCGCCATGGCATGAATCCACCACGCGGGCCCAGTGCGGCTTGGTGGATGTCGCATGTCCTCGAATTTTGTGGTTCTTGAACATGCCGGTTTCCTCACGATGTTTACCTTCACTGTTTTAGAGCGAGTGTGAATAATCCGCACATAACTTGATATAAGTCATCGGTGCGGACCGAGTCGAAATTCGAACTATGGTGCGTCGGATTGAAAGTCGCACAAGTTCCCGCTCGGCCACACTCACCTTATTAACATAGAGCTATTCACAGTTCTCGCCGGCTTGTTGGCCTGCCGACCACAACATGGCAACTCTTTATAGGTCAGTGTGTTCTACATTTTACACAACGGTTGGTTTTCGTCTTTGTATAACAATCATACATAAACATAACTCTTCGCAATTATATTTTCAACACGCTGTGTTCCGCACAACAGCTGGATTTTTACTTGAACTTGTTTATTTTGTCGATTAGAATTGGAATGTACATTATTCATGTTCAAATTTAATTTGTATCTAAGCCCTTCAGCTATTTTTAGCAAAGAAGTTGTATCATCAGCTACATTTACAGTACCTAGTAAAGAGTTGAATGCGAATTCTAGGTATTAGTAATTCGTTATATGAACGTCGCGTATAATATCGCTGTGGGCAGCAAGTTGAAATGGCAATGGGCAGGCCACATCACTCGCAGAACCGATAGCCGATGGGGAAGAAAGGTTCTCGAGTGGCGACCACGAACCGGAAGACGTAGTGTAGGACGACCCCCCACTAGGTGGACCGATGACCTTGTCAAAACCGCGGGGAACCGTTGGATGCAAGAGGCGAGTAGTCGATCCAAGTGGCGTTCTATGTGGGAGGCCTATGTTCAGCAGTGGACGTCTTCCGGCTGATGATGATGATATGAACGATTCAAAAATATCCAAGTCTCTTACGTCTAAAACACAATTCTAGATTGTTCCTGGCGCAAATTACAAACCAGTATACTATAGGAGAATAGAAACTCGAAAGTTTTATCAAATTTTCATGAATGTTATCACGCCCCAAATTTCTTTATCGACCAGAATTTGAACCCACTTCCTGTCTCAAAAGGAAATGTTATAATGAGTAGTCATAATAACATTTCCTTTTGAGACAGCATTTTTAAATCTAGTATTCGGAAGTGTAATATTTAAGTTAAGCGTGTTATCAAAATCAATCATAGATGGCATCTAGCACCCGTACATAGTTGGTCAGTTATTTAAAGATTAGACACGCGAGACATGCCGACTGGTGCCCGGCGCACGACGCTCATCGCATTCAACTCTAGTGATGCTACCGAACACTGCAGAGCAATACGAGTACCATTAATAGAATTTGAATATATCGATATAAAATCTGAAAATATCAACATAGAGAATAACCCTCATCACGGCAACGACCACTTACGAGAGCTATTATTTTATTTGATCCAACAGTTAGTATTTTTTATTCTCTACCAGCGCAGTCTAATAATAGGTGCTAAACAAAGTTGACATACATTTGCATAATTACATAACTACCTATCTAAAACTAGATTATTAGAGTAACTTATCATAAATCAGCTTATAATTTATCGAAAGATCATCACGATTTCGCAATTTCAATTCAAATATGCGGTTAGACTATAATTTTGTTGCATAGAAAATCGTCAACATCAAACACATCGAAATTTCATCCCATCTCTACAAATCAGACCACCCTGTCAGTGCGTAGTTTCAATGCCTACAATCCGCATATATATTTGTTTATATTCCTATTTCTATGTTATTTCCTAGTTCACATGTGTTCATCGAATCTGCGACTTTCCATGTGCCGATGAATATTATTATTTTAATCGAAATTAGAACACCATAACATAGCCCATATTTCATAATAGAATCATTTGTATTTGTTATCGTTCTTTCGAATTGGCTTTCGATGGTTTACATCAATGTCTACTGGCTAGTTTCTGTTCAATTTTTTATTGATATTTGGGCTTGGGTTTCTTTCACCTGCAAATTGACGTTTGGAATGTTTGATTCGTGATAGATCTGTTGTTAGATAAGTATCATTTAGATAATTTGCAGAAATCATTTAATGAAAGTTTTTCTTAAAAAGTATTAAACACTGGACATCCAGACGCAGGTTTTATAGTATCCACGCAAACTATGATTTACTTTTTTTTAAAGAACTTTCATGAATTTCCATCGATGCAGCTACATACTGGCTGGTAGAAATTACTTTTTTTATCTCGTATATAAATTCCATACTATTTAAAGCGTGAAGCGCGGTCACAGATAATTTTAGCTCAGCTTTACGTCTATCATTATTAAGCACAGCTCCAGGATCAAAGAGAGTCGTTATTTCAAGTGCATTGGAATTAAGTTCCATTTATATAGCGAGTGTTAATAATTGGGTCAGTTATCTGAATCGATCACTTTATACTGTACGTTCTTGCAAGTTACGACCTAACTGACCTGTTGAATGTTTCCACTGACGGCTCTTATAATTTAAATATGAATCTGGGATAGTTTCAAGTATGGTTCTCCAGCTTAACGTTGCAGAAGTTTTTTAAATGTTTTTGAAAAATTTCCTAGAAGGGCTTTTTGTAGAGAGCTCTCTTCCTTTAGAGCTTTCTGTAGTTTTTTCTTGCATGTGTACCTACTAATATAAGTGTGTTTCACAAACTACTGTTTTACACCACCAAAACTATGATACAGATATCTCTGATTGACGACTGCACATTGCAGTGATTAAGAAAATGCGAGTGCAGTACCGAACAGTCTGCATAGCCACAAACGTGTTCTAGGGAAGCATCAACTGATCTACCTGTTACTTACTACTATTAAAACTGTTACTGATATTAAAATCGCATTCAAGATTTATACAACTGGCGCTAAGCTAACAAGTATTTGCTAGGTTAAAGACAATAATTTGTAGAAAACACATTACAGACTGATGTCGGTAATCGTTTTGATGCGCCACAGCGATCATCGGCGCCGCCGCAATTAATCAATAAATTAGCCAACTATTCAGAGATCGCTTTCTCTACCAACCTAATTATCCAGTTGAAGCTCATGTGATCTAGTTCGTGACGTCCCACAAACAGGAAAGCCGTAAACTTTTATCGACAGACCCACGTGGGCAGTAGTAGCGTGCCAAAACTGTGACCAGGCGGCGTTCCCAGGTATATAGGGGTATGGAGTAAACTTTGCGCTTGCGTCACCTCGTGTAGGACTCGGCAGTTAAAGTACAGGCGGTCCTATATAAACGTGGTTATGTTTTATTTCTATGCGGTGTCAATTTACTGGTGACACTTGGGGTTTAATAGTTGGTTGTTTTTATGGTAGTGTAACTTAACTTTTGTGGGAGTGCTATATTTCTCGCTGCTATTAATGTTTTTTTGACCTTTTGTTTTGTTATGATATCGGCTAACAATGCAATGCATACTTCGTCCGGATCCTTACCTAAGATTATTTGTACTTACTGAACTAAGGACTATGAAAATCGTTACTATAATTCCCAGTTTGGCTATGTATAAATATTTCTCCTATGGCGGAAATCAAAACGATCATGTTAATAGTTTGGAAATCTATCTGCTTAACTAACACGATTAGGTTTGTTTGGCTAAAATCGGCGTGAAACTAATAAATTTACTAAATAAACTTCTACAGAAACTTTATGCTAAACAGGTATTTAAATTAAATGAAGCCAAAATGCTTCATACAAGTCTTGAATAAATTGCGAAGAATTAGTTATAGGAATATGTCATATGATGGTATGAGTGCATGCGGTTATTTACATGTTCATAATCACAGAAATGTGAGACATTTCTATTTATTGCGGCGACTGGCTATTAAATATCTAACATACGCGTTGAACAAGCATATATATTTTAACCCCACGCGTCATACGAGCATCATCCCTCGGTAAAGAATTAATGGAATTAATGCAAATCCCACCATTGCTATACAGACCACGTTTGCAATGCGCCCACGCATTTAATTCGACACTTATACTATTTTCACGGGCATTACTCACGGCCTTCAAGATAATTCGAATACATAACATTAAAACTCACACAATTGCATCTGTGGTGCAAGACATGATTCATCAGCGGGTACAACACAGTGCAGGGAAAATAATGATTTATTTTTAGCGTAGTCCAAGAAGATACGGCCGTAATTCATCTGTCATTCACGCGCCTATTATGAATATTTAAACCTCAATAGACATAACAGATCGTGATGTTTGTTCTCGGTTCGCACAACTCAATCTCGTTTTCTTTGCCCTTCGTTCATTGGCAATTGAGCCAGTTTCATTAATTTATTGATCAATCAACACTTCAATCTTCACCTAATTGATATCCGCCGCGTGATTATCATTTTATTCGCCATTTATGAGTATTCGTCCGTCACTTGGGGGCCTTTAAGCATCGCATTCTTGATTGAGATCAATTCAGTTGACTGTTGACATCATCGGGCCCTAAGCTTACACAATCTATTAGCAAAGTGTTGCCACGCGTGAGGTCATATCTCCTAAGCACCAAAACGCAATAAGCCCGGCTTATGTGTTGCTGTTCTTGACATTATTTTCAATACCATGGGCATGGGTTTGACGGAAGGTAGCGTCTGTTTTGGGATTATGCCATGACATGATCCGCGCGAAGAGCTTTATTTAAGACTAGCTCTGCCCCGCGGCTTCACCCACGTAGCCTATGTTACTCCTTATAACATCAGCTATTAGCCAGTGAAAGTTCCTACAAAATCGGTCCAGCCGTTTCGGAGATTACCCGGAACAAACAGACAGACAGAAAGACAAAAATTTTAAAAATTGTGTTTTCATATGCCTTTAGTGAAAAGCTGTTATTTTGATATTACAAACAGACACTTCAATTAAGTTTATTTGTATGTATAGGTTATGTAAAACTCTAAAACTCGTCTTGAATGAAAATATCAATACTGCGTGTTTTGGGTTAATTATTTTTAAATTCTCACGGATCAGCATTGCGGTTCAACGAGGCAATGCCGCCAGCATGCTGGGTACGGTTCCAACTGATAGTGGGCTAGAACATTTGGATTATCTATAGGCCTACATTGGCTTGTAGATTATCTAACTGCTTTTGTAGCTAGTTTAGACGTAGTGTTTATTTATGTATTAGATAATTAAAAAAGGACAAATCCGAAAAAAAAATTAGATCGTATTAGTTGTGAGTACCTATAATAAAATAGGTATTGAAGCTTTGTGCCAATGAGTTCAAATGTATACCTATACGTACTTACACATTGAAGAAAAAATTTAGTTATTATTTTACCCTTTCTATCTACAGACATTGCTGAATAAATACACTATAAAACCTTGCATTGCTTACACAGATGCGTACAAACAAATTCCAACCTACAAGCGTATTAAATAAGTCCAATATAATAAGTAAACGTCTTCACTCATTACGGGTCATAATCCTGTACATACATATACTTAACAAACTTATGCAATTAATTTAATTTATGTCCAACTGTACAATAATCAACTGAAAATTTATTTATATACAAGTATTTGTTTAAATATTCACCGTAGTCACAAAATAAGTTATAGTACATACCGTATTCAGTATTTTTACAATATTTACTAATTGTCTGTAACAACTTATACTATGTACATAGGTTCATACATAATATGGGTATTTCACATTTTTATTTACCTATACTATTTATTAAGTATAGGTAAATAAATATGTGTTGTGAATAAGCGATGAATTGTGACTTTCAAGTAACACTGCAGACCTTGTAAGTAACAATTAGTAATTTATATTACCTACTAGCTGCTGCCCGCGGTTTCACCCTCGCGGAGATATTGGATTTCATGGTTTTTATTTTTTTGTGCGGAACCCTAATTATTTTTCTAAAATAAAAGTAGCCTAAGTTACTCCTTACAACAACAGGTATCTGTCAGTGAAAGTCCCGTCAAAATCGGCCCAGCCGTTTCGAAGATTACCCGGAACAAACGGACAGACAGACAGACAAAAATTTAAAAAATGGTTGTTTTGTTATAGTTACCGTATATACTGTCATATGCATTTGGTAAAAAGCTGTTATTTTGTTATTACAAACAGACACTTAAATTTTATTTAGTTGTATAGATATCGAATTTATCGATATATCGCTGCGAGCCTAAAAAACTATAGCGTCCACTTGCTGTTTATTTAATGTATTTAGTATCTAGTTATGTTTTTTTCGTTGCCAACCTACTCAACTAATTTCAAATACGCGATAAATTCTTATTGAACAGTTGTTGATTGATAGCACTAATATTTGAATATTAAAACTGGTTACCTCCACGAAGACAAGCCCGTCTTTTATTATATTTATTTTGAACTCTTTCTGGACCACACGTAAATAGTTTTCGTTGCAGCAGAGTCCGTTTACGACTCGTTTTCATGGCCAATGAAATGGTTCCGTGCTTATTTTGATATGATATGGGGTTGTACACCTTTAGACGTTGATTTATTGATACTACTGTACTGGATACTACTTTAAGTTTCGAGTTTCTTGCCCTTCTCGAGCGGTTGTGGGTAGGTTGTAGGTATGAATTGTCAGACAGAAAATTCTTTACTGACCAAACACATAGGTAATTAGGCGAATTTAATGCTCTTTTTCTTCTAGTTAACCACGTAGAAGTGTGGAAATTATATGCAGTAGTGAAGTTATCTTATTAACTCGCCTACTTTCATTTGCGCCTGCTTTAGATTTATTTTAACTCTACAGATGAAAAGACTTATCTATATACAAATAAATGAAATATAGCTTGCTTGCTCTCAAGTATGGGCCATAATTAACCACGTTGAATTTATTAGCAACGATTTTTTTGTGTAACTTAAAGTTAAAAAGTTGTAACTTCGTTATAGTTTTAGTTGGTTTCATTACATAGCGTTATTAGCCAAACGCGGCTTCGTAGACCAATCGTCTATGACCACCCTGCAGAAGGACCTTGAGAAAACTTCGTGATGATATCAGTGTTCATAATACAGTTTTGTGCATGAACGAATTGACTCTTCATTGCAATGTCTGCAATGGAATCGGCCTCGGCATGTCACTTACAATGTCCATTGTCGCTTTATTCCCGTAATTTCTTGCACATGTATAAGTCAATTGGTGTAATTCAATTTTATTTGAATTCAAGGCTGGTTCGAGGCAGCCGTCCACATATTAATGGTTGTTAGGATCGATGTATTTTTATTGCATCGTAAGATACATTTAGGAACTGTTTACTTCTCGATTTCACAATGATGTCGCTTGATGGTAGGACATTAATTATTCCTCTACTGGGCCGCTCCCAGAAGTTAAAAATCTTTAGCACCTACATGCTATCGGACATTTTTTTACAAAATTTCACTAAGTATGCAGCACATGTATTTTATGTTAGTGGTAGGACTAACTCTTCTGCGAGTGTCCGTCTGGGTTGTTATCACCGCTTTGCTCGTGAACTCTGCCGCCAAGTGTGCTACTTTTCTCGTCCGCATTTTCAGTATATAGATCAGTTTATTTTTCATGAGAAAATTGTTATCCTACCACGAACTTTTGACGACAAGACACAGGATTATAACAAAACTACGTGATGAGTCGGCTCGTTTGTCAATACTTTTAAAGGTTTTTGCAGAATGTCTTCATTTTAAAAATAAGTAGGTAAACTTAGGTAAAACCGTGGATCAAGGTAAGGTGTATTGCAGTTCCACGCAGATCTTTGGGTCAAAGTTCTAAGTGGCACTGCAATACACGATGATCCACCTTGATCCACGGTTTTACCTAAGTTTACCTACTTATTTTTAAAAAGAAGAAATTCTGTCAAAACCTTTAAAAAAGTTGAGAATATGGTTATAGGCGAAGACGAATTCACTCCTAGTCTCGTATTACATGTGTAGTACATAGGTAATTTATGTACCTACTTAAATAAATACAATTTAGCGTGTTACTTTGTATTTGTTGCATTCGGCGCCAAACTCTTGCAGTTAATGACTCTGAGTCATGATTTCAATTCACAGAACGTTCACTAAACGTCTTTCACACCGCTCTGTGCATACCTATCACTCAATCCCATGTGGGTATTCCTTTTAATTGAGTCTGTATCCCTTATTTGTTCTGTTTAGCATGTATTTAACTTCGTTGTGATGCTTTACTAGTTTTATTATGCGCTTAGAAGATACGTTGATGTTTTGTTATATTATATTCATTAAAGGCAGATTAGGAGAGAAAAGTTTTCCATGTGTGACTAAATACTAGCGGGCATACTTTGATGTCATCAATTACTTGCACATCGCGGCCGAGTATCAAGTAGCGCGTCTATATCTTTTTAACAAACATCTATTAGCTTCCCTTGTAACTAGCTAACTAACAATGTAATAAAATCTTAAAAGACAATGTTAACCTATTTCTAACTGTCGTATCGAAATAAACTTTGTATATGTTCACGGGAATACTATATCAGTATATCATATATCATAATATCAGTATTCCCGTGAACATGATGCTTGCAACAGCGTCGAAATATCGGGTGCTCATCGCTCAATAATAATCACGGCAAATAACCCGTTACAATATTTAAGTTTCCTAGACCAAGCTAATCCACTGCTGAAGTATTTAATTGACGGCGTGTGTTTCGCATCGACTGCGCCAACAATAGATGCAAACCTGCATTGGTATACTCACGAACATTGCACGTCGCTTACATGTCCGCTCTATAATTACATTCTATAGTTTACTTTTCAAGTGACTAAGGTTTATTTTAGTGCAAGCTACTTAAGCTGATTGAGGCAATTTTATAGGGATTAGGGGTGGAGTTGTTTATAGGGTCGTATGTCGACTTAGTTACGAATACGACCGCTTCAACGATGCGGCTAAGCAGGATAATATCTACCGATTTAGATTTAAGACAGTTAACACCTCAAGTTTACATATTTGAAGAAAATTTCATCAATTAGTTTGAACCGCGTGGATACCTTTTCCCTGGTTTATCGACTAAGCGAATTCTTTACCGTTTAAATTTGTGGCTTATTCTCTTCTGAGTGAGGGATAAAAATGGTATCGATTCCTTCTAAAACTGATATACCTCGTTTAGATTACGCCACTTCTTCTTGTGCTGCCGTAAATAAGCCGCCAAAGAAGGATGCGCGCGGCAGAAGCCTGTAGCAGTGCTAACGGCAGTGTCAGCGCCTGTACGCATTCCCCACTTCCCTGCACCGACAAGTTTGACTCTAAGCTTGCATTTTCTCTACGTCCGATCTTTAAAGTAATAATTATTTAGATATCCTCGTTAAAAGATCGAGGATGTGTCAAGCGATGGTTGGTGTTTGATTTATTGTTATTATTGTATAATTTATTTATTCAAATGATAACCATATAAACAGCTATAAATACTTATGTAATCCACATCTGGCGTCATTTTTAAGTCTGCGTAACACAGCAGTAGATTCAGTTAACGTACAGTCAGAGAAAAAGAAGCTACCTATCAGGTGGTACCATTAACTCGCATAGTGAAATTACTAGGCTTATGAGACATAATAAAGTTTTTTTTTGTTCACCCGGGGAAAAACTCGTTTATGAGCTTACCCCTCCGTGCCTCGGGGGAGGTCACGGAGAGAGTGTGGGCTTCCCGCTCGCCCACTGCGCAGCGGACTACCCACCAAAAAACCACCGGGACGTTGTACGGCTCAGCTTATGGACGGGGTTGCGGTGCCACTTTCGCACTCCATGCGGAACCCCGTCAGGACTTAATAAAGTGGGTCAGCCACAGTTATTAGCTGGCGTTAGGCTTACCATCAGGCAAACGATCTGCTCGTCTCGTTATTCAATAGTATAAAAAACGTACTATTTTTTTGGTTGTATATTTAGTCAATTGTCTATTATATATTTAATCAACCCGTATCCATCCACTGCTGAGTAGATATGGCCTCTATTCGTTCACAAATCTCTTTCTCTTAGAATCCAAGCCATGAGGGTTGTGGATGACCTCCAACATACCTTACTATATCTTCTGACCATTGCATATATTTTTCATTATTTTAATTCTCGACGTTTCGAGCTTTTTCAAAGTTCATGTTCGCAAGACTCTTCCTGCACAAAGGTAACAATCAGTTTAGGTTTTGTTCGGTTATTCATTTAAACTTATTTGCTGACTGTCTCACAGATATGTTCATGTTATCTCTGACTGTACCTGTATGTACCTGGTAAATGTTTACGTAAATTATTCAATAACTTATTTAGATGAGCGTATCAAATCTAACGTCCAAATAAATAATAATTCAAACGCGGTGCATTTAGATGTGTTGTCGAATAAATGATTGTAAATTGCGCACAAGTCTCCCATTAGATTCCAATGTGGACTGGAGATAATGTGGCCAGGCCGTATGGTATGAACAAGTCATAAGCCTTAAGAGTGGCTTAGTGATAGTGAATTCACCCGCTAATATTGTCTCGTAAAATGTAATATAAATAGGCTTAAACTTTCAATAAAGGAAACCATCACATCCACTAGGTGGTAGGACTAACTCTTCTGCGAGTGTCCATCTGGGTTGGTACCGACGGACGCCTTGCTCGTGTGAAGTCTGCCACCAAGCAGTAATGTGCAAGCTGTGTTCCGATTTGATGAGCAGAGTAGCCAGTGAAATTACTGTGCTTATGAAACATGTCTCAGAGTAACGAGCGCACTGATGAAGTGCCGCGCAGGCCTTTGTATTTCAAAGTTCTGAGTGGTGCTGCAATTGTTATGGACCGGCGTTATGCTTACCATCAGGTAAACGACCAGCTGGTCTCGCTATCAAATATAATTAAAAAAAATAACATGGTAACGCAACCATACCATTGTGATAGGGCATTTTCTAGTGCTCATCTAGCTAGCTATCACCGTCAAGGTGAAAATTAGTCGCGTGACCGGACCACCGCTCTTAGAAGCCGCAGTCAAGCGTGTAGCTCTGTCGACCACATTGCACCAGTATTATCTACAAGCGGTATTTTTATAGGCTTCATATTGGTGACATCAGAATAAGACTCAGACTCTTTAGTGGGAGGACTAACTCTTCTGCGAGTGTCCGTCTCGGTTGTTACCAACGCTTTGCTCTTGAAGTCTGCCGCCAAGCAGTAGTGTGCAAGCATTACTGTGTTCCGGTTTGATAAGCAGAGTATCCAGTGAAATTACTGGGCATATGAGACTTAATACCTAATGTCTCAGGGTAACGAGCGCACTGCAGTGCCGCGCAGGCCTTTGTGTTTCAAAGTTCTGGGTGGCACTGCAACTGTTATGGGCCGGCGTTATGCTTACCATCAGGCAAACGACCAAAGTAAAAATACTAACTCGTAACCGTACTGACATATCACCTGGCTACTTCAAGTAAAATTCGCGTCAGCCTATGCTCTAAGCCTCAATCATTCGCAGAATCTACAAATCTTGCCAAGCTCGGCTGCAAGAGCGATAGCATTGGCACGGCACTTGCAGCCTCACGACGATTGTGCATAAAGCTGGTATCTCAGTAATTGATGGGGTGGCTGCGTGCCACCGAACTCGCCTACTTTACTTCTGTTAGATATCTGAAGTTCAACAAACTTTCATCACAATGAAGATTAATCTCGATTTTCGTTTGCCAAATAGAACAAAACATTGTGCAATTTAAAGAGATGTTTGTGTTTTCTCTTATAAACAAGTCTTGAACAATACATTTAAAGGTACGTTTCACGAAACCACAGAAGTGGGAAAAAAAGTAAAACAGGTGCTAAATCCCGACCGTGGCAAATGATAATACCGGTATCACAAAATAGCGGTACAAATATCGATATAGGTATCGATATAGATCGAAATAAGTATCGATATAGATCGAAATAGGTATGACTTATTTAGTCTTTATTGTACAAAAGGAGGACTTAATACTATTAGTAATTTCTACCAGTCATCCACACAAAGTAGAAGAAAATAAGGATGTGGGCGTGCATCTAAACAATGTGAGATATTAGAACTAAACAGAACAAAACACATAAAATAGTGGTACATTTACGATAAACAAAAAAAACAATAATAATATAAATATTTACATACTTACTTCACTTTTTAACTATCTGTGCCTTATATATATTATGCAATATTACATAGGTACTTACAGAGGAAATTACCGTATTATGAATTTTTTCAACGGTTAATACATTACTCAACGTTATTTACCGACGTTTTTAAACCTCGAAAGAATTTCCATCTATCAACATTGTCTTAGGGGCAGCGTAGACGCTCATGCCAATGTACGTTTGCCTGTCAGAATAACAACGCTTTTACGTCAAACGCGGATTTCGTGATACTCGAAATGCGCGCTTGACGCAAACGCGTTGTTATTCTGACAAGCAAACGTACGTTTGCATGAGCGTCTACGAGGCCCCTTAACACAAACAAAAGATATAAATCCCAATTAAACTGCAGGTTTACATAATAAAATAATAGTAATTAATGGGCCGACTTCACAATGCCAGACGTCGGCTATCGACTATCGATCTCATATGTTTATTATAACTGGGAGTTATAAACCTCGTGTTAGTTAAATAAATCATTCATTAAATATGTCTGTACGGAAGCCGCGTCAGTAATTATTGTTTAGTTAATTGCTCTTTTAAGTATAATCGTTACTTTTGATTTATTTTTGTCGAGAGAACATTCACCTGTATCTGTAAGACCGAAATAATGCAACTAAAATTTTCTATTCTATTCGATCCTATAGTTTAAACAAAATTCCTTGGATTTAGAATTAAACAATTACAAACTCGCAGTTACATTAATCTTTTAATTTTTATGTCATCTTCAAGATGCTTATTAATCTCGTCATTAGTCAACTGAATCGGACCGTAAAGAAAGCGATACATCAACAGTCTCAGTAAATTAATTAACGGAGAATGCACTAATGAACTTGTCGGCGCACAGTGTCAAGTTTGGTCAGCTGCCGACGGGTAATTAGAACTTGTGAAGTTATCGACGCTTATGAGATTCTAATGAGCCCTGTTTGATGTCCCGTCTCCGTTGCCGTCACTGGACTTTGATGTTAATTCCGCCTATTTTATTGATAAGAGGAAAATTTAGCTTTAGAAAGTAGACCTGATAATGGTGTCAATTCTATCATTTCATACCTAAACTAATTTTAGTTTCGCTCTCTCTCTTTCCAATGCATAACATGAGAAAGAGATGGAATATATTTTAGACCTGTCAAATTAATCCACTTGCTTGTGGCTAGTGTAAATTTAATGGCAATGAATTCAGTGGCATCTAATTTATCAAGATCGAAAGATATTTGACAGCTCTAAAACAAAGTTTAGATCTGTCAGACATCTTCCGTCTCTTTCTCATGTTATGCATTGGAAAGAGAGAGAGCGAAACTAAAATTAGTTTAGTTATGAAATGATAGAATTGACACAAATACCGTTTAGTCAACATCTCACTTGTGAATGATTATAGTGGTCGTTGCGATCTCGCCACGTGCACTCCCTGAGGACGAGCGTCGGACACGCTCGAAACCTTGCTCTAAAATATCGACAAATGACGTGAGTTATAGCCGGTTTTTTTAACAATTTATAATGTGTGATACTCACGAAAATTTTAATAGTAAGATTATAGTGTTGGTCGAAAATGATGAAATTCCCAAATTTATCTTAATTTAGGGATTCCTGTTCACTAGAAATCGTTAGAAACTTCGTTTCAGCCATTTCAGAACCGTCTGCACAGTTCAGTGATTCGGCCATGATCTTGAACCCATCAGGATTCAATTACCCGATGGTTCCTATAGCATGTCTGGGCGATCAATTGGAACATTCAGTACCTAGCGCCTATCGCTGCGGTGTGTGTGTTTCAAACGAACGAGACAAATAAATTGATGTTGGTAATAATGGAATGGTACTACAGAATAGAATTGGTTCTACTGTTGTATATCAATTCATTGGATTGTTTGTTTATGTAGTTGGAAAGTTGAACGAGATTTTTTTAGATATATTGTTATTGTTGCTACAGGAACACAATTCGTAAAGATGCCTAAGCTAATAAAAATATTATTAATTTGAAAATAATAGCGATAATAATTTCACATTTATTAAGCAGGTCTTATCTTGGAGGCGAGAAGCAGGTAGCGATTAAAAGTGGCATTCTCCGAGTGAGGCTTATATGTTCAGCAGTGGATGTCTTCTGGCTAATTGAAGCAGACCTTACTGCTCTATCAGAATAGTTCGTAGTTCCCTTCCGTTCTTTGTGGTGGAACATCCCACTCGACAAATTCCATCTGCAGGAGTCGAACAACTTGAAATATGCTGCATTAATCCTACTTCCTACATAATCCACATTAATGTATCCATTTAATTATGGATGTTTTACGCAAGCACATTGTTCAAGTGGTTCGGTATACCCAGAAACTATTTCAAGAGTAAGGCGTCCTCCATTCACAAAGAATGCCGCGGCCATGATCTTGTTTGATCTGGTTTTGCATTCATAATGAAGAAGCGAGGAGATTTTTTTACGTGTGCCTTTGTCAAACAGCTGTCATGGAGATCTTTCTTTTGTTAGATCTTAGTCATAACACATACCGTTTGTTTATCTGGTACGAAATCGTAGGGTTTTTTTTAAATATTAGTGGAAAACTGTGTATCCTTCAATGATTTCTTAATTATTACTAGTATCATACTAGCTTATATCAACGGCTTTGGACCATGTTTCAAATTCCCATCCTAAATATCATTGAAACCATGCATTTTCCGGAAAAGACAATCTCTATGCAAAAAATCACGTCGATCAGTTTCTCCATGTGTGAAAGAAGGACCATCTTTTATTACGTGGGCAATTCCGTGGGGCACAGCTAGTAAGAAATATATTTATGGCAGTAATTGTGTACAGAAGAATATTACGTGTAGGTAATAACCGTGACATGTTATTTCCGCAGTATCATTTAGTCATCTGAAAGTCATTGGAAAATCTGAAAGAAAAAGTACATATTATTGCGTCTAACTCTACATATAGTACTGTACTATTTACTCACCGTATCCTACCTATCCTTCACTCTTTGTGAGCGGAGAAGAATCCGCATATTACCTATACAATACTATACATATATACTTATTGATGAAAACTCGAGAGATAGCCATTTTCATATAAACATAGTCACGTGCTCGTGAACTCTGCCGCCAAGCAGTATTGTGCAAGCATTACTGTGTTCCGGTTTGATGAGCAGAGTATCCAGTGAAATTACTGGGCTTATAATGTCTCAGGGTAACGAGCGCACTGCAGTGCCGCGCAGGCCTTTGTGTTTCAAAGTTCTGAGTGGCACGGCAATTGTTATGGGCCGGCGTTACGCTTACCATCAGACCAACGATAAGCTCGTCTCGTTACCAAATATCATTAAAAAAAAGTCACATCATTTCAATCAACACCATCGATCAAAACGGTACCATACGTTGTATCTGGAACGTTTCGTCATAAATATTCATCGTCCCTAATCCACCGAGACGCGTGACAGATAATAGTCTTGTCCATCACTTGCTATCACAATGGAACACATGTAATCATTTTAATGTACGGCTTTACACGACATAGTATGTAACGTAACTTTATTTCATTTGGGTACATGTTCGGAGTGCCTGGTAAATAAATAATTAAGTATACCTATGTTTTGTTAGTGGGAGGACTAACTCTTCTGCGAGTGTCCGTCTGGGTTGTTACCACCGCTTTGTGAGTGAAATCTGCCGCCAAGCAGTAGTGTGCAAGCATTACTGTGTTACGGTTTGATGAGCAGAGTAGCCAGTGAAATTACTGCGCAAGATGTATTCGGGTAACACAAGTGTTGGCTAGTACATGGGCCCGGCATTATGGTGCAGAGGAGGAACATACGTCGGTTTTTTAGTTGACACGTCGGCCTCATTAGCCGAAGTCCAACATGACCACCATGCTTCCCTTGCGGCTGGTGGGGTCCATGATGATTTTTAGCGGCGTTAAAAAATTCGTAACACAAGTTACGCAAGCAGGCCTTTGTGTTTCAAAATACTGGGTGGCACTGCAACTGATAAGGCTAGCCGTTATGCTTACATAAAGCATCGTAAGCATCATAATGCATCGTAATCCCATTTTAAAAATCGTCACTCGATTATAATTCATTCCATAGTTCAGATGAGTCAGTATGTCAAGTCATCAACGTAACGTCCTTGAACTTAATTATGTCCCATATAAATTATTTAAAGCCGAGTGGCGTCAGCTCATTTCTATGTCAGTCAGTGTGTCACGTACAGTCAACTGCATTAATGCAGTCGGCGAAGTTTGCGGGGATTCCGTGGAAAAGACGCCTGGCATCGTGACTGGCTTCATAATGTTTATTTGATTGCGGTTTATTGCGTTTGATGCATCATTTATTTTAGGCGTCGAGTCTATTAGGGAATTGGCTTTGTCACTGCTCATAGGTATAGGATAGGTATTATCATTGAGGTAACACGTATGATTATTTTTATCGAAGAGAACGAAGAAGACGTCTATACCGCTGATTTGTTAGTGGGAGGACTAACTCTTCTGCGAGTGTCCGTCTGGGTTGTTACCACCGCTTTGCTCGTGAAGTCTGCCGCCAAGCAGTAGTGTGCAAGCATTACTGTGTTCCGGTTTGATGAGCAGAGTATCCAGTGAAATTACTGGGCTTATAAGACTTAATACCTAATGTCTCAGGGTAACGAGCGCACTGCACTGCCGCGCAGGCCTTTGTGTTTCAAAGTTCTGGGTGGCGCTGCAATTGTTATGGGCCGGCGTTGTGCTTACCATCAGGCAAACGACCAGCTCGTCTCGTAATCAAATAACAAAAAAAAAACTACCACCCCATGATATAGACGCTTGACGCCAGTCTGTAGGTACTTGTATTGTTGTTGCACTTGAAAGCGAGTCGTAATCTAGATTTCGCATATTTACCACCTTGGATCTCATGAGATTACTATCTCAAATGCAAACCTAGCAAATATAAAAAAAAGTTTAGGACTATAGCTTTTAATCTCCCCGGGTTCTAAAGTGTTTAGACGGGTCTGTAGCCAAATTGCTAGTAGTATTGGTAGTAGTGGCAGGGTGCCAGCAAAGCGAGGGGCCCGCTCTATTTATCTCCTGACTAGAGTTCCCTGTATGTGTAACTCAAATACATCAATTTTGTTTTTATTTGGTAACGAGGCGATCTGGTCGTTTTCCTGATGGTAAGCATAACGCCGGTCCATAACAACTGCAGTGCCTCCCAGAACTTTGAAACACAAAGGCCTACGCGGCACTGCAGTGCGCCCGTTACCCTGATACATTACCTGAGTATTAAGTCGCATAAGTCCAGTAATTTCACTGGCTACTCTGCTCATCAAACCGGAACACAGTAATGCTTGCACACTACTGCTTGGCGGCAGACTTCACTCACAAAGCGGTGGTAACAACCCAGACGGACACTCGCAGAAGAGTTAGTCCTCCCACTAACGAAGTTATAATTCCCGTCAATATGTCCTATAAAGTGCAACTCACGTCGACAATCAGGGCACATCTGGCGAAAATTGCTAAATCAACCGGAATCAAACACTGACAGGTCATTAATCAAACGCGAGCCGACGCGAGCTCATTGAATAATTCTGACTCTATAACAAGCACGTTTCCATTGAGCATGACGTTTGTTTTGTTAATCTTCTGGTGAAGTATTACACTGTGACCTGTCTATAAGCGGACGGGGATAAGACAAGAAACAATTTAATATCTTGTATTATAGACGACAATTTCTGTGTAAGAGGGCCACAAAATCGTCTAGTTTTAGCAGACTTCCAAAAAAGGAACTTGTCATTGTTTTGCTATGTACACTGTACAGCTATGTAGCGTTCATGTTGTAGCTAGATTAAACGTAATGCAATCTACAAATTCTAAATTGATACATACACGTTATTTAATTTTTACTTGATTGATCAAAGAGCGTTTACTTTCAGGTACCTACATAGAAATGTATGGATGATTTTGTGAAGGTCGATGGGTTGAATACAACTGTTTAGTATTCATCTAACTATACTAAATATCCTCTCTCTCCCTCTTCCGATGAGGAATGAACTTGAGTTTTCAGCGAAGCAAATCATTGTGATGCAATTGCAGCGTGGTTTTTTTTATGGCCATAGTTGTCAAACAAGTAGATGGCCTGCTTGATGATAGGCAGCTACCGTCGCCTTGGATATCTGCAACACTCGGGGTATTACTGATACGTTTCCGACTTTTAGAGACTCGGTTCACCCTTCTTATGAAGAGCCCCATGTTGTATCTTATCGGAAAGACCGCAGGTGGGAGCTCATTCCACAATTTGCATGTCCTCAGCAGAAAAGATCGCGGGAATCGCACAGTATGAGATGTCCACGTGTCAATTAGGTGTGGATGAGCTATCAAGCGTTGGTGGATAGTACGGTGATGAAACCGTGACGCCGGCTTCAGGTCAAAACGTTCTTCAGAACACTCCCCGTTATAAATGCGATACAAGATACAAATTGGTAAGGTGTTTCAGCATTTTCTAATTCTCAGTTATAGTTACAATACCCATAAATTGCAAATAATGCGACAAGCACATAGGTGCTTGCACATACGTACCAAACCAATAGTGGTATAAGAGCAAACGACTTAGGTAACAACTATTAATAAAAAATATCATGTGTGATGACAAATAAAATAAACACGTATTCAATAATGATAATCGTAAACGTTATAAGATCCTAAATATTTATCACTCCTTTTTACGTAAGCGTGTAATTAAATCAGTCCTCAATATATCACTCACCGACCCCGAAGTGGGTTAATGTCAAGTGGATGTAAATGTCATCATAGCGATAGTACTTTTGAACCTAAACGCCTGCATCATAAAAGCTACCTTATTTTAGGGGATAGAAGACATACTTTGGTATGAGCAGTCGTCGCAATTGAGGCTGAATGCTTGCGAATAAAATAAAATTACTAACGGGAATCTTAATTGAACTTAAAATGCAGGTGTTGAAGTACCGCAAAATTATAAATTATGTAACGTGTAATTGTTTGATTACCATTTATTAGTAGATTGGTTACTGATTGTATAAGTTAACAGTTAATTTTTATGTCATACTAGCTTCTGCCCGTGCATGGTAAAACCCGTGTTCCTACAAGAACCGTGACGTTTTCCGGAATAAAAAGTAGCCTATGTTACTCTCCGGCCCATAAACTATATATCTATGCCAAAAATCACTTCGATCCGATGCTCCATTACTGCGTGAAAGAAGGACAAACTAACAAACAGGGGCGTATTTACCCTAGGGCCAAAAGGGCCATGGCCCGGGGCGGCAGGCTGCGAGGGGCGGCGCAAACAGAAGAATTTATAAAACCCTACCTAACTCTTAACGCTCTTATTAATAAACAGTAGGGCTCTTATCAATAAACAGTGTTAAACGATTGAATACTTCGTTAAAATGTCTTTTGTCCCTTTCGATTCAGTTTAAAATTGTCAAATACCAATAAAGACAAAACATAGTTTAACTAAACCACCGTTTAACACGTTTATTAATAACAACCTAAATCTCGTAAGGTGGTCGTGGGTGTCCGGCAGGGCGGCGGGGCTTGCAGGCCCGGGGCGCTGAATCGTAAAATACGCCACTGCTAACAAAGGTACAAAAACACTTTCGCATTAATTAAATAAGTAATGAATTTAGATAAGTGACAATGTGGTTGAGACTGGTAATGTCTAGCGGCCTAGTGCTAGTGGTGAGACTGGCTCTTAAGTACAGCTATCGAAACGTAAGCAGGGCAACTCTAAGATACTATATGGAAAAATTGATCACTATGATTTACAATTTGACGTAAAGAACCTTCCAAAGAAAGCCACGCCGTTCATTGCAAAGCTAATATCATGTTAAATTCCTACTGCTAGGTCTCAGTCTATCCTCAACAAGCGGATCCATTGGAAGTCGGATGATGTCACATGTTCCTAAATTTTGTGGTTTTGGAAGTGTCATTGTCCTCACTAGCCGCGGTATTTGGCCATGGGGAAACGCAAGTAACTGATGAATTAAGTCATTATCTCACGCCTAGGCCATAAACCATTCCACCTACGTCGCCATGGCGCCGTCCGATGACGCCACCACTGTCTCAATCCCATAACACACTATTATACAATGTTAAATGGGTCACGTCACACCATGCCATCATGGCAATTGGGTGAATAATGGCACTCCTCCCTCCAAGGTGTATGGTAATACTCCAATTGACAGAATTAGATGTGCCATCATCGCCTGATCCGCCTAATTTGTGTAAGACCATTTGAACATTTATTTTAATGTCCTCATAAATTCTATTAGCTTTGAAACAATAAATACATGCAGAAAACGGTTTTTATTTTCCTTTCGGTAGCCAGTAATTTTCGCAAGCGAAATTAAGTAAGAATTATGACTATAGGTCTACTATGCTTTCGGTTTTTTGGATTAATTTCCCTTGTTTCCCATTAGCGGAGCCGCAGAAAATTAAGGTACCTATACCTGTAAGGAGCTTTTAGAGTGAAACTGTACGAAAACTACGCAGTACTCAACCCTCGTGATGGCATTCTTATAGAAGTTGAGTATTTATTTCTATCCGACTGCCGCCTATGGATAGCAACATCATTTATTCCAAGAACCCGTAAACTCTTCTCTCTTCTGTAAGTGGGAGGACTAACTCTTCTGCGAGTGTCCGTCTGGGTTAGTACCACCGCTTGCTCGTGAAGTCTGCCGCCAAGCAGTAATGTGCAAGCATTACTGTTTTCCGGTTTGATGAGCAAAGTAGCCAGTGAAATTACTGGGTTTATGAGACTTAATACCTAATGTCTCAGGGTAACGAGCGCACTGCAATGCCGCGCAGGCCTTTGTGTTTCGAAGTTTTGAGTGGCACCGCAATTGTTATGGGCCGGCGTTATGCTTACCATCAGGCAAACGACCAGCTCGTCTCGTTACCAATACCTACCAGTACCTACCTATATTTCGGGCAATAGCTACAAAATAAATGTATTTTCTTTCTTTCTTTCAATAATATAAAAAAAACTCCTGCCTTGTTGGCAAACCCCTATACATTATCTCATATTTACGATACGACTCAGAATAGGCAAATCCGATCTAAGAGACAAAACGGTGCAAATAGAAATAGGTCTCTCGTCTCCGTGAGTAACGGTGAGCCATGTTCGCCCTGCGGACGGCGAGCGTGGAATTAGATGCAACAAAACCGCAGTTTAGCACCAGAACAGTGATCGACTACCGTCGTGGATCTTGATACAACAAAACGTCGGAGAATTATCGTTCGTGACTAATCGCTACAAAATGCTACTATTTTAATATTGTAGTACTAGCTTTTGCCCTCAGTTTCATCCACGTGGATCCGGGACTCTCAAGCCAACTATGTATATATATACGGAGTTCCACATCTTGATTCCCGCATCTCCATGTTACCAATGAACGACAGGCACGGCACTGCGTCACCCGTATTTCTCCTGTCCGTACCAAGCGTTTTGCTTCAACCTTCATTATACTGATGGATTATAAGATTTGTTTCCAAATGGACACAAAAAAGACTGTTACAAGACTATTTTACTATTAAAATTTTCGTGAGTATCACACATTATAAATTGTTAAAAAACCGGCTATAACTCACGTCATATGTCGATATTGTCGACCTAGGTTTCGAGCGTATCCGACGCTCTTCCTTAGGGAGTGCACGCGGCTTGATCTGTTACAAGACTGTTGTAAAGACTGTTTTAATTTATTACAGGTAATACCTGTAAAGAGACAGTCTTTAAAAATTACTACATATAGAAAAATAGATTGTTCCAAAATAAAGTAAGCTCCTAAATGGAAAATATTCTATTATCTAAACATAAACTTTTTGACCACACTTTTCTATACACAACTAAGCGCATTTTTCGTATCGTCTTAAAATGTGTCACATTAATGCCATAGAAGAGAGGTATATAAAACACTTTATGTTCTTTATGTTAATTTCGTAGCTGCTGGAATAACTTCCACACACAAAAGAAACTATCTCACAAATTTTCTAGATCATAAAGTCTCGTAAAGGTGTCTGGGCAGGAGCACAGCTTAAAATTCCCTTCCTTGGCAATATATTTATGCACATTCCTTTCAGAGAAAGACAGTGAAAGGAGTAGTTAGACACGAATAGTATTAATTTGTTAGTCTTAGTTTCTCTGACATTGTAGTATCGGTTTGCAAGATCGAATTTACCTTGGGGGCTTAAATATCAATTAAAATATATTACTGATACATTTTTAAAGAATTGAATATATTTAAGTACAGTACTATAAGGTATTTCAAATAAGGAAGGGGCAAACCCCCCCTGCGTACGGCTTTGAATGTGCGGCTTGTTGGAAGATTTATGGAGATAAGTAATCGTGACTAAGCGACTCGCACCTTTAGACCTTCAGATTAATTGATAGATATCTTACGACAAGGAAAATTGGATATGGATCTAGCTTATCGCTTTTCGACTCTACCCATATATTTCCAGTTTTCCATATTATTTCGCTTAGTAGTTTTCTCTCGAAAGGATCAACAAACCAATACATTTGAAAAGAGAAGGGCAGGTGGCAGACACACCAAAACTCACTGATAAAACATTCCAGTGTCCATGAAAGTTGTCAATTTCCACGTCAAACGGAAAAACTTCGAACATCGACCAAGAGCTATTATTACATGTTCGTAAAACAGATAAGATCGTTAAAATTTAACGTAGATATCCTTAAATTGAATTGGCTGCGGGTGATAAAACCGTAGATAATTGCGTTCGCAGAGTGGCTCGTAAAACACTACAAAAGAACATAATGACTGCACATCTAGCACAGCTATAAACTAAAATAGCACTTGTCATCTGGCTAGAAAGCCTGAATATCTCATCGATAGACACCAGTTCAAGTTTAAATAAAAATATTCAAATTTAAAATTGTCGTGCCCCAGAAGAAAGCTCATGAAAGTCTCTGTACCTGTTCCAATTACGCAACACCCAGACACAGAACAAAGACTTGATGCTGTTTTTATATACAGCATGAGTTTGAATTGGTATGTTCTCCTGAAAGGGGGTCAGTCTACTCTTGGAGGTCAACAACATTTGTTATACGAGTGTTTGAAATTCCGAATTTTTCATGGAAGAAAAGGCATTTAAAGTTTACGCCAAAATTTTACTACTGAACTTTCGGACAGCCCTAGATCAGCTAATTCACTTAAACTACGTCGATCTTTGTTAAATGATGGTGTTGATGAAGAGACTTGGAAACAATTCCAGAAAATGCCGCACCATTTATTTATTTGAAATTTTGAATGACATACGCAACAGAGGAACTTGTGGACAACCCTCGTCCTAATCACCCCCTCCCAGGATAACATACCAATTCAAACTCAGCCTGTATAACAGGATATTAAAAACTCCCTCTTCCTATTAGATAAGAGGTAAAAATAAGATCTCTCTCCGCCCATAGATCTGAGATTGAAATTCTAGAATTAGCTAGAACTTTCAGTGAAGGAAATCATCGTAACGCAAGTTTGATAAAGACTATCATTTTAGATAAACTAGTATCCACTGTAGGGCTAACATGCGCGCCACGACAAAATTTTGTCTACTGTTTTGTCTCGCTCTTTCTATCGCGAACATGAGACAAATGCACGACATAAGCATCGAGAAAATTTTGTCACGGTGCGCATGTTAGCCCTACTGGTCTGGCTAGCTACCACCGTTTATAGTTTTTTTTTTATGTTACTTGGTAACGAGACCAGCTGTTCGTTTGCCTGATGGTAAGCACAACGCCAGCCCATAACAATTGCAGTGCGACCCAGAACTTTGAAACACAATGGCCTGCGCGGCACTGCACATCGCTCGTTACCCTGAGACATTAGGTATTAAGTCTCATAAGCCCAGTAATTTCAATGGATACTCTGCTCATCAAACCGGAACACAGTAATGCTTGCACAGTACTGCTTGGCGGCAGACTTCAAAAATATGTCGGCATCGTCAATAATTTAGAGCGTTCACGTCACTGAGGTAGAGCGCAGGTCAAACAGCAGGTCTTCGACAAACCTAACCTAGGTTTTTAAGACATTCTAACCAACGGTTACAGATATTTTTCTTATTAAAAATAAATTAAAAAAAAACGCTGACCTGTCAAAATTATAGGTAATATATTATTATAATATGGAGTTATAAAAAGGTTTACGGCTTGAGAGCTATCAACCCCATTCTATAGATATGAGTGTTGCAGTTTACAGATGAGATTGTGGTCTAACGCTAAATTTCTATATTATAATCGATAGCCCAAAAAAAACACCTGTAGCTTTAAATCGTAGTGTAAGTAGGTCATGCAAACACAACTATCTACCTAATTCGTTTATTACATCTACTAAACAAACATTAGCACAGATCCCTCCCACCACAAATCGCAGTAATTGCATTAACAGCAGAAAAATGCGGAACACTGCAGAAAATTCGATAAAATAAACAGTAAATCTATAAAAAACGCTATGTACAGAAAGTCCAAGTAACCCAGTTGGCAAGGCGCGCAGTGGTGTCACAATTTATACAAGTCGGTAATATATAGTTTCCCACGCTTCTGCCCAGTGTAAACATCACTCAGCTATATGTTCTCTATCTGCATATAATTATGATACTGTTAAATGTGCTTCTGAATTCGTTTTTTTTTTGTTTTTGGCTCCACGCGATTAGCGTATTTAGCCAGTGTCAAGTTATAATAAATCTCTAGTTTTGGTGCATGAAAGTCGTCAAAGGCACGTTACAGTTTAGTCTGGGAGCGTATGGTACTGTTAAATGTGCTTCTGAATTTGTTTTTTTTTTGTTTTTTTTTTTTGGCTCCACGCTTTAGCGTATTTAGCCAGTGTCAAGTTATAATAAATCTCTAGTTTTGGTGCATGAAAGTCGTCAAAGTCACGTTAAAGTTTATTCTAGGCGCTGTCGAGTCGAAGTGACGCTTCACTCTTCAGTAAAGCGATGGATACTTTACTGAATGTTTCTAGGGAGTTTTGAAATACGAAAATACACGATTTTCGTCTTAGTACTATTTGCCTTTCACTCATGCACGTTTACGAACACTTAATGGTTGATAAACCACCATTATTACACATTAACACTCGAAGAAACATAGGGTTTAGTAAATAACACAAAATCAACAACAGCACATTTTCGCATTCCCGCCAAAACTCGCTGAATTAATTAAAGGTAACATTATACACTGTGTCTTGGAATGTATATAGCGTACGCTAGCACCCCATTAGGTTGACTGACGTGTCGTCAAAATCGTGGCTAGCCGTTGGATGCTTGTGGAGCACCTTAGACGCTCAAGCAAACGTACGTTTGCTTGTCAGAGTAACAACGCTTTTGCATCAAGCGCGGATTTCGTGATACTCGAAATGCGCGCTTGACGCAAAAGCGTTGTTATTCTGACAAGCAAACGTACGTTTGCTTGAGCGTCTAAGGTGCCCCTGTTATCTTTGTCTGTATTAACATCCATCGACAAATCTTTAAACACACATATTATCTATAGTATACCCTAAAGCACCTTTTCTCTTAAATATTTGACGTATCTCTTGTTAATATTCTCTAAAAACATATGTTTTATTCGTGAAATAGCTTTAAATTTCTAGCAATGGACTGCTCTAAAACTAACAGATGCAAATAATATTTTTTAATACTTACAGGAAATTCATATGACTTCTTGCGAGGAATGCTCTTTGCTCTGTGTCAAAGTCATTCAAAGTCGTAGAAATTGAAACTTCCTGCTCTTGGCAAACTTTGCTAATAGTTTAGTACATTTTTACGTCCGTTATCGCTCTTATTTATATTTGAAAAAAAAAACAGCTTTGCGAATCATCGAATTTAATTTTAAATTTGTAAAACCTTGACGACAAATTTTTAATAAAATTACCTTTTTACCAAAATGGCTTTCATCTCTCAAGTTAGTGACAGGATCCAAGCGAATATTGAACTTGGCTACCGTTAAATATTTATGTCAAATTGTAGGGAACAAATTTTAGTATCTCCATTTAAAGATTTCTAATCTTCATCTATTTCTAATTAATAGTAGCTAGCAGTTAAATATATCAGTATCTAACTATGTAGTTTGCTCCAAGCTTTTTTCAATTTTACGAAGATGATGACCACCACTATGGTGGTGGTGTGGGTGGTACAAAGGAATGAACAAAGAAAATTATTAAGTATGTCTCAACAATAGCGGTAGCACTTTTGGTGGACGATGTAATTATTAATTGACGAGTTTTAGACTAATGTGTGATATTTACATGTCGTTTTCAAATCTATATAAGATATTATATATCTACTCTTCAAACTTCTATATAAAAATTTAATACTGTTCGTTGGAAAGCGCATTACGCAGGAACGGATTACCGTTCGGACTATTATTAAATAGTCAAAATAAGGTTTTAGTCAAAATAAGGTTTTAGCTAAATAAAAACTGGATTAGTCATGTACCCGGAAGATGGAAAAATTCGGGAAAATCTGATTCCTTTTTCTATGGGATTTTTGGGACCACACGGTATAACTCAAATTTATTTAAAAATTGGATAGTACGTCTGTCGTTTCTGCCATTAATAAATACTACCTACTTACTCAATTGAAAAAATATTAAAATACTAAAATCCAAAATTGATAAGACGATGCCACCTTCCTATCTTTTGTCATTTTTCTTTCCTAAACAAATCACTGAACGAACATTTTACTGACATTCCATTGGTTTAGCCATGAGATGTAAATTCACATGTGGCGACTGGGAGTGTGTGAGATATGGGCGATGGAGCGAGAAATTAAACTGTCAAAATAAGGAAACGTCAAAATGATCGACCGATTTCCATCGAGCTACGAAATACAAGTAAGTGCCGATTTCCCAACATCGCGACGTGTTTTCGTATCAATAATTCCTTAGGTAGGTACATACAGTTATCAGAATCCTTGCCAGCTTTCAAAAAAGTATGAACTAAAGTACTTTGACTTATTGGCTAAATATCCAATAGCTCCAGATGACGGTATTATTATTTATTCTACGAAAATCGTTTAAGATTATGCGGTACTATAATGATTTTTAAGAGCTTCTTGTCGTTAATGTCGCCATATATTTCAGTAATGGTTTTTTAGCACATTTGTAGAGATTTGTTGAGATCTGTCATCGAAAATGTTCTACGATTTTTCTTAAAAATATACAGATAAAAATAAAACGTTTACATTTTTTTTAGCTACGCAGTTATATATTATTTTTTATTGCTTTTTTTCTACACTATTCTTTGAAACGAATATTATGACTGTACTGACAAAATACAATAACATATTTCTGTATTCATCGAAGACGTAAGAAATCATTTTAGTTAAAGATCTAGTAACTTATCTTCAATATCTTATCGATTTTCAGTGTCGGGCAAAAAGATAGTTTCTCATCTGTTGACAGCATTCCATAACTTAATCAAAAATTGTTCAATAAATTGTTGTTCTATCCTTGACAAAATGTTTATTACGATATAACGCTATAATTATGTCAATAAAGCGCCCACCTTCCACACATGTTGTTCTTAGAAAATGTATACCACTATTCAATTTTATTGGTTTACATGATTTAAAATGGCAATAAATTGTAGTTTTAGAGTTTGTATTTACGCGGTATCGATAGGCGAATTGTAGCAAGTAGAGAGGTACATCACTACCTGTGATCACTACCAATCTACTTTAGTACTGGTTATACCAATTCCTAGTACTCATGATTGTACATATAACTGACCTAGTGCGCACGTACGTATCTATTACCTAATATAAACTTCAGTAGGGCAGTACTGATATAAACAGACCTGCCCCAAAACACGTGAACGTGCATTTACGTTTACTTTAGTCTACGAAAACAGTATTCGTTGCTAACTCAAAATAATATTACGTCACTTCTCTTCTGCGTTTCATACCACCGTCACGCGTCAGTTTTAGCTGTTACGTACAATGTCTGCAATCAAATTATTTGTACAAAAATAGCTTCTTTTTCAAAAGCATAAAGTGCAAAGATATTGTGGCCATACACATATAGACAGCACTGAAGTAGACGGTATTGTGTGGTTGCGAACAGGTGTTACCTCTCGGGTATAACTTCTTGTCACTCGATTCAGCAAACTATTTGAAATAATATACCGCTACAAATGATAGAATGGCTTTATGTTATATCATTTATATCAAGAACTCAAATGAATAAGAAGTTCAATAAAGTGGTAAACTTTTGGGTGTTTAATTTTGAATTTGATAACTTTAATTTTGAACATTTTCATGACGTACAGTGGTAAAAAGAAGTAAATGGGCTGATCTGAATCGAAGGCTTGCATCACGCACGACATAACTATAGTATGGTGGTAGGGCATCGTCTTGTAGTCACCCTCCTTATGAAAATCTGTCCGCAAGTGCATCTGTCGTGTATTTCAGCACCCGCTGTTGAACGTCAGCTCCATTCTAAGTTTAGCGTATTTACCACCTTTATCGTCACGTCAGTTTAGGAGAGATAGGTAAAATGCTAAATTATCAAGATATAAAAAAGAAACGATACGTTAATCAGTGCTAATGAATAATTCACTCAATGTAATTTTAGTGGGAGGACTAACTCTTCTGCGAGTGTCTTTCTGGGTTGTTACCAACGCTTTGCTCGTGAAGTCTGCCGCCAAGCAGTAGTGTGCAAGCATTACTGTGTTCCGGTTTGATGAGCAGAGTATCCAGTGAAATTACTGGGCTTATGAGACTTAATACCTAATGTCTCAGGGTAACGAGCGATCTGCAGTGCCGCGCAGGCCTTTGTGTTTCCAAGTTCTGGGTGGCACTGCAATTGTTATGGGCCGGCGTTATGCTTACCATCAGGCAAACGACCAGCTCGTCTCGATACCAAATAACATAAAAAAAAAAAACTGAATTCTTCAAATCACCAGTGGCTTGTGCCGTCGATCACATTATGCTTGCCTAAAGTATTTAACTGCTGTTCTCTGCACACCGCCACAACGCTCCTAACAATGTATCAGTCAACGTTGCAAACAAACTATTTCACCTGACCCCCAATCCCTTACGCGAGTCAAAGACATCTTAAAATAAAGACAAGCAAACTGCAAACAAACGAATAAATGTATTCGCAACGCGTCTTCTTATCTTTATCTTTATTTTAAAAGCGTGAGTGCATCTTCGTTACTCATCCAAAAGACGATAGAGCTGGTTAGCGGATATAAATTACAAGCAGACTGTTTCTCGCATTCCTTTTCTAAGATGCCGGGCGTGCATCGTCTATGTAGTGAGACCATACGGATCGAAAATAATGGCATATTCGTGAACTTTTAAGGCTTCAAAATAAATTTATTTATTTATAATTAAATTTACACTAGAGTGCGACTTTTGCGGGTGTTATCGATTTACAGTGATCTCTTTCAAAGGCGATGAGGATAAGAAATACGACAATCTTTATACTGCATAGTGATGCCTCGACAACTAATACATGGGCAAATCAAAAACTACGTAAGTTATCGCAGGAACAATGTCTTGGTACATTTTGTTTGTCACTCGGCAGTTATGTGAATACTTGACATTCATTAATTCGACGTACAAGTAGTAAAATTTACGCTGGTACGATGTAGTGAAACGAAAGATTTTAGGTACCGTTACAGTGTGACGTAGAGTCAATGTTGTGCTTCATATTTTGTCCCCTAATTACCCTTTCTCCTTTCTTATTAGCAGTGGCAAATCTGAAGAAGGATAAATTATTATTTTAATAATCTTCATGCTTAAGCCTTCGCAAGTCCTAAATTCTACTGCCCGGGAAATTATAAGAGTTCGTTATTTTGTTTACTACGTTTTATTTACTATAATAAATTACAGTAGCTCATTTTTAATATTGGTCCGATATAGGTCTGTCGGAGTAGTTATGTATTCATTAATTATATTCCTACGGTTGTTTGCGTAGGTAGACATTGATTGATCGCTCTAGATTTTTTTTAGCTAAGCTTTTAAAAATATATAAAATTGCGATAAAATATATTTAAATTTTGTGTTAACCCAAAACAAATTTACTGGAAACTGTTTTTCCTCAAATTTGTGTCAATAATATTGGAACAATTTTAGTTATTCGAGTTGGAAAAAGTAGAAAATTATCCTAAACTATTCCACAAATAATGGCAACCCTGCCTAGCCAGGCAATTTAGATGTCTGCGGACGCCGCGGTCTTATTTCTCAACCTTGGCTTTGAAGATACTATTTACGTAACAAAAACAAAGCTAGCGTTTACAGGTTACTGTTTGTGTTACATTTGCACAGTAAACATGTGTTTAGACGCTTGAAGGCTGCCTGCGACCACTTACTGCTACGTTTGTTTGGACTGACACTGCCCACTCGTTTGAGATTGCGTAAGTTGCGCTCTTTGTAGTCCTAGATTATGTATTACACATTTTTGTAACAAGCACTCTTGTCTAGTTAGATTAGTTAGTGTCTACCTAAAAAACAGGTGACAAATTCTATTACGTACCTTCTACTGTTGGGCTTCATACATGACTACTTTACGGTGCGTCCTAAAAATGGACTAAAGGAAATAGATATCTACAAAATATCTTTTTCTACACTCAAAAGCTGCCATGTCACTAATTAAATGCGGCAAGACATCTACAGTATCGAGAAAAAAAACTGCTACGAGAGCCGCTGTATTCGTCTAGATGTTGTGGACGAAAGTATCCGATCAGCGGATTTGTGAAATAACTGGAGCTTTCGAATATTAAAGTACTAGCTTCTGCCCGCGGTTTTCACCCGCGTTCCCACAGGAACCGTCAAACCGATATCTGTCAAATTAAATCAACTTGTCAACATCATAAAACTTTATTGACAGCTGTCAATGTCAATTTTATGTCACACTAACTTCTGCCCGCGGTTTTCACCCGCGTTCCCACAGGAACAGTGCATTTTTTCAGGATAAAAAGTAGCCTATGTTACTCTCCGGTCCATAAACTATATCTATGCCAAAAATCACGTCGATCCGTCGCTTCGTTACTGCGTGAAAGAAGGACAAACCAACAAATACACTTTCGTATTTATAATATTAGTATGGATTAGTATGGAGCTAAGGATAGTATGGATTAGTATGGATTATCTAGAATTTAGGAAACACTAGATTGAGACAGAGAATCTGCATAATCTTCACGATAATGCTTTAAATTGTGGTCTATAAGTGTCACCAACCCGAAAGATTACAACAATGTTTTTTTAGTTTTGTTAGTGGGAGGACTAACTCTTCTGCGAGTGTCCGTCTGGGTTGTTACCACCGCTTTGTTCGTGAAGTCTGCCGCCAAGCAGTAGTGTGCAAGCATTACTGTGTTCCGGTTTGATGAGCAGAGTATCCAGTGAAATTACTGGGCTTATCAGACTTAATACCTAATGTCTCAGGGTAGCGAGCGATCTGCAGTGCCGCGCAGGCCTTTGTGTTTCAAAGTTCTGGGTGGCACTGCAATTGTTATGGGCCGGCGTTATGCTTACCATCAGGCAAACGACCAGCTCGTCTCGTTATCAAATAACATAAAAAAAAAATTTAATTATTCATTCATCAAGATCAAGTTTTGTTGATATCCTTGTAACGTATCTCACAGCAGATGTTATGTAATGTTCTGTATGCAAATTATCATAGCTTCATTATCATTTATGTTCCTCGCGCGCATACTGCTCCGACCTGCAGTGTTTATTGCCATGCTAGGTGCCATGAAACTAGTTGAACCGAAAAAAGCATTAGGCTTTTTTTTTTCTCTGATTAGGTTATCGTTAGCTACCTCACTGGATCTAAAGCGACGACGTTATTAAAGGTAGTAATCCTAAAGCTAAGTGATGATTTTATTCACAGTGATAATAAGCTGTGCCAAGAATTGAAACGGGCATTCTAGTACCTAAGTCAGACTTACTAGAATGCCCATTCTAGTAAGTCTGACGGAACAAGTTCTGGGAAGTTAGGCTTACCATCAGGTTTGCTCGTCCCATTATCTTGTAATTTATTTATTAATTAGCTTTCAACTCTACGCAGGCTACCTCTGCCACCAATTTTGTAAGTTCTGATTGCTCTAAGATTAAAAATAAGCAGAGGTAGACTATAAAGTTGAAAAAACATCATAACTCGATTAGCACTGAGTCGAGGTATGCTGGAGTATGCGTTATATGGTACGGAGGTAAGGCCGATCTTGCGCCAAAAGCTAGATTAACTAATCCGGATTGAGGTGAAGGTGAAGATTAAAATTTAAAAAAAGAACGTAATGACGCAAAACAAAATGGTAATTTATTCCCGTATTAGCAAGTATAACTCGAGTTGAATGAGATAAATCGGAATGGTGCAAGCCGGCCTTATAGTTTTATTTTATCGGTCTATCCTATATACCTCACGCTTATCATATTTGCCTTCAACGTTCCCAGCGTTTCCTAATGATAAGTAGTTCACGTACGGAGCGAATAATAGCATACAAATTCTACTTTTAATAGGTTTGAAATGCTATCTTGGACACAAAACAATATATGGTTTCATTTCCTATACAACCCTACAGACTATAGACGTATCTGCGATGTAAGAATAACGTGGATGGCGGTTAGTACACCAGCCCGAGGGACATCAAATACAGTGCGGTGTGTGGGCACGTTGTACTATTATCTATTCTGTGATGGCACGTACAGTTCGACGGTGCATCGTGTAAACGTCACTATAGTGACGTCACTATTAAAATATCTCTACCTATAGGTAGGTATAGATATCTCAATCTTGACGCAAAAATATAAACAGAGCTTATTTCATTAGTTGTTGCCATTGCCGTTGTTCCGCACACAAGCGCTTCCCAAGTAACTAATTACCTACTAGATATCATTCTATCCATGTCTAATTTATCTTGAATAGAACATCGGTATTTATTGGTTACTTCCTAGAGGCACGAGCTGTCGTTTTAGCCTGGCATCTGTCTGCGTTCCTTTGATATAAATCTCAGTTTTATCTCTGTATTAATAGGGGGTGGTGTAAATAATATTTTATTTTCAAAATACAAATAGTTTATTCAACAAAAATAGTACGAAAACAATCTATGCTAAAGCTATTTAAAGCGATTTCTACCGATGTTCTGGTATCATAAATAATGCATTCGGTGGTGTAGGATACAAACGAACAGTGGGTAATTCTATGTTAATAATAAAACAATATCTACATTTACGGATTTGTCAACATTGTATAAAGTTTAGTTAGTAAACCTACTACAAAAATTCATCTGTGCCAGGAAAACTTCCGATGCTGAAGAACCTTGCCAACCTGCATAGCATGCCACTTGGATCGACTATACTCGCCTCTTACATCCAACTAAAAGAACATTTTACAATACTTATCTAAAGTTTCAAAATAAACACACTGTAATAAACAACACGTATATGTGTAATACTATATTCTAAAGTAACAATAGTCAGTTGAATACTTCTAACGAGATTAGTTTTACACAATAAAGTTGTACGTTTATTGTGTACCGTTCTTGGAAGTAATTTAGTACACAGCGGCCGTCTGCCGCGCAGAGTCAACATTGACAATTCACCGCCTGTCTAGGCATAGAAATGCGGTGTCAGCACAAGTGTCGTATCTGGAACAATTGCCAATGAGAGCGGGTGTTCCCGATGACTTCATCCTATACAGTAATGATTAGGTTTGCATACCGAGGGCGTAGCTAGAAGGATTGGGGATTGGGGGTTTGACGCCCTCTGAAATCGAAACAGTTAACGTTACTTTTTTGTACTCGATACCTATCGGGATTTTGAGGTAGTGATTTCACTCATTTGCACTTGCAGTGCCACTCAAAAGTTACTAAGCACTCGTTACCCTGAAACATTAAGTATTAAATTTCATAAGTTCATTAATTTCACTGACTGAAGAGCCAGCGTTCGTATTTATAGTAAAACAAATAATTGTAATGCCGTTCCCGTCGCGCGTATGAATATGACCACTTCGTCTCTTTCTGTGAGAGCCGACTAAGGGATATAGTATAGAGATTTTATAGGGACAACTCGCGGTCAATGTCATAATCTTCTGCGATCACCCCCCCTTTGTGAGAGGCCTATGGCCAGTAACGGGCGTCTACCGATGATCTGATGATAATGCCTCAAGGACGACATGAAAGCCATTAGCTGAAAGCCAGGCTCTATAAAAACTCTGAAGGCAGGTTAACCAGGTCCAGATTTGTCAAAAAAAAACTAGTTTAGAACCGTCTTATTTTACACAACCATATATTTTGGATTTCTCGATTTAACAAAAATGATGTAGGTAAAACTCAATAGAGTACTCGTACAGTACATGGAAATTACTTCAAGGAATTTCTATCAGTATGCTAAACCTGTGTAACTAATAACATGTTCGAAGCTTGCTCCCGCGAATACGTTACTGCGGAGCTAGGTCCATAGGCAGTGATATATTCTCTAGAGGTAGTATAGGAGTGCAATAAATAGAATACTAATGATATGATTTAAGTATAAGCGCCGAGATAAATCAGTATTACGTAAGCGCTGGCAGTGGCGTAATTAAGGGTTCAGCGCCCTGGGCCTGTAGGACCCACCGCCCTGCCGAGGCCGTGCCGCCAGTCAGTATATACGATAACCCCACTAAACTGAATCGAAAGAGACCAATTACAATTGAGCTAAGTACTCAACCGATATCATTGTTTATTAATAAGAGTCATTGTTAGGTAGGCTTTGTTAAATTTCTTCCGTTAGTGCCGCCCCTCGCAGCCTGCCGCCCCGGGCCATGGCCCTTTTGGCCCTAGGGAAAATACGCCCCTGAGCGCTGGTGTGTCGGCTACGATTGTACTTAAGCACACTTATTAAGTTATTACACGCAATATAATACCTATAACTTGCAAGATGTTTATTTTCCATAACGAGCAGTCAATTTATTAGAGCGTGTGACCAAATGCTGATACTTATTTGGTTCAATGGACTAGCATTGCAATTGAATAGGGCAGTGCCGTAGTAGACGACATTTACTGGAATATTTGTATTACCTATTGGCCTTCGACAGCTTGTAGATGTGCAAGTGTTTTATAGAAAAGTTCTATTTAATTGTATAGGTATAGTTTTACCACAAAAAAAAAACATTATTAGTCGCCTGTTTAGCTAGACAGCGTCTAAAGGTAAACGTCAAAAATGATTAGAAATGTCACAACAGAATTGTTATAGACAACGGACACTATTTAATTCCAGATTTGTGGTTGCTCATATTTAATCGCGTGACTAAGGCATGTTTAGGCGTTAAATCGTGTTTAACACAGGTTTAACGTGTGTTTAGTTTTTTTGTGGCAATACCCATGTTTTAGTTACTTAATACAGGCGTTGTACCCTGTTAAATATTTATGGAAGTTTAATTTTGTTACAGGACAGAGAAAGCAACCTATCAGTGCCAGCGCGCTGGGAAGACAGAAACCTGAGAAAATACCTCAACAAACATGATGTCGGTAAGATAACATTTATGTATAAGTCTTCCTTTAGTCACAAAATCGCTATAAAGTAAAATTTCATAGTAACTTACACTGTCGTGGAGTAAGGTTGGAGGATTATTTTGGCACTTGAATAATTTTTCTTTACGTGGTCGTTAACTTCTATCTAACTCTCTCTCTCTCGGGGTCGTTAACGTCATTTCTGAATCGTTTCTTCAGAAGATTCAGTTTCTGCCCCATCTTTTAAGCGAATTTAATATGTATTTCTATTGTCATGCCAAGTCGCCTTTGGAGTGGGCCACTTTATTATTACCTAAATATTTCTTTCGCTTAGTCAAATTCCATCAATCTTTTCATCTTTAGGTACATCCTATGGTTACATTACCATCCTTGAGTGCATGTTTTAGTCTGTATCGTCTTTACACGTTTGTACTTTATTGTATTTCCATTGCATTACAATAAAGCAATTACCTTTATGATTACTAATATTTACCTTTATAATCATGAATTTCCAGAAAAAGTCAGCCGCTGGATTGGAGGTATCTACGATTACGGTTCCCGAGGCTGGAAGTGGGGTGGTGAACTCCGCCAGATGCACTACCAGTCCTTCAGCAAGATGAAGAAGATGAGCCCCGAAGAGCTGCAGTTCCACTGCATCAGCATGATGCCCGAATTGTACTACCGGTCAGTAGCTCCACATTACTTTAGATAAAAAGGATGTTTCGATCTAGTTGTCGTTAGAAAATATTTTATTCGAAAAAACTTCGGAAGTCGATCGATCGGTTTAGACCACTATAACATTTGAATTACATAGGATGTGACATACTATATCACCATAGTTTGTTTGTATTACAAAGGATGTGACATACTATATCACCATAGTTTGTTTGTATTACAAAGGATGTGACATACTATATCACCATACTCAGTAAATGCAGCTATCTTACTCATGGAACGCATATGTAAAAGAAGTATTTCTATAAAAGTTGTACCTAACAAAAACTATTAGAAAAGAGTATAGAATGTGGAAATATTAAATTTTACAAAAATAAGAATGTGGAAAAATAAGAATTCGGAAAAGTAACAATTTACAAAGATAAGAATGTGGAAAAAACAGAATACAATTACTAGACAATATTTTGTTAAATCTTTTCATAAAGTGATTTTCTGTTATTTTCGTTTAGTCACAAGTACAAACTTTTATTATTTTCTGTATGTATAAGTCGTAAGTTCCAGTGAACTCATTTTCCGTATTGACATCATACATCTATTGTAAACCTTGTTTCTTAGAATAGTATTATTCTAGACTCCTAATTAGATCATAATGATCAGCAAGATTCGCAATAAGCGGATTTTATTCTCAGAAACAATATATACAGTTCGTGACTGGCATGCCATGGGGGAACTCAAGGACAACGAGGGACTTGTATTTAGGGTCCTAAACTCTGGAATCCGATCTTAACCACAATACTGGAGATATTAGCATAGCATAAGCTACTAGCGACGAGCGAGAAAGACGGATGAATCTGGTTGTTTGTTGTCCTGAAACTAATTTAGCTACAAATGAAAGGACCCAAAATAGGGTATAGTTGTATCTCCCAAACGTTTCTTCATATTTCGAAAGCACAATCTATATAAATAAATAAAATTGAAGTGTCTGTTTGTAATATCAAAATAACAGCTTTTTACCAAATGCTTATAAAAGGATATACGGTACATAAAACAAACAACCGTTTTTAAAATTTTTGTCTGTCTGTTTGTTCCGGGTAATCTCCGAAGCGGCTGGGCCGATTTTGACGGGACTTTCACTGGCAGATAGCTAATGTTATAAGGGGTAACTTATGCAACTTTTATTTTAGAAAAAGAATTAGGGTTCCGCGCAAAAAAATTAAAACCATGAAATCCAATATCTCCGTGCGGGTGAAACCACGGGCAGTAGTATAAAAATATATTCAAAGGAACTTTCGTCGTACGACTCTAAATTCTAAACCTTTTTGCATTGACGTCGCATAACTTTGATTGCACTGTGATCTGTTACTAAGTATGAAGAGATTCCATAATGATTGTAATATTAACAGTCATCACAGTGTTATCATGTATTCTCGCAAAACCGCTAGTTCCTACAACTCGCACCTCGCACAATATTGGCGTACAAAAATCGATTCCGCGAAAAGCAATAAGTTTTACGAACCATTGTATGGAGCCATTGTGCCCGCCGTCGCCATGATGCCATGGGGGCAGATGGCACGTGTTACAATAAAACCATTGAGAAATATTAAATAAGAACAGTCTACACCACGGATGTGAGTAAAACGGATTGACTAATGTGAGGCTAAACCCGAGACTTTTTTTTATTTTTTATGGTATTTGGTAACGAGACGAGCTGGTCGTTTGCCTGATGGTAAGCATAACGCCGGCCCATAACAATTGCAGTGCCACCCAGAACTTTGAAACACAAAGGCCTGCGCGGCACTGCAGATCGCTCGTTACCCTGAGACATTAGGTATTAAGTCTCATAAGCCCAGTAATTTCACTGGATACTCTGCTCATCAAACCGGAACACAGTAATGCTTGCACACTACTGCTTGGCGGCTGACTTCACGAGCAAAGCGGTGGTAACAACCCAGACGGACACTCGCAGAAGAGTTAGTCCTCCCACTAACAAAAATCCCGAGATAATCCCGAGACTTGCCAAATTCACCAATTAAGTAACATAGAGTGCGAGCTAACTAATAAACCAATCTATAATTGGATAATTATCGATTAAGTGGAATACAGTCATCGTCACCTTTCAGATATTTATCTGGCATTAAATATATTTAAAGAAATAGGGTCTAACCACAAAAAAATTAAACACACTTTGAACCTGTGTTAAACAGTGTTTAACTCCTAAACATGCATTAGTAGCGCGTTTAAATATGAGCAACCACAAATCCTGATTTAAATAGTGTCTAACCGTTGTCTAACACAATTCTGTTGTGACATTTCTAATCATTTTTGACGTTTATCTTTAGACGCTGGCTAGCTAAACAGGCGACTTAAAATGTTTTTTTTTGTGGTAACGCTAATAAGGTTTAAATTCTTTTTAAAAACCAAGCATAAATCCGCAATCAAAATTTACGAAATACGTCGCAGGTTGTCAGTTCCAAAAATTGAAGGCTGCAACGCGTATGACGCGTAAATGTTCGAGATATTTACCCTCTTGCCACTAAAATCAACGTTTAGACGTCTGTTTGGTTAGACAGTGTCTAAAAGCTAAACACCGCAACACAACTTTTAGAAGTATAAAATGGTTAGAAACACAACAGAATTGAGTTAGACAATGGTTTGACACTTCTTAAATCAAGGAGTTTTCTTACTTACATTTAAACACGCGACTAACGCATGCTTAAGAGTTAGATGCGGATTTCATCTGTTTAGCATATGTTTAGGGTATATTTAAATTTTTTATGAGACAGACTTAATTTTTTGCCCCGTTGCTAATGCTGATTCTTTGATCCAGATAACTAAATATCAATACTTTGGACACCATGTTTAGTGTATTTAATTAATGTATTATATCTATCCCTTTCCTTCAATTTATTATAATTTTATATACCATGCTAACTTTTGGGTCAAAATAATAGTCGGGGTGTACCTACTAAAATGTAAAATACTTAAATGTCATACATTAAGTAACTCTCGCAGAATTGATTCTTAGTTCGTTAAATCATTCCGAATATAGTTTTGAAGTTTCGTACAGTTTTATGATAAAGTTTTAACGACAAAACTTTTACTTTCCTACGAATTGATTGATGCCTTTTCTTCTAATTTATTGGCATTGCAATATCTTAAATGGCTATATTACAATAAAACGTATAAGTCGAAGTGAAAGTACATGGTTAATGAATATGTCGATCTTCTATCACAAATCACTACCAGTTCCGACAAGAAACACATCGTATATCAATCAGAAAAGTAATGAAAAATTAAGAAAATCTTTTGAAAGCGTAAACGTTAATTCAGAGAACCTAAGAAGAATAAAGGCGGAGAAAATAACTACTTATGTACTTTATGACGCAGTCCGTAATATTTACACAATTGATATTAAAATATCAACTGTGCTGAATTTTTTGCCTTTTTCTCTGAAAGTTGGTCATGCCCATTATATTCTCTTTGGTCATGCCTAGAGTCATTTAACATTCTGGTTAAAGAATATTCATTTCTCAAAAAGAAATTACATTTCACTTACATGAGAAACAATTTAAATGACATTTTCTTATGCTTCGACAGCTAAGTTACGGTTAACATTAACATTCACGAAGTTTCAAGAAGTCCATGCGTATAAAGCGTTTTAAATTTGAACTTTCGGCTAATCCAAAATTTTCTTTGGTTTCTACTTTATAATGAAGCAAATGATTGCTGACTTAACACATGCCTGACATGCTTGTTCGTATATTATCTAAAATACACAACTCCAATCAGTAACATGACCTCTCAAAATTCCGCAGCGCCCGAAACATGACAGGGAAGCGAAAACCTACTCAAGCCATAAGGTTCGTTAACGGTCTATAATGTGTGTCTTTAATTACAATATAACAGTTTTTAAATAACACACTACAATACTGACCATACCATAACAACAGGATCTAAGGTGATATTTATGGTTGACAGTGATTACTTTAAAAAATCTCTTGGTCGGGAACAAAATGGAGGTGCAAGGACTCTGGTGTCAAAATAACAAATTCACAACAAATAACATCTTAAAACCATTCTGCGTCTATAATACCATGTCTTTGCCATAACAAATATTTTAAATCTGTCACATAACATCGATCAAACATACATCTCTAAATCTGGACTACGATATTTTCCACTCATTATTCTCTTCCATCTTATTTTCAAAACCACTACACAATTTCATTCATTAAAGCTAATATTTCTGTTCTACACAGATGGGCTCCTCGCAGCTGCCTGGAACCTCGCCACTACATCTGCCAAACGAAACTCCGCAAGGTCCCAAAGGCTAAAGTGAAGGACCTGCGCCGGCGCTGGCAGCGCATGGGCAAGATAAACGAGATCACGGTGCCCACCGTCAGCCGAGAGGTCAACGACGCCATGCTCAACGATGTCACTGTGAACCCACTGCTGAACCCGAAGTCCTACGACCTGCGACCGAACCCCGTCAGCCAGCCGAGACGCGGACGAGTTAACTCGATTTGGAACAACCCGAAGAACGACCTGAGGCCCAATGAGCTGAGGAAGAGGTCGCGCCCGATGGCGCGCAGCCGTCTCACGAGACCGTTCCCAGGGTATGTATACTTAGAGCCAAGTCTCGAAATTTACGGCTTCTGTATATCTAAAAGGTTTTAAAATTTGGTATTCAATAGGTACCGAATAAAAATTAAAAACTAAAACAGAACTCTAACTCCTAATATCAATAAAAAACTTAAGAATATAATTAAAAATCGTTTGAACTATCAGACAACAAAATGGTTTAAAAATAGTTTAAACGATCTCGAGTTCCCAAAATGCTGGACGCTTTGCCCCGCTGGATTGCAAGGCTGATCCTTTGAGCGAGATAGAAGCTAGCAATTTGGTCACGCGTCGATTCTACAAGCCTAATTTCCTCACCCTACGAAATAAATCGCTTCTCGGAGCTCCTGTCTAATGCAATGCCATGCGAGCGGATGCCATGTATTAAGGTTATTATTTTTGTAACGTTGTTTAGGGATAATAATACTTTTTTATCCCTAGTGGAATCTAACAACGGCAATCGATACAACCATCATCTTTTATTCCGCATTAGCCCAATAAAACTTCACTAATATTCAGTAACTTTCGGCTATGAACCGTGCAGAAAAATTCTCAACAAAACAGATTAAGGATCTTTATTGTATTCATAAATCAAGATAATATCAACAACAAGTTGTTTGTCTTTTTTTCTTTTAAATTGTTGTATAACTTATCCCATCACATTCGTTGACTGTAAGGGGAAATAATTAATAGGCACGATAACGACATTATGGCGCATCTCGGCAATTTGAGCTTCTATATTTTTTGCATCCATTTTTTCCATGTCTCTTCCCATAGCTACGGTATGTCTGTATGAATGACCTACCTAAGCATGATGCTATTATGACAATGTGGAGGCTAATACCTCACCATTAATGAGGTTCGACAGTTGAAGTCTTCCGTTTGTTTTTTCTTTTACTTTCTATAGAATACTATAGCTTAGCGTTTAACCCACATATCTCTTAGTTTAACCACTATCAAAATGGGCTGAACGGCACCGCTTTTTATAGATATTTATTTTTTATTAGTTTTTGTAGATATTGATTGAATTCGTTTTTGTTTTGTGTTACATATTAGATTATTATAAAACTACAACAGAACACCATCGTATTTTATTGCTTGATGGTTAAAACTAACTTAGTGCTCAACGCACATCATAATCTGTTGAAGTAATGAAGTGATTGAAGGACCAAAATTTCACTTAGCGTGGAATATGAGATATTTATATAGTACTGTTGTAGTCAAGTCCTCATCGTGTGTGAAGGTCCTTTGAGTCACTTTTGTTGTTATTAACTTAAAACGTTTTGTACTCAAAGACATTATAAATTGCTTTTAATATTATTCTTATGAATGGCAATTAGACGGCAAAGTGCAGTAGCATAAATAAGCAGGCAACAGACTTGCTCGTGAGCTCTTCAATTATGTGTTTTGATAAGCAGTAACATGCCATTATGTATTAGTATCGTCATTCGTTAGTGATGGAGACTCCATATATAAATAATATATGACCTCTTGAGTCCAATTGATATTTAGAAGTACGAAAGTTTTGATGTTTGTTACTCAATCACGCCTAAAGTTCAATAAAAATTTCGTATTAGAATCAAAATTCGTAGGAAAAAAAATTATATAGTTAAAAATAATTATAGTAATTTACTCCACGAACGAGCAAAGAAAAAGTAACTTACATATTTCCATTGTTCTGATGAACAGTTGAAGGTCTGTCCAACATAGGTATAGGTTAAATATAATAGGCATATATTATAAAATATTGGATGCAAGAGGCGAGTAGTCGATCCAAAGTAGCGTTCTATGGGGGAGGCCTATGTTCAGCAGTGGACGTCTTCCGGCTGATGATGATGATAAAATATTTTGCCAAGCCAATTAAACTTTCTACAAAGGTCTGTACCAACTACTTGTGTGTACCAATCTGTCCGAACTACTTGTACGCCGAAAACTGATCATCAAAGCGACATACGTTACAGAAACTAACTCTTATTCCAGGTACCAATGGAACCGGCGCGACCCCGAGGGCTCGTACCTGCGGAACGCCGAGCTGCTCCGCTCGGGGCGCCTGCGGCTCAGCGCGCAGCAGGTCAAAGTCCACCTCGCGCGCCTGCAGCACCTGCGAGACAAGCAGATCGCGAGACGCAGGCGCCTGCGCGAGCGCGACGACTGGCTCGTCAACGAGCCCAAGCAAGCGCTAGCGCAAACGCACGCGAGGACTTACACCGTGGATAATAACATCAGCGCGTTGCATCCGAAAACTATCGTGGAAGAGTTCGATATGTTCCCGCCGCCGGCGCCTGTGGCGCTGCCGAGGCCGTCCCGCGGGGCGGGGTAGAGTCGTAGCTCGCTGCGTGGTTATGGCACAGATTACTATATATGTAGCTGTTTATGGTCGAGTGTTGTTTTTGGGTTGCCATTACGTGTTGCTAGTGTTCATTTTTTCTGAAGATAAAGAGTTAGTTACTGACAAAAGTATCGTTATACACAAATGTCTGGATTTCATATAATTTTTTTTTTTAAGTTTTATTATCTTCAATGTTTTTTTTTTCTTTTGCGACACGGTTTGCGTATTTTGTCAATTTCAAGGTCTTCAATGTTATGGACGTAATCTTTCAATTTTTTTTATGCCTTACCGTGGTTGAGATTCCAAGCGTGGATGGGTGTAGCGTAGGTTGCAGTTCACGAGACTTTCTCTGTGGTACTTATAATGATTGGATTAATGTCCAATTAAACCATTCGGAAGGCGTAAATGGTTTTGGAGGCGACAACGAAAATAAGATAAAGACAAATTGCTAGTACCAAACCCAAAACTTACATTTTATAATCACAGCAACATTCAACCATGATTCTAAATTAGAAAAGCCACGCAGCGGTACCGCGATTAGACATAAAATCGATTCTTCTCGATAGTGATTCAAATCGATTGTATATTCCTCGATATTAGGTCTAAGTTCCTTACGATGTTTCTTCTTTCGAGACCTTTGAAGTATCGTCTTTTTACATTTAAAATTTTCGTACCTTGTATAGTCAACATTTTCTATCTTTAAAACTCGAAGTTTAAGGAAATCGTTTCCAACTATTGTACTGAAGGTGAAAATTATTGTAATTGTAAAAAGGCATTTCATTTCTAAATTATTCTTCTTCTTCTCTTTCCTTCTTAGAGCAGCCAGAAGGAATCGTGGAGTTTTTTATATTCTTTACAATAATGCCTCAAGTTTTAGCATATGAACCAGTGAGAGTCTCGTCTACCATTAGGTATTTTTAGTTACCACCTGTAAGTGATCGTCGACATCAATATAAATAGGTCAGATTGTGACAGATAACTACCAGAAGATTTTTACAACATCGTCAGACAAAAACTTGCTGCAAAAACGTTGTATACGCCAATTATTTTTGACGTCCACGCGGATATAGAAATGCGTAAAATTTCATATGTCAGATCTGATTTAATGCAGGCTTTTGTGAATTCTGTATTAAGGAATGAAGTACATAAAGTATACAATACTACAAATCTTATACTTAACAATTCATTAGTTTAATTGACTATCAATTTATAAATATCGTGAATAAGACCTTTTGGGTCTGACTTTAATTCCATTGCAAATATTAATGTGTGCGTTGTCTATAACAAATACTTAAATAGTTATTTCTAATTCTTATTTTTGTTTATTTATATTCCAGTGTTTTTATTATCTTAGTTTATGTTAGTATGAAGCTGTGTCTATTTTACGAGGATAAAGTATAGTTTCGTTTAGTATTTATGAAGAACTAGTCAGTAAGATAATTTCAAAAAAAATATTTAATCAATCTGTATAAAATAATCCACTTTAACTTTTGTAATTCATGTCGTATACCGGTCTACCTAATATCTATTTTAAGTCCAAATGGGTAGGCCTTTAAAATGTAGTATTTTTATTTTTAAGTAATTATTTTAATTAACATTACTATATTGCTAAATTAACATTGTTATAATATTTATTCAAAGCATATTTACCTAATAAAAAAAATGTGTCGTACTACTTGATTGGCATTTTCATGTGTAGTATAAGCTAATGTAAGTTTCAAATCTGTTGGTTACTTAAGTTGTGTAGGTAGTGGAATACCTAAGTTGTCAAACTGCCAATATGAATAGTCCTCGCATTTACTAAAACATTGTTTAACTTAAGTTTTATTGAATAAATTAAGTATGATAAATGTATTTGTTTCCATTATTTAAACTTTCGGTTTGACAGCGCCATCTAGCATCAAGTAGCAAAACTATGAAGTAGCAAGTTTCAGCTGTAGCCTACCATAATTTCAAAGCTAAACGTTACCAGTAGCTTAGTATCCCTTTCCTTCTAGTTTTCACTAGAGGGCACGCCACATATAGGCTGTAGAAATATTGCACTTTTCTAAATGAATTACCTTTATAGGATTATGTACGTATAAAGTCAAATACGCAAAATCTCAAACTCTTAAAACGTTAGTTTTTTTTTATGTTATTTAGTAACGAGACGAGCTGGTCGTTTGCCTGATGGTAAGCATAACGCCGGCCCATAACAATTGCAGTGCCACCCAGAAGTTTGATAGTTTGAAACACAAAGGCCTGCGCGGCACTGCAGTGCGCTCCTTACCCTGAGACATTAGGTATTAAGTCTCATAAGCCCAGTAATTTCACTGGATACTCTGCTCATCAAACCGGAACACTTACACAGTTATGCTTGCACATTACTGCTTGGCGGCAGACTTCACGAGCACAGCGGTGGTACCAACCCAGACGGACACTCGCAGAAGAGTTAGTCCTCCCACTAACATTTGCTGCAGCAGGCTGTTTCCGGTCGTTTATATTTCGGAATCGCATCCTGGCAGAGAAATGTCGGGATTATATCTATGTTTATGCAGCTGAGTTGGTTGAATATAAACGGGAAATTTTGACAGAATGTGATTCCAAAATATAAACGATCAAGACGGTCGCTTCCGACACGGATATCATTCCGAGTGAATTTAAATAACCGTGCTTATCTCCGAAAATAAAAGAGAACAGAGAATAACTCTGTTCTGTGCTTCGAAGTTCGATTTTCGGAGTAAGGCCGTTCGTTTATGGGTGTCGTTGGACTCATCGCCATGATGTTTTGCACAAGACAATTCATAGTCAGGAGAGCGATACAGCCTAATTTTTATCCCAAAAAAAAATGAATGGTTCCTGAAGTAATGTCCATTACGCGGGTGAAACCGCAGGCAGCATCTAGTTTCTCATATCAGTAAGTAGGTACCTATAATAATTATGTAGATGAGTGTGTACTGTAGGCAAGTAAATCTGATGGATATGTTCGGAATTCTGCGTATCGGACCATAACGAATTTCATGACTTTTAAAAAAATAAGTATGATTACCATAACACAAGAAAATTGTTAGTGTGTACTCCTCCTTAAGTCCCACTAGCGTGCAGAGTGCTTAAAAATGATGTGGATACAGGAGAGATGAAAACTGCTATATAAAACGTAGTTGAAATAAAAGTTTAGATAAAACTTATATTTTTCGTTTTATTATTTTGTGACACATTCAAAGGAATATATTGACGGAATAATATAAAAGACATGTAGAAAAATAAATTGAAAGAGAACAAAAAGATCTATATCTAAAAACATAAAGACTCTTTTTATTCTAACACTCCTCCTTAAATTCATTTCTCTACTATCATCCATCACATATCACATAATCACACAACACCCATACCTAGCGTACACCAGTTAAACTTCCCTTTCAACAGAGGTTTCGTTAAAGCATCCGCAACCATACGACCTGTCTCTACATACTCTAATTCAATATGGCCATGCTCAACTGCCTCTCTTACAAAGTGGTGTCGCACATCTATGTGCTTTGTGCGTTGATGGTGTACAGGGTTCTGCGCAATAGCAACAGCAGATTGACTGTCACTGAAGATCTTCATTGGCACCTCAACTTTGCCAGTGATCTCTGCAATCAATCTCTTTAAGAAAATTGCTTCTCTAGCAGCTTCTGACATAGCCACATATTCAGCCTCCGCTGTGGATAGAGCAATCGTCCTCTGTTTTCTGCTTTCCCAACATATTGCAGCTCCCATATGCAGAAAAACCATACCCGAGTATGATCTCCTATCATGACAAGTGGCATGACTAGCATCTGCATAGCCCTGTACCTTATGCATTCCTGTCTTCTTGTACTGTAGCCCAAGGCATTTAGTACCCTTTAAATATCTGAGCACCCTTTTTGCGGCTATCCAATGTTCTTCAGCATAACAAGCGTTGAACTGGCTCAGATAGTTAACTGCATGTGCAATATCTGGCCTCGTGCAAACAGATATGTACATCAGCGAACCGATTAGATTTTGATATGGAATCCTCGGATCAGGTTTATGTTCTAGTCCAGGTTTCACAAGCTTTTGCCCTGGAATTGATGGGGTTGAAGCAACTTTGCAATCAGCCATCCCAAAAACCTTCAAAACTGTGTCGACATACTTCTCTTGGTCAACTTTGATTCCAATATCGTTCTGCGTTATGTGCATTCCCAAAATATGCTCTACCTTTCCAAAATCCTTCATTTCAAATTTTGACATAAGGTCTCTTTTTACTTTCCGCAGCTCTTCCGCGTCGTTCCAAAAAATCAGCAGATCATCAACATACACTGCTAAAATGATGATCTTCTTGTCCTGGGATCTCATGTAAACACATGGCTCATTTTTTGATCGTTTGAACGACAACTTCAATAACTCATTATTTAGCTTATTATTCCAAGCTCTGGGGGATTGCTTCAGCCCGTAAAGCGAACGTTTAAGGAGACACACGTAATCTTCCTTTCCTTTTTCCTCGTAACCCTCCGGTTGCTTCATGTAGACTGTCTCTGACAAATCTCCATTCAGGAAAGCTGTTTTTACGTCCATTTGGTCAATGTTTAGGCCATTCTTAGCTGCTAACGCTAGGAGGACTCTCAGTGAGCTATGTCTCACCACTGGAGAGAATGTCTCGTCATAATCGATGCCCCATCTTTGGCTAAAACCTCTGGCAACAAGCCGAGCTTTGTATCTACGTTTATTTCCCGCCTCTTCTTTGATACGAAAAATCCATTTCGAATCTACCAGGTTGCTCGCTTGTTCAGGTTTTACCAAAATCCAAGTACCGTTTTTCTTTAGAGCATCAAACTCCTCCTGAATTGCAGCTTTCCATTTTGTACTGTCAGGTCTTGACAGTGCGTCTTCCACTGTAATAGGATCATATTCTGTTTCCACTGCATGGTACAGAACATGATCCGGGAACTCTTTGGGTTTCCTATCTCTTAGTGGGTACCTCCGTTCCACCTCTTGTGATCGAACCTCAGTAGCATCCGATTCACAATCTTGAAACTCCATATCCTCGGGTTCTTCAATAACTACTTCATGTTGAACATGATTTTCACCAAAATTCTCTTGTTCTTGATCCACTCTAGGAACATTTCCAACAACATCATCCTCTTGATGATGTTCTAGAACATCTGGTTCATCTTGTAGGAGTATTATTTCAGGTTCCCCTTGTGGCTCTATGCATTTCTGATTCTCCAAAAATACAACATCTTTTGCCTTAAATATTTTTCCGGAAGTAGAATGCACAAGACGATACGCTTTCGCGTTGTCGTCAAAGCCTGTATGAATAAGTTCTCTACTCTTAACATCCCACTTAGTCCTCTTTTGATCAGGAATGTGCATAAATGCTTTGCACCCAAAAGTTTTTAGCATGCTCAGGTCACACTTTCTCCCTGACCATTTCTCATCCGGAGTCATATTCTTCACCGCAATCGTTGGTGACTTGTTCTTTAAGAACACGGCGTGATGGACAGCTTCAGCCCAAAAACGTTTTCCTAATCCGGACTCATGTAGCATGCTTCTTGCTTTATCGCAGATTGTGCGATTAGCCCGTTCAGCTACACCATTCTGCTCTGGCGTATACTCGACCGTCAGTTGATGCTGGATTCCGCAATTCTTCAGAAAATCATTCATCCGTTTATTGACATACTCGGTCCCATTGTCGGTGCGCAGGATCTTTATTTTCTTGGCGCATTGATTTTCTGCAAACGCCTTAAAATCCTTAAATTTTTCAAAAACTTCACTTTTTTGTTTCAAAAAATAAATAAACGTTTTTCGCGTAAAATCGTCAATAAACGTCAAAAAATATTGGAATCCGCTAATAGAAGGTATACTCATAGGTCCGCACACGTCTGAGTGCACTAAACCTAACGCTTCTGTAGCTCTCGTTGCATCAGTTTTGCGAAACGGCTGTTTCGTTTGCTTTCCCATAATGCAAGATATACACTCCAGTTTAGAAGAACTGTCAGGAAAACTTACCCCTGTTGCCATCTTATCTCTCAGTAGTTTGAGGTTATGCATACCAAGATGTCCCATCCTCCGATGCCATAACATCTGCTGGTCATGCTCTGCTGTTGCTAGCGCAGAACCCTGTGAACAGCACTTAATTTTATAAATGCCGCGTTCTTCCACACCTTTCACAACAGGCTTACCTCGTACCTCACACTCATTACTCTTGTAGATGTTGCAACATTTATCTGTGAATACTACCACGTTACCCTTTCTCGCAATTGCATTCACACTCAATAAGTTAGAAGCTAACTTAGGTACATACGTAACGTCGCTGACTGTCAACCCTGACTCACATACTACCGTACCCTCACCTGCACCGAACACCTCATTACCATCTGCACAAGTCACTCTCAAAGACTTAGGAGTATCCTTTAAGTTTTTAAACCAAGATTTGCGATTCGTCATGTGCGTCGACGCTCCAGAATCGATGATCCAGTCTTCTGCTTGTGGAATCGACGTGCCGAACGCAAAGGCTTGAAGAGCTTCCTTCTTCCCTTTTGGATTATCTGGACACTCATGCGCCTTGTGTGGTCCATCACAAATGAAGCATTTGATCTTCTGTTTGATCTTCTTGGGTACACTCTTACCCTTATGCTTATTTGATAATAGTGCTGATGTCTGTTGGCTTGCACTCGTGCTTGCCGAATAGGTATCCTCCATTTGAAAGAGCTTCGTCTTTACATAATCAGTAGTAAGTACGACATTACTATTTTCGATGGCTAATCTCATTGGTTGGAACTCTATGGTAAGGCCTTGTAGAAGTAAAGCAGCCAACAGTTCATCGTCAACCTCCTTTCCTAGGTCTTGAAGTTCCTGAGATACCATCATCACAGATGTGACATATTCCCTAACCGAAGGGAATTGCTCCAGCTTCATGCTCACTAGCTTTGAAAGTAGCCGGCAGCGGTTATTCAGACCTTTGTCCTCGAACGCACTCATTAATGCTTCCCAAGCATCTTTCGCTGTTTTAGCTTTGCGTACATGCACTAAGCAATGAGGTCTAATCATCAAGCAAATCTTTGCTCTAGCTTTCTGGTCTTTTCTCATACCTTGCACATCCGTCGTTTCAGGTGTAACTCTTGTATACTCCCACAAGTCATCGTGAACAAGGTGTAGTTCCATCAAAAACTTCCATGTGGCGTAATTGCTGTTACCATCCAATTTCTCTATAGACGGTAACCCACTACTACCTGAAGACTCCGTATTTTGTGCCATTGTTGAGTTCTGCTCTCTATGAGAACTTTTGTTAGACATCTCCCTGCAACTCTGGGTCAATGACCTGTTAGTTTGCTGTTACATATCTGGGCCCATAACCTGTTAGTGTGTACTCCTCCTTAAGTCCCACTAGCGTGCAGAGTGCTTAAAAATGATGTGGATACAGGAGAGATGAAAACTGCTATATAAAACGTAGTTGAAATAAAAGTTTAGATAAAACTTATATTTTTCGTTTTATTATTTTGTGACACATTCAAAGGAATATATTGACGGAATAATATAAAAGACATGTAGAAAAATAAATTGAAAGAGAACAAAAAGATCTATATCTAAAAACATAAAGACTCTTTTTATTCTAACAAAAATATACTTACAAACACATAAATTGAAATAGAAAGAAAGAAAAATCATTTATTTGATGCAGAAAGATTAAAGTCATATTGGACCAAAACAATCATTCATTTTAAATTGTACGGCGCCAAAAGGGAAAATGTATAGGTATAAGACGATACCTATTACAAAAACACAACATTCGAAATAAACGCAAAATGTATTCAAATATACTATAATAACTACTGAAATCCAGGTGGAAATCATCATAAATCAGCAAAGGTCAACGAACCATTGACCGAATCGGCAACACTACCAGAGATGCGACGATACGGTTGCCATGGAAACCGATGCAAAACAATCTCACGAGCTTATCGTGAGAGACAAACTAAAAACAACTTTATTCTCTTCTAATATGGTTTAAATGGAGTAAAATAGTTTGAGTGAAAAAAATAGACGAAAACTGGTAAGTTAATAACACTTTTACAGGTATTATAGTTTTATAGTAATTTAAGATTCGTAATAACTATCCAATTTGTTTAGGTTAGGTTAGTTTCATCAAAATTCGTTCAGTTGTTTTTGCGTGAAAGAGTAACAAACATCCGTCCATACATCCACCACCCTCACAAACTTTCGCGTAATTATAATATTACTTATTTTAGTTTTCTTATAGTAAGATAGGATTAATAGAAAGCAGGATTTAATTAATTTAATACTGCAGCAGTAAATACTGATGATTGGGAACTTACCAGTTAATAATCCTACTAATATTATAAATGCGAAAGTGTGTTTGTTGGTTTATTAGTTTGTCCTTCTTTCACGCAGTAACGGAGCAACGGATCGACACCATTTTTGGCATAGACATAGTTTATGGACCGGAGAGTAACATAGGCTATTTTTTATCCCGTAAAAATGCACGTCCATAAACTATATCTGTGCCAAAAATCGCGTCGATCCGTTACTCCGTTACTGCGTGAAAGCAGGACAAACCAACAAACACACTTTCGCATTTATAATATTAAGTAGGATAGGATTTATTGACAGCTATATTCTGGGAGTACAAGCATCTTTTTTTTTAATTCTTTATTAAAGAGCTTAATCACAATTGCGATTATGTCGCTCTGATAAATAAACAAAAGACATAATTTACTTACAAGCATCTTCTAGCGTGCGTCGACCGCCTCCACAGGTTGCGGTCAATCAAACGCATCATTAGACATTATTTATTTGTTTAAATGGAACAATCCATCGCCGAATCATTGTCTTGCCACCTCCATCATAAAGAATCATGAGACACATGTCAGCAATTGGCTAAATTAGTCGAAAGTAGCAACAAAGTATGTGAAATTCAGACAATGAGTTCTTTGTAACGCACGCACTGCCAATATAAATCAGGCCCAAATTGTTTCAAGTATCGGTTGAAACAACAATAAATTGGAACCAATAAAGGCAGCCAATGAGGTCAGTTGAAATGTGGACTTTGGACGTAATATGAAGGAAATGAAAGTTTTTATATACTTAACAGAAAGAAACCGTAAGATTATTGAGGAAATAGTAATTAATTGACAGATATATTACTTAAAAACCAAAACATATTACTCGTCACAAAAGTATTATAGGTACTAAGCAGAAGTCAAGTCAAAAAGTTCCTTGTAAAGTGATTTACTTACTGCTAACTAATTAGGTAGTCATGTACCTTCACCCACCACCGTTAGAGGAAAACGGCTCTATAAAGATGATTTATGAAGAAGTATTATATGAATGGAAAATATATTGCTTTGAAAAGGCCGCGTCCAGAGGCAAAGGCCGCGTATACCGAGAGGACCTTAGGCTTTGTAGGTTAAAACATCACATCACCCGAGGAAACCCCAAGGCCGCTGGGCATGTTTAAAAGATTTCTTTGTTGACAACAAAAAAGGATAAGGAAGTTTAAAGTAATGAAGAAAGAAAATTTTGTTCTGAAAAAGACAGCATTAGTTTTAGTCTGTGATTCAGGTAGACGAACGTTAAAGAGACCCATGACTGTTAGAGTAATTTATTTTAACCTTCATGAGTGCTCCCTTGAGGCCTATAATATGAATAAAGCATTTTGAAATTGAATTTGAATTTTATGTCTCTTGTATATAGTTAGTGTTATTATTTACTCGGCTTCAGTAAGTCTGTGAGTTATAAGAATAATAGCTTACACATTGTGCTCACCAGCCCATTATATCGCTTCCGGTAATTGCCGTCGATATAACCCACTTTAGTACGTATACAGTTTCACTTAAAGGTCATGATAGTGATGTGTGTTACGTAACCCATTACCATGTACCTATAATAATACACTAAGTTACCTTGAAAGCTTTTTTCCTGTGCTCTTTTCGTTCTCGATAAGTTAGCAAGTGATCACTAACCCTATCCATTATCTCACCTGCGGCGCAAGTACGGAAGTCGGTTCGATAAATTTGTCGAATCGATAAAAGCGATAAATTTATCGAATGTTCCGAGTACCGAAGTCTGATCGTAACGTATTGTAGGTAGTAGCTCTATATTCTCTTTGGATTCGACCTAGCTATTCGATAACTTTTGACGATTGTATCGAGGCTCGTTGAATTATATAAAAAGTCGATAAAACCCATTTTATCGATTTGAACTGTCAATTTTATCGATCGAAAAGTTTTGTACTTGCGCCGCTGATTTAGGATGGCAGTGTCTAGTCGACAGTAGAAAACACACTGCGCCTAGAATAGCGATTGGCTCTGAAGCGCATTTGCCGCAAAACACTTATATTTTGGTGAGAGATGTTCAACTTCAAGGTGGTAGCTAGCCAGCCTAGCAATTGAAAATATCATGTGAGGATTGCATGAAGATGTTTTCCTATATAGAAAACTCTAAAAACTAGATAAACTACAAGCAAAAGTTGTGTGAAGCTAACATAACTTTTGCCCGTACTTATCCTATGCAGACTTGTCAAATACCTAAAACAGGAAAAGAAACATGTATCGTGTTACCACAAAAAAATACTTAGATGCCTTTTTAGCTAGACGTTGTTTAAAGATAAACGTCTAAAAGGATTAGAAACGTCACAACAGAATTAAGTTAGACAACGGTTAGACACTACTTAAATCATGATTTGTGATTACATACTCATATGTATTTAAACATGCGACAGAGGCTTGTTTAGGAGTTACACACTGTTTAAAGTGTGTTTAATTTTTTTGTGGTAAGACCGTTAAAATTTTAATGCAATAATGGCTTAGAATCCTAAACAATCTATAACATTATTGTTTCAAATTATTACGAGTTGTTACTTTCTTTTATTTTTACAAGTCTGTATAGGTTAAAAGCTACAGGCAAAAGTTTATCTTCTGGAATGCTATATATATATAATTGTGTTGACCTGGATGTTTGACCCGCCGCGCCGCCAGGGCGCCCTTATATTAACTTCAAGTTCCTCGTACCATCGTAAGGTTAATGAAATAAATGTCACTTAGTGAGGATTATAAAACTACTAAGGTCGAACTAGCTTGATTAATAATCAACTAGTTCGATCTTTATGAATTTAAGTATAAGAAACAGTTGAACCTTGAATGTGATTAAAATTAAAAATATGCTCACACGTGTTTTAAAGCGAATAAAAAGTGATTTTGTAATTTACGCTACTTTTATATTTCACATCTGTCTGACATATGTTTTTATAGCCTCATAATATGATGTACTTACCATACTGGACTGATTTGGTATCAGCGAAAATTTTAGCCAGAAACTTCCAAAATAGTAATAATCCAATGAAACCTTAATCGACTTTGATTACAATATTTTCATCCGACGTTGGGCGCCAAGTTACAAATTTTATTGGGCAGTGCTTTTGCTTTATGAGTTTTGAATAAAGAACTTATTATAAAATCCACTCCTATATAAATCTAAACGTAGATTTTTATAAACATAATGTTTGGGGATAGAATCTTATATTCCGATAATAAGTGCCAATTTCATTAATATAAAAAAGATAGTATTTTTATATTTAGTTAATTTTCCAATTCTATAGTACCTGAAAAATAAACTAACGACCCGTCCGTGTCCATAGATCAATTTCTAATAGAATGTAGGTACTGGTACCATTAAATTCATTTAGCTACTAGTAGGAACACTGAAACCTGTACATTCGTCGTATCCGTACAAATCAAAAGCCTTTCTATTTGCATATCTATAAAAATACACGTTTTCGCTCACTGTTTCTCGTGATATAGATCTCACGTGACGGCGGCCAGTTAGTACGCAAAGGGCAACTAGCTCTAATCTGATGCCCTGCATGGAGTCATAGTTCACTGTTTTTTCTGAGTATTCTAGCATTTCTAATTTCAAATACCATTCAATGGATGTGATACGGTAGTTTTTGAACTGTTGATCTATAGGTCGATGATTTGAACCTACAATTACCTTGACCTTTCGGTGAGAGAGAATATCGTGGTACATGGTGTAATTTGGTAGAGCCTTACCATTCTCAAATTGAAAATATTTCGCCAAGGACCAGTAGGCAGTGTTAGAATAGCCGAGTTTCCAAGTTTCCAGTGAAATTACTGGGCTTATGAGACTTAATACCTAATGTCTCAGGGAAACGAGCGCACTGCAGTGCCGCGCAGGCCTTTGTGTTTCAAAGTCCTGGGTGGCACTGCAATTGTTATGGGCCAGCGTTATACTTACTATCAGGCAAATGAACAGCTCTCCTCGTTATAAATAGTAAAAAAAGCGTGTTCACAATAAACATCTGTTTCTTTGCGTCACTTAAGGTCAGATGAAATACCTAGTAGTCAAACGCTAGACTATCAAGAAGAAGAAGTAGTATAAGAAGTAGAAGAATAATAAGTAGTAAATAGCACAGGCCCTCGTTTATAAACAGTGTTACTACTTACCTATACGGTCGAATTTTTAAATTATGATTTGTCTCTTTCGATTCAGTTTAAAATTGTCAAGGAACAACAAAGACAAAACATTGTTTAACTATTCTCTCTTTAACACTGTTTTATTAACAATGGCCATATTACCCCTATTTAAAACCTAATCTTTACAATAGGTACTAAACTCCAATTGAAAATTACCTATAGAAAGTATATAAACCAGCTATTAATTTAATAATAACGTAAATTCTGTAAACAGTTCATTGGCATTTATGTTTCACGCGAACCGTTCCACTATGCATGAGGGCCTTCGGTAGAGGCTATACGGCCAACTGCCTCAAGTGGCGGGTTCAGACGCTGACTATAATTTACGGTAGGTACGTTTATAATTTCCAGTAAGGAATATAGCACGCTGTAACAAAAATTCACTGAAACTGAGATGCGCAACGTATAACAAAAAATTGCTTTAAAAAGGCGACGAACCGACTTCAGTGACAAACTACTGAACCGATTTTGATGAAATTTCTATGGGACCAATCTGAAAGTATATCCTTTCAAATAAAAAAGAATTTTCCAAATCGGTTTATAAATTAGCGAGATCTGAGGTAACAAACAAAAAAAAATACCCGACGAATTGATAACCTCCTCCTTTTTTGGAAGTCGGTTAATAAAAAGTGGTAGCGTGCTTATATATTTCTGCGTGCCACCAACTTCGTAAACATGCAGTGACTAGGTAGAGCTTTTTTTTCTAGTGCCGTTGTGGGATACTTTTTATCTCCTTACCCAGACAGGAAAACAGGGGTAGGGTTTGAAGAACTAAACACAATCAAAATTCAAAATAGGTACTTTACTAATGTGGACCCAGGAATTCGCTTGGGAAATTTAAATTATTTATTGTTGATTACTTAATAGATTTTCCACTAATTTCCATTTTTCACTAAACAACTTTTCGTAAACGGCCAGAAACTGGTCAAACAAAATCAGTCGATTCAAAACCTACTGCCTACTCCAAAATCATTATAGCTTACGTGAAGACTAATCCATAGGTTTAGCATATTCAGCATTTTCGACCACATATAGAGATAAAGTAATCAAATGTTAACAAGGACTAAAAACAGGTTCCTCCAGGCAATTAACCTAAGTAAAGCAAGTAAGTAAAGCAGTGCATAATATTAAATTCGCCAATTTTACACTAAGCTACCTCACTGTCTTTGATCCCACTGTAACTTACCATCAGTTCAGAAAGTGAAACCTAACGTAAAAATTACAATAATAAACCATAGTAGCTCATGTCGAAACGCCAAGCTTTTTAGCGATTTTCCATTTTCAATTGTTTGGTATTGTACAAGACTATTGACCACTCGAAACAAAAGCAGTGTCGTTTACCCCGCGGTAATGAACTTGCGACATTTGTGGGGAATTGTTGTTATTGGACATCAATTGAGATAGTTATGTTCAGTTACATGGAGCAATAAACTGCTGATATATAGAATACTCGCTTCTGCCCGCGGTTTTCACCCGCGTTCCCACAGGAACCGCGCATTTTTCCGGGATAAAACTCTCCGGTCCCTAACCTATATCTATGCCTCAAAACACGTTGATCCGTTGTTCCGTTGCTGCGTCAAAGAAGGACAAACTAATAAACCAAAAAACACACTTTCGCATTTATAATATTAGTAGGATTATAACAGCTAATTCCCTTGCCAAATCAGAAAAACAGCGGCGCAAGTACGGATCTTTTCGGTCGATAAAATTCGATACTATTCGATAAAATTGACAGTTCAAATCGATATGGTGGGATTTATCGAGCCTCGAAACATCGACGAAGTTATCGAAAAGCTAGGTCGAATCCAAAGAGAATATAGAGCTACTACAATACTTTACGATCAGACTTCGGTACTCGCAACATTTGATAAATTTATCGAGTATTTCCACTTCCGCACTTGCGCGCCAATATAGGTAAAGCTCATTAATCAACTAAATCTTTTAATCTCTAGGCATTAGCAGTCGTGCCGGTCCCTAGCCGTAACGACCTGGCGCTAATTTCCTTGACCTTGTTGACCGTATTCCATCATCAGTGCCCTAAGGCCTAAGTAATTACACCTACGCCTTTTGTATCGCACGACTTCAGTCAACACCGGCACAATTTTGCTCACTGCCCCCTTCAAGGACAGATTAGTTTTGTTTAAAAATTTATGTTATATGCAGGAACAACCGATTTTAACAAAAGGTATTCAGCTCACTAGGCTGATCAAGTCAAGTCACTTAGTCAAATACTGACCTGTCAAATATTGGCTCATCATTTAGTCAAAAATTGTGAACACACTAAATCTAGACTGGAACTTATTGTATACATATTATAATAATAATAATAATATGTTTATTGTCCAAAAATGATTTACAAAGGAATCTTACGATTACAATTAAAATAGAACAAAAGTAGCTCGAATTGTCCAAATATCATAACATAACATAATACTTTTTCATTCTTTTTTTTTATGTTATTTGGTAACGAGACGAGCTAGTCGTTTGCCTGATGGTAAGCATAACGCCGACCCATAACAATTGCAGTGCCACCCAGAACTTTGAAACACAAAGGCCTGCGCGGCACTGCAATGCGCTCGTTACCCTGAGACATTAGGTATTAAGTCTCATAAGCCCAGTAATTACACTGGACTACTATATATTATACTACTATAATATTTCTACTTTCTACTATAATAAATATTATACATGTTAATGTTTGTGCGTGTGAACGTAATTGCTTCCGAGAGACATACGCAACTACGTAATTGGGGCACACTACGGCTGATACGCAAAAGATGGTCAAGGGCGGTCTAGAAGCTCCGCTTGGTAGTGCGGGGCGTTGGGCGAAGCTCATCACTGGGTTGTCACGATCACGCAACCGAATAGAGCGTATTCAAATCAATTAGCTTAATTATGATCAATCTAAGTATATCTATATTTTATTACTATTCTATCTCCCTGTCTACTATCCTGACTCCGTACCTACGCAATCATGACAAAACTATGAACGGATTTGAATGTTTGGTGTAGGGCAGATAATATACCTATACCTACTCAGTTTTTGTAAAGGGTTGCCTGCAGTGGATACTGTTCCTAAAGGAAAATGGACGAATTGTAGGTGAAACCGCACGGGCATAATATATTATAATTTCTATGAATCGATAGAAAGAAAGAAATGACTTAATCACACACTTGCGATAGTTCCGTGGTTATTCAAGGATTCAACTATTCTTGTAGTCAATAAAATTGCACTTTCCCAATCAATGATAAATGGTCAATTAGATGCAGAATAGGTACTCTTGTGAAGCTTCAGTGAAGAATCATATAAATTATGTAAAACTAGCTGCTGCCCCTCGGTTTCACCCGCGCCGAGATATTGAATTTCATGGTTTTTATTTTTTTGCGCGGAACGCTAATTCTTTTTCTAACATTAAAGTAGCCTAAGTTACTCCTTGTAACAACAGCTATCTGCCAGTGAAAGTCCCGTCAGAATCGGTCCAGCTTTTTCGGAGATTACCCGGAACAAACAGACAGACAGACAGACAAAATTTTTAAAAATGGCTGTTTTGTTACAGGTACCGTATAATATACTTTCATATGCATTTAGTGAAAAGCTGTTATTTTGATATTACAAACAGACACTTCAATTTTATTTATTAGCATAGATAGATAACGACACGACTAAATACTACGAGTCGTGTCGTTATTTTACAGACATATATATCTTATCTATATCTTCTAGACATGCCAACTTCATCGTCGAGCATGTTTACCAACAGGTGAGCTAATGGTGTGGCTATTATCTCACCTGTTAGCTAAGTTATCTAAGCTTCAGTGCTCTGATTACATAAATATTTATGGAAGCTTTACAAGAACTGTATACATGTGTATCAAATGTGTATACATGTGTATCAAATTTGAAGACATTTTGATCTGGATTTTTTCCATGGATTTACATAGATGTTTCCAAAATCTGTGAATACAGTTCAAAAGAGTCGATCTTCTAAGAACGTTTTTCTGTAACTACAACAGTTGGGTACCTTAACTGCCTCAATAAAATACACATAGTATAACACTACTACTATGACACTACTACTACTAAGACATCACGTCAAGAATTTCGCAGTCAACATCGATTGCTCCCATAGCCTAGTTGGTTAAGGCGTCTGGCCCGGATTGCTTGAAGACGCAAGTTCGAATCCTGTTGGAAGCAAAATTTTGTGATGTATACATTTGTGTGAACATCCGCTAGTGTCGGTTAACACTATAAATTATATTTCAAGTCTTAAATTGTTTGCCTATATAAGTAACCAACCAACTTATTCAGCCGTAGGCAACATTGCGCTACGTGGCGCAAGGAAAATGCTACGGTTTGATGGTGCCTAACGCCTGTGTCCTTCGACAGCTTCTACTACATAGTCTACATACCTACATTGTAAATCACCTGGCGCTCGAAATGCCTCGCGCAGCGCAGCGCATTAGCGCTACGAGCGACTGCGTTCCACGATCATTTACGGCTGGTGATGATGATGACCAACAGACTATGATGACAGGGACTAACCGAAAGAGATAGAGAATTAAAATAAAACTTATAAATATACAGATTTTTAAAGCCTTTATTTTAACTTATTGTTTTAAATTGTATTTTTTATGTTAATGTGTATAATATAGGTACTTACTGGTTTTGTTTGCAACTTAGCCGGTATACCTACTGTGTGGGCTTTACAAGGGGGTTTAATGGTGTTGCCGTCAATTTTTACGGAACGTTTGTCATTGAATAGGTACCTACCTATATATTAAATGTATATTACTGATTGCCTTTAGAATATATCTACAATACATGTTATGTATTATAGAGTCCAAATTGTTCATTTGTATCATTGAGTTTTATTGGTTCAACTGAATACTATTTCAGGACTTCTATTTTGAGTTGTAGCCATAAATAGGTATCTACCTATTCAGGTATTTTGATTATGAGGATCTCTCAGGTGTGTCAGCCAGAATACATCAAACACATCGGCTTGGTGACAGATTTTAAATTTGAAAGTGGCACCATAATGCAAACTTGCATAAGCGTGTATGGGCGGCTTAAAAGAATGCGTTGCTGACAGTTCGTAAGCTACGGTCGACGAAAATTGGAAGTGAATTTCAATTACATATTTATATATGGACTACTTATTTTTATTTATTTATTATTAATACAGAGAAATATACTGTCCTTATTGTCTTAAAACGTATTTACTATATGCGTAAGTATATACCTATATACTTACGCATTTAGTTATGCAGGTATATGACTCTGTTATATTAAAAAAATCTTTAGTTAAATACCTATGGAAATATTATATTACATGCCGACAAAAAAGAGAGAATAAACAAACTAAAAAATAAGTTGAATTCGGTGCTACTATGTGCAGATTTGTAGGTAGAGCCTAGAGGGTTCAAATTCTACATCTAGTTTGAGGTTTCGAAGTAGGAAACAGTATGACATATGAATATTTCTTATATACTATTGTACGGAGTACATTACGATTTTGCAACTCCGCATATTTATTTCAGTATTCACACAAACGAGTGCACTTTGACACGCCGCGACAGACGCACGCGGACGAGTGAGAATCTAACAAATCGTGTCAATAAAATATTACTTCAAACTTTAACTATATATTACTTACTACTACCAGGGTTCTAACTTGGACCTACATCTAATGGTCCTTGGACCCTACAACTATAGTGAGGCCATTTCAGGTGCATTTTACACAAATCGACGTGCAAACAGATCAATATTTTGACTTTATGGCATACCGACGGAAAAACGTTTTACAGCACGAATCTATAACCACTTTAAGAAGATCCCCGTAAAAATATTCAATAATTGTAATATCACCGAGTTTTGAAAGCTTGCTTGGGGCGGGGTAGGTCTACCGCAGTAGTCGCCGTTACCAATGCTTTTTTACCACAATAACAGTGACCGAAGAGATACAAGAAATGGAAGAGACCATATAATAATACATGTGGTAGAATTAACACTTCTGCGAGTGTCCGTCTGGGTTGGTACCACCGCTTTGCTGGTGTAGTCTGCCGCAAGCATTACTGTGCTCCGGTCTGATGAGCAAAGTACTCCGTGAAATTACTGGGCTCATGAGCGCATACCTAAAAGTCTCAGGGTAATAACCGCAAAGCAGTGCCGCGCAGGCCTTTGTTATGCTTACCAGCCCGGCGTTATGCTTACCTACCATCAGGCAAACCCGCTCGTCTCTTTCTCCAATAGTATATAATAGTATATAAAGACCGAAGAAAAACCCAAACAGTAAACGAATTTGATGTTTAACGTAAGTAGGTACAAAGCAAACGTTCCCACGTAGACCAATTGAGTTTATTTTGGAGAAAATGGATAGGTATTTATTACCTATATGGAAACTACGCAGAGAGATTTGCATCCTGACGTTAACCAGTTTTTAGTTTAATTTAATTGTACCTATAGCCTATGACCATTATTTCACACACCGTTTTGCGACGGATTTTCTTCTTGAGGGAGTTTAGCTAAGTGAGTTCCTACTAGAAAATACCTAGGTACCACCACCGTGCTGATTGCACCCCGAAGTTTCCCTTCAGCGAAAGCTCAAGCTCACCGTATTATTCAAACCATGGAGTCCGCATGGACCCACGGCCGTCGGTAGTGGTAGTTCACTACTAAAGTCATCATCGCATCGTATTATTGCAACGCGCTTTAAGAAGCAATTTTTCCATCGACCACTTCCAGTAAACCATAGACGCTTGTCGAGTGGTAGTTTCCAAGGGGTGGAAAGCACGTGTCACGCTCGCCAGCGGTCAGTACTCGCCGCGACCGTCGTCGTGACCGCTCGCGGCTGACCACCCGCCATGACTCACTCACCACTCACCGTCTAAACAAAACTACAAATCTAGCTGCAGGCTGAAGTTACGAGGCGCCATGACGGATGATATTCCAGGTGATATTGATGTTATGCATAGGCACGTTGCTCATAACAATTTATAAGCTCTTTATGTAAAAATGTCCCTGTTTGGTAAAGTACCTATCGATATATCGTTTACTTTATTACCTTCGAAATGTTTGTCATTCAACACAGCGGAAGTAAACAAAAATTTGGTTAGACATAAATAGTTGTTCGATAGAATCAATAAATCCAGTATATTGGTAACGCATAGTGGTAACGTACCTACATAAAAACGCAAAATGCAAATTCGATTTGAAACGTAGGTAGGTACCACGAAGGTACCTAGCAGAACAAATTTTGCAGGATATTATCATATTTTGTAGGACGATCGAGCTTTGAGGAACTACTCCTAATCACTGAGGACGAGGCTATTTTTTTAATTCTATTGGACAACGATACAATCCGGCCGTTTACCTGATGGTAACCATAACATCGGCCCACAAAAATGCAGTGCCATCTCAGAATTTAAAAAAAAAGGCCTGTGCGCTTCTGTGCGCTCGTTACCCTGAGACATGGAATAAGTCTCCTAAGCCCAGTAATTTCACTGGCTACGTTCGTCTGTTGGTCCGCCTGCCTCCACATCACAGAGTAGACTTTGTAAATCATATCATTTGCATAAATCTGCACGCTTTATTAGACCCAATAATGGTGTACGTTTCATATTATTTTCACCATCATCATCAATCAGTCTGTGTAGTCCACTGCTTGACATAGACTTGTTCCAAAGCAGTCAAAGCGCGTCACAAATGCTGATGTTCGCCTTCAGTTGTTTTCCGTATCTAATCGTTATTAGGTGGGTAGATTTGGGTAGATTCTGCTGACCATTGTCAGCGCCCACCATCTTCCTTCTTTTTGTATTTTGTCTAACTCTAAAGGATATTTAAATCGATTCAGAGAATCCTAAACCGACTCATACTTACATTTAAATGTATAAACCGGTTAACTTAACATGTAAGGCAAACCAAATGAATTCAAAGGACTCAACCTACCATCACACCAATTTTCCACGATCTGTGAAATTAGAAGCCTTAAATAATAGTAAAAAGTTTGACAAGTACAAAGTTAAGCTCTTGTTCAGTACATACTTCCCTTTCTGGGTAATTTGTTTTACCCTTCTCGCCTTTCACGAGAGGCGAGAGTGTACCTAATACAAGATATTGGAAGATGGTGTTAGGTGAGAAGGGTAACGCATCAATTTATGGAGTAGTGTTCTTGCCATGAATCGTGATGTCAAGGAGCATTGTCGGTTCAGATGGATCCTCCAACTATCTTTTCCCGCAGTTTTTATTGTTTCGTGCTTAGGCGACTCCCTGTAAGGTCTAAGCCCGAAGCACGAAAATGCTTTGACGTCTTCGACGCGTATACCTTTTTGACTTAATTATTTGACACTTTGATACTGACTAAATGCAGAACATTCTCTTTTCTTGTTTCATTACTTACCATAGGGTTGAAATGAGGGCAGGGCGAGAACGTCGCCGGCTCTTCTCTATAATCTTCCAGTTCTAATCTATTCACGTATCGCATCAAACAAACAAATCAAATACACACGTTTTACCTGCATTAATATCTAATTAGCACAATATATGTGAAGAGGTAATAATAATGTATAATATGTGTACATAGTACAATAAAAGCGGAACATTATGGTAATGTTGGTTTTGCATGCGAGGGGCGAGCGCATGACCTCCCTCAACTGGCCGGCTAAGCCACAGAACTGCCGACTGAGCACTGAACACAACCCTTTGTTATAGTCCTGCTAATATTATAAATGCGAAAGTTTCTATGTGAATGTTGTAACAGCCACGTGGTGACCTAAACTATCTACATTCCTAATTTCATCAAAATCGGTTTTATCGGTTTTAGCCACGTAGGTATCTGTGTAACAACTAAAATTTGGACTGTAGTTTGGGTTCTGGAATAACGCTCAGATATATACCACGCGGGCGAAGTCGCGGGGAGAAGCTAGTTTAGAATAAAATGATAGTGAAGTCGCTGCCAATTCGATGGTTCAAATCTTGAAGCTTGAGCTTTAGATATTGAGAAACTCTCTGATTCAACTGTAGCATACCTATTACCAGGTGGTAGGTCTAACTCTTCTGCGAGTGTCCGTCTGGGTTGTTGCCACCGCTTTGCTCGTGTAGTATGCTGCCAAGCAGTAATGTGCAAGCATTACAATGTGTTCCGGGCTCCGGCGCAGTTGGATTGTAAAACTGTGTTTCCGGTTTGATGAGCAAAATAGTCTGTGAAATTACTGGGCTTATGATACCTAATTTCTCCGGGTAACGAGCGTAACGCAGTGCCGAACAGACATTTGTGTTTTAAAATTCTGATTGGCACTGCAACTGTCATGAGCTGGCGTTACGCTTACCATCAGACAAATGACCAGCTCGTCTCGCTGTCAAATATTAGATCCTGAGGCAGTGGTAAATCGTTTATCTATCAATATCTGCTTTTTCTAGCAGAAAGCTTACTGGAAAAAAGGTCGTTACTTAAGAAACTTTTATAAGCTAGGTAATAACCTTTCGAGCCTTATGTACAGTAGGTAATTCTTATCATCAGATAAAGAGCTGCCCGAAATATAACCAGAGCCGAGCAAGGCCATTGGGCGGAAATTCGTGTTCCGAGTAATGACTCCTTTACATTTTACTTTGAAAAAGAAAATACTGGTCATTATAATATGGACTACTCAATGACGTCAGAAGGCTTTCATGGTTGACGGTCATAATTGTTTCTCAAATGGATTCTGTAAATAGTGACGTCAGTTTCTTGTTATGCCTACAAGGCGTATATAATACCTAACTAGCTTCTGCCCACAGTTTCACCCGCGTTCCCACAAGAACCGTGCTTTTTTCAAGGACAAAGTCATGTCGATCCGTTGCTCCGTTGCTGCATGAAAGAAGAACAATCCAACAAACACATACTTTCGCATTTATTATAATACGTCTATACGTAAACACTATTGTTTACCTAACCAGGCTAACCAATATTTATTTAATCTTGTAATGAGTGTCAAATATTTGTGTGCGTTACTAACTTGGTAGGTACTAAATAAAAAATACAGCTTATTATAAACTATGTAAATACCCAACTAATACATTATAGTAGGAGCACTTGAGACTTGAGAGCTAGCTCTATTTTAAGTCTATCATGTTCACCAACTTCGATTAGGTGAGATATAGTGGTTAAAACTAACACATCAAGAATATTTTTTATGATATTTGATAAAGAGTTGAATGGGTAGTTTGCTGCCAGCCCATTACAATTGCAGTGCCACTCAGAACTTTGAAACAAAGGCCTACGAGGCAATGCATTGCGCTCATAAAAAATATGCGTGTTTACTACGGCACGCCACCTTTTAAAATATAGTAATTCAACAGACACAGGAGCCGTTTTCACGTTCGGCAAGTCTCACTTCGCGGAAAATGAGCCCAGCCACTTCTTCATCAAGAACGATCCGGTCGTGGCCATCTCTTGTGGAGACGAGCACAGCGCAGTGATATGTCGTAAGTGTCAGCTACGGAATACTGAAGATTTCTTCAGTTACTTGCATAATGTTTAGTACACTCTGATTAAGATTTTGTTTCATTATATTAATATTATTTTTCAACGGACTAATAAGCTATAGCTTTTTTTTTTTAACTCACAAATAATATGTATATAATTATAGTCTAAGAATTTATCAATTAAACAAAACCTTATAAATAAAAAACAGCATTAAGGTCGCCTTCTGCAGGTAGGGTGCCCAAAAAGCTGGCGACATTACCTCGCTGAATAGTTAAACTAATACGTTGACCGAGGTAAGCGCCAGCTCGTTGGTCACCCGTCACTTCTACTCGTAATATATAAATAGTCTAATATCTAGCTATAGCTAATACATAAATAAATACTACATCTGCTACAAAAACAGTTGGATAATCTACAAGCCAAATGTCCAAATGTCCAATCCAAATGTTCTAGACAACTACTACCAGTTAGAAACGTACCCAGCATGCTGGCGGTATTGCCTCGTTGAACTGCAATTGCTGAGCCGTTGACCAAGATAAGTACCTAGATACGTACCAGCATTTTGATTATGCGTCGCATCAATGAAACGCGCTGACAAAATTTTGAAAATATCATGAGCTCCCGGACCCAATATTTCAACAATAAACGGCTCAAAGTAATGGGGAAGAAACCCCAACGAATCACAGCGTGACTCGTTTGGTGTGACTGTGCTATTAATAGCTACTTTAGGTATTGCATGCATGGACATGACATGTGACATTTACCCATTAAGGTAACGACAACCACGTCTCGTTACTTGGATTTGTAGTATAAAACGATATATCTTTGGTTTTCTTATCTATTTGGAGGTAAAACTGCAAGACGTGTACTTATGACTGCACTTATCGCCATCGCTCACGCAGACTGTGAGGGGTGCACAGTGTGAACGTGTCTATAAATAACTAGTTCACCGGTTATTTTATTTTGTAGCTAACACCCCAATTACAGTTTTCCTTGAACTCTGGTACCTACTAGTAGGTAATCTTAGCAAAAAATAATGAGAGTTGCCGTAAAATATCGCCCAGCCTGCCAAAACCTTCATTGGTAGGTACCCCTTTGACGCTACAAGGCGGCAACTATTAGGTCAATGGAACATTCCAGACCAACAATTTGTCCCAGTATTTACAGAATGTTATTAAAAGTATTTATTTTCCAGAGAACGGGAGAGTATTCGTTTTCGGCGGCAACGCTTGGGGCCAGTTAGGTCTGGGTCACAAGGACGAGGTGACGCGGCCGACCTGCGTCAAATGGCTGAAGCCTCACCGAGCCATGTTTGTAGCCTGCGGGCGGGCTCATACTGTCTTCGTAACGGGTCAGAATTATTTTATTATTCTAACTATCACCACTTTCAGCTCTATTCATCACTATCTAACCGACCACTCGTAGGTGGTGAGCACTCTAAATATAGCAGCTGTCACCGTTGCCAGAACCCATCAATAGGTGCTCGGCGACAGAATTTCTACCATATTGGTATAGCTAGCCATATTATTATAAGCATTAGAAAGTGCCCAACACTGTTGTTATTTGTTTTTTATTGACTTTCAATTTGTATAACATTGTCGCAATAGATGATTTTGTAATTTTATTCAACCGACTCCAAAAAAGGAGAAGGTCATCAATTCGGTGGGTATTTTTTTTCATGTCTATTTCCTCATAAACCGATTTGGAAAATTCTTTTTTTTTTGAAAGTATATACTTTTAGATTGGTCCCATAGAAATTTCATCAAAGTCGGTTCTGTAATTTGTCACTGAAGTCGGTTCGTAGGTTTTTTAAAGCAATTAGGTATTTATATTTTTGTATGTGTGTACCTACTGTGTAATGTTATAGGTATACTTTTTTCTATTCTAGATGATAACACTATTTACTCAGTGGGATGCAACGACGAGGGGCAGTTGGGCACTGGAGACATGGAACACCACACCGTGCCCCAGCCTGTAGAGCTGGAAGGAGAACCAGGGCCTATACGACAAGTGTCTGCTGGGAGCAATCATACTGCTATCCTCACTGGTATCTTGACTTTGCTTACTTATATCAATGCAATGACTTCAACGACAGCTTTATATCCATTTACTATATACCTCGTGTACTAAAACCTTGTGTGTAAACCACTTGAATGAACGTAGTAATTTCGCCAACTTTCCCTGCAAGGTTAACACTCGGATGTTTTTCACTAGATTGCGGGCGCGTCTTCGTGTGCGGCTCCAACTCCGAAGGCCAGCTCGGGCTCAGCGAGGACACGCGCTCCAGCGTCAAGTTCGCGGAACTGAAGTTCATGGAGAAGATAGCATTCGTGGAGTGCGGATATTACCACACCGTCTTCATTACAGGTTTGTTTTATGGTCATTTTTTCTTTGATGTTTATGTCAGCTTCTATACATCCAAGCCAAGATTGTAGGTTTAAGAAAAACTCCTTGTCACATTGGCGCTCTTCGCAGCTCAAATGAGTTTTATTTCCATACTGCTGCTACAATGCTAACACCTGAAGATGTCATCTGATAAATGTTGTTTACCGATCGACGTATATACCTTACCGTAATAAGTCACACTGTGGGGTATAGTGCAGATAAGATGCATCAAAAATTAGTACAAAAAATATGTGGAGTTAAGCGATTGGTTTGCTTCAAAAGTTTTCAATTTTTTACAGCTAAAGGTGCAGTGTTCGTAACGGGCGATAATGAAAACCAAAAACTCGGCATACACAACCCAGCGACCACAGTCTTCGTCCCAGAGGTTCTACCGATAGACACTGCTGTAAAGAGTGCCTGCTGTGGAGCCAACCACACATTCTTACTTTCCATGGACGAAACCAAAATCATAGCTTTCGGTTCTAATGAGAAAGGCCAACTAGGAATGCCGAAGGAAATCGAAAACATAACAACCCCTACGGAAATTGATATGGAGAAGATGTTCGACGGATACCAACTCAAACTTGTTGCGTGTGGGGCAATGCATACTGCCTTCGTTACAGGTAATAATCCCACTAATGATTATTTTATGCAAATCACCCACTACCGTACCCATATGGTATACTTTTATCGATTTTCACAGGTCATTTATATCGAAATCCTAATGTATTGAACGATTACAGTCCAATAATTACGGTTGGCACGACACTGCTTATTGAGGTTCCCATGAACAGTGTTCTGCGCTTACTAGCCGGCAGTGGTTGTGCCGCTACTAATGTTATTTAATTTCAGACAACGGACTACTTTACACGTGCGGCGAATCGAGACACAATAAGCTGTGTTTGGAGGATATTGATGACGCCGACAATTCGAACGAGGTCTCCAATCAATACCTGCCGAAGCGGGTCACTGGCATGAATGGGCACGTTGTAGACAATGTAGCTTGCGGCGGCTGCCACACTCTACTCACCGCGACCAAGGGCTCCAACGCGGACTTCACCAACAACGACTTTAACGTTATAAACGAGGACTCCAGACAGATATCTTTGACTGAACTACCACCGCTTCAGAAAGTACCGGTGATGATCAAATCTGAAGAGATCTCTCATACAATCGAAGACGTAAAGAACTCCAATATCGACGAGCCCCCAGCGGCGGACTCCCTTAATGGAAATGCGAATGAGGATATTGAATCGATAGATTCATTAGAGGCGAACGTCAGCGGTTCTCACATAGTAAACATAAATGGTCTTGAGCACGAAACTGGAAGTACGCATGACGTCGCTGACATGAATGCTGATGAAATGGGATCTTGTCTTCCACCAATAGAATCCGAAGTTAGAAATACTATAGAAAGTATGGATACAATGGCAGATAAAGTAGTAGTCAAAATTGAAGAGACTACTATAGAGGTATCAGACAAAGTGAATGATAAAGTCGAAGTTGTCGAAGAAGTGTTAAAGAAAAGTGTGGCTTTGCCTCCCAAAATCCATGACGAAGTAAAGAAAGTTTTAGATATGCCAGATAAAGTGATAGAAATCGCTAATTCACCGCCACCGAAAACTCCTATTCTTCCTGAATTGCTGCACATTCCGGATTTCTCACAAAGAAGTCCCGCGTTAAGCAAACATAGTGACGACGGACAAAAAAGCGAGACTGGCCAGTCAGAAAATGAGACCATTCCATGTGGCTCGGACAAGTCCAGTCCGCAAACTGGTAAGACAAAGACTCAGGCAGTGATGCCTATAGTACGGAGTGAAGATCATATCGATTCTCATGAAGATATAGAACAAAATGCAGAGGGAGTGGTGGTAAAAGAGAAGGGACGCTTTTCTCGCATGTTTCAATCTATAAAGGACAAAGAACATTCTTGTATGGGAAAAGGAAAAGTTATCGAGGAAAAAGTTGTTGGTAAGCTATTTTGTAACTAATATAGCGATTAAAATTCAGACATTTACAGACCTCTCAAGATCTCAGAAAAGTAACATATTAAACAATAAGAGGTATCAATTATTTGTTAGCAGGTACATTGCATCAGGCTCATACATTGCAATGAGATATTTACCGTGATTATTACTAAGCGATGAGCACCCGATACATCGAAACTGTGTTTACTGTGTTTTTTTGTGAATTGACGTGACTAACCGAGGGTGGATAGTAGACGAAAATTACGAGCAGACACATCTGTCTACCCGCTTTCTCAGCCGTTTATCGCACGCACTACCGAAATTCATTCGAAAGTACGACAAAACACACTCACGATCACCTACTATGATCACGATATCACTACATACGTTATTGAAAGACATTGAGTGATTTATTTTTAGTTCACTAATCACCGGAATCCATTTCCCGATTGATGGTTTTATGTTTTGATATCTATCGCTTCTTTGACGATTCTCGGTAGTGTAATGGTGCTCAGTCGACATAATACATAGGTAGTTTGTTTGTGGAACTCGAAATTAATTATGTAGTAAATAACCGGAGTTTAAAACAGTGTTTACTGCATAAACTGAGACAAATATGAAATAACAAGCCTCAATACTTACAAGTATAGGTACTAATATGTATGACTAACTGTGAGAAGTTAACCAAACGGTAAAAAACTATTACATTTAAAACGAGTCACAGTAATAATTAAAATCAAGTTCCGTACATACTACCCACAGGGAAGTGTATTTGTTGGTTTGTCTTTTTTCACGCTGCAACCGATTGAAGTCTTTTTTTGCATAGAGCATGAACCAAAAAGTGAAACATAGACTACCTACTTTTTCCCAGAAAAGTGTACGTTTCTGTGATAATTTCCATTTTCAAATAAACTATTTTTTACAGAAAACGTGCACAAAGGCATCGATGGCGCTGAAGAAACCGTCCACAAAATAGAAGAGACAGTGGAAACGGAGATCAGGAATCAGACAAATTCTAGGACATGCACTATATTGTAAAAACGTTACATTCTTTCTTCATGTTTAAATAAAGTTTTTATTATTGCTATTTCTTTAATTACTTTAACTCAATAGATACTTACATGCCTAAAAAGGTTTATTTTATAGCAGTTATAAAATACTTGTTAGTGGTAGGACTAACTCTTCTGCGAGTGTCCGTCTGGGTTGTTACCACCGCTTTGTGAGTGAAGTCTGCGCCAAGCAATAATGTGCAAACATTACTATGTTCCGGTTTGATGAACAAAAAAGCCAGTGAAATTATGTACTGAGATTGACAGTTATTATCAAATGGTATAAAAAAAAGAATAAAGCCTTGATTACTGACCAAATCCAGCCATTTCCAGGTCGATGCCTCGTTTATCTACGTATATGCATCGGTAGGCTGTGCTCAGGCTCTTATGATATACCATGTTTGTGTTTGCCGCCCCGTGACATAACGGGAACAAAGGTTAGTGACTGTTTTTTCCAAAAAACGTCACTTTACCGCTGTCGCTAGGAACCGTAGTGCCGTAGGCCTGTGACCGTAGAGCATCGAGATACTAACCCCAAGAGATGAAATACTGTACTATCCGATCTCACAACACTGTATTGATTTTGCTACAACTGTTATCAGCGCTCAGTACCCCTAGTACGAGTTTTGATAGTTTTCGAATATGTACTACATTTCGTATCGTTTCCTCCCATACATTTACGTGCAGCGCCCCTAGCGAAAACTTGGAGGAACTGAAATCGGTAGTATGGGCTATTTCGAATCGTAGTACCTATTCGAAAACGAAAAAAGTTTTCGAGTAGTAAGTATTTTGCATTTGGGCAGTATGAGTTGCCACTTTGACACGGTGACGGTAGTAAACAAAGACGTTTTCGAAAACTTAAAAAGTTTTGTTACTCGTTGACTAAATTGTCGTGAGAGCGTGTAATCGTCTTGTGATTTTTGTGGAAATTATGATGACAAGTCGGAATTTTGCGATGCGGTTAGCTGCGGAAGCTGTAGAAGCTGACCGTCGTGATGAGGAGCGTTGGGAGCTAACACAGAGGCGGCGATTATTGGTACCCAGCCGTATCCTCAGGAGCTCTCAAAGAATCACACTGGAGACTAAGACTTCTATTTTGTATTGCAAATGTATAGGTTAAATAAATATCATAAAAATATATGTATCTAGAACCACTTTGTTTTAATGAGTATTATTATTTACATGCACTTATTAAAGTGCATTGATAAAACAATAAGTCTCGAATTTTTATGTTAAAGAAAAAAAAATTATAGAATTGAGGTCCTAACATGGATAGTTATTATACTCTTTGGTCCTAACCTACGATAAATACGATAACCATAACGTCAAACAGATAAAAATAGCGGAATATATTTGTCTCTTTACATTTCTCCAAGTGTAAGAGAGATAGAAATATACAGTATGAAGTTCGTTCATTCAAGATCGTCGATATTCGATATGGTGTAAACGTCGTTCGAAAATGTTAACTCATACTACCAATTACAATGAAAACTATTAGTTTAGTGAGCTCACGAAAACTATTATCGTTTTCGTAATTTTAAAACTCGTACTAGGGGTACAGCGTATCAGCGCCAATCAGAGCGCATTATGTCTAGGCAAAAATGGTGGAATTTATTTCGTGCAAACCAAACGTCACTGCATCTCTAGGGGCTAGTTCCTCGATGCCGTAGGGTCGTAAGAGCAGCATTTAAGTCTTGTGCAGCTTTCAGTTGTACAATAAAACTTATTTTAATTTTGTGCTAATTGTCTAATTATTGCCAAGACTGTATCAATAATGTACCTACTATTGAGCCACATACCTTTGAAGGGATCGAAGTATGTCACAATCACAGTAACAATAGATGACTCACAGACTATGCCTCTGCAATACCACAGAAAAGATAAATAGTACAAGTCCTAAGATTGAATACCTCTGAAGTACAGAATACTACTAATACGACTTTGCATCTAAATAAAAAACAATTTATATTTTTACTATTTTTTTTACAAATTACCAAAATATTTGACATACAGACACAGCAGTTACCAAATTCAAACATGTTAAATAGTTGGAGATTTAAACAATCTTCCAAAGTAGAAGTTGCAGCAATAACAATAAACCTAAAGCGACATAATACATACATGATAAGTTACTTCTGTTATTTAAAATATTATATTTCATAACTATTACTAGGTAATTTCTCCAACATGCCAGCCTGGAGGCTTGAGTAAATAAAACTTACATATAGGTGACCATATAAACAAACACTCGAGCGCATAATTAGAGCTGCAGTGCACCTGGCAGAAACCAATTGTATTCCACTACTCAATTTTACCATTAATTATTATTAGGTCTCTGTACATTCAATTTACTTTTAGTTTATCTACCAAGTACACACAAGCTTATTCGTACATCAGACTTACATTTACAAAAGGTCGCCTGGTTGTAACAATACACAAATGTTTGTTTTGATGTAAAAAGACAAACGACCAAAACAACCTATACAATACTACTTCTGCTAAATAGACTTTTTAATTTAAAAAAACAGTTTATACCAGATAGTCTATGAGCCGTGGAGATCTGTTCAGTCTTAATGAAACTTATTGCCAACAAACCTAGGCTCCTATCTGATGTAAACGTTCTTGACGATAAATGGTATGTAGTGACTAAACAGTGTATAGATTCTTCGTAGCGGAACTGTGCTTGACCATGGTGTCTCTGTGGACCTGGTAGCCGATCTTGCCGTGGATGCCGAGCTGCTCCTTCAACCTTCTGCCGATTTCAATGTTGCCATGCTGTTTGGTTGTATCAGCTGTCCAGAGAGCTGTAAATTAAATTAATGTAGCAAATGTGGGCAACCTAATTAAAAATTAGGATATTATAAAAGAAAACAAACAAATGAGCATTGAAAGAGTGACATGGGTTTATCCAAGTGTCTGAGTGTCATCTTATACACACATAGTTGTTTAAGTTAAATTCCTCATAGGCTAGGTGCTTATCGTAAAAACCATTTGTTGATTGGTGTTGGTTCTCAGTTTTGTCACTTCATTACGGTCATCCTTATTTGCACTGATTAACATGAATAAGGTGTATAAACTGTAACCGTAATTTATATTAAGTCTTATTTATTTATTTATTTATTTATTTATTTATTTAGATAGTAAGCTTTATATACTTATTCTTCACATAATATAATTGATGGCTCCGTAGCTAAGTTGGTAGTAACCCTGCCTGTTAAGCGAGGGGTCCCGGGTTCGATTCCCGGCCGGGGCAGATTTTGTGTAAGCATAAAGTTTGTTCTCGGGTATTGGATGTTTGTGATGTGTATCTGTGAGTCCATGCTACCTGCGACACAGGGAATCCCAGTGCGGGGGTACGAGTGTAAGCGTCAAAAAAAAAATCTATCAATACAACCAGCCCCAATAATCTGCATCCTATAGTACACAAAATTGTCATTTGCTCAGCTTTGCTCGTGAAGTCTGCCATCAAACAGTAATGTGCAAGCATTACTGGGTTCTGGTTAGATGAGCAGTAACATGTGCACTGCAGTGCCACACAGGCCTTAGTTTCAAAGTTCCGAGTGGCACTGCAATTGTTATGGGCCGGCGTTAAGCTTACCATCAGGCAAACAATCAGCTATCAGTCAACAATCAGTTATCAAATAGAATAATAAAAAACACTCCATCAGTGTAAAACCCAATTAACACATAAAACATATTATACTGACCTATTTTATCAATCTTTCCTCTAACATTGACTACAGCTCCACAGATTTCATCTGAATTCTCAAAATTTTCACCAATTAGGAGAAGAACCTGAAAAATATTTAATTTATCATTGAATATTATTTAATATACAGAGAATGAAAATAAAAATTCAAACAGAACTATAAAACTACTCCTATCAATAAAAAACTAAGAATATAATTAAAAATCGTTTGAACTATCAGAGAACCAAATGGTCTACATAGTTCAAACAATCCTTAATGTCAGGCAAAGTTCCCAAATGCTGGCCGTGTGGCCCCTGGATGGCAAGTTTGATCCTTTGAGCAAGATAAAAGCCAGCATTTTGGTCATGCATCGATTCTACAAGCCACCCGAACTAATATTTGAAAAAAAAATTAATCTCTCCCTGAAAAATTAACTCAATTAATATTGAAATATAATAAAACAGTCTGCTATTTTCCACAATATATTCGATAACTTACAACATCTAGCCAAAAGCGATCAAGGTCAGAGTTGCGTTGTTTTTTCTCAAGACTGACTAGCCATCTTCCTCCCATCTTGTTAGCATCATCTTCCCACATGGGGCGGATTCCTTGCTTGAATACAGCATAATCATGACCTTGACGTAGCTCAGATGGAAGCTTGATGTGATGGTACAATCTGGAAAGTTAGTGCAATAGTTTAACATATTAAACAAAATTTACTTACAATGTGTTAAAGCAAGATGGTAAAAAAAAAATTTGTTTTAAATACATTAATTTATTTCTTTGAACATTTGTTTTCATAGGTTTATTGTAAAATTAAACAACAATATCTATACAAATAAATAATATTGAAGTGTCTGTTTGTAATATCATAATAACAGCTTTTTACCAAATGCATATGAAAGTATATACGGTACATATAACAAAACTACCATTTTTTTTAATTTTTGTCTGTCTTTCTGTCTGTTTGTTCCGGGTAATCTCCGAAACGGCTGAGCCGATTTTGACAGGATTTTCACTGGCAGATAGCTGATGTTACAAGGAGTAACTTAGGCTACTTCTATTATAGAAAAAGAATTAGGGTTCCGTGCAAAAAAATAAAAACAATGAAATCAAATATCTATGCGCGGGTGAAACCGCAGGCAGCAGCTAGTGTAAAATATGGCACTAATAAAAGTTAAGAACACTAAAACAATAGTTATTAACTGGTTTGTAGACTAACTCAGGTTTTCGGGTTGATTTAACATTGGAAATACAACCACACCATTCATCTAAGTATGTCTAGTATGTAAGTATAACCAGCCAAGTAGGTGTAATCCAATTAAAATAAAAACATGTTGTGCATGAGTTAAAAGTATTAATCATAGTCGCATACTAAATCAATAACAATATTTACCTCCAAAAGTCTTCCACAGTATCAAATGTAGTCAGTTCAATCAAGTTCTCCTCCCATGTTTTGTTTCGATCATTGTCATAAAACCACAGACTCCAAGTGTTCTGCAGCGGATGCTTGATGAGGAACTCTGGTGGCACCTCAGTAGTGGTGTTAGTTTTGCTCTCGGTCGTCGCAGACCCCTTGAATACACAAGACATTTTTCACCGTAACCTAACCTCGATTATAATATTGTTAACTAAAATTTTACGGGCAGCTTCGGATATTTCAATGATTTTGCAAACTTAATGCTCTTTATTTTGCTAAATTATAGCGTTATCAGTGGCAAAATCGGCGAATATGCTACAAAATGCAACAGTGAAAGTTAAGCCAGCCACATCAGCAATTCTTGCGAAAACCATAGGGCTTAAGTGCTAAGTAGGACTAAATACGGGTAGTTGGAGAACTTTTTGTCGAAAATAGCTACTAATACCCACCTCTACTTCTTCAGGATTATTCCCAGCCATTTCACAAGAATCTCACGATGCAAATTTTTTACAAAAAGAAAGACAGATGGATTCGGTGTTGCAAGTTGCAAGGCATCAAATTATATTTCATTTATTTATTTTTTTCCTTGTTATTTTGCCAGACAGCCAGCCATAATAATGGCGCATTCACACATTCATCCATCATAAGATATTAGGCGAAGTTTTGTGTCCCATAATAATTTCTTTGACAGATCCAACTCATCCAATACATATATCTTTGTCCAAGATTTCTTAGTATATAAGGCACAGTATTTTGCGATTAAAAAATTGAGGAACTTTATGTGCTGCTATTAATCTTTAATCAAATATCGGTGTTCCTAGGTGATTTGAGGAAGTCATCCAAGTTCTTTGCTCATAAGTGGTCACTTAGCACAGAACAGAACATAATAATGTAAACTAATAATAATCTTGGACAAAGATCTTTGATGAGTGGAATGCCACCCTTACCAGTACACTACAATAACTGTCACAACTCACAAGTGTCATAACTCACAATTACACACGTCAAAGAGAGTTACCCAGTGTAGTTTCATAGTTATATTAGTTATCTGTGTATTTGATTAGCTACATATGTACTCATGATCTGTGATGATCTGTGATTGATTTCCATTGATTGAAAGTTGATGTTGGTCGTTATCTTGTTAATTATTTTTGAGTAATTTTTTCCGGCAAATTCAGTAAACACAATACAGCTATAAAATGTCAGTCCAAACGTTGATGATGGACTTTACACTAGATGCGGCGCGTGTAGGAGATCACAGTGGTCAAAAAACCGTATTCGAGCAGTTTGAAACATTGCTGAAAGAGTACATACCGAATCTTATTTTAGCCGCTGATATTAAATTAGAAGGTGGTTCACTGATGGTACTGACCGGGAAGAAAGGCTCAACTGTATCGGTACGGCTTCTCGACAGGGGCATTATTACTTTAAACATTGAATTCTACAAAGAGGAGAGTGAGGAACCACTAATTAACCTCAAGGTGAGAACGGTGCAACAAGCTCTTATAAATAGTGCTCATTGAACGAATATTACGTATAGCTGATTAGGTTATTGTTTGATTACTGTGACTAAACAGCAGACTTTCAGTGCCTTCATAAATAGCACTATGGTGCTTGCTAAAATTACAGATTGTAGGTGGCTTAACCCTAATAATATTATATTGTGTAATGATATTGCTTCTAAAACATCATTCTGGATAGAGTTGGCTTAGAGGACAATTATCTAATATGAGCAAAAGAAGCAGTTAAAGTTTGTGCAAGCATTAGGCCGGTTGTCATTGTAACTAATTTTCAAAGTGTTTGTCAGATGTCCACTTGTTGCTATAAATTATTAATGTATAAATACACACATATTCAACAATATCTCACTCCTCAAATGTGTTTTCTGCCAGTCTGCCTAATGCTCGCTTACTCTTATTTATTCCATGGTTTAATTTAAGTTATACATTTTATTGCCCTTTTAATAAAATTCAAGAATGAGACCATATAATTTTCTACCTAATTTTTAATGATGAAGAATTTTTATACTAAATGACATGCATGTACATATTTGATTGTTATTTTGTATTTTTTCTGCTGTTTGTTTCTATTAATATTTTACTGGATGATTTAAATTGTCATTTTAATTAAATGTATAATTTAATTTTTTTTAGAATGTGAAAGTGACTGTAACCTCACAATATCTGTACGCCACACATGTATCACTAATAAACATATCTTTATCTTATCTTTACCTTTCCTGGATCTATGAGTAAAGTATAGGAATTAAAAATGTCTTAAACATATGTTAAAAGTCTAAAATATTATGCTCTAATTATGCGCATGTTATTATGTGAATGTACCAACGCGTTATATATATTTTTTGTTTCCCCCTTTTTTTAATAGTCCGCGCGAGTATTGGAAAATCAATTACGAAAATATATCACCGTTAATAAGTCGCAAGCTTATGCACCGGTCAAACGGTGCCTCTTTGGAAGATACTATCCTACCTCAGGTGAGTTTGTAGATCAAGTAAAATCTACTCGGTTCTAATTTTGTGTGATACTGCCTCGTTCATCATTGTTTGTTGGTTCTGTACAAATTTCGTACTACAGAAACCTACCAAGACCTCCAATAAATCAAACTTTGAGAAATAGGTACTGGATGAAATGCAATTTTAGGATTAATAACTGAGATAGAACCTGCTGCCTATTGGTTCCAGATCTGTTGCGCCTTGGATTCCATCTTTGGATTCTTGGATTCTTGTTGGCATTATGCTTTGCCATGGATTTTTCGGACTACTAATTGTTAAAAACTTGTCTAATTTTAGTGAATCTCTGCTGATAAATAAAGTCAATGTCCATATTATCAGATGACCATAGCTTTGCCTGTTTTCAGATGAAAGACTGTTTGAATATGACATTGATGCGGTGCTATTTGAAGACGAGTCTGACTTCCAGAAAATCCAAATCGTCCATTCGAAGTCCCTCGGTAATATGTTGGTGCTTGATGATTTGCAAAGTAAGTTGTATTCAACTACAGCGAAATTATTGCGCTTATGACATAAGGGTGCCGCTTTATCGCTCGCGCATCTCAACATTTTTGAAGATAATCAATATTTTTACATAATTATAAAATCGCATTGCTGGCATTAACATTAAAAAGTTATCATTATATATATCATTTTGATCCGATCAGGTTTTCATACATGAAAATGGCAAAACATAAAATCCCATTTTTACCATATGGTAAATATCTATTTTTGTGTCTAGTATTTACATTGTGAGTCTCGTCTTGGTAAAGTAGGGTCTACAACTTTGGGTGTTATCTATTTGTGCTATGATTCTGACACATTTTTTCTTTACAATAAATAGGTCTATTGCATTTATGCTGTTTCCCCACAGCATGACTCCGTAATAGAAAGCTACATTATCCCTGAGTGATGTAGGCTACGTTTTGTCGTGATTTTGGCCAAAATGTTGTAACAGATCATCATCGTAGTAGATGGAGTTCCAAGTAGTAAAATCACAGATTGTAGAAATGAGGTCTGGAAATGTTTTGCAATCGTTAGAAAAAGTGGTCATAGGAAGAAATAATACATGAATACAAGCCAGATACATAAGTAGGTACCTAAATAGAATCAGAAAACTTGACGAGGCAAATATGAATAATGGTAATTTGCCATAGTTTCTATGTTAAAACTATTGAAAAACCACATTTATGATAATAGCATTATATAGTAACATTTGTAATGGATCTAAATAATTCTAAACCAATATTAGTGTGTTGAAGGCCGGTTACTATCATTTGTGTATCTACAAAATAATATGTTTGTCATGTAAAAATATACTATTTAAAAAGCTTTGGTACGGTTAAAACACAATTTTAGGTAGTAAATATTAGGTTGGGGAAAAAGTCTTTTCGCATTATAGTATGTATGAACTTGTAATAAAATCACTTTGGCTATACTATTTGTATCTGGCTGGTTTTGGTATCATATGAAAGTTTAAATTTTAAAGAACATAATTTCAAATTAGGAAAATGTGTGATTTTCATTTGTTTTTCGTACTGTCAAAATGAGTGAATCTAATGAAGAAATTCGATACATTTTAAAATTTTACTACAAAAAAGGTAAAAATGCAACGCAAGCCGCGAAAAAAATTTGCGATGTTTATGGACCTAGTGCAGTGTCTGTGAGAGTAGCACAAATTTGGTTTAAGCGTTTTCAATCCGGAAATTTTGATTTCAAAGATGCACGTCGCTCTGGTCGCCCTATTACGGATAAAATGGATGCCATTTTTGAAAAAGTGGAACAAGATCGGCATATCAGTAGTTACGACGTAGCTGAAGAACTGGGAATTGACCACAAAACAGTTTTGGCGCATTTGAAAAAAACTGGGTACACAAAAAAGCTCGATATTTGGGTACCTCACGAGCTCACTGAAAGAAACTTAATGAACCGTGTACTCATTTGTGATTCTTTACTACAACGTAATGAAACCGAACCATTTTTGAAGAAGCTGATAACTGGTGATGAAAAGTGAATCACGTACGACAAGAACGTGCGAAAAAGGTCGTGCTCAAAGACCGGTCAGGCTTCACAGACTGTGGCGAAACCCGGGTTAACTCGCAACAAGGTGATGCTGTGTGTGTGGTGGGATTGGAAGGCCATTATTCATTATGAGCTGTTACCACCAGGCAGGACCATCGATTCTGAACTCTACTGCGAACAACTGGTGAGATTAAAGCAAGAAGTTGAGAGAAAGCGACCGGAAATAATCAACAGAAGGGCTGTGGTTTTTATTTTCATGGTTTTTCATGATAACGCTAGACCTCACACATCTTTAGCCACTCAGAAAAAATTAAGAGAGTTTGGCTGGGAGGTGTTAATGCATCCGCCGTATAGTCCTGACCTTGCACCTTCAGATTTCCACCTGTTTCGGTCTCTTCAGAATTCTTTAGGCAGTGTCAGGTTAACATCACGAGAGGACTGCCAAAACCACTTGTCGCGGTATTTTGATCAGAAGTCCCAAAATTTCTATAGCAATGGGATCATGTCCCTACCTACAAGATGGCAAAAAGTTATCGAACAAAATGGTACCTACATACTTTAGTTAAATGTAAATAAACTATATTAAAAAATGTTTTGAATTTTCTTAAAAAATGCGAAGAAACTTTTTCCCCGACCTATTATGACTTACTTTTTTTTTTGTCAACTTGAAAAAGAGCCTTAAATCTGTTTGATGGAAGCAGGTGTTACTTTGCGGAAGTACATATTAAATAAGATATTATTATAATGTGGTCAATGTATAGTTTTAATTCCGCGATAAAACGCGGAATTAATTTTAATTGTTTGGTATCGCGGAATTAAAACTATATATGACTCACATTATATAATATCTTATTTTGAAGAGCCTAATTTTTAGGCGTACAAAAATAAGCATAGCCGTGAACATCCCTGTACCTACCTACCTATCTATCTACTATATAAATGTGAAAGTGTGTTTGTTGGTTTGTCCTTCATTCACTCAGCGACATAGCAACGGATCGACGCGTTTTTTGTATAGAAATAATATATTATGGACCGTAGTGATAGGCTTTTTATCCCGGAAAAAATGTAAGATTCCAGTGAGAATACCCACGCGGATGAAACCGCGGGCAGAAACTAGTGTTACATAATTATGTAAATCACCTACATATTCTAATACCTACTTTAAACGCTAAGTAGAACCGCAGCTAATCTCCAAATGTGAACGATTCGGTCTATTCATTGCAAATTGCAATTTATGCCATGACAAAAATACGAATATAAGTATACCTACCTACGTATATCAATATTTGAATGTTTGCACTGAATATATTGTTCAAGTAATAAGCCATGGACCGTGGCATGACACAATGACTTATCTACACAAGTAATGTTACCTACCATGGGCCGTCGTGGCTGACACGAATGTCTAATACTTTAATGATTAAACGAACTTACCTGTAAGTTAAGTTCTATCATAATTATGTGAAGTAGTGAGTTTGAAGAGATTTTATATATACACTTGTAGTAGCACGCATAATGTCGCCTTGTCTATGCACTAAGTTCAGAGAGAGAAAAAAAAAATATGTAGGTAGACCGCACAATTTCATTATTTCGTGCGGTCGGCTGGTTCTTCATTTAGTTCAGAGCTTATCAGTTCAAGTAGATATTTCACTATTCGGGACCTATGAAATAGGTAATCTGGGTGGGCGGGATGCTATCTCTTCAAACTCACTACTTCACATAATTATGATAGAACTTAACTTACAGGTAAGTTCGTTTAATCATTAAATTATGTTACAGTATTGAGTTTGAAGAGATTTTATATATACACTTGTAGATGTTGAGAGAAGTTGTGAAATATCTATTTCAGTTGAAAGTATTACAGAAGTAAATATATTTAATATTTCTTCAATAAATGACATAATAAATGTACTTAATCACTCAATTAAAAGGTAATGTTTCTTAAATAAACTATTAACATAATAGCTACAGTAAATTTTAGCATAAATCAATCAATTTTACTTCTAGCAAAACAATGATTTGATTCTGTATATGCTGTCTGTTATATGCCTGTTATAAAACTTGGCAAATATTGTAGAGCCGCCGGACCAACCGGCAGTCTTCCTGATAACATCCAAATTCACACCGAGCTTATGAGCTTTTGAGGTGTCTAGTACTATGTGCAGAGTACTGTGTGATATCTATTCCACAGACCCACAACGTATACTCTTTATCCATCTGCTAAGTGTTTGGGGAGAAACTTTATTATATGGTTTTTTATAGAAATAAAAATAGAGGTGTGATGATCACGTAATGCCGCTACATTACTTTTAGATAATCCGTTAATAATTAAGCCGGACCTATGTCAGGTCTGTCTCGAAAAATTGGCAGCATCAGCGTTGGCTGAGTTGCGTTTACACATGACGTTTTTATTAAGTCAGGGATCCTAATGGAAATATCATTCCGCCAAATTTGAAAATTTCGGATATCTATTTTTGAAATAGTTTGTACTCTATGCGCTGTTACCAGCGCCAGCTTAGCTTAACTAGCTTAACTAGCTTCTTTAGTGATTTTTTCTAAAGAATGAGATTAATTAGGAATCGAAGTGGCTAGAGTTCCAATTACTAATGTAGTATCCCAGTGGATTCATACTTGGGTAAGGGAGGGCGAAGCCTAAATATACCCTTAAAACACAGTCGTCTGTGCTTATCTGACTTCCTAATACTAAGGAAGGTGTAAGGTATTTGGTTTTTTGTATTATTTATTGCAAATGTGGGTATGTCTCTCTCTCTTGGAAATACAGTACAATAGTTCGGACGTGTTGTATTTAATTGTTTCCCGTAAGAAATATCACATTGGCGACGACTAAAGCTACGAATCCGCGTAATATAAAGTGTATTACATTGTTTGGAGTACGAGTACAATGTCAATCGGCAAGATTTCCGAGTTTAACGTGGGGACCGATAATTGGCGGTTGTACGTCGAAAGACTCGAACAATATTTTATTGTGAACAGTATTAAAAGTGATCTACAAGTGCCAACTTTAGTTACGGTGATGGGCTCGGCTGCGTATGAGTTGCTGGTGAACCTGTGCACCCCGGATAAACCCACCACCAAGTCGTTCAAGGAGTTGACAGATATTTTGGAAAAACACCTACAGCCACGGCCGAGTATTTTAGCTGAACGATTTAAATTTCATCATAGAAAGCAAAATAGCAGCGAGAGCATTTCGGATTATATAGCAGAATTGAAGAAAATGTCTAAAACATGTGAATTCGGGCAATGGCTCAACGAAAGTTTACGTGATCAGCTTGTTTGTGGGTTGACTAGCGAAACGATACGTCAACGTCTATTTGCAGAAGATAAGTTGGATTTCCAGAGAGCTTGCAGTTTAGCATTAAATATGGAATCAGCAGAGAAAGATGCTGCTTTGGTAGAAACGCAAACCGGTAACAAGAACGCATCCGTGGATTGTCAAGCGATGATGAAAGTGTGCAGAGAAGCGGGAGCGGTGACGTCACACGGCCGAGGAATGTGGCGCGGCTCATCGACCGCAGGCACAGCTGTTACCGGGACACGTGACGCCGGAGCGAGCCGGCGACCGACGGCCGGCGGCAGCGGAAGGGCCGCGGAAGGACGGGGCAGTGCCGACCCGCGGGTGGAGTGTCAGGTGTGCGGCGGGAACCACTTGGCAACGACGTGCAAATATAAGTGTTACGTTTGCAAAGTTTGCAACCGCGAGGGTCACTTGCGTCGTATGTGCCCAAGAATTAACAACAAAAACTACGTCAGCTATAATCAACAGTACCCTGAGGAGGCATCGGAGTTGAGTGGTTGCAGCAGCGACGAGGTAATAACGATTAATCAGTTATCATTAGATGAATGCCCACCAATCCTAATCTCAGTTAAAATAGACAGTATGGTTTTAAAAATGGAATGTGATACAGGAAGTGCAGTATCGTGTATTAGCTACGAGTTATATCAAAAGTATTTTAAACATATGAATTTAAGAGATTGTAAATTATTGCTGAGATATTATACCGGTGAAACAATTCGACCGGTAGGCGTTCTAAGGCCGCTCGTTAGGTATAAAGATAAGGAAAAATATTTGGATTTGTACGTAATAAATAATGGAAAAACTATGTTGTTAGGAAGACAATGGCTAGCGGAACTGGACATAAGATTACCTTTAGAAAGTTACGATATTTACAATGTCACGGATGAATGTTTTAATTTGGCAAAATTCAGTTCCAGATATTGTGAGGTGTTCGCGGAGGGCCTGGGGCGGTTCACCGGCGGGCAGGTCAGCATCCACCTGCGCGCGGGCGCGCGGCCCGTGTTCATGCGCGCGCGGCCGCTGGCGTACGCGCTGCGCGAGCCGGTGGGGCGGGCGCTGGAGCAGCTGGTGCGCGACGGCGTGCTCACACCCGTCGACCGCTCGGACTGGGCCACGCCGATCGTACCCGTGGTTAAAAAAGATGGTAACATTAGAATATGCGCTGACTATAAAATTACCTTGAACAAGGTGTTAGATGTCGACCGTTATCCCCTCCCGCGGGTGGAGGACCTGCTAGCTCGGCTGCACGGGGGGGAACGATTTACGAAAATTGATCTTTCGCAAGCGTACGCACAATTAGAGCTGGATGATACCAAAAAATACACCGTTATTAACACTCATAAGGGTATGTTTCGCTATAATCGTTTAGTGTACGGTCTTGCATCCAGTCCGGGAATTTTTCAAAAGATTTTAGAGCAATTGTTTGCCCATTTGCCTTATGTAGGAGTCTTTTTGGACGATATTATTATTACCGGGAATAATACGTCATCGCATTTGGACAATTTAAATAAGGTATTTGATATCTTACAGTTGAACGGTCTTAGAGTGAGAAAAGAAAAATGTACATTTTTTGCAGAGTCAGTCACATACTTAGGGTACGTTATATCTAAGGATGGAGTACACACATGCCCAGACAAGGTGGAAGCTATCAAAGACACACCGACACCGACCAATGTTTCTGAATTACGTTCATTTCTCGGTATGGTTATGTATTATGCGAAATTTGTTGAAAACGTTAGCTCAATTTTAGCGCCGTTATATTATTTACTACGAACGGACGTAAAGTTTGTGTGGAGTAGCGATTGTCAGACAGCATTTGATAAGATTAAATACTTGTTATCTTCTAGCAAGGTTCTCGTCCACTACTCGCTCGAACTGCCGTTGATACTGACCGCGGACGCCAGCAGCGTAGGTATAGGCGCGGTGATCTCGCACGCGACAGACCAGGGTGAGAGGCCGATAGCATATGCGTCGCGGGCGCTTAGCAAGGCGGAACGCGCTTATTCGCAGATCGAAAGGGAAGCTCTCGCTATTATTTATGGAGTTAGGAAGTTTCACCAGTATGTATACGGTAGGAAGTTTACATTGAGGACGGATCACAAACCGTTGACATCTATATTTGGAAGTAAGGTTGGTATACCCGTAATGGCAGCCAGCCGAATGCAGAGGTGGGGAGTTTTACTATCAGGCTACAACTATGACATAGAATTCGTTTCATCCGCGAAAAACAGCGCCGACGCCCTATCGCGCTTACCATCAGGCAAGTGCCATAGTGACAGGTCAGAGGTCACGTACATTAATTTTGTAGAAAAATTTTTACCGGTGACCCATAGTGACGTTAGAAGGGCGACGGCCACAGACGCACTACTGAGTAGGATACTTTTATATACTCAATCAGGCTGGCCACCATCTTGTATAGAGGATGATGTAAAACCATATTTTTGTAGGCGTAATGAGTTGTATTCTGAAGCGAGTTGTGTCATGTGGGGTTATCGCATAGTAATCCCGTCGTCTTTACGGCCTCAGGTGTTAAAACAGTTGCACAACAGTCACATGGGTATAGTCAAAACTAAGTCGTGTGCTAGGAGTTATGTATGGTGGCCCAACATCGACGCCGACATAGAGGACATGTGCCGGCGATGTGAGACGTGCGCGCTGGAGTTGCCTGCACCACCGCGCGCGCCGCCTCAGCCCTGGCCTTACCATACCCAGCCTTGGTCAAGACTACATATCGACTTTCTAGGTCCATTCCATGGCTTAACCTTCTTAGTGGTGGTAGACGCGACATCAAAGTGGGTTGAAATATTTGAAATGTCTCGTATCACAGCCGCAGCTGTAATTAAAGTTCTACGGAGTTTATTCGCGAGGTTCGGTCTCCCACTGGAAATTGTTTCAGATCAGGGCCCTTCTTTCACAAGTGTAGAATTCGGGAATTTCCTGAAAAACAACGGCATTAGGCAAACGTTCTCTCCTGCGTATCACCCAGCGTCAAACGGTGCGGCTGAAAACGCCGTAAAATTGTGCAAGCGAGCGATCAAGAAAGCTTTGACCGATAAGATAGAGGTGGACGCGGCCTTACAGACGTTCCTTTTAGCTTATCGTAACTCGATACATAGCACCACGGGGGAGACACCAGCGTCAATCTTGCAAAGACGTCCGCTTCGTACTCGGCTAGATTTACTACGTAACGATAGGACGGTACTCAACCGAGTAAGCGAAGCACAGAGCAAGCAAGTGGAGTACGCGGGTGGTAGTCTGCGACAGTTCGAGCCAGGCGAACCGGTGTGGTTTAGAAACTATAGAGGTCGTGATAAATGGGAGAAGGGCACTGTAGTTAGTGAAGGAGGGTCCCGTAGGTTAAACATAAGGGAGGACAACGGTCGACACAACACGAAACATGTGGATCAAATACGTCGCAGGTCACGCATGTCTGATGTCTCGTTTCCGGGTGAGGTCGGAGTGGATCCACTTATTAGACAAAATATACCTGAGGAAGTTGAATCAGAAAATAGTAACTCTAAAGAAAAGGACATGACTCCTAACGTTACTATTCCTCAGGTGGTAAGTTCTGAGATGACGGGTGATGGGCACGACGGCGACGTTTTCAGCACTCCAATGCCGACCCCATCGCACTCGCCGCAGTCGCTTCCACAGCGGTCGTTGCCAAGACCAGTGTCGCCGGTGAACCGTACCAAAAGACTGCGTAAACCAGTTAGTAGGTTACAATTCGAGTAAGCTAAGCTAGATTATATAAACTATATTTATGTCACGTAGGTTTAATTAAGAGTAGAGGTGTAAGGTATTTGGTTTTTTGTATTATTTATTGCAAATGTGGGTATGTCTCTCTCTCTTGGAAATACAGTACAATAGTTCGGACGTGTTGTATTTAATTGTTTCCCGTAAGAAATATCACAGAAGGTGTAGATCTAAACCCATTTAGAGTGCCGTATAGCGCTCCCGATTGAAATAACTCTGTTAAAACATGAATAATAACTGGAATGTGTAAGTATCATATTACTTAATTTAATTATCTGACAGAGACGCTATTAATGTGTCTAAAGACCCGGGAGGGAGTTTTCTTATTAGAGACTCCCGCACAATACTTCGGCATCCAGGGTAATCTGCCGCTGGATCTGGCAGAAACTGGAATGAGAGATTATTAGGTCCTCAGAAGTTTGAAAAAACCAGTGGTTTAGTTTGTAAAAAACTGGTTAAATAGGGGATACCAAGGTTCAGCTGGCCATGTTGGCCCGACCAGTATGCACTTAGCTTTGTCGCTAATAATTTTCATCAATGTTTTTTTAAAATTATTGAGAAGGAAGGGAACCCGTTTTTACGGGTTCCTGGTTCATGGTATTTTTATACAATTTTGACCAATTCACAGAGAAAGCGTCAAGCATCAGGGTCTTTGTGCCATGATATGTATACAGGACATTTTTTATTTATTCAACTAGCAATCATGTCAATCTCTGGTAGCCCGAAATTGTTAATTATTTGCTGAAAGGCAAGATCAGATAGTTCCCATTCAATATCCGGGTGAATACACCTTGATTTAGTATCTGCTATAGTATTTTCTGTAGATGGAATGTATAGCGCTGTTATAAATAGAATTCGCGCTTCACACCATTGTCGTATATCTTTGGTCAGTTTGTGAGATGGGGGAATTGAATTCCTCCCATACGATTAATGTAAAAAATCGCAGTTGTATTATCTATTCGCAAGATAATATGACAATTGGATAAATCCTCTAGACAAATTTTTAATCTTATGAATGTGAAGTTTTCTTTCTTCCCGACTTCAGCTACCGCTTGCCGTTTTTCCCGCACAGGCTATCCCCCAACCCCCCATAGTCGAAGCATCTGAATTCGTCAAATTTAATTTGATTTTTTGGATTTTCGATAGATTTAATCCACCAATCGAAATCTGACTGTAAACTTACAGGCAAATTCATGTATGTACTTTTCATTTTTGTAATGTTATCCATACATTCGCTATAGTTATGTGATATTAGACAGGTATCGTTAAGATATATTGCCGATAAATAATCAGCACAGCGTGGCATTCTGACCACCGTTTTCATTATTTTTGTGAAGACAAAAAGTGCCGTATTGACACCAAACGGTAGGGCATTAAATTCATACAAGTTACCGTTCAAACTAAATCTTGAATATTTTTTAGAGTTATCATGAACTTTCACTTAATAATATGCGTCTTTGAGATCATAGTTGACTTGAGACAACATCTTGAGATTAGTTTGATCATTATTCTAAAATCTTCTAATTCAAATGAACATGTTGAATGAACTCGTTTAGCTTTTTCAAATTTAGGATAAAGCGTGCTTTTCCGTTCAGTTTGGGTAAAAAGATATTGGATATCCTCACAGGGCTCACAGTGAGGTATAGCACCTATAGAAATTAAATTATGTATAGCTTGATCAAATTCAAGTTTTTCTGTGTGCATAATTTCGGGGTTGAGGTATACAATGCTGATATGGAGTTTCAGTGAACGGAATTTCATAACCACGTATCCACGATAAAATTATTTTATCTGCGGTTATTTGTGACCATTGGTTGTAAAAAACAGATAGTCTACCGGCGTAATTTACCGTATTGTCTAGCGGCGGCCGCGACTGAAGTTCAGTCGCGATGTCCTCGATGATGGCGAGTGCTGTTGCCTCTGAGGTGCAGACTCCTTCATCTTTGAGGGCGCCGATGGCTGCTGTCTGTGGTTTTGAACCGGAGCCTTCCCGTTTCAATTTCTGTTAACGACTTGATGCTTTGGTTTTGTAGCAGTAGTCTTGTTAGAGGTGGAAGCTTTGAGATCCACACCTGTTTTATTGATCGCTTTTGCGGTCTTTAAAGTTTCGGCTAGTTCTTGGCTACAAGAAAACTATCTATTATCGTGAGCAGCATTTGATCTTTCAAGTCCTTCTTTAGTACAGCCAATATGAAATTTCGCCTCGTTATTGACTCACTGAGTTGTGTGTCACAGATGATGCGCCCAGCATCAATCAGCAGCTTTAGAACAGTTGGATCTTTATTATCCTTACTAAGAAGAGTCTTATAGGCTCGTCAAGACAAGCAATACCGCTGCTATTTTTGCCTTAGCTTGGTTCTGTACGTGGAACATCCTCACTGCTGGAAGCACCTTTAATCACTGGTGGTGGAGATACATCCTCCATTATTGTCACGTTGGCTATATCCAGCGAACGATCGGGACTCGCGTGTAACGCGCTAGTCGACGGTCTTGATTCGCGTAGCTCTTGATTTTCGTTTTCAACATTAACAGCAAATTGCAAATTTGTGTCTAATATACGTAATTATACGTATACCTTCATATTATTATCATAGGATAACCTCAACAAGTTGCTATATGCATGGCGTATTAGGTACGCATAGGTATACAGCGAGTAAGATGAACTCGTGGCGTTGCATCGTGAACTCGAGTAAAAAATAGGTTAAGTAACAACTCGAATCGTTGGAACGTGAAACCTCTTATACATTATTATCGGTAAGTGGCAACTCGAATTGTTGAAACGTGAACATTAGAACTTAACTTATATAGTTAAAATGTTACCTTCCGGTTCGTTTCATATTATTATTATAGGACAACCTCAACAGATTGCTATATGCATGGCGTATTAGGTATGCATAGGTATACAGCGAGTAAGATGAACTCGAGTAAAAAATAGGTTAAGTAACAACTTGAACCGTTGGAACGTTAAACATCGTATGTATTTAAGTGACAACTCAAACGTGAACCGAAGAAATTGCAAATTACTTAAATAGTTAAAATGTTACCTTTCGGGTCGTTTCATCTTTTTATTATTATAGATAACCTCAACAGGTTGCTATATGAATGGCGTATTAGGTACGCATAGTTATACAGCGAGTAAAATGAACTCGAGTAAGAAGTAGGTTAAGTAACAACTTGAATCGTTGGAACGTTAAACCTCGTATGCATTATTATCGTTAAGTGACAACTCCAATCGTTGAAACGTGAACATTAGAACTTAACTTAAATAGTTAAAATGTTACCTTTCGGGTCGTTTCATATTATTATTATAGAATAACCTCAACAGGTTGCTATATGCATGGCGTATTAGGTACGCATAGGTATACAGCGAGTAAGATGAACTCGAGTAAAAAGTAGGTTAAGTAACAACTCGAATCGTTGGAACGTTAAACCTCGTATGCATTATTATCAGTAAGTGACAACTCAAACGTGGACCGAACAAATTGCAAATTACTTAATTAGTTAGAATGTTACCTTTCGGGTCGTTTCATATTATTATTATAGGATAACCTCAACAGGTTGCTATATGGATGGCGTATAAAGTACGCATAGGTATACAGCGAGTAAGATGAACTCGTGGCGTTGCATCGTGAACTCGAGTAAAAAAATGGGTTAAGTAAGAACTCGAATCGTTGGAACGTGAAACCTCATATGCAATCGATAGTTATCGGTAATTGTGCAAATTACTTACAATTATTCCCACTCGTCGTTATGTTTCCTCTTCGGCATCTTGATTTTGACGAAAAAACTTGTTAACACGGAGAAACTTAGAAAAACCAACTTTGTAGTGCGACGCGGCGGAGCACTGCAACGTGAATGAAGAACCAGCCGACCGCACGAAATAATGAAATTGTGCGGTCTACCTACATATTTTTTTTTTCTCTCTCTGAACTTAGTGCATAGACAAGGCGACATTATGCGTGCTACTACAAGTGTATATATAAAATCTCTTCAAACTCAATACTGTAACATAATTATTGCTTTTTTCGCTCTGAAAGCACAGTAATTTGCTACAGTGTGGCTACAGCATTATTACTCGCGCCAAACTTTACAGCTGGGCTGAGCATGTACGGGATACGCCCCTTTTTATCGTCTCCTTCTCTCTCTCTTGCCTTCTTATCCATATCCCATTTTAATTGAAATTATCGCAGTACTTCTTTAGTTTTTACAAACCTACTGCTTTAGGTTTTGACAATTTTTGACAGGTTTTTTCGTCTGACTACCCGACACCAACATCACCAACCCTCCTTGGGAATTCCAAGAGTATGGGTATTATTTTGTCTGTGGTATGGGCTATAGCACATGTATTATAATACACCTCACGACTGCGGACCCAATGAGGCTAGGTAGATATCACATGCCCTCGAATTGTGTGATTCAGTACATCCCTGTTGCTGAACTGATGGACTTGAATAATTAGCCATTGGCCAGTAGTCAGTACTAGCACCAATAATTACAGGCTATAATATTCTTTGGCGTACATTAGGATGAATGTATAAAAATAGTTTTTGTCAAAATGTCTCAGGGTGCTTATATTAATCATAATTGCATTGGATTGTTTTCAGATATATCGGAGGCTGATCTAATTTACACGGAGACTCTAATGCAGAGAGGCAAGGAGAGTTATACAGGGAAAGAAATTGTGATATTAGGTAAGATAACCAAATATTTAGATACTCTCGTCTCTTCTGCTCGTTTCCCTTTACTGCGATTGCTTTATCATAAATTTGCACTGTAGGCAATTTAGCAGCTGATAACTCGTCGTCCTTTTAGAATGAATGCGTTACTTTGCTGTTCCGAAATAAATTTTGTATCGGTTTCGTGGACTTGTTTTTAGAATAAAAAAACGAAGTCCATTGCTCATTTATCAAACGCTATTTTTAGCGGTTGATTACCATCTCTTTTCATCTTAGGGCAAATGAGGTAGTCGAAGATTTTACTTAACCTGAAATGGAAACTGGATCGGAACACACCAACAGACGCTTGGCTTTTCAAGAATTAAATTATTCTTACGAGAAAGCGAATTGAATGACATCGAACAAAAAATGGAGTCAACATCCCAATTGCGTACCACGCTTCATTCGGAACTCTACGTTCAGAGAGCTCAAAAAGATTTGCGATAACTGTAGGTACATAGCAATAGTTTCTTCCTAAACAGGAGGTGGTGACGGCGCGCTACTGTACGAGCTGCTCAAAGAGAAGCCCAAGTACGTGTGGATGCTGGAGATAGACGAGATGGTGATGCAGGCCTGCAACAAGCACATGAAGTCCATCTGCGGGGACGTGCTCGAGACACGCACTGGGACCAACTACGAGGTGACGATTTTATACTCCGTCCCTCCAACCATTTAGGTATTTTACTTTTGACAGCTCGAGTTAGTGATGTCCTAACGCGTTGCCGATTCGATTTCTTACATGATTCGATTATTATTATTTATGAAAAAGTTTTAATTAATTTATCACATCACGCAGCAAGAATCCGACGATTCATTGTAATAAAATAAGATGCAAAACCAGCGTATAATCTGGTCCAGTTTTTAATCTATCTTAATTGATTCTGGTTAATAATTAACCTTTGTAGATACTAATTGGCGACTGCATGGTGACTATCAACAAGTTCATAAACGAAGGCAAGAAGGTGGACTACATATTCGGTGATCTCACCGATATTCCAATCTCGGAGACAGCATCCGGGGAGCTGTGGGAGTTCATGATCTCCACTCTCAACGCTGCATTCAAGATTCTGAAGCCGGATGGAAAATTCATGACCCATGTAAGTGATTACATCTGCTACTTTTGGATCTTTTCAGAATTAAGGAGGCTTGCATGTGTTAGAGAAAAGAGGTGCTATTGAAGAGTCTTCGATTGTGGTGTGTATATATGTTTGTGTTGAGAATGACTGTTATTGTTTGTAGATTAGAATTATTGTGCTGTAAAGACTTTGTGACCTGAACCAAAAACTCTACAAGGTCTTAATAGAATTACCTATAGTATATGTTCTCAAAATGTCGTTAGTAAATGCAGATATTTCAAAATAACTGACTGCATATGCTGTTGTTGCATGTTATTAATCTGCATGACTTGCTTGTGTAGAATAGTGTTTTGTTTACTCCTAGCTATGTTTTTGTTTTTGCATGAATAAGCTTGATTGTAAGTACCTGATAAAATAACATTTGTTTAACAAAATGTATTTCCTGACGGTTACATTTAAACAAAAACGTTTACAGTAACTAACGGTGATCCGTTTTATAATTGAAGTACTGCACTCATTACAATTAATATACAGGAAAAAAATGCTAAAAGAAATAAACAAGAAAACTATGAAGTGTTTCACAGCGAGAGACGACATAATGCTCTTGCGACAGGCTGAAGAATCCACGCCGATCGAAGATAAATAATATACCAAAAGCACTGTCTTATGAAAACGAATGAATTCCAGATTCAGAAGAACTCTAGAAAAACTGGATTTAAAACTTCGTATTATTATGTTATTAGGTAACGAGACGAGCTGGTCGTTTGCCTGATGGTAAGAAAGGTAGAAAAAGGTAGATTTTTTTTATCCAAATGGAGGTAAGGTGTATGGATGTTATGCTGTGGAGAGAATGAGTAACTAGACATTAGTGTAAGGATGTATATTATGATTAAAGATGTTTAATCTTCAGTCGAGTGCTGTGCAATGAAGCAAGTTTATTTCATTATTTCAAAAAAAAAGGATGCGAGATTTGTAGTGAAAGTGAGTCTATGGTAAAGGGTAAAAAAAACATGTTGTGATAGATGAAGTTGTGAAAAGTGTTTATAAACTAAAATACACTTCACAGGCAAGTGCTCTAACGTTGACAGTGTGCAACAAGATGGGGATAAGTCAAAAAAGGATAGCAAACGACAAAACGACTACTGAGGTAAGTGTTCCGAACATTATTGGTTGCAAATAGACTGCATGTCTTGTTTCATGTGAAATCAAACGAGACAAAGTTTGGGTGCTGGTATAACATAACTTTAATTGACGGCTATTCGAAAAAAACTTTCGTGTATTTTCTTACGGCGGAGAGTGAAGCATTAGAAAGAGCAAGAGTTAAGAGAATTTGTCAGAAACTAAAACTAGAAAGAGATTACGAGTGATAAAGAATTATAATGGGACCGAATACGTCAACAAAAGAGTTGATGAACTCGTTAAGGATCATACCATAAACTCTCAACAAGATTGCATACGTATAGATCGGACTGGTGTTACCGAACAGATTGCAATATGCTGATCGTACCATCGCTGAAAAAGTAAAAGCATTGCTGCGGAAAATGGGACTCCCTGTTCGCTTTTGACAGATGCAGGTCATTCTATAAATAATACTGCAGCTTATTTAAAGAATAGAAGCCGATCTTAAGATTCCACAGGTGGCATGGACAATTGGACAACTGGTGAATAAATCCAAGTAGCAAGTAGCACGGATATATTATATCCGATCAGATTTGGACCAAATGGGATCTAAAAAGTAAGGAACTTGGGGAATACTGTGAAGAATCAAAAGGGATGTGATTTGACTGACCAGTTTTGCAATCATTATGAGAAAGTTCATTGGATTGCTGCCAAAGTAGTCATAAGGTATCGCAAGGTACAAACAGTTTGAGGTTTGTTTACTGTAGGAGCACAATTAGTTGTCCAAAGTGTTGCAGATGCTGATCATGTTTGCAACCTTATTGACAGAAGGTCGTACTTGGGCAATGTGTTTAGACGGCAAAATGAGCTAACTTATGGCAAATCAGCAAGCAGGGAATTTGATCAAAAGCTGAAGCGAAGCTGAAGAGAGTATCTGAAGCTACTAAAGGATCTACATTTCTGCTAAATTATGGGTAAGAATGTGTTGCCCATTTTATAATACATACTAACAGCTATGGCTATATACTAATCGGTTATGGGAATTGCACGGAATCAAATGTATCATCAAAATACGAAGCATGTTTATGTGGGCTATTATCATTTCATTATACGAGTAGAAACTTCGGAACATTGAGTATTGACAAAAAAAATGATGGTGACTGACACTGACCAAAACGGTGCTGAGTGTATCTTAAAGGTTGTTCGTGAAACGTGTGGAAGGATATTGAGGAGCTTGAATAATGGCAAGTTGACAACATGTCTCATGGAAACAATTGAGTTGAAAGGAGTGTAATCGAAGACTGGCTGGTGTGATTTATGATGTATGTTTTATTTAAAAACGAGTGTTATCGTCTATCTAGAGTCTAGCTCTAGACCATTGGTTCCCAACCAGTAGTCTGTCAAGGATGTGTCAGCAGATTTTAGATGAGACCACAAAAATTTGCTGTTGTCGATTTTGTACTACAAAATCCTGTATATCCTGGAGAGTTCGTGTGTAAAAATGGGCGTTCGTGAAAATGCACGGATGAAAACAAATAGTACAAAGACGACAATGCGTATTTTAGATTTCTCTTCAACACTCTAAGTAAGCATTCAATAAAGTTTCCAACGGTATACTTGACAATGACTTTGACTCGACCTTGACTGTAGACGTGACTGACTCGACTTTAAAACAACAAAACTTGAACTACGTTATAAAATTACAACTGGCCAAATAAGTAAATCTAGTTTGAGGTTATAACTAAAAAAAAGTGTTAAGAGGTAAAACAGAAAATAGCAACGCACCACGAACATAGGTTGTTCACAATAATCTGGTGATTTCCAATGTAGTGTTATTTGTTTTTTTTAAACGTTACATGCAAGCGTTCTAGATAATATGCTGGTAGCGTCATAAAGAGTTCCGACTTTCGACGGATAAGCAGTAAATAGAGGTCGTTGACCTCAGTTGTACTTGTGTACAATACAATAACACTTTATTACACACCAAATAACAACAAAGAAAACAAGAACAATAATTCTGGAGAAAAAATCCATGGTAGTACATTGGGCGGTCTTATCGCTTAAATCGATTTCTACCAGACAACCTTTGGATGGACCGGAATTGTATGACAGACATAACGCGGTTGGTGGTGTACACAGATCGAATTATACGATATAATAATTATACAATACATAATACACCTATCTATAAATAACATACATACCTACTGAACACTACTGAGTCGGAACATAATAATATTCACAACACAACATTGTCTTCTACATTGTCCTGCGGTAGTCTTATACATATATGTATATATTTTGGTCAATTTGTTCCCCAGGGAAACGGCGCCGGCTCTCCCGATTCCCTTCAGCTGTACGAACAGGAGCTTGTCAAACTGAAGCCGCCCGTCACATTCACCAAGTGCCAGGCCTTCGTGCCTTCCTTCCTCGAGGAATGGATCTTCTACCAGATAGTCTTCAAAAACGAGGACGGCGACGCATAACAAAGGCCAAAGTTATTACGTTCTAAGTCCCAAAGTTATACTACTAAGTCACAATATCGCCATATGAATAGTTTATGATAGTTAATGTGGACCAAGTGTAAAATTGAGTAGCGTTATATTTCATGCCATATAAGTAGCTGATTATAATGTGCACGCTGAACTGTTTGTCTAGTGTGAATATTGGTGAGTCTTGAACAATAGCGAAGAAAATGGTACTCATCTTTATATGTATTTAACCGGATTCACTTACGTGGTACAGCCGAGCATCGCGACGATTGCTCGACCGGTTTCTTTGTATTCAGTACCTCTTCATCACGGAGCTACACGCGACTGCTCCGACTGGGTGCAGACCGAGTACTGGCGATCTCGGCAGCGAAGCTCGGCTGTACCACGTAAGTGAATCCGGTTAAATACATATAAAAATGGTACTGCTACAATTGGGATGTTGACTGATTTTGGGAAAGTGTTTAAAACGATGCGTATGGGCCTAATATAACCCAAAATATTTAAATTTACTTTTTAAAACAACTAATATTTTAATTATCATGTATTTAAAATGCCGTTTTAAATTTTGCTCCAAAACGGCAGTGACGTCACGTGTTCAATTACCACAGAGTAATTTTCTATAACACTGTAAAGTGACAAGCAAAGAGAATATAACCACTACTACCTAGTCTGTGTGTGCTACGTTTAGTGACAAGTTCATTCGATGCTTTCTGTGTATGTATTGTTATGTATTAAAATATGAGTTCTAAGTTTTTTGAGCTTATTGATTTATATATATGCTTTGGTTAATTAATACACTTTGGATCTTAGAATCTACGATTACTGTTATATATTCATTGTTGGTTATAGAAATAATGATTTTTGGTATAATAAGTAGGTACTTACACGGAGGTCTTCACATTTCTAAATTCAGCAGAGCAGAAATTATCGTTTGTCGAGAAGAAATTGGCCACCGTAAAACAATCAATTCTCGGCAAATTGGAATTATTTGCCTTTATGAAGCCACTTTCCATCATGGGAGAATATTCAAGAGTCGAAATAAATTTCGAAAAATAGGCGCGGAATTCACAGCACAGATAAATAATCACAGATTTCACTCTAAAATACTAAGCAGTTAAGCGCAACGAGCTATATACTCATTGGAGTTTTGGCGGGAATGCGAAAATGTGCTGTTGTTGATTTTGTGTTATTTACTAAAACCTTTGTTTTATAGAGTGTTAATGTGTAATAATAGTGGATTATCAACCATTAAGTGTTCGTAAACTTGCATGAGTGAAAGGCAAATAGTACAAAGACGAAAAACGTGTATTTTCGTATTCTATCCAAAACTCCATAGAAGCTTCAGTAAACTATCCACCAATTTACTGAAGCGTCACTTCGACTCGACCGCGCCTAGATTAAACTTTAACGTGACTTTGACGACTTTCATGCACCAAAACTAGAGATTTATTTATATTATTATTTATATAACTTGACACTAGTTAAATGCGCAAATCACGTGGAGCCAAAAACAAAACAAAAAACAAATATATACTCATTCCGATTGAAACCGTGACGTCACGGGCGTTTTAGGTCACGTGACTTCGGATTGATGTGATTACATTTTGATTATTTAATTAAAATTAAATTCCTTAAAAGTAAACAAAAATATTGTGTTTAATAGGATTTCTGTCACAAAAACTACCGTTTCGCGGCAAAATTATATTTTTATTTGAATACAGTCAACAACCCAATTATTATCACATCAAGTTCTCTTTGGTAAAAGGCAACGACGAGGGAAGACCATTTCATTCATTCGTCGTTGTATAACTTGTTAGGACAGAATTCGACGCGCCGCTATCTCGCTCGCGCATCTCAACAGTTTTGAAGATAAACAATCCCTCAATTTACGAAAAATCGCATTCAGTGAAATTGCTGACAATAACATTGCAAGTGCACTGCAGTGCCGTACAAGCCTTTGTTTCAAAGTTCTGAATGGCACTGCAATCGTTATGGGCCGGCGTTATGCTTACCATCAGGCAAACGACCAGCTCCTCTCGTTATCCATTAGAATAAAAAAAATACTTGTCCAGAGATTACTCTGCTGCCTTGAACCTCCTCGGTGAACAAAATCCTCAACAACGATCTAAATTAAAACCCTCTGCATTTTTCAAATACTTATTGTGCACTTGGTCCAGATCAGTTCCACTACTAGCAGTTATAGATATCATATAATTATTATAGTATTAATTGTGTCCAGCCAAAGACAGATAACAACAAAACATCGGTAGACAACGTTCCTAATGTTACTGCAAGTGCAAATGAAAACTCTATTTTGCATTTGGGACGCATATTATATAAGTTAGCACAAAATAAGGGAGACCGACGAACTAATGATCACGCCACGTTCAACTTTGTGGTTCTATAAAAAATTATTAAACGATATCTAATTTGTATTTTGGTAGACACAATAGATATAGACGAAGTCGATTTATAGTATTAGTAAGAGAAATCTCATAGTGAAAAAATTATCCGACGTCTTTTAGTTTAACTAAAACTACACCATGCAGCATTGATTCTTCCTTTCTGGATCCTAGAGCTGTAGTCGCCAATAGACAAAGAAGTTTTTGGTTCTGTGGTAAAAAATATAAAGATATTTTTGACATAGCGCCATAGAGTAGTACTATATAGCGCGTTCGTGACTTTTAGGTGTGAAAAAATCCTAATATTACGTCGGGTTCCGGTACATATATAGTAATCTGTGGGTTCCGGTAGCTAGGTCTCCAAAGTAGCGATGTTTTGTGGTTATATAAATTACATTACAGTATCTTGTTAACTACTAATAATAATTAACTTGTTAAATATAATTTTGCAGCTGTGTATATCAAAAGCTTTGGCTCTTATTAATAAACAGTGATTTATAATGAACAGTTTCGATTCGGTTTAAAATTTTCAAAGAACGACAACACATCGGTCGTTAAACTAAACCACCGTTTAGCACTGTTTATTGATAAGATCCTTTGTGAATAGGGAATATCAGCTTTTATACCTTGTTAAATTATAGTTTGGGATAGAACAATTTAAGCAATATATGTTGTTAATTCCAATTATTTTTTACATGACTACGAGTGCACATGTATTATGCAATTTAAGCTTCAAGTTAAATTGGTTTGTTCCGGAAATACCCCGCATGGCCGTCCCTACGTGGGGGATTTCAGTATTTTTTTTCCAGATATCCCCCTAATCAAATCCAAACTACCTCGTGGGGGATTTCAGGAAAACAAGATTCCAGAAATGCCCACATCAAGCACGTTTGGAACCGTTAATCAGTACAACGCTTGTTGATAAATGCAATGTCGTTATAATTATAATAATCCGAGTAGGCCAGCTTGAGTTTTAAGGTTTATTACTTTTTAGCTTATAATTTCAAAGCTAAAATACTACCTTATTAAGAAGCCTCAACTCATACGCTTTTACCAGTATTGTAGATTGTAGGGCAGCTGTAAATTATAGACATTTAGTTTTATATATAAGGGTAAATGTAGTTAGACTACGATTCACAACGAGTTTCCTTGAAGCAATATTATGTTTGATAACTATGCTTGTTCCTGTTACATTTAATAAACATTACAATTAAATTATTGTTTTAATGCATTACCACTTGTTTACGGTTTTAGAACGTTTGGGTCATTCTATAGGCTTACACTGCCATGTAGATGGACTAATTGTTTCTGTAGATTAGCTGTACTTGCAGGCTCTTATTAATAACAAAAACTGCCTAAACGGTTGTTTAACAGTGGTTTAGCTATGCATTGTATAAGAGGCTAAGCCATTGTTTAGAGATTCCCTATTAATAAAAACCGTAAAACAACGACTGAATTACTGAATCTTTTGAATGTGACTCTTTCTGTCCTTCCAGTGTGACCATTTGTTGCAGATCTATCTTACTAAAAATTTGCTAGTTTTCGCACTTTTGGGACAATTTTACAAAATCTAGAAAGCTCCTATTATACATGTAATTATATACGATTGGAAGTCTAAATTAATCTGGAATCAAGATTTTATGTAATACTTACCAAGATACTATCTAGATATTGAAATAAAACTACAATATATAGTAATAATAATAAACTATACGAGATATTGTACAAAATGTTACATGTTATCTTACGTTAAAAGGCTGTTTGCCAAAAAATAATATTACAATCACAGTGCATTCTCAGAGATAATTGATGATTTGTAATAGCACAGGAGTCTGCGACTGATGAAGTAACTTTTGATGTATATTACACAATCATTATAAAAATCTTAAGAATGTTACGAAATGTAAAATGATAAACATAAATTTAATTGGAAAGCTTACAGCTTACATGTATAATAAATTCATAGCTTAACCAGAAAATGTTTACCTAGCCATAGTAGAACTAAGAGGTACCTATGTCCTTGATATTGACCTACTAAGAACTAGATTTAATGTTTCAAGTATAACAGATACCTCTTCTTTATGGCTGCAACATACAATCTCCTTAATTTCGAAAAAAAACTCGAGTGAGGGCTTTAGTCTGAATACCTAAAGCAAAGGAAAGCTCCTTCGTACTAAGGTTGGTGGTAGTCTTATAGAGATATTGCTATTTGCTATGCTTGTTTGTATACATGATACATCCACGCGACTCATGTCTAGATGGGGATCTATGTTAGCGGATTCAAGTGGCCTTAGTTGTAGCCTGACCAAAGATGTATCTTGTCTAAGTAACCAACGAACAGTGTAGACGGATGATGGCTCAAGACCAGAATTTCAAACCAACCTTTACTTTATTATTTGTTGTGATTAAATAATGCTACTTGAAACATTATTACGATGGATTCCTTGTTTTTTTCTCAGACAACAGATTTACAAATCACAACCAAGATGCTATGATTTAAATATGAGCAAAATATGTCACCATGTATAAATTTCTTTTAGTTTAATAAAAAGCATTAAGTACTGCATTCTTGAAGGTTTCGGGTAGCTTATTGTACTAAGTATTGTGCTCCTATGTAAAGGATGATTCCGATTTATAAAATATACAACCATATCACCAGGAGTTTAATAAGTTTTTTACAAACATACCATTGGAGGCTACTAAATCACTAGACTCTTCTCCAGCAAAAGCAGAAATGCTTTTGCAAAACAGCTTTTCTAAATTAATTCCGGATTTTAGTTTTCGTTACATAACAACCACTAGTATCAAAAAAGCGTTTAAATCTATCAATGTGAAAAACACCGAAGACTTGTGGGGTATATCGGTAAAAGTAATAGGATCCTTAATTGATACAATTGCGCCCTATCTAGTTATTATTTTTAATCTTTCTATAGATCAGGGTGTCTTTCCTGATCTAATGAAACACAGTAAAGTCACCCCTATTTTTAAATCTGGTTGTAAGGACACCCCCTCTAACTATAGACCAGTTTCTGTACTTCCAGCTCTTAGCAAAATCTTTGAAAAAATTATATTAGAACAGTTACTTTCACATTTCAACGAGTATAGAATATTGCACGGTCACCAGTTTGGTTTCACGAAAGGCAGATCAACAGTCGATGCCGGAGCTAAACTGATGTCCCACATCTTTGAAGCTTGGGAGAGTTCACAGGATGCTATTGGAGTATTCTGTGACCTCTCCAAAGCATTTGATTGTGTGGAACACAGAACGCTTATTAAAAAAATGCATCATTACGGCGTGCGTGGGACAGCTCTTGATCTTGTAAATTCTTACTTGACGGGTAGACAGCAGAAGGTTGGCATCGATAGAGTAACATCTTGTGGTTCTTCAGTGAAGATAGGCGTGCCGCAGGGATCAATACTGGGCCCCTTTCTCTTTCTAGTATATATAAATGACTTACCCTTTATGACAGACCATATAGCATTGGACATAGTTTTGTTTGCTGATGATACTTCACTCATTTTTAAAACTGATAGGAAAGACAGTGAACTAAAGGAATTAAATGATAACCTTGACAAAATCTCAGAATGGTTTGCTGCTAATAATCTACTACTTAACGCTAGTAAAACTAAATGTATTAAATTTTCACTTCCCAACGTACCACACGTGGAATCTAAAGTGGAATTGGAAGGCAGCAAACTTGACCTGGTGAATAACACTGTATTCTTAGGATTAACTATTGACTCCAAAATGCAGTGGGGTCCTCACATCAATGCCCTATCGGGTCGTTTGAGTTCCGCTGCATTTGCAGTACGTAAAATTAGGCAGCTGACTGATGTGGCGACGGCAAGGTTGGTATATTTTGCATATTTTCATAGTTTGATGTCTTATGGCGTCCTACTTTGGGGATCTGCTGCCGATATAGATACCATTTTCATATTACAAAAGAGAGCAGTACGCGCCATCTATGACATGGGTCCACGCGAATCTCTAAGAGACTTTTTTAAAGAAATAGGTATTCTAACCCTGCCTTCGCTATACATTTTGGAAAATATAATGTATGTACGGAAGAATATTACTAAATTTAACTTAAAAAGTGATGTACATGAGTTAAATACTAGAAGTAAACATAAAATTGTTGTACCCGGGTTCAGATTAAGTAAAACTAACAAATCGTTCCTGGCAAATGGTGTCAGATTCTACAACAAAATTCCTAAAGTATTAACTGAATTACCACAAGGAAAGTTTAAACGTATAGTCAAGAGTGTATTAATTAAAAAAGCGTATTATAAAATTAAGGATTATGTAGATGACAAGGATGCATGGAGGCAAACAGCTCAGGAGCCTCCTGGCGACTACTAAACTTTAAATTGTTAGTTGTTAGCATTAGAATCATTGTAAAAAACTACTTTTTTTAAAAAAGAATGCCGTGACGAGTTTCTTGCCCTTCTTCTTGCTCGGCCTATACCAATTTGGAACGGGCACGGTGGGTTTCTGGAAGATTCGTTGACTTTGAGCACGGATTGGGTCTGTTGGTGTCTTTGTCATTTATTATGTTCTGATAAAGACAGCATTAGTTTTAGTCTGTGATTCGGGTAGATGAATGTTGCAGAGGCCGGCTGTTAGAGTCATTTTAACTTTCATAAGTGCTCCTTTGGGGCCTATTTGAATAAAGACTTTTGAATTTGAATTTGAATTTGATCCGTGACAAAACCATGTGAAATATTAACAGCCTCACGGCTAACTCAATAGTCAATATTTACTTAGATATAGGATCTGGCCACACCATTGATTGATTTCTCTATTACCAACCGCCAATGTCATGACTATTCCTAATCTATCCACGCATGCAATCCAAAGATTGTCTGTTAGTTCCCTAGGTACAAGTAAACTCTAATTAAACAAAGCTAAATAAACATTTTGGCCAAGCTCTTGAATTGTGTTCGTTATTCCGCTTGCCGTAGTCTTGCAAGCCGCTGTGTAAGCTCATCCTGTTCCTGTGAGATGACGGTGGAAGCTCCAACTGATGTGCTGGGGACTCCCGTTGGCAGCTCCATGTTAAGCTCCAATCTGGAATGTTCAATGTTACACTTTATAGATTTATTTCTGTTTGTAACTTGAGTGCCTTTAAACCTTCAGCAAATAAATGAGTCAAACAAATACAATGATGAAATGCATGATTCACCAAGTTATCAACCATTACCAAGAGGCTCATTAATTGGTTCAAAAAGGCTAGAGGTATGAAATAACACAGATAAAAAAACAGTTGAGCTGTGATTCTCTCGCCTCTCTCTGGAAACAAAACTAAATATAAAATAAAAAATTCATACCCAGCCTCATCAGCCACTTGCTGCAACAAATTATCCACATCTCCCTGCGGCACAGTTGTAGTGGTTGTTTGTGACATTGCATTCTCCATGTATGAGGACTGGACATCCAGATCTTCAAACTGGCTCTCAAACTTGTCCATCAGAGTTGATATCTTCTCAAGGTTCATAGACTTCATTGCTGCATCCATTGCTTTTACTACACCAGCCATGGAGGTTGTGACCTGAATATAGGAAAGAGGTGTTAGGTGTATAAAAAGCAATAACCTGGTCATTAAAAAACCAACCCACCTGCTTATTTTAGGAAAATAAGATTTTTTGTGACTTTATCTTTTGAAACCAGATAGAACTTATTCGGCACACCAAACAAAAACATAAAACAAACACGAAAATATTATTATGTTACAGTATTGAGTTTGAAGAGATTTTATATATACACTTGTAGTAGCACGCATAATGTCGCCTTGTCTATGCACTAAGTTCAGAGAGAGAGAAAAAAAAATATGTAGGTAGACCGCACAATTTCATTATTTCGTGCGGTCGGCTGGTTCTTCATTCACGTTGCAGTGCTCCGCCGCGTCGCACTACAAAGTTGGTTTTTCTAAGTTTCTCCGTGTTAACAAGTTTTTTCGTCAAAATCAAGATGCCGAAGAGGAAACATAACGACGAGTGGGAATATTTGTAAGTAATTTGCACAATTACCGATACCTATCGATTGCATATGAGGTTTCACGTTCCAACGATTCGAGTTCTTACTTAACCCAATTTTTTACTCGAGTTCACGATGCAACGCCACGAGTTCATCTTACTCGCTGTATACCTATGCGTACTTAATACGCCATCCATATAGCAACCTGTTGAGGTTATCCTATAATAATAATATGAAACGACCCGAAAGGTAACATTCGAACTAATTAAGTAATTTGCAATTTGTTCGGTCCACGTTTGAGTTGTCACTTACTGATAATAATGCATACGAGGTTTAACGTTCCAACGATTCGAGTTGTTACTTAACCTACTTTTTACTCGAGTTCATCTTACTTGCTGTATACCTATGCGTACCTAATACGCCATGCATATAGCAACCTGTTGAGGTTATTCTATAATAATAATATGAAACGACCCGAAAGGTAACATTTTAACTATTTAAGTTAAGTTCTAATGTTCACGTTTCAACGATTGGAGTTGTCACTTAACGATAATAATGCATACGAAGTTTAACGTTCCAACGATTCAAGTTGTTACTTAACCTACTTCTTACTCGAGGTCATTTTACTCGCTGTATAACTATGCGTACCTAATACGCCATTCATATAGCAACCTGTTGAGGTTATCTATAATAATAAAAAGATGAAACTACCCGAAAGGTAACATTTTAACTATTTAAGTAATTTGCAATTTCTTCGGTTCACGTTTGAGTTGTCACTTAAATACATACGATGTTTAACGAACCAACGGCTCAAGTTGTTACTTAACCTATTTTTTACTCGAGTTCATCTTACTCGCTGTATACCTATGCGTACCTAATACGCCATGCATGTAGCAACCTGTTGAGGTTGTCCTATAATAATAATATGAAACGAACCGGAAGGTAACATTTTAACTATATAAGTTAAGTTCTAATGTTCACGTTTCAACAATTCGAGTTGCCACTTACCGATAATAATGTATAAGAGGTTTCACGTTCCAACGATTCGAGTTGTTACTTAACCTATTTTTTACTCGAGTTCACGATGCAACGCCACGAGTTCATCTTACTCGCTGTATACCTATGCGTACCTAATACGCCATGCATATAGCAACTTGTTGAGGTTATCCTATGATAATAATATGAAGGTATACGTATAATTACGTATATTAGACACAAATTTGCAATTTGCTGTTAATGTTGAAAACGAAAATCAAGAGCTACGCGAACCAAGACCGTCGACTAGCGCGTTACACGCGAGTTCCGATCGTTCGCTGGATATAGCCAACGTGACAATACTGGAGGATGTATCTCCACCACCAGTGATTAAAGGTGCTTCCAGCAGTGAGGATGTTCCACGAACAGAACCAAGCTAAGGCAAAATTAGCAGCGGTATTGCTTGTCTTGACGAGCCTATAAGACTCTTCTTAGTAAGGATAATAAAGATCCAACTGTTCTAAAGCTGCTGATTGATGCTGGGCGCATCATCTGTGACACACAACTCAGTGAGTCAATAACGAGGCGAAATTTCATATTGGCTGTACTAAAGAAGGACTTGAAAGATCAAATGCTGCTCACGATAATAGATAGTTTTCTTGTAGCCAAGAACTAGCCGAAACTTTAAAGACCGCAAAAGCGATCAATAAAACAGGTCTGGATTTCAAAGCTTCCACCTCTAACAAGACTACTGCTACAAAACCAAAGCATCAAGTCGTTAACAGAAATTGAAACGGGAAGGCTCCGGTTCAAAACCACAGACAGCAGCCATCGGCGCCCTCAAAGATGAAGGAGTCTGCACCTCAGAGGCAACAGCACTCGCCATCATCGAGGACATCGCGACTGAACTTCAGTCGCGGCCGCCGCTAGACAATACGGTAAATTACGCCGGTAGACTATCTGTTTTTTACAACCAATGGTCACAAATAACCGCAGATAAAATAATTTTATCGTGGATACGTGGTTATGAAATTCCGTTCACTGAAACTCCATATCAGCATTGTATACCTCAACCCCGAAATTATGCACACTCAGAAAAACTTGAATTTGATCAAGCTATACATAATTTAATTTCTATAAGTGCTATACCTCACTGTGAGCCCTGTGAGGATATCCAATATCTTTTTACCCAAACCGAACGGAAAAGCACGCTTTATCCTAAATTTGAAAAAGCTAAACGAGTTCATTCAACATGTTCATTTGAATTAGAAGATTTTAGAATAATGATCAAACTAATCTCAAGATGTTGTCTCAAGTCAACTATTGATCTCAAAGACGCATATTATTAAGTGAAAGTTCATGATAACTCTAAAAAATATTCAAGATTTAGTTTGAACGGTAACTTGTATGAATTTAATGCCCTACCGTTTGGTGTCAATACGGCACCTTTTGTCTTCACAAAAATAATGAAAACAGTGGTCAGAATGCCACGCTGTGCTGATTATTATCGACAATATATCTTAACGATACCTGTCTAATATTACATAGCTATAGCGAATGTATGGATAACATTACAAAAATGAAAAGTACATGAATTTGCCTGTAAGTTTACAGTCAGATTTCGATTTGTGGATTAAATCTATCGAAAATCCAAAAAATCAAATTAAATTTGACGAATTCAGATGCTTCGACTATGGGGGGTTGGGGGATAGCCTGTGCGGGAAAAACGGCAAGCGGTAGCTGAAGTCGGGAAGAAAGAAAACTTCACATTCGTAAGATTAAAAATTTGTCTAGAGGATTTATCCAATTGTCATATTATCTTGCGAATAGATAATACAACTGCGATTTTTTACATTAATCGTATGGGAGGAATGCAATTCCCCCATCTCACAAACTGACCAAAGAAATACGACAATGGTGTGAAGCGCGAATTCTATTTATAACAGCGCTATACATTCCATCTACAGAAAATACTATAGCAGATACTGAATCAAGGTGTATTCACCCGGATATTGAATGGGAACTATCTGATCTTGCCTTTCAGCAAATAATTAACAATTTCGGGCTACCAGAGATTGACATGATTGCTAGTTGAATAAATAAAAAATGTCCTGTATACATATCATGGCACAAAGACCCTGATGCTTGACGCTTTCTCTGTGAATTGGTCAAAATTGTATAAAAATACCATGAACCAGGAACCCGTAAAAACGGGTTCCCTTCCTTCTCAATAATTTAAAAAAAAAAACATTGATGAAAATTATTAGCGACAAAGCTAAGTGCATACTGGTCGGGCCAACATGGCCAGCTGAACCTTGGTATCCCCTATTTAACCAGTTTTTTACAAACTAAACCACTGGTTTTTTCAAACTTCTGAGGACCTAATAATCTCTCATTCCAGTTTCTGCCAGATCCAGCGGCAGATTACCCTGGATGCCGGAGTATTGTGCGGGAGTCTCTAATAAGAAAACTCCCTCCCGGGTCTTTAGACACATTAATAGCGTCTCTGTCAGATAATTAAATTAAGTAATATGATACTTACACATTCCAGTTATTATTCATGTTTTAACAGAGTTATTTCAATCGGGAGCGCTATACGGCACTCTAAATGGGTTTAGATCTACACCTTCCTTAGTATTAGGAAGTCAGATAAGCACAGACGACTGTGTTTTAAGGGTATATTTAGGCTTCGCCCTCCCTTACCCAAGTATGAATCCACTGGGATACTACATTAGTAATTGAAACTCTAGCCACTTGGATTCCTAATTAATCTCATTCTTTAGAAAAAATCACTAAAGAAGCTAGTTACCCTGCTGGTGCTGGTAACAGCGCATAGAGTACAAACTATTTCAAAAATAGATATCCGAAATTTTCAAAATTGGCGGAATGATATTTCCATTAGGATCCCTGACTTAATAAAAACGTCAAGTGTAAACGCAACTCAGCCAACGCTGATGCTGCCAATTTTTCGAGACAGACCTGACATAGGTCCGGCTTAATTATTAACGGATTATTTAAAAGTAATGTAGCGGCATTACGTGATCATCACACCTCTATTTTTATTTCTATAAAAAACCATATAATAAAGTTTCTCCCCAAACACTTAGCAGATGGATAAAGAGTATACGTTGTGGGTCTGTGGAATAGATATCACACAGTACTCTGCACATAGTACTAGACACCTCAAAAGCTCATAAGCTCGGTGTGAATTTGGATGTTATCAGGAAGACTGCCGGTTGGTCCGGCGGCTCTACAATATTTGCCAAGTTTTATAACAGGCATATAACAGACAGCATATACAGAATCAAATCATTGTTTTGCTAGAAGTAAAATTGATTGATTTATGCTAAAATTTACTGTAGCTATTATGTTAATAGTTTATTTAAGAAACATTACCTTTTAATTGAGTGATTAAGTACATTTATTATGTCAATTATTGAAGAAATATTAAATATATTTATTTCTGTAATACTTTCAACTGAAATAGATATTTCACAACTTCTCTCAACATCTACAAGTGTATATATAAAATCTCTTCAAACTCAATACTGTAACATAATTTAATGATTAAACGAACTTACCTGTAAGTTAAGTTCTATCATAATTATGTGAAGTAGTGAGTTTGAAGAGATAGCATCCCGCCCACCCAGATTACCTATTTCATAGGTCCCGAATAGTGAAATATCTACTTGAATTGATAAGCTCTGAACTAAATGAAGAACCAGCCGACCGCACGAAATAATGAAATTGTGCGGTCTACCTACATATTTTTTTTTCTCTCTCTCTGAACTTAGTGCATAGACAAGGCGACATTATGCGTGCTACTACAAGTGTATATATAAAATCTCTTCAAACTCACTACTTCACATAATTATGATAGAACTTAACTTACAGGTAAGTTCGTTTAATCATTAAATAATAAGCCTCACAATCTGCAGTGGGCTTACTGCTAAAAGCAATCTCTACCAGGCAACATGTATATTAAAATCATAGAGGATAATATGTTGCCCAGTCTGATGATTATGCACATGTTATTTTGGCATTATATGATATAATGATAATTAGGGATGGGATAAAATATACCGTAAAACGGGGCGACTTTCAAATTACGTCTTTGATGATTACTACAATTTTTACTTTTTTATTTCGTATTTCACTAGTTTCGGCACGCAGATTGTTAAGTTTTTTGGGTTGGCTGCACTGACAGTTCTGCCATCTTTTCCCAAGAGCTGTGTGCGCTGTTGTTGTCAAACAGCCAGTAAAAAAATTTTAAACTTAGTATAGAATTCAGATAAACTTTGTGACCTGCCTTTGGGGATACTATAAGAATCAGTCGAGAAAACAGGGGCAATCAAAGCGACCCCTTTTTCAATATAAAGTTGATAGGCCACATTCTAGTTTTTTACTCTGAAAGTATAAGTCCTAAATTTTTTTTACTGTTGTATTTAAATCTGCATATCAAGTCATCATTATGGTATTTATTTCATAATTTTAACTTTGAAAATAAAGTAGTGAGACGCATTTTAATTTTAAAATTAATCAAACTAAACCCATTTTACGGTACCCACTTTTCCTCTCCTGAAAATAAATCAAAAATATTTCAATTGACAAAACATGTCTGACGCTGCATATAAAGGACATTGTACATAGTGAGGAGTTATTTTATAATATATATTGATATCCAGTAGATGTGATGTGATAACTGGAGAAAAGGTAGGTATGTCAGCAGTGAGGTATCTCTAAATATTAATAATAACATGATTAAATATTTGTACCTTTCTTGTTGTAAGTGCAGTTTGTACTCTACTTGATACAGCATCTACTCTAGCAGACATCCGAAGGTAATTCAGCGCTTGGTTCTTTTGCCTTATTGCATTCTCTGCATGTATCCTGGCTCCTTCCATGTTGCCCTTTTGTATGGCCTTTTTAGCTTTTTCTTTTTCTAATTTCTCTTCTTTTTCACATTTTTTCGAATTTCGCTCTAGTTCTTTTACAGCAAATTTTAAATTAAATAGGTGCTCTGGATTGTTATGTTAAGGATCTTGTCATAAATTTGTGGCTGAGTTTGTTTACAAGAAAATAGATACAAGTAAAATATTATATTGATAATACTAGTAAAAATATTCATTTTTACTAAATGTATGTTGTGTTTATGTTTTCTCTGAGAGATGATTCTCATACAATAATACTCTGAGGATAACACCTACATGAAGTACTACTAACATTACAACTTACAAGTAAATAATGTTCTTTGTTGTTTTTCGAAACCTTAGTTGAATAATAGGAACTACTACTTCCCTTTATATTAATTAAAAGTATCTGAATCGAAACTAATCTTGAAATAAACACCAAACAATTTATAATGGTAAAACTGCTAAAATAAATATACTGAATTTTTAAAAGGATACTTTCCATTGCGGATGATGACATTTCGTTACCCATTTTGACAACTTTTAATTACCGTAATCACTAAAACAACGAAGGTAAAATGGCCTTTTTAGACAAAAACAAATTTAATAAATTAGGATTTACTCAGAAATCTGAATGATGACTCAGAAGTCAGATAGTTGTCAGCACGTTGTCAGGTGGTTGTCAGTATATAGAAAAGTACTCTGTGATCTGTGATAGTTGCAAAGATGAAAGATAGTTGTATTATGACCGCAGGCAACATTTGACTGCTACAGCTGACATTTACATTTTTTACATTATTGTCTATGGCTTTGATATTTTTGAATGTTGGTGTACCTGCACACACGACATCATATTATAATGACATGACAACAAATGTCAAAATTAAATTGTATAGAGTGAGAAGTGTTCGTGGTGTTTGCATTCTCTTTGGTGTTTGCTGTCGGATTTTATTTAGAAGTGAAAGATTCAAATAATCCAAAATATTCCTCTAGATCCTTTTGTATAATAGCTTATAGTAAATTATATTTAAACCGTAGTGCTAGCCTAATTTAAGTTTTCATATTATTTTCGAGATAAATTAAGCCTGTGCTAATAGCAGGAATCCCAAACAAGATCGAGCAGGTAGAGGACATCGGCTGGGCGTAAAAAGAAAATGGCGTGCGCTACTCTCAAAAGAAATTTGGACTGGGAGTCCATGGCGCAGTTGCCTGCGAAGAGACGTAGATGTTCTCCTTTCGCCGCAAACTCGAGCACAAGTCCTGGTATTCGGGTGACTGAAAATCGTTCTGCATTTGGAGAAGCCGTTAGTGCACCTGCAAAATTGACCCCAGGTTTGTTTATTTTTTTTGTTAACTTCATACTGAGTCATTAGGCGTTCAGTAGTAATATTTTTCATAATTAATGGTGTACATAGTTATTGTTCAGCCGTAAATGTATGTATTATCTAACGCCATTGTTTTGTGCTATCGCCTATCATGAATATTTTTATCGCGTTAGAGCGAGACGGGTGATGCGTGAACTTGTGAAAACCGTTGTGTGGATTTTTCTTCGTGTGCTTTTGTTAGGCGTTTTTTTTTTGTAGCCAGCCAGTATTATACAGTTTTTGCGGATAATACTGAGGTTGCGTGGAAAGTGCCATGCAACCTTTTCGCTAAGTTGAGATTCTGAAAGTAAACCTTTATTCTAAGTATAGACCTTGTATCCTTTGAATTGCTGGGTATGCAAACCATTTACGATCTTTTGACTAAAGAAATATAATGACTATGCAAAATATTACATGCACTAAAACTGCACATAAATTACTACATTTATCTAAACAAAACTGAAGGTACATAGCTAGGTAGGTATTTAGCTACACATGTTTATTTAAAGTTATAACTTTGTCATCGAGGCTAGCTACCCTATACATTTATAATATGTTCAGAGCATCAGCTTTTTTTCTAACCATCCCTTGTCTAAAAACAGCAGGTAGAAGTTTTTGTATAGCTTTGAAAAGGCATGTTTCTTAACATAATGGTTGTTCCCTCACTAACCACGAAGCACTTCAGAATTTAAATATAAGATAGGTAATTATAATTTTACACAACTAAAAAAAATAATTAAAGGGGACTGTTCTGTGGAAAACTTAATACACTGGGAAATCATGCTACATCTTCGACCACATAATCACTTCACATCAGGAAAAATTTTGGTCAGTCCAATGTAAACATGAAAGGACCTGAGGATGGATGGATGTTCATTACTCTTTTACTCAAAAACTCTTTCATGCAAAAAATACTGAATGGATTTTAGTGAAACTACAGTAATATCCTACTATCCTTCCTATTTTAATATTATAAACGTGACAGTTTGTGAGGATAGATGGATGTATCTTTGGATGGATGTATGTTACTCTTTCACACTCGATGAAACTACAGTAATATAGCTTATACATCAGAATAACACAGACTACAATTTATAAAGATAAATACCGCATGGGTGAAGCCGCACGGGTGAAGCTGCAAGCCGACTGAAGCTTTTACATTATAAATTTGTTACCGAAAATAGCTTCTGACAATTTCTACATTGTGGAAGTGCACAATTGTTATGCATGAAACACTGAGAGAATTTTGACTTAATTCACCATAATTATTGTCATCCTACCACTTCACAGTAGCCTTTACTATGTAGTAGACTTAAATATGTAGTTTCTCACTACTTGTGGCTCACGCGTTTGGACTGTTCCAAGAGTGTTCCGAGATCCGTGTCTGTGAGCAATGTCTATTTGTGCGTTGTTCTAACATATAGTATGAAACTTTACTTCTGTATTCTTGGTATTTTGTGGCTGTGTCGTGTCATTGACCGACAACCGTTGGTGTCCATATTATTCTCTTGTAATTACCTTGCAGTCTAATGGCATTTTAGTAGATTTTTTATTTATATGGATTTTTAATGACATCCTACATTTTTTATGAACCCAATACAACATTGTGTTCTACAATTGACCCTGTTTACATATTCATCTTGTATAACATTTGGTAAAGTAATAACTAGCTGGTTGTTTGCCTGATGTTAAGCATAATGCCGGCCCATAATAATTGCAGTTCCACTCAGAACTTTAAAACATGGCTTTTTTTTTGCCTATGCATCATTGTTGTTCATCAATACTCATTAGGTATTAAGTCTTGTACGCTCAATAATTTCACTGACTACTACATTCACATGTTACATAAATCAGATGATATTGCAATATAATTATGTCACACAGCTGTTCTCATGATGAAGCTGAATGCCGGCCACAGTAACTCTATAACGAAACTAATGAATCCTTTCGAGTTGGGGCTCGTTTTATTTGTCTTAACAAGTATCTGATCCTAAATGATATCCAGGGTCCTAATGACGGTGGTCAGGAAATTACCAGTTGAATAACAGGAGGCCTACATCCAGCAATGGACTAATACAGGTTGATTATGATGACGAATTTGCGGACTCGTCATTCGTAAATTACGGCAGCGGTGATCTGTGCTTCGCCTAAGCAAAAATGTTCATAGAAGAGTTGTTTACGTCAAACATTGTAATGTTCCAGAGCGCATGGCCCAAGAGATATGCGACGAGATCAAGCGGCTGCAGCGGCGCCGGCAGCTGCGCACGGCCGCGGGCGGCGCGTCGTGCTCGTCGTCCAGCGGCTCCGAGGGCGACACGTCGCCGCCGCATCGCGCCGTGCAGGCGCAGCAGCGCGTGCACAACCGCGCACTCTTCACTTTCAAGCAGGTATACTCGCCACCACTTGATGACTTAACTTTAATCTCGGCGAAGAACGGTCAGAGCAAAGGGATAAAAAAACATTCACATGAAAATGTGTACTTACTCCGCAAATGCTGCAGCGAAGAACGGTCAGAGCAAAGGGGTAAAAAACATTCACATGAAAATGTGTACTTACTCCGCAAATGCTGAGTTTACGCCTATTGCCCCTATAAAGTTTTGTATGTATTTGTAGTTTGTATTGTGGCAATAAATGGTTTTTTATTATGCATAAATACACTTGGCTTTCCTTTTACTGTTGTAAATTATTACAGAAAGCGCCACGGCTGTTTCGAACCAAAAAGCAAGTGCTTTTGCAACATTAACAATTGATTACAAAGCGTCTGGCACGGTTTATCGAAAGTACTTAGTAGGTTAATGTACACTCTGTCATATTTATTCCATCGATGCAGACGTTTGCACTATACCCTTGATCTATCTTAGATATTTTTTGTAAATAAAGAAATGTCACAAAAAGTCACTGGCAAAGTGACATGCCAGTGGCCCGAAACATTTTTCGCCTATGAAAAATATTTTTGTTTCTATTTCCCCCGGCTTTGCTCTCGCGCGGCACAATTATAACGTAACAAGAAACGACAAGAACCAACAACAAAAACTTAAAACCACTACAAAATGCCAAGATCTTTAACAACAACACATACGCAGCAAGATACACACTCGAGATCGAAGATTGGAACAGATCAACAGACAGAAAAAGAAAATGGCGGCGGTTGCACAAAATGTTTCAAATCTCTGCTGTGTTCCCAGTCTAACAAACTGCATGAAAAAAACTTGCTTTTTTTATAGTTTTGTTTAAAATAACAATCTTGCAAAAACGAGCCATTCAAAATTTTTCAATAATTGAATTTTATCATGTTATTATAATTTAAAATCAATTAATAGTAATGTCTATCATCACATTATGGATTGCACAGTTTTCTATCAATTTTTTCGTTCTGTCAATCTCTTTGTTTACCTAAAATATCTAAGATATATTTTGGAACAGGGTTATATAGTTCTCACTCCAGCAGTAATGTAGCTACGTGTCCACAGGTGCGCATGATCTGCGAGCGGATGCTGCGCGAGCAGGAGGCTGCTCTGCGCACGGAGTACGAGTCTGCGCTCAGCTCCAAGCTCGCCGAGCAGTACGAGGCTTTCGTTAGGTTCAACCTTGACCAGGTACAGCTTTAAACTAATACTTTATGAGGTTTTGTTACATTGTATTCATTTTTTGTATTGATGTTCGCTATCAATTAACGCGGTTTTGAAAGGACGCGCACAAAAAATGACATAAAGATGGCGGCGACCGGCCACGCCTCATACAAAAATGTTACTACCCCTTTGTAACAATTTTTTTATTTTTAACCTGTTAAATATTTGGTTTAGGTCCAGCGCAGACCTCCGCCCTCGACATGCATGCCTTACGGGATGGACGCCGAACACATGCACCAGGACTTAGTGCCCAGCTGTGAGTATACACTAAAAGCTACTAATAAAGTGTTGCTCATGGTTGCCTAGATAACATTGCCATCCAGCTGCCTATATCGGCTAATGATATTGTCTTCAAAACTTGTTCCCTTATATTGTTTGTTCAAAACGAAAACTATACAATTTGTTCCAGCTGAAGACTAGCTGGTTTTAATAGGGTTGGAGTTGAAGACGATGCTATTTGCCTGTAAGGAAGCAGAACAGTGCAGTGCCCTATTGCACCACTTTACAGTGTCTTAACTTATCCTAGGGATCACTAGTGATTTGTCTATTAACATTATTATTAATTAATTATTATTACATAAGTAATTATGTTATTTTTATCTTTTTAATCTATAGTCCCAGTTTATTGAAATAAAAGTAAAATACATGCCTTGTTATGAAAAAAAAGCAAAAGTTGCATAGAAAAGAAGGATGGATTGTGTAAAGCGTAACAAAGACAGCTGACAGGAGTGGAAGAAAAAAAATTGCTGTGCCTGCCACAATGTTATCGCAAATTGTTTAAAACATGTACAATTGTACATACATATGTTTTTTTTTCTATATTTTACTAATAGGTGATATTTTTCGTTGTTTCAGATTTGTCCTAATATAACGGATTTGGCATGCGGTGCAACACTGCAGTATATCAAGACAAACATATTTTGGTATATGTGAATATTATATGCGGGAATATAAATTATCCTGAAACAATCAAGATATTGTGATTGCTGGTGGAATTTGGTCTACAAACTATATTGTATGTAGCTCAGATATATAGACAATATTATATTAATGACTGATATTTATGTTAAACCCTATAAACATTCGTAAAATTAATTTTGAATCATGATATTTAACCATTTAAGAAGCCTATAATGTACTTTTCAAATAATGGGGCTACAAACTCAGTAGTTGAACATTAAATTTTGCACATACGCATACCTCACCTATGGGCACCTAATGTGTCTGCCTTATGCATGTTTGTAACATTTGACAATATTATCTAGGCCAAATTCCACTGTTTAGTGCATGCCACATACACATATAATTAGCTTATAATGCTTTAGATAAGGTTCGCTGGATAATTGTGTTCATGGACTGGTGGCATCGAAAGCGGTGCCGGCGCGAGATGTGATGTAGTTTACTTTGGCCATGTTTCACGTAAACACGGGTGACTTATCGACATGCAAACTGAAGTACAGAAACCGAATGGCTTTCATTAAATTGTATATTTCCTAAAATAATAACAATGGACCTCTAGTAACTTAGTAACTAACACATGTAATAAATTCACACAGAGTGCCTCAATCAATGTCCTCAATAAACGCGAATTAGTTAGCCATAATTATTTTGATTCGTATGATTAATTTTTACTTCTACTTTTCTTAATTGCGTTTGTCGAAACATAGTTAGACCTAGTTGTTAATTTATATTTTTTTTTGTTTTATGTCTGATGACTAGGGACAGTATGGCCTCATGTATCAGATGATTTGGTTCTTTTGTTCTCATTAACTCGCATCTAAGCGGACTCTAATAACCTTCCAAATTAACTCACTGATACATAAATGGCTTATTAGTAGACAATTATATTAGAAATTAGCTTTATTTAAATTAAGTTATTTTTCTCAATAATGCTAGCCTATTCTGTGTCAGATGATATTATGTTGGAGTGATGCACTTAGACGATCATTGTTGGGACTGTTTTTACTATTGTTTAGTTATAACTTTTTATTGAATACAAAAACGTATAATTTGTTACCAAGCATTATTCAATAAAAATAGGGTAGGACTTTTTTAAATTGTATTATCGGCTCATTAGAATATCGGCAATTAAGAACTGAAAATAAATTAGCTAAACACCCATACAATGTCTTTTATTTTTGTTTTTCAACCCAGTCTGACAGTCCTGCTTCCGGTACTCACGAATTATTATTATTCAGCTGAGCATACCTGTGAAACGTACGGTTCATTTGTAACATATTGATGGACCGTAGACAGAGAAGGTATATAAGATAGTCCGTCTACGTGATGGACAGATCTGTGGTAGTTAAGTGTAACCATACTTCCTCCTAAGACTGTGTGGAATGGCTTACCTCAAGGCTTGGTTCTGAGCCCACTACTTCACAGCTTGTATCCCTACGATCTAGAGAGACGGCATGTTTAGGAGTTAAACCCTGTTTAAGACAGGTTTAAAGTGTTTAATTTTATGTAGCCGTAACGGTCTTACCATTTAAAATTGGTTTAGGAATGTCTAACATTGCTAAATGTTAAAAATTAACCTTAAACCATTGATTAACTCCTTATTTTATTATTATGAGCCAAGGTGTGGAGTGGAGGTAGGTTAACTTGCCAGTTAAGACTTTTTATGAAACAGGCCCCTGACTTCTGTGGAATGTTAGTCACAGTTTATCTAACCGGGCAATTAAACCATGACTTTGACAGAAAACTTCACTGGCAGAAACGTCAAGCAGCATTTAAAAACCATCTTATGACATATCATCACATATCTATGGATAGTTATTATACTCTTTGACATATGACATATCTAATATTCGGGTAGAAATCTGTCTAAGAAAAACACTAGGCACGAGAAACGTCACAGCAAAAAGACATATGACATTTTGCACCCCCCGCTCACTTCACTCCCCACCTCTTGACGTCATCTTTAGAGCCGCCGCCATATTTGTTACGATTTGAAGTCATTGTCGTCGTCATAACACATTAAAATCTCTTTGCAGACCACTCATACCTAATGTCATTGTACTGTCATTATTAAATAAATTATATCTTAAATTTCAATATTACATATTGTTGTCGTTGTGTTGAGTGAATTTGTAGCTGTGCATCGATTAATTTTCGTCTATTTTCTTTTCCACATCTATAGCAATCAACTTGTTTGATTCATTTTTCGAAATGTATCACAAATGATGTGTACCGGGCTGCGTAAGCCCTCGAGATGCCTGTATTTTACACAAGTTACCCAAAAGCGAGGAAAGGTTCCAAAAGTGATTGGTTGCCATCAACTGCGATTCTTTGCGAGTGCGAAAGAGCTCACTGATCTACAAATGTGTCCCAAACATTTTGAGGCACGATTCGTGACATGAAATCATATCTACTGAGCAGTGCTTATCCTACTTTATTTATACAATCGGCAATTCGCAGTGGGATTTCATTATCTCTTGAAACTAATGGTAAGCTAGTACCCACATTTCAGTTACGTTCCTAATAAATCATTCATATTATATACATTCAATTTTCGATTTATTAATCTTCGTTTTCCAGAAACCATGCACTGTACTGATGACCATCAATACGCTGAGAAAAGGACTGTAATTCCAGCAATGCAAAGCAAAGCAAAGCTCTGAATAAATATAAGAAAAAATTGAAAAAGAAAAATAAATGATTGAATACAAAAACGTTGTTTTACTGAATTTTAAAGAAGTAGGTTAGGTAATATTAAATAATGTAGTGAAGGCTGTTCTTTATTAGAATATTGCATTAGCTTAGGTAAACGCAAAATAAAAAATTAAAAAAATGTCAAACATCTTTTTGCTTCAGCCAATCAGAGACGAGAGCTCGTGTCTAGCGACTGATGTAGGCGACATGTCTATCTGATACCCTATATAATTTGTGCTAATATTCTTAATTAATTCATACATTTTTGGGTTTCGTGGTTTCGAGTGTGCAGAAATTATTTCAATAAATAGATATAATTCGTATTAAAGCAGTGATAAAATGAGTTTCGACAATTCCACAAACAGTGTACACGATAAAGACGAAAGAAGACACTACGATCGTAAGAAATCCGACGATCTGCAGATATCGCGAACTGATATGAATATGTTGATCATGAATTATTTAGTTACAGGTATTTAAGAATGTTTTATTTTTTCTAAAATGAAAGCGATATCTTGCCCTTCATTAACCTTTATTCGCATAATATGGTTATGGTTGACCATTGTCGTAGAACAATATTAGTTTACTTTCTATGTGATGTTGTATTTTCTTTGTTTAATTTTATGTATGGCTTGTACTTTGCTTTTCTTTTGATCGTTTTCGAGATGTCATTTGGTGAGAGGACTGTTCTCGGATAATAACATTTAGTCTTTTAATCTGGAATAATGCTAAGATAATTTGTCAGTGGCTTGTCTCTTAGGCTGGGTTGTTACCTGTTATAAATTTTAATATTCTGTAGTGCTATTAGCTAATAGGTATTCAAATATAATTAATATAAGCATATAGTAAGCCGCCAACTGAGCATGCTGGCTGTAGCTTAAAGAAGCGTTTTGCAGCCTTATGGTCTAAGAAGAGAATAAGAGCAGATTGTGTCATCACATTGTAGTATAATGCAGTTATAATCAGGGTTAGTTTATGTTTGCCTGTAAAAGAATGCAGAAGCACTCGTGTGATATAACCATATTATTATTATTTGAGAAACAAAATGGATTCAATAGAAATAATAGCTATTTTATAACGGTTACAAGATGAGAACAAAGATAATAGTGATACCGACTGGCTGACTGAGCTCCACTCACTGGCAGGAGGCAGCACTGTTTGCAAATGAGTGAAAGGATTCTACACCTACAGAATGCGGCCTCTGGCATACTGTACCCCCAATATGAATAGTAAAGCAATGTCAATACAAATGAACAGGTGCCGCAGATAGCCATACTGTCAGCTATATTTGATCACGCCCTTAGAGAGTAGTTTATTAGGTAAATTAATGTGTGTAAAATTTAATTACAGAAGGTTTTAAGGAAGCTGCAATCAAGTTCCAACAAGAGGCTGGCTTGCAGGAGCCTGCCCTCTGCAGTTCACTGGATGAACGGATCATGATCCGTGAGGCAGTGCAGACTGGACGTATCCCTGAGGCCATTGCCATGGTCAATGCATTGCATCCGGAGCTGCTAGACAATGATAGATACTTGTACTTCCATTTACAGGTACAATACTCAGTGAATATACCCTACAGCAGTGATTTTCAAACTGTGGGTTGACCCATCTGGGTCGCAAAGTATTGATTGTAGATGTGTATATGAGCTAGGTAAAAATAAAAACAGAGTACAGACTCTAAAAACAACATTTTCTAGATTATTCAATCACTCTTAATAGAAAGAAAAAGCTAGTTCTTGAAATCCAATGATTTTTGTTATGTCAATACATAAAGGCAGGAGGATATATCTGGCAGACGTGGTGGGGGTGACCTAATGCAACAAATCTAAACACCCAATGTAGTCATTAATAGGTATTATGTTTTTTCATTACTGACTATAGCAGCGTTTGACCATGATTTCACCTGATGATAAGTGACAAGTTCTATTATATATCATACCTACCTAAACTAATTTTAGTTTCGCTCTCTCTCTTTCCAATGCATAACATGAGAAAGAGACGGAAGATATCTGACAGATCTAAATTTTAGTTTTAGAGCTGTCAAATATCTTTCGATCTTGATAAATTAGATGCCACTGAATTCATTGCCATTAAATTTACACTACACACAAGCAAGTGGATTAATTTGAAAGGTCTAAAATATATACCATCTCTTTCTCATGTTACGCATTGGAAAGAGAGAGAGCGAAACTAAAATTAGTTTAAGTATGAAATGATAGAATTGACACCAATGGCCAACTAATTAATAATCCCGGAACGCGCAATCGTGCCGGTCGGCGACCGGATGAGAGGGCTTTAGGTTTAGTTCTTAGGAGTAAATAACACAGTGGTTTTCCTGTAAATCATGTATCATTTTTGTAATCAGTTTCTTTTAGTGGTTAATACTATTTTCGTTTCGCACTAACATACGGAGTGAACATTGGTCTGCGCCTATACGAGATGATACGAGATGGGGGACTATTTTCGTTGAATCGCGCGTGTAGGTATGTATATCGAAATAGGGCCGTTTCTATTGAGTTAACCTACTATTCTCCTTTTACTATGATAGTTTTGAACAATATTTAATTACAAGCGTCTGCCCGCGGTTCTCACCCGCGTTCCCACAGGAACCGTGCATTTTCCGGGTTAAAAAGTTACTCTCCGGTCCTTAAACTATAACTATGGCAAAAATGACGTCGATTCGTTGTTGCGTGAAAAAACGACAAACCATGAAACATGGAAACACACTATTGTATATTTTCTAATATTAGTAGGATAACAATTGCGATGTTGCATGAAACACAACATAAATAATTAGTCTTTGTACAGGTTTAAGAACATCACATTAACACAATAAAAATGAAATTCACAAAAAAATACATTATTTCCACAAAGATACTGCACCTAAAAGTTTCACGAGTTCAACGATTTTTTTATCATGCACAATAGTAATATAAACGGATGCCGTCAGATTCTTTACATTTCAGTGAATGGAAAAATGTGTGACAACTATGTACGCAGTTTTACACGGCCACAAAATGCACATTTTTAGTACAGCTTTACGGCCCGCGTTGAACAAGTGACGTCAGATGTTCTGCCCAATTTGTATGGGGAGTCAACATCCCTATCTATACAAATAAATGAAATTGAAGTGTCTGTTTGTAATATGAAAATCTTTTTATCAAATGCATATGAAGGTATATACGATACCTATAACAAAACAACCATTTTTAATTTTTTTGTCTGTCTGTTTAATCCGGGTAATCTCCGAAACGGCTGGGCTGATTTCGAGGGGAATTTCACTGGCAGATAGCTCATGATATAAGGAGTAACTGAGGCTACTATTATTTTAGAAAAAGAACTAGGGTTTCCGCGCTAAAAAATAAAATACAAGAAATACAATATCTCCGCGCGGGTGAAACCGCGGGCAGCAGCTTGTAGAATATGATTGTTATGATATTTGAAGTCGACGGAAACAATATTCCAGCAACTTCAACTGCTAGAGCTGATCCGAGCGGGGCGGCCCGAGGAGGCGCTCTCGTTCGCGAGCGCGACGCTGGCGGAGGCCGGCGCCAGCGACCGCACCGCGCTCTCGGAGCTCGAGCGCTCGCTGGCACTGCTGGCCTTCCCTGACCCGCACGTTTCGCCGTTTGCTGATCTGTTGCTGCCGGCTCACAGTCAGAAGGTGACATCTTTTTAGCTAATGTATATTCTCGCAAAAACTGTAGTTGTAAAAGTAAAATTTTGTGATTAAAATCAGAAAATGACTTCATTATAAAGCCATAATGTATGTCTGTATATTAAAAGCTTTATTCACAAATGTAGTCCCTTTTAGCGGTTATTAATTCAACCTGCTCCTGGTGCTTTGTCACTGTTTTTTGTTATACATATAGTAAGATTTTATTTATTTTTTAATGTTCGTGAACATTTTCAAATCGATGACAACAATTGAATCTTAGGGGTTCTATTCAGATGAGCCCTTAGATTCATAGCTGGCAATGCAAGAGAATATACACTATACCGGACATTCTTTCAATATTATACTAAACTTATTAAATTTGTCAACAGATTGCAAGTGAACTAAATGCAGCTATTCTAAAGTCTGAAAACCAAGAGTATACAAACCCCAAGCTCTGCAGTTTGCTTCGCATGATCTTGTGGTCCCAAAACGAGCTTGACAAGCACAACATCAAGTACCCAAAGATGACCGACCTTGCTAATGCAACTATAGAACAACCCAAGTAGAGTTTATTATTTAACTAAATATACCTCTTTGCTGTTATTAGGCTTGAGATACCATAACAGACAAATTTGAAAAATTTGGTGTTACCACATTAAATAGATGAAATCCGCGTCCAATTCTGAACATAAGTTAGGGGTGTCGCTCACACGATCAAGAGTCGAGGCGGGGCGACGAAGTGCGGGCTCACAAGCGACGCGCCGCCACACTATAATAGGGATGTTGACACCATTTTTTTTATGATGTCATACAAGTCGTTTTCCCATAACAATCAAATGTCCATATCGAAAACACTAGAAATCTAGAAAACGCTAGAACTAGAAAACGCTAGAAACGCTAAAACGACCCATACAAATTGGACAGAACATCTGACGTCACTTGCTCATCGCAGGCCGTAAATCTGTACTAATAACATGCATTTTATTGATTTGGCCGTGAAAAACTGCGTTTAAGTACATGGTTGTCATACTTTTTTTTATTCATTAAAATGTAAAGAATCTGGATGGTATAATTTAAATTACTAATAGATGATAAAAAAATTGTTGAATTTGGGTAACTATTAGATGCAGTATCTTTCTGGAAATTATATATGTATTTTTATTGTGTTACGCATTTTTGTTGTGTATAGAAATTATGTATTTTATGTTTCATGCAACATCCCTAGTGGCGCGGGCGGGCGCTTGTGAGCCCGCGCCTCGACTCTTGATCGTCTGAGCGACGCCCCTTCGTCGCGTGTTTAAACATATTTAATAAGCTTGATTTAAGAATTGTCTAACTCAATTCTGTCATGGCATCGATTTATTGGCAATGACAATACCAGCCACACTACCAGTAGTATAATTGTTGCCAGTAAACGTGTTGTTTACTGGCAACAATTATAGTACTGGTACCAAGCCTATTTTGGATAAAATTGTACAGACAACACAGTAAACACATTACTAATGATTTTAGATGTACATATCTTTTAGACACTCGTCTAAAATATATGTACACTTTTATAAATCTAACTATGCTTGACTTAAGAAGTGTCTAAACATTGTTAATTTACTTGTGAAAATTGTGTTGCGGTGTTTAACTTTTAGAGACTGTCTAGCTAAATACGTCTTAAATGTCTAGGCGTCTAAACGTTGATTTTTGTGGTAAGAGCTTATATATTTAAAATGATAGCGATGTGAAAGGGATTAAGTGTAGCTATACCAGAAACTATGCAGAGACAGAGATAGAACTCTATACAGACACTTTATCATTTCTAGACCTGATTGTACGCTCTTTAGTTAGTTTTAAATTATAGCATCAGAGGGCCTAGTGTGAGTTTTGCAACAAGTTAACGCTTTCGACAGTGACCGCGTTTACGAAGATTTTGTATGAAAAAATGTACAGCGCCCCCTAGCGCCGCATTTATGAACTGTCATCGCGCATTTTTTTTTGTATGGTGTTTACTCAAAGACTATAAATCCTGTGTTTACTCGACAAACGCGGACGTTCACGTAAACGGATTTTATTTGCGAAACTCACACTCAGCACACGGATGTCCATGGACTTGTCTTAACTTTAAAGTATGAAGAGTCAAGTTTTCTGAAAACAAGATGAATATTAAACTAGCAAATGCAATTACAAGGAAACCAGCGATGGCTAGGTTTTATCATTTATTTGAAACTTATCAAAAGTAACATTGTTACTGCTAAAGTAATATCCAACAAACAATTCATTAACTTTATACCTACCAGTCTATGGACATTGAGAATATTTTATTTGTAATTACTATTATAATGTTATTATTTAGGGCTTAAAAATAGTTAATTATTTAAATAATCGACAAATCTAACATTTCTTAATTTTTATTTGTATAGCGAGGCTATGATAATGAAGTATCAAGAAGTCCCAAATAAGTAGAGGCGGAATAAAACTGCTTTGGGACCTAGAATGTGTACTGCAAAATATACAAAAACATATTTATGTAAATAGATGTTCATTTGTGAGACATCATGATTTTTCCATAGACTAACCAAGATTTACACTGCTTGTGGCTGTAGTGATTGTACAACTGTATTATCATGATTTGTCAAATCCTAGCTTGATACTACCAAATTAAATTACCTGCACTTTGATTGGTTTCTCAAAATAAATCTCTGTAATATTTAAGTAAGGCTTTGTTTGTAATTTTTAGAAATAAAACCCGTAATTATAAGAAATAATAATTGTTTTATTTTGCTATTTTCGCAAGTTGCATCTGTTTTTTCTATATTCGAAAATAATTATTGGACTACATTTTTTTCTTTCAAAAAGAATGTTGATAATATAATATAGAAATAAATTTCGAATAATTGTTATATGACTCATTACCAGGGCTCGGAATGCAGTATATGTAATAGTTAGTGAAGATTCTAAGTACCAAATGGTGTCAGAACCCCTACGAAATCTTATTATGGATGTGCCTAAAAATAATTGATATCAATGTCATCTAAAACTACTCACCTACTGACATTGAACACAAAAATAAGTCGGCGTAAAACACTCACGATGTTACCACAAAAACATTAAAAACACCTTTATGCATTAAGCAGCGTCTAAGCATGCCTTAGTCACATGTTTAAATATAATATAGGTATTTTCTAAGCAAGCATGCTTCGTCTACCAGCGTCACCAGCAGGTGAGCTAGTAGTCAAATGTAAGTGTATATTTACAGTATAAAAAGAGTAACCACAAACCTTGATTTAAGAAGTGTCTAACTCCATTTTGTTACTTGTGACATTTCTAATCATTTTAGACGTTTGTTTAGACATCGTCTAGCTAAATAGGCGTCTAAAAGTTGTGTTTTTGTGGTAGCATGGTTAGATTCTAGCCTTCTCCCAGTAGTATATTACGCACATATTTAGACAGTATTTAGACCAGCGGTAATATTTTTTGTTTTTGTATAAATAAATGATTTCTTAATCTTATTTCCATGCACCTTGCATAGCTAAGATTAATGGGTACATTATTACATTTTAAATCCTGTGGATCTTGGCATTGTTGAAAGACATCCATGTTGTGATCTACTTAAAAATTTTACCTATTCCAATGCCTGCTGATTACCAACTATCCATTGCCGGAGACATTTAAGATTATTAAAATGATAATAATAGTAACTTTTAAACAGTTAACACTGCTGTATATATCTGCTGTACAAAATCAGTGATCTAAACCAGTCCATGAAACATATGAAGCGTGACAGAACAAAAGTTCTAAAATCAAGATCTATAGGGCAAACTTAAGACTGCAGTCTTAGCTCACAATTATGTTGTCTACACCAAAGTTGAGAAGCATTTTAAAACAATGATTAAGTTGAATATAGAACTCACTGAATGTTACCTATTTTTATAAAAATGTTCAGTGTTAGTTAATCTAAGTATGTACTATCTAAATCTATATTTCATCCTTAGCCCCAGCACTAGGAATGGGCTATAGCAAATAATTTACATAAAATGAAATTTATTTGTTTTGTTCTGTCACTACTCAAATATCATATTTTATATGATGAAATAATTGAGCTAAGATCACCATCCTAAGACATAATCTAGAGCTTTAGAGATGATTCCGCTGGAACGCTGAGGCACTGGAGCATTAGGTATTGGAGTGGGGCAGAGTGATCGTACATTTGATGAGTGCCTGTAAAATAAAAAAATTCCATGTTCATCAATGCATTTTTCAAAAAGTACATGTTTTAAATGTCAACATTGTCCATGTTCAATAGATAGTATTGTTATCTATCCAAAAATCTGGAAGTCATTGGTTTCAGTGATTATACAACCATGTATTTTTAGTATCTTGATTTAAGTCAAGAATTGTTTGAGTTGTATTGAAAAAAGGCAAAGTAAAAACCTTTCAGCTGAAGGTAGCCCTGGGCTGACTGCTATCCGTGGAGGCTCCTTGCACTCTATCACTCCCACCATAACTCCTGGTAGAACCTGTCTCCCGCTCAGAGCCAGTGCTCGCTCCTTCTCAGCACGGGTGGCATACCTAATGTGAGTCCAGTTCCCTTGAGTGGGGTACTGTTTATCTGTAAAATATTGTGTTGAGAAACTGTATTATTTAATCATCATTCATCATTTTCTTTTACACTCCCGCTACTAGGAAACTTTTGATAAAAGTGAGAAAAAGAAATTTCATCTCCTACATCTATAACAATATCTGTGTAAAATACATTTATTTAAATCTTAAAGTTTAAGTCTTTTTTAATCATAAAATGTATGTAATAATAATAGCTCACCCAATATGGCACCACAATTGCTAAATCTAGTAAGCACTGTATTAGCTGCATTTGGTGGGAAACCAAAGACTGTAACCCAGTATTCATCCTGCTCCTGACAATTATCCTGCCACTGATTTGCCATTGACTGATTATGCACTGAGGCATTTACGTTATTGGAATATGAATTATGTACCATTGAATTATTATTATATGCAGCAAAACTATCTTGAAACAGAGATTTGTTTATTGAAGGTTCATTGCTCTTTATAGTGTCAAACAGGTCTTCAATGGGGGGTCCATTGGGTTTGCTGGAAAAAGATATGTTGGGTGATGCAGGCATGTTTGGAAACATGTTCTGGTGGTTGTATAAAGCCTGTTGGTGCATAGACATGTTCTGACGATAGAGTTTCTGGTCAGGAGTTGATGTTTGGTTTGGACTGGTTGGTGAGCCTGTAAAAATAAAATGGTTTGAATATTTTCTTTACCAGGACAAAGCTTAGTTTGGCTTAAGTAAGTATACCTATGTACTACTGTAACTTAAACTACATTTCTACTCTAAATGACGATAGGTTTAATTATATAGGAAATGTGTCTATGAAGTAGGTGCTTCCAGGCTAAGATTTCAAAAGGACTTGTATCAAGTGCCGGAAAAAATAAATATATTTGCGTAGCAAAAAGTACTTACCAAAAGCTAAGTTCCGACCTTTTGTTGGTGATAAGCTGTTGGTCCTCGGAGTAGCAGGCGGATTTATTTCCCCAAGCAGGAAAGGCGGCAAGTAACCAACATTAGGACTTCCAGATGGAGAGTGTGTGGGACTACCCAGAGTCATAGGCTCCATTTTAATTGAACAATTATTTAAGTTTTATAACTAATTGCCGAAAATGTATCCAGTGAGCGGGATTAACAGGTAAAAATAGTTAACAAGTTATTTTGAAAAATCGTGAGCACGAACCGTTGCCGTTCGATAAATATTCGATGACTTTTTGATTTTGACTTTGATAATTATCTAAGTTTGACGTTCAACTAGTTTGTTTTTTAATTCGTGTTTTGTTAAAATATAAAGTGCAACATTCTCGTAGATTTGCGAATCACGTCGTTTTTTTTTGTTTGTGGCAAGGACTTACACACAAACTGGAGTGGCTGGTTCGCAGTCCGATTAAGAGAGCTTTCCGAGAGCCATTGTCTTTTTTTTTTTTTTTTTTTTTTTAAGTTATTGGCAACTGGTCTCTCTTATAGCGTGAGAGATATTACTGCCAGTGTCGAGTTGCATTATTCATGTGCATAAGGTAATTAAATTTAAAAAAAAATTATTAATTAAGTTATACGAGTAGATCTTGTTGCTGATACCTGAAAGAAAGATTGCTTGTATTATTTATAATGATAGTTAAAGCATGAAAGGGTATTTAGGGTAGAAGTCAAACATTTAAGGAAAAGTGAAGGATAAACGGGTTGAAAGAAGCATAGATAATTCATAAGATAGTTATATACTTAGAAGTACTTTTAGATAAGTCATAAAATGTATAAGATATATTTAAATAGTAAAATATTATAGTTTTATATTATATATGGTAAGAAATTTATTTAATGCACAAGTTGCTTTCTTATTTTTCAAAGAAAGAATTGAAGAGAGGTTGGATGGAAGAGGGGCTTTATAATTATACAGAAGTTCATAGAGAGAAGGAGAAGAATAACGAGGACAAGAAAATAGTATATGAATAAGGGTTCCTTCATCAAGACCACATTCACAAAGTGAAGAATCTCGAACTCTTAGTTTTTTTAAATGTACTGGTGAAGCACCGTGACCTAATCTCAATCTACTGATAGTGGATGATAATTGTTTGGGGAAACGGATTTTGGAAAACCAAGGTGTTAATGTTATGTTTGGTTGTATGTTGTACAAGTGATTGCCCTTAAGGCGACTAGTATTTTTCCAAAACATATTCCAAGACTTTTCCAAATCCCGCTTAGCCATGGCTGCCAAATCATGAGAATAAACATAGAAATTATCCATATTTCCATGAACTATTGCCTGTTTAGCCAACTGATCAGCTTTTTCATTTCCCATGATGCCAATGTGACTAGGAACCCAGATTATTGAGATTTTAAAATTATCATCATAACACATTTTAATAAAGTGTTTTATTTCTAAAACAATTGGGCAAATAAAATTTTTACTAAAAGGATTAGTTAGCAGGGACTGAACACAACTCTTTGAGTCCGAAAAAATTGCAGATTTAGTAATTTTATGCTCTCTAATAAATTTAATGCATTCTAGTATTGCCAGACATTCTCCAGAAAAAACAGAACTGTAATGGGGATATTTAAACATGCGCGATATATTTGAGTTAAAGTGCCAAAAAGCAGCTCCTACAGATCCCAAAACATCAGTTTTAGAGGCATCTGTAAAGAACAGATCCGTTAAGGGCCAAAATTTATTTACTAAAAATTCAAATTTAATGTTAGCATTTGTACATTTTTTTACTATTCCAAGCTTAAGAAAGACTTCTGGTTTGAAAGTTTTTGAGGAAAAATCGTATAAAAAAAGTGGATTAGTGTGGAACTTTTGAACTGAACAGGTGATGCTATTAAATTTCCTAAAGCTTTTAACTAAATGTGGCATAGTTTTGTGTGTCCAATAAGGTTTTGTCCTCACATATTCATTTAAGAGTGTAAGTTTTGGAATAAGTGGATGACCAGAGAATTGTGCTATTTTAAAAATGTATCTATCAGAAAGATATTGACGCCTCAAAGTCAATGGGGGATCAGAAGATTCCACTTGCAAAGCATTTGTGGGAGAAGATTTCATTGCACCTAGTACTATCCTTAAAGATTTAAATTGAATTGCATCTAACTTTTTTATAGCATTTTTATTTGCCGGGATCAGCAAATATGTGCCAAAATCTAAGTGACTTCTAATAATTGCATTATAAACCAGTCTCAATGAGAATGGATGGGCGCCCCACCACACGCCACTGAGACAGCGGATGATATTAATGTTTTTTTCACATCTGTTCAATAATCGTTGAATATGTGCTATTCCATTCATTTTACTATCAAAGATCTTTCCTAAGAAACTGGCCTCTTTTTTTAAAGGGATATTAGAATCATCACATACAAGAGTCAGATTTGGGATATCGCGTTTTCTAGTAAAAACTACCACCACACTTTTAGAAGCCGATAGGCCCAAGGAATGTGTCTTGAGCCAGGATGCCAATGAATCAAGTCCTGTTTGCAGATTTTCAGTAGATTGAAGTATAGAGGTATTACTTGAGTACATTAGGACATCATCAGCATATTGCAGGACTCTGCACACAGCTGTTAATGATGACTCCATATCTGCAGTGTACACATCATACAGCAAAGGGCTAATCACTGATCCTTGTGGTAGTCCCTTCCATATTGTGTGCGCTTCCATTTCAACTCCTGGATATCTTAGAGAGATCTTTCTCGCTGAAAGCAGGTTGAATATGAAATTTGCAATCTTTCTAGGAATTCTTAGCTGATGCAGCTTTTGCCTAAGAACCATAAGATTGACATTGTCATAAGCAGCTGAGACATCCAAAAAAGCAGCCACAACTGACTCGTTTCTAGAAAGAGCCAACTGAATATCTGTGGTGAGGATTGCGTGGCTGTCTGCAATACTGCGCCCTTTTCGAAAACCATACTGTGTCTTTGCGAGCAATGTGTTATGTTCTAGAAACCACTCTAACCGGTTTTTAATTAAATGTTCGACTATTTTAGGTATTGTAGATGAGAGGGCAATAGGTCTATAGGAAGCAGGATCAGAGGGGTCCTTGCCAGGTTTAAGAATAGGGATTACTATTTGATGCTTCCAATCAAGGGGGATCAAGCCTGAATTTACTACAAGATTTATTATCTCTAAAAAATATTCCAAGGTTGTCTTATTTGCTTTACTTATGAAAGAGTATGGAATTCCATCAAGACCAGGGGAGGAGTCTCTGACATATTCCAAGACAAACTCAAGTTCTTGGTAGGAGAACTCTGATTCTAACATACAAGAGGAAGAATTCGGATAAAAATACTGAATCGGAATCTGTTCAAAGGATGGAACAAAAGGGGGAGCCAGTGTACTCATGAAATTTTCCACCCAATTAGTTGACCGAGAGGTAGGGTTAATGTGCGAGCGTGAGGATCTGAATCGTTTAATTTTGTTCCAAACTAGTGATGAAGGAGTTTCGGGAGATATCGAAAAACAAAAACTTTGCCATCCTTTCTTCTTTTTTTTATGTAAAAATCTTTTAGTAGCTGCATCTGTATTTCGATATTTCAAAAAGTTATCTAGGTTTACTACTGTATTACAGTTTTCTTCAGCCTCTATTCTCCGTTTGACAACTTTAGTACAATCCGCATCCCACCAAGGTGGGGATGGGATTTTTCCTAAAACAGAGTTTTTCTTTTGGAAACTAGCTTCAGCTGCTGATAAAATAGATTCTGAAAACTGTTGAGCACACAAACATACATTTTGTAAATTTGGTTTGGGCAAAAGATTAACCTTATCTTCCAATTTAGAGGCATACAGCTCCCATTTCTCCTTATTAATCCTAAAGGGTAATAGGGGAGGAAGAGATGGAACATTAACATTCAGAGAAGGGAAACTAACAAGAATAGGAAAATGATCTGAGCCATGAGTCAGGGAAAGTCGGGACCAGTGCAACAGACTAGCTAAAGACGATGAGCAAAAAGATAAATCAACATAACTAGAGTTCACAGTAGGTGAAGATCTGCGAGTAGGTGAACCATCATTTAATACACACAAATTAAATTCTTCCATCATATCCAGCATTTTAACTCCAAATGAGTCACTATTAAGAGCACCCCAGATTTGGTGATGGCAGTTAAAATCACCTAACAGGATAAGAGGTGAAGGGACAGAAGCAATAAAGTTTCTTAGAATGGAGAAAGCTGAGTTATCCCGTTTAGGGATATAATCTGAAATAAATGAAATATTTTTGAAACGTACAGCAACTATATTTATCAGGTTATTAGAATTTGCAAAAGGTAATTGGGAAAAGTTTAGATTATTTTTAATAAGGAGGGCAGATCCCCCCCACCCATCACTTCTGTCATCCCGGAGCACGGTGTAGCCAGGTATTCCAAGTGGTATACCAGGCTTCAGCCATGTCTCCGAGATGACAGAAACAAAGGGTTTGTATTTATTGAGTAGAAATGTAAGTTCGTATTTGTTTTTATGGATACTACGTATGTTCCACTGAAGGATGCAATCCATCCTTGAGTAGTTCAAAAATCGTGACTGATATGGTATGAATTATGTGAGTAGCAACGTTGGACGGTAGTTTGGATTTATATATAACCTCCACTAGTGAGGACAGTAAATCTTGAATTGATTTTATGTCTGGTAAAGTATTACCATCCTCTGCAGATTGAGAGGAGCTTAAGTCTTTATTTACTAATGCACACCCATCAGATGGGGTTGGAATATCAAATGACTTTATAAGTTCTTTGTGGGCTTTTTGGTCGTAACCAGGGGTGCGTTTAGGGTGTGAAGAGGGTTTTAATATAACCGTTTTTTTGTATGATTGGCTCTCAGTAGGGACAGAGCTTGTTCTATTCTGCTGACTCCAGCTTATAGGTCTTATAACAGAAGTTACTTGTTGATGCCGTAGTTGACTTTGAACTTCTTGTGATGAAACTATTTCAGCATATGATTTTTTAGTCTGGGGAAAGAGGGACATAGACTCCTGATATGAGGTATTAGTATTAGCCATATGGTGTTTAATGTTAGTCTGTCTGATATATTCTGGGCAGGCTCTATTAATTGCATAATGGTTACCCGAACAGAATATACACTGGGATTCATTTTCTTCTAACAAGCACAATTCTGCAGAGTGGCTATTGCCACATTTATAGCACTGTAATTTTGACCTACATTGTGTACGAGTATGTCCATATCTACAACAGTTAAAGCACTGAATTGTAGGATATACATACTGCTCCACAGGTATGAGTGTAAAACAGCAGCTGATTTCTCTAGGGAGAACCTGTCCATCAAATGTAATGACTACTGTCTGAGTGGGAATCCAACTGGAACCATCTTTGCTGGTTATCTTACGATTTAATCTGCGAGTTTTAATGATTTTACCTGTGCCAGGAGGAGTTTTAACCGAGTCTACAATTTCTTCATGTGACCAGTCTACTGGTATACCTTTAACAATACCCATCCGGGTAATGTTAAAGTTGGGGATGTATACTTTATATTCATTTCTGCGGAAAATGTGATGATTTATGAAATCATTAGCATCAGTAGCAGTTTTGAGTGTAATGGCTAAACGATTGCGTCCAATTTTTTTGATTCCATCCTGGAGTACATTTAGAAGTTTATTTTTATAAAGGAATGAACCAAATTTAAGAGGGTGCAATGTTGATCCAGTTGAAGGACTATCTTCTACCAATTCTACATAAACTAGGAACGGTCCCCGGTCAGTTTCAGAGTATTGGGTTCTTATCGGGATAGCCTCTTTGGTCACTTTTATGGTGGATGAGATATTCGAAACTGGGAGTGTTTTGGTTGGGCATGCGTAAGTATGATCAGTCCCTGCCACTAATATTTTCTGTAAGTTGAGATTAGGAGATTTATTTTTTTTCATAATTGACACTAATTTTTCCTTATCACTACTAACTTTCTTGTTCGATGTTACGTTAACTTTTTTTTTAACTACCTTCCATTCGCCATTTTCTGTAGAAATCTTGTTAAAAGGATCTTGTGAGATGTTAAGGACATCTGTGGTTACATCAGGAATAGTTTCTAAGGTTCCGGTGGTAACCAGAATAGCAGATTTGGGTGAATCGGGCCGGTCTCCCGGCCCGACTCGCCCCCCGTCTGAGTCGACCTCCATGTTGATGGATCACCGATCTCGGTGATCCATCAACACCCCGAAAAACAACTAGTGCTTAAAACTTACCACTAATTTACGTACGAACACAAACTTTCACAAATAAAGACTAACTACAACAAAAAATATGTATCAGAAACAAGTGATTTGTTTCCAAAAATTGTTTTCAAACTCCCGGTCAAACAAAACACATGAACGCCGCACAAGTTCCTGTGACTGACTCTACACTCGAGCCATTGTCTCTTTCATTAGTGTAGCCCACAGACTACTGAGTGTAACCAAACGATGTAGTAAATTTTTACCATTCATAATTATTAAATAATAGCCTTTCAAAATTAGTGTACAAAAATAGTATAATAATTCAATAATATACACAAAAGGATTTTGAAATTCACAAAATCTAATTACTACTTTGAACTATATAGAAATCGTGATACCATTATTACATTTACCGTTGATTTCGCGAATTATAAAACATTTATTTAAACAATCTTACCACAAAAAAAATTGAACACACTTTAAACGTGTGTTAATCACTGTTTAATTGTGATGTTTTGTGAACACAAATTAAGCAAAACTAGAGATTTAATATAACTTGACACTGGCTAAATACGCAAATCACGTGGAGCCAAAAACAAAACAAAAAAAAACATGGATTAAATTGCCAAAACATAATGTCAGTTGTCAAAAAAAAAATCAGCCAAACAAATGAACATGGATTCTGTGCCTAAGGATCCTGAGAATTTTAATTCAAATAGTGTAAATGAAAACCGTAGTACAAGATGTAATACTCAAGGAAACATTACAGCTGATAGTAGTAATATCGTCCATAAATTATTTAATCGAGAGGTAAGTCCAAATTCGTAAATTTTCTTTAAAATGAAGCTTTCGTCTCGCGCTTGGTTTATGCTCCTGTTTTCTTTTTTTAAAAACACTTTTTAGAATATTTATCTAACATATATATATTTTTATGCTTCATAACGTTGTCACTACTACGATCTTTTAGCTACTTGGTAGTAACTTGTTAATATTGAGCTAAATACACCTTCCCTAAGGCTAATTTGTGTAAACAAATTATTTGTCCATGCTAACGAATCACTGAAATTACAATCTACGACTTTGATCAAAATTTAAAGCTTCTAGTATAACTTTTAGCTTAATACAGTTGAGGAGCGTCGGAACAAAAACCGCTTAATCATATTTTGACCTTTTCTTTTTTTTATTAGAAAAACGTAGTTTTTATCCATTTCTAAATGAATAAGCTATCCATCCTAAACAGTAGCTGGTAAATTTGCCTTAAAATATGTTTCAAAAGCACAGATATGAACATAATCCGATTGTTAGTTTGCAATTGTATTGTGTATTAAATAAATAGATAAATCCACTTAATGAGACTGGATGAAATTAGAATTTAAGTAAATACTAATAAATTCTCTGATCTGTATAAATAAATAGTCTTGGTTGCACCAAACACCAATATATTGATTAAAGATATTTCGTTTTTTCTTGGATGTATGGCAACACAAAGCTTTGATCAAGGTGGCAGACGAGCAACTGAAGAACTGGGGGCAGATCAAAAACTATCATCTTGTCTTTTGTTTCGGTTGGTCCATGAATCACCAGAAAACATTGAAGAGATTCACTTGACTATCTCTGAACATGGACACAGCTTTTTACCTGCAGATTGAGTATTCAGAAGTGTAGAAAAATCCCTGCGGACCAGCTGCCTTATCAGCTAACAATCTCGTGTTCATGTTCAATACCAGACCGATTAAACCAGCGGTCACTAGATTTCGTGTGGAAGGAATAGTTTAGAATTTTCGCTGGTTATTAAAAAAATAAGCTCTTACAAAACGAAAAGAAGCGAAAACTATTGACAACTCCTTCCACACGAAGACTAGTGACCGCTGGTTTTAATCGGTCTGGTATTGAAAACGAACACAAGATTGTTAGCTGATAAGGCAGCAGGGCCGATAATAACACAAAACATCCAAATAAATACCGAGGGAGTTTATAAAACACATTGGTCTGCTCTAAAGCTGGTCATTCCTGCTCTATCTTAGGTTGTCTGAAAAAAATCTCATTGTAGGTATAATAACACCAACAAAATTACACATGTTTTAAGATATTATGTCTTTTCGAAATTACTCTTGTTTAAGGATACATTGAAAATTGAATACTACTAATACTAATAAATACAGAGGTGTCTTATTGTTTCCAGTATTTCGGTAGCACTTCTCGTAGTCATGGGCGATGTCGCAAGGTCTTCGAGCGCATCCCGCCACGGCTGCGCTTTTGTCTCATGGACATTGTCCCCATGTCATATCTCCGAGAGCATGTGTTCATGGGGTTCTCTCAATGCGGGCAGTTCCTTCTCAGCTTTACATACAGTTGTAACACAACTGTGTACTTCAGGGAAACCTCCAAGTACACGTAAGAAAACACTTTATATTGTTGTGTAAAAGGGCTTCAAATAATTTCCTTTGGAGGCTAACATAATGTAAGCCACCATCTCTGATTTGGTTTCAAATATGCGGAGCACAATTTAGCCTATATATACACCACTGCAAATTGTTTATATTGGGATGCCCTACATCCCACTGCTATGCCACACAGAAGGAGAGTATCTTAAATATTGAACACATATTTATCATGAGTAAATAAGAGCAGATCACATCTGTTCAGTGATATCCTTGTATGATTGTGATAGGCTTTAAGAATATTTGAACAGATTGCAATGACTTTCTCCCCAGATTGCACTTCCTATCCTGGGTGCCGAAACAGTGTGTGCGTCCAGTCCACAGCGTGCCACTGTTCGGAGATGACTGTGTGGACAGCAAGGTGACAATATCCATGGCGCAGTGGAAGCACAACCCTGGTGTCCTCGTTGTCTACGGTATCGCGTGAGTATACCATATAATAAACAGTTGCAATAAGATTAATGTGGTTCACATTAAGTGCTGCCGCACATTGGGTCACCGAACGAGACATTTTTCATATATTTTATATGGCATCGGCGCACACTGAGTGTGTGAGTGACTGCGACTAGTCAAAAGAAGAAGCGGTGGCCACGTTTGTGGCTCATCTCCCGCGCACACTTGGCCACAAACGCAGACTTCTCCCTGCCCGCACAGATTAGAGAGTGAACAGAAGGGACGGTTGGGCGCTTAGGCCGTCAACAAGCGCCATTTCTGTTCTCTCTATTTTGTGGCTACCAGTGGCTGCCACTGGAGCCAGCGCCCAGACACCGGTGTCCACAGCTAGTGGCTGTGTCTAGTGGCCGCATTTGGTGGCCCAATGCGGGGCTACTCTGAACTACTAGACAGTCAGGAAAGTAAAAATGTGACTATAGTATAACATTTTCAGCTGTGTATTAGGAACACCTAGTATAAAAACTCCTGTACTTGGGCTGCCTTGGACCTTGGATGGCAAATATCTACTTAAATTGAAGTTGATAACTTTGGGTAATCCTAAAGCTTACTAGGACGGACAGTATTACTTTTATTGAAAATTGTAGTACGAATTTTCAAAGTAAGGTTAAAGTAATACTGCTCTAAGAGATGGCGCTACCGCCACCTACGTCTCCTGAAGCTGTCATAGCTAAAATTACCAGTTGGCTTTTTATTTAATTATTTCTTTTTACACCAATCATTGTATTTCTGAATTAGTTGATAATTTACTGGCATTTGCCCGTGGCTTCACACGCATGGAATCAGAATAAAATGTATCCTATAGTACACAGGGATAATGTAGCTTCCTAAAAGAATTTTTAGAATCGGACCAGCTGTTCTGGAACTGCTGGTCTGATTCTATAGATTAGCGGTAACAAACAAACGAAAATGTCACAAACTTTACTGCCTAAAAATATTAGTAGATAGGTATAAACTATACAACATGTATAATGTATATTTTCCAGAGACTCATGTTCGGAACGATCCTACCTCAGCGTTATCGGCGTACCTCGTTTAGGATGTAAGAAATGTGCAGCATATTCCAGGGAAGAAGGTAAATTATAAGACTAAGATTCGATATCTCGTCCTAGAGATTTGCATGGGATCCTATTACTACTATGCCATCGTCGCTTCCAAGCTATGATTGTCGTGGGAGTATACATCATAAATATTTTTTTGTATTTCAGAAGAATTAAACTTTGGAAAGAGATGCATAGAACACAACTTCGCACTGCACACGAAATTCTTCTGCACGTCAGACTCTAGCATGTACGAGCCCGTTGTCCAACTAGCTTACTCCAACCAAATCATCATCTATACAGACTTCATCCACATACTAGAAATAGATTTTGTGAAGCCAGATCAGGAGCGACCGGATCTCATAGAAGACAACAAATACTCGTTAGAAAGGGAGATTAACTCGATCGATACGAATCCTGGCACCCCAGCGTCGGATGTGTCTGCCGCTTTCCAGTCTCCCAAATATCAGAACAATGTCGTACAAAATATCCTAGAAGACTTCTCTGATTTCGAAATGGAGCCGTTCCAGATGTCTCGACCGGTGCATCTGCCCGATGTTATGGGTCAGGAATTGTGCATACAAGCTTCTTCGATATCACACAATTTGATGGAAGAATGGGAGGGACCGTCACCTTCCATTCGCACGCTTATAAGTCCCCCTCTGAGATCTCCGAGAAGAAGACCCGCTGAAAGCATGTCTCGCTTCAACGAAACTCACAGACTTAATGCTGAGAAAGCTTACGAATTTGTCGAAGAGGCTGAGACCAAATGCGAGAAGCTTAGCATGTTCAGAAAGAGACGGTTGGCTGATAAGAAATACGAGTTTTCAGAAGACAATAATGAAAACATCGTCCCTTTCAGAGTATTGAGAAGTAACCGGAAGTACTTCATCGGATCGTCGAGTAAACCTCAGTCGAGGCGAGCCAAGTCGCCTTCCGTTGAAAGCGTTGTTTTAAGAACTCACAATCAAATTGAAAGACCTCAGTCACCCACATCAAGTTGTGAAATTGAAAGTTGTGAAAAACCGGGGCTCTCCGCTCTGGAATCCGATCGCAATAGCGAAGCAGAGTACAGAGTAATGGAGATGTTAGATGATGGTTCTCTCAAAACAGTGGCGGTGCACGACAATACCTCAAAAACTCTCTCAGACTGTCCTATAAATGCTCAAGATCCATACTTAGTACATTCGGAGAACTCGAAATGCAGTAAATTTTTTACACGCTACTTCGTCGAGAGTGATGATGAGATCACGTCCATTATAACAGACTCAGAAGGTATGTTGCAGTACTTATAGCATTAGCACATCATTAGTCTAAATCGTGTGTTACATTAGTAAATTGCCGAGGGTAAAATCTTAAATAGTATACAATTTCGTTGTCGCATAAAGTTGCATGTGGAAAAAAACAACAGCATAGGTAATCAAAATTTCATGGTTAGGTTTGATTACATTTTACTTTAAGTGATGATGTGGGCGAAGGTGATGAATATGTTACACTTCCCTTCCCTTCCAGACGACTGCATCTCCGGGTACCACGTGGCGCTGCACCTCACGGCGCACGGGGCGCGCCTCGCGCCGCTGCAGGCGGTGTCGGCGCCGGCCTGGGACCGCCTCTGCGCCACCTCCAACCTGCCGCCGCTCACCATACGGTAACTACTCACTCACTGCCGCCCCGAGGTGCAGAGGACATCTCTGGGTACCTCGCGCCGCTGCAGGCGGTGTCGGCGCCGGCCTGGGACCGCCTCTGCGCCACCTCCAACCTGCCGCCGCTCACCATACGGTAACTACTCACTCACTGCCGCCCCGAGGTGCAGAGGACATCTCTGGGTACCTCGCGCCGCTGCAGGCGGTGTCGGCGCCGGCCTGGGACCGCCTCTGCGCCACCTCCAACCTGCCGCCGCTCACCATACGGTAACTACTCACTCACTGCCGCCCCGAGGTGCAGAGGACATCTCTGGGTACCTCGCGCCGCTGCAGGCGGTGTCGGCGCCGGCCTGGGACCGCCTCTGCGCCACCTCCAACCTGCCGCCGCTCACCATACGGTAACTACTCACTCACTGCCGCCCCGAGGTGCAGAGGACATCTCTGGGTACCTCGCGCCGCTGCAGGCGGTGTCGGCGCCGGCCTGGGACCGCCTCTGCGCCACCTCCAACCTGCCGCCGCTCACCATACGGTAACTACTCACTCACTGCCGCCCCGAGGTGCAGAGGACATCTCTGGGTACCTCGCGCCGCTGCAGGCGGTGTCGGCGCCGGCCTGGGACCGCCTCTGCGCCACCTCCAACCTGCCGCCGCTCACCATACGGTAACTACTCACTCACTGCCGCCCCGAGGTGCAGAGGACATCTCTGGGTACCTCGCGCCGCTGCAGGCGGTGTCGGCGCCGGCCTGGGACCGCCTCTGCGCCACCTCCAACCTGCCGCCGCTCACCATACGGTAACTACTCACTCACTGCCGCCCCGAGGTGCAGAGGACATCTCTGGGTACCTCGCGCCGCTGCAGGCGGTGTCGGCGCCGGCCTGGGACCGCCTCTGCGCCACCTCCAACCTGCCGCCGCTCACCATACGGTAACTACTCACTCACTGCCGCCCCGAGGTGCAGAGGACATCTCTGGGTACCTCGCGCCGCTGCAGGCGGTGTCGGCGCCGGCCTGGGACCGCCTCTGCGCCACCTCCAACCTGCCGCCGCTCACCATACGGTAACTACTCACTCACTGCCGCCCCGAGGTGCAGAGGACATCTCTGGGTACCTCGCGCCGCTGCAGGCGGTGTCGGCGCCGGCCTGGGACCGCCTCTGCGCCACCTCCAACCTGCCGCCGCTCACCATACGGTAACTACTCACTCACTGCCGCCCCGAGGTGCAGAGGACATCTCTGGGTACCTCGCGCCGCTGCAGGCGGTGTCGGCGCCGGCCTGGGACCGCCTCTGCGCCACCTCCAACCTGCCGCCGCTCACCATACGGTAACTACTCACTCACTGCCGCCCCGAGGTGCAGAGGACATCTCTGGGTACCTCGCGCCGCTGCAGGCGGTGTCGGCGCCGGCCTGGGACCGCCTCTGCGCCACCTCCAACCTGCCGCCGCTCACCATACGGTAACTACTCACTCACTGCCGCCCCGAGGTGCAGAGGACATCTCTGGGTACCTCGCGCCGCTGCAGGCGGTGTCGGCGCCGGCCTGGGACCGCCTCTGCGCCACCTCCAACCTGCCGCCGCTCACCATACGGTAACTACTCACTCACTGCCGCCCCGAGGTGCAGAGGACATCTCTGGGTACCTCGCGCCGCTGCAGGCGGTGTCGGCGCCGGCCTGGGACCGCCTCTGCGCCACCTCCAACCTGCCGCCGCTCACCATACGGTAACTACTCACTCACTGCCGCCCCGAGGTGCAGAGGACATCTCTGGGTACCTCGCGCCGCTGCAGGCGGTGTCGGCGCCGGCCTGGGACCGCCTCTGCGCCACCTCCAACCTGCCGCCGCTCACCATACGGTAACTACTCACTCACTGCCGCCCCGAGGTGCAGAGGACATCTCTGGGTACCTCGCGCCGCTGCAGGCGGTGTCGGCGCCGGCCTGGGACCGCCTCTGCGCCACCTCCAACCTGCCGCCGCTCACCATACGGTAACTACTCACTCACTGCCGCCCCGAGGTGCAGAGGACATCTCTGGGTACCTCGCGCCGCTGCAGGCGGTGTCGGCGCCGGCCTGGGACCGCCTCTGCGCCACCTCCAACCTGCCGCCGCTCACCATACGGTAACTACTCACTCACTGCCGCCCCGAGGTGCAGAGGACATCTCTGGGTACCTCGCGCCGCTGCAGGCGGTGTCGGCGCCGGCCTGGGACCGCCTCTGCGCCACCTCCAACCTGCCGCCGCTCACCATACGGTAACTACTCACTCACTGCCGCCCCGAGGTGCAGAGGACATCTCTGGGTACCTCGCGCCGCTGCAGGCGGTGTCGGCGCCGGCCTGGGACCGCCTCTGCGCCACCTCCAACCTGCCGCCGCTCACCATACGGTAACTACTCACTCACTGCCGCCCCGAGGTGCAGAGGACATCTCTGGGTACCTCGCGCCGCTGCAGGCGGTGTCGGCGCCGGCCTGGGACCGCCTCTGCGCCACCTCCAACCTGCCGCCGCTCACCATACGGTAACTACTCACTCACTGCCGCCCCGAGGTGCAGAGGACATCTCTGGGTACCTCGCGCCGCTGCAGGCGGTGTCGGCGCCGGCCTGGGACCGCCTCTGCGCCACCTCCAACCTGCCGCCGCTCACCATACGGTAACTACTCACTCACTGCCGCCCCGAGGTGCAGAGGACATCTCTGGGTACCTCGCGCCGCTGCAGGCGGTGTCGGCGCCGGCCTGGGACCGCCTCTGCGCCACCTCCAACCTGCCGCCGCTCACCATACGGTAACTACTCACTCACTGCCGCCCCGAGGTGCAGAGGACATCTCTGGGTACCTCGCGCCGCTGCAGGCGGTGTCGGCGCCGGCCTGGGACCGCCTCTGCGCCACCTCCAACCTGCCGCCGCTCACCATACGGTAACTACTCACTCACTGCCGCCCCGAGGTGCAGAGGACATCTCTGGGTACCTCGCGCCGCTGCAGGCGGTGTCGGCGCCGGCCTGGGACCGCCTCTGCGCCACCTCCAACCTGCCGCCGCTCACCATACGGTAACTACTCACTCACTGCCGCCCCGAGGTGCAGAGGACATCTCTGGGTACCTCGCGCCGCTGCAGGCGGTGTCGGCGCCGGCCTGGGACCGCCTCTGCGCCACCTCCAACCTGCCGCCGCTCACCATACGGTAACTACTCACTCACTGCCGCCCCGAGGTGCAGAGGACATCTCTGGGTACCTCGCGCCGCTGCAGGCGGTGTCGGCGCCGGCCTGGGACCGCCTCTGCGCCACCTCCAACCTGCCGCCGCTCACCATACGGTAACTACTCACTCACTGCCGCCCCGAGGTGCAGAGGACATCTCTGGGTACCTCGCGCCGCTGCAGGCGGTGTCGGCGCCGGCCTGGGACCGCCTCTGCGCCACCTCCAACCTGCCGCCGCTCACCATACGGTAACTACTCACTCACTGCCGCCCCGAGGTGCAGAGGACATCTCTGGGTACCTCGCGCCGCTGCAGGCGGTGTCGGCGCCGGCCTGGGACCGCCTCTGCGCCACCTCCAACCTGCCGCCGCTCACCATACGGTAACTACTCACTCACTGCCGCCCCGAGGTGCAGAGGACATCTCTGGGTACCTCGCGCCGCTGCAGGCGGTGTCGGCGCCGGCCTGGGACCGCCTCTGCGCCACCTCCAACCTGCCGCCGCTCACCATACGGTAACTACTCACTCACTGCCGCCCCGAGGTGCAGAGGACATCTCTGGGTACCTCGCGCCGCTGCAGGCGGTGTCGGCGCCGGCCTGGGACCGCCTCTGCGCCACCTCCAACCTGCCGCCGCTCACCATACGGTAACTACTCACTCACTGCCGCCCCGAGGTGCAGAGGACATCTCTGGGTACCTCGCGCCGCTGCAGGCGGTGTCGGCGCCGGCCTGGGACCGCCTCTGCGCCACCTCCAACCTGCCGCCGCTCACCATACGGTAACTACTCACTCACTGCCGCCCCGAGGTGCAGAGGACATCTCTGGGTACCTCGCGCCGCTGCAGGCGGTGTCGGCGCCGGCCTGGGACCGCCTCTGCGCCACCTCCAACCTGCCGCCGCTCACCATACGGTAACTACTCACTCACTGCCGCCCCGAGGTGCAGAGGACATCTCTGGGTACCTCGCGCCGCTGCAGGCGGTGTCGGCGCCGGCCTGGGACCGCCTCTGCGCCACCTCCAACCTGCCGCCGCTCACCATACGGTAACTACTCACTCACTGCCGCCCCGAGGTGCAGAGGACATCTCTGGGTACCTCGCGCCGCTGCAGGCGGTGTCGGCGCCGGCCTGGGACCGCCTCTGCGCCACCTCTGTACCGCTGCAGAGGACATCTCCGGGTACCCGTGGCCCTGTAAAATATTAAAATATATCAAATAGAAACTGATGAAATCGGTACATAAGTGATGAAAATAATATGAGCACCGGAAATAAAAACATATTCGGCTTGGTGTGATTTCAGTACAAACCGGCAAACAGCAAACAGCTTTCAAGTAACACAGGGGTAATGAAACTGCTTGCTATTTTTAAGGGCCCAGCAGCGGTCCCTGGACACGGAGCTCCTGTGCAATGAGGTGTGCGGGCGGCTGTGCAACATCAACGGGAAGAAGTTCATCTACTGCTTCGACTGGGGCTGCCACGTCATCGACGTGTGCCAGTCCAGCGGCGGCCTGTCCGGGGTGAGGCCGCGCTACTTCTATACTTAGTTCATCTACTGCTTCGACTGGGGCTGCCACGTCATCGACGTGTGCCAGTCCAGCGGCGGCCTGTCCGGGGTGAGGCCGCGCTACTTCTATACTTAGTTCATCTACTGCTTCGACTGGGGCTGCCACGTCATCGACGTGTGCCAGTCCAGCGGCGGCCTGTCCGGGGTGAGGCCGCGCTACTTCTATACTTAGTTCATCTACTGCTTCGACTGGGGCTGCCACGTCATCGACGTGTGCCAGTCCAGCGGCGGCCTGTCCGGGGTGAGGCCGCGCTACTTCTATACTTAGTTCATCTACTGCTTCGACTGGGGCTGCCACGTCATCGACGTGTGCCAGTCCAGCGGCGGCCTGTCCGGGGTGAGGCCGCGCTACTTCTATACTTAGTTCATCTACTGCTTCGACTGGGGCTGCCACGTCATCGACGTGTGCCAGTCCAGCGGCGGCCTGTCCGGGGTGAGGCCGCGCTACTTCTATACTTAGTTCATCTACTGCTTCGACTGGGGCTGCCACGTCATCGACGTGTGCCAGTCCAGCGGCGGCCTGTCCGGGGTGAGGCCGCGCTACTTCTATACTTAGTTCATCTACTGCTTCGACTGGGGCTGCCACGTCATCGACGTGTGCCAGTCCAGCGGCGGCCTGTCCGGGGTGAGGCCGCGCTACTTCTATACTTAGTTCATCTACTGCTTCGACTGGGGCTGCCACGTCATCGACGTGAGTAGTGTATTATTGGGCATTCTACCCCACCTTCGTTCGCTTTCGCTCACCTCCGTTCGCTGCGCTCACTACGGGTGGGATAGAATACCCAATAATGTAAAGTCTGTTCATCCGTTGCTAATTCCAACTAACATAGGTGATTATACTGTTAATAAGTTAGCGACTGATTAGCGTAATGACTACACGACACATCGACGTTACCAAATTCCATACCTATCCCGTTGATAAGTTTGTGCACACGTTTCAGTTCAATGCAAATAAATAAAAAGGACATACCGTTTTTACGTTTTGAGTTGAGCGACTCGTGCTTAGTTCTCTCAAAATACATAAATAAAACCATAAAACATATTTGTATAATATAATTGTTAACTTTAACTGCGGTCAGGGAGACTCAAAAAACATATACAGCTTAGTTCAATACGTTTTAGACTCAAATGTTTCATAGATCATTTAAGACGGAAAATATGTATTAGTTATAACTGTAGACCGTGACCAGTTTGAATCGAAAAACCCATAGAAATTCATTCTATACCATACGTATGGCTCAGGTCTTTTTTACAAAGGTCTTCGAAAGCTATAATTTTACACTTTCATTTCTCTAGACTAGATTAGCGCAAAGATACCTGAATTACGAGTTTTAATTCAGACCAGGTTGGTTCGTATCCTCCTGGAGATACAAAAGTGTATTTAATACATAGTTAACTATTGACTGTGACCAGTTTGGCTCGAAAACCCATAGATAATATTCTATGCAATTGGGCTCAGGTCTTCCACAATCGCTAGTTATTATGCTTTACTAGAGACTAGGTTCCCTCATCGAGAGATACAGTCATCATAAAATATAATTTATGACCTTGATCGATATGGTGGTCCACGGGTCTAAAGCTATAATTATTTATCTTCACAACTTTACACTATCATTTCTCTAGACTAGATTAGCACAAGGATACCTGAATTATGAGTTTTAATTCAGACCAGGTTGGCTCGTATCCTCCTGGAGATACAAAAGTGTATTTATTTCATCACAATCGCAAGTTATTATGCTTTACTAGAGACTAGGTTCCCTCATCGAGGGGCAAAGTCATCATACAATTTATCTCATAACCTTGATCGATATGATACAAAAGTACTATGTATTGAAATAAATGTATGTTTTCTAAGTACGTACCTTGACGCAAAAATTCACAAGTAATACTTTCTCAAATTGTTTTAATGGATTATGTATATACTTTTTCTGGATCTGTTAACAAGTAATTAACAATGATTTAATAAATGTAGATAATAATATAGATTTAAATGAAAAGGTCCTTCCTTGTTTTACATTCATAGACCAGATTCGTGCCTATAAAAGTAAAATCCATAATTGTGGATATACTTTAAATAATTATTAATGGCTTTTAGATGTTTTCATATATGAATTAATATCTACAGGTTCATTCATATAAAACTTATTTAGGATCTTTTTTATATCTTTTTATATTTAAGATCTTTTGGTTCAAAAACTAAAAATAAACATACAAATGTTATATTATATGATAGGTAATAATATATTGTAAGTGAGAACGTTTTAATGCTTGTTAGAATTTATACTTTCTATTCAAATTTAAATTCAAATTCCTTGATTCATATGAGCTCCAGAAGGGTGCTCGTGAAAGTTAAATGGCTATTGTTTCCTTCGTTTAGTGTCCCTTTTATATAAGAATTATAGGTTGTGTTAGTACACACACCACATAATTTCATCGTTTTAATGTACCTACGCTTTACCTAGTTTGCAGTAATTTAAATGCAAATAATTTCGTTTGAACAAAGTACGAGAAAAGTTCAGACCTCAGACGTACCTATATATTATAACAGTTACGTAATGTATTATTTTAGCAAAGATAAAAACTCACCATATTTCGTAAAAAAACACATTGTTTTAGCACAAACACACACCATGTTCACTTAAACTGACCAGAACTAGCAAACTAAACTTTCTCACGGTAAGCAACGTAACTCGATCCGAAACTGCTTAGGTTGCACGTCGTTTAATGCTAACTACTCACACCTGCAAAATATGTTAGCTTGCAGTAACGTGGGTAATCAATTGCATTAACATTTTAATGGCTTCTATAGCACAGTGGTTATGGTTACCTAGTATTTTTTAATTTATAAATTCTTATTAACTCGTTCTAATTACTTAAATGAATCTAGAGCTAAGTTCATTATATTGCTTACTTTTTAAAAACAAGTCCTATGTTTGACTTCTTCTTTTGAACAATTATGTAAAGTTATGTAAAACTTGAGCGTCTATATTATAATACATTTAATTTTTCTTGTTATCTAACAATCATAGGTGAAGTAAGAAGACAAACATTTGCAGTTGCGTCTGACTGTACCTATCTACACACTGGTGTCGATTCTGCCATCTCATTCCTAAACCTAATTTTAGTTTCAATCTCTCTTTCTAAAATCTTCTCGGAATATATTTTAGACCTATCAAATTAATCCACTTTGCATGTGTCTAATGTAAATTTAATTACAATGAATTTAGTGGCGTCTAATTTATCACTGATAGAAGAATTTTGACATCTCTAAAACTAAATTTAGATCTGTTTAAACATCTTCCAACTCTTTCTGTTTTATGTATTGGAAACAACGAGCGTGAAACTAAAATTAGGTTCTGGAATGAAACGACAGAATTGACACCACACGCTCACTACAGTATTATGCAGTAATGCTTACAAATCAAATTGACACTCGAGGACACATTCCTAGTAATTGGAATGTGCAAAATTATGGTGCTTATGTGTACCAGTGAAGACAAGTTAAATGTTGTAGTAAAATATAAATTAAGACATAACTACATACATACTAAAAATGTAACACTATGGAAATATAATTAGCTAAATATCATTGCTCTTTTTTGCTACTCACTGATCGTTAAAACAATAATAAAAAGATAAAAGATATGTAAATTAAAGTAACGATGAGTGTATGGATGTAGGTATACGTTACCTAATGTAAGTTAGTAATTAACTTCACTCACTTAATAAAGTAGTTCATATGGAGTACCTACCTCTACCTTGTTAAAAGTCGGTTATCACAATGGGTATGTATTTTTTGAAATAAATTTATTACACCATACAAAACATGTATCGACTAGAATTTTTAGTTTTAACTTTGACTGCGACATAGGGGAGACCGAGATAAAATGAACCATCATGAGAGAATACAAAAATTATAACAAAATTAAATCATCTCTATTAGTAAATAGTTAGATTAGTAAACGGATAGATTTAATTATTTAACCAACTTATTTATATTACATGTATTTAAATACAGAATTCCAAATTGTTTCACGTAGCAGAACGCACCTCATAATGATTTCCACATCACATAATGAAACTTATATATTTTGTTTGTGAACTATAGAACATCAACAAATGTTTTAAATAAGTGACGTATTGCAAATGAGTCTAAATATTTTTGCAAAACCTCTACGAATTATTTTATTAGTTGACAATACTGATGTGATAGACTGTCATAAGTATATTTGTACCTATACCCTATACCGTAAGTGGGTACTTGAATAACCTTATTTATTTTTAGAATCAGAAATTGTTTGAAATGTAGATATGAGTATTTTTTGTGTTAAATAAAAAATGGGAACAGTTTGCCTCAGTTTCCTTTTATCAAAGTGCCGCATACACTCAAATACGGAACGTAATATGTACATCGTTTATGCGGTAATGTATTCGATCTTAAGTCGATAAATGTAACGTTGATTTGTTAGAATTTTAAATATGCTGACACTATAATTTTTGATTATATAAAAACGCGGGTTTCCTTCATAATGCCATATATTTTAATATATTACATAAGGTGACAAGTGCTCCTAGTTCCTGATTGAAAATGTTAGTAAGTGGATTTTATTTATTTATTTTTCACCATTTTTTAATAAAATATAATTATTAAATTGTTTAATAATTTATTGAAAATTATTGCTCTATAACTTAGTACCTACCTAACTTTGTTCTTTACACAACTTGTATTATTGTTGTATCGTAAAAATATTGCAATAACTGTGTTAACGCCTACGTTTTATCGTAGAGCAACGCATCCTCTGTATTTTTAGTATAGTTATTTGTCAAGTATTTTTTAATCTTCCCATCTTAACTTCACATTCGATTCTAAAAAGTGCAGTGTTTAAACGCCTGAAATCAATATCGGGGTTTTCATTTATGCCATTGAGAATAAACAATATGTTATATCTTATTTTACAGGTCTGACTCTGAATACGACAACTCACCGGTGCGTGTTGAAACGCCTAAGCCGAAGAAGAAAACTAACAGAAGGAAGCCCGCCGGCGACAGCCTGAGCGCTGTTAGCGTCACCCCTGCTACCTCTGTTGACTCGCCTCAGTAAGTACCTATATCATACAAATATTCGAATCATTTAGGGTGCTGCCTCAAAATACAGATTATTTTAGCAATTCTTTTGGTATCTCTTGTACAATTTTATTCGTTGTATCATGTAGTAGAGATCACATTCATACATCTTAAAGTTTTTATTTCGATAACGATATCGTGATAGTCAGTACTCGGCTAATTGTCTAGTATAGTGCACAGTTTTAACTCGTAAGTCGTAACTGATTTTAAAGTTAACGATTGTGTGAAATAAAATCCCTCAAAGCTCAAATAGCTAAAGTTCAAATTCTAATATATGTTTTTGTGTTTTTATTACAGATTTAAAAAGCGAAAAGTAAATCTCTTCGCCATCATAAAAGAAGAGGAGGAGAAACTTGGCTGCTCAAAACAACGAGCCACAGCAAACACTTCTGCCTCCAGCTTCACCACTCGCGTTTCTTCTGGCCAAGTGAGGCGTGCAGCCAATCTAACCGGTAATTTTTATATAGACTTGAAAGTCTATAAAACAGAAGACTGGTTGGCGTATAAGCCAGAAGAACGGTATAAGAAGGCGTTAACATATATAAAACTACAAACTGAGCCCGAAACATCCGAATGGGACGCTATACAGCGTTTTATAGGATTGGCTCATACGCGCTTCCAAGACAGCGAGTCTGTGTTTTATAAAGAAGCAAACAAATAAATGTAATAATTTAAGTTTTTCATATTGATTTTGGTTTTTTAAAAATAATTTAAATTTTAACTCATAAATATATTGTTTGTTTTAAATAACTTTTAATGAAATTTAAGTGGATTTTTTGGTGAGTTGTCGTATTCAGAGTCAGACCTGTAAAATAAGATATAACATTTTATGCTATTTTTTATTTATAAGGTTTTGTTTTATTTTATTTTTAATTGAAAATTATTAGTTTTTTTTAATTATCCATCTTTTATTTTGTAGTTTAGTTTATGTTGTGAATAAATGATTATTAAGTGGTAGATAGATTCTCATTCTTATGTTCTAAAGAAGATTTATTGAAGATTACTAATTATGTAGATAAGTACCATTCTTACGTCAAAGTCAAAGTCAAAGTTCTTTATTTGTTATAGTTATAGTTCGTCATAGTTTTCAAAATGCCGTATTGCACATTATGTAGATTATCTGTTAAGAGTACATCGTGGATAGGACACCTACGGTCTAATTTACACAAATGTAATGACAACAATGTGATACATTCCGATGGTGTTGATGTTGTGACGTCGGCATTCCGCTCTCGTGTGGCTACTTATAGAATAAGAGCGCATGAGGATAGCGAACAAAGCTCTTTAGAAATGTTTTTCAACTCTATTAGTCAAAAAATAAAGTCGCTTATAACTGAATCACTGTTAAAGCATACTTGTTTGAAAGTTAACTTCGAACTTTACTCAATGTTTTTGATGTTGAAGAATAACAATCAAGAAATCAAATCATTTGGAACCAAAAACATTATTTTGTACAACAATTACGATTTTGATTCAATTTTTTCTAACACAATAGGTGTTTTAAATAAAAAAATACAAGAGTTCATGGGACAGGACAGTGGGTGGACTTTTTTGAATAACTCTCATTTGGAAATAAACATCAATAAATATGAACCAATGGGCGGCTCAAACTTTATTGCATTGCCTAAAAAAATAAAAAATAAAAAAGCATGTCTAAATATACACAATAGCGATAACTATTGTTTCATGTGGTGCGTCACAGCAGCTCTTTATCCAGCACAGAAACATCCTGAGAGAGTTTCTTCCTATCCTGATTTTCGAACTGTTTTGAATATAGACGGAATGCAATTTCCTGTTACTACTTCTGATATTCAACGGTTTGAAAAGAATAACCCAAAAATTAAATTTATAATCTACGGTTTGAAAAATAAATGCTCTATAGCGGGTCCTCTGTATAAATCTAGTCATATAACGGCCGATGATAAAACTATTCATTTGTTATTTTTAGAAAATGATACTTCTTCACACTATTGTCTAATCAAAGATTTGTCAAGACTTGTTAGAAGCCAAATAACAAGTCATCATGGAAAGTTATATTTTTGCGATACTTGTTTAGTTTTTTTCAATACTACCGCGGAGCTTAAGAAACATTCATGCGGAGGTGTTGTTACAATTTTACCAGAGAAAGGTTCTGTATTAAAATTTAAAAACTACGACCACAAACAAGATATTCCTTTTGTTATTTATGCTGATTTCGAATCTTTGTTAGAAAAAAATAATAATCAACAAGAACAATCTAATTTCACAAATACATCTACTTTACAACGTCACGTACCTGCGGCTTTTGGGTATCATATTGTATGTTCTGTTGACGATAGCTATAATCGCTATGTTTCTTATCGAGGACCTGACTGTGACACCAAATTTATTGAGTCAATTTATCGTGACATCTCGGAAATTCATAAAATATTAAGTACAAGTGTTCCGATAGTTTTCACTGAAGAAGATGCAAAACATTTTGAAAAGGCCACTCATTGTCATATATGTGGTCACTTTTTATATTCAGATAAAGTCAGAGATCACTGTCATGTAATATCGGGAGAATATCGTGGCGCGGCACACAGCTACTGTAATTTACATTATCAGGTGCCCAAATTTGTGCCAATTTTTTTCCATAATTTGTCAGGATATGATTGTCATTTATTTATAAAAAAATTGGGAGAAGCTCCTGGGCCCATCAAAATTATCCCTAAAACTAAAGAAAACTATATATGTTTCACAAAATTCATTCCAGTTTCGAAAGACGAGTTTGTTCAACTTCGTTTCGTAGACTCTTTCAAATTTTTAGGCGCGAGTTTAGAAAAATTAGCTTGTACTATAAACGAAAATGAATTTAAACACATGGCTAGTTATTTTTCGAATAAAGATGAATTAATGTTAGTCATGCGTAAAGGGGTTTACCCATATGAGTATATGGATAAATGGGAACGTTATGATGAGGAATATCTGCCGCCTAAGGAACTGTTTTATAGTTCACTTACCAATGAAAATATATCTGAAAAAGATTTCACACATGCGCAAGTAGTATGGTCAACATTTGACATACAAAATTTAGGTGAATACACCGATTTATACTTAAAGACTGATGTACTTTTACTATCAGATATTTTTGAAAATTTTAGAAAAACTTGTAAAGCGCACTATCAGTTAGACCCTGCTTTTTATGTCACAGCACCAAGTCTCTCTTTTGACGCAATGCTTTTGAAAACTGATGTGGAGTTAGAGCTTATTGATAATTTAGACATCCTGAGAATGATTCAAAGCGGTATCCGAGGTGGTGTTTGCATGTGTTCTCACAGACATGCTAAAGCCAACAACCAATACCTAGATGATTATGATCAGCAACAACCAGATACTTTCATTGCTTACATTGATTGTAACAATTTGTATGGATTTAGCATGTGTCAGCCATTGCCTATATCTGATTTTAGATTCTTAGAACAATCTGAAATAGATGTATTGAATGTAAAAAACATCCCAAATGAAGCTGAGTATGGTTTCATACTTGAAGTTGACTTGAGCTATCCTGCACATTTGCATCACAAACATAACGATTTCCCATTCTGTCCTGAAAAATGCATTCCTCCAGGAGGAAAGTACAATAAGCTTGTACCCAACTTATACGACAAATACTTTTATGTCATACATTATGTTCATCTGAAAACTTGTATGAATAATGGGCTTGTCTTGAAAAAAATACACCGCGTGATTATTTTTAGACAAAGGCCCTTTTTGAAAAAATACATCGATTTTAACACGGCTTTGCGACAAAAAGCCAATTCAACGTTTGAACAAGACTTCTTTAAACTACTCAATAATAGTATTTTCGGCAAAACGTTAGAAAATAATGAAAAACGCGTAAATGTAAAGTTAGTAAGTGAGTGGAATGATCTTCAGAACATAACGAAGAAAAAAATGAGTGCCAACAGGCTAATTGCAAATCCTAATTTCCACAGTGCATCTGTATTCACTGAGGATTTAGTTGCAATACAGTTAAAACCTGATCGTGTTATTCTAGATAAACCAATATATATAGGATTTACTGTTCTAGAATTATCTAAAAGCCACATGTATGACTTTCACTATTCAGTGATGCAACCTCGCTATCAAAACCGCTTACATATGTGTTACACTGATACGGACAGTTTCATATACCATATAGAAACTAAAGATTTTTATAAAGATGTTAAAGACTCATTCTTAGAGTATTTCGACACGAGTAATTTTAGCTCTAAAAATAAATTTGATCTGCCCCTTATAAATAAAAAAGTGCCAGGATTATTCAAAGACGAGATGGGAGGAAAAATAGTAACTGAATTTATAGGTCTGCGCGCGAAACTGTACTGTGTCAAAACTATGGACTGTACTATAAAAAAAGCTAAAGGCGTAAAAGGTTGCGTAGTGCGTGATTTAGACAAATCAGACTATGAGAACACTTTATATACAGGCGATATTGTTCGAAAAGTAAATGTTTTATTCAAATCTATAAAACATGAGGTATATACAAGAAGTGTAAATAAAGTTGCGCTTTCTAGTAATGACGATAAGCGTTTGATTGCTAAAGATAAAGTAGGTACACTTGCTTGGGGACATACCTCAATACTTAATCTATAAAACTTTACTATAACAATCATAAGAATGTGAATATATCTACCTACATTAGTTAGTTATGTTTCCAATTGTTTTGTGTGCTATTTAAGTTTGTTATATTTACAATTATTTTGTGTACTAATTACTTATAATTAATTTGAATTAAATATCTTAATGTGAAGATCAATGCAAGTTTTTATTTAAAATTTCCTTTTAGTACCTATACCATTTCAACACGTTTATTCTTGTCTCTGTGCAGGTGTCAGTTTATATTTCACAATCACCTAATAAAAACAAGTATGGCGTCATATTATTAACAAGTTGATTCCTGTTTAAATCTTGGTATGTTAACACATCAGAAATTCATGTGAAACACAATACTATCACCGCCGCCATGTACTTGTCTGTATTCTTAGGATTTTACAAAATCAATTCATTTACACGCTTGCAGTTCTAGAGCACACTTGTTACAAGAGTTAAAAGTATTATTATACTTTTTATTTTCCACACATAAATCTTCGGCGAGCATCTATATAGTGTAAGTATGTTTTCTTTTGTTTCTATTGTATTGACTAAATTATTAAATTTGACTTAAATTATTAATGGCTTTTTTCTTTTTCAGAATTATGACTTCAGAACTTGATCCGATGTGGTTACCCCATGCTCAAGATCCTTTGGCTGGTTGGGACGAGTTCTTTGAAAGAGGCAAAAGAAACGAGCAACGCATCACCACTGAATCAGTTGGAAGCGGGAAAAAGGCAGTAAAAATCACCAAACGTAAAAATAAAGACTCTCTCTCATACGTAATTAGCAAAGCGCCAAAAAGAGGATATCGTCAAATAAAAATTCAAATTTTCGATTATAATGAAAGGTTAGATACTAATTGTGAAACTATACGTGTTCAATATTCGGTTGTGGAACCTATAGACGAAATAATGAACCTTACTGAAAATGTAGTAACTAAAATATCTAAGAAATTGGCAGAAGAATTGTATAATTGATAAATAAGTAAGATGTTTAATAAAGAATATTATATTTTTAAGTAAGATAGAAAATAAATATGATTTGTACTGTAAATATGTTATTATTAATTAAGATCGAAAAATAAACATGTTTTGTAAATAGCTTATTATATCATTTATTTTGTGTAGTTATAAGAGAAACAAGTAATTAAATATTTTAATGAACTAATATTAATTATGTCAAAGCATAACAATGACAAATTAAGTTAATTAAAAATTTAATGTTTTGTAAATAGTATATTATTTAAAAAGGGAAAATAAATACCTATGTTAAAACTATCTCTCTGTTTTATTTTATGTAGGTTAGGGAATAGTACACATACAAATCAAAAACAGTTTAAAAAAAATTACATTTATTAAATTCAAAATAATCATTACACAACTAAAAATAAAAACATATTAATATTAACGACAATACCTACGTACCTACAACTAAATATTACATAATTAAATCTTATACATTCTAACAACAACATCTTTCAACCCAATCATAATCTTTATCGCTAGAATTGTCATTACTGCTAGAACTGACATCGTCTTTATTTTTTATAGCTATGTCCTGGTCATCACCATCAAATAATTTAAAAATACTCATATTATTATCAATAAACCATGTCTTTATTAAAACAACATTTCTTAAAGCACACTGCTTTTTATGAAATACACAGTTATACGTACTCTTGTCATCACTATAAAGTTTGTTTAAACGCAAAAAATTAGGACAGCCTTTTTCTCCAATATCAACAACATTGCAGTTATTCAGACTTATGTTGTACATCCACTTGACTTTTTCTGCTCCTTTAACTAGAATATTTTTCCCTGACAAAACCGGTCTTATAATATCTAAAAACGTTTTGTGTTTCATATAACCTTCACTCCAAAATATACCCCGTTGCTTTTCAATCCAGTAAACGTGTTTCTTTTCTACATCTGTCAAATGAGAGTATGGATAGGGTGGTTTCACTAAAAACACTTGGGTGTGATCCCGCGTAGCCAGTGCAAACTCTTTCATGATGAAATTATTTTGGGAATCTTTAAATCCCTGTAAATCAACAATCATGCATCCAGGATTCATGATATCTTCTTAACAGTATTACTTAAAGGCTTGTATTCAACAATACAATCGTTTAGTATAAGACAAAATGCTGTTGTGTTATCTGGAAATTCCGTAATAGCTTCAAGGTCAATGCGTACATCAATCGGTCCTGTCTTCAGAGTTTCGTTTTGTCGCGAACAATCGATCACGAATAGAGGAGCCTTGGTTTTAAATTCTTCGTAACTCAATAAAGGCTCCGGACGGCGACCGTAATACGACTGTTGAAATCTAACGTAGCGCTCATATATTAAAGAGTAGTTATCGTCATTAAACTTGATATTTAGATTTTCATAAGGAAAGTAACATGAGTTCAAGAACACTCTAAGGTTTTGCAATTGACAATGATCAAACTGTGACATGTCTTTATCAGCTTGTCTAATACGGTTTGTTTGTAAACCTACAATCACGTATCGTGGTTTTTCTATTTGAGAAGTTGTTTTGATTGCCCAAGTATGTTTTGTAGTTTTTGGCAGAGCAGGGTATTCATATAGATCCCAATTTCTAAATACAATGTTGATAGAGCGATCTTTTTCTAAATATTTGAGCAAATTAATCCGCTCACGATCAGATACTTTTACATGTGGAACGCGCCAATTAATGTGTTTAATGTCAATTCCATTAACTATTTCTCCAGCTTCTAATTTCAGAGAATTAAGATTTGTGCTACTCCTAAGTAATATTAATTCATGTTTGCAGTTCATAATGATCTTGTTATAGTCTTCAGCGAACCCAAGTATTTTATTTAGAGGAATAGACACCGAAAAGTTTCCTGCCCAGTTATTTATGGTTCCGTTAATGTCCCACCCCCATGACTTTGACATCTTTGATTCGTTATCACTCATTGAAATTAAAGATTTCATGGTAGAAGTAATCCCCGCATTTTTTATTCTATCTATTTCTATTCCATTTAGCTCATATCGAATATCTTGAAAGAAAAATAATGCAGGATTGTTAGTAAAATGCACTTTGCTTACTGGCGTTTTTGTATCGCGTTTAACAACACTCACGACTCCTTCAATATATAGTGTACTTGCTGAAGGTAATACATATAGATCTTGCTGATTAATAGGTATTCGTATCTCATCATTTTCACGAAAACTATTGACGTATGGTTTATATGAATGATATTCTATACTCTCGATGGTATTATCAAGGCGAGGAAAATCTGCTATATTCAGAATGCTCATTTTAATAATCCAATTAATTTTAGAAACTCCTTATTTTCTTTTGTTAGCTTTACTTTAGGTCTTCTTTTGTTGATGTTGCGTTTTGAAATGGAGTGATTTACCATTGATGATGTGCTTTTATTAAAGTCAATCATTTTCTTCTAATATGAAAATACAACTGTATGTCTTCACCTCGTAAATTTACTAAATTATTACTAGCATCTAATATTTTGATAGTAATTGAGCTAATGCTAGTTTGATTAATAGGAAAATAAATAATATTTTTTGGTATTTCGATAATTCTATAACCAGGAGGCACGTTTGGAGGAAATTCGTGGATTATATGGCTGGGTTTACCATCGGTATACGACCCACTTATGATATCACATTCGATCCGTAGCACAGTTGTTGATAGAATGCTGACAGGATGCGAAGATTCGTTTATTATATTTGCTTTGAGTATCTTCCTGTCAAATCCAAATACTTTTGCAAGCAACGGACTCTTTTCAAAATGTATGTCTTTAGAACACACGATGGAAGTTTTTAACGTATTATTATTACAACTCATTTTGAAAGAACAATCTTTCATATTCAACTGTAAATAATCGCTTATATCGCTTAATTCATAGGATCCTTCTGGTATTTCAATGATTTCATTTTCACCATAATATAATTTGTTATTAGCACTATCTATATTAGGTATGGAATTATACGTTGAAAAGTATAATAAACCACATTCGTATTCACCATTTAATTCTAAAGCTGGTGAATAGTTGGTTAATGAAATTGCAGTGGAACTAGATATAGATAGCGTAAAAGACATCGTGTTACTGATACTTAATAAGTAATGCTTTACTTTAAATGCGATTTCCAAAAGCTTTTTAAATATTTGATACAGAGATGACCACAATTCACCGTATCATAACTTTGATATTTACAATAATTATAAAATACGTCACGATTATTTAAGTACTTAAGTAATTCTAACGGTGGTTTCAGATCACCGAAGCTGTCAAAATACTCACAGTAATCATTATTTTTTACGTAGGCTACCCAGTGAGTTCCTGGATTTTGATGATCATCTAGATTAATAATACCACATTCTGTACGTTTAGGTTTCTTTGGTAATCTATCTCTCATATAAACACCTCTGAAATATGGTATATTACTAGCATGTTCTAAAATATCTATATCGGTTAAAGCGCGGTTGGGTAGCCTCGTAATCAGTTTTTTGGAGCTTTAAGATATAAACCACTACCCTTTTTGTATGGTTTTAAATAACATCCTTTTCCTAGTGCTATCGCTTCCATAGCCTGATTGTGTCGTTCAGATTCATGAAGACTTTGTTTGGCTGATTTATAGTCGTTCACGGCTTTAGCAACACCTGCAGCACCACCAGTCAAAGCACCCAATGCCGATAATCCAGCAAATATGGGTATCAATGGTAATATTCCACCGGTCTTAGGAATAGGTATCACACGAGGCATACGAACTTTAGTTTTAGAAAATAATTTCTTTGCGACTGAATACGCAATTTTAATAGCTGATTCATTATTTTTAGGATTTATTTTTTTTAGTTCACTACGTATTTTAGAAATTATTGATTTAAAAGGCTTCACACCTGCTCCTATTTTTAATTTGGTTTTCATAGCGTTTTTTACTACCCATGAAGCAGCTTTTTCTCTTAAACTAGCATCTTTTGATTTTATTCGTCTTTTAGCCATGTTATATAATTCCAAGTCAGCTTTATGTCGATCTTCTATATTAGATTTATTTGAATATGTAATGTCGTGCTGTTTACAAGCTTCATCCAATTCATTCACTCCACGGTCACCTCGCAATAATCGTTCACTTAACCTAGTACCAGGTCCACAATAATTGTATCCTGGTAAATGTAATTCAAAAGGTAAATTGTTTATAATTTTATTAATGAGTCCGCCTCCTTCCATTGGTTAAACAATAATGATTATATTTTTATTACATAAGCTTTTTATACATTTAGGTAATTGCATTTTTGTTTATCCATGAGCTTTCATTTTCAGAAAATCCTAACCATTTAACAAACAATTTATCACCTTTTCGTTTCAAAACTTTTTCTATTAAGTATATACCAGGATGTTTGGTTTTTTGAAGTTCTTGCTCGTAAAACGTACCCAGTATAATTTGTTTGTGTTGATCTTCTATATGATATGTAACAGGGTTAGTAGTATTTATTTTTACAATAGTAAACAGTTCAGTTGACCAATTTGGCGTATATCCTTTTTTAAAATGTTCTTTGTACTTGCTGATACGAACTTGATCTCCAATTTGAAATTTCCCTTTCTTCATTGAGTTCTTATTTTGTGATTTTAGGATATTAAATAATACCATATTTCTATTTGAAGAGCTAACATCTTTAGGTTTAAATCTTATAGTGTGATGCACAGTATTATTATATTTATCAGTTATTTGTTGCAAAGGTTTTCCATTCCATTTATAATTTCCAACTAAATTAAAATACTTATATAATTTGTTTTTTATTGTTCTTATGAACCTTTCTACAATTGAAGCTTTTTTAACAGAGAAAGTAGAATAGTGATTAATATTATATTTTTTCATTAAGGTTTTGAATACATCATTATAAAATTCTTTTCCCAAATCTGTTTGCAAATGAACTGGTATTCGACCTTTGTTAAACACTTTTTCTAAAGCTTGAGCTATTTCACACTTTGTTTTGGTTTTCACAGGTACGGTCCACCCAAATTTAGAGAAAGCATCAATTACAACTAGAATATATTTATAACCTGAATTAAAGTTACTTAGGTTTTGTATATCTATTAGATCAGCTTGCCATGTTTCATCAATATTTTTTATCACCACGCAGCGACGAGTAAAGTTTTTGCGTGCTTGCCTGTGAATTTCATTGACGACCGCTTGTTTGCTCATTTGATTACTGGCTTAATAATATGTTTTGTCTGATATTCAGTATGATTTTCTTTCAAATGTTGACTTATTAGTACTTTAATTTGGCTCTTGATTAGTTCAAGTTTTGCATCTATTTCTTGCTTGGTATAAAAACTTTTTTTAATCATTTGTTCATCAAATGCTACCGCAGATTTATTGAATAGGTCTTCAGATAAACGCAAACGTTTATGCACGTGATTGCCAAACTTATCTATATTCATAACAGTAGAGGTATTGATTGATAGGCAGTTAAAATAAAACTGATTATTTTTTTATAGTACTTTTCTTTTATTCAGTTGATGGTACCGTTTTCACGTAGTTCTTCGATAATTGATATTATTTCATTATCTAGACCAGTGTTTCCAGCGTCACGAGAAGCTAACAATAATTTTAATCTTTCGACCAATTCATTAGGATCATCCCAATAAATGTAGTCCACTTTCGGATTAACTTTTTTCATGACTGGTAATCCTGATCCTTTGACAAGACTTTCGGTACTTGTTGTATAATCTTTTGTCAGCTTAAAAAATGGTTTTATGATGTTAAGGTATTTTATACCTTTGTTGCTTTTGATTGGTTTTTTCGGATCATAATCACGGCGGTGTGCATTGGTATCTATTAACATTTGTTTATAGTTCTGTTTGTCGTCCTCTGTTAGTTTAGTTAAATCAGGAGTTTTTTTAAATAGTAATTCATATATCCCACGGGTTTTTTTATAGCGCCGTCCTCCTAAACTTATTTCTTCTCCAGTCACATTTAAATATAAAGTTCCCATTTTTAGTTTGCCACGTTCTAATCGAGCACCAAAAGGAACATCTTTAAACACTTCTTCCGATAAAGACCATGACATATCGTCCGGTTCTAAAGATTTAAACGATGAAGCACTTATATTTGAGGAATCTTTTTCATCACTTTCAGAACTATATTCACTTGACTCAGCGTTTGAATTGTACGTAACAGTTTGATCAGACTTTCTATTATTGGCAATACATGAATTTTTTTTATTAAGTTCATCTTCAACATCAGACTCATTATGTTGCACGTATTTCATTTTTTTGCGCTTAATGTACGGCTCCGTAAACATACCATTACTAGACGAGATACGTGCTGACACCAACTTGTTGAGAGGATCTGTTAATGGTTTTAATGCAGATTCGATAGCCATCTCATTGTCTGATTTTAAATTTTGCATAAGTTTTACCTTTCTTTTAACAGCATCTGCAGATTTTACAATTTGTTCTTTCAATTTTTTTTCTGTAATCGTCATAGCTATATGTTAATGAGCCCTATTTCAGGCAAGGATGGAAAAGTAAATGAATATAAATTAATTTTTATCATCTTATATATGAAAAGCACCAGTTAATCTAGCATAACAAACGTGTCAAAGTTTTTTCTGTAACCTCCTTTATTTTTTTCGCAATCTTTGTTTATTACTAAATAATTAAAAGGAACGCTCCAGACTTTAGTACACATTTCACGGAACTGATTCCATGTCATATCCGTATTCACATGTTCATCGTATACATGTTTGAGGTTTATGTCATCTTGCTTAAAAAGAACAATAACGTTAGCATTGTCTCTAATAAGTTGTTTTGGAATCTTGCTATATGTTTGGTTTAAGTAAAAACAATCAATTTGTTTGTGTCTTCCAGTAGCAAAGTAGTCACGTATGTTATTCTGTTTTTCACATGCAACGTCATCAAATATGATCACTGAATTTGGCTTTGCTTTCTGCGGACTTAATACGCTGTCGTTTTCTTTAAATTTATAGAAATTAATTTCAGGTACTAAGTTTAAGACATTTTCTAAGAAAACATATTTGGGTTGAAATAAAGTTTTAGAGAAAATATAAACATTCAAGAAGTTTATCCCGTGTTCATGTAATAGAAGACCAATTAATAAATTGGTTTTCCCACAGTTTGATGGACCACAAATGATGCATCGAATAGTGCTAGGCAGAAGCTTGCCATGTCTATGTGTATTTTCAGTAGTAGATCCGCAAATTGGGTTTATATGTAAAGAATAAGGTTGTTTAATAAATAACATGTTCGAACCACTATAAAGTTGGAAGAGAAATGAGTAATTTGCATTATACCTTGATATTTAATAAGAAACTAAACAACCAAAGCTTCTCGACACAACAGACGGATATCAATGTCGGAACCACCTTTTAGTAACGGATGAACAGACTTTACATTATTGGGTATTCTATCCCACCCGTAGTGAGCGCAGCGAACGGAGGTGAGCGAAAGCGAACGAAGGTGGGGTAGAATGCCCAATAATACACTACTGACGTGTGCCAGTCCAGCGGCGGCCTGTCCGGGGTGAGGCCGCGCTACTTCTATACTTAGTTCATCTACTGCTTCGACTGGGGCTGCCACGTCATCGACGTGTGCCAGTCCAGCGGCGGCCTGTCCGGGGTGAGGCCGCGCTACTTCTATACTTAGTTCATCTACTGCTTCGACTGGGGCTGCCACGTCATCGACGTGTGCCAGTCCAGCGGCGGCCTGTCCGGGGTGAGGCCGCGCTACTTCTATACTTAGTTCATCTACTGCTTCGACTGGGGCTGCCACGTCATCGACGTGTGCCAGTCCAGCGGCGGCCTGTCCGGGGTGAGGCCGCGCTACTTCTATACTTAGTTCATCTACTGCTTCGACTGGGGCTGCCACGTCATCGACGTGTGCCAGTCCAGCGGCGGCCTGTCCGGGGTGAGGCCGCGCTACTTCTATACTTAGTTCATCTACTGCTTCGACTGGGGCTGCCACGTCATCGACGTGTGCCAGTCCAGCGGCGGCCTGTCCGGGGTGAGGCCGCGCTACTTCTATACTTAGTTCATCTACTGCTTCGACTGGGGCTGCCACGTCATCGACGTGTGCCAGTCCAGCGGCGGCCTGTCCGGGGTGAGGCCGCGCTACTTCTATACTTAGTTCATCTACTGCTTCGACTGGGGCTGCCACGTCATCGACGTGTGCCAGTCCAGCGGCGGCCTGTCCGGGGTGAGGCCGCGCTACTTCTATACTTAGTTCATCTACTGCTTCGACTGGGGCTGCCACGTCATCGACGTGTGCCAGTCCAGCGGCGGCCTGTCCGGGGTGAGGCCGCGCTACTTCTATACTTAGTTCATCTACTGCTTCGACTGGGGCTGCCACGTCATCGACGTGTGCCAGTCCAGCGGCGGCCTGTCCGGGGTGAGGCCGCGCTACTTCTATACTTAGTTCATCTACTGCTTCGACTGGGGCTGCCACGTCATCGACGTGTGCCAGTCCAGCGGCGGCCTGTCCGGGGTGAGGCCGCGCTACTTCTATACTTAGTTCATCTACTGCTTCGACTGGGGCTGCCACGTCATCGACGTGTGCCAGTCCAGCGGCGGCCTGTCCGGGGTGAGGCCGCGCTACTTCTATACTTAGTTCATCTACTGCTTCGACTGGGGCTGCCACGTCATCGATGTGTGCCAGTCCAGCGGCGGCCTGTCCGGGGTGAGGCCGCGCTACTTCTATACTTAGTTCATCTACTGCTTCGACTGGGGCTGCCACGTCATCGACGTGTGCCAGTCCAGCGGCGGCCTGTCCGGGGTGAGGCCGCGCTACTTCTATACTTAGTTCATGTTACACGACGCCTACTCCAAACTAGCACAGATAACTTTTTGGCGTGTCTGTCTATTGAGTCTACAGCCGATTTCTACTGCAGTTGTCCCGTCCTACCTAGTAATACCGGCCATGCGTTTGTTTGTCTTCAGCTGTGCGCGATGTGGCTGTGGGCCAGTGCGGAGGACGGCGCGGCGGCGCAGTGCGAGGCGTGCAAGGACGCGAGCGCCGGCTGCCTCGTGCACCGCCACCAGTACGCCGCGGAGGTGAGGGGGACACTACCACTGTGTGCGAGTGCACCCGTCACTGCTGTGCACGAGCACGCAAGTATAATTAGTCGTAACATATATCTAGGTCTTGGTCTGTCGTAAGGGGCAAGGTCCTCCTATTTGTTGTGGTGAAGGGTTCCAAGTTTTATGACCGGCCTTTATGGTGGCCTGAGTTGTGAGAGGTTCACTGGCGTCCTGTATGGGTACAGGGACACTCGTTCTCACTGAGGCATAGGTCTGCTGTGATCCTCGAGGTAGATGTGTTGTTTTCCCCACGCTAATTGAAAGCGGAATCGGGGTTCACACCTCAGCGAGGAGGGGGTCTTCTCGGGAGGCCCATCGCTGTCTATGGAAGTTGTGCAAAGCATACCCACGGCCCTGGCACAAAGCGTTGGGAGAAACACCATAGACTTTTAGTTGGTAGGTCGGTCTCATTAACCGGGATCTATCATAACAATTAAATAAAGCAATTTGAATGAGAGTTATTTAATTGTTAAATTTTGTGTTTTGTTTCCAGTGTTTGTTCGTGTGGGACCTCGTGAGTGGCGTCTACAGGACAGAAAGGGTTTCCATGACAGAAGATGCTAGCCAAGAGGGATCCAGAGGTAAATAAATTGATCAGGTTTTCATGGCACAGTTGATAGTTTGGATGGTTATGAAATTTGAAATTTTAGTTAAGTAATTTTTTCAAAACTCTCGTTAGATTTGACTAGTGTTATTAAAACTGTGGGACGCGATTCCACCACCATTGAACCCTCAGGTGTTTCGCAGAGTATCGATTGGGGGTTGTGTTTGCAAGCCAGGTAAAAATAAAAAACAAATATAGATTCTACACTACAAAAATATACAAAATTTTCTAGATTAACAGTCTCAATAAAAAGAAAAGGCTACTAAGCGTCTAAGAAATCTAATGATTTGTGTTATGTTAATACATATTACAGATCTGTGGGTCGCCAGAATTTTGTATTACGGACCTGGAGGGTTGCTGGTATTTTTTTACTTGAAAGGGGTTGTATATTCAAAAAGTTGAAAAACACTGGATTAGAGTAGGAATATTATTTGATAAGTGATTGCTTATTTTATTATATACTCGGATATAGTAGCTAGTCAGATAAGGAAACATTTGCAAAACTTTTAAACTTTACTTTGACTAGGTGGTAGGACTAATTCTTCTGCGAGTGCCCGTCTAGGTTGGTACCACCGCTTGGCTCGTGAAGTCTGCCGCAAGCATTACTGTGTTCCGGTTTGATGAGCAGAGTAGTCAGTGAAATTACTGGGCTTATCAGAATTAATACCTAGTGTCTCAGGGCAACGAGCGCACTGCGGTGCCGCGCAGGCCTTTTGTGTTACTCAAAGTTTTGCGTGGCACTGCAATTGTTATGGGCCAGCGTAAAGCTTACCATCAGGCAAAATACTGGCTCGTCTCGTTACCAAATAAATAAAACTTATTTTAAAAGTTAAAATAAAGTTGAATCCTGTTTGTTTTACAAATAAATCATGTTATTTTACAAATAAATCATGTTATATTATTGCTATGGTCCAACACCCTACTATATTATCTGGCTTATCGGAGTGAAATTCGAGAACATGTGACATACACCAAGCCGCACTGGGCCCCCGTGAATTATGGCCCATACCTCTGAGAGAAGGCCGGTATCCCAGCAGCGGGAGCGTAAGAGGCTGATAATGTGTCGCGAAGCCGTTAGTGATGCGCGTGTTCCGTCCGTCAGTGTCAGGCGCGGAGCGCGCGCGCTCGCTGGCGCGGCGGCTGGGCGCGCCGCTGGCGCCGGCCGCCGCCGACACGCGCCTGCTCACCACGCTCACAGGTAAACGTACGTATTGACACCGACTACTGACTGTACCCTGCTCCAGAATCTTTGTAAACAAAGAAATGTCACGAAAAGTCACTGTCAAAGTGACATGCCAGTTGCACAAAAAATTTTTCACTTGTGAGAAATATTTTTGTTTCTATTTCCCCCGGCTTTGCTCTCGCGCGGCACAATTATAACTTAATAAGAAACAAATAACAAGAATCAACAACAAAAACTTAACAAAATCTTTAACAACAACACACGCAGCAAAAAACACTTTCGAGTTCTGAGATTGAAGCACGAGAATAGATTATTGAACAGACAGAAAACCAAAATGGCGGCGATTGCACAAAATGTTTCAAATCTCTGCTATGTTCCCAGTCTAAGAAAAGTAACTACACGAACAAAAGTCCCTTTTATTTTAATTTTATTTTAAATAACAATTTTGCAAAAACGGTCCATTCAAATTATTTCAATAATTCAAGTATAACATGTTATAATTTAAAATCAATTTATAATAATGTCTATCATCATATTATGGATTGCATAGTTTTCTAACAATTTTTTCGTTCTGTCAACCCCTTTGTTCACATTTTTGATCTTTATGAATCAGCTGCCTTATCAGCTAACTAGTCTTCGTGTGGAAGGAATAGTCTAGAATTTTCTCTGGTTATCATTTTCGAACGAACGTTATTAAAGAAATAAGCTCTTACAAAACGAATAGAAGCGAAAACTATTGACAACTCCTTCCACACGAAGACTAGTGACCGCTGGTTTTAATCGGTTTGGTATTGAAAACGAACACGAGATTGTTAGCTGATAAGGCAGCAGGGTATAGCTTCTTGGGAAACGTGCCTTACAAAATGACCTATGTTCTCGGGACGTATTAAAATTAAGATGAATTCGTTAACTAGAACACGGTACCAAGCCATTGCAGACGAGTACTGGAGCGTAGCATCGGTTGGAAATCATGAAAATTCTATTTTATCTATTTCCTTTCAGGCAAATCTCTGAAAAGACTGACCGATGTCGACAACTGCATCGAGATCACAAAGAACCACCCCGACAGCTCAGAGTCCGAGTCGTCCTCGGAAGAGGACAGCGACTACGACTGATCACTGCCGCGGTACATGCTATAATGTACCTTATTACGATGCAATTCCGTTCAAATTGCACTATCGAGTGCGTTGAACTTATATGGGATGTTTTCCTTGGATGTTTTACTGGTGTTTAGATCTTACGTCGAAGTGATCGTTGTTGTATTGGACTAACGAAAGGTGGTCGTGAAGTTCCCTCAGGCCGAGAATTCCGAACACTCTTGAACGAAGCGTGCATTTAAACAACCAATCAGCGAATGAATCTTCGCGTTCTTATTGGTCGTTTTAATGGCTGCGATAATAAAGTCATAATGTTTTACCACATAAAACACTTTTAGACGCCTGTTTAGCTAGACAGTGTCGAAACATAAACATTTAAAATGATTAGAAATGTCCCAACAGTACTAAGTTGGACACAACTTAAATCTGGATTTGTGGTTGCTCCTATTTAAACATGCGACTAAGGCATGTTTAAGAGTTGAATACTGTTTAACACAGGTTTAAAGTCTGTTTAATTTGTTTGTGGTAAGACCGATATTGTTTCTCTCAAGTGTTGTATGTAATTTAATATCTGTAAAGTAAGTATAATCGGTTATAGGATTTTCCAAAATACCTGTAATACGAATGACTGTGAAACGAAATGTATAAAATTAACAAGTAGTTTTACATTTGACTGCATTATTGATATTTTACTGTTTTCCGATGTTTTTCGAGGATTTTCTTTCTACTATGGTGCTGTTTTATTTCTAAGTTTATCTAACTTTTACTGCTGATGATAAAACTTCTAATTTGATATTAGGTATCTAGATTTAAAAAGCGTTATTTGTTCCGCTATCGATTGTTATGATGGAGAGAATATATTTTAAATCAATGTGGACATAACTTTATGTGATTGGTATTTATTATAATTTCTGCAGATAGCCGTCCAACCGTTTAAGTTTAGGCACAAACACGCCTATGAAGTTCCATAATTATTGACTGGCCACCATAGACAATACAATTCATTACTCCTTGGACGCTATTTTTTTAGAGAAGCGTCGTGCTCCTTAGCTCCGATATTTATTGAGTCCTCAGATTTTTATAAGCTACTAGCTTCTGCCCGGAGTTTTCAACCGCGTTCCCACAGGAACCGTGCATGTTTCCGATATAAAAATTAGCCTATGTTACTCTCCGGTCCATAAACTATGTATATCTATGCCAAAAATCACGTCAATCCGTTGCTCCGTTTCTGCGAGAAAGAAGGACAAACCAACATATTAACAAACACATTTTCAAATATATAGTAGGAATAGGAAGTAGCATAGACGAATTTTCAATTCCGTTCAACTTTTGAAGAGGGGTGTTTATCAATAAAGTAAGGAGATATGGTTAAATATTGAAAAAGATTGGATGTAAAGAATGTAACTACCTAAAACTGTTACTTCATTATATAATGAATCGACGAATTCTTGCGTGATGATCTGCTAAATTAATTAAAACTTCTTCATAAAATTAATTAATGTCTAGCTGTCAAAAGTTAAATGCTTGGATGGAGTATAATTGCTTACACAGTCAGTTACTAATAAAATCGGCTAATTTTAATTTGGTGAAAGACAACGGACAGACGGGGGATGATCAACTATTGCCAGTTTGTAAGGCAAAGTGGAGGACTGAAAGCCAACTAAAACTACGGTTTGTTTGGATATTTAGGCTGCTGTTTAAGATTTAATAAACTAAAGTGTTGTCACAATTATATATTTAGGTCAAGCTAATAAATTACTATTACCACATAAATGTATCAAATTATAGTAAATATAAATGTCCAGATTGTTTTTATTTTTAAAATGTATTATCTGAGCATACGCTAGAAATAAATATTTAGCGCACAAACTGTATATAAAATAAGCAGTACTTACTCCAAAATTGCCAATATTTTGTTACAAATTATTGAAACTAAAAGCAATGATATTTCTTTCACGAATTTGATATCTAGGCTCATTGTAAGGTTGTGATTGTTTGGATGTAGGTTTGGATAAAAGAAGTGCCTCATTCACTGTTCATTTCTAAGGTTTTTTACTGGATTCTGTGGTACACTTTTTTGGTGATAATCATAGATGTTACTAACAAATTGAAAAAAAATCCTATTACAAAATGCCCAAAATAAAAATAATACAACAATAGTTTCTGATAAAGTTTTCAGAAAGTAACAGCTTATTAATAATTAATTTTTATAAGTCATTTGCTACAGGATTTGTGACAATATTGTGCTTCATGCAAACATCAAAATGCAAATTGTTTTTTATGCTATTTGTTAACGGGACGAGCTGGTCGTTTGCCTGATGGTAGCATAACGCCGGCCCATAACAAATGCAGTACTTTGAAACACAAAGGCCGGCGCGGCACTGCAGTGCGCTCGTTACCCTGAGACATAAGCCCAGTAATTTCACTGTGAAGCACCAAAACTATAATAAAACAGCATTGTTGCTAGTTTAGTATTTCTTGTTTATGTTGGATGCTTTTGAATATGGACCTGATTTCTTTTTTAAAAGTAGGTAACATCTATGTTTCTAACGTCAAAAATATAGTCTTCTTACTTGGAGCTGACTTTTCAATGCACGGAGATTATAGTCCTGATTTATAACTGAAAAACTGTATTGTATAATACAGTTCTTTTTCATTTTAAAGTTATGGTGTGCCTGGTTAATGTACCGATTATTTCAAACATGATGTGACAAAGCTCCAGTCCAGTGTAAAATCAGCAACCAAGTACTAGCTGGATAAATAAAATATTTTCTGGTTAGATTGTTCTTATCTACAAGTGTATTATAAAAATAAATGTTGGAAATGCAAAAGATATCGACAAATAGCTGTAACTGCGGCGCGAGTACGGATCTTTTCGATAAATAAGACAGTTAAAATCGATAAAACTCACTTTATCGATTTTAACTGTCAATTTTATCGAATAAAACCCACTTTATCGATTTTAACTGTCAATTTTATCGAAAAGATCCGTACTCGCGCCGCTGAAAGGTATTGATGTTAGTACATCGCAAGATCTAAAGATGTGTTTGCGTTAGAAAGTCATAGCATTTTATGCTAGTCTCTTACCTCTTATGCTCGAATAGGGCAGCCATCAGTAAAATAATTTAAATATAGATATAGTCGAGGCCACAGCACTGCGGTGCGAGCGAAGACGCAACTCAAAATTTTTATTGCATATGGCAACATAGTGCGCTCTGTTCGCATACGCACGCACGTACACAAACTGGGTGTTTCGAAATCTGGATACCGACTGAGGTACACGTCGTTCGCAGATTAGTGTGTTGCGTAAATTTCCACAAGGTGTTGTACGATGTCGTAAATTTTTACGGTGCGTCGTCGCAACGCAGACGTGGCCTCGCCATAAGACTAAGACTTGTAATAGTCGTCTTGCCTTTGTGCAGCAATCAATTTTGTTGTGAAAAAGTTGCCATTATATTAATAAACCAATAAAAGTTTTTAAGGATTTATATTTAGAAGATTTTGTGGCTAAAGTGCAGTAAGTTTACAATCACAGCTAAAGTAGTATTTTGGATTGATTAACCCAAAGAACAGTTAGTGGAATTATCTGTTTGTATGATCCCCATGCGGACTTTCTACTAAGACCAGATGATGGGACTAAGTAACTAAGATCGGATTTAATTTCTACCATGAGTTAAACCGCATTTCTAGAAGTATGTTTGGTGATGAACGCTCAAGACAAAAAGCCTTTGACACACTTCCAAGACTCCCTTCAGACTAAAATAAATCTGGGAAATCCTGACAGATGGCAGCCCTATCTTCGATTACTAGTTGATAAGTTGCATTTAATTAATATTTGTTATATGTACCTATTGATTTAACGGCACAGGAGTGTCGACTTGCCATCTAACTGTATTATAGCTAGGAATGGAAACAATGCATGTATTAATAAAAAATAAAACAAGTATTGAAACAATATGTGTTTTTGAATTGAGCATAATACAGCCGGAGTTTGAATGGGTATATTATCATTAAGGGGGTCAATGTACTCCTAGAGGTCAACATTTGTTTTACCTTTTTGAAATTTGGAATTTTTCCTTGTAGAAATGGCAATTAAAACGTAAAAATTCTACTACAGAATTTCCAGACAGCCCTAGATCAGCTGATTCAGTGAAAGGATGATGACAAGTTTGATATAACAGATAGTTTTGCGAATGAGTATTAGTCAGAGTAATATATTAATGTGATCAATATTTTCACCTTGTCTTCATTAGCGCCAATAATTCCAGTGGTTCTGATTCAGTTTAACAGTAATATAATTCAATATGTACCGAATGATTAATATAAAATGATAATTTGAATCCCAAGATATTTTATTTAAAAATACATATGTATCTATTATTTATTTCATTTTTATTAAGTATATAAAGCCCTCTTACAAGATATACACTGTTACATGTTTATCAATATGTTCAATTATTATCAATATGTACAGTTACCACAAGTATTTATGAAGTTACATCTCTAGTTGCGTCAGTTTGTCACATGTCAAATCGGTAATCTCTCAACAGCTCTACTATAGTGAGTCATCCTCCTTACAGTCCCAACCTGGTAATTAGCAATTTTTATTTATTCCTCATAATAACAGATAAACTAAGGCGAATTCGCTTTGTGAAGGACAGTGGCTACGTTTGAAAAAAAAAGTGGAAGAAATCCATAAAGAATACACATGCTTCAGTCAATTGTTCTATCATGCAACAGTGCTAAGAAATGAACGGAGACTACCTACTTTAAAAAATATTAACAGGTTCCTACATTATTCAGTTTTCGTTTTTTTAAAAACCTTTTAGTGTGACCCCTGTGCTAGTAAGTTACATATTATTTTCATCAAACAAAATTAATATCAAGCCGAAAAAGTTTGTCTTTTATTCTCCAAAATATTCCAATTTTGCATTCATATTATGGCTTTAAGTCATACAATTGCCTCCTCTGTGTCTGTTATAGGTTGTTTGATTGCTTCTTCTTCTAAGCAGCCTAGGGCCAGTCTGTCAATGTCATCCAAGGATAACTTGTACAAATTATCCTGAATAGCAGTCATAAACTTTTTTGCCGTATTCTTCGCCTCAGATTCTGACATTCCCGCTTTTCTGAAGGATTTGAAAGCTAAATCGTACAGGCCTTCCGGTTTTTTAACAACTAAATTGAGTTTACTTCCATCTTTAATGGTAGGGTATGATTGCACTTTTTGTTCGTCCACTAATGTTCTCCCGAGAAAAAGCAACTTCTGCTCTTCGACGGGAATATTGAGTTCCTTAGCTACTTGACTCTTAACCTCAGATATAAACATTGAAGGTTGTACCTGAAACGTAAATATGTGTAAATATAGGACCTAGAGTGTAAAGGTTGTAATGTAAACTTTGAGGAATAATGTATTAAAAGTATACCTCTACAGTACATTCACCTCCCTGTAGCTTTTTTACAATCAATTTCATTGTTGTATGTTGTTTGGAATCTGCAAACAGAATATAACGCTACGCGGAATCTGGAATCATAATGTTATAGTTATGAGTGTTATGACGGTTATGACTTCTTCTTCTTTCTTTATTTCCTGGCTTCTGTGGTATGTTACGGTTATGACTATGAAATATTTTATATTTGACAGTTTGATTTGACAGCTTGTTTTTTTTATAATCGATTTGGCCCCTCGTATTCACAACTACGAATTCTATGAATTTCTTAAAAATTAATAATTTAACTATAAATATTGAATAATAAAAACAGGGGTTAAAAAAATTAAATGTTGTATTTTTTTTATTTATTTCTTGAACTGTAAAATGTTGTCAATTATCTTTCGATGGCCATCTAGATTTAAAAATGATAAACAAGAAAAACAAGTTGATTTTCCTAAAGTAACGTTTCTTCTATGTCAATTGTCATCCAATTATTAAGTCTTAAATTTTTAGAACTAATAAATAAATTAATTACCAAGGTGATACCGAAACACTAGAACGGTTTAGAAAAATTTAATAAATAGGGGTTTCTGTGCCTGAATACATATTATTCAAGGACATGGATTTTAAGCGGAGTAATTCTAACGTCTTTTATGACAACAATGAGCCTCCTGAGATTTATAAGTTCTGCTATGAAGGTAACAATTAATGATAAAAATTTTATAATACCTACTTAATTATGACATACAATTAATGACTAGGTATAGTCCACGGATTCAAGGACACGAACCTAAATTCAATATCATTAGCTGGTAAAATGTATTGAATGAAAATGAATAAGTTTTATTTGTTGTTAAGTACGTATATTAGAATATGATTTCAATGTATATATATGTACCAACTTAACACTTAAATTATTTCTGAAGTCTGAATTTTACTTTTTGCGCAAAACATAAATTATGAAAACAGAGAGGAGGAAAGAGACTCTGAGAAATGGTTCTTATAAATAACAATACAAAATGGCTCAACTTGGCCTTTTCAGCCTCGTAGTAATAAAAAGACATAATAAGTAGGTACCTACTACGATATTAATTTAGAGTTACAGTAAAAACTAGGTACTTATGTTTGTTTAAATGATACTTAATTTATAATTTTAACCCATAAATTAATAAAGTAGGTACCAAGAAAGTAGTACAAGAAGGTAGGTAAGTGCTTATTTATAAGTTAGGTGTTGATATAAAGTAATATATAATATTTCATATCATCTTTGATTAAGTATCTACTACCTACTAAGAAGAATATGAAGGCCACCACCGGAACAACACCGGAAGATAAAAAAAAATGATTACTGAAACACTGGGGCCTCGTGGACCTCGTGGATATGATTATTAATCTTTTGTTGGCGCGCTGCGCGCTACGCCGCGGCATGGCAGCGTGACTGACACACGTCGCACGTCGCGTGTGGTGATGACGTCGTGCAGTCGTCGCGGTCGCGTCGCTTCTCGCGTCCTACGTCGTTGCCGATATGAACCAGAAATAAAGCTTCAGTCAAATTATTTATTTTATTTTAGTAAAATGTATATTGTTAAGTTTTGCAAGAATTACCAAAAAAATGTTTAAAAAAATCTGTTTATTTCTACTTTGTAGGTAAGGGTGGTATTCCGCTCATCAAATATCATTGTCATGAGTGCATTAATTGATCAAACAAATTGGACGACTTCATTAAATCATCTAGGAACACCGATAAGTAATTAAAGATCATGACAACGTTTTATGATAAGGTCGAAATTCGTACATTTACTCAAAGTGCGCAAAATACTGTTCTAAATATATTAAGATATCTTGGACAAAGATCCAATGTCTATGTCCAAGATTTCTTAGTATATACGTGTGGAATGGGAATTCAAAGCTTTTCAAACATGTTTATTGATTATATTAAATTGTAATAATTTTGCTTTATAGTTGGCAATACTTAAGTAAGGTGTTACTATCTAATCTGTGCTATGGTAAACTCCTGCGCTACCTTGCTTAGTGTCAGCTGATCAAGTGACAGCTCAAGCTGTCCAACAATAGTGATGTGCAACGGACATAAAATCAATAGTAACCTTGCAAATTGATGTGTGTATAAAATGGGTTAAAATATTCATTTCTAGCCACTTGGCTCATGAGCCGAGTATGCTCATGGGCATACTTGGCACGTACGTAAGAGTTCTGTCAATGTTTTCCAAAGCGTAAAACTATGAAGATAATAATAATTCGCAATATGATACTAATAAAATCATGTAAACACATACCTATGATACCATTCGGGGTTAGAATTTAAAACCGACCTAAGCACAGTAAAATTGCCATAAAAATACAAAATAAAAGAATACAACAAAACAAATCTTAATATAATATTTCGGAAAATATAATAGACTAGCTGCTGCCCCGCGGTTTCACCCGCGTGGAGATTTTGGATTTCATGGTTTTTATTTTTTTGCGCGCAAGCCTAATAGAATTTGCAATAAAATAATATTGCGGCTATAAATTGAGATGTAAGCTATCCTATCTTTTAAATTAGATCAAACTGCACACGGTGTGCGAATTTGATTAAAATCGGTTAAGTAGTTTAGGAGTCCATCGCGGACAAACACCGTGACGCATAATTTATATATGTTAAGATTTCTTCCCATACATTTTCCTAAGATATTTTCCTAAGTATGAAGGTAAGCAAGCATTACTGTGTTCCGGTTTGATGAGCAGAGTAGCCAGTGAAGTTACTGTGCTTATGAGACTTAATACCTATTGTCTCAGGGTAACGAGCGCACTGTAGTGCCGCGCAGGTCTATGTGTTTCCAAGTATTGAATGGCACTGCAATTGTTATGGTCTGGCGTTATTCTTACCATTAGACAATCGACCGGCTCGTCTCGAAATAAAAAAAATTATGAACCGTAACATGAAAACACAAAAATATGTATCGATTGCTCTACTGAACGCATAGAGAGTACGCTATACACGTTACACGCGCATCACTAGTCAGCGGAATTTTGGCCGGGGTCGCGTAGCCAAGGAAACGGGTGTAGCTACAGGACAACAACATTGATAAGTCAATTCTTATCGGGTTACATAAAACGTTTTCAAAAGATAAACTGGATCTAAGCATCAGGACAATTTGAATACGAGAAATATAAGTTTACAAGGTTGGTGAGCAGAATTTGTTTAGGGTGTACACATTTTGACAGATCGAAGTATGGCTGGCGGGTAAGCTCGATCACACATAGATCAAGAACATTTTTCCAAAAATAGCTTGAATAATCGACGTGATAAGGTTGATAGAGCTTGTGACTTGCGGAAGATTTGCGTGTCACGCGCCTCGAGCGATAGTTCCTGAATGAAGGTCCCTCGATCCCGTGCTCATATCATTTTATCAGTGGCGACTGGCGAGGGCCGCGGCAGGAGCGACGACGGCGGCGCCTGGTACGGCACGCGGCACAGGCTGATATAGATATATCGGCGACTGTAAATTAAATCGGTTGGGTGATTTAGCTTCATAACCTGCACAAATATACATATAATAGGTGCATTACAGTAACCAAAGTCCATTTTAGTGTTCAGCAACTTGAATTAATAATACAATAACAAATACCTACATATTAAACTGGCACTATCCCAAGTCCATACAATTTACCAATACAGTTTTACTGTCAACAAGTTAATTTCATTGCTTTAAACTAAAAAAGCAATGGGTTACTACTTGGTATCTGATTAAAGAATTCCTTAAAAGTATTTCTACCTTAATTAGGGTTAATGAAATAACTGTCCAGTAAAAACATAAAGCTTCAGTACTGTTGTCATTGTCATGTTTACTGACAGTAGTCCAGATTCAAACAAAGAATAATATCAATAACATTAAAACATCAAAACACATAACTATAATAAATGAGTATATTGTTCACCCATGCATTAACGGCACATGGCAGGTGGCCCCATCCAACCGTGACACCACCTGCACACCCCACTGTTGTAACTGTTTTCCCTATCACAAACCACTCACACTGTTCACTGCAACTCGCACTGAAAACACCTAAAAGCAAGTGACAGCAGCAATATGTCTGCCATCCTAGTTACCAGTTGTTTGATCAATACCTGATATCACTAGCTCGGACTGGAGTCAGAATAATGTTATACTGTTGTGTGTTTGCATTGAATACTTTCAAATATTAATTTGTGACTGTGAAAATGTCTGAGATGGGGTTTGAAAATGTGTTTTATTTAGAAAGTAAGTTGTATAGGTGTGTTGTTGAGATGAAAGGTGAGGCAGGATGAGGTGTTGCCAGGATACCCTCTCCGACTGCTGCCACCCGTCCTCCCCGACAGATCAATAACAACTCAGAGTGGCTTGGATGGTGTTATGCAACCATTAACAACACCGTTTATTTATTTATACACAATTAGTATTTTCATGAATTTGATTATTTTCTGATTATATTCCTTAAGTTTATAGGCATTGGAAATAATTGATTCAGTTTCTTTAACAGAATAGAAGTAATTGTTTCCAATCTGAATAGAATATTTAGATTGTACTTAAATTTTGAATAATTAAGTTAATTGGTATTGTGTTATTGCCTTTTAGTTTTAAAATTGAAATAGAACTATTTATTTTATACATTTTATTGCCTTTTAGTTTTAAAATCAACTGGACTGTTGGAAAATCGACTGTTTATATTCAAGTTGATATTGTTTTCAAGTTACATCAAAAACATACATTGCATAACAGCATTTTTTTTAGTTTATTATAGTCTATATTCTTTTTGCACACTTTTGATATAAGGTTTCATATAGTATAATTAAATGCAGGTAACTCAATATTGGAGGGTGCATTTCCCCTTTCCCAATTATTTTAATTGCTATTGATCAGTGCAATGTGAGGGTGGACAGACAGGACAGGTGGACGAAATTGCAAGTGGCTGCTAAGCCATTATTTTATAATTATTCTGGGTTTTCTTGAAGATAATTTGCAAGCTTTCTTCTTTTTGATAATGATAAAAAAGAGTATTCCTTCACAAAGTTTTTTAACATCTAGTTTTAAGACTTGTGGAAAGTAAATATGCTGTTATCAGCATTTTCTTTTCTCACTGCTTGCATTTAAGTATCAGAGTTTACTCATTATTACACAATAACATGTTTTTTATTGAATATTTGTTTTTTATCACATTTATATGTACTTATTTCGATTAAGTACATTCTTTTTATACACCAACTATTAAATATCACTAAAAACAGGATATAGTAAGTAAATATCCCATATTACTAAAATTGTCAAAGTGTTTATGACCATAACAGTTTTTTTTTTATATTTTGAGCTGCACAGTAAGTTTAATTCACTCGGAACGATTCTGTGTAGCAAGCAACTGTTTCTGACCTGCTGACTTATCAGCTAACAATCTCGTGTTCGTTTTGAATACCAGACCGATTAAAACCAGCGGTCACTAGTCTTCGTGTGGAAGGAGTTGTCAATAGTTTTCGCTTCTTTTCGTTTTGTAAGAGCTTATGTCTTTAATAACCAGTGAAAATTCTAGACTATTCCTTCCACACGAAGACTAGTGACCTCTGGTTTTAATCGGTCTGGTATTGAAAACGAACACGAGATTGTTAGCTGATAAGGCAGCTGACTGATATTTCGGAATCGCATCGCTTCAGAGAAATTTGATTCATCGATTCGACAACTCAGCTGAATAAACACAGATATAATCCCGAAAATAACCCTACAACAGTTTTATTTTAATTCTCTCGGAATGATTCCGTGTAAGAAGTTTCTGATCATTTTTATTTCGGAATTGCATCCCGACAGAAATATTGTCGGAATCATAACCGTGTGTATGCAGTGAGTAGTCGAATCTAAACGGAAAATTGACACCGAATGCGATTCCCAAATTTAAAGGATCAGAAACACGCTTCTTGCACGTCTGCTTGCAGACCAAATACATTGTACCAACAATTAATTTTAAGATCCTAATTTTCATGTATTTTGGCAAATAAATTATTTGATTTGAATCATTCCGAGTGAATTAAAGTAATCATGCTGGTGTTACAAATAAAAAAAATGCGTGTAATTAGTCAACCTCTATGCCAATTTCTCATCACCTCATATCGCTCTGAGATGCCACCAGCAAGTAGATAGCAGTGGAGGCAGTAATAATGTGTTTGTGTTCCAGACTTTGAGTGTGCCGGGGACGAAGTTCTGGTGGAGTCCTCGCCGCCCGCCTCTCCAGATATGGCGGCGCGTCTGGCTGCGCCTGCCCAGGTTTTTAAAGATTTACAACCCATTATTTGCACTATTATTTATTCTGTGCCATTAGTTTCTGTTATACTGAGATGTACCTCGAACTCACGTGCGATGAGTTCGTCGTGTTGTGGAAATGCGATGCACGATTAATAACGTGAAAGTGTGAGCGAGGTAGCCGATATTCCTAAGCCTTTCCCTAATAGCTAGACAAGATTTTTTTTTTATTTAGATATTGGCGAATGTCGCAATCTCTATCTTAGATGAATTTCAAAAGCGTATTACGTTCCTTAAGTAGATACTGAATTATTTATGATATTTAGAGTACACATCTTTACAAAAACTGGAGAGAACTATGCATCCATACAGATAAATAAAATTGAAGTGTCTGTTTGTAATATCTAAATAACAGCTTTTTACTAAATGCATATGAAAGTATTTACGGTACCTATAACAAAACAACCATTTTTAAAATTTTTGTCTGTCTGTCTGTCTCTTTGTTCCGGGTAATCTCCGAAACGGCTGGACCGATTTCGACGGGACTTTCACTGGCAGATAGCTGATGTTACAAGCAGTAACATAGGCTACTTTAATTTTAGAAAAATAATTAGGGTTCCGTGCAAAAAAATAAAAACCATGTAATCCAAAATCTCCACGCGGGGAAACCGCGGGGCAGCAGCTAGTATATACTATACTATATATTATATTACAGTACCAATTATAAGAGCCTTCCTGGAAAAATATATTATTCCGCATAAACTTATTTCTATTTGCACTATCCAAGTCTTCAAGCATGGCGTGATAGAAGAGACCAGTCATTTGGTCGCATAAAGCATAATTCCGTATCTACGAAGTGTTATTGCCATGCTGTTGGTATAAATCTATAATCAGACTAATACGATAACTACACCGGGCATTAGGACCTTATCTTTGAGTTATCAACATAAAATATTATAATTAAATCGGTAGCACTTTCGTCGAAAAAAAAACCAAGCCATTGTAAGCTTTTGAGTAAGATAGCAGAACCCGCTAGATAGATGAATAGAGAAAACTTAATGGGGCAGTGCATTGACATTGTCAAATAGTAAATAATAAAAACATTTTTAGTCGCCTGTTTAGCTAGACAGCGTCTAAAGATAAACGTCAAAAATGATTAGAAATGTCACAACAGAATTGTGTTAGACAACGGTTAGACACAACTTAAATCAGGATTTGTGGTTGCTCATAATTTAATCGCGCGACTAAGGCATGTGTAGGCGTTAAACAGTGTTTAAGACAGGTTTAACGTGTGTTTAATTTTTTTGTGGTAAGACCCTAATACTTGTTGTACAGAGCAACGGTGCAGGAGGCGGCGCGTCGCCGGGCACGGTGCGGGAGCTGATTGTTATCCCAGAGCTGCCGAACTCCATCCATCTGCAACATGCTATACAGCAGGTGAGAGCAGGTGACAGGTCTTCATGTCTTGGGGAGAAGTCTCTTATTCCACGTACGCCATATTTAGCATCCTAGCGTCCAGTGAGAGCACCCTGACAACCTTTTTTTTTTGTTTGTTTTTTTTTTGTTAGTGGTAGAACTAACTCTTCTGCGAGTGTCCGTCTGGGTTGTTACCACCGCTTTTCCCGTGAAGTCTGCCGTTGAACAGTAATGTGCAAGCATTACTGTGTTCCGGTTTGATGAGCAGAGTAGCCAGTGAAGTTACTTGTACCTAATGTCTCAGGGTAGCGAGCGCGCTGCAGTGCCGCGCAGGCCTTTGTGTTTCAAAGTTCTGAGTGACACTGCAATTTGTTATGGGCCAGCGTTATGCTTACCATCAGGCAAACGACAAGCTCGTCTCGTTAACAAATAGAATAAAAAAAAATTAATCAATCATGAATTAGGTTACCTTCATCTATCGTATCGCATGATTCACATGCAAAGCAAGATCGTCGACCGCGTTGTCGCTTAACATCAGGTGAGACAGAGGTCAAACGCAAACCCATTTACAATAAAAAAAAACTTGTTCTTCAGACACTTTTATACCTTTTCTACTGCCCACGTCCGCAGGTGTCAAGCTCTGTGGTGGAGGTGAACGGTGACAGCTCGGGGCACTCCAGCCCCAACGCCGACGCACAGCACGCCTTCATCACCGTCGCAAGTACGTACTATCTACTAACAGTTGCAATCGCGCACTGTCTGTGCACAGGCTTTAAAAAGTTGTTGTAAGCTGCACACGTTACGATTAGCTTGCTCACTAGTTTTGTATGTCCGTAGTATGTTAATGGAAGTAGATAGAATAGCATTTATAAAGATTGAAGGAAGGGATCTGAGTTACCTATACGGTCACTTTTCAATGTCTAATAATGTAAATCAATGAATATATGGCGGATCGTCCACCAATGGTGTAAATAGCGATCGGATCGCCAACCAATGGCGTATATAGTGATCGGATCGCCAACCAATGGAGTAAGTAGCGATCGGATCGACAACCAATGATATAAATAGCGATCGGATCGCCAACCAATGGCGCAACTAGTGATCGGATCGCCACCAATGACATAAATAGTGATCGGATCGCCAACCAATGGCATAAATAGTGAGCGGATCGCCAACCAATGATATAAATAGCGATCGGATCGCCAACCAATGACATAAATAGCGATCGGATCGCGAACAAAGGCATGAATAGCTATCGGATCGCCACCAATGACATAAATAGTAATCGGATCGCCAACCAATGGCGTAAATAGCGATCGGATCGCCAACCAATGACAATTCGATTACGCGCTCTATCTTCTAAGTCTAAACACACAAACATAAACTTGGTCAAAATGATACATTTTCTCATTTCTCTTCCTGTGTCTTTTTGAAAATGCTGATTCTTATTGAATATTTTAAATCGAGACAAAAGTAGTATGAGTTGACTGTATAATATTATGGAATAAGGTTATCGACAACTTTATTTATAGTTTCATTTTTGTAAAGTAGTCATTTGCAACTGCATGTTTTTAATGTTTCGAAAAATATGAAGTGGCGGAAAATTAGTTTTCGTTCCGATTTTTAAATGTATTTTTTTGGAATGTGTTTTTATATTTTTGTTGGCACTTGTTGTTTTAATGCACATTTTATTTATGTATATGTTTGTCGTGTACCCGTATCGACAGTGCAAGGAGCGTGGCAACAGAGGAACCCGCTGAAAACCGAACCGTCGAGTGACCACGAAAGCAAGTTTCTTTTTCTTTTTATACATCCTCAGCTTTGGTGTACAGATAACAACAGCAGCTTAACAAAATCCTCACTAAATCTCTCATTTCTATAGCTTCAAACGTTTAAAAGAAACCTTTGATGCTATACCTCCGACACAAATAAAGATCACCCTCTGACATCTCCGATCTGATTATCCCGCACCTGTCAAACGGTCATATTAAAATACACCCCAATCGAATCGCCCAAATTGAACCTTAACTCTTTGGTATAGACAAGATTTTTTAATGCGGGATAATTGGTGCACCCCTGGGGATTATCTACCTGAGCGGTCATTATCAATGGTGCATTATGTAGGGATGGTAGTTTGTCCATTGTGACATGCGATACAATAGTTCACCTGCTTGGTTACCTTTGATGGACGCGTGTCGGCGACTGGCGCGCGCTCTATGTACCATTTTATTACTTTCCTTTATGTACTGCCTTTATGTACATGGATATGGGTGGTGTCGGGTGTTTTGTACCGGCTAGACGTATCGATCGGTCCACACTGCTGGCTGTCGAGATCTTGTTATTTTGGATATGGAAAATATCATTCTTACAATCGAAATTAATAAATTATTTTTAATTAGGCAATGTAGATAGATTTGGCGCAAGATATCTTAGTTGTATGTTTATTGAATTTTATGGTATGGTTGCATCTTAATTTATCCATGGTTTTTTAAATATTATTTAAAAATATTTTCGGCGAGTTAGGCAACCTATTGGTAAGATAGTTGGTTTATAATTATCATCAGAGGTTTACATATCGGTGCAGTTTTTGTAATAATGGTGTAGAACCCACGGCGCACGTAGCGTGGATGCTAGTTCGTTTGAATCAAATTCGTAAGGTTCAATACCCGCGATGGGACAAATATTTGTGCAAATGAAACAAGTCAACTGTTGTCAATATACAGCCCGATTTTCAATACTTGTCCAATAATGTAAACAAACTCAGTGGATGCCAACCAATGACATCAATTATAGATAGAGAAACTGGTCGCTCTACTAGTACTGAAATATAGACATCTGACCAAGTATTGATGCAATATTTTATTTGCAAATAAGCAGTTCTTAATTTCCTATCTATATCGACAATTGGCCTTTGGTAGTATTTCGGCAGTTTCAAAGATACATAGCTTTGAAATACATAGCATAGATACATAGCAAAGATACATACATTTTAAAAAAATTTATCTCCGTTTATCTCGATTTTGTGCAATTCGCGATAATTATGTCCTTGTTACAAGTAGCTCCCGACATACTTTCGGGAATAGTGACACGGTTGGAGAACATGGAAAGTGAGCTTAAAACTCTTCGGGAGATGTCATCTAGGCAGACCTCACTTATTCAAGCTCAATGTAATGAGATTCGAAGCTTGAAAGATATTATAGCCAGTCAATTGGAATCTTTTGATGAAACAGGCAACCGAATTCAAGTTACTGGTACGAACAAACAGAAAGTTACACCGAGCAGTGATGGTCTACAAACCTCGGCACCGATGTCAAAGAAGACTCAAAAACCTACCGAGCTTCGCTCCCCAGCATTGATTTCTAGTGATGTTTCTGCCTTAACTTCTGATCGGATAACGCATCGACAGCGACGTAATGAGAGAAATAAGGTCATCATCTACTCGCCTAATGAAATACCTAAAACGAAACCTAACGATGCCACTACAAAGCCCATACATGTACCTAAGGTCAGTGCAGTGCGTGATAGTCAGAAATCCTTGCACCAGCGACCGATCGAAGAAACAGCTGATGCGCCGTCACAATTCGCTAATGATGGCTGGACGGAGGTAGGCCGAAAAAAAGTGCGCCCGTCGTTATCGATGCGTTGCCTCGCCGGGCCCGCGGTGACGTCACTGAAAGCGGTTGAACCGCGGCAATATTTTCATTTATGGAATATGCTGTCTGGTGCGGATGAAATTAAGCAATATTTGAAGGAGCTTTGTCCACAGAAAGCTTGTACTGTAGAAGAACTTAATACGACAAACAATTATAAGTCTTTTAAAATAGGAGTTCCTGATGATTGCTATTCGAGGTGCTTCTCAGTTGATGTTTGGCCAGATAATGCACGAGTAAAGAGGTGGATTAATTACAAAAAGCGCGCCGCCCCGGCTCTTGATAGCCATTCATTTCGTCGCGGAGTCGGCAGACATTAAGCCGTGCACTAAAGTACCTAAACATTTTAACATCATGTACCAGAACGTGCGAGGAATAAAAACCAAACTTCGTATCTGGAAGACTGGATTGTTTTTGGCTGATTGCATGCTGGTGGCTGCGACGGAGACATTCCTCGATTCCTCAGTAGAGGACTCTGAGGTGATTCCCGACGGCTGGTCTTTACTTCGGCGTGATCGGCTCACTCCATGTGGAGGAGTCCTGTTAGCTGCAAGGCCAGGAATCACGTTGCGGCGTCAACGTGAATTCGAGACTGAGTGTGGGGAGGATCTGTGGGCCTCCCTCTCTTATTGCGGAACTACTGTTTATATTTGCGTTGTATACATAAAGCCAAGCGCCACAGACGATTGCTACATGAACTGGTTTTGCAAAATCGAATCTTTTGTTATGACTTTAAAAGCTAAAATAATAATAGTCGGTGACATAAATCTAAAAAGTGCATCTCTTAATATAAATAATTATTATTGCTATTTTTTGACATACTGTAATTTGATTGATTTTAATGAAATTGTTAATTCTCATGGTAGTAAACTTGACGTAGTGTTGGCGCAGGAGTGCATTGAGTCGCAACTCCAGCAGGTATGTGTGGCCGTCGCCGACGGCCTCGTCCCGCCCGACGCCTATCACCCCCCGCTTGAGATAACGGTGAGTCTTATATTACGTAATAGCTCCGATTTACGTTTGCTTCCTAGTAACATTGACCCGTCTCGCGACTGGAACTTTAATAAAATTGACATGGTTTATTTGAAGCATTTACTAGGCGAATCTTCCTGGGCCTGTATTTATAATTGTGATGATGTTCGCTTAGCAACTGATATTTTTTATGACATTTTTTACACTGCTTTCGATCAATGTGCACCCAAAAAGAAGCGTAACTGTGCTGTTTCCAAAAGATACCCAGTCTGGTTCACGTCAGATATCATTACAGATATTTGTTGTAAAATTGAATTGCATAGGGACTGGAAACGCTCTAAGTGTACTAAAGCGTATGAACGTTTCTCTGACCTTCGTGCTAGTTTAAAACAGCGCATTTCAAAAGCCTATGATGCTCATACAGCTAGCATTGAAAGTAATTTAAAAAACCGTCCTCAAGATTTTTGGCGTTATATTGCCAGCCTTAGATCTAAAGGCGGTTTTGAGCCGTCTGTTACTTACAATGGACAGACTCATGTTGGGACTAATGCTGCAGAAGCATTTGCTGACTTCTTTTCTAGCGTTTTTCAAAAGACACATCCTTCTCTAACATGCGCGTGCCTGGAACATCCCCCAGGTGGAGGCGATGTCAGTATCCCCCACGTGTATCCGAAAGATGTAGAACGCGGGTTGTGCAGGCTGAAGGGAACTGGATCGACAGGGCCTGATAATTTACCAGCATTTATTTTAAAAGCATGTAGGAAATTTATTACACTTCCTCTTTGTCACATTTTTAATTGTTCTCTTCAGTATGGAATTTACCCACCGCAATGGAAATTGTCTAGGGTTACACCTATTCCTAAAACCACCAATAAGACAGCAGTGGAACAATATCGTCCCATTGCGATTTTAAGTTCTCCAGCTAAGGTTTTCGAATATGTACTCCATCATGAGATTTATAGACAAGCTCGCTCATATTTGTGCGATGAGCAGCACGGCTTTAGGCCCGGTAGGTCTGTAAATACGAATCTTTTAAGCCTTGTCGACTATGTATCAACTTGTATGGACCGTGGCTCTCAGGTTGACGTCCTATATTTTGACTTCCGCAAGGCTTTTGATAAAGTGGACAATGACATCTTACTACAAAAGTTGTATAACATCGGATTTACGCCTCTTCTCCTACGCTTTTTCTCCGATTACTTGAGAGACCGTCAACAGTTTGTAAGACACGGTACTTTTGTCTCTAAGCCTTACTACACCCCGTCTGGAGTAAGCCAAGGATCAGTTCTTGGACCTTTACTTTTTTTGATCATGATAAATGACCTAGCAAGTAATGTTAACTTCGCTAAATGCTTATTATATGCTGATGATCTTAAAATCGCTTATGAAATTAAATCGGAAAATGACTGCAGTGTGCTACAAAGTGACATTAATTCTATTTACCGTTGGACCGTTTTGAACAAGATGTTTTTTAATTCAGATAAATGTTACGTTATGACTTTTGATCGCAAGCAAAACCCTATAACTTATACCTATAAAATCAATAATGACGACATTAAAAGAGTGACCACTATAAAAGATCTCGGTGTGATCTTTGACCGCGGCTTAACTTTCCATGACCACATATCTAGTACCGCTAAGGAATGTTTTCGTCGTCTTGGTTTTGTGTTGCGAAATGCGCGCGATTTCCGCGATGTCCACGTTATCAGGCTCCTGTTTACAACTCTAGTTAGGAGTAAACTGGAGTCTGGTGCGGTGGTTTGGAACCCGCATCACGTCACATACACCTTAATGCTTGAGAAAGTGCAAAAGGCGTTCCTGCGGTATCTATATATGAGGCTTTATGGATACTACCCATATCGTTACCCAACTAAATTCTTGCTTGGGCAGCTTGGGTTCAACTCGTTGGAAGTAAGAAGGTTGTTAGATCAGCTCTCTACGTGTTGTAAAATACTGAGAGGAGCCATTGATTCTCCCAGCTTGCACAACCTTCTGTTCGCGTTGTTCGTCCCCGACAATTACGTCGCCCACAGGCCCAACCGAAGGCACAAGCTCTTCGCTGTCCCGACGTGCCACACTGTGGCTCGAGCGGAAACCCCGTTATGCCGTACCCAGCGCAAGCTCAATGAATTCCTGGCTGCCAACCCTGAATGTGACTTATTTTGTGACAAATGGATACGTATTATAAGATTATTAATGACATTCTGTGAAAATTTATGATTTGTTGACTTATGTACTCTATCTGTTATTTGACTTATAATTTTAGTTTTCGCTTGACATTTACTTTTTTCTTGATTTTAGTTATATAATAATAATTCTGTTATTATATCTTTAATAATAAGTGTAATTGGTATTTCAACCGTTCTTATTATAATAAATAAATAAAAAAAAAAAAAAAAAATAGCTTAACGATTGACATGGATGCACTCAATAATATATAACTCTAGCGTTCATCCATCCAATACAAGGTATTTGTATATAGTGTTGGATAACGAGACGATCTGATGATCAAAACACCAGCCCATAACAATTGCAGTGCCACCCTGAACTTTGAGACACAATTGCCTTCGTGGCACTGCAGTGCGCTCGTTATCCTTAGACATTAGGTATTAGGTAGGTCTCATAAGCCCAGTAATTTCACGAACTATTTTGCTCATCAAACCGGAAACCAGTAATGCTTGCACATTTCTGCTTGGCAGCAGACTACACGAGCAAAGCCGAGTTGTGCCCACTCAGACGGACAGTCGCAGAAGAGTTAGTCCTACCACCATGGTAAACTTGTGAAGAACACTGATTAGATTTTGTTAGTGGGAGGACTAACTCTTCTGCGAGTGTCCGTCTGGGTTGTTACCACCGCGCCGTGAGTGAAGTCTGCCGCCAAGCAGGAGTGTGCAAGCATTACTGTGTTCCGGTTTGATGAGCAGAGTATCCAGTGAAATTACTGGGGTTATGAGACTTAATACCTAATGTCTCAGGGTAACGAGCGCACTGCAGTGCCGCGCAGGCCTTTGTGTTTCAAAGTTCTGGGTGGCACTGCAATCGTTATGGGCCGGCGTTATGCTTACGATCAGGCAAACGACCAGCTCGTCTCGTTACCTAATAAAAAAAAAAGACTCGGCCACAAATAGCTGGTTTGTAGGCTGATTAAATCCGGCAAGTATAATAATTTTATTCCATTGTTTCACCATCAACACGGGGCTTGCTTTTTATAGCTTGTTTAAATATAAGGCATGTCATATTTGCCTCTATCCTCTGCTAGTCTCATATCACTATCAAATTACTTCCCAATCATATTGCCCTGACTAATTATGGCATGATTCGTGAGTCCAATTAATTAGTTTGTAAATCTCCCCTATCAATTACATCTCATCAACCTGCGCTCGGTAATAAGCCCGATTACAAAGAAAAGTTTGCAATAATACCGCTTCCAGCCGGATCAACATCACAGGTGGGGCGAGGGGCTTATATACCGCGACTGGGAGCTATGTACATTGGCAGTGTTGTCAGGATTTTGTCGGGTACATTCTCCCTGAAATTATTTTTAACCTCGTTTTAATTGTTAAAAATATATTTACTAGGCATTTATTCCTTTTACGTTTTTTTTATGTTATTTGGTAACGAGACGAACTGGTCGTTTGCCTGATGGTAAGCATAACGCCGGCCAATAACAATTGCAGTGTCACCCAGAACTTTGAAACACAAAGGCCTGCGCGGCACTGCAGTGCGCTCGTTACCCTGAGACATTAGGTATTAAGTCTCATAAGCCCAGTAATTTCACTGGATACTCTGCTCATCAAACCGGAACACAGTAATGCTTGCACACTACTGCTTGGCGGCAGACTTCACGAACAAAGCGGTGGTAACAACCCAGACGGACACTCGCAGGAGAGTTAGTGCTCCCACTAACAAAATTAAAGTAAATTGTCTACCGCTCATATTGATATTATTTTTTAACGGGCAAAATATTCATGCACTACCAAATGGCTGCGTATGCGGCGTTGCCTTTTAGTGGACATTTTTTGTTTTTACTAAATATGTATGTTTACTCACAGACTTCAATGCTCTGTGTGTGATCTTAATTAATTAATGCCGTTTAGGTAAGGAAGAGGGAGATGAAAGCTATGAGGGTGCTTCGTTAGTTTCTAAGAGCCTATAAGCGGCGCGCGGCTGAAATGGAAGGCAAGGTTAATAAATGTTGACGAAGCGGAAGAAGTATGCAAGGATACCGTGGGGTACCATAGTTTCTACCTATCCCAAACTAAATTTTATATATAATACAAAACGCATTATTTTTGAGTTAGTTATTAAATGTAGTTTCCCAATTTTGTTGGTAATCGTATAACCTGGCAATACTTAAGTACATAGAGAGAGGCATAGTCTTAGACCGAGATAGCTCCATGGCCGGTGGGATGAGAGAAGGGGTGAGAGTCGTAGCGGGGTTGAAGGCGCGGGGCGGGGTGCTTCGAGATGCGGCGGCGGGAAGCAGAGGCCCCTGAGTTGCCTGGGAGACGTCCGTCGCGATGGAAGTGCCACGCTACCGATCCTACTACCCCTGTGAGTTGCCTAGACACCTTACCTTGATGCCTTGTACTTTGCAATTAGAAACCTGAAGACAATCGCTTGTATAATATATGTATGGATATTTTGGGGACGGGATTTCTTGTCATCGCTTGAGCGGTCGTGTCTTTGGGTTACCAACTTCAGGTTTGAATTTATCTATCCTTCATTTCTACTATAAGGGCAAATCTGTTTCTTCAAATGAGATGGCAAGTTAGTATACGTTTATGTCTTTGTGGATTATTTAGCCACCATGTTGGCTACACCTTAGTACGCGTATGTGTTAAGATATTTATAAAAAAGTACAAGCAAGTTCCAAAAAACAATCGACCTGAATTCTACGTATACGTTTGGTTCCTGTTTTTTATTTCTATATATTTTAGTAGTTTATCTATAGAAATATATTAAATTATTGCCTAGCGTAGATTTTTGTATACGAAATACGTATTTAATGGTAAACCACCTATACTTTTAACTTTTTCTTCTGTACAAAAAGTTGAGTGTTAAAATACGTTTCAAGTCAAGCTGTCAAAAAGGAAATAACCTAATTTTAGAAACTTATCTAAATTTAAGCTTAGCTGATACCGCCTTTCTCGTACTTTTTGTGGTTGATAAATAGAACCTCTCAGATTAGACCTACTCTGCGAAAAAAATGATCCAGATTATTTTATCACCTTTTGGTGACAACCTGTTATAAACAATTTCATTTTCATAACAGCTTGTATGTATTTAATAAGACTATCAATCATTAACCAATTCATCAACATATTTTTGACATATGGGTATTCATTTATTATCATCTGCGGCGCGAGTACGGAAGTCGGTTCGATAAATTTGTCGAACCGAAAAACTCGACAAATTTATCGAATGTTGCGAGTACCGAAGTCTGATCGTAAAGTATTGTAGTAGCTCTATATTCTCTTTGGATTCAACCTAGCTTTTCGATAACTTTTGTCGATTGTTTCGAGGCTCGATAAATACCACCTTATCGATTTGAACTGTCAATTTTATCGAATTTTTTCGACCCGAATAGATCCGTACTTGCGCCGCTGATATTGGTTTTTTTCTATTTGGATATTGTAAACATAAATTTGACGGTGCTCTTTTGGTATAAAAGTTACTTGTTAAAAAATTTGAGCTAAAACAGTACAAGGTATTTCTCCGTGTCGTGGTGTTCTGGGAAAATGACTCTCGGTATAACTAGTTCCTGATGACCTACAGGGATCATAGTCCTAACTAGGGCACCTGGGTCAGAGTCTAGGGCGTGACCGTTGGGCGCTATTTATTTTTAGAAAGGTAATATTATATTGATGTGTTTTGTTTGGTCGCAGGCGAGGGCGGCAATGGAGTCAACTACCACGTGCAGTATGTCACCGAACCTCAGGAGATATACAGTCAAGGGCATCAGATGTGAGTTGTTATATTTATTGATTGTATGTCTGTATAGCTAGCTGTGGTCTGCGGGTGTACCCGCGTGGAGATTCTGCGATTCTGATTCAGCGGTTTGTTTACCCCTCCATGCTCGTCTATCATCCGAAGGTACACTACTGCCGCGTAAGCAGACATTGACGCATCGCAAAAACCATGCAGTCCTACAGCCGCGTCATCAGTTCGTGTGTTTTTTTTTATGTTATTTGGTAACGAGACGAGCTCGTCGTTTGCCTGATGGTAAGCATAACGCCGGCCCATAACAATTGCAGTGCCACCCAGAACTTTGAAACACAAAGGCCTGCGCGGCACTGCAGTGCGCTCGTTACCCTGAGACATTAATTTCACTGGATACTCTGCTCATAAAACCGGAACACAGTAATGCTTGCACACTACTGCTTGGCGACAGACTTCACGAGCAAAGCGGTGGTAACAACCCAGACGGACACTCGCAGAAGAGTTAGTCCTACCACTAACAATAGTGTGTTCGTCCATCTGGGAATCTTAAACTCTTTCGTTTGAATAAACTAAAGAGGACAACTTTAACATGAACTAAACTCATTTACGTTTGACATACCGGCCACCACGGACATCAGTGTACGTCCTTCCATAAACAATTAGTATCGTTGGTCCCAGGGAGGCGCTGCGCTCGTACCCCGTGTACGGCGTGGCGACGGTGTCCAACGGGGTGGGCGGCGAGCCCGCGCCGCCCGACGGCGGCTGGGGCGGCGCCGCGGGCGCAGAGTACACCGCATACGGACTAGTGGTACGTTAACTTTTAATAGAGGTCACCTGGCTAGCGACAGGTTTTTTTTTAATTTTTTTATTAGGTTTGCCAACAGGTTGATAAATTAAGTGATTATATTAAAATAATCTAAATAGCTATGTAAAGATATATGTACCAGCCCAATAACAGGCAAACACAATAACAGGCAAAAACAGGTTGAAAATCAATCGCCGAATATTTTTAAATTATAGTAGCTATGCTGCCCGCGGTTTCACCCGCGCACAGATGTTGGATTTCATTGTTTTTATTTTTTTGCGTGGAACTCTAATTCTTTTTCTAAAATAAAAGTAGCCTAAGTTACTCCTTGTAACATCAGCTATCTGCCAGTGAAAGTCCCCTCAAAATCGGCCCAGCCGTTTCGGAAATTACCCGGAACAAAAAGACTGACAGATAGTCAGATAGACAGACAATTTTTTTTAAAACTGTTGATTTGTTATAGGTACCGTATATACTTTCATATACGCTTTGTAAAAAGTTATTATTTTGATATTACAAACAGACACTTCAATTTTACTTATTTGTATAGATTGACTGTAATAGCGAATTGATAACCTTCTCCTTTTTTGGAAGTCGTTTAAAAGTGTAGTCAACATCCGTATTGGTTTGTATCGGTATAGATGACAGGCTGCGAGAGCCCCCCCTCTCCCTCGCAGGTGGCGGGCGACGAGGCGGAGGCGCCCGCGTCCCCCGCCGCGCCGGGCGCCGCGCCGCGCATGCCGCCCGCCACCGTGCAGTGGCTGCTGGACCACTACGAGACCGCGGAGGGTGAGTGCTGGCTAGCTACCAACCTAAACCATGTTCCATAATCATAGATATTTTTTGTAAACAAAGAAATGTCACTAAAAGTCACTGTCAAAGTGACATGCCAGTTGCCCAAAACAATTTTCACTTGTGAAAAATGTTTTTGTTTCTATTTCCCCCGGCTTTGCTCTCGCGCGGCACTATGATGAAGTAACAAGAATCAAATAACAAGAACCGGTTAGAGGAAAAAAAAACTTAAACAAAACCACTACAAAATAACAAGATCTTTAACAACAACGCATACGCAGCAAGATACACACTCAACTTTGGACGAACAGATCAACAGACAGAAAAAGAAAATGGCGGTGATTGCACAAAATGTTTCAAACCTCTGCTGTGTTGCCAGCTTAAAAAAAATAACTGCAAGAAACTTCCTTATGTTATAGTTTTGTTTAAAATAACAATCTTGCAAAAACGACCCATTCAAAATATTTCAATTTCATTTCATAATTCGTCAAAATTTAAATCCAAGGCCAATAGATGGCGCTATTTTAAATCTGTTCTAATCTGTGTATTGTTTGCGCAGGCGTGTCGCTGCCGCGCTCCACGCTGTACGCGCACTACCTGCGGCACTGCGCGGCGCACCGCCTGGAGCCAGTCAACGCGGCCTCCTTCGGCAAGCTCATCCGCTCCGTGTTCGTGGGGCTGCGCACGCGCCGCCTCGGCACGCGCGGGAACTCCAAGTACCACTACTACGGCATCCGCGCCAAGCCCAGCGCCGCCGACGAGCCCGACAGCGGCGACGACAAGAGCGACGGGAACGACAAGCAGGCGAGTCACACAAGTATAGTAGCAAAGTTGATGTGGAAATTTCGTGATATTTTTTTTTATTGTGCACGAACCTCTGTGCATCCTTTTTAGTAAGCGGCAAAGAACTGATCGGGTCCTGGAGACGCATCGCGTGATCTAACCAGTATTACAACACCTATTTGCTTCTGTCTAGGTCACGTGGTACGATCTGAGTGCTAAAGCTGTTACTCAAATTCAAATTCAAAAGTCTTTATTCAAATAGGCCCCAAAGGAGCACTTATGAAAGTTAAAATGACTCTAATAGCCGGCCTCTGCAACATTCATCTATCCGAATCACAGACTAAAACTAATGCTGTCTTTATCAGAACATAATAAATGACAAAGACACCAACAGACCCAATCCGTGCTCGAAGTCAACGAACCTTCCAGAAACCCACCGTACTGCTTACAATTATATACTGTACTATTAGTTGTGTAGGGTGCATCGTAAGTGAAGTGTGTCGCATCGCAGGAGGAGGCGGGGCGGGCGCGGCGCGCGGCGGGCGCGGCGGGCGCGGCGTGTCCGCTGGGCGCGGCGGCGGCGGCGCACCGGCAGTACCTGGGCGCCGTGGCCGCGCCCGAGCCGCCGGACCTGGTGCTGGACGCGCCGCCGCCCGACGTGGCGCCCGACGCGCCGGAGCTGCTGCGCCGGCACCACAGGTGGGTGGCGCACGGGGCGGCCCAGGGGGGGCACACTTTGTGACAGTTCCATAGTCGAGACACGGGAACTAACGCCATCTGTTAAAAGGCGTGTCACTATTTTGACGTTACTTAAAAATGTCAAAGTTAAAATGGTTACCATGGAAACCGATAACAAATAAAATAGTTTCTGTTTCGAAAAATGACATTGTGATTTCTTGATATTTTTTGCGGTTTAAATGATATAAATTAATGGTTTAAGTAATTGTTGTGTTCTAGTTATGTATTTGTTACTTTTAAGTCCTCAGTTTTAGTGTTTTCCGTCTAATTATGATTTGTTTTTCTTGTTGTTTTAAATATAGTTTCAATTATTATGTGTTCCGCTTTTGTTATTTCCTTTTTGCTGCTCTACATCTACATATTACCTTTGATACTGTATATTTTGTTCCTACTCCTAGGCACGAACGTGGGAAAGGCTGCAATTTTCCATATAAGTAGATACATTTAGTTGCGCAGGAACTAAGCTGGAACCATAGAAATAGTGTGAATATGTGTGTGAAATATAGAATGCAAACATAGATAGACAAGTATGAGTGAGTGTATAAAATGCAGAACGCAAACATAAATAGTAAAGTATGGATGTGTGTGTAAAATACAGAACGCACACATAGATAGTAAAGTAGTTTCACCGCCTTTTTGTAGGTGGCGTTGATCGCCATACATCGTGAACTAGACAAGAGAGCGCACTCTATTCCTTTTCTTATAGTAGTACTGTACGGAGCGGCGGCTGACGAGCGCGTGTTGCAGGGAGCACGGCGAGGCGTTCCTGGAGGCGGTGGCGGCGCTGGACACGGGCGCCGTGGAGGCGGCGCGGCGCGCCTTCTGGCGGCGCGCGGGCGCGGGCGCGGGCGCGGGCGCGGGCGCGGGCGGCGCGCTGTGCCGGCGCGCGCTGGCGCGGCTGGCGGCGCGCCGCGACGTGTGCCGCTGGCTGCGCGCCGCCGACACGCGCCTGTACCAGCGCGCCGTCGACCTGCTGCTGCCCGACGTGCTGCGCCCCATCCCGCCGCAGCTCACGCAGGTACTAGTGCAGCGCCGCCGACACGCGCCTGTACCAGCGCGCCGTCGACCTGCTGCTGCCCGACGTGCTGCGCCCCATCCCGCCGCAGCTCACGCAGGTACTAGTGCAGCGCCGCCGACACGCGCCTGTACCAGCGCGCCGTCGACCTGCTGCTGCCCGACGTGCTGCGCCCCATCCCGCCGCAGCTCACGCAGGTACTAGTGCAGCGCCGCCGACACGCGCCTGTACCAGCGCGCCGTCGACCTGCTGCTGCCCGACGTGCTGCGCCCCATCCCGCCGCAGCTCACGCAGGTACTAGTGCAGCGCCGCCGACACGCGCCTGTACCAGCGCGCCGTCGACCTGCTGCTGCCCGACGTGCTGCGCCCCATCCCGCCGCAGCTCACGCAGGTACTAGTGCAGCGCCGCCGACACGCGCCTGTACCAGCGCGCCGTCGACCTGCTGCTGCCCGACGTGCTGCGCCCCATCCCGCCGCAGCTCACGCAGGTACTAGTGCAGCGCCGCCGACACGCGCCTGTACCAGCGCGCCGTCGACCTGCTGCTGCCCGACGTGCTGCGCCCCATCCCGCCGCAGCTCACGCAGGTACTAGTGCAGCGCCGCCGACACGCGCCTGTACCAGCGCGCCGTCGACCTGCTGCTGCCCGACGTGCTGCGCCCCATCCCGCCGCAGCTCACGCAGGTACTAGTGCAGCGCCGCCGACACGCGCCTGTACCAGCGCGCCGTCGACCTGCTGCTGCCCGACGTGCTGCGCCCCATCCCGCCGCAGCTCACGCAGGTACTAGTGCGACCGCGCAACCGCAGCACCCCGGCGCGCCGTCGTGGACTCACAGTTTCTATTGTTTGCAGACGATATGAAAATGTACAAAAACATTAATTCACTAAGCAACCGTTTTCTCTTGCAGTAGGATCTTAATAGCAGGACTTATCACTGACCCGAATTGATTACGTCAGAGATCTCGGTGTCATCACTGATTCTAAACTTCTCCTTGATAAGCACATTGAGAGTATATTTTATTTTATTGTATTGGTTTCTAGTTTAACAATGAATATTTCAAAAGTGATGTTTTCTAGTGAGAGCGGTTTCATGACGCGCTAAACGCTCCGACGGCACTAACCGGCCCTCCCTGCGCAGGCGATCCGCAACTTCGCGAAGAGCGTGGAGATGGCGCTGTCGGCGGGGTCGAGCGGCGCCCCGCTGGCGGCGGCGCGCGCGGGCGCGGCGGCGGGCGCGGCGCTGGCGGCGGCGCTGCGCCGCTACACGTCGCTCAACCACCTGGCGCAGGCGGCGCGCGCCGTGCTCACCAACCAGCACCAGATACACCAGGTGCGCCCGCGCCGCACGAGCGCCGCACGAGCGCCGCCGCGCGCCGCCGGCCGCTCGAGAGCGCGACTGACCGTTGTCCGTGTGCGCAGATGGTGTCCGACCTGAACCGCGTGGACTTCCGCGTGGTCCGCGAGCAGGCGGCGTGGGCCTGCTCCTGCACGTCGCAGGCCAACGCGCTCAAGCTCGAGGCTGACTTCAAGGTACGAACGCTTCGACCGAGTCCTACTAGATAGATACATAGGTAGCGATAGACGTTATAAAGATTAATGTTTTTTTAAAAATGTTGTACTTTTTTTAATGTTATTTGGTAACGAGACGAGCTGGTCGTTTGCCTGATGGTAAGCATAACGCCGGCCCATAAGAATTGCAGTGCCACCCAGAACTTTGAAAGACAAAGGTCTGCGCGGCACTGCAGTGCGCTCGTCACCCTGAGACATTCGTTATTAAGTCTCATAAGCCCAGTAATTTCACTGGATACTCTGCTCATCAAACCGGAACACAGTAATGCTTGCACAGTACTGCTTGGCGGCAGACTTCACGAGCAATGCGGTGGTAACAACCCAGACGGACACTCGCAGAAGAGTTAGTCCTCCCACTAACGGTTAGTCTTCCCACGGCCTAACGGCAAAGAACAGATCGAGTCCTGGAGTCCTCCCACGGCCGTAGCGATAGACGTTCTTTTTTGAATGTTGTATTGTTTGGTGTATATGGTCACGGTGGGCAGGCGACGTTGGGGCGCGGCGCGACGCTGGAGCAGTGGGCGGCGTGGCTGGAGGGCTGCGTGCGCGGCGCGCTGGCGCCCGAGCGGCGCGGCGACCTGGTGGCGCGCGCGCGGCGCCTGCTGCTGGACTGGTCCTTCTACTCGTCGCTCGTCATCCGCGAGCTCACGCTCAGGTAGGCCGCGCCGCGAGCCGCGAGCCCCGCGCCTCGCTCGCGGTCCCGCGTGCGGCGTGTCTGTACCGTTGCCCCCGACAGGTCGGCGGCGTCGTTCGGCTCGTTCCACCTGCTGCGGCTGCTGTACGACGAGTACGTGTCGTTCCTGATCGAGCGGCGCGTGGCGGCGCACCTCGCCGCGCCGCCCATCGCCGTGCTGCACCACCGCGCCGTACGTACGCTCACCGCGCCTCTACTCGCTCTACTCACTCACTCACTCTCTGCACTTGTACTCACTAACTCACTGCATTGGCACTAACTCTCTGCACTTGTACTCGTAACTCTCTGCACTTGTACTCGTAACTCTCTGCCCTTGTACTCGTAACTCTCTGCCCTTGTACTCGCTAACTATCTGCACTTGTACTCGCTAACTCTCTGCACTTATACTCGCTAACTCTCTGCACTTGTACTCGCTAACTCTCTGCACTTGTACCCACTAACTCTCTGCGCTTGTACTCTTAACTTTCTGCACTTGTACTCGTAACTTTCTGCACTTGTACTCGTAACTTTCTGCACTTGTACTTGTAACTCTCTGCACTTGTACTCACTAACTCTCAGCACTTGTACTCGTAACTCTCTGCACTTGTACTCACAAACTCTCTGCACTTGTACTCACTAACTCTCTGCACTTGTACGCACTAAATCACTGCTCTTATACTCACTATAAAAGGTGACTTAATAAAACCTCGATTTAACCTTGTGCGAAAACGTTAAAAGCGGTGTATATTTCAAACTTATTTCCACCTTTATTATCACTTTTAAAAATTTATTTAAAAAAAATATGTATATGTCAGGAAGAGGACGACTGTAGTCCGGAGGAGCCCCGCGCCGACGGGGACGAGGAGGACCCCGACTGGGAGTGGGGCGACGACGAGGACGACGACGACGACCTGGCGCCCGACCACAAGAAGCCCAAGCTGGAGTAGCGCCCGTCGTAATGACGCAAGAACTTACCAGAACTTTCCAGAACCTTCCAGACCTTTCGAGACACGCCACCGTCGTACAATAATGAAAGCTAGAGCTCGAGAGTCGGTAGCTCGAGCGAGGTGCCTTCCAGATCCACCGGCTTTATTTTCGCTTAAGGGGCAGAATTCGGCGCGCCGCTATCTCACTCGCGCATCTTAACATTTTTTAAGATAAATAATCATTAATATGATTATGAAAAATCGCATTCGGTGAAGTTGCTGACAATAACATTACAAAAGTACAGCGAAAGCATCATTTAGATCCGCTCAAGTTTTCATACATGAAAATGGGCAAAACATAAAATCCCATTTTTAGGTTTGAAAACTTGAGCGGATCAAAATGAAATTTTTGTTTAACCTTTACCATACCATTGACCATAAGCACCACATCTAGTTTTGTCACCGAGTATTTATAAATGTTGTGAAAATATTTAATGTGGGCTAACGACAACATTTTATTAGTTTACGCTAACTAAACAAAACAGTTATTAAAAAAAAGAATATTTCTAACTCGTATCATAGGAGATAAGTACTGTAAATATCAATTCTCAAACTTTCAAACTTACTATTTCATTGTAAATATCGCTTTTGCAAACTTTTAGTACGCAAAATAATAAGATTATAAAATCATTTTTTTATATACATATGATGTTGTAGAATGTGTAATTTAAACAAAATATAAATAAATAAATATCTCCTTTCGAGTTAGCCATTTTCCGGTTTAATTATTACAGTTTGTTTTTGACTAAATGTGACTTATTCTAGATAGTGGTTTCCGTCAGTTTTATTTAAATTCTATAGCCATTCAAATTTAATTGTAAATTTTATCTATACAGATAAATAAAATTGAAGTGTCAGTTTGTAATATCAAAATAACAGCTTTTTACTAAATGCATATGAAAGTATATACGGTACATATAACAAAACAACCATTTTTAAAATTTTTGTCTGTCTGTCTGTTTGTTCCGGGTAATCTCCGAAACGGCTGGACCGATTTTGACGGGACTTTCACTGGCAGATAGCTTTTAGATCCAAACTGGTAATTGGTAATTTCTTTATATTATGTTAGGAACGTTGTTATAGATATTCACATAAATTTTGAGCCCTATGATTATAATTATTAAAATTTCACACTAAATAATGCTTGTAAATTGTGATTAAACGCCTGTTTACTAGCAACACATCTGATGGAAAAGTCCTAAACTAAATTTTCTATTACTGTTCGTCTAGTCGCCTGATTTGACTTTATATTAGCAATTATTATTATTATAACTGCGGCGCAAGTACGGATCTTTTCGGTCGATAATATTCGATAAAATTGTCAGTTCAAATCGATAAAGTGTGTTTTATCGAGCCTCGAAACAATCGACAAAAGTTATCGAAAAGCTAGGTCGAATCCAAAGAGAATATAGACCTACTACAATACTTTATGATCAGACTTCGGTACTCGCAACATTCGATAAATTTATCGAGTTTTACGGTTCGACAAATTTGTCGAACCGACTTCCGTACTCGCGCCGCTGTTTTGGCGTTATTATTTGCCGGTTGTATAAATAAAACACGTTTTTTACTGTACATACAACATTTACGTAAGGTACTTAGCCTTGTAAATATCATATCTTTGTATATTGGAAAACTTACTCGAAATGAGAGATACCAATAATGAGCGAATACTTTAGAGCTGTAAGTTAGACATATTATATTATATAAAAAGAATATTTTATTACTTCAGTATAATATCGTTGTCGTATAATATAGTTATCTTCTTATCATGATAATTATATACTTACACTTGCATAAAAATAGGATATATTAGCAGTTTCGCTGTTTATTTTCGATAAACGTTGACATAAAATTAGTTTTATGTAAAGGAATACCTTATCTATACATAAATAATTAAAATAGAAGTGTCTGTTTGTACAAAATAGCAGGTTTTTGCTAAATGTATATGAAAGTATATACGTTACCTATAACAATACAACCATTTTTAAATTTTTTGTCTGTGTGTCTGTCTGTTTGTTCTGGGTAATCTCGGAAACGGCTGGACCAATTTTGACGGGACTTTCACTGGCAGATAGCTGATGTTACAAGGAGTAACTTAGGCTACTTTTATTTATAAAAAGAATTAGGGTTCCGCGAAAAAATATAATCCATGAAATCCAATATCTCCGAGCGAGAGAAACCGCGGCCAGCAGCTAGTGCGTAATAAAAAATCAAGCCGAACAGACAGCAAACTATGGGGCTTTTTATTTACATTACCGAATAGTTTTGTATTTCATCACACAGAAAAGCCAACTGAAGGCACGATGACGCTTGAAACACATCACAGTTTGCCGTCGCTAGCTCAATTATATAGACAATTTGCCTTTTAGCACTTTTTTTGGACTTTTGTTCAAGTTCTGACTTCCGGACCAAAAATTTGCATCATCATCCGTGCTAAACGTTTCTATAAGATCTCAATTCTAGTGTATCTCTTCGAAAATTGAAATGGAGATAAAATTTAAAGTAAAAATAAGTAATCGTGTAACTGTATATGTAATTTTATTATCATAAAATAAGATTTGCATTTTAAAGAACCAAAGTTCTGTGTTGAAATAAGATTACGTATTCATGACACAATTCGGTAAACCAAAGAACCATCTAATTTGCTCACATATTCTATTCATATACGTACATACCATAATAACTGTTATTTTTTTTTCAATGTTTAGCTTCGTTCTGTATAAAATAGATATTTGACTTTTATTAGAGTTAAGGCCTCACTGGCGTAGTATATATTTGTATCGATAGCCGTAGGATACATGATCGGCCAAAAATAGGGAGCATCAATATTTTGAAAGGTAATGAATTTGTAAGTGATTAGTGTTAAGGTGCAGAACCCGGCGCGCCGCTATCTCGCTCGCGCATTTTAACATTTTTGAAGATAAATAATCACTTAATATAATTATGAAAAATCGCATTCGGTGAAATTGCTGACAATAACATTACAAAGGTTATACAAAATTTTCATTTTGATCAATTCAAGTTTTCAAATCTAAAAATGGGATTTTATGTTTTGCCCATTTTCATGTATGAAATCTTGATCGGATCAAAAGGATACTTTTGCCGTACCTTTGTAATGTTAGTGCCAGCAATTTCACCGAATGCGATTTTTCATAATTATATTAAGTGATTGTTTATCTTCAAAAATGTTGAGATGCGCGAGCGAGATAGCGGCGCGCCGAATTATGCCCACTGTTAATAAGACAAGGATTTCCATGAGCGAGCACTGAGAAGAGATATCTGTCAAATAATTGCTTATTATTTTATATAATGGCAATTATGAGTTAAGATTTAAAATCGTTTGGCAATACCAAGGTGTGCTTGCGCCTTGAACTTTGTGCTCTTACTGTAACGATGTCCACATATTTCTGGCTACTGTTGTTGTAGATCTATCACCTTTATTATTTTTATGATCTCTAGTAACTTTGATATGTATTATAGGATATGGTAAAAATACATGCGTTAGATTAAGTCTTCTCTTCAAATTTTTCGATCCAGTAAGCATAATGTTCATTCAAATTATAAAGTCAGTATGAATATTGTTATAGGAATTATCCTTTATAATATCTACAATTTTTAGCTTCTGAATACGTAATTACCTATACAAGATTTGATGTTAATTATCGGCCTAAGTCCAGTAATAATAATTATATTGATGTTGTGTTTAATGTTAAGTAGTATACGATATAATTATAATATACTATGTACTTTATGTTAGAAAATAGTATTTTTCGACGTTAAAAAGTAACTACCGACGGGCAATGTGTAATTAATTATCTGTCCCATAGTCATGGTTTAAAAGCTAGAACATTCCATTAAATAGGGATGTGCTTCAAATCTGGCATGCAAATAAAAAAAAAGCTAAAATAAAAATGATACTGGCCGTTAGAACACAGAAACAAAAGAAATAAGAATAATAAACGTCATTATTAATATTGTCTAAGTTGAATAACACAGTTTTACATTATTATAAACGCAGTCGGGAAATTGTTTACTACGCTGAGTTGAAGAACCTCTTACTCTCGTAGTTATTGTGGGTGTTACGTTTCTACATGGCTAGTATTATACTTGTACAATAATGTAAACAAACGGCGAATGCCAACCAATGACAGCAATAGTGATCCGATCGCCAACCAATGATGTTAAGATCAATCTTAACATAAAAAGTAAAGAACAAATAAATGTATTTTTTATAATTTAAAATTTAGCTTTAGTTATTTTTTTGTGTTTTTGAATGGCAACATGAAGAGTTCGCCAATTTTATTTTTTGCAATAGCAACTTTCTTCCTTCCTTTTTTCTACGTCTGCCCAAGTGGATGTGGCTCGAAAATAATAGTTGTAAAAACGTTATTAAACGCATAATAATTAATATTTCCACGCATTTTTAATATACAAATGACGTAATTCGAATTTGAATTTCTAATTGTTTGTCATTGGTTGGTGAGGCGTCGAGTTTTTATACATTATTGGACAAATTAGAAAATCTCCACCATAGCTATTCCTATGTATTTTTTACGGCATGTTACTTATTTAATGAAGTTAATAAATAATCGAGTTGGTGTGCAGTAGAGGCTAGATGATATTCTACTAAAATTACGTAATTTAACTACTGATACATATTTTTGTAACTTGTTTTTCAGTAATTCAGATTGAAGCCTTAAACGTTGCCTTGTGATTCATATTTTTACTATATTCAGTAAACTATAAAAGGTTTTGTTTTCAGAGAAACTGTGTTGTGATTCTTTTGAAAAAATTACGTTGTCTATATTATATTACAATTACTATACGTTACATTAGGACTGTTCTATCTGATATATTGTAGATTCCAATATAGTCGAACGGTCTACCGCGAATTCATAAAGGTAAAAAGGAGATAAGAACAAAGGAGCATTAATAAACTTGAAATTGGCAAAATACAAAAACAGTGTCTGGCCACGAAAGAAGAAAAAAAAAGGAACGTTACGGAACGGCCATTATAATAGGGTAAATCACCCAAACGTCAGCACTGCACCAAATAACGGCACCTTGGCGAAAAAGTGCAAACCATTTATTACTGTGTATGGTTCTTACATTGCCAATTGGAAAAAAACACGGCAGAATTCATCTTTTTAACAATAGCAAAGTTTTTAATACGAAAAGGCTAAAAATGGCGCCAACAAAGTGATTCAAAGAAGTCGTTGTGCAGTTATTGTAATTTTGCGGCCATTTTGATTGAACGACGGTAAGATCTTACCTGCTTAAAATTAACATTATATTTGTAGTGATTAGATGATTTTAATGAAATTGTATTTATTAAGTGTTTTATAAGTATGAAGACCCTTTTTAGAATAAAACATTTAAAGCTTTCCGTTAACTAATTGCTAAAAAGAGGATGCCAACAATTGGGTACAATTTTTTTAGATTTTCTAATTTATCAGCACCCATGTTGATATGTGAGTTTAAGAGGCTACAGCTCGCCATACTTTCCATATAAACGCTCGTACGCGATTATAGTGTCCTAAAAAATGTTTTTTTAGAAGTTTTGAGCAAATAGGTATCATGTACTCTATATCTAGGATTCCGTGGGAGCAAAAATTTAAAATTTTGAGATTCCAACTCAGCACAAGCCTTAAAAAATCAGCTTTTTTGGACAAATTTTACCTTGACTTTAGCCGTTCAGTGTTCTCATAAATGTAAAATTCAACAAAACACTTCCATATAATCCTTGGACATGTAATGGAGATTCTAAATAACAAACATTTATTTTACAAACTTGTAAGGCATTTTCTTTTGATAATGCCTTACAAGTGTGCGTGTTTTTACACGTATTTCCTGGAAAAGGTTTTAGGAAATTACCACGCACTAATTGTTTTCGGAAATTTTCTTTGGAAATTTATTTCAAAATTTTCAGAATGCGAACCGAAGCCTCTGGCGTTGTCTCTCCTTTTTCCGTAATGCCTGTTTTTCTTCGAAGAAAAAAAAAGCCTTTAGGCCATTTTTGCGTTGGGCGGGCCTTCGGTTGACATTCTGAAAATTTTGAAATTCATTTCCAAAAAAAATTTCCGAAGACAATTAGTGCGTGGTAATTTCCTAAAACTTGTTCCAGGAAATACGTGTTTTTAAAATGCCATACAAGTTTGTGAATAAAATGTTTGTTTGTTATTTCATGTCCAAGGATTATATAGAAGTGTTTTATTGAATTTTACATTTATGAGAACACTATTAACGGCCAAATTCAAGGTAAAATTTGTCCAAAAAAATCTGATTTTTGAAGGCTTGTTTTGCTCCCATTTTTGCTCCCACGGAATCCTAGAAATAGAGCACATGATACCTATTTGCTCAAAACATCTAAAGAAAAATTTATTAGGACACTATAATCGTGTACGAGCGTTTGTATGGAAAGTATGGCGAGCTGTAGCCTCTTAATATAGGACGGATGACCTTGTCAAAACTGCGGGGAACCGTTGGTTGCAAGAGGCGAGTAGCCGATCCAAGCGGCGTTCTATGCGGGAGGCCTATGTTCAGCAGTGGACGTCTTCCAGCTGATGATGATGACGATTCATCATGATGATGATGATGATGAATTGGATTCACCTGAACCCGATTTCTAACTTGAGCTCTCTTTTCGCGCAATAATTAGATTACAAAAACAAGAAAAGAAGAAAAAAGTGACAAAGATTAGTAAGACAAAAGTAAATTACTGAAAAAACTGAAATAAAAAGAGTTTTAACGGTAACTTGTTACGGATATATTTTCTTGGAATACCTAGGTCTAATTCTAAATGGCCTATATTTTAATAAAAGCCTTACAACTCTATTTATAGAAGATTTTTATTTGCTCCAACCTTGGTGCTGATAATTGGGTAATTTTGTGCCAATAACTGGCAACAAGAATGCCAATAAATGGAGATACGATCATTTTTCAATCTCTTCTAATATTCTCTCTTATTGTTAACATTATCGTTTCAAAAGTTATACAAATATAAAGATTGATAAATAAGATGTTTAATAATCGCAACAATTTAGCTGATATAAGTTGCTTTTAATTTAAAAAACCAATTTGAAATGAGACAACCTCTTAAAGTGCTGATAATTGGGTGTTTTACCCTATATAGACGTTGAACATAAGTTAGCTATGCAACTGGCACTATAATAGTAGGTACATTACGGACTATTATTATTAACATAGCACAAGCGTGTCATACGACGTTTTTCAACACACTCGCGAGGAAATAGACTTGTATTATTATAATTTTTTTGCGGAAAAAGGCGCGTAAATTGTTTACTTTTTTTAACGGCTTCGAACTCTGTTGGTAACTATGTAATACTAGGCGGAATGGTGTCACGACTTCAGCCAAAAAAACTAAACAAAAAAGAAATTGTTGGTATTATCTGTGGTAGGTATAAATAAAAGAACTTTATGACGCGGTAAATTAAGAATACTTCGTCGATACATGTATAACTTGCAGTGACGTACAAACCTAACTTAATCGGGACATATTCATAAAACACTACAGCGGTAATGTAAAGTAAAAATAACGCGTGTTTAATCTCTTGGATTATGAGCCTAACACCGATGTAATAATAACCCACTTTACGAGCAAGTGTGTTGAAAAACAGTTTCTGAATTTGGGGATGTTATAGAAATACTTACACAAGATTAAGAATCTCTTGTGCTTATAAATCGGTGGTTGAGGCCCTCTCGGGTCCATAATGTGGCGTCCTAATTTATAATCGTAGTTTCGTCCATAAAATGGTACCTTCGATCTGTTATCTAAAAAAACGTTTGCTCTGCAGCCGTGAGCAACATAATTTAACGAATATCAACAATGGTTCACTGGGATGATAATTGATAAATTTTATTTTATTAGAAATATAAATCCCACTGTGGGCTCACTAGTGCCTACAAAATAAAACTTAATTTTGAATTTATAAACTAAGTCACTACAATTATCAAAATGCCTTTCGTATAGAAGTAAAAATTGTATTCTATATACTTTATGCATCATTAATATTCGCGGAATTGCAGTTAAAGATAAGATTAAGATATTTAAAATGTTGTGCTGCTGCGAAAATTACCCGATCAGGGGTGCAATTTTTGAATCTCACCGAGTAACTAAATATCAGCGATATGACCGATAGTCACCGATTTACAAGTCGTATTTTTGAATCTCAGCGGGTGACTAAAATTATCTTACATATGATATCGTTAACGAATGGGTACCCCACTCGTAAACGATATCATATACTTAGGTACGAGTATTTAGTAAACATTTTGACTTGAAAACAATATCCAACTTAATATGTAAATAAAATTGAATAGAACACAATCATAAGTTTATCTATGATCAAAGTTGAGAAATAGTTACATGTTTGGTATACAGGGTACGACTTTAAAAAATACGACTATTGCAAATCAGTGATTTCAAAGTCATCGCTGAGAAATTTGTCACCGGTGATTTCGAAATCACTCGTGAAATTCAAACATTGTTCCCCTGTTCGTTTACGTTTTGAGGAGAGACGAGTAACTTTCGCAAAGTGAATGTTTCTTATATCTAAAGAGGATCAATATGTAATCGACTCTATGCTAAGATGTTTAGTCTTAATGTTTACAGAACTACTCGTACAGGCGAACTGTAGGCCGCTTGTCATTGTTCATAGTCAGGTACCCTGGTTGTGTGAAATGTGCACTTATAAAGGTTAATTCTTGAGGGTTTACATTCAAAATTCAAGTAACAGACATTGCCTTTTTAAATTTAATACGCTCGAGGTTGAATCAAATAGAAATGGGACATTTGATTGCGATAGTTGGGCTATATTTAGAACGGATTTTGACAATTAGGATTGCTTTGGATTTTGAGAGTTTGAAATGTTAGTAAACGGGAAACAATAATGTAATCTTTATCACACCAGCCTTGAATTATACACGTTTATAAGTAATTGAGTAACTGTCTATTTAAACGTAGAAGTGTACTCGTATATTGATAGTGTGAGACCTGGGATGAGTTGTGAAAAGCTGTTTTACTTAAAATAATAGTAGGTACTTATAACTTGGCTATAACTAGCACAAGAGCTACAAACGTCGTTAATTTCCATAATCCATGTCAAACGTGCTAAAATAATGGTCAGGGGCCTGTTTCATAAAAAATATTAGTCTAATATTATGAGTCTTTTTCTTTTTTTTCGTACAAAATGTGACGCTAATACTCATAATATTAGACTAATATTTTTTATGAAACAGGCCCCAGGGAAGTTTATTTTGAACGTAAAGTATCGTGTGGTCACTGTAATTTGATCACAGGTTCAAACGTGGAAGTTAAAACTTTCTCGGACCGAGTACTATTGTAGTGAGTATGACACACGAACGAGCTTATTTTGTAACAAATTGTTAGAATAAGCGTAATCTCGTCTCATTCTTAAATGTTTAAAACTGTGCAACGAATTGTGGGGACCGCATTCCTGATGAGCGCTGGATACTAGTGGCGGTAATCTGTTATAAATTTTGTTAAATTAAAGCTGAAGTATTTTGGCAGAAAGATCGACCATACAATGTTTCGCTGCCTCTTTCGGTCTATCTGAGCTGGCTAAATTATTATCTTTTGCTACAAAAATGAAACTACAAATGAGTTCTCAACGTGAACTATATCTGTAAAAATTTGACGCTGTTCTAATTGTGTTTGTTCATTATGTTTCTCGATTGGTTAGGTACTTTGGTTGGGTTAGGCGGTTAGTTAAAATTGAAAATAAAAACATTCTTAATGGTTTCGGGACAGTGCAGGTTTCAAAGTCAGTCGATAACTTGCATAAAATCGACAAGTCGATGTAACAAGAGTTAATGAATATAAACCGAATTCATATAACATTTTATCTTTTAAACTACCGAACCAATTTCGATGACGCTGTACCCTAATTTGAAGTGAATGTAAGCCAATAAAGAACGGTCACAAAAGTCACAATTTGATTAATACCTGGTTTAGGAGAAATGCGTGGACAAACATACCTACATTCACCTATAAATTTTTGTATATTTGTTCGAAAGCCCTATTACATTATCATAATATCATGTGGATTTAATATTGCAGTTCCATTTATATTACATACATTCGTATCGAATTGATAATATTTGTTTTAATGATTCACATAAGAAATGTTAGGAGTGTGGTCCCAGTCAGGAGGGAATAGATTGTAGGATTTACATTGCATGTATTTCATTGTTGTGTACCTAAATGTTGTGAGAACTTGTGGAGAGAGAGTGATTAGAGGAGACGGTCTGTAATAGAAGGAGGGATGGATTTAATGTCTGATAATAAAGCTAGTCATGTGTTTAAATTGTTATTTTATTGCATCCACACTTGCAGAACAGCAAAGCCTTCGCGGTTCTTCCGCCGCGATCATATGCTGGCTCACTCGCCGACCCGAGATCCTTTACTTCCTAATCGATGTTTGGAACACATTCAATCATTACCTGGTGAACGAATAAATAAGTAGATTGAAAAAACTATTTATCTGAGTAAAATTTGAGTTTTGAAAAGAAATAGCTATCCTAGAACCAGTTTGTGCCAGCCATAAATAAGTAAATAACAAGATTTATAAGACTGTGTTCCCGACTTCGTATGCCACCTTTGATTATAAACTCTTGACGTTTTTAGGACTCGTATAAAACAGTAGGCTTTAGACCACCTTAATTCGGCCTTGTCGCAAAATCCATTCTTTGTTTTTTTAACAATAAGTAGGTAAACTACCTGCCTTTTAGCTACATAGGTAAAGTAGTTTTAGAACTTTCTTAAAATATGTAATTTACCTCATTGCGTAGCTTCCAAAGAGAATATAACCACTATGTTTGTAGCTTCTACAATTCACCGTATAACGGGGCCTGAAACGTGAATGACTGTTGTGAACTACTGCGTGGAGTTTTGGCGGGAATGCGAAAATGTGCTGTTGTTGATTTTGTGTTATTTACTGAAACATTTGTTTTATCGAGTGGATTATTATTTATATAACTTGACAAGTTGGCTAAATACGCAAATCACGTGAAGCCAAAAATAAAGAAAAAAAAACTACTTCGTCCAATACTTGGAGACGTTTGACATCCCAACATAGGATGGTGACAGGCATGGACATACAAAATATAATTTATTAATAGTGATTTAAACTAGATGGCGTAGCTAAAATGACGTCATAAGCTGAATCGCGGTGACAAGATTCGCAGAGTAAACGTGGTGTCTTTTGGAACTGTCATGTTTCGTTACTCTGGTTTCTCTTCAACACGCACAAATCTTTCGCCTTTTACTAAAGATTTCCGTGGAGAGGAACACTCAAATGAGTCTAAATCCAGTTTTTATACACCCGCTTCGGCAGGGTTTTATGTTATTAATAATATTAATTGTCTGATCGAGTGATTGACAATTTGACAACGGGTATAAGGCAAAATTGCTGTAACTTACAGTTAGTAACATAACGTCATTTGTAGAATTTGCCCTTATGAGAATTTGGCATTTGTAGAATTTGCCATTACGAGAACTAGGCATTTGTCATATGCCATTTTGAAAATTGGCCATTCTGCGCCTAAACTTCACGTATGTATTCGTTACTAAAACCATGAGTACTTGTTACATTTGATACGGCCGAGTAGCGTGGGTCGTAACGTGTCTTGAGCGTAATCGGGTGTTGTCGAGGTGTACGAGTATAAATTTTTGTAAAACTATTTTTGTTAGTATTTATAAAGCCTATCGCACTCAGGGATAACCTGAGTAAGCTAGCTTCCTATTAGTGAAAGCTTGTTTAGAATCGGACCAGTAGTTTCAGAGATTACAAACGGTACAGCGGTAACAAACAAACTTACCATCCCAAACTTTTATTTGTTTGCTTTATAGCTTTTGGGTTGACTGGAAAGAGAGCGAGAGAGCTATGAGCGATAAGTTCACCCGTTGTGACACTTAGTTTTTAAAGAGTTTATCTACCTATCTTACTACAAACTTTACCTCTTCATAATCATAATATCATATTATTATATTTACCTCTTCATAATATTAGCAATCTCTTCGCTCCGGTGAACCATAGGAGTCAAATTAGGGAGGAAAATAACACAAAGTGATTGTTCTCGTAATAAATATTATTTCAACTATTCGTTTACACCTGTGCACAATCCATCGCGGCGGTCGCGCCGAACACAAAATAATATTTACAGAGAAACTTTAAACTATAGGTAATGAAATGCACTGTCACACGATCACGTTACCAGCTGCAATTTCTGCATCGTACAGTACAAATCATATAAAAATATTTAAAATATCAACTGCTATAATATATTTTTACCCTTACTCCATAACTTGATCCCAAAAAATACATTGGTAATTGAATTAAAATTTGGGTAATACTAAAACTAGCACACAATCAATGTAAATACAAAAATAATATTATAACACGAGTATAATAGTAGTAAAATATTAAGGTAAAATAGCAACGTCTGCCGCATCCGGGCCTCAACACCAAGGCATGGAGTAATGGATAATGTTATTTACAAAATGATATGACAACATCATTCTTACATTAATCAATTTAGATAACAATACCGCCAAAACGTAATGGCCAACTAGAACTTAACTATAAGAAGCGAATGACAAAAGTTAACACAATGCGCGTAATAAAAGATTTTATATCGGTTCCAACATTTAGCCATTTTTTTTTAAACAATCCAATTTCTTTGGTTCGACAACTAGCCTGCGAGGCCAACTCGAGTGCCCTAACCGTTCCTTTCCAATCTAGCTAAGTATACCATCACCCGCTAATCTATCTTAACTAATAAGGCGGTGTGATGTATCTAGCGTATAACTAAGCGTCTAAAACTAGTGAAATTATATATTTTTGTCAGCTGGAACCGATCGATTCGTCCCGGTGAGTGTGCCATTGCGCGTATTTACAGCTAATGAGTGCAGGTCAATGTTCAGATGGCGAGCGCGGCGGACCGTTTGTCTCTGTTCTTCCCGCGAGCGACTGTCCGCGCCTTGCACGCCGCGCTGTTTTGTAGGTGCTATAAAAAATGGAAGAAATTAGTGATAAGTATGTGGGGGCACACCACACTTATAACCTCTACCGCAGTGACCGAAGGTAACAAAATGTATAACTTATACCATATAAGTGATTGCGCTATAAAATACCGAAATTGCCTAAGCAATCGTTTTGTGACATTTTTTTGTAGACTTGGGGCCCAATACGTGTGTGAAATGAACCTTCGCGCTGTTTGCCTAAACATAAACGCTTACACACTCATACCCCCGCACTAGGATTCCCTGTGTCGCAGGTAGCATGGACGAACACAGATACACATCACAAACATCCAAGACCCGAGAACAAACTTTATGCTTACACAAAATCTGCCCCCGGCCGGAAATCGAACCCGGGACCCCTCGCCTTGCAGGCAGGGTTACTACCAACTTAGCTACGGAGCCGTCTACTACAATGCTTTTAATCTTGTATGAGCGAGTGTATGTCCGAGCGGAAACTTGTAACCTCCGGTTTGATGAGCAGAGCAGCCAGTTAAATTACTGGGCTGAATTACATGAGACTTAATTCCTAATGTTTCAGGATAACGAGCGCACTGCAGTGCCGCGCAGGGTTTTGTGTTTCAAAGTTCTGAGTGGCACTGCATGCAATTGTTATGGGCCGGCGTTATGCTTACCATCAGGCAAACGAACAGCTCGTCTCGTTACCAAACAGCATAAAAAAAATGTAATCTTGTATTAGTGTTCGCGCCGCTCGGTTGCGTTTGAGTCGAGTCTGCGGTGCAAGTACGGATCTTTTCGGTCGACAAAATTCGATAATATTGACAGTTCAAATCGATAAAACCCACTTTATCGATTTTAACTGTCAATTTTATCGAATGTTATCGACCCGAATAGATCCGTACTTGCGCCGCTGTTTCGTCGTCGAGTCAGTCGGGTGGGTGGGTGGTACGCACCCGCTGCAGCTTGTTGAGCTTGTGGCCGGGCGCGGGCGGCAGCGGCGCGGCGTCGGCCAGGCCCAGCGCGGCGCGCAGCGGCGGGCAGCCGGCGGCCAGCGCCTGCAGCCCGCCGGCCAGCGCGGCCGCGAGCGCGCCGTAGGCCGCGCCGCCCGCCCAAGTGTCGCACGTGACCGTCTCCGCGCCCACGCGCACTGTGAACGACGGGATCTCGTCCTCCTGCAACGAACGATGCGACGTGTTTACGGTTTCACGTAACTGTTGCATTGTAACAGAACAAGTACCTAGCGCGCGCCAGAGTATTATAGCGCCGCGAACTGACGCCGGCGGCGTTCTGTTTTTTTTATTTAGTTTAATTATTATACTATGCAAGCTCCAAGGCTCTTTTTTAACCGACTTTTAAAAGAAGGAGGTTCTCGGAATGTATTTTTTTATATTAGTTATCTTAGATCTCCGTGATTTATAAACCGATTTGGAAAATTCTTTTTTTATTTAAAAGGATATACTTTCAGATTGGTCCCATAGAAATTTCATCAAAAAATAAATAAATAAATAAAATCGGTTCAGTAGTTGGTCACTGAAGTTATTTGTTATACTGAGATTATTTTAACTTTCATAAGTGCTCCTTTGGGGCCAATTTGAATAAAGAATTTTGAATTTGAAGTCGGTTCGTCGCTTTTTAAAGCAAATTTGATACAATTTCTTACATTATTAGGTTACTAACATACCAGTACAGACACGGTACACCACAACTCGGAGCTATAGCGCGTTCTATTTGGAGAAGCCTTTGACGTTTGGACCTTTCAACTTTCGCGAATGAAAAGATTGTGGTGACAACTTTAGTCGCCAAGTTTTTTAGTGTATTTATGAAAATAGATTCTGGTTTGTATGTAATCTAAACACACAAACTAGAATCTATTTTCACATGGAGTTTAAATTTTAAACTAGTTCCCGGGACTCGAATAATTTGAATTTTTGTATTCATTTGTAAACCTGGGAATAAGATAAATAAAAAAGAAAGTTTAAAAAAAAAATGTAATGTTTGATGGTCAGTGTTTACCTCGAAGTACTTGAGTATGTCCCTGAAGGTGGCCCGCTGCAGCTTGCGGTCCCTCTTTGCGCGGTGCTTGCTGGACTCGCGCGCCAGCTGCTCCAGGCGCGGCAGCACCGCCGCCAGCTCTTCAGCCAGCTCGGGCTGCTCCGACTCCTCCGTCACGCGCTCGTACACGATGGCCAGCGCGCCGCCCGCCGCCAGCCGCACCTGCAACACGCAACGGGGTCTGTGAACAACTGGAAAGGGATAATGGTTTGTTTCACGCGTCGTGCGTTAGGGCATTTTTAATGTTCGTCCTGCTTTACCCTCGAGTTAAAAAATTGTTAACTTGCACTCTTGTTAGTGGGAGGACTAACTCTTCTGCGCGTGTCCGCCTGGGTTGTTACCACCGCTTTGTGAGTGAAGTCTACCGCCAAGCAGTAGTGTGCAAGCACTACTGTGTTCCGGTTTGATGAGCAGAGTAGCCAGTGAAATTACTGGGCTTGTGAGACTTAATACCTAATGTCTCGGGGTAACGAGCGCACTGCAGTGCCGCGCAGGCCGTTGTGTTTCAAAGTTGTGGGTGGCACTGCGATTGGCTGGCGCGTGCGTACCTCTAGCGCGGCGGCCTCCAGCAGGCCGGCGAGGCGCGGCAGCTCGGGCGCGCGCTGGCGCAGCAGCGCGGCGGCGTGCGCGGGCGCCAGCAGCGAGTACAGCAGCGCCCAGCCGTCCAGCGCCCCCTGGCGGGTGGTACCTCTAGCGCGGCGGCCTCCAGCAGGCCGGCGAGGCGCGGCAGCTCGGGCGCGCACTGGCGCAGCAGCGCGGCGGCGTGCGCGGGCGCCAGCAGCGAGTACAGCAGCGCCCAGCCGTCCAGCGCCCCCTGGCGGGTGGTACCTCTAGCGCGGCGGCCTCCAGCAGGCCGGCGAGGCGCGGCAGCTCGGGCGCGCGCTGGCGCAGCAGCGCGGCGGCGTGCGCGGGCGCCAGCAGCGAGTACAGCAGCGCCCAGCCGTCCAGCGCCGCCGCGTGCGCGCCGCCCTCCTCCACCGCCGAGCCCGACACCTTCACGCTGCCGTCGCCCTGCAACCGCGCAACGGACGCATGTTACCGACTACGAATTCTCACCATTTATGTTGATGAAGAAATATCAATTTGAGAAAAAAAAAAAATACTGAAATTGGGAAAAATTCTCGTGGTGGCGCTGTTGTTGATGGAGGCCTGGTGATCATTTTTAGAACTTTTGATATTATCTCCCCATCGGCTGTTTAATAATTATTGAAAAAATGTTTTAGATTAGAACACGTTTAGTAAATAATGGGCATCCCCATGTACATTCCACAGAAGCCAAGAAATAAAGAGTAGAAGTTGATGTTATTTTGTTTGACAGCAGTGTTCGTTTTAGAATCATGACATCGCAAGACATTCAATCGACACTGCGGTAGGATTCTCTCTTCTGCAAATTTCCATCTAGGTAGACACCAAACTAGACACTAAATTGACTTCTGAGTTTAATGGAGAAAAATAAATATAATGTAACAAATTATAAAAAAGCATTTACCTTGAGATAGCTTCCGCTGAAGATAGTCTCATACATCCGCATCACCTCCAGTATCTCTGTAACATCCTCCTCCATCAGGTAGCACAGCACGGCCAACGATGAGCAACACTGAAACGCAACATAGACATACAATTATTTTCATCGTTTGATATACAACATGCGGGGAATCCCCGCAGGCAGGGTTCACATTTACATTTTTCTCTCAAATATCTTCCACCTTACACAAATTAGACGGCACTAAATTCATGGACATTGAACTAAAAACAAGCAAGCGGATGAATTGGACCAGTCTAAAATATCATCCCTTTCTCATTTAGAAAGAGATGGTTTACAACAATAAACTTAAACATACTTTAAAACCATGTAAAATAGTGTTTAACTCCTAAACGTGCCTTAGTCGCATGTTTAAATATGAATAACCACAAATCCTGATTTAAGTAGTGTCTAACCGTTGTCTAACTCAATTCTGTTGTGACATTTCTAATCATTTTAGACGTTTATCTATACACACTGTCCAGCTAAACAGGCGTCTAAAAGTGTTTTTTGTGGTAACACGGTTTAGAATCGACATAAATATCTTACTTCAGTGCGCGTGTCGACGGAGGCGCCCTTGTCGACGGCGGCCGCGGCGAGCGCCGGCCGCACTTCGCTCACAAACTCCTCCGTGCCTTCCTCGCCGATCTGAAAAAACAACAGTTACACTACAGTCAAGTTGGGTAACTTTGAATGTTTTTCTCAGATTTTTACGGATACCAAAATAAAAATGTATCAGTCTAACTAAGTCTATTTGATTAATGAGTGATTTAAATTTAGGAAAACCTCATTAAACTTTCGACTTTAAAAAAAAAGTTGGAGAAAATTACGTTTTATTGGCCGTTCAAAGTTATCAAAATGATACCTTGATAATGTTATTGCCAGCAATTTCACCGAATGCGATTTTTTATAATCATATTACTTAAGCGATTATTTATCTAAAAAATGTTAAGATGCAGGAGCGAGATAGCGACGCGCCGTATTCTGCCCCTTAAGTCTCAAGCCCAGTAATTAGCAGGATAGTCTGACGTTTGTGTGATACAGTATCGGTCAGGTACCTGCAAGGCGAGCAGCGGCGCGAGCGCGGCGGCGGCCCTCCTCTCGGCGTCGCGGCCGCGGCGCAGCGCGCGCGCCACGTGGTCGGCCAGCGTGGCGCGGTGCGGCGCCAGCACGCCGGCCAGCGGCCGCCGCTGCAGCGCCGCGCGCAGCGACACCATGGCGCCGGCGCGCGCCGCGTTGGACCGCGCGCCCAGCGCCTCGATCAGTTCTAGAACCTTCTCTTCGAACTTCTCCTGGGCGTCGTTCTCTGGAAAACATTCCGAATAGGTAATAAGCAACGAGGTAATACGTACTAATGTACTAGAGTTTTTTGTGGTAACACAGTACATAATTGTTTAGTAAAGAATATACTAATGAAATAACAAAGATGCACGAAGGCAAGATGCACAGCCCAGGAGCCTCCTGGTGACATATGACTATGTTCATGTTAAATTTATTAATAGTTATTTAATTAAATATTAGAAACATTGTAAAAACCATTTTTGAATAGAAATACACACTGGTTTCTAGCCCTTCTTCTTGATCGGTCTATACCTACTTGAAAGTCTTACAACGGATACTTAGTAATTTACGAGTGCTCCCCTGGTACCCGTGCGATTATAGAAATTAGAATTTGGACAAAATTGCCGTTCTACATCTTTCAAAGGAACATCTCGCATAACTTGACCACGAAGCGCCCAATTAGCAAGTCTGACCTCAAACCTCCAATTACATAACAATGGTGCGGGCCAGCGGACATTCAAAACTAATGTTTGTGTTTATTTTTTATTGAGTTTTTATAACAGACTAGCTGCTGCCCCGCGGTTTCACCCGCGTGGAGATTTTGGATTACATGGTTTTAATTTTTTTGCGCGGAACCCTAATTATTTTTCTAAAATTAAAGTAGCCTATGTCACTCCTTGTAACATCAGCTATCTGCCAGTGAAAGTCCCGTCAAAATCGGTCCAGCCGTTTCGGAGATTACTCTGAACAAACAGACAGACAGACAAAAACTTTAAAAATAGTTGTTTTGTAGTAGGTACCGTATATACTTTCATATGCATTTAGTAAAAAGCTGTTATTTTGATATTACAAACAGACACTTCAATTTTATTTATCTGTATGGATGTAACACAGAAACCATAGTTATTTTACTATGCAGAAACTAGCACAATATACAATGTAATGAAACCTAATCCTAGTGAAAGTTCACTGACGGGAAAACACAACAGTCACGTAAGAGTGGAATGTGTGTACTCGTATTTTGTCGGTTTAATACACCGAGTATATTCTATTCTTCTATTGCAAAAAAGTCCCAAAGATAGGATATTTCTTACATTCTAACAAAAGGAATTTCTCATTTTCGCACTACTACAGTACCTATATTCATTAATGCCTTTCTACGAGTATATCTGTGTTACCACAAAAATCCATTTTTAGACGCCATATTTAGCTAGACAGTGTCTAAAGATAAACGTCTAAAATTATTAGAAATGTCAAAACAGAATAGAGTTAGACTAAGGTAACTAAAATACTACTTAAATCAGGATTTGTGGTTGCTCATATTTAATCGCGCGACTAAGGCATGTTTATGCGTTAAACAGTGATTAACACAGGTTTAACGTGTGTTTAATTTTTTGTGGTAAGACCCTATACTTTTACCGAGGTAGGTATAATTGCACGACTGATAACAACATCCATTAAATAATGTGATCATGGTACTTAGTAATAGCTTGTACATCCATTTGACATTGCCGTATTAAGTACATGTAACGTAATATGATGCTTAGAATAGATACGCATAGAATAGGTTCGGACAGGACACTCACGTCATCGTCAGCACGTCACGTTTACAATGAAGCTATTTTTTGTTAGGTAATGTTTGAGCTATGATGTGACATAATATACATGGTCTTCGAATACTTTGCCATATGATTGGGAATTTATTTGTGGACCATTTAATACCTATGGTTGCGACTTGCGGCGGCAAACCTTACTAATATTCTGGCGTAGCATTTTCGATTTTTTTTTACCTTATTTATGACTTCAATACTATCACGTCGGAATAATATGTTAACATTAACGTCGTAGTCGTATATCGATCGATCTCATCAAGTGCTCTCATGTGGCATGTACAAAGTGTAATGCGATATATTAAGATTTGTGTTGACTTTGTTTATCTATAGATACCATTTATATCTAGGTTTACTATTTTCAATTAATATGTTAGAATAATTTTACAGTGGTAGGAAAATTACGTTCTAATGCGCATCTGTAAACTAATTTATTCATAATGGCAGTTTTTTGTATTCAAAATAACACTTGTTTTACATACAGAATATTGAATTATGTATAGTTTTAAATTAATAACATTTTGATTCAATCATGCTAAAATGACTGGAAGAAAATGGTAAGTAGCGTTAGATTTGCTTTATATGCATGACATCCATATAACATGCCGTACATTGAAATCTTATCTAGGTAGTTGTTTAACTCAATAGGTCACCAGAGTTTAAACACATTTTCATAGCCGAGTTCTACTTTCCTCAAAGATTACTTATTACTAGCCTAGGAACACCAGGTAACCTTGATCCAAAAATAAATCGACCGTGCACGCCAGTACTCAGCTCTTATGAAGAATAATTTATGTTAAATACAATAAAACGCTCCGGTTCACAAAATTCCATCGGTGCCATTTTAAGACTTGATTTAGTCGTCGCTTATGAAACTTTCAAGGTTACCGCGTTACGAACTTGTCTTATCGGCCGCGCTGATAACCTTGCATTTACCAATGTTTTGATAATCATTATTTTTGTTACTCGTAAATACACTTTTATATGGATAGACACTGTATGGTTTTTTTATTGAATCGATAAAACAAGGTATAAATATTGCTCACACGTGTTGTTAGTAACAGTATTAATAAATGTTATAATCAAGTTTTTTTGGGTTGTTTTCGTGTGATCTCTATATCACAAAATACTTACATACATGTCGTTTGTTAAATATATTAATTTATCAACAAGCAGTGAAAGATATATTTAATCAGAAGAATAGTCCCCGGGGTTCTCTAACAAACACATTTGCAATTTGCATATATTACCAACTATAGCTTCTACCCGCGGTTTCCACCCGCTTTCCCACAGGAACCGTGCATTTTTCCGGTATAAAGTAGCCTATGTTATACTCTCCGGTCCATAAACTACACCTATGCCAAAAATCACGTCAATCCGTTGCTCCGTTGTTGCGTGAAAGAAGGACAAACCAACAAACACACTTTCGCATTTATATAGTATTAGTAGGATTTATAAAATTAATGTAGCATGTTAGACTAAAATAACTGGTTAGAACACACGTGACCATTTTAACCGCTTCCTTCTTGGCAAGCCTTGATGACCGCTGACCAGGCGGGTTTACCTACTATATGAGACATTGGTGTCACATGAGGGATTCACACTAGTACGGCTGGTCGCTTACCAAATCGCCACCCCATTTACATACGTCGGTAAAAATTGCAGGTTAATCTTGTATCAAAATGTCATTTAGAACAGTAAACAACACACCCGCAGGTCGGCGGGCCATCGGCTGCGATTGAGCATTTTCACGGTCGATTTTAGTTTTCCGCCCCCATGTGATCTCTTGCCACACGACAATAGTCGAAACCTACTCTACTTTGGGACTAGTGTCTTAGCAATTTTTAGTGTGTATAGTTTAGCATTGATTTTAGACGTTACACTAAGAAAATGTGTATAAAATAAAAAGAAATGGATTTATTTGCAATATTTCGTCAGCTATCGGCTCGCGATAAATGACGATTACGCAGGTCCTACGTAAAACAAAAATAGCGCCTTGATAGGTGTTACATTAGCGGAACGAGCGCTCACGTCACGTGTCGATGATACCAAGTCCATAAATTCTTTTTATATTGGTAAATGTGTTATCAGAAGCATTATTTCAACGGTTGACGAACATGCCTCGTGCCGACCTTTATTAATTTGAATTGAACATTTTTGTACTTTATGTTTTATGAAGTGTAGAAAATTGCTTACATGGTTGGAAACTGTGGAAAATTTGCAGAGTTGTTTTAGCCATATTAGGTATCATAGGAAACATGATATCGTATCGTTTTGTTTAGCAATGTCTTCGGTAATTATTTCTTATCATTTCGTGTAATAGCATTGCCTATTTTAGATGGACCGAGTTTTTTCGTTTGACTACTATTTTACGTTATTATGTGAATAATGATTTGATTGTTTGTAGTAAGTAGTAACACGCTAGGGTTGCAATGCCTATTTATTAAGAAATAGAATGAGCACAGCTTATATAAGAGTTTTTTAAAATATTATTATAATAGATTAGAAATTAGCAACCCAAACATTTTTTTTGAAATTTCCAGGTTTCATCGTCCCCTACGCTGCTACAGTTGGGATACTGGCCTTCTCCCAGAGAAAAACAGTAAAAATTTAAAAATAAATAATTATCCACCACGCGGCGCGGGTCCGGTGGCACAGTGCGGTTTGGTGGAGGTCACATAATAATATTATGTCCTCGAACTATGAGGTTCTAGATATAGGACAGGCGGCACATAACTTGATACAAGTCATTGGTGCGGGGCCGAGCCGTTTTCCAGAAAACAAACATATGAAGCAGTCGTTTCCTACACGAGAGAATTAAAGTCTATCAGTCCGAGAGAATCAAAGTAACCCAGGTTTACCGAACAATATTTACTTTCTACAACAGGCGGCGGTTCCACATGGGTCCTGTACAGGTTGTCGTTCTCCTGCGGCTCTTCCGGGAAGGTGACCCGGGTCACCGCGGTCACCGGACGTAGTTCGCGTCGAGCCCTGCCGCGGCGTCGGGTGTCCGGCTCGCTGAGGTCTGTCAGTTAACCGTTCACACATCTTTCATTCTGGAATTTCTGGACTGTTAAAGCTGTTGGGGTTTGCGGTGGCAGAGCATTCTCTTTTAATCGCCTGGTTACGGCAGCCACACTTTAGAGCTAGTTTCAATTTTCAGAACAGTGTTCGTTATTTTCCATTACATTGTCACTTGGTATCAGGAGTGATACAGGGGACTGTATTTATTAAAAATACTGTTTCAATGATAACCATCATGATCACCACCAGGTGATCACGATGGTTAAGCTCAAAGATAAGCGGAAACTGACGTTAGTGAGGACAACAGCTGTCGACCCGCAGACTGAAAATTTAAATGCTGTAGATACAGACGGTTTCGGAGAAAAAAAACGTGATGGAACCATAACTATAGTGAAGGGCATGTTTAGTGCTCCTTGGGCTTTTTGTATCTCCCTTTCCAAAACTTACTTCAGTATTTAAGCAACTAAGTCCTGGGTCCAGGTTGAAATAAGGTTCTAGCCGCGTTTTAGTTTTGTTTTGACATATAGACCTATACCAAGTCGATAGACCAAGCACACAACAAGCTACAATAAAATAACGCACGTTGTTTTTATACCACAAACAGAGACAACCATGTAATCGACCATTTCAATAGATACTTACGAACATTTCGAATTTCGATATACATTCTTAGAAAATAATGGTAAATATTCAAAAAAAACATTCCGACCCAATCAGAGGGTTTTAATTCGATATTAATTTTAGATGCATGTTCATTGTTAAGATACAGTCTGTCAGTTAAGGCTCTATAACCCAAAAATCTCAGATCAAGTTACCTTGATCTGGATAACAGCCTCATACCGCTGTATAAAATTAAATTTTCTAGCACAAGAAAATTTAAAGAAATAATTGCAAATAACAATTCAAACAAGTATCGCGTCAATTATTTAATGAAAAAAGTCAGATTCTCCAAATTGTGAACAGTGTAGCAGTATTGAAGATGTTCAATACGCTTCTAGAATGTGTCAAAGGTGCCAGAGAAAGGAATCTAGTTCGCATAGATATTGGTTTGTTTACAAATATTTTGGTATCACCAGATAGTGAGCAGCAAAATTTGTATATAAAATGTTTAAATTAAATTAAGTTTAGTATTTATGTTTAGGGTATGATGGGGCTGGCATACCAATGTGGGAAAAGACGCTAAATAAGAGTAGATAAAAAAAGGAAACAATCTGGAAAATCACAGTTCTGATGGGTACATATACGTGATGTTACCACATATTTTTTGATTTCTATCGTCTATTTCTTTTTTAGGTAAGTACGAGCTTGCGATAAAGGCTACGATTATTCTAGTCATGATAGTTTCAGCATGAATACAAACACGGATGCCCCAGAGATTTCATACTTCCTGAAAGCGTGCAATCAGAGGCTGTTCTCAATACAATTAGCTGAGACGCGACACGTTGTTTCCTTTAAAAAAGCGAATATAATTTTAACGCCGCTAATATTTACGTAAAATAACTCTGTAATATTTTCATTGTATACTTTCATCGACACAATTCAGGTAAACATACTGAATGCCCTTCAGGTGTCAGGTCAGTCACTCGCGTCGTACACTTGTCGAAACAGAAATGGCACGTCCGTAAGGTCAGACATGAGAAATGTTGATTCGTACGCGAACGTCTATTAAAATCACACGGAAATATTTTTAGCTGACGTGACGTGTCTACAAAATCTTGGAAACAGAATATGTTTGTAACTTATGAGTGATGTATCAGTATTGCGTTGACTCAATAAATCTGTTAATTGTATAGGTTTTAGTATAACTTTTACAAATATCAAATACAAGATTGAATTTCATTGTAAGTTTTGAGAAGAGTACAATTGAAAGAATCTTTGAAAAGCAATAAAGTTAATTGGCGTGGATCTACTTGTAGCTTGTTTCTAGCATATTCTATTTTACAGTTATTTTTACTGTCATGATTATTGTTGAAAATAATGTTTGTTTGTGTTTTGCTGTTTTACGACAGAAGAATAGATAGTAGGTCGATAATATGAAATTCTACTTCACACTTCAGAACTCAGAATTAATTATGTATACTAGCTGCTGCCCCGCGGTTTCACCCGCGTGGAGATTTTGGATTATATGGTTTTTATTTTTTGGCGCGGAACCCTAATTATTTTTCTAAAATTAAAGTAGTCTATGTTACTCCTTGTAACATCAGTTATCTGCCAGTGAGTCCTGTCAAAATCGGTCCAGCCGTTTCGGAGAATACCCGGAACAAACAGACAGACAGACAAAAATTTTAAAAATGATTGTTTTGTTATAGGTACCGTATATACTTTCTATGCATTTAGTAAAAAGCTGTTATTTTGATATTACAAACAGACACTTCAATTTTATTTATCTGTATGGAGTATGGATTTGATTAGATGTATTATTTTATCATAGGTATTTGATTGCCTAGCAAAATTATTTTGAAAGCATGCAATTAATTTTTGTTGAAATTTTAAATTACCAACTTTATCTTCCAATATATCAGATAAGATATTTGACTATGATCTTATATGATAACTTTTTTTAAAATATATTTCTTGAGCTGGATATAGAGTCCTCCAGTCGCAAAGTACTTAACTGAGGTCAGGAGTATAGCTTTATAAATTTCTTTTGTGTAGTGCAATGAAGTTATGTATCTCTATCTATGGTAAGGAGGATAACAGTAACAATAAAGTATGACAGAGGCAATTTATGATGAGGCGTGACTACAGAGTGACTCATGGAAAGTTTAATGTCCCACATTTTGTAAATCATCAATCTTTACATTATGCATATCTTGTTTTATTTATGGCCTGACTATGATTTTAATTTTTTTTGCAAACTTCATACTTAATCTGTATTTGAATCTTTGTGCCCTTTGGCAATGATCTACTGCAGTCTACATCTATTACCGCAAGTAATCATGCCATGAACACGCTTCAAAACAGAAGAGCTAGCTTTCTGCACATCTGACAAGGAAGGACTTTTCCAACTGTTTTTTTTTTACAATATTGGGTAACAACACAATCTCTTTGGCTCATGGTAAAAATAATGCCATTTATTATGCAACTCTTGTTCCCAGCTTACCAGGCTCGCTTAATATTATACAAGTATATAATTCAAAAATAATAGTTAATAATGAAATTAATTAAAATTTTACAATTGCCCTAGCCAGTGTCACTCAGGATGATATAAGGATTGCAATGAGACGGCATACATCCAATTCTGTATCGGCATTTAAAAGGTATGGCAGAATAAAGAAACTCACTTACATACTTATACATGAACCCTAATAACATTACACATATATACTATTTGATAACAAAATGAGCTGGTCGTTTGCCTGATGGTAAGCATAACGCCGGCCCATAACAATTACAGTATCATTTAACAAAGGCCTCAGCTGCACTGCAGTGCGCTCGTTACCCTGCGACATTAAGTATTAAGTCTCATAAGCCCATTAACTTCACTGGCTACTCTGGCAACTCATCAAACCGGAACACTTTAATGCTTGCACATTACTGCTTGGCGGCAGACTTCACAAGCAAAGCTGTGGTACCAACCCAGACGAACACTCGCAGAAGAGTCCTACCACCTAGTTAGTTCTTAAATAATGGGCAGTCTTGTAAAAATAATAAATGTTCAGTGTAGTAACTATTCAATTACTTATATCAATGTCATGTTGTATTGTCGCAGTGTAAAGACATAATGGATTTCACATAAATTATGCAACATTTTCTTTAAAGCCAAATACCAGTCTTACAGCAAGCCAAGCCACAAGACATAATCACTTTTTATACGCAATTTAATTTGGCTGCAAACTGCACCATGACATAGTACTTTTGCAATAATCATTCCCTTATTAACATGCATCATAACAGGGAACCGTTGGATGCAAGAGACAAGTACCCAATCCAAGTGACTTTCTTTGGCGGAGGTCTATATTTAGCAGTGGATGTCTTCCAGCTAATGACAATGATCTACCAAAACATGATTATGCAATAGTATTTCTCATAATATATTATTAGCATTTTCATGGAAATTTTTAGAGTTGCAAGTAGGTAAGTAATTATTTCCAACTAATTATGCTCTGTGGTTTACCAGTTTTCCAGCCAACAAGGTAACTTAACAGCTGTTTCATTGTGGTAACAAAGTGCTGTGTGTGTAACAAACAGGTACAGACTTATGCAATTACAGTATTAGCCACCCACAGATCATTATATTAGAATAACTATCACCATGCCACATTCAAAACTTGCAATTTTTTTACAATTTCTTCAAAGGTAACATAAGCTTTACATAACACAATAATGAAAAAATAGGTTAAGCCACAATAAAAAAATTAAGAATATTTTACCTGGATCTTCATGATTGCTTTTGATGTCGGATTGCAGAGATGCTTCTGAGCAGTTGTCTATGGTCATGTCAATGCCTGCATCTTCATCCGAAGAGTAAACCTGCTCCGTCCGCTTGTGCTCTGGAATATTTTGTATTGTTATGTAACTACTTCATGTAGCAAGCAGTTATCATGAACACTATTTATTAACATAATGTCTGATCTTTTAGCATTGAGTAGTGTTGTTTTTTCAAATTTATAATAAAAATTAATAACAATAAATTCTGAAAAGAATAATCAGTTCTTTCTGTTAATGTTATAAAATGAACATGTGTCAGTATAATTATGTTTAGTAAAGTTGTTTGTTCTTAGACACAATAATCAAATTACATTGTTTGAGCTACCATTTCATTAAGAAGTAAAATGCCAAGTTTTGCGTGAAAACATTCTATTGTTATCATTTATTTATATTCTTAGTCATATGTGATAAGTATTTGTAAACAAATAAGGAAAGGGGATGGCATAATCAGATTCAAACAAAAGATGGTCTAGAAAATGCTTACTTAGCCGAGTACTAGGCATTAATCTCTTAAAGAAAAGCTTTGTTGGCAAACACAGAAGGGACTATATTATTTATTTTGATGAGTAAATCGCAAGGTTGTGAAATTGTATAATTACAGTACAACTTCAATAACTTGAATCATAAACAGAAATACAATATTTTAATGGAATATTCAAATCCAGGAAGTACAACATGTGGTGATTAAAATTCCATTGGTGTACAATACAAAGTGAACAAAGAAGGGCCAAGTTTAATTCGATAACAAATGAGACATGTACAAAACATGGTTTGTTAGTAAAACTTAGATCTAATGTTGCAAAGAGTGGTCATACAGTAACATGTGGGATCAAAAGCCTGACAATGTTATGAAACTGTGAAAGTATAGGTTGCGTCAAATTTCGAGATTGGACTTGCGACATACGTTTCGCAAAAGTTCAAGAGCGTAGATTTATCCTAGCATATGGGGGCTTTAGGATATTGGCATCGTTTAGCGACCGTGAGCCAATAAACTAGACGTCATATACGTCTCGCGGAAAGCCCGCCACCACAAGGTCGCCGCGTGATCTCATTCTTGGCGAATTCCGCACAGCTATGCGTTCATTACGACGATATTTTGATTTCACGAAACAAGCTCAAACTTACCGAATTTTCCTTTTCTTTTTCCTTTAGGCATGGTGATAATTTGATAGCTGAACAAAGCGCACTAAAAAATTAACTTAAAATATGATAGAATGTATGTATTCACTAAATTTAAACTACGTTTGTCACTTGATCAAGATGGAGAAAAGTTCAATATATCAGTTCTTAAATAATGATTTGGGCACTGAATGTAACATAAAACTAAAATTTCAGAACAACTTTTCAACATGTTTAACTGCGTAACATGCACCCTGACTTCGCTTTGCGCAATGCGCTGTCAGGCAATCGGGGTGTGAGGGGGTTTTATAGCGCCATATTGGAATTTAGAGTTGCCACTAAAATAAACTTAATTTCTACTAATTTTAAGTAGTTAACATAGCATTTGAACTAAAGGTTTGGCTTTCGGATCATCGAGAAATTGGTTCCTGTTTAGGTATATACTCATTTATTAAATATAGCAATAATCCGATTGCTTAGAAAATATCTAAAATAAATGATTACAAACATTTGGTTGCTTTTTATTATCTGTGATTCAGAATAGAATTCAGCGCCAATCCGCGCAGCGCGCAAATTTTTCACCACTCGCTGGTGAAAAAGTCATCGGAGTTTTTGGCGGGAACACAAAGATGAAGGTACTGTTGTGTATTTTCGTATAATATCCAAACGTTCATTGAATTAAGTATCTACCGCTTTCTTAATTTTCATGCTAAAAGCAATACCAAAAACTGGGCATAGAGTCTGAGTGTATACAATCTGTTGTACTTTAACTGTGACATTACACTTAATATAGTAGGTATAATAGCGTCCGCTCGCGGCTTCGCACGCGTGGAATAAAAATAAAATGTACCCAGGGCTAATGTAGCTTCCTATTAGCGAAATAATTTTTAGAATCGGACCAGGTGGTTCCAGAGATTAGCGGTAATAAACATACTTTACTGCTTTATGATCCTATACTATCCTATCCTTCGTACTAATATTATAAATGCGAAAGTTTGTAAGGGTTAAAGAGTAACAAACATCCATCCAGGATGTTTGTAACCCAAAAACTACGGAGTGAATTTTGATGAAACTTTATAATAATATTATAGCTTATATATGAGAATAACACATAGACTACAATTTATAACGGTATATAACACGCGGACGAAGCTGTGGGCGGAAGCTAGTACTAATATATATATAGATTACTAATTAGTATCGATAGCTTACAAAAGGCAGTTTCATTGGCCATCGCACCACAACCCAAGATGGGACTTTGAAATCCATTCTTCAGTCTCGATACGGCACTCGTGCGAGGTGCTTGTGTGAGCCAGTAAATTGATTGCGTCGCGCGGGCATCGGCTGCGGTTTCTGCAGACGTGCCGGAGTAGGTACTCCCGTGCGTCGGGTTACCTGGCGGCCGCGCGGCCGATAACTATGAGAGTTATTTATTATCATTGAAATGGATAACCAGGATGATATTAACGTGAATGCGACTACGATGACGTGTAGCAGTTCTTTGAGTGAGCACGAGATGTTGGGTGTAGAAGCAGAACAATACCAAGAGGAGGGCATTAGCCAGATGGAGGACGTAAGTGAAAATTATTTAAGACCGGAGAAGAGAAAAGAAGTAGATGATGTTAGTCAGAGTGAATGGACCGTGGTAGAATCAAAAGAAAAGAAATATAAAACGGATATTGATAAAATAGAGATGTACATATCATACAATGAACAATTGCCGAAGCAGTTTGCTTTAGCTAGGATACTTAAAGAGAACGGTATTAGCGATGTTGAGAGGGTGAAATATCTCAGCCCATACAAAGTGCGTCTCGATATGCTGCATGAGGTTAGCGCAGAAAGACTAGAACAGTGTAAGGAATTACTTGATAAGGGGTGGCGCATACAAAGGGCCATGGAAAAAAATTTATCCTACGGTGTGATACGGGATGTGGACTTAGATATGAAAGACGAGGAGATATTTCGTAAAATATCGTGCACTAAACCAGCCCAGTTGGTATCTGTATTTCGTCTCAACCGTCGTAGTCCGAGCAAAGGATGGGCAAGAAGTGAGTCAGTGCGACTATGTTTTCAGGGCGCTTTTCTACCAACATATATATCAGTAGATGGTCTGAGAATCAGAGTAGACCCATACATTTTCCCAGTATCGCAATGTTCGCACTGTTGGAAGCTGGGACATATGGCTAAGAGGTGCCCTTCGAGCAAAGTTGTGTGTCCTAAGTGTGGGGACAATCACGCTAATTGCGAAACCACGTCCTTCAAATGCGTCAATTGTGATGGTGTTCATATGGCAATGTACAAAAACTGTCCGGCATTTATAAAGGAAAAAAAATTAAGAGAAATAATGGCAGAGTTCAATTGCACTTACAGGAAGGCACTCACTATTTACGTAGCCCCAAGTTCACCCACAGACTTCATGCCCAAAACATTGACATACAACCCATATTCGTCGGTGACGTTCCCCCCACTTGAAAGACGCGCACCACCACCGCCGCCGTCAGCGCTTTTAAACCCATATTCGTCGGTGACGTTCCCCCCGCTTGAAAGACGCGCGCCACGACCGCCGCCGTCAGCGCTGTTCCCTCAGCACGACGCTACAGCTCATGTTGACGTCATTCAAACAAAGGCCGTCATCCATAGAGAGGAGCAGGTAAAACATAGCTCGCGAACATCTCCAAAAAAGCAACGACGTCGTAAAGAAGCGGACCCGTTTGAATTTGACTCACATCCATATTGTACAGAACCCCAAAACGTCCCCCCCACACAGGAAGTTCCGGCTAAACAAAAGAGAGAAGTGAATTTTGAAGAATTATTGAATAGATTGAAAGAGATTATTTTTTTGAGAGATGCTTCGATTCAATCTAGGCTGAAGAAGATACTTAAGTGCTGCATCGAATGGTTGATTTTAGTTGCAGTAGATAATATAGCAGATTGGCCTATGTTAAAAACAGCGTTAGAGTTTTTTATGAACAATGGCTAACAAGGTGAAAACTGTGAAACGAACTATACTACAATGGAATGCGCAAAGTTTTAGGCCAAAATTAGTTGCGTTTGAAAATATTTTATATAAGGAGAAAGTCCACATTGCTGCCGTCAGTGAAACTTGGTTAGAACCGAATAGTCATTTGAAGTTAACAAACTATACTGTTTATCGTAAGGATAGGGACGATGCCTACGGTGGGGTCGCCATTTTTGTGCATAAATCTGTTAACTCACACTTGTATGACATCCAAAGCCGTAATTCAGGTATAGAATTGCTGTGTATCAAAGTTCACAACTGTAATGAAATTGAAAATATTGTCGCTGTATACTGTGCGCCATCAGTAAGAACCAGCCAGCAAGATTGGGATTTTGTATTTTCTTTAGTTAACAAGAAAACTTTATTTGTTGGGGATTTTAATGGGCACCACACCAATTGGTCATGCAAAACGGATTTAAGAGGATCACAAATTTTTGATGCAATTTTAGATAACAGATTTATAACGTTAAATGATGGCCGATCAACTCGTTTAAGGTTAGTAAATAGCCAACTTCAACAATCTGCGCCTGATATATCTTTAGTTTCCTCCGATTTAGCTTTGATCTTTGATTGGAACATTATAAACGAATCTCTCGGAAGTGATCACCTCATGATTAAAATCACAACTAGTTATAAAGTATTACCTAGAAATATTATACGACGGAATTTTAAAAAAGCTGATTGGACTAGCTATCAAAACTTACTAGAAACACTGTTTACGAACTTTTACCGATTAGAAAACTCTCAACTTGCATATAACAATTTTGTTGAGTACATGAATATAGCAGCTGACGTTCATATTCCCTATATAAAATATAGTACGGATCCTGATAGTAATTTTAGCCCTAAACCTTATTGGAATGTAGATTTATCAAAATCAATAGCAAAACGTAGACTGGCCCTTTCAGTGTTTAGACGTAATCCGACTCCAGACAATTTAACGCTCCTCAATAACGAAATACGCGATTCACAAAAACTAGTGCGGAATGTGAGAGATAAAGCATGGCATGGAGTATGTACGTCGTTGAATGGAACAGTTTCGCAAAAGGAGATGTGGCAAAAGATGCGATGGTTTAAAGGACGTAGCAGTGTAAAACAACATGTTGATGATGAGAGGGCTAGTGCACTCCTTCGTAGCTTAGCACCCGATTACGTATCTCCACAGGAACCATCTTTCGTCTCATGTAATTCTCAGTTAGAAGCTCCAATAACCAGGCAAGAACTAGACCGTTGTATTCGCCCCAAGGACACGTCTCCCGGGTGTGACAACATATCGTATTCAATGATAAAATACTTGCCTGAGAACGCTAAATCTATATTGTTATTGCTTTATAATGATTTTTATTCAACCGGTTTTGTTCCTGATCAGTGGCGAGATATCGCGATCGCTCCAATACCTAAACCTGGACGTGATACACAATCTACTTCCGCGTTGAGACCAATATCGATGATATCTTGTTTGTGTAAGGTTTTTCATAGCATTTTAATTAATCGTATAGAGTGGTATATAGAAAAAAATGATATACTATCACCTTATACCACGGGGTTCCGTAAATGTCGATCTACATTGGATAATCTTGTTAGCTTAATAACCCACATTCAAACTGGTTTTACAGACAATAGAACTACTATTGGTTGTTTTATTGATTTAGACAATGCCTATAACTACGTAAATATTAATTATCTAATGAAGACTATGGACCAAATTGGGGTTGGCTCCAAAATATGTTATTATCTCTGGAACTTTTTAAAAGAGAGGAATTTAAAGATTTCCGTTGGTTGTTCATATATATGTCGGACTACTGGACGTGGTTTGGCTCAGGGGGACCCATTCTCACCGTTACTTTTTAACATAGCTACCATGAATATTTGCAAGAACATTGCAGACTATGGAGTGTTCATATCCCAGTACGCGGACGACTTTGTTTTGTACTCAGTGTGTAGGAACGTGGATGTAGGTGCTTACAATTTACAGAAAGCTTTAGATATTTTAGCTAAATTACTCATAGATATTGGTTTAGAAATTTCATCATCAAAAAGTAAAATTTGCATTTTTAAGAGAGGTTACAAAAGGGGACGTATCAATAATTTAATAATAAATGAAGTACCGTTACAAGTTGTAGATCATATTAGGTATTTAGGTTTGTGGTTAGATCGCTCGCTAAAATGGTCAATTCATATTGCAAAGTTGGTCGAAAAATGCTCTAAATCATTAAACATTTTTAAAGTTCTTGCTGGATCAGGGTGGGGTGTCCATCCTTGTCATTTGAGGCGACTATATATTTCTATTGTTCGTTCTAGGTTGGACTACGGTAATTTTCTTTACGATAATGGCCTTAAAAGTAAATTAGTTAAGTTAGACAAATTACAAAATCAATGTATGCGCGTTATTGGTGGTTTCGTGAGGAGCACTCCAATACATGTGATGGAGTGTGAGCTTCACCTACAGCCTTTACACATGTAAAATGTACGTACATACGTAGATACTATTTAGCAGGCAAATATTGGTTGAAAGCGAAATCATTTAAAGACAACGAAATAGTTTCCATAATAGATAACTTTTCTGAATTAAGCCAGAGCGGGTATTGGAGGAGCAGGAAAAAACCCCTGCTAGTAACAGTACAGGAGTCTTTTAGCACCTATTCTATTCACTCGACGCGTAAATTAGAACGTTATTCTTTAGACACGTGGGTAAGCAATGTGGATCTATCCAGCATAGTCAAGTCTAGCATAGATTACGTTAAAAAACCGAAACAAAAGTATAGATGCTCTAATTTGAAACAAATTTGTGATCAATATTTAATCGAATTGTACTCGGATTATTATTCAATTTATACTGATGGGTCACAGGAAGGAAGAGAGTCGGGATTGGCTGTGTTTGATGTGCAAACAAAGGCTTCAATAAAACTTAAATTAAACGGTAAAGTTTCTATCATGTATGTCGAACTTTTAGCCATCGCAGAAGCCATCTCCTATATTGAATCGTTTGAGTCAGGGAATTATGTTGTACTAACGGACTCTAAGAGTGCCTTGCAGCACCTGGCTCGGTGTACCTCGAATTTTCGAGGCGCACCGATAGCCTATAGAATCTTGGACTCCATTAGTAAGCTCCAAAATAAGAATGTAGTACTACAATGGGTACCGTCCCATATTGGCTTATATGGAAATGAGGAGGCTGACAGATTGGCGAAAGAAGCTGTCACAGATGGAATATTTGTCGAATTTTTACCATACTTTAGTGACTATATATATTTGATCCGCGAGCAAAGTCTACAGTTGTGGAAAGAATATTTCGATGAGAGGTCATTGAGTAAGGGGATATGGTACAGAACTGTACAACCCGGCCTTTCCCGTCTCCCTTGGTTTGCGGGTACAGATATGCCCCGAACTGATGTTGTGACTGCTTTTAGGCTTCGTTCTGGACACAACCCTTTAAATAGTTTTGCTTTTTTGATGCGAAAGTGTGAATCACCCAATTGTTCGGAATGTAACGTGGTTGAAGATGTTACTCATATCTTGTCGGAATGTGTTCGGAATGAGGCTGAGAGGGTAATGTTTATGTTAGGAACTAATTTTAATGTATGCGATGTCGGTAGGTATAATAGTATTTTGGCCGCCCCTCTGTCGAGGGAAGCCAAAATACTATATAAGATGGTTAAAATAGGTATTAGGCGAAGATAGTTATTAAGAGTGCCCCTATGAGGGTGACATGTTCTATTTGATCAAACCCTCCATAAATAAATAAAGATTATAATAATAATAATAATAAATCCATTCTTGTATTTAGCTGGTACTTTCAGCTTTATTTCAGTGAATGAGCTTGAACCGACGCGACACACCTACTTAATTTTAGTTAGCTTAATTACCTCCTCACAGGTACATCTACTTTGAACTTAAGACTAAAAAAAAACGATTTTTCTGCAGGTAGATTCTCAAATCTATTATTTAAAATAAAAAATAAAGGTGTATGTAGTAATTAATGAGTTTCAATTGTTTTCCACATTTTGCATAATATTGTGGGTACAATAATTAGAATTATAGACTGTGGGAAAAAAACGAATTCGAAATAAAACGCTGACGCCAGATAAAACTACTTAAATGGTAGATAACACTATTTGCTGCGCAATATTTTGTATTTTGCTATTTTCATTTGGTAGGATTTTATAAAAATAATATTGTGCAAGTGGAAACCAACGCACAGAAATAAATTGTGTGTTTCAGTGTTTCACAACAATAAAACAAACATTTGCACAACATGATTTATTTATAAAATTTGCAACTTTATGCAATCGGGTCACAACACGTTATGAATTTTGAGGATTGCCATGGGACCCGTAAGGAATAAGGATGACAATGAGTGCAAGACTGCAAGTAACATTAATAATTGTGCAAATCTTTGCTTAAACCTTTTACTATAGTACTACTCTCTATGGCTTAAACACTGATTGATTCACTGTCGACTTCGTTGTAGTCCCATAATTATCCTTGTATAATATAATCAATATTGCTCAATAACTAATTGCGATTGATATTTTATTGGGAAAATGGGTGCAATATTTTTACTTTGACAACTGGGTACTTAATTGTTTGTGATTATGAAACGTATCAGCTCGTGACGTGACTCACCTCACATTACCTACATTGTGTGACTCACCTCACATCAAAGAGTAAAACGGGGTAAAATTCTTTATTAACTATCTACTAAATAAACTCTATAATCTCTACCTTTTAACCTAGCTGCATTTATAAAGAAAAACACTCACTTTACATCAATAAAAAAAATGTAATACAACTATCATGTGCTTACGCAGTTTTTCCCGGCCAAATCGACAAAATGAATTTATTTACTACAGCTTTATGGGCCACGTCGAAGAAGTGATGTCAGATGTTCCGCCTAATTTGTAAGGCCCTATCACCGTGCCACGGTCCCACCTGATTTTTTCCTTCCCTTATTCGTCTTAGGACAGATTCTAGTTTAGGCAGATATTCGTTACGACAAAATAGTTTCTCAGCAGATTCGTGATTCGGCAGATATTTATTCCCCCACAAAATAATGAACGAATTAAATGGGTTAGAACACATTAAAATTTACAGATAATTTTAAATGCTCACCGAACGCTAAAACTTGTTGGAGGTTTCGAAGTCTCGACACACAGATCGGCGAGTGATCTCGCTATGATTGAGCTATCATAATTTCAAACCATTCGCTGAATTGGATCAAAATGAAACGAGCAATTAATAATTTACAATGTGTAGACTGTATAGGTATATAAATAAAATACATTTAATAATTTAAATTTTATAAAACCAGTACCTATATTTTGTAACATGACAATTATCAAAATATAACTAACATAGTAATTAGTATGTTTAACTGTGAGGATACCATAAATTATTGATTACGTAGGACATGCTGACATTGCTGACATTCAATAGGTACTAATATTATTAAACAGGTATACCTATTTACTAACAGGAGGAACGTAATAGTAATTATTATAACACAATAAATTCATAACTCGTTATTATCTACGCAAATAAAAATATTTTATACTACCTATTAATTTATAAAACGTAAAATTTTATAATAAAAACTAGTAAAACGTTAAATAGAGTTACTTTACATGCTAGGTTTTTTGGTTGTTGATCTGTCTGACCCCCTTTGATTGGTTCTATCCAGTACGCTTTGGTTTCTTTCGATCCTGATAGCTTTCCGTTCACCATTTCAGCACACTGGATGGTTACAGTTGGAGGTACGCCAGAGAATATTATTCTGGAACTTTTCTGTTTCAACGTGCGTAACCCACGCATATCTTTAATCTCCTTGCCGTTGATGTACCACCGAACTTCCGTGTGGTGATCTGCACGGCAGTACGCCCGCATCTCATCACCTTCACCGAACTCTGTAGACAAGCCTTCAAGTAACGGTGGTCTTTGTTCATGTCCATGAACTCGCATATAAGCACCTTTTGTTGCAAACTTGAATGGCACGACATCGCGTTCTATATCACACCTGTACAATCCTGTAGCTTCCTCTGTTAAGGCGCCTAACCGAAGGCGACATATCGTTGGTCCACAAATCACCAGCTCTATCCTTCCGACACCAAGGATCGGGAAAGATCGAGTGCTCGGCGCCGCGCCCGGTTTGTACCTGAAGAACTCGTTAGGTCCTTTGAACCAGTTGAGGAGCGTGAAGTTTCCTTCGTATCGGCATTCGATTTCGACTTCTTCTTGTGAAGGGAGAACTTCTTGAGGGACGCTAAGGTACGTGACATTGAATACCCGCGCTTCTGTCACTACAATAACAAATAGTGCGAGCAGGAGCATGATGCCGGGTGTACCCGGACTGCGCGCGACTCGCACTGCTCTGAAGTTGTGTTGTATCTCTGGGTTAGCCCAGAGAGCACCGCTAACGCGATCTTAATTAACAGTTTATTAAGCTCCAACACTTAACCGTTGGATGGACCGACAGCTACGTTAGGGAGACATTTTTTTTACTATAATTATTAGACAAATTGGTTTAGCTAGGGGTGGATAAATTACTCTGGTGGTAATTACTTAGGGGCGTATTTCCTTTCAATTAAAATTACTTACAATCAGTAAAATTATAGCATCCTTGTCAAATTCACTTAATTCTTATCCTGCCCTTTAAAGGTTAAGGTTAGAAAATTGGCTACTACTAACATTTTAATTTAGCTTATTTAGTGCGTAGCGAACAAGTTTGAGAAAACCAACGTATAGTTTTTACAATATTTTTAAAAACATTAGGGAACATTCATGATTTCAAACTTTAATACACGTCGTTATTATATCCGATTTTTTTGTGCTGCTAATGCTAGTTTAGTAAAACGTTCAAGTAACGATGAATACAGCTAAGCTACGACTAAAGTTAAGCCTTGATAGTGACTAAACACTCATTAGTTCTTGTAATTTTAAAGAGATCATTCATATTTTTTAATCCGTTTTAATATGACATTGTGTTAGTTCCATATTTAATATAACTTGTTTAACAACCTTTGCAAAACAGCTTATTGTTTTGTTGTAAGTTGAGCATTAACTTTGTAGACTCTAGTCTTTACCATTATAACATTAATCAATACAACATAATTTAAAGTGTTTTCATTTAGTGCGTCTGCGCTTCCGTTGAGACTGGAAAACATCTTGATACTTTGAAATGGATAATTGAAACCAATTAAGCCCGAAGTCATCCCAAAATTATTAATAGCATCTACCTACAGATTTATATTTCTGAATTTTTGTCTGATATTACGCACATCCGATAAGTAGGTACATATTTCTACATTTTTGATTATTGTTTCACTAAATTTTAAATAATGCTTAGTTAATTTTTTTAACTGAATTTATTGCATAAAATGTTATAAATACAGTTCAATACAATTTAAAAAAAACTAAGCAATAAGCGATTTTACTATATTCCTGTTTGAACATTTGAATGGAATTGATTCAAATTAACTTTTAAAGATAAACTTAGGAACTTTAAAGGTACGCAGAATGCTTGAATAAGTGATTTTTTTGAGATTAATAATTACCCTATGGGTTAAAAACTTAGGAATTTCCTGTCTTTGGTTTACCTATGTATTTCTATCTATAATACTGACACCAAGCAGTCAAATCAGTTCTGCACTTTCGTAATTACCTATTATTACCTATACCTAATTCCTAAGTTGTTCGATGGTGATAATTTAATCTTGTCACCTCACCACTTCTATGTAGGTCTAGGCCCGAGCCTCAGTTATGTTTTACGACTTAGTTGTGATTTAAGTTAGGCAGTTCAGGTAATTTAGACACTTATTCATAGTGTTATTCGAGTGAGTCTCCCATTAACTCTTATCCCAAATTCAGTCAGTGGCCGCAAGAGTTAGGGTCACACCGGCCGCATCAGGCCCACGCATCTCGGAAATAAGACATTACAATTTTATTACCAGCAATCATGCTAAGTGTTATCATTCTAATTGAATAATGCAGCGGGATAGGTATATTCACCGGGTCTGTTATGAAACTTTATCTGTGGTAACAGCATACTTGGATTATCAAAAACAATTTAAAACTCACATGGGTCAATTTCTGGACTGCAGTTGTTGGCCGTTATACAGTTTTATTAATAAATGTCTGTTCGAAGCCACATATGACCAAGATATTATTGATCTAAGATTGAGTAGAATTCTATTGCCATTCAACGTAACATGCTGTCAGTATATTGGAAAAATTATATACCGGTAGTAGGATTTCATAACTTTATCTACATAAATATATACATCTCAAAACTTTCGCTGCTAACAGGATTCGAACCTTTGAGAATTTTTGAGATTCGTATATTTACGTAAACATACGCTGGTGTCGGTAGGGAAGCTTGGGCATCAGGGGATCGTGGGTCACAGTGGATAGATCGCCCTATAATTCTATTGAACCTATAATCCTATTGTCCTCGATTCGAGTAGGTAATTTGTCGATCAATTTGTTTGAGATTTATTATAGTTCCGTAGGTAACCACTGAAGTTTTAATAAATATCTTCTAAAATATAAATTGTTCAATAGTGATATTGAATTTGTAAAAATAACATTTAATGTTTAATGTATTACTATCAAAGCAAATACTGGATGTTACGGAATGTATGGACACCCTTCAGCTAAGTACCTATTACATGGTATTACCCATAGATATAGGATGTGCGTAATTTTAAATCTGTGGTTTTACACCGTATAATAAAAAAGATGCGATTCTTTGTAGAGACTACACTAAAAAACTTTAAAAAAATAAAACTTTTTTACTGCCATCTATATCATTTTACTAATAAACAACAAAGTGCGAAATGCATCATGCTCACAATATCTGTAATAGTTTGGAGCGTGAATGATAGATGGCGCTAAATAAATATTTAATAAAGCTCTTAAGGCCGTGGTGTTGTCATAATTGTATTAGTGTTCAGTATCGGGAAGCTCAAACAAAACAAATTAATAGTCAATAATAAATTATAATTCCCCCCACCTGGTGGGGGCTTCCGGTTCGCGGTGGCCATTCTAGAAATTTCCATAAAGATCTAGAGTGGGGATCACTAGGTGGACCGACAGTAATAATATATTAATGCAACATCCCTATTGAGTATATCAAATAGAAATCGTTAAAGTTTTTTGTGAGTGTAGACTCAGACTGGCCTTTTCAACCATTCCTTAACCCATATTCGTTTTCTGTTGTCAATAAAATCACCAGCACGGATCGGCTGCAGCGAAAACTTCGTCGTCAGACATTGCTCGCACGTAAATATTGACGCGAATGGCTTGACAATGATATTGATACAATATTATTGAATAATTAAATAACTAATGACTCCTTATAAGGCGGCCCATACATTATCAATTAAAAGTAGAGGTGCAGTATACCGCACCTCTACTTTCAATGAAGATCATTGCATGACTGCACTTGAGTATTTTTATTCCAACAAAAAATTTACTCATTTCTAGCTATTCTAACCTTCGTAGTTGTAATAAACCTAAGTGCAGCATAAAATGTTCAGAAACAAAAAACTGCAGGAGTTTACAACAGCTTGCAGCCTGCTTAGAAATTTTGCATGACCCACTTCGACATAGTTTTACGCTCGCATGCAGAGCTTCGCGTAAGCTGCTCCAGAAGTTACTACAACGGAACAATAGAAATAACTAACTACCTTAGTACTTAGTAAGTATTAAAAGCCTGAAAGTTTGATAATATCATCCCTGATATAATAGGGATGTTGCATGAAAAACAAAATAGGGGAGACCAGGGATGAAAGTAACGCGGGATGAACGTAACAAATGAGTTTCTGAACAAACTATGTTAGCTACATTGATGAGTGGTACCACCGATATGTTCCAATTTGAACCACCTATTACCTCAGTTGCCCTCTTGGCACTGTGCCGACAGGTTGTGGAGGTAGCAAGCTGGTGCTGCAAAAGTACCCCCAAAGTAAGGTTTGACCGTTTTTTCAACGGTGTTTTTTTTTATTATGGGAGGTTTCTTGCTTGCGTGTCTAGTGACAGTAAAGTAGCATAAGTATTCGTCTTTCTATTTTGGCGTTCAAAACGATAGTTTATTTAGGTTATAGGCATGTATTTGGCAAATTGAGGGAAAATTTATAGTTAGGGATGAAAGTAACAACTTGTTACTTTCATCCCGATTATGATCGTGATATCTCGAAACGATTTTATTGTGTTTTTTTGTATTTCAAAGTAATACAGATTTATTTTCTTTCTCCTGAATACCTAACATATATAAACGAACGACTAGCAGAGGTTTAGTTACTGCAGAAATAATGGATTTGGCTACAGAAGTACTTTATAGAAATGTATCATTTTGAGACGATGTGAATTCATATCAGCCCTAAGTAAAACCACCATTGGTAGCTTCACCGGCTTCGGTAGCTTCACTATTACTGCCAAGAACCCCTCCTGAATTAACTTTGCCACCAGTAATGGCTTTGCCATTGAAAATTATTTCAGAAATAGACATTGTTTGATAATTAACAGCTTAATTTGACTCCAAACAAGCTTGCAATTCAAGAACAAGAAGAAAGAAAGCGTAGATCCAAAGAAGTTAAGAAACCTATTTTACAAACTGCTAAACAGACAAAAAAGCCGAGGGCTGCAGTTGATAATAAAACTAGTGAAAAATTGAAATAAAAGACTAAAAAAGAATAAATAAATATGTACTAAAATAACTAAGAATAGTGATCATTCAGACAGCGAAGATTGCTTCTGGTTAATTTGTATGAAATCCTTTTCTAACAGTAGGTTAAATGAAAAGTAGGTAGGCACAATGCTTAGTTAACGATACTAAGCATTGTGGCTACCTGCTTTTATATTCAACATATATTAATTTCTAATCAGCGTTTTAGATTTTACCTTAGAATAAGAACAATAAAAAATCTAGGAAACAACAATCTTCTTTATTTTTAAGTAATCAACATTATTTAAAAATGAGATCTCAATCATGAGAATGCCCACAGCTGATAGTCTATGAAACTATCAGCTGTGGGTTCAAGTAGATTGTGCTAATAACGAAATAAGTTACCTACGCCTTAATTGTTTACCAGATTGAGATCTAATTTTTAAATAATGTTGATTATTTTTATAAATGAAGAAGATTGTTGTTTCCTAGTTTTTTTTAATTGTTGTGATTCTAATGTAAAATCTAAAAGGCTGATTAGAAATTAATATGTTGAATATGAAAGTAACTTTGGTTTTATTTACAATGTTACAACCATCCCCTTACACTGTTACAACCAACCCTAGGGGTAGGGATAGTTGTAACAATTTCCACTTTTTTTGTTTGGTCGTATTTCTCAAAATCTGTAATATAGGTTACATTTAAGCTGGTGTTAAAAGATAGTTAAAAGACCAATCTATCATGTGTACGGATTAGAATTTTGATATTCAAAAAGCTTTGTGAGATATTACGAGAAATATGAAAATTGTTACGTTCGTCCCTGGTCTCCCCTACATATTTCTATCGTTGTATAGTTTTAAGAAGATCACATTAACATAATAAAAATGAAATGAAATGTCTCTTCACTCTTATCTTTTTTCAAGTACTTCGATAATTCATTCTTGTGATTAAACACTTCTAAATCATTTCAGTCTTAATCCCAAATGGGTTGCCTCCAGACTACGCAACGCAGGGAATAGAATATACTGAAGGGTAAATAGGATGCGCGCACTTAGTACCTACATCTTCTTCAACATAAGAGGCATTTTCATCGAATATCATCACTCTCATGTTAATTCGATTACTAGATTTACACGGTATCTTGCTGAAATGCTTTATCATCATCTGTGCCGCCTCAGTGTTGCCAACAGCTAAAAAACTGCAACGCGTGCGTAACTCCGCAGGTTTTGTAGGAAAACCTTTTCGGGGTCACGCTAGGTAGCGTGCGTCACGCAATAACAGGCTCGAAATGAAGATAGTGCTATTTCTGAGGTGATAATAAATGCGAGCCTTTGAAATGGAGGTGTATCGTTGCCATCGATTATGGAGCTAAAACTGTACAATTCCTTACAATTTAGATAACCCTTTCGCTGTTATAGAGCGAGTTTGGTGGAGTTACGGCGCGCGGCGTGCCGCGTGACCTACTTCATTCGGGATGTAGGGCGTGACGATAAACTGGAACGTAATCGGAAATCTCTTGCTAAGTGGTGATTGAGAATTTTGTTACAAACTTTTTGCGTTACTTTTAACTTATCACGAAAGACAACAAATCTCGTAAAAAATTTATACGCTGTGTTAGGTAAATTATCATGTGCGTAAGAAATAATTAGTTTGTATCTACATCTGTTTACTCTTGCCACGCTGATAGTTTTTTTTTAAATTTAGATTGGTAATTAAGTGCCAAGTGATGAACTGACAGTGTCGGTGCCACCGTCGGTGTAGTAATACGCTCTCTCGAAGATAGGTACCGGTTCACTCTGGTTTTAAATATTTATTCTTGGACCATATAAGTAGCTTTTACGAAACTGAAGTCGTGAAGGTTGGAACAACACACTTTGTATAGGAAATATGGTGTATTTATATGGTAACACCGATTATTACCTTTTCCTGTTTTAGAACTAAGGCTAAGATTCAGAGACGATTCTAAGCATAGACTTTGGCTTCCATATGTCAAAACTGTATAGAATTTTGACGTATGGAAGCGTGAGTCCACGCTTAGCTTCGTCTCTGAATCTCAGCCTTAGAATAGTCCAGAATAGATAGGACTTATTAATCTTTCACATCAGATACCTACGTATTGGCTATTGCTCGTACTTGAACAGTACTAGACTTACTCTCATTATGTAAATCGTACTTCTCAAGGTTTTTAATCTATGTATTAGCAAGTTTCCTTATAAGTTATTTGAGTTAAGCTCAAGTTCTCCCATATAAATGGTAATGAAGCTGCGGAATTCCGCTTTTTACGCCGTGTTTTTCAATTTATCCCACACCTACTTTTATAGTACTTTGCGAAAGTTTTCTTGTTTTATTAAGTGAATTCTTGGAGGCGGAACGGGTGACAATTTTTGATTCATGCTAATGCCTGTGTACCAATTCCTTTGTCTTAACTTCTCTTGCTTTTTGGTTAGTAATTTATTTATTGGCTAGCTACGCTTTCACCCGCGCGGAGATATTGGATTTCATGATTTTTTTTTGTTCGGAACCCTAATTCTTTTTCTAAAATAAAAGTAGCCTAAGTTAGTTCTTATAACATCAGCTATCTGCCTGTGAAAGTCCCGTCAAAATCGGCCCAGCCGTTTCCGAGATTACTCGGAACAAACAGAGAGACAAAAAATTTAAAAATGGTTGTTTTGTTGGGTACCGTATATATTTTCATATGCATTTGGTAAAAAGCTGTTATTTTGATATTACAAACAGGCACCTCAATTTTATTTATTTGTATAGAAAACACGACATAATACATTTAGGTACATCACTTACCTTCCACTATATTGGGTTCTTGAATCAGAGCTTTGCAAACTTTATAAAAGTTACAGAGCTGCGGCGCAAGTACGGATCTATTCGGGTCGATAAAATTCGATAATATTCGATAAAATTGACAGTTCAAATCGATAAGGTGGGATTTATCGAGCCTCGAAACAATCGACAAAAGTTATCGAAAAGCTAGGTCGAATCCAAAGAGAATATAGAGCTACTACAATACTTTACGATCAGACTTCGGTACTCGCAACATTCGATAAATTTGTCGAGTTTTTCGGTTCGACAAATTTATCGAACCGACTTCCGTACTCGCGCCGCTGGTGCTTGTAATTATAAGACCACATACAATTGCTAGCACGAGATATTACACACAACAGATATCTCTGCTCGTCACAGTCAAAAAGTACCTGAAACAGATAATTACGAAATGTCTTCCAGTTTCCCATTTATCTGCGCACCTCGACGGCCAAAGTTTCGCTTATTTCCAAAGTAAGGACAGAGACGTCGTTTATTATGAATTCGCATACACATGGTTCTATTATTTCCTCATATACCATCTCTTGCCGACTCCGGAACTTTAGTTCTACATGCGAAGTGCTACAAAATGCTTTCACAGAGATAAACAAATTCGACTGGAAACGACTGTTTGAAATAAACATGCTGTTCAAGTATTTGTTCGGCCAGTGTTTTAAACCTTTTGTTTCATTTATGATAATAGAATTAGTGCAGTTACGATAAAAGTTTGGTCGTTTAAACAGCTACTAGCCTCTTGCAAGAGGCATTTTGACGTGGAGCCGATCCAAAAACGGCTACTCGTCAGTCCATCTAGTGTGGGACCGGCCCTACATATTCCGGTTCGTGGTCGCTACTCGAGAACCTCTCTTCCCCATCTGTTGTCGGTTCTACGAGCTGTGTGGTCTGCCCATTGATTTCAACTAGCTTCTCCTGCGAATCTCCTCTTTTCGGACTTTATCATTCAAGGAAACCCCAAGCATAACCCTCTCCATAGATCGTTGTAGCTTACTAATGAGGCCAACAGTAAAAGACCATGTTTTTTTATTTTGATGGTTGGCATTTGGTCACCTAGTGATAATAAGATAAGGCGCAACACGTTGTGCCTACAACTGAGTCTGTTATAAATAACAAAATAAGTATATAAAACGCAGACACATGCTTATACATATCATAGCATAGTAGAAAAGAAATTCTTGTAATTATACATGACACATCTAGTTTTCTACCACCGCGACTCTGTTACAGGGATGAGTTTTCTAAAACTTGCCCGACTGTTTGTAATTTTAAAGTAGAGAGTTACACGTACACTGGCTTTTATGAGTTTTGTTGGCTCGCCAGCGCCATCTGAATGCCAACGCGGTCGTTAGGAAGTCATCGACAGGGGTCACTTCTAGTCCGGATTTATAGATCCGCTGGCAAATTGCGATAGTTTGGAACAGCTTTTTAATACTGCGAGGGAGTTTTTTTGTTGGGTGCTATTTTGTTTTGTTCTAGTTATTATTATGTCAACTTTGTGTTGTTCTCTGATTTTGACCAGTATTTTACTACGCTATATTGGTTTATTAAGGAAACTGTTTTAATTATACAAATCTAGGATTGCGTTAAGGCCCAGCGTCTACAACGCCCTTAAAATTCAGCTTAAAGGGGTGTAATTATCATAATTTATGCTCATAATTATTAAAATTATCTGACGAAACTTGGGAGACATAATCTCACACACAGACAGAACATCCCTTGGCTCCCGGCAAACAGCCCGCTCGCCGGACATCCGGTCTACGCTCCCGCTCCCCGCGGCCACTTCCGGCCGGGCTGCCCCCGCGCCGCCTGGGCTGACTTCCGCCGCTGACGTCACAATTAATCTTGGGGCCATCTTCCGGCGTGAAGTGTTTTTCTGTTTTATAAATGCGTGTGAGGATAGACTAAAGTTATAAGCCAGATATTAGAACTGTTTTTGTTCCAAAATTGAACAAGGTTAAGGTATAATTATTTTTCAAGAAAATATTTTACTCGTAGGTTTTTGGATGTAGATAGCCGAGCGAGTGCGTGGCCGTGCAAGAACTTGTGCGACTTTCAATGCGACGCACCATGGTTTGAATCTCGGCACGGTCTCACACCTGTATCAATTTATGTGCGAATTTTTCACACTCGCTCTAAAACAGTGAAGAAAAACATCGTGCGAGGAAACCCGCACGTTCATAAACTACAAAATTCGAGAACATGGACGTGACGGCCCATTCTTATTCTGTGCCCATACTCTCTCTCTCTCTGGAAAAAGGCACCCCAGCCTCTGCTGGGATGCCGGCCACGACTCTTAGTATGGATATAGATTGTGAGTATATGTTTACACATATATTTTGTTAGTGGGAGGACTAACTCTTCTGCGAGTGTCCGTCTGGGTTGTTACCACCGCTTTGCTCGTGAAGTCTGCCGCCAAGCAGTAGTGTGCAAGTATTACTGTGTTCCGGTTTGATGAGCAGAGTATCCAGTGAAATTACTGGGCTTTTGAGACTTCATACCTAATGTCTCAGGGTAACGAGCGATCCGCAGTGCCGCGCAGGCCTTTGTGTTTCAAAGTTCTGGGTGGCACTGCAATTGTTATGGGTCGGCGTTATGCTTACCATCAGGCAAACGACCAGCTCGTCTCGTTATAAGTACTTAAAATAATAAGATCAGAGGTAGTGGTAATGTGAAACCTAGAATGGTAGGACTGGCTCTCAAATGCATCTGTTGGAACACCGATATGTGCTCCGCGAATGTTTTTCAACTAGAAATCCTTCTAGCTCCCACCACTACCACTAATCCCTAAAACGCCGTACGACTATGCGACTGAGGACGATGTCCAACAGTTGCTATAAGTTCATGTGAACTTAGGGTAACATTCAGAGACACTTAACGTATCATGGTCTAAGAACAGTCTTAGCAAAGCATCGGCTAAGCCGCTCAATCGAATCGTATTCAGAAAAAAACTTCGTGCACGGTCTAAGCTAAGATCACACTCTCGTTATCTATGGCTGTTAAGTTTTTAATTTTTTCACTAGAACGTTTACCGGTTTTATCACTTATGTATGAATAGTTACCAATACAACAAAGATAGCGATATACAACATGTCACTGGAGTGAGTGAAACAACAATATTTATGGTTTAAATCTATTTTAATACTATAATAAAGTGGTTTAAATTAAGTACAAGTTACAACATAGGAAAACTATAATGATATTTACTATAGCTATAACATCAGAAATTCAACGAAATTTGCCTTCATTTCTCAAGTTACAAACTTCCAACATAAACTCAGCAATCGGCCAAGTGCGTTCATAAACTGCGCCCGTTGAACTAAAATCCGTTCAACCAGTGTAAACTGCATCAGTTGAAGTAAAAAGCTGTTCCAACTCGTATATTGGGCATGGATGGCTTGAATGGGACGTTAGACTTCAAGTCCCAAGCACAAAATAGTGTTTTCAACTTAAACTTATTTGAACAGTGCAAGTCGGTGACCCGCACTCCGCATGTACCTATATTATTTCGCTAAATATTCTCCTTTTGTTTTAACACACACTTTTAAATATAAAGGTACTGCAGTGCGCTCGTTACCCTGAGACATTAGGTATTAAGTCTCATAAGCCCAGTAATTTCACTGACTGGCTACTCTGCTCATCAAACCGGAACACAGTAATGCTTGCAGTAATGCTTGCTGCTTGGCGACAGACTTGACGAGTAAACCGGTGGTAACAACCCAGACGGACACTCGCAGAAGAGTTAGTCCTACCACTAACATCAGCTGGCGGCTTTACGTACACAGGTGCTTCGTACCGAAACAAACATGTATTCAGAAAAGTAGACTCTACTCAAGGCCCTCATTATGCAAGCAGGGAAACTTATCCTACGTCGTATCGTCCCACCCCTGCCCCGGCGTCGCCCCGTCTGCTGTTTACACTTAACAGTCTTCAAATTGACTCCAGACGGGAAAACTACGGTATTTCTACTGATGTGTATTTACATTTCATTTCACTTATAGAAAGTTTGAAAGCTGCAGTTTAATTTTAACTTACATATGAAACTATACGCTTTAAAGTTAAAATACTTTTACAAAGACATTTCTACGGCTTTGTGGATTTTAGCAATAATGGATTGGTGTCACTTTTTACCCTGCTACGGAAAAACCAAAAAGAAGGGTTATGTTTTAAGCAGTCTACGTATGTTTGAATTTACGAATTTTCCACCGTTGCGCCTAGCGCCTAAACTAATCATCCTACTTGGTGAAAGGGAACCTGGGAAAGTGGGGTTTCAATTGATTTGTTATTATGTCCGGGCAATATTAGTTACATGTAACCTTACGTTTGATACAAAACATCAATATGACTAAAATGACATCCAAAAAAATGGTCTCTGTTTTTTTATTTCCGTTGTCGAGATGGAAAAGGTTAATGAAAGAGAATAGATGGTTCGAGCGTGAAACCCATGAAAAAAAATGATTTACCTTAATACTACAGTTGCTTAATCGAAAATATAACACAATAAAACAATAAAACTTTAAATTAATGTATGATAAGTTTTATTAATCTTATCAAAACACGTTGTTAACTATATATTATACACGTTGTTAGACAATACCTACTCGTATGTATATATTAAGAGGACTCTTTAGGATTTTTTCTATGAAGTAAATTTTGTGATACCGTGTTTTGGAAACAATATGGCTTTCAGAAATGCGATTTATATAAGATTAGCTTCTGCCCGCGGTTTTTTCCCGAGTTCCCACAGGAACCGTGCATTTTCCGGGGTAATAAAATAGCCTATGTTACTCTCCAGTCCATAAACTATATCTATGCCAAAACTCACGTCGATCCGTTGCTCCGTTACTGCGTGAAAGAAGGACAAACCAACAAACACACTTTCGCATTTATAATATTAGTATGGATTAGTATGGATTATAATATTAGTATGGATAGTATGGATTATAATATTAGTATGGAAGTATGGATTAAGATTTTTTCCGTTGCCACAAACTGAATAGATTTTGCTTGTCAAGCCGAATTTGCTTGCCTCAGAGCCGGCAAGCTCTGAAGCAAGCAAATTCCAATTCAAAGCATTTTGAATTTGAATTTTGAATTGGCCCTATTTGGCTGTTGTCAGCGTCATCCATTTATTTCGTTTTCCCTAAACAAAATTCAATCACAATGTTACCATAGTAAGACCATAATATCAATTAATGGTTCTAAGTTCGAAATAAATGAACGTCGTCTCCCTGATTGGTAGCTATCTTCCTGAACGAGAAAAAAAATTAATGATGGGAAATGGAGGAGATAGGGAACAGTGATCAGTCAATCGGAGGGAGGTTTGGCAATACTGATACTGTGTAAGGAAGTTCCCAGACTATATCGAGACGGATATTATTTGGGTGTAGCTCATTAAAAAATTGAAGGCTTTATTTTCTTTTGTTTGTTATTTTGTCACATTCGTGAAAAAAAAAGGAATAGTTCAGCTAGCAACCATCTTAATATACATAATTTACGCGTCACGTTGTTTGTCCGCGATGGACTCCTAAACTACTTAACCGATTTTAATCAAATTTACACACCGTGTGCAGTTTGATCTAACTTAAAAGATAGGATAGCTTACATCTCAAATTATAGCCGCAATATTATTTTATTGTAAATTCTATTAGAGTTCCGCGCAAAAAATAAAAACCGTGAAATCCAAAATCTCCACGCGGGTGAAACCGCGGGCAGCTACTTGTAATAAATAATAATATAGTTCTGTTAAATAGTATGTAAACTTTTACTTAAGTACCTATCTATTTACCCATTTTATCACGCATTGATAAGATATCGGGTATAAGACAGGTACTTTCCTGATTAAGTGCGCTTTACAACTACCTACTTGGTATTATATGAAAACAAAGTAAAGACAAAATTGTACTTTGTTTTACTGTATAATTTTATACTGTTTACTTTGTTGTTTGTACTTGAGAATATTTAATTAAACATCACGTTTATGATCGATATGTTAGGTTAGGCTAATGACCACTATGACGATGTGGTAGAGTATATTCTATACGCTCTAACGGTACGCTCTCTGGTACCTTTACAGGCGTTTCTGAATATAGTAAATAATAACAATACTAATCACATTTGTTACTGAAAAAAATTGAATTTTTTTCAACTAATTTAATAATAAAAAAACACCATTTATATATTTGTTAAGTTTATATAATTTCGTCTTATTAAAAATTTAACGTCCACATACTCTATACTTACTTATATTTGCAATAAACATTTGCTATGTAGCAAGAACAATACTCACACATGTTATGTGACCACCAGCCATATGTTTACCCTACAAAATAAAGTCGTAGTGTACACGTTATTGCATCACATTTATTGCTCCTTTTTTCTTTCCCGAAAATAAAGTGGTAGGCCTGCTTTGATCACATTGATTATAGTCGGCTTGGTGTCAACGACTGGATGCCGCACGGAGGTGGGTGCGGGTTCCACCGAGAACTTGGAGAGCACTGCGGCTAATCCTGCCAACGACTGCATCAGCCCCAGCCGCTCGCCTGGAACAAAAACAATATTAATACAGTTTTTGGCAGTTTATGATAGTTTTTACCTCCTCACTATCCGCGTTTGAGACAGCAGTTTATGTAATAATCTTATGTTAGAGATGCAGTAACAATAATTTATCATGGGTAAAGATCAATGTAAGTACTATGCCAATTTTGGGTTTCAATACATAATTTTGTTGGTTCATATTCCCTTACTACATATCGATGGCTTTTTTCTAATATATTTACTAAAAGCAAAATACCATAAAGGCATGAGAGCCCGGGCACTTGTTGTAAACTCACCCACACATCCTCGTGGTCCTTCTCCAAAAGGCAGATAAGCGAATTTTGTTTTATCAACATCCAAATTTTTTGGATCGAAACGTTCCGGGCGGAATTCTTCTGGGCTTTCGAAGTATTGCGGATCATTTTGCAAAGCCTCCACAGGAATCAAGATCTTCACTCCTCTTTCTATTGTCAAATTTAATTCTGGGAATGTATATTTGCGTACGCACGATCTTGTTAAAAATCCAAGTGATGGAAGAATTCTCATACTCTCTTTGAATGCCCAATGTAAGTAGTCCATTTCCTTAACTGCGTTGTAACTTAGCTTGTTGTCATATTTAGAGAGCACTAGGTCAACATGTTCTTGAACTTTTCGCTGGATTTGAGGATGATAAGCTAGGAGATGAAGGGTGTAGCTTGTGGTGGAGGAAGAAGTCTCGAAACCGGCGGCAAAGAATATGAAAGCCTGCGCGGCTACCAGATCATCAGTAATCTCCAATGTCGCCTCCTCTGGAGTACCATCAGGTTTGAAGTTCTCTATTGACTCACCAACAATAGTTCCTTTTTTCTGACACTCGAGCATTAAATCTAAAAAATCGTTTCTGCCCGAAGGTTGATGATTTCTTTGTTTTAGCATTTTTTGAATTAATGGCACCACATCTTCCTCCAAATCTTTAAAAACGGTAACATATTTAAATGTTTTCGGAAATACTTCTTTTAACACAACTTTCATAATTTTCCAAGTGCTTACGGTAAAGATCTTAACTCCTAATTTTCTGAATTCTGATTCATTTTCACTGAGCGCGTCCATGTCGATTCCAAACCCACAAGCGCCGATGAAGTCGGTGGTGAAACGCGCCATGAGGTCCCTCGCGTCGATGGGCTCTCCGGACGACGCTTGTATGCGTGTGTGCAAGCGTTCAGCTCGCTCCACAATCAACGGGAACATCGCCTTCAGCTTGCCACTTGTGAACGCCGGGGTCAGTCGCTGCCGCAATAATCGCCACAAATCTCCTTCCGCATTGAAAAGATTTTTTAATATCAACTCTGTTGAGATGTCTACATCAGGATGTTGCCGTCGGTGGAAGTAGCTAAAATCTGTAATGAGTACCCGCTTTACCAGTTCTGGGTCTCTTATTATGAGCTCCGGTGTTGACGATCGGAAAAATCCCACTACTCGCTCTTCAGGGTATTTTCTATATTGTTCTGTAGCAGTTTGTGTTCTGTTCTGCTTTGATAGATATCCTTTTAAATTATTTCCAAACAGCGGTATCGGTTTGTCATGCTTCACGCCCCTTTCCTTCCAATAATTAAAGTTCCTTGTACTGTAAAAATATATGATTGCTACTAAAGCAGATATTATAATTAAAGAAATCATGACTGGTTTTGTTAAATGTTGGCCGTTGTAATGACGAATATTTTTAGAGCGGTACTTTTTATAAGTACCTATATAGGTAAAGTAAGCATCTACTTAGGCGCTGCACAGACGTATCATGAAAAACATGTTAAGTGAAAAACATGCTACAATACACTATTTGGTCGCAAATTGTATGAACACTGCTGTTTCAATTGTTTGTAGATCCCCTGAACGGTAACACGGACTCCACAACCGCGGTTTCTTGCGGAAATACCAGCAGTGTTATTTAAATTCACTCGGAATGATATGATGATATCCGTGTCGGAAGCGACTTGATCTTTTATATTTTCGAATCACATCCCGTCAGAGGAATTTCACGTGTAGATTCGACAACTCAGCTGCATAAACATGGATATAATCCCGACAATATTTCTTTGTCGCGATGAGATTCTGAAATATAAACGATAAGAAAAATGGCTTCCTACACGGAATCATTCCGAGTGAATTAAAATAATCCTGCAGATATTCGTAACAGATGGTTTACGTCTGCTCACCACCTTATAGAGACCACATAGTAAAAAGATAACAAGAATAGTGTCGATTCTGTCATTTCATACTTAAACCTAATTTTAGTTTCGCTCTCTCTTTCCAATACATAACACGAGAAAGAAATGGAAGATGTTTGACAGATCAAAATTTAGTCGAATATCTTCCAACCTTGATAAATTAGTCGCCACTAAATTCAGTGTCTGTCGTTAAACTTAGACTAGACACGAGCAAGTGGATCAATTTGACCGGTCTAAAATATAGTTCATCTCTTTCTCTTATTTAGAAAGAGAGCGAAACTTAAATTACGTTTAGGGAAGAAAGGACAGAATCCACACAATTACCGGTTAAAATGACATTTTGATAATCTGTTATCTTATGTATCTATGCAGTATAATAAGATATGCTATCAAACTCCACTGCATTTTACGACTTGCAACGCCATGTTAGGTGTTTTCAGTACACTGAAGCTTTTTTTTATGTTATTTGGTAACGAGACGAGCTGGTCGTTTGCCTGATGGTAAGCATAATGCCGGCCCATAACATTTGCAGTGCCACCCACAACTTTGAAACACAAAGGCCTGCGCGGCACTGCAGTGCGCTCGTTACCCTGAGACATTAGGTATTAAGTCTCATAAGCCCAGTAATTTCACTGGATACTCTGCTCATCAAATCGGAACACAGTAATGCTTGCACACTACTGCTTGGCGGCAGACTTCACGAGCAAAGCGGTGGTATCAACCCAGACGGACACTCGCAGTAGAGTTAGTCCTCCCACTAACAAAAGCTAGTGCATTATGAAACTGATGAACAGAAATGTGCATTAGAAACTGTTAAGTACCTATTCTATGTACATAAGAATTTTGGTCAGCCTGCCACCAAGTTTTAAAAATCAAATAACGTTATTGTATACTGGGTTTGGAAAATTAACCACAGTACTACATCAACTGTTAGCGGTAGGACTAACTCTTCTGCGAGTGTCCGACTGGGTTGTTACCCCCGTTTGCTCGTGTAGTCTGCCGCCAAGCAGTAGTGTGCAAGCATTACTGTGTTCCGGTTTGATGAGCAGAGTAGCCAGTGAAATTACTTATTTCTATGTACCTAATCTATACATATCATGTACACTCAAACACGTACAATGTACCTATGTGGTACCTACATACGTTCGGTAACAAAATATAACCATAATTAAAAGTTGCTCGAAAAGAGCCTTATGAATTTGTAAAGGCAATGCATTTTACGCGTTTTATTTACCTAAATTATTCAGACGTCCACAATATTTAAGATATTCGATGGAATCAGGCGTTACTTTGTAAATTCAGTATAGATCGAACTTAGGCCATTAGACATTCTTTATCGCGGAATTGAAACTATAAATTACTCATTTTATATAATCTTATTCCACAATATTTTTTTATTATAGCTGTTTACAACATAAACTACTTATATCTAATAATGCAACACACAAGACGGCAGCGGGGAATCAGCGGGGGCCGCGGGGTGAAGCCTGCTCCGTCCGCGCCCGCGCCGCTTCATTCGACATTCCATCTTAATATTTCAAGCGTCATACATTTGCACTGTACTTAGGCAAAATAAACCAAATAAGCACCGTAATGGAGGAATTTTATTGATCTACAATCGCAACTCATCAAGCAGGCTTTCGGCGGAAACATTTTTGGAGGCCCCGACGAGATTCGAACTCGTGATCTCCTGTTTACCAGCAAAATTTACAAAGAAATAACGCAAGACGAGATACAGCAAAACAATCTTGGCTGGCTGCATGTCGCCGTTGAGTCGTCTCGGCAGTGAGATGGCTGGTGTGAGTGGTTTAAAAATACTGTGAATACTGTGGTAAAAGTGTTGTTTCTCCTCATTGTGCTAAACCAGGTAACAAACAAATCATTAATTACTAAGTTTGGTAAAAAAGAAACGCACTTAATGCTAAATTTCGTGTTCCGTTTTCCACTTGAATTCATGCTTATTTCCCATACGTCGATATTAATTCTATAAAAATACAATTTAAATCTTACAACTACATATTACTACAAGATAATTAGCAAGTAACTTTGTTGTATTACGTGAATAAGGTTAAGAATTTACATTATTTGCTACCTACCTACTTTTGTGAAGTCAGTTGCTAATTACAATAAAATTACTATAACTTTTAAGTTTCTAGAAGAATCAGCTTGCTTTTTGAGTAAATTATTCAATAATCCTTCTGCTACATTCTACTACTATGAGCTATTACTACTAGCATTCTACAATATACAAATACAAACCTTATTTTATTCTCGCATCTTTGCAATTCGAACATTACGGTGTTATTATTTTATCAAGACAATATTATCGCTTGCCGATCAGGTTGACTATTACGCAACTAGCTATTGCAAACCTATCGCGCGATTCATCTTTCAACTTTTACCCATATTCTGCTTACATCTTATTCATTATGTACATGACTTCTTTCTAAATACATAGACGATAAACTAAATAGTACTAAACTATATTATAAAAATAAGACAGCTGTTCGCTTCCCACATAAGCAGACTAATTAAACAGTTTGTTTTAAAGAAAATTGCCGAACTTTCCAGAATATCGCCACGGGCTGGGTTCGCGCCGTGCACGGGCTACCTACCTACGTGCATATAGTCTACTTACCGTGCTCGCGCGCTGCTGATGAACTCCTGGCTGGTTGATGACAAGTTCTACTAACCGCGAGTACAATTTATTTACAATACGTACATCATATCGTTCTGATAACTTTAGTTTATTCGGCAAGTTACTTTATTTGACTCATTTGCAATTTTAAGTATTTACAAGATGGAAGAAGATTTAAAAAGTTTGATACATCAGCGTGGCACTATTAAAGGTAGACTTACTAAATTTGAAAGCTATGTAAAGATACTACAGCAAATCGAGCCGAAAAAACTTGTTAAATTACAAATTAGTGAGCTACAGTTCAAATTAGATAAAATACAAATTTTATTTAACACTTTTGATGAAGTTCAGACTAAAATTGAGAAAATGTCTACTGTCAAGGTTGACGATGAGCTCGATGAACGCGACAGAATCGAAAGTACATTTTCCACGTTAACGTCAATTGCGCAGGAAATAATCTCAAATTCATCAACTAAAAATATTATATCGAGCTTATCGGATGCCATGGCAAGTGCACACGACGGTAATGGTGTCGCATCGATGAGTCACATACGCTTACCTACCATATCTCTTCCATCTTTTGATGGGAGTTACTTACGATGGCTTGAGTTCCGCGACACGTTTGATTCTTTAATTCATCAAAATAATACAATTCCATCAATAAGTAAATTTCATTATCTTAAATCAGCATTGGAGGGTGGCGCCGCTGTTGTAATTAAATCGATCGAATGTACATCTGATAACTACCAAGTCGCTTGGGACTTACTAAATGAAAGGTACAATAACAAAAAAATATTAATTAACAACCATTTAAAATCATTGTTCAACTTAGATCAGATACATAGAGAATCATACAAATCATTAAGGTATTTAATTGATCACATTACAAGAAATTTGCGTGCATTAAATGCCCTTGACGAACCCACTCAACATTGGGACACACTCATAATTTTTATGATGGCTATGAAGTTAGATGGCGCTACAGGTTGCAAATGGGAAGAGTACAAAGCCACTCTGTCTCACTCTCCTACTTTAGAAGATTTTTATCGCTTCTTGCGCAATCGTGCTGATGTCCTCGAGACTGTGCAACTGAGTAGAAATGATACAAAATCAGATTATAGAAAACCTTTTAATAAACAAACGACATCACTTGTATCTTCTTCAGTTGAAAATATCAACGTGAACTATCAGTGTGTTTTGTGTAAACAAGGTCACCGACTTTACGAATGTCAAAAATTTAAATCAATGACACCTGAGTCCAGAATAAGTGAAGTGAACAAGCTCAAACTTTGCTCGAACTGTTTGCGCCCCGGTCATCATCGTTCAAACTGCAGATTGGGTAACTGCAGAATCTGTTCAAGAAAACATAACACATTATTACATAGACACAATTATAATACTAATTCTACAAATACTACTGAGCCACAAACAGTACATACAAACATGCAACAAACTACAAATACTAATTTATCAAACATTCCTAATACAAAGGTACTACAAACTAAAACTACTACAAATACATACTTACCTGATCCAGTGGTCCTGTCTACAGCTACGCCTGGCCAGGTCCTTCTAAGCACAGTGCTGGTGGAGATCATTGATCCTGCTACAAACACTATTCATCCGGCCCGGGCACTGCTAGATAGTGGCAGCCAATCATCGTTCATATCTGAAAAAATAAAAACAAAGTTCAATCTTACTACTAAATCCAGTACAGTAGCAATTACTGGCATAAACAATGGCACTATAAACTCAACACAAAGTTGTGACTTACAAATCAAATCACGAGCTAATAATTTTAACATTAATGTTTCATGTGTGGTATTGCCTCAAATCATAGGTAATCTACCAAGCATTAAAATTGATCCATTACAATTAAATTTGCCAGCTAACATTCAACTAGCCGACCCAGATTTTTATCGTCCCTCAGAAGTTGATCTACTACTTGGGGCAGACGTATTCTGGGAAATAATAAATACTAATAATCAAATAAAATTAGGGCGAAACAAACCTATACTAAAAGAAACCAAATTTGGCTGGGTGGTAGCTGGACCAACGGGTGAGCCTTAACAAAATTACTAAAAATTCTAAAACAAACTGTATGCAACCGAGTGCAAGAAATTCGTGACCTAACATCTCAAAACGCATGGCGATACGTACCTAGTGGTTTAATCCCGCTGACTTAGCCACGAGAGGTGTACAACCACAACACTTGCTGGATGCTGACTTGTGGTGGTCTGGTCCGAAATTCTTGGAACAAGATGATGATGACTGGCCCGCAAACACCTTCCCTGACGTCGTACTACCTGAAATAAAAGCAAATATTAGTATTAATTTAGAAAACATACTACAATTCGACAACTATTACTATTACTAAACTACACAAACTACAAAGAATATTAACCTACGTACTAAGATTTATTAATAACACGAAATACAATAAAACTAATAAAACTAAAGGTTTACTTACCGGGTATGAGCTTCACACTTCACTTATAACATTGGCAAAGCTGTCACAGAAGGAATCGTTTACGAAAGAGATAGATGTGTTGTCCACAAATAAATGCTTACCTCATAAGTCCCACATCTTAGCTCTGAATCCCTTTCTGGACAGCCAAGGAGTATTGAGAGTAGGTGGACGCATTCAAAATGGTTCTCACTACGCATTTGATAAAAAACACCCTATACTTATTGACTCAAAACATCAATTTACTAAGCTTCTATTCGAAAGAGAACATGTTCGATTGCTACATTGTGGCCCGCAACAATTACTAAGCTCAATTCGAGAGCAATTTTGGCCAACACGCGGGCGAGATCTTGCTAGAAAAACCGTCAGCAGGTGTGTCATCTGTACTAGGATGCGGGGTAAAACTATACAACCCATCATGGGCAATCTACCACAACCTCGCGTCACACCTGCTGCTCCATTTGAAACCTGTGGCGTCGACTTCGCTGGGCCATTTTACATTTCTAGTCGAAAAGAACGAGGCGCTAAAACTTCCAAATGCTATCTATGTCTATTTGTTTGCTTCTCGACGAAAGCCTTACATTTGGAGGTCGCAACCGACTTGAGTACTAATGCGTTCATTTTGTGTTTACGAAGATTTATCTCGAGACGCGGGAAGCCTAAAACCATTTATTGCGACAACGGCACCAACTTCCACGGGTCAAATAACGAACTCAAAAGAATGCTAAAGTCTAGTCGTCAGCCTGTCAGTGATTTCACAAGCGAGGAAGGAATCTTGTTCCAATTCAGCCCAGCATATTCCCCAAATTTCGGAGGCATTTTCGAAGCCGGTATTAAATCTGCTAAACATCATTTAAAGAAAATTGTAGGAAACACTAGCTTAACCTTTGAGGAAATAACAACACTTTTTTGCCAAATTGAAGCTATTTTAAATTCACGGCCGCTGACACCATTGTCAGCTGACCCTTCTGACCTATCGCCACTCACGCCTGGTCACTTTCTTGTTGGGCGGCCTTTGGCTTCACTGCCGTCACCAACTACAGAGAAGCTAGCGTTCAACCGTTACCAGCTGCTCGAAAGACTGCGACAAAATTTTTGGAAGCGGTGGTCATCTGAATACCTGACCGAACTACAGCATAGAATCAAATGGAAGACTCAAGGACAACAACTCAAAATCGGAGATCTCGTCATTGTCAAAGAGGAGAATCTTCCACCGATGAAATGGCAACTGGGCCGCATTGAAAAGACTTATGTTGGCTCCGATGGCGTATGCAGGGTGGTGGATGTCCGCACGCAGAAGACGACACTCAGAAGAGCTGTCTCCAGACTATGTCCCCTTCCCATCAACGAGAAAGAAGACTAATATATCTTGAAAGTCGGGACTTTCAAGGGGTGGGAGGATGTTTACAACATAAACTACTTATATCTAATAATGCAACACACAAGACGGCAGCGGGGAATCAGCGGGGGCCGCGGGGTGAAGCCTGCTCCGTCCGCGCCCGCGCCGCTTCATTCGACATTCCATCTTAATATTTCAAGCGTCATACATTTGCACTGTACTTAGGCAAAATAAACCAAATAAGCACCGTAATGGAGGAATTTTATTGATCTACAATCGCAACTCATCAAGCAGGCTTTCGGCGGAAACAATAGCAATATTTTAACGAGACGACGAAGTTGACGCGACCAGCCATCTTCACGTCAGTCTGCCTGGTCAGTGAAAATACAGTGTCCTAAGAATTTAATATATTACTTATAACAATTATAATTATTTAATACTAGGTATGTATCAAGTATGTACACAGAATACAGGTTGCAACTTGAATATACTAAATATTATGCTATTTGTCGCTAACATGATCTTATATCTATATTATAGAAGCCTTTACAAGAGTGTTCTTATACGTATATTACATATAAGAACACACACCTTTCAATTTCTCAATAAAACCCTGCCGAAGCCGGGCATTTAAAAACTGGTTATAGACTCATTTGAGTGTTCCTCTCCACGGAAATCTTTAGTAAAAGGCGAAAGATTTATACGTGTTGAAGAGAAACCAGAGTAACGATATGTTACAATTCCAAAAGAACCGCGTTCACTCTGCGAATCTTTTCACCGCGATTCAGCTTATGACGTCATTTTAGCTACGCCATCTAGTTTCATTCGTGGCTATTAAATTAAATTTCCTCTTTCCCTGCCTGTCACCATCCTATGTTGGGATGTCAAACGTGCCACCAAGTATTAGGCGCGGTAGTTATCAACAGGCACGTTATAGTAACGTCACGTTAGCAATCACACGTCACAGCTTTGATTACTACCACAAACCAAATTTTTAGTCGCGCTTTGGGACAGAACCACAGAATACAGATTACTATACATGTAGCCAAACGGCCTTATTACAAAACGAGTTTTAACGCTAAACTGGAGTTTAAACCGTAGTTTTGTCAAATTTCTTATTACAAAAAGCAGATTAGCACTTAGGTCTTGGTTGACTATGGTGTCAAAGTTAGTCTTGCCGGGCACCTAGTTTAGCGACGGTTTAAGCATTTATTTTAATGGCGGCCACGTATTCTACTTGTCAAATCGTAAAAAAATTCATATATTTTGTATTAAAGTAAGAAGGGGTGGTGAGGTATTAGGAAGCGTGCATGAGTAGAATAATAGCTTTTAGCAAAATATATAGGAAATACCTACTTATAATATCGAAAGTATACATAGTAAAAACAGAATATATTACAAGAATTGACAGTACACACAATCAACAAAACATGTTGCTATGGTTACTTAGCCATAGTGTGCCATTGTATAGGTTGGATATATAAGGAGTATCTCCTTAACATTTTTTTCATATACGTAAATACCTAATTAGGATGTTTTGAATTACTCGCAATGATCAAAAGTCATTTAAAAATTACCTACAATATTTTTTGATATTAGAAAATAGTATTGTGTGACAAAATAGCTACTTATATTCCAAAATAAAAATTAGTACATTGTGTCAATTCTACATTTCGTGTATCCGTAGCATAAAGACATTTATTATCTGTGGAAATAATTTCTACCATAGCTACAGTTTGGTATTAAGTTGTCTTGGCTTTATTCATCTTTTGTAATAAGGTTTAGTTTATAGGTCGACTCTAAAGATAGTTGAAGACAAATTGGTTGTCGACCAAAGTCGAGTTTAACGAGTTTTTTGTAATAAGGCCGAAAGAGTCTAATAAACATAGGGGAACCACCTAGTCATATACGGCCTTATTACAAAAAACTCGTTAAACTCGACTTTGGTCGACAACCAATTTGTCTTCAACTATCTTTAGAGTCGACCTATAAACCAAACCTTATTACAAAAGATGAATAAAGCCAAGACAACTTAATACCAAACTGTAGCTATGGTAGAAATTATTTCCACAGATAATAAATGTCTTTATGCTACGGATACACGAAATGTAGAATTGACACAATGTACTAATTTTTATTTTGGAATATAAGTAGCTATTTTGTCACACAATACTATTTTCTAATATCGAAAAATATTGTAGGTAATTTTTAAATGACTTTTGATCATTGCGAGTAATTCAAAACATCCTAATTAGGTATTTACGTATATGAAAAAAATGTTAAGGAGATACTCCTTATATATCCAACCTATACAATGGCACACTATGGCTAAGTAACCATAGCAACATGTTTTGTTGATTGTGTGTACTGTCAATTCTTGTAATATATTCTGTTTTTACTATGTATACTTTCGATATTATAAGTATTTCCTATATATTTTGCTAAAAGCTATTATTCTACTCATCCACGCTTCCTAATACCTCACCACCCCTTCTTACTTTAATACAAAATATATGATTTTTTTTACGATTTGACAAGTAGAATACGTGGCCGCCATTAAAATAAATGCTTAAACCGTCGCTAAACTAGGTGCCCGGCAAGACTAACTTTGACACCATAGTCAACCAAGACCTAAGTGCTAATCTGCTTTTTGTAATAAGAAATTTGACAAAACTACGGTTTAAACTCCAGTTTAGCGTTAAAACTCGTTTTGTAATAAGGCCGCTAGTGTGTAATATTTAGCAGGATAAAATGTAGATTAGGTATATAATAACATGGAGGAAGGAAATACAGTCAACATTTGATCTATTAGGCTGGCCACACACGCTAATGCATGCTTGCGTTTTGCTGTCAAAATAAAATAATAATAACAATAATAATAATGGTTTTGCAACAAGGGCGGATTACGAGGTATTACACGCGCAAGCTCGGCTAGAAATAAAACCAATAACAATAAAAAATCCACAAAATAGACAAGAACAGTATACAGCTGGATAGTGCTGTCTCTTTCTCTCCCTGCTTGGGCTCAAAGCGACGACTGCTCTGGCCTCCGCTTTACGCTACATAATATATCACTTGCGCACCACCACCTATTTACCGCGGCTTCTGCACTGAACAAGCAGTGGTTATGGAACTATTTTTCTGAGTAGAGGTTGTAGAAGCGACTGCGGTGCGTCTCTTTCACTACCTTGAACATGGCACGGTTAGGGCTCGGACTAGATTTCTACCAAGTTATTTAATATATTATATAGGTCATGGTCAACACTTTGGGAATTATAAAATTATAATTTTCGAGCGCAATGCAGTGCCGCGCTGGCCTTTGTGTTTTGGGTGGCACTGCATTAGTTATGGGTTGGCGTTGTACTTACCATCAGGCAAATGACCAGCTCATCTCGTTATCCAAGAGTATAAAAAAACATAGGTGTCCTTAGTTGCGAATAAATCATAACTTATGCGAATGATACACAGCATGTAATAATTATGTATATCTATATTTGGTATTGATATAACTATACTTACTTAGATTACTTACATCAATTTTAATTACATGATAATTATTTATTTTGATATCTTTATCAATGAAAACACTGATAAATTCACGATTGGAATTTCCGATGCTACAATAACTCACATACATAATTTCGATGACGTATTAGGGGCACCTGAGACGCTCAAGCAAACGTACGTTTGCTTGAGCGTCTCAGCGTTACAGATACCAACTCCTGACGCCTTCATATGAAGTATAAGAACCGCGCTTTCATTATACGTTTAGACAAAAAATAAAAATTGTTACTCTTATCAATATTAAATATTTGTTATGTTATTTAGCGTAAAATGGGGATCGTCTTATAATATGAGATAAGTAATCCCTATACAATATAATATATGGTACGACCTGATATCTATTTATTCTATCCGTATTATATGTTATTATTACACTTTTTTTCTATCTCTGAAGTAAAGCGGTAGGCCTGCACTGATCATATTAACAACGGTCGGCTTGGTGTCGACGACTGGATGCCGCACGGAGGTGGGCGCGGGCTCCACCGAGAACTTGGAGAGCACTGCGGCCAATCCCGTCAACGACTGCATCAGCCCCAGCCGCTCGCCTGTAACATACAAGATATCATTTGTTTCATTCATGTTGCTAAAGAATAAAGAGTAGTGTAGTGTTAGCGTCATAATTTTAGGCATAAATCTATGAATCCTTTCATGATTCTAATAGTATAGAGTCTTAATATATTCAAAATATTGTTAGTGGGAGGATTAATTCTTCTGCGAGTGTCCGTCTGGGTTGTTACCACCGCTTTGCTCGTGAAGCCGCTTCGCTCTTTTTAAAATTCCTACAGTTTCGATCACGATGTTATGATGATGACTACGAGCAGCGCTGTAGGCGTCATCACTTCCTGCCGCTTCAGATAAGACGACCTATAGCAGATGTCACATACTACCTTAATATTCTTAATGCTAGGATTGACAGTGCCGAATTACTTAGCAAGATTTCTTTACGTATTCCAACATTTAGTTCCAGATATACACCCCTTATTTCCGTACCTTCTGTTAAAACTAATTACAAACAAAATACCTTTTTTTTGTTTTTTTTTGGTGGGACTTCTTCCACCATTAACGACTTTCTAAAAACTAATGATTTTGATATTTTCTTTGACAGTGTGCGTTCGATGAGGCATCATATGGCTTCGGACTTCTTTGGTTCTCAAATTTAAGGCTTGTAACTTTGTGAAAGTAACTGTAACTTAGTAAGTTTAACTTAGTAAGCTATTTGGATTCACCATGTGGACCATGTTTGGTCATCATTATCAAGCATCATAATTAATATCGTTCATTATATTGATTCTTATTTTCGGTTTCTTGCCACTAAGCACTAAGCACTAAGGTAATTTCTAAATGTGTTATATTATAGGTGAAAACTTGTAACTGGCCCGGTTTTTAGTTCTAAGTTTTGTATTTACTGTAATTTGATAGGCTGTAATTTTTTCAATGATAAATAAATAAATAAATAAGTCTGCCGCCAAGCAGTAGTGTGCAAGCATTACTGTGTTTCGGTTTGATGAGCAGAGTAGCCAGTGAAATTACTAGGCTTATGAGACTGTCTCAGGTCTCAGGGTAACGAGCACACTGCAGTGCCGCGAAGGCCTTTGTGTTTCAAAGTTCTGGGTGGCACTGCAAATGTTATGGGCCTGCGTTATGCTTACCATCAGGCAAACGACCAGCTCGTCTCGTTAACAAATAACATAAAAAAATAATAAGACGTGTGATGTATGTTAGTTCCCTAGTTTTACGTTGCTGTCAACTTACCGATACAGGCTCGTGGTCCTTCGCCGAAAGGCAGATAAACGAATTTGCTTTTTTCAGCATTAAAGTTTTTAGGATCGAATCGTTCCGGTCGGAATTCTTCTGGATTGTCGAAGTATTTGGCATCGTTTTGTAAAGCTTCCAGAGGAATCACGATGTTCACTCCTCTGTCAATCGTGAGATCCATTTCTGGGAATGTATATTTGCGTACGCACGACCTTTGTAAGAATCCAACTGATGGAAGTATTCTCATACTCTCTTTGAATGCCCAATGTAAGTAGTCCATTTCTTGAACAGCGTCGTAGCTTAGTTTGTTGTCATATTTAGAGAGCACTAGATCAATAGTTTGTTGAACTTTCCTCTGGATTTCAGGATGATAAGCGAGGAGATGTAACGTGTAACTTGTTGTGGAGGATGAAGTCTCGAAACCGGCAGCGAAGAATACGAAAGCCTGCGCGGCTAATATATCATCAGTCACCTCCAACGTTGCCTGCTCTGGAGTACCATCAGGTTTAAAGTTGTCTATCGACTCGCCGACAATAGTTCCTTTTTTCTGACACTCAAGCATTAAGTCTATAAAATCGTTTCTGCCCGACGGCTGGTAATTTCTTTGCCTAAGAATGGATTGAATTAAGGGCACAATGTCTTCCTCCAAATGTTTTGTCACAGTAACACCTTTAAAAGTATTAGGAAATATTTGTTTTAAGATAGATTTAAAGATAAGCAATGGTGTTGCGGTGAAGATCTTAACTCCTAATTTTCTAAATTCTGATTCATTTTCACTGAGCGCGTCCATGTCGAGTCCAAATCCACAAGCGCCGATGAAGTCAGTGGTGAAACGTGCCATGAGGTCCCTCGCGTCGATGGGTTCTCCGGACGACGCTTGTATGCGCGTGTGCAAGCGTTCAGCTCGCTCCACAATCAATGGGAACATCGCCTTCAGCTTGCCACTTGTGAACGCCGGGGTCAGTCGCTGCCGCAATAATCGCCATAAATCGCCTTCTGCGTTGAACAGATTTTTGAGTAATAGCTCTGTAGATAAATCAAAATCAGGATGTTGCCGTCGGTAGAAGTAATTAAAATCTGCAATGAGTACTTGTTTTACCAGTTCTGGATCTCTTATTATGAGCTCTGGTGTCGATGACCGGAAAAATCCCACTACCCGCTCTTCTGGGTATTTTCTATATTGTTCCGCGGCAGTTTGTGATACACTCTTCTTTAATAGATATCCTTTTAAATTGGTCCCAAACAAAGGTATCGGCTTGTCATGCTTCACGCCCCTTTTCTTCCAGTAATTAAAATTCCTTGTAGTGTAAAAATATGCAAACGCTACGAGAGCTAATATTATTATTAAACTAATCATAGCTGCTTTTGCCTTAGCAGTATTTAATATTTACTTTTGATGTTAAAAGTTTATAATTATTTAATAGTATTTTTATAGGTAATAGCTGTTCCATTAATCTACACAAAAATAATAAATATTTTGGACGTAGTGCTTTATATACAAATAGTCACCTTAGATATCTGTGAGTCACTTACTTTGTAAGGCACCGCGCAGACGTAGTTTTAAAAGGTTTTTTTTACTATGTTCACTTGGGAGAACAAAGTGGAAATTATAGTGTCTTCATATCACCTAGGAATCATTGCACATAGGTCTTTTTTTATGTATTCGAGTGGCAAACGGCCTGCCTTATGGAAACCAGTCATCGTCGCCTGCATTTGTAACATTGGAGGCGTTGCCAACGCGTTGTCGACCCTTGATAACTCGTTCGACACCCATCTTGAAGGACTGCGTTTTGTAGCATTGTGGAATACCTGTGGTGGGAGCTCGTTCAACATTTTGTAATAATGTGGGAGAAAGGATCACATAAATCCACTTCCAGGATTCGATTATGTGTGGATGAGCTTGCTTAGTTCCTGTGGCGAGATGTTCGGCGATAGAACTGCTACTGCAATGAGCAATATACAGAGCGAACTAACGTTTATGCGAAAATTTAGTGGCTCTAGGAGGTCCGTGAGTTGGGATCGCTCTACGTTGTATTACGTCGAGTGACTGTATTATTACTCTTGTTATTAGCGATAGAATCGAGGCGTGTTAAACATATCATATATACTTAGTATCTTCAAAAAATTTGTATGTCACTGGATCGGCTTTGCCAGACACCTAAGGCCGTACTTTGCTACATAAAAGAGTTGGGTTGGCTTGGGTAGATGATGGCAGGGGGAAACGCAAAATAAGTCCTACTTGCACCGACGTCCAGTGCTAATCCCTTCCAATTAACACAAATTAAAACAATACAATTGATTCTATTGCACATTGTCACTGATCATTGTGTGCAAAGTCTCTGCATAGACAGTCAGTTATAATTCGTTGCTGACGACAATGGGATGACAACAAAGTGCTGATCCATATCCAAAGGACGCCATTGGAGGAACGTCGGTTTTGGTTTTTCATGCACGGAATAATGTCGCGGCAACAAAGCGTGTCTGCGTCTGCGCATTGCCTTAGTAAAATAATGATTCAGAAAATTATGAATGTTTACAATAATGTTGAGTACAATTTAGTTTACCAAGATATGCTATCATAATCTCTTTGATTACATAATCATTATCGCATATTTTTTTTTTAGTATGGGTCCTAAGGTTAACTGTTTTGCTTAGATAGAAATAAATTTATTTGAAGTGTATTGAGACCAAAGAATTTATACAATAAGTACCTTGATTGAGACCCAGTCACACACTTACCAACGTTATATTCCTAACGTTCGACGTCCCCATTATCACCCCACCAGTGAAGACGTTGGAAATGTATCTTCTCATCGGGCCCACTCATTTACGTAGTTGGGTCGATTGGAATTTAAAGTTCCAGCGCCCTCACTAACTTTTTCGAATCAATATAATAGTAATCAAATAGGTGCGACGATGAGCGAAACGAGGTCCTCCTCATTTCGCTCGTCGTTGTCATTGTTCAACACAGGAGCGTTGAGTTACTTGTGACAACCCGTTGTCATTAAATTATCATATTCTAGGAATATAGCATTTTTAGTGTAGAACTGCACATATGGCTTGCAGTGCTGCTACAGCAGTAGAATTCCTCAAACGGTGAACAACCCTTGGGACCAGGAAACCACTCGAAATTTATAAAGATATGGCGGGGCGGATTTGACAATGCTGGTTTTAGGTCGCTCAAAGGATCAGCCTTGCCACTCAGAGGGGCAACGCAGCCAATTATATTAGTTTTAATTTGGTGTTCATACATATTTTAGCCACGTCTAAACTACTACCTGAATAGCTGTTTAGTTTTTGTATTTTTTTACTGTAGATACTGTCCCTCAAGCAAGTTTAGTGAGTTTACATAAAACAGTAAAACGTCAGGGGGTGCGTTGGGAATTTAAATTCCCATCGCGCCCAGCTGGGAGTTCAAATTCTCAACATCCTCCCAATGGCGGGGATGTTGAAAAGAAAAAGAATTCGTAAAAAGTATTATTCGACTAATGTTAAAAAAAAACAGAGAAATAATAAAGAAGGTGGAACATGCACAGATTAGGAAAGGTAGTTTTGGACTACTTCTCAATAAGAGAAGGTGGGAATCACGATAAACTTATAAGTAATATAACTGGGTCTCAAGTCCAGCTTCTGGAACAAACCGTTTTTCAATTTGAAAATTCTCTACCACCATGTAAAATGCCCAATCATCGTTATGTCAGCTAATTATTCAATAGAGAATAATAATAATACATAATAGTACTTAACACACAGATGATAAAAATGATGATGCAAGCTAGTAACATTATTACTCACATCCATATTATTATTTTTTATCTGATAATTCCCAGACTAAATACCATTTTTTAATGTTAAAAATATATTTATTATCTTGAGGCCGCACCTTCCGGCTCCACCATCAGGACCCAGGTTATGATCTAGGATCAGAGTAGGTACTTGTAAAGACAAATCAAACGTGCTTTATTTAATTTATTAACATAATTTCTAAATTTAACCTTTAACCTTATGACTTTTGTAGGTATAGTTTAAATAACTGAAGAAATGCTGGTTCCTTAGATTTAGCGCCATATTTGATACAAGAGATATAAATCGGTCTTTAAAAAAAATGATTAATGTCAGAAACGTGAATCCATTTCAAAATCTACATTTTTAGTCAATGATCGCTAGCTAAGCTCAACTAACCGTGAATAGGAACGTAGATCATCCACGCAGTAATCAAAGTTAATTCCACTACTTCGCGCAGAATGTTGCTAGTAATGAAAGTCCATTTAATTAAAAAAAATAGTTTGGCTAAATATTATTAGCTGATTTAAATCAAATCAAATCAAATCGAATCGAATAGAATAGAATCGAATAGAATCGAATAGAATCGAATAGAATCGAATAGAATCGAATAGAATCGAATCGAATCGAATCGAATCGACTCGAATCGAATCAAATCAAATCAAATCAAATCAAAATCAATTTATTTGTCCGAATATTGTGATAATAGTTCTTAAATTACAATAGATACAAATATTCTACCGTTTCCGGTGTACAAATGCTTCCTTAACTAATTAACCGTTACAAAGCCTTAACTTATTAATTTTTAAAATACTTTTTGGTACAAGTCTCCTAAATACAAGATAGTCAAATCATATAAACCTAAACATGGTAATGCTTACTTGTACAACTGAGCAGATCAACGAGGAAATCTGTGGTTTCCTACGAGATGGACTTTGCGCAGAAGTGTTTTGTTTGTGTTTTGTCCGTCATCAAGATAATTTAAAATATAATATCATAACTAACTAATAGGTATAGATATAATGTATCGATTGAGTCACAAACGAAGGTACACGTGAACGTGAGTGACTAGTGAGTCACTTTGTTTATTTTAATTTGCACAAAAATAGAATAATACAATCCAGAAAAGCTTAACTTATAGGTTACTAGACAATATTCCAAATGTGTACGTACGTACATGAAAAAGTAAATACATATATGAACCCTAAACACATATACTATCTTTTTTATGCAGTCGGTAAAAAAAGCAAAAATTAATGAAACACTTTATGCACAAATTAAACAAGGTTTGAATACTTCTCAAGGTGCCCTTGAGAAGTATCCAATGGTGCATTTCCAACTTGAAGATTGTGACTAGCCAGGCAAGAACTACAAAATTCTTTATTACAAGAATAAGCTAACATAACGATGATTCGGCATTTGTCCAATCATCGTCAAGTCCTGTTCGGGCGAATGCCCAATCATCGTTATGTCAGCGAATTCTTCAATACAATAATATATTTGCTCAAAATTTCACAATCCATACAGATAAATAAAATTGAAGTGTCTGTTTGTAATATCAAAATAGCAGCTTTATACTAAATGCATATGAAAGTATATACGGTACATATAACAAAACAACCATTTTTTAACTTTTTGTCTGTCTGTCTGTTTGTTCCGGGTAATCTCCGAAACGGCTGGACGGATTTTGACGGGACTTTCACTGGCAGATAGCTGATGTTACAAGGAGTAACATAGGCTACATTAATTTTAGAAAAATAATTAGGGTTCCGCGCAAAAAAATAAAAGCCATGTAATCCTAAATCTCCACGCGGGTGAAACCGCGGAGCAGCAGCTAGTATTAAATAATAATATAATAACAAACAGATGATAATCATGATGCAGGTGCAAGCCATCAACGTTCTTTTATCTAATAGATAATTCCCAGACAAAATTACCATTTGCTAAACTCACTGTGCCTTGTCACTCTGGATGATGTAAGGATTCTAACGATACCTCATATATCCAAATCTGTTTAGCCATTTATTTATTTATTTATTGATTATAATCAGAACGGTCGTAGACCAATTATACTAATTAACACATTGAATATAATAAAATGATTAACGATTTACAAAAAACAATAGTCAAAAAAATATTACAAAATATTAATAATTAAAAATATAAAAAATCCAGTCTAGGCCCTCTCAGAGAATGTATGACAGATAGTCAAAACATCCATCCATCCATCCGCAAAAAAGTCAAAATCTGGATTGGCTTCCAGGAGAGCATTGACCGCAGACAGGGTACGTGGTATGGGAGAGTTGGTTCGCATTACCGTGCGACACAAAGGTACAGCAAGCACTGCCAACTACAAAGGTACAGCAAGCAAAGCCATATAAAAGTTATAGTGGATAAAAAAAGTCACATACATACATGTAGCCTTAAAACATTGTCATACGTGCACTGTGTTTCTTCGATCACATTTTTTATTTCGTTTTATTTAATAACGAGACGAGCTGATCGTTTTCCTGATGGTATCGCACTGGGCCCGCATGGTGGATTATGGCCCCTACCTCTCTCTCTGAGAGAAGGCCGGTATCCCAGCATTGGAAGAGTAAGAGGCTGATAACATATAAGAATAACGCTGACCCATAACAATTGCAGTGCCATTCAGAACTTTGCCATTCAGAACTTTGAAGAACAAAGGCCTGAGCGGCACGGCATTGCGCTCGTTATCCTGAGACACGCATAAGCCCAGTAATTTCACATAGTCATGATCAGGTGAGATATTATGAAACGCTATCGATATAAGTAATCGATATATCGATTAAAAGAAAATGGACGCTGCATATCAGAACACGTTGGCGGAGCCGAGTGCCGAGGCAGACAAATAAATAACGGAATGGCCAGCCGCCAACACTGAGAGAAATTAATAAATTTCTCTACTAGAATGCGAGAGTTGGCACTTTCACAGGTTTTCGAAGGGGAAACGATGGGAAAAGTTCAGCACTTAGATTTGATGGTGGTCTTTTATTCAGCAGCCAATGTTATAGATTAGATATATATTCCTTGTTTGGTCTCTTATGTTACATATTTGCCCTTTTTTCAACTCTGGATTTGTATGATACGCCTTTTTGGACTAGACTGCAGTGACGCATATGCTATTGTATACCTGCATTGAGTTTGGCAATGCGAGTGAATGTACCACAAAAAAAGCGTTCTTTTACTTCAATGCACAACTCCCCTGCACAGTGCGTTCTGAGATTAACCTTCAACCGGCAATAAATCATACCTACAGGAGGTTCCGTAAGCTAGCCGAGGCTGGGATTCCGGTTCTAACCGCGGTGTAGTGAAAAACACGCGCGTCAAACTGTCTGACGCCGCACGGACCGATGTCGGAAACGCTCCGCGTGTATAGGGCTGCCACACACGGGTCACATGAACGGAAAATATATATTAACTAAATTATTTTTATGGATGATACACGGCAGTGGTTTCCAGTTAGTGGTATGCATAGGTGCAGAAGAGATTGCTTGAACGGGTACCTCCACAACAGATCGGTTAAGCTTTCATCAGTTCGAAAAACTGATTTAATTTTTACGAGCTTTTATTTAACTTGCAAAGTTTGTATGTTTTTTTTATTAATTTCAATTATGCTCTGCAAGCTCCAGGGCCTGCACCCTTTGTTTGTTAACTTATTTATTTTTAAACTAAATTAGTTTAAACGTCACAATTCCTTACTTTTTAACAACATCATCAATTTAACAAAAAATACTTACTCCAAGTTTGTATGTTTGTTTATGTCAAATCTTGCAAGCTAAATTTGGCCCACTTCTCGGTGCTTGATTGAGTCGAAATTTTAGATATGGGCACGCACTTTTTAGTCTAGCTTTGTCTTATTTTGTCTTATTTTGTTAGGATAACAAATTAAATGAATTCCAAATTTCCTTGAAATTTTAATGTTAACTTTAATTCTTATGTTCCCCAAGAAGAATTATAAATCTTATTGCAGTACGGAACCCCTTAAAAAGTGGGTCAATTGTAAATCTGTTTTTTTAGAAAACAGATACAATGAAACGTCAATAAAACAAAAGACATTACAATTTATTTATTATTATTCTGTATTTCACAATGAAAAAATGGTATACACTAACGTCTGTGTATCACGACCAGCAGGAGCACGTACGTGGCACGTGACAGCAGCGCCGTGATGGGCTAGCGTTATTTTTCTAATGCCTAGTGCACACATAGCAAAGAACGACAAACAACAAAAACAAAACAACAAAATTCAATGAAGAAAATACTGCATCCTCCCTAAGGAGGTTAATTGTGATTTATATTGAACTAACAGCAATTTAAATGCGTATATATTTATATAATTATATAAGCCCGAAATATATGTAAGTTACTTTTTACTAATTAAAAGTAGCAATTGAAAATAAATTTATAACAGTAACTCAACCGTTAGATGATATTTTTATATAACTATTTCAGATAACAATTTTTGTTTATAACAATTAGTAGTAATCTATGCTTAGGATGCCCACAGCCTTTTACACCGTCGATCGTCTGAGTTCAGTTGAGATAGTTGTCAAACGCTAAACTATAGGGTCTAACCACAAAAAATTAAAACCACGTTGAACCTGTGTTAATCACTGTTTAACGCCTAAACATGCCTTAGTCGCGCGATTATGAGCAACCACAAATCCTGATTTAAGTAGTGCCTAACAGTTATCTAACACAATTCTGTTGTGACATTTCTAATCATTTTTGACGTTTATCTTTAGACGCTGTCTAGCTAAACAGGCGACTAAACATGTTTTTTTTGTGGTCAGACCCTAATTCTTGTTCAGAAGAACCAGACTAATCGTACGAAGTATTAAATTCATTAACTAAGACTGTACAACTATGAGTCGTAAATCGAAGAAAAAATAGACAAGAATGAAAATACTGTCTGAAACTACCTTAACCCGTCTGCCATAGCAAACTGACGAGTTCCGATACAACCGGTCCCGGTCCGGTCCGTATCCGGAATTTTTTGGATAAAGCCGCTTTTAACTTCAAGTTCCCGGATGAAAAGTTTCACCAGTGCATGGCAAGTTTTGTTTTAGACTGCGTTGGAGTGTGTACTCGCCTTTTTGCTTGTCAATTTTGAGGAAAAGCTTGTAGATACTTAAGGCATAGACTTAAGCGGGCTTTGCTTGAAAGACTAAAGTAGATATGGCACTGAGAAGAAGAAGAGACGAGTGTGGCTGAGCAGGAACTTGCATGACTTCCAGTCTGACGCACCAGCATTCAAATCTCGGCTCGACCCCGCACCCAAGTTATGTGCGGATTTTAGAACACTTGCTTTAAAAACGGTGAAGGAAAGCATCGCTAGAAAAGCCGCATATTAAAGAATTACAAAAAAAAATTGTGAAAATGTACATCCACCAAACCGCATTGGGCTCACATAGCCCATACTCTCAAAATTCCCAAAGAGGGTTAGTGTCCGACAGACGGCCGTCTGTCAGTAAACGAATTGCCTAAAAATAGAAACCAAAACCTAAAAATAGAAGTTTGTTTGTAAAGACGTATATTAAGCGCTGACTCCATGTAAAACCGGACAAGAGCAAGATGTACAGAATTTAGGTAACTACCGTGCTTAGACTACCAATTCCGGAAGCTTCTGGGGTCAGTTCTAAATCAACACATTTTTCTATCGAATTCTTGATTTAACACGATGACAATTACAAAATTAATTTGACCTTCCGATTCTACGACGTCTTTTTCCACTGGCATAGATTTCTTACCAATTGCATTTGCCACCACTTTGTCTCTTATCTCTAAAGCAGAAGTTTCATTGTCGCTGATACCAGGGGTTGTACCTTGTGCCCTTGCGGAAGTGGAGTTAGAGGAACAAGTGCGGACCACGTAGCTGGTTCCCCGGATATGCGGTCACGTAGGTCCGCGTCGTGTAGAATTTATTACGACTTCTGCTTCAATTGGCGCAGCTCGCCTGAAAAATACTGGTAGCGTGGGAAATTGTTTCAAAGTCGACGATTCCAAGGGCTGGATTGATTCGTTAGACATAAGCTAAAATCAGCGATGTTTTAAAACTATAGTTTGCAAATTTCGCTCGAGCTACATACGCTGGGATTAAGAGGGAATGTGCAGCTCGTAAGCTCCGTTGATGAAGAGGTACCATATACCTCGAAACCGATCGAGCAAACATCGCGAAACTCGGCTATACGACGTGAGTTTAATCCATTTGAAACATAAACAAATATAAAAAAAATATCATGGAAATATGCCAGTGGTACCGCGTGAATTACGAGCTTGTGGTGTGACATGACACGATGGTTTACGTGGCTGGGAAGTGTGCGGACACAAGGAACGGCACGCGGGAAACGACATTTATATAAATGTCGCTAATTTTTGGGTTCTTGAAAGTTAGCGTGAGTGGCTGCGAAGTACGCATATTGTAGGCGTCAGAGGAACGCAGAAGGAACTCTCCGCCTTCGAGTTTCTTGCCCTTCTTCTCGATGGTGTAGGCTTTTGAAAGTGTCAACTAGAATCAGTACAGCTTCCGCGAACGCCCTGGGCCCGCGAGAAGTAGCTTGAGCTTAGATTAGGGCCCACTTCAAACGGATGCAAGCGTGCAACAGCGCTATTGTCTGCCGACCCCCATATCTGAGTGATGGTCAGCTTTGACCATCGTTTGGTGACGCTGTAAAGGACAACACAGTCATGGTCCACGATCGGGGATAGTATCACTCGCTCGTGCCTTTGTTTAGTGCTACGTTCATATAAAAAGACATTCGCGTAAGTTGACCAATCAATTGTGTGTTACTCGTGGCTTAATGTTCAGAGTTCAAAAAGATTTGTGATAACTATATACCGACTATCGCAGAAGGATTACGAAAGGTTTTGTCCAACCTTGTTTCTCTGGATGCAGTAGCGTCGTAGCTGTATGTGATAAATAGTTGTTATAATCAGGTAGCACGCTACCAGCAGCTAGTTAGCTTCCTGACGAGGCTTATCATATTTCACATTGAAGGCGTAATGTTCGCCCCGAGCGGGAGCTTGCGTGTAGGAAACCTGCCAGTTTACTTCTATTTCGAAGGTGCAGTTTACATTGGTATTGGCGAATACTTTGTCGCAATTGACAGGTTTCGTGGTGGAGGTTGGATTGATGAATTAACTGATGTATTGTGGAAGGATTGGGTTCAAGTCAACAATGAAATCAATATTTGTGCACTGTAATAGAAATCACTACGTAGTAGGTATAAATATATTGGGTCTGTATCTGGGTTTTTTTTGTACTATTGTATAACGAGGCGAGCGGGTCGTTTGCCTGATGGTAAGCGTAACGCATGCTTATAATAATTGCAGTGCTACTCAGAACTTTGTAACACAAAGGCCTGCGTGGCATTGCATTGTGATTGTTGCCGCGTTATTCAAAATTATACTGATAGACTAGTTTTTATACAATATCGCGAAATTATAAAAAGTACATAGGTACTTTTAAAACTTTATTTGGTATAGACCAGTGTTTTCTGAATTTCATATAAATTATAGTCTAACTGCGGCGCAAGTACGGCAGTCGGTTTGATAAATTTGTCGAATCAAAAACCCGATAAATGTATCGAATGTTGCGAGTACCGAAGTCTGATCGTAAAGTATTGTTGTAGCTCTATATTCTCTTTGAATTCGACCTAGCTATTCGATAACTTTTGTCGATAGTATCGAGGTTCGATAAATTATATAAAAAGTCTATTAAACCCATTTTATCGATTTGAACTGTCAATTTTATCGACTTTTATCGATCAAAAAGATCCGTACTTGCGCCGCGGACTCGAAAGTGCAACCGATAGGAGATTGGTGATGGATGGTTATTGGTTAAGTGATTTTTTAAAAACTTAACTTACTTACTATTTTTACTTTTTGTAAGTTAACTTAACAGTAACAAAAGCAAAGTTAAATATAACTATTTAAATAATTTAAAAAAGAGTTTACCTTTATAATCCCGGAGGCAATTCAAAACAAGGTCCGCGCAATTATCCCTTGAAGCGTAAACTCAAACGAGAACGATACTCCAAAGTCAAATAGAAGAAAGAATACAGGAAACCTTCAGAAGAGAGCTTAGGTAAATAAACACGTTATCAAAGATCCTCTTGGAAAGTTCGAGACCACCTGCTTGGCAAACAAACAAATAGGGACGCTCGCACAATCCCACACGCATCCCGCGAACTTCAACTGTAGAGATGGGCTATGAGGTTCGAATTATAATCGATTTTATTTATTTATGTGCTATTTTTTAGAATTCCAAATTCAAAATGAAAAGTGAATTCCACAGTTATAAAATTATTTTGTAGTCCGTCTGTCAATCCTAGCCTTTTATTTCAATTGTTGATTGAGGCGTCTTGTCTAAATTGATTCGTTTATATCGTCTATAGACATCCTAATAGAGATAAATAAAAAAAATTATAGTGAAGTTATGCTGTACCGGAGCCAGTTCTATTATAAATTTGTTCGCCATATTGATCACAGCGACACTTAACAGCAAGCTAACCTACTAAGTAAAAAATATTTTAATAACAAATCGACAAAATTCAACAGTCGGGAAATAATAACTATATTTTTATGAAAGTACTACTTATATTTAAAATTTTATATGTTAAATCTTAATAATGATGATGATGATGATGAAACTTAATAAAATGCTGTACCGTGTTTGTCTGTGTTTATACAACCAATAAGTTATGTGGTATCTGATAAATAATGGTTACTATTTAGATCAACAAGAGGTTTAAAAAACAGCGTAAAATACATCGTACATACGTATTCCTTATTGTACTTAATCTCAAAAGATTGAGCAAATCGATCATCAACAATCAGTACAATATATAATATATATATAATTTAACATAGTTTTATTAATTACTATAAGTTTGCTACGCCCTAACAGGGTGCATAGATTTATACAAAAGTAGGTACCTACTCCATTGTATTAAATGTATGTATGCAAGAAATAAATAAATAAATAAATATACTGAGAGAACTTATAAATCATTTTATATTCATCTTCAATCAATAAATAATGACGTCCAATAATGCACATGGAATGATGCACGCAACATGTTATTAATCGAATCAAAATAAACATGACTTTAACAATTCGATTTTTGCAAATCATTCCAACGGGAATTAAGAGAGAAAAGCAATTCGATAAAATATTCAGATTACTTTGGCTTCGATATTGGAATAATTCGAACAATGTATTCCATCTTATTCCCATCCTTAAAGACAGATCTCAGTAAGTTTGTTCTGAGTTGTTTGCGTAACGTGTAAAATGGTTTGGAAATTATCAAGGATTTCTTCAGAATTCCATAAGGGTATCTCTAAGGCTTTGCCTCTGGTGTAGCTGTTGATATTTTTAATACCTATTGTATATCATTATAAGAGACGAGGTTTCTAACTATGAGGTTTTATCATTTTATATAAAACATTGCAGTGCCACTCAGAACCTTGAAATACAAAAACCTATGGGTCATTGCAGTGCGCTCGTTTACATACTAGTAGCGTAGTTGCGGCAAATTGTTCCTTGTGTAACTATTACAGGACCATAGTCCTCGTACTTCCTGATTTTCTATAGACAATTCTATATAGTTAGGTGTAAGGCTATGTTATACAATAGTCGAATAAGATTTATTTACGTGAATATTGCCTATCTTCGTTGAAATTATTGTACGTTGAGCCAACAAGATTAAAAGTACAACAAATTTCAATTTCGTTCTGCTTCAAAGAAATCATATAAGAAATGGGTGGACGGCCTCGTGTGTGAAGGAACGAAATAGGTTTCAGATATTGAATTTACTGGAAGTCTGAAACATGTCTCAGCTGCGGCACAAATATCTTGAGAAACTCGGGAGTTCTCTCCTGAAATCTTGAAAATTTCTTCCGTTCCATATTAAGAACTGTACAGTAAAGCTGGGTGCACATAACTTCATCGCGTTATGTCGCGTCGTCGCAAAACCAAACTCGCTAACATCGAATATTCTAAGCACGTGTCGTTACCTAGTAGGCAATTATAAAATCATAAGGAATTATTATAAGTGAATTTTTAGTGACGCGCTAAAAAAAATATCATATATTTTTTAAACCACTCACCCGTCGTAGTTATTAACGGTTGTCATGTATAAGACACTGGCCATGATTGCAACGTTCCAATTCTTGTATCTTGAAGTGGTATCAAACTTCATCAAGATTAAAATTTTATAGAATCCCAGATTAGAGTCCGTGGGAAGACAAAAGGTAACAGGTGGTGTTTAATGAATGGTAAAAAAATTCAATAAAAATAATAGACTTTATAGTCTATTATGTTTAGAAGACTTTATAGTTTACTTAATTTTGACGTTTATACGTCGAATAATTCAAGTCAAGACATACATGCTACAACATCGCAACACTTTACGTCGTAATTTACCAAGTCGCGTTACACCATTGTGCTCCAGCCCTAAGGAAGCGTAGGTACTACTATGTAGGTATATTTTAATCTCTGGATAGACGGCATCCCAAGTCTGTAAACAAAATTTCAGACGAGCGTAAAGGGACGGAGGGGCAAAGAGAACCCCTGTTTGCTTTGCTAATTGAATTCATTGTAGCTGTTTAAATGATGTTTAAAATGCTATGTGTCTATCCATTGTGGACTCCATCTTGTGTTCTTAGAGAGATAATGGAAAGCGATCAAATGGAATCTTGTAACTGTTTCAAATCAAAACGGGTAGCTTTTTTGTAATAATTAATATGTAGTATTTATGTTGTATAATAATTAGTATGTAGTATAATCTGTCTAGTCTGTGAGTAAAAAATACCTTCCCTAAAGTTGGAAAAATGGGGAATGAAATTTCATTCATCACGATAATTTCGTCGAAGTCGGTACCTGCTTTTATAAAAGCAATTTTATCATTATTTACATTTATAGAATCGACTTAGCAAAAACCGACACAAGACTATATGATTTATTTTCTTAAGTTTGTTCTCTAAATCGGGTTTCAAAGTGAAGACGTTAGCAGGAATTGGCGGGAATTCCGTACATTCACGACACGCACCCCATTCTCCCCTATACTGATATTAGGGATGTGCACAGTAGTGTTGCGAGCCTTCAAGTACGGAAAACGGCCTTAACGGTACTTTTATAAAAAGTAAAGTAGTGAAAGTAAAAGAGAAGGATTTTTTATAAAATAAGTTACTAGGTAACTTGCATAGTACTGGACAATTAAAATACTGGAAAAGTTGGACTTTCTAAGAAAATGATTAAGTACACCAGGTACTTAGTACTTTACATAGTAAATAGTTAATAAAGGTATTCCTCATTTAAAGATGAATACTGAGCTACCGCAGTTCTGAAAATCTTTATAACATCTGTTATTAATGCGAATAAGATAAAATAAGAGAAAAATCTTGTTTTGGGAACCCGGATACGGATAGAACATGGTATCCGTAAAAATTAAGCGTTGGTTACGGATAGCGTCAGTCGCGTCACTAGCCGATGGCTGAGTTGTGAAACTTCGCCGTTCGCTAATAGCACTTATCTCAGTGGAAATCTTCCGGAGTGCATTACTCGAAGAAATTATTTAAAAGAAGACCCTTTCTTCAACTTCGGAAGAAGCTAAGTGAAAAACTTTCTTCAGAACGCTTAGTCGGTTTTGCTTATCTGGAATATTAGCCAACTTCCTTTTCTAAAAAAAGCGGGGTCAAACTGAAAAGTATGGAGGCGGACGCCTTATTTTTGGATTCATCAGAACCTGACCTTATGAGACTCTATTTGGATTACCCTTTTTGATATAAATAGATTTATTAATATAGGTTCATAATTGATGGATTTTCTATTTATAAAAAGGAAATTGATTAGAATCTCAATATTGGAAGCTATCGTACTTGGACAATATCATTTAAGAAATGTTTTTTAACCATTTTCGTCAATCCTATGATCTTCGGATTGCATTGTTTCATTTCAATCAAATTTATATGCGAATTTACATATTTTTAAGGAAGATAGATAGAATCTAATCTCTGTTTTTGAACTTCCGGTGAAGATAAAAAAAAACGTATGATTGTGAAAATGAAAATGCCTTACCACCGTGCTATCACAGTGGTAAGGTATTTTCCAGTTCTATAGCTTGCTATACCATATTCAAATAGAAAATATGGCCTCTTAGCTCTCATTATCAGCCTCTTACGCTCCCACTGCTGGGATGCCGGTCTTCTCTGAGACAGAGAGAGATATGGGCCATAATCCACCACGCGGGCCCAGTGCGGCTATACGTGGATGTCACATGTCTTCGAATTTTGTGGTTCTTGAACATGCGGGTTTCCTCACGATGTTTTCCTTCACCGTTTAAGAGCGAGTGTGAATAATCCGCACATAACTTGATATAAGTCATTGGTGCGGGCCGAGTCGAGATTCGAACTATGGTGCGTCGGATTGAGTCGCACAAGTTCCCGTTGAGCCACACTATAACACGATATTCCGGTAACACGATACTAACAAGATACACTCTCAACTGCATCAAAACATCCGGTAAACCAAAACAACTCGGGAACAAAAATACAAAAGTATTAGATAAGAACAAGAAAACGTCTAAAAATACTGCAAATCGTCTTACGAAACAGCCCACATTTCCTTTCTCTTCCCACACAATTCGGTCTAAATGTGTCTTTCCATCACATTATTTCCATAAAACAATCTTTCGAACAATAAGGAAGCATTTTTATTTATAAAAAGTGCTCGTAACCTATAAAGGTCCCTTGTGAAAAATTATAACGAAAATTCGCTACGCTCCTACATTTTGTACCGAGGCGGACGAAATATGTTTTCTCTTTGTGTTTTTGACGCATTTTTCTCGTCAGATTTGAGGCAGTCGTGACGAAAACACCAACTGGGAATTCTGTCTCATGAAATAAACGAATGTGGCCTGAACGATATTGAAATTATATCGTCGAAATTGAGAAACATGTTCAATGAATATTAATGAGTAAAAAAGATTGATGGGTATTTGAATTGAAGAGAAATTCACGTCTAAGAGGTCAAAGAAACGACCTTCAGAGTTATAGGTACGCTTCGCACAAGATTACGGATTATCGTCCTGTGTCGACTTGACTACGATACTAATTTTATCATACGCAGTGTTAGTTTCGCTCAATTTGTCACTTATTGCAGACTAACTTCTGCTCGTGCCTGTGGGAATCAGCGGCGCAAGTACGGAAGTCGGTTCGATAAATTTGTCGAACCGAAAAACTCGATAAATTTATCAAATGTTGCGAGTACCGAAGTCTGATCGTAAAATATTGTAGTAGCTCTATATTCTCTTTGGATTCGACCTAGCTTTTCGATAACTTTTGTCGATTGTAACGAGGCTCGATAAATTATATAAAAAGTCGATAAAACCCACTTTATCGATTTGAACTGTCAATTTTATCGAATTTTAATAATAGAAAAGATCCGTACTTGCTCCGCAGGTGGCCTTGCATTTATTACTCGTATTATAAAAAAAAGAAACAAGCAAAACGCTACTGCAGTGGTAATGTGTAAGTAGTAGGTATCTAATACCCTCAAAAATATCAACCACCAAGCACTTATCTCTATATCGGCTCTCAAGTGCAGTTGCCGGAACATACCACACCACGTGCTTGCTCTAGATGAGCATTGTAAAATACCCTATATAATCAACCAAAAATAAGGTGAATTTGCGGATCAGCTAGTAATACCATTTTCACGCAGCAATTACCGCTAAAATTAAAACGCTTCTCAAGCTCTAACCCCACATTCACGCCTGACACTGAAAGATTTGCGCATTAATCAGGCTATCAGCAATTGTCCAGTTTCCAGTGCCATTTTCAGCCACAGCTTGATTTATCGGCGAGCTCACAACTGCAGGACTCACAAAGGACTATTGTCTCTGACTGCTTGTGACAGGTCGGGGTTACGCCTACATGACACGCTAATAGTATTCTGTATATATGCACTAATGAATGAAATATTACTCCAATAGAGAACCAATCACCTTATGTATACCTCTAGGTAGGACTAACTCTTCTGCGAGTGTCCGTCTGGGTTGGTACCACCGCTTTGCTCGTGAAGTCAGCCGCCAAGCAGTAATGTGCAAGCATTACTGTGTTCCGGTTTGATGAGCATAGTAGCCAGTGAAATTACTGGACTAATGAGACTTAATACCTAATGTCTCAGATTAGCGGGCACACTGTAGTGCCGCGCAGGACATTGTTTCAAAGTTCTGAGTGGCACTGCAATTGTTATGGGCCGGCGTTATGCTTACCATTAGGTAGACTACCAGCTCGTCTCGCTATAAAATAACATAAAAAAACTTGTAGACATCTCACTTTTGTATTATTAGGTACATACACTAAGTTTAGGTTCGAGCGATAGAGTTACAATATCTTAAAAGGTCAAATAATTCACAATATTTGGCGGACACCGAGTGGATTTTTATAGAAAAGAATGACCAGTAGTCCGTTTAATGAAATCAGAAACATTAGATGGCAGAATTTGAAGATAGGGTGGGTCACCGATTTTCCCTCATGGCCCGGAAAGCAACTGCGGGTAACTTCTCCTGAACAGATCTGCTGAGCTCCGACCATTTTCGGCATCTTTGCACATGGGTTCGAATACTGACCACCACTTTTTTTCTATTTTTTATAGCTTTATGATTGGACTAGCTTCTTGGCTGCGCCCGTGTGGTATATATATATTTATAAATTACGCGTTATTCCAGAACCTAAACTGTCTACATTCCAAATTTCATCAAAAACGTTCTAGTACGTCCTGTTACGGAGTAACAAACATTCACACAAACCTTCGCGTTTATTATAGTAGGCACGATTTTTTGTTTAGTTTCTTCTGTCTTATTACCTACGTAAAAATGTATGTTTACTGGTTTCCTTTATTTGTTAGTATTATTTGCTTAAGCTGTTGTGTGCAGATCCTGAAATAAATTAGGTACTGATTTCTTTCTTTCATCTGCTAATGCAGGTCTGTACCTGTAACTTTCCTTACCTTTCTGAAGGGTTAATTTTAGCACCGGTTTAAATGGTGTTCATTGGTCTTCCTTTGCACGTTCCTCACGTCTTGTTGTTAGCCTAACCATTGTTTTGTCGTAAGTAATATCAAACAATGGCTCAGTTCAGAGAGAATCGAAACAGAGACTCTGAAGACGTTAGTGAAATCCACATACACCAAATACAAAGTACAAGACGTACTGTACATAAATAAATTCACGAACAATTACGCCACAAAATATTCTCGCCCCAACGTTCACCTTTACAAATCAAGTGTATCATTGTGTAAAGCGGTCGATTCAACAAAGGAGACGCAAAATACCCACAATCCCGGAACGTCCCCGGACAGTACAAAAACGACGTAACCTGTCATATTATTTTTGTTCCAGACAGTTTTACGCGATATTCGAGTTAACGGTATGGACAAACCACGACGCGAACGCGGTAAAGCCAAAAACGACGACGTTACCCATCGTAACAAAAGTTGCGATCCTCAAAGCAGGCGCGTATTTTTACGCAGTTTTCTTTTGTTTCGATCTAACACTAAAACAAAAGAACTAATTTATTTTTATCCGGCTATGCGAGGCCGGCTATTTTTGCGATGATTAGCATCGCCCTGAAGCATTTATGCTCTTTTTTCAATTTTTTTATGCTAGTTTGTAACGAGACGAGCTCGTCGTTTGCCTGATGGTAAGCATAACGCCAGCCCATAAAAATTGCAGTGCCATCCAGAACTTTGAAACACAAAGGCCTGCGCGGCACTGCAGTGCGCTCGTTACCCTGAGACATTAGGTATTAAGTCTCATAAGCCCAGTAATTTCACTGGCTACTTTGCTCATCAAACCGGAACACAGTAATGCTTGCACATTACTGCTTGGCGGCAGACTTCACGAGCAAGGCGGTGGTAACAACCGAGACGGACACTCGCAGAAGAGTTAGTCCTACCACTAACTAAATTAACTAACTTAATTCTCAGAGTCGTCACTCTCGGTGATATAAAAACTATTTTTCTTGCATTATCTCTAATTCTCGCCACTGTTTATTAAAATGAATGGAAAAGTAAACAGTCTAAATTAACCTCAAGCATGTCTCAGAGTTTTCCTATTGCGGTGAAGTCTTTATACATTTCAGAAGTCGAGTTTATCTACTGCGTTATTGTTTCTCTACTGTTTATATTGTTACCTCGGTGGTTGTACACGAATGATTTGCGCGTAATGGCACCGCACCCGGGGGACACCGGGCCAGCTCGGAACAAACAAAATTACATTTTATTATTCAGTAATAATTGGAATATTAATAACGGCTTAATTGAAGATTTACGATTGATAGCTTGGAGTTTTCCCGGAGGGACTCTGGTTGGTTTAAATGAATGGTGAACGAAATGTTTAAATGCTTTGTAAAAATATTTGTATTAATTTTTCATACGTATGAAGGCCTATTCAGCCCTAAGCGTTATTCGTTACTGCCTGGTAGAGAAAACGAAAGTTATACAATAAAAAAAGTAAATTTAAAAAATCTAAAAACTCGACTGCTAATAACTGAAGAGAAAAAAACTAGTCCAGTAGTCTAGAATTACTGGTGGTTAGGGCTTTAGAATGAGGAACATCCTGACAAGACGTCCGTGCCGTGTCAATGAGCGTTGCCTTCTTGTTGGAAACATTAATTTACTTACCTATTAATTTTTATCTGTGTGATGCTATGCATAAGTTATTATTTTGTTATATAATCTGTGGTTTAAATAAGATTATATAATGTGGGTAATTTATAGTTTTAATTCCGCGATAAAGAATGTCTAATGGCCTAATTTCGATCTATACTGAATTTAACCAAACGTAACGCGCGACGCTGGACAACGAAACCTGGGTTATACCACTGAAACTTCTATATCCATATAATATATAACATATATTTTCAGTGGCTCAATAGTATTACGGTAGCCTCTACATATCTAAAATATATGTTATATATTATATGGATATAGAAGTTTCAGTGGTATAACCCAGGTTTCGTTGTCCAGCGTCGCGCGTTACGTTTGGTTAAATTCAGTATAGATCGAAATTAGGCCATTAGACATTCTTTATCGCGGAATTAAAACTATAAATTACCCACATTATATAATCTTATTTAAAATGGACTTCCGCAAAGTAACGCCTGATTCCATCAAATAAATCTGTGGTTTCTTTCTTCTCTCTCAATACATGGACAGTACGGACGTGTTTTGTTTTATTTCCAATATAGACCAAGTTCCTAATAATCTTTTCTTTCTCGTTCACTTCTGCATTGTTGTTATTTTATAGTTAGGTTAACGTTGGACCTGATCTGATCGAATGTGGTAAATATACCAACAGTTAAAATAGGAAATGGTGCCTAAAGAAAGCTGTCGGAACTCAATGTTAATCTCAACAGTAATTATTATTTTCTCTGATAAGTTAGTTTAAATTCAAATTATTAAGAACTAAGAGTGTGCCTTTAGACGAGATCTAAACCCGATATGCTAATTGTAATCAATAATCATATATCTAGAACGTTACAAATGACGTTAATAAATTTAATAAATTGTCACGAGCCTTCGACGAAGTATCTCGTGTAACGACTCAATAGGACTCATAATCGTGTGTCAATGCGTCAACGTCCACGTATAAAGTGTATGCGTTAACTCGCGCGGTGTCACGCCATTCTGGCTCTAAAGTGCTGAGCATTAGACTAATGCTTTCGCTCTATCCACGTCTGTTGCGAATTGTAGAGTTGGCTGCACTAACAGTGAGAGGGGTGGTCAACATTTTAGTTTTGAAGTTTGAAAGTAATATTTTTTTAACATTTTCATGTAATTTATTAAATTTAGAATTATTTTCATTAGTTTAAACTTGTCTATTATGGCCTAGAATTTAAAAATAATGCTGTGTAACATCTTCATTTTAGAATGCTAAATGCGTACCGGTAATATAATGGTTTTTTTAAAGTAATGTGATTGTTTAGCGTTACAACGCAAAAAAAGACGGCACAACGGATCAACGTGATTTTTGGCATAGATATAGTTTATGGACCGGAGAGTAACATAGGCTACTTTTTATCCCGGAAAATTGCACGGTTCCTTTTCGGTTTTCTTTTTTATGTTATTTGGTAACGAGACGAGCTGGTCGTTTGCCTGATGGTAAGCATAACGCCGACCCGTAACAATTTCAGTGCCACTCAGAACGTTGAAACTCAAGGGCCTGCGCGGCACTGCAGTGCGCTCGCTACCTTGAGACATTAGGTATTATGTCTCATAAGCCCAGTAATTTCACTGGCTAGCCACTATTGGCAAGTGCCAACAGTGGCCGGCCCCTGAGGTGTCGAGTTTTGTATGCAGCGCAGTAATTCCTGCCATCACGGCACTGTGCGCGATCCCGACCGGTTAATAAACTGCCACTTTCTTAATACAACTCTTTACTTTCCCATTTTAATTTTAAATTGGGGTTTCATTGTGTTATATGTTAGTTTATGTATTATGTGTACTTATGTGTATCTTCGAGCTACTTGCATTAATTTTTAAATTGGCTTTTTTTATCGTTTATAATTATTCTATAAATGTTTTCAATGAATCGCGTTAGCGTTGTTACGCTTCACAACAGTGTGACTCGATGGGAAAAATCTTTCCCAACCAGTCACAGAGTTACACATTTAGTGTGACTGGTTGGGAACTATATAGGTGAGTTTTTATGTAGTTTAGTCTGTGTTCATTGCACACCACTGTCATGGTTGATTCGTATGTATTAATGATCACCCACTTATATTGTAGATACAGCATTTTTGCAATAAGTAATCTGAATTGAACATGTAGCCTCTCGTCTCAGCATTTTTAACCAATCGGCAAAATTAAGCAACGTTCGCTGCGGTCACTATTTAGATGGGTGACCGCTATGTGGTATTTGTTACCAATCGTAACTGTGCTGCGGAAGGTACACTCAGCTTCCGGTAACGAATAACAGTCTTTAGACATGTCAAGAGCCTTTGAGCTGCTTCAAATTCTGATCTGGTGAGTAATGTGCTTAATTATAAGGGGCAGCGTAGACGCTCATGCAAACGTACGTTTGTTTAAGCTGCCCCTAAGAGAAGGAAAGAATTACTAAAACACGTAGAAAAGATTGCTAGAACACGTCCATATACATACTGATAATTAAGTCATTAATCTAATCTAATTATCTCTTCCCGGACAACTGCTGAACCGATTGATTTTAAAACTGCTGTTTTATTTTTAAGGTTTTTATTTGCCACTAACCTCCCTCGAGCGTATCACCAAACAACTTATAAACGTTATAACTCAAAATGATGTAACCTATCACCTTCCATAAAAATGGATATCTATTGTCTGCGTCCCGCCATTTGTCTCTGAAGAAGACATACGTCACGCGTCACCGGAGGGGCCCCGACGTGACGTGACGTCATTAGTCACGCCTAGTGTTACCATAATTAATCATTTTTTTCGGATAAATTTGAAATTTGGTCCAGCTTTTTTATAAAGGTATAATTCAATACTTTTATTTTTTCTTAACCCGTGATATTTTATTGACCATTTTTAGAACTTTATAAGAAAAAAGAAGGTAAAAGTGTTTATTTGTAGCAATTTATACATTACAGAATGAATGATATACAAACTATCCAATAAACTGCGTGTGCGTTTTTTATAATTTGCCACAGACCGGTCCCAACTCAGTATATGCCGGCCATTCGATTGGCGCTGGTGTTCCGTTGGGGTTTATGTGCTAACTTATTATGACTAATTACCTACGTATTTGTAAAATGTAAGCTGGTTCTGTTGAGCCATTTAATTTATTTTAAATAAATATAAGCAAATTATTAAATAACCATAAATTATTTTTCAAGACACTTTGAAATGTTTTTATGTTGATTAATAGCTCGCTAATATTTTTAAAATAGTAAATTTTTTAATTCTTTTAATTTGTTCGTAAACATTTTTTACCTGTAAATATCCGTAATTTTCCCAAGTTCTGGTTAACCTAGTCCCGTTTTCTTCCCCGCTTACGCGCTATAACTCAAGTGTGACCTGTAAAAGAGGCGAATATTCAAGAGGTACCAATTTGGGCCGCTCTCCTCTATTTGCAGCGGCTACCGCTACGGATAATTTTTTTTTAAATCATAGTGGGACTAAAAATACATATTTTAAAATGCCCATAAAGAAATATTGAACGTGTGGTGTATCGAGAATTGCTGATATTCTATGTCCCCAAATGTTTTCACCAAACAGTCCTATAGTGACCAAGAGCACGGCCTCCGGCCCTCGCTGACACCGTTGTTGCTTTTTTCATGGCCAACATAGTTTGTCTAGAAAAAAAAGCGAGGGTTTGATTTTCCTACTCCCATTTAATAAATAATTAACACATTTATTGGATTGAGGAGTCTTAATACGATCTTATGGTAATTGAATATCAGATAATACTGTAGTCAAATAATTACTGCGCAATGGTAAGGGTAAATATTTCATATGCATTTAGTACAAAGCTGTTATTTTGATATAACAAACACTGTTTTTTATGTATTAATATAGAATTTGAATCGTTTCGAAGCAAATGCTGTTTCTCTAGGCTCTGGGCACTCTGGTCTACATCGGCGTCTACCTCACGAGTTATAATACTTACTTACAGTATACTGTATAGAACCACCTACATATTTTTAGTCCCTATCAACTCATTCTCTCAACATGCCCAAACCAACGAAACACACCAATTTTAATCTTCCTGCCTATACTTTCCATCTTTAATCTTTCTCAACATTTTTAAAACATTGCCACCATCTTTTGTTCCGATTAAATCGTTAAGATCTAAAAAGAAAAGTATTTCGAAAATACGATGACAGCTGGAAATTTAACACCGGCCTAATCTTCGCCCCTAACGAGGCTGAACCAAATAAGATGTAATCTCGAGACAAAGGACGCAACAATGGCTTCCAATTAAGGAGATCTCGCGATTGGGCGTGGTCGTCATCACGCGATGGTCACGGGTGGTCTTACTTGCTCTAAAATAAATATGGTACTTATATTATTGCTTACAATACGGCACTATCTGGCTGTATTGTAAGTAATACAGCCAGATAGCGCTGTCTCTTTCACTCCATGCCTGGGCTCAAAGCGACGACGCGACGTGCGCTTTACGCTACATACATCACTTGCGCACCACGGTTTATTTACCGCGATTTCTGCACTGAACACGCCGTGGTTTTAAAATATTTTTTTACTATTTTTTGAGTAGATATTTTAGAAGCAGCTGCGTTGCCTAACTGCACTAACTCTAACCGTGGTTACTGACTAAGCTCCACCATAAACGGCACGATATGCGTCAAGCGGTGATGGTCGTTTTTCCATGGTTTTCGCGTGGTCCGTGATCGATGCTTATCCATAAGTCATGCATTAAGTGTACGGGCTGCCTTATATTAATTACTTTCTCGAAACAGATAAAACATAACAGATTTGTTACCAAAAATAGCAAAACCCACCTCGCTGCCACAAGGCCTACGTTATAATAGCAAAGACTGAAGTTGTTCCAAACTTTATCAATTATAACCTAACAGATGTTCTGCGGCGCTCCTGATATTGAAGCACGAATATTCGAGGAATATGTTTTTATTGGATCTTAGTTTCAATTCAAAGGAATGCGATCGTTATTGTTGGAGTTTGATTGATATGGATGATTGTTTCTGATGTAAATTTAAATTTGAATTTGAGTTAGTAAAATGGAAAGGGTAGTAGAATGAAAAGGAATTTTGTTCGATTGTAATCGAAACTTCGATTCAGGTTTCGATTAAGAATCGGACATATTTTAAACTGCTTATATGGTCGGCTAGCCGTGCCCTGCGGCCCCTAACATCAGCTTTAAGAAAGTCCCATCCAAACTGGTCCAAACAAACAGATAGACACAAATTTAGTAAATCTTTTATTGTTTTAAGTACCGATATACTTTCATATGCATTTAGTAAAAAGCTGTTATTTTAACATAAACAGACACTTCAGTTTTATTTACTTGTATAGGATAGATAGCTTAATAAATAGCTTTGATATCTCCTTGGTGTAGACGCCATAAGTACATAACGGTAACACGAAAAAATTAAACTAACCATTTAATGCCCTTGAATTGATCGTTCAGGTAGTATTTTTTTCAAGTCGTTAAACTAAGCCGTGTGGGAGGAGTACGAGGAGAAGTCGTTTTGGTCATACAACTAAATTATAAATAAATTATACAACCCTATGGGAAACTTAGCGTATCATAGTAGTTTTTGTTTTGCATCGACTTATTATGTTAATGAGGTCAAAAACTTGGTCCAACTTGACTAAAAGTTTGATAAACGATCTATTCTTAAAAAGATATGTTAACAAAAACCTCGTTATTTACTCATCGTACCTAAACAACCCCACATTAGAACCTAATCAAAAGTTTATCACCGCCGAGGGTTAGTCATAAAAGTAGCTCTGATTAGTGCGTTGATGGCCAAAGTTTCGAGGAACAAAAGATTGCTGCTCTATCTCTGTCAAGATTTGCCATCTTTCCCAAGATTAGCCATCTTTCTCAAGATTAGCTATCTCCGAAAAGATTGCCATACTTGCCCGGTCATAACAAAACTATGATAAGGGGAGGGGCAATAATGGGAAATGTTATTTTATGTACACCGTTACTTGTTTTGATTGCAGGAGGAAATTCGGTCGGCATTCGCGATTAAGGCTTTTATGGGAATAATAATATCGATACTTATTCTACTAGAATAAATAATATTATAAGCTAGTATGTGATGTTATGACAATAGAGAAGTAACAGGAATTAATAATCCATACAGATAAATAAAATTGAAGTGTGTGTTTGTAATATCAAAATAACAGCTTTTTACTAAATGCATATGAAAGTATATACGGTACCTACTACAAAACAACCATTTTTAAAATTTCTGTCTGTCTGTTTGTTCCGGGTAATCTCCGAAACGGCTGGACCGATTTTGACGGGACTTTCACTGGCAGATAGCTGATGTTACAAGGAGTAACATAGGCTACTTTTATTTTGGAAAAAGAATTAGGGTTCCGCGCAAAAAAATAAAAACCATGAAATCCAAAATCTCCACGCGGGTAAAACCGCGGGGCAGCAGCTAGTATTGTATAAATCTCAACCTGCGCTTTTTTACGAGGGTTTTTTTGTCTATTTGTTGTTTGATTTCTATTTTAATTGGTATTTGTGACCCGCTGGCTCTCATCTTTCTCGGCAAAGAGCACAGACCGAGCAAAGGGGTAAAAAGGGGTATTCAAAAAGAGTGCTACGTGCTCATGAAAATAATAGGTCGGGGAAAAAGTTCCTTCGCATTTTTTAAGAAAATTCAAAACATTTTTTTTTATAGTTTATTTACATTTAACTAAAGTATGTAGGTACCATTTTGTTCGATAACTTTTTGCCATCTTGTAGGTAGGGACATGATCCCATTGCTATATAAATTTTGGGACTTCTGATCAAAATACCGCGACAAGTGGTTTTGGCAGTCCTCTCGTGATGTTAACCTGACACTGCCTAAAGAATTCTGAAGAGACCGAAACAGGTGGAAATCTGAAGGTGCAAGGTCAGGACTATACGGCGGATGCATTAACACCTCCCAGCCAAACTCTCTTAATTTTTTCTGAGTGGCTAAAGATGTGTGAGGTCTAGCGGTATCATGAAAAACCATGAAATGAAAACCACACCCCTTCTGTTGATTAATTCCGGCCGCTTTCTCTCAACTTCTTGCTTTAATCTCATCAGTTGTTCGCAGTAGAGTTCAGAATCGATGGTCCTGCCTGGTGGTAACAGCTCATAATGAATAATGCCCTTCCAATCCCACCACACACACAGCATCACCTTGTTGCGAGTTAACCCGGGTTTCGCCACAGTCTGTGAAGCCTGACCGGTCTTTGACCACGACCTTTTTCGCACGTTCTTGTCGTACGTGATTCACTTTTCATCACCAGTTATCAGCTTCTTCAAAAATGGTTCGGTTTCATTATGTCGTAGTAAAGAATCACAAATGAGTACACGGTTCATTAGCAATTCATTAGGTTTCTTTCAGTGAGCTCGTGAGGTACCCAAATATCGAGCTTTTTTGTGTACCCAGTTTTTTTCAAATGCGCCAAAACTGTTTTGTGGTCAATTCCCAGTTCTTCAGCTACGTCGTAACTACTGATATGCCGATCTTGTTCCACTTTTTCAAAAATGGCATTCATTTTATCCGTAATAGGGCGACCAGAGCGACGTGCATCTTTGAAATCAAAATTTCCGGATTGAAAACGCTTAAACCAAATTTGTGCTACTCTCAGAGACACTGCACTAGGTCCATAAACATCGCAAATTTTTTTCGCGGCTTGCGTTGCATTTTTACCTTTTTTGTAGTAAAATTTTAAAATGTATCGAATTTCTTCATTAGATTCACTCATTTTGACAGTACGAAAAACAAATGAAAATCACACATTTTCCTAATTTGAATTTGGAATTATGTTCTTTAAAATTTAAACTTTCATATGATACCAAAACCAGCCATATACAAATACTATAGCCAAAGAGATTTTATTACAAGTTCATACATACTATAATGCGAAAAGACTTTTTCCCCAACCTAATATGTAGGTATGCAACTATGCAGCATAATTATGCTTTTGCGTTTTTTATGTAATTTGTGAAGTCTCTTGTATGAGGAGTTTGATGTAAAATTAACAATCATTACTGTATTCAGATGTACGAAGCTAAGTTTTGTGTCAAATCTAACTATGCCATACAAATCAACAGGATCATTGGCGAGAGGAAAGAGCTTTCTGATGTAGCGCATGGAAAGAGAATGGAATGTCTGAATCTCAGTAGCGCATCATGCAACACGCTACTGCATCTTTCTAATTCGCAGAAGTAGGAATCAATTCTGCGAATTAGACGCTAACGGCATTTTTCGATAACATCTTACTTTTCAATTTTTTTTTTATTATATTTGGTAACCAGACGTCGTTTACCGTCGTTAGACCAGCTGGTCGTTTGCCTGATGGTAAGCATAACGCCGGCCCATAACAATTGCAGTGCCACCCAGAACTTTGCAACACAAAGGCCTGCGCGGCACTGCAGTGCGCTCGTTACCCTGAGACATTAGGTATTAAGTCTCATAAGCCCAGTAATTTCACTGGATACTCTGCTCATCAAACTGGAACACAGTAATGCTTGCACACTACTGCTTGGCGGCAGACTTCACGAGCAAAGCGGTGGATAAATTCAATTCATAGAAAATAGGCAGAATATTCCCTAAACGGACTGAACAATCACACACATTACCCGCACTTATTTACACGTAACGTTTGCCTCGAACTGATTGCATACCATAACCAATATCATCAATTTTCATGGCCGTCGTTCTCCATCCAATAACTGACCTTAAGGTGAAAGGATTAGAGTTGAAATTTGTTCGTAAATAAAGGGTATTTGGGGTATTGATATGGACGGACGCGTGTTTTGTTCAAATAGGCGCGGGCAGGTGCGTGGAGTGATGGGTAACCAAATGGGACCTTGAGGTAAGGTGACGCGTGTATTTTGCCAATAGGTACTTACATTTTTTGAGGTAAAAAATACCTGGCTGCTTCAGGAGGCTTTAACACGTCTTTAATAGGTAGCTTTACACTACAGAGCGCTTAGACAGATGAAATTTACCACGGTGTAATCATAGTGACATAAATCCATTCCATATATTTTGGACTTTTGTACCTACTACAATGATAGAGATTTTAGAAATCGCTTTGTCTAGACCTCAAGCTGTATGTATTCATATCTGGTACACAATTTTTAGCTAATATTAGTAGCGTGTGAACTATTTCAGGAAATTAATTCTACTGTTAATACAAATACCAGGAAATTATCAAGGGTAATAATTTTTTTAGCTCATACAGAAAGTTTATTGAAGTCTCGTCGAATAAAACCAAAGCAGTGATCAACAACGCCATCATCTCTTTAAGGAACATTAGTTTCCAGTTAACTAATTGAATTATTAAATTATAACTGAAATTACTGGGCTTATACCAAATATCTCAGAGTAACAAGCGCAATGCAGTGCCGCGCAGGCTTTTGTGTTTCATAGTTCTTAGTGCCACTGTAATTGTTATGCTTTCCATCAGGCAAGCGATTCGCTCTTATCGTTACCAAATAGAATAAAAATAAAAAATATTGTTTTGAAAAACAGTAATGAAGAAAGAAGATTCCTGCGCGTGTCGATGACGATTGCAGGATAACTATGAGTTAAAAATAAGGTAACTGTAAACCAAGGAGGACTAAGATATTATTATTGCTGTAAACGGATTATTTGTGAATGCTTTGACGACTTTTTCATCTTGCTCAGCAAGAAACTGGACTTTATCTCAATCGATTCAATTAATATCGGCCGGCGAGTCCTCGTGATGAATCTGCTTGTGCACTCGGAGTGATCAAATCAGCTTTGTGTATCGCTGAGTAATCAGGCTTACTGTGCCAATCCGGATTTCGGCGCCACAAACCGGACAGGAAATGTTCATTTATATAGGTGAACATATTTCTTATATTAGGTATGGACTAGCGGCTGCCCGCGGTTTCACCCGCGTGGAGATATTGGATTTCATGGGTTTTATTTTTTAGCGCGGAACCATAATTATTTTTCTAAAATTAAAGTAGCCTAAGTTACTCCTTGTAACATCAGCTGACCAGTGAAAGTCCCGTCAAAATTGGGCCAGCCGTTTCGGAGGTTACCCGGAACACACAAAATATTTAATAAATGGTTGTTTTGTTATTGGTACCGGTATATACTTTCATATGCATTTAGTAAAAAGCTGTTATTTTGATATTACAAACAGACACTTCAATTTTATTTAGTTGTATAGATAAAACAGTTATTGCTTCTGAATGTCGGGAGATGAATGAGAATGAGAGGCAGTACCTCTCAGGTCGGCACACCCTGCAATTGTTATGAGTTGACATGACGATTACCACGAAGCAGGCGACAGTTTCTATAAAGATTGTAAGGGAAGTAGCAATTAAGAATTATGCAAAATTTTGAGTTAAAAGCGGGCCGGGTTGTCTCCAGTAAAATAACATAATGTATAAGCGTTCTTATGTCTTGGATAATTTTAGGGGAGAGTACAACCTGGCGTCATACGCTCGGCGTGGTAAGCGGGTATTTATGCTAATAACAGTGCCTGCGCCTCGGAGAGTGACGGCGTAGTAAAAACAGAAAAGTATGTCCTCTTTAGAGACGGTACCGAACGCGGCTTTTTTTTTTTTTTTTTTTTTTTTTTAGTTTAATTTATTTTGCTCTGCAAGCTCCAGGGCTCGCACCTTTTGTTTGATATTTACATTAATATACTTGAAAAATTTCTTACTTATCATCTATTTAACAAAAGTAACTTACCTCGAAAGCCTAACTAAGTGTCGTACACATAACATATACTATATAATTAGATTAAGATTGTAAATAAATTAGTGTGTATTTTATTTAGTTATTTTAGTTTATGTTGTTTATTTTTTCTGTTATTATAATAAAAATATTCTATATAATTATATAGTTTTATATATATAGTACCGAACGCGGCTTGTATGTGTGCGCTCCAGTGGCGTTTTGTTAGTGAGAGGACTAACTCTGCTGAGATTGTCCGTCTGGGTTGTTACCACCGCTTTGCTCGTGAAGTCTGCCGCCAAGCAGTAGTGTGCAAGCATTACTGTGTTCCGGTTTGATGAGCAGAGTATCCAGTGAAATTACTGGGCTTATGAGACTTAATACCTAATCCCGCACTGCAGGCCTTTGTGTTTCAAAGTTCTGAGTGGCACTGCAATCGTTATGGGCCGGCGTTATGCTTATCATCAGCCAAACGACAAGCTCATCTCGTTACCTAATAACATAAAAAAAAAGTACGCACGCATCACAAGTAAAGGGCACTATCCATGCACAGGGGCATTACTCCGAAAATCGAACGTCGAGACTTCAGCTGACGGATGTAAGTGTTCCTAGCATGAACATTTTTCGGATCCAACGTTCCATTCTTTGTCTTTTATGGTAGGAAAACTGTGATCCGTCAGCCGAAGCTTCGACGTTCGATTTTTAGAAGTATGGCCCCAGTCTCGGCTGGCTGAGATTTTATCCTCGTGGTTCGTACACTAACACGCCCACAAGCCATGTTCGATACCGCTTTATGAAGATGTCATACTTTTATGTTTCTACTATGGTCGAGTTAAGTAACGACCTCTTAAATTTGGTGGGGTTAACTGTGATTCTCCGCAAGTGTGACACAATTTTAGTGAAGTCCATCAGTTATAATAATTAAAAAAATATACCAATTTTATTCCATAGTCTAGTTTAATTCAAAAGTTTAAATGAGTATATTTATAATTATTTTGATTTCCGATGTTTCTAAACCTTTGTAGTCACTAGTGTCACAATTTTACATTGTAAAACTGTGCTAGAGTTCATGGTTACAGGTATCTATCTACATTAAAGAAATAGCATTTAATTGACACTAATTAAAGCAATACATATTAAACGTTCTTAGTGGTATTTATTATTTAATATTTCCACCCATTCGTTTCTATGTCATTTGTATATTCTTTCTGATATATATCATTTACTACCTTATCTTAATTCTATACCCTTCTTACTAAAATTACCTCCATAAAAAAATGCGACGCTTAAAATCTTTCATTAAAACGCCCACTGACCACTTGTCCAAGGTACTCCCCGAAAATTGAAAATATTTTTGGAAAACGTGGGTAGACAGAAATTGGTTTTCATTTGGTCACCCCTCTTTTTATGAGCACTTGTGTTTATTGGCCATCGATTCTCCGTCTAATTGGTTCGCGTGAAACGCTACTTCAAGTGTTAACACTGAAAAGCCTAAAATGCTTCTGGAAGCGTCTATATTATTTTAATTTAGCGTCTAGATTAATGTAAAATCTAGGAAAACATCCGCTGCTGAACATCGCTTTACCTCATGAATGTGTGATTTAGGCATAATACAGCACGCTTGGCTGGCGTCTTGGTGATCGAGGTAGATTATGATGTTGACCTAGGTGACTGCTGCTGCCCATTCCCTGGATATTCCCTTATTCTCTTACGGCACCCACGGGAAGAGATGGGCTGGTATTATTCTGAGCCGGAACTACACGGCCATGATATGTGGTACTGATGTTTTTTTGTTTTATAGCATTGGGTGTATTTTTGAGATTGGGTAGTAAGGGAAGGTATATTAACTACTGTTGATACAGGAAAACGCTCTTAGGAAACTGTACTTAACTTTTAGAAAAAAATCTATTTGGATTCTAAGATTTTGGAACAATTCATTCATCTACCGGAATCCTCTCCACGCGAGTGCAACCGGCACTTGTCTGTTTTTTTTTTCTTAAAACAGATTCTTTCTTCCTGCTTTTGTCCCAATTTACATGGGGTCGGCGCACCTACGTCGTTACAAACATCCTACTTTTGGCAACTTTTTTTCTTAGTCGGTTTACAACAGGTCACTTCTATTTAGCAATGAATCAGTGGGAAACGAAATAAAAATGCACAAACTTATCAAGCAAGTTTGAACTTTGAACACTCAGTACTGAGTCTAATTTCCCTTGCCGTGTACCTACTACATTGTCGGAAACAGTATAATTGGAACGTCTTTTTATCTATTATAGGGCGATTTCAGCTGTTGATAAGTCCTTGTTGAGACTTCGAATCGATTGGTTTAACTTTTATTTTGTTCAGTACGGTAGGCAATTACGAGACCGGTGTGAATTCACTGTTCCGATCCCTAAAAAGTATTATTGTGCCTTAAATTATGCCAAATGATACCGACCTCTTTAAAAGAGTTTCATTTTTAATTTTCAACCAAAAAAAAATTATGAGCAAAGCACCCAAAGACTAAATAATCTGTGAAAGCACCACATGACCAGGCTCACACCACAAAGGTTTTATATAGTTGTAACTTCATTTCACAGAGTAAAAAGTTTCATGTTGAGATGGTACGTACCTACATGGCCGAAGAAAGGAAAAAAGTAAGCGCAATGATATTTTTGACATGGGACTAGCAAAGAGAATACAAATACTACGTAAGAGAGACTAGTTTAGTCCTAATATGCTCTTTGTTACCGGCCAGCAACTTAAGTTTAAGTTTTTTTTTTAATTTATTTCATGACCTGGATACAAAATCCTTCATTAAGTTTAAGTTAAAGTTCTGTGTTGCTAGTTTTGTAAATTAAAACAAAATTTGGGAAAAACCAAGCCATAGTTTTTCTAGGTACTTATTAATATTTATCTCAACACGACACAATTTGTAACATATTATTATAAAATAATATTATTTTAATCCTTCGAAAAAAATACACCGGGGTTTCGTCATTACTCTAGAGTGTCGCACGGTTGTCGCATCTACTTATCAACGAGAGTTATATAGGCATTAAAACTAAATAGACACTTTTTTGCGATATTCATTCTCCGTCTCGCCGAACGTGATCACAGTGTGCCTTCAATGTCTCGGCAGATATAGTTTCAGTTATCTGCAAATTATCTGCTTTTGATCTGCCAACATTATATTTCACCTCCTTCGGTCGGTTTAGTTCCTCACATCGCCACCGCCGAGTTTGTTTTTTCTTCTTTCGTGTCCAGACACGGATTGTGTATTTAGGCATTTTCAATTTTAACACCGCCGAGTTATGATTGTGATACTGTGCTTTACCTACCTAGAGAGACACCATTACTACTATTATCAATATGTTCAAATCGCTCCTTCAAATTGAATCGAATTGACATCCGACTTGGAATTTTAGAAATCGGAGGCTCACTGTGTCTCGGAAAACTGATCTCGATTCCCCTCTTTCGAAAGCATCATACACTACGCTTAAACACGAAGATGTCAACTGCAACAGATTAAAATAAAAAAGACGTGACTTTTTCTCCGCTGCCTGTATTATTAAATCAAATCAAATCAAATAATTTATTTGCAGAAAAAACACGGTATTTTTACATACAATGGTCAAATAGATGTTTTGTGACTCTATATTATAGTGCATATGTTTTTTTGCTATAAAAGCATGCAAATGTTTAATATAACAATTATTATACAATGACCAAATAGCAGTCCAAGTAGCAGTTATACTCGTACAATGGCAAATCGAAATTTACATTTTCACAACAAAACAATAAAGAATACAAAATTAAAAAAAAATCGTTGATTACCACGGAGTTAATTTTCATTTCTCCTCGCAGAATTCTCAACGCAAATGTAAGCCCGCCATTCCTGTTTTCCTCCGATGAAACACAATAGGTGTCGGCCAAAACAACACAATGGCCCGAAACGGGTCCACCTGTCCAAAATAAATTGCAAACAAACGTACAAAGGGCCTCTTCAACGCATTAAACAGATTGCGAAAACGAAAATCTTGACACTTTTAATCGTGAGGGTTCCGTGCAAGGTTTTGAAACCGCGGCCCGGTGACCAGTGTAAGAAGACCCGTAATGGTCGGGTTTCATTGTATTGAGGACTAAATTAAGTGGAATCTAGATGTGATACTTAAATTTGGCTTACAAAAAATATTAAAAAAAAACCACAGACAAGTATTTCTTAATATTACAAAATCATCACCCAGGCCACATAAAGTTCATACATTATTTACAGACATATTTTTCATGCTTTTTAAAACTCAATCCTATTGAAACTTTCGCTTACCGGCAGCTCTAGTTATAGTGGTCGTTAATGGTCCCCTAATCTCCACGCTCCTCAAGGTTCATTATTCTAATTGCTTTTTCATTCGTACTCGAATCTCTCTCCGAGTGGCACTCGGCTTTGCCAAAACGCGATAATTAAATTATTCTTCTCTTTGCATGAGTTTCCAAATTAATTCGATATAATAGGCGCCTTGTTTTCAATGGTTTTACCTACATATTTAGAAGGCATAAAAATTTCCTCCATTTTTACGAATGCTTGATGTCAAGTAAGACGTTTCAGGATTAGTTTCAGTTAGGAATGGTAAGGATGATGTTGAAGTTGAGATTAAGAAAACCGTTCGCCAAATGAATTACTTGATATTCAAACCTTGAGGGGGTTTTCAAATAAACCAACATTTTTTAGTTTTACTTGACTTAGATGACACTTGAGTGTTATCAAGTCAGTGCTCGAGTGCAAACCCTTGCAAGGAATGTATCGCATTTCCAATCACCCTGTATAGTAAATTTTAATAAACAAACTACCTTAGCCCAGAGTCGTTCAAGGTAGGTATATCAGCTCGGATCTCGGATGATCACTAAATGGCATCCCCAAAGGCAATAATTTATTTATTTTCAATTTACTGAGACCTACAAAGACAATAGAGAGACACAAAACCTCAGCACTTACCAGTGCTGATTCAAATGCTAAGGTAAATAAACATTTTGTGAATGGTTTGTTTAGAGTTAATTATCACATCGTATTCACGGCTTTACTTGAGACAATGACAAACGAAAATTATATTAGTCTGCACAATATTCGAATTAAGTAGATGCGTTTTTGTATACTGTTGGATACGAGACGAGCTGGTCGTTTGCCTGATGGTAAGCATAATGCCGGCCCATAACAATGCAATGCCGCGCAGAACTTTGAAACATAAATGATGAATGCTAAACACAGATACTCCTTTTTTGTGCAGTCGTGTAAAAACATGCTTCCATTTTCTGGCTCAGACCTTCGACACCAAGTAAAATTCACTGGACTTGTCAAAACGAACCAAGTCCAAACTCGAGGGGTTTGATTATAGCCATTGAAGAGTTCCACTATCCACCTCCTGGCCCATCATCAGATCAGCTCCATAATACCAAATTATTGTATTCTCATCCAAACTACATATATATACACAGTTACATTTCGATACATAACATTAACAATTAAAAGTAGGTTAAAATTGATTTCCAAATTTTGATTACAGAGTTACAAGAGAAGCGTGATAAAAAGAAGAGTTATGTGGTTCCCAACCGTAGACGTTACGATACTGACAGAATAGGACGTAAATACTAGACTCTAGACTACATACAGCATATTCAATTAACTAGACGATCTTATAAGATTTCCTTATTTCAAGACGGAACCTTGAAAACCTACAGACATTCCACAAACTGCATCGCAACCGCGTCACCATTCAACAGAGAGCAATGCCGCCAATATTAAGGACCATTAAATTATAGAGGCACCACGCGGCGAACAATATACCCTGCGTACCGGGGCAATTCATCAGAAGTCGTACTAGTACGAACGTTTGTGTAAAGCTGGAAACATACTGGCACAGTTTTTTCTTTAAAAACGGCGGTTGGAACCCTAAAACATCCTGATGTGATGCAAACGTGGTGGAAAAGCTGGCGACTACGCCACATGCAAAGCCTATAGCAAGCTATACTTACCTAGAAAAAATTATAGGTGCGACAGATGCACTGCCTAAAGATCATCGCTTACAGTGATCCCTTGTAGTCGTACACTTTTAAAATAACTCTTTTCATTTCAGCGCATTTGGCATGGTGAGGCTCTCTATCTATACAAATAAATAAAACTGAAGTGTCTGTTTGTAATATCAAAATAACAGGTTTTTACTAAATGCATTCATATGCAATTAGTACTTTCATAAGTATATACGGTTCCTATAACAAAACAACCATTTTTAAACTTTTTGTTTTTCTGTTTGTTCCGGGTAATCTCCGAAACGGCTGGACCGATTTTGACGGGACTTTCACTGGCAGATAGCTGATGTTACAAGGAATAACTTAGGCTACTTTTATTTTAGAAAAAGAATTAGGGTTCCGCGTAGAAAAATAAAAACCATGGAATCCAATATCTCCATGCGGGTGCAACCGCGGGCAGCAGCTAGTTACGTAATACTTATAAAATTCGGATGACGTATGGTGCAGTTCTCTGGTCACCAGCTGCAGTGCAGTTTCGCCGAATCACCGTGAAGAAATGGGTATCTTTGCAATTGAGTCAAAACTTGACCTTGATTATAGGAGACTATTCCCGTCAGTGTATCCTTATCCTTAGCAACAACTTGATGATTTGTTATGATCGCCTCGCGCGCGCTCAGCGGGCGTCCAAAAACTGCATTAACTTCAAACTACCGCCTCCAAAGCAATCTCAACTTTACCCATTCAACTCTAGTTTCAAATTTGTTTGAAGTAACCACCGAAATTGCAATACAAACGAAACTAAACGGTATGGTTGTAATAATTAAGGAGAGGATAATGAAATAAAAATATATTTACAATTTGTACTCTATTACAAAGTAATAAAGTTCAAAATGTGTTAATAAGTGAAATTCAAAATTAAATGTTGTCTAGTAACATCTCTGTTCCGTATAATAATTTTCGTTGTTAAGACAAGAGTGAATAATTTATTCGGTTTTAACCCTCTGCTGTGTTATTTTTAAACTAAGGTTTAATAAAATTAATCTCTTGAAAAGGTTTAATGGGGAAGGATTAAGCATCGTTATAAAATAATATATTTAAAGTGGTATGTTTGACTTTATTTTTACGAGGCAAAAAATGAGTTATTTTACGGTTAGTTGCGCTTCGTTGCTTGAACTTTAAAATTTCAACAGTTCTCAATTTTCAGGAATATAAAGTAGTCCTGTGCGCTGCTCCAAATTTCATTCACATTTTAAACTGCGTTTGACTTAGTTTTTAGTTAAGTAAAATTGCATTTAATTCGTTTATGAGATCGAACGTAAATAAAAAAATGACTGCTTTAAAAACTGTTCAACAGAAATAAAGGTGCAAGTAAAATATTCCAAAAGCACTAGGTACTTACATATCTAGTTTTTTGTTTAGTGTAATATGTCCTTTAGTTCCTATACCGCATTTGAACAACACGAAAATTCCGTCATATGAATAACGCGTCGCAATTATACCACAAATAGCATTCTAGTCGGTCCAAATAATGCATACCCGAGCTATAAATCCCCAGTTTCACAGGGAAAATATTAGACAAACCTGGCAACATTAATCTTCGATGCCAGCGAATGTGCGCTTCGTTTTGTGCATACCTCCCGGTATTTATAGTTAAGTAGTTAAGAGGATAGTACTGAAGAAAATGCGTAAAGACGAATGTTGAGATTTTCGTTTGTTGCAATGGGGAGTACAGCTTGAACTACGGATACAACTGGCTCTCAATTGCTGCTTGTGGAACACACTTATAGGTGCTTGGAAACTTATTTTAAACACGAGGGTAGGTAGAAAATACATACCATCTTGGTTCCCAAGTTTCGGTTTGATGAGCAGAGTAGCCAGTGAAATTACTGGGCTTATGAGACTTAATACCTAATGTCTCAGGGTAACGAGCGCACTGCAGTGTCGCGCAGGCCTTTGTGTTTCAATTCTGAGTGGCACTGCAATTGTTTTGGGCCGGTGTTATGCTTACCATCAGGCAAATGATCGTCTCGTTACCAAATAGCAAAAAAACCCCATAGTCAGCCAGCTAATCGCGAAGACGACTTTCATCTTAGAATTACTCAAACTATTGAGTTATTTTAAAATCAATCTCTTTATCCTCCCAATAACATTATTTCGTAGAAGAAATCGGACAGATTAGTCAAAAATCAGTAATCCTCGACTCACGGGGACGACTCAACCCTTTAATTTGCCTGTGTTACGTGGGGTTGATAGGCCTCCCCTGGGAGTTATCTTTCCTGGTGTCTCGACTTATCCTTCATTGGCTTGTCTGATTAATTGCTTTATTTTGGGAACAAATTGATGTCTTAAAAGTAGACCGAGAATTTTATTAACTTAGTAGTCGGCAAATCAAGTTTATTTGCAAGAACAAATAAAATACAGCACAAATAATAATCACAAATTATAATTTTTTGTGAAGATTTGAATTTGACAATGTTGACGAAGGAACCTTTGCCTTTGGTGAAGGAAAACATCACCGACGTGATGTACCTAGGTGATCATTTTATGCCATGGGGATAGGCGTTTCCTAGTATTCGTCTCGTCCCTGCAAGTTTATTATGTGTTCCCACATCAAGCACTTTTCGATATGTTACGACAGCTTCATTTAAAAACCTTCTAGAACAAAAAATATTCTAGGTAAACCTATGAAATCAGAGAAATAATGTAATCATTGCAACTGCTACGCTATAATGTGATTACCATCTTCTAGCATAATATAGTCACTTAAGATCACTTGAGATTGTCAAAGCTAATGTCATCGTCGTCACTAGAAGACGTCCACTGTTGAACTTTTTTTTTTTTTTTCCACTAGGACGCCACCTGGATCAGCTACTCGCCTCTTGCATCCAACGGTTCCCCGCGGTTTTGACCAGGTTGTCGGTCCCTCCGGTAGGGGTGTCGATGCCGGTCTACACTATATACGTCTTCCAGTTCGTGGTCTCCACTCAAAACCTTTTTTCCCATCGGTTGTCGTTTTCAACTTGCTCTTTTTGCTATGAGATGGAAGGTAACTTTCGTTCTTCTGGTGGATCTTTGTGGATCAGATTTTATCATACAAGGAAACCCTTCTCATAGCCTAAAAGACCTAACAAGAGTAAAAAAGAAACTTAAATTTTAAAGAACAGAATCTATTCAATAAACCTCTGACTCCTTCCATTGCTGACATGTTCCATTTATAGTTCCATGAAAAACACGCCGACAGCTCTGATAAGCGGAACCACGCGCAAAACACAAAGGTCGAACCCAAAAATCAATCAAGTGGCACAAAGGCCGATCTTTCAATTTGGGCATTGTTCACCTCAATAGATTAACTTTTTAATCCCCTCGGCAGTGGAGGGCCGATAGGCGCCCCTCGGGACCACAATACATCCAACCTTCAGCGACGACTTGATTAATAGACCTTGAGGTACCTGCAATGCACGGCCCAAGGAGTTAAAGGGGTTTGCTAAGCGTTTTCCTATATCTATGTATTATTTTATAGATTATTTGATATCTTTATAAGTATTAATTGACAGTATTACGTCGCTAATATGTCTGAGCTGAGAATCGGCGCTGTGTTTTTTCTCAGTAGAGATAAAGACTCATTTTAAAATTTGCGTGATTATAACATAAAAATCAATCTTGGAAGTCTAAGGCGAAGGTGCGAACCTCGATGGCACATGCAACTACTACAGGACTATTTTTAAATACTCGATAGGGTAGCGTTTGACCGCTAGCTCGGATGTCTTCGAAGATGGCGAAGACGGCAAACCTACATTAGGGTTAGCTCACAACGGAACACAACGATATCCCGACGGGTGCCTGGCAACAGATCTTCCCCCTGAACGAGATAAAGACTAAAAATGCCCTACAACAATGCAGTACACAACACAACGAGAGCACAGAACTAAAGCTCATGTTTGTACTTCATTTTTGATATCTATTCTCGGGGGTCGCGCTAGGGCTGTCGACACCAGCTTATGAAAAAAGTGTGATGCAGAAAATTAAAACTAGGTATACACAGGATGTGTCCTGGTGCAGGCACTCGTATCTAGTTGCACAAAACACTGTACTCTCGGTGTTTTGTGATACTACTGCTAATTTATATAACTGTTCATTCGAGGCCGTTGTAACAATTTTATTATATCCCAAACGATAATGGTAATTGATTGAAACGTTACCAGTAATAGTAAACATTAATTTAATCCACATCAATTAAGTAGTAAATTTTACAGATAGGCTTTTTAGTGCCTATAGGACATTTATCACCCGACTAATGTATGGAAGCTTTTAGCGGGAGCATAAATTTTATAATATTTGAAAGTGCTGCTTATAGTGGAAAAGCCGTAAAGGATAATAGATTTGTTATTTTATGATATCTGGCACGTTCTGAAGTGATAATGTCGTGTACCGTTCGTTTTGATGAGCATGGAGCGCTATAAAGCGGTATAATTCATAATGCTGCGGACGCTCGTTTTAAAATGTGTGGTCACACTTATTCCACCTACCTAGTAAAATTTCATAAATCTGATTTAGGCGCTCAGTACACGTAGCAAAATAGAGCTCCCAATTGCGGCAACCACCCAATCGTAACTAGCTGTTTTACGATTTTTATATAAATTTGAGAAACTGCGTAGACGTAGCAACTTTAGTTACGAGTTTCAGTGATTCAAGAATTTTCAGTTGCCACAGTTGCAATCAAGGCAACGGAAGGCGTAGAGCGACTTTTTTTGTCTCGTAGGTGTTTGCTAGCAGGCGAGCACTAGAAGTGGCCTATCACCATCAAAATGTTTAAATGTTAATTACGTTAGTGTTGAGCAGCCATATTTTAGGATTGATTGGCCACTCATTGGAGCCACTGAGCAAAGTTACACTTTACCGGTTTATTAAGTACCAGTGTGAAAAAAGAAACAAGGCGTCTGAAAATAATGCGGAAAATTCAAGCACGCGGACCCAGTTTCTTTTTTCTTTCGTATACGAAAGTGGCCAGTCATATTAGGGTATTTTAGGCCGCCCAAAGTTCTACGACACGGGTTAACGACTGTTTAATACCAACAATCTGAATCGAAGGCTTGACGTGCCCTCCAAAGCTCGGAAGCGCTTAGTTATTAATGCCGCTGGCGATCTCCGAAGTCAAATTTATTGACCGATCCGAACGTTGTTTAACCTTGTTAATATGTTAAGAACAGCTGTTTAAACTCTATCAAGAGTGAGCTTCATTTGTTTAGGTACTGCTGCACTACCATCCTTCAATATCTACACTATTCCTCTCTCCATTTGGTTGTCCGGAAAAAATCGCTTTAATCCATAAGATCGCCTTTTGATAGGTTAAATTAAAATAAGTTTATTTTTGTATTTTTTACTGTAGTGTGCAAATAAAGAGTTTATCTATCTTGTTTTGGACATTTCGTGTTCCCTTACGCATGTATGTTAATTATCGTAGTGTTGTGTTCATTGTTCTTAAACAACATTCTTATCTAAAACAACAATGCTCAACATAAGCCTGAATTAGGCAAGCACAAACATGTTTAATACGATTATCCCTAATTTCCCGTTTCTCGGGATGGCGTTCAGCAAAACACCTATTATTCAAACACGAGTGCCCAAAATGTTTTGTAACACGCATCGGACAAGCTGTGAATGCAAGAAACGGGCTGTCCCGCAAAATTTCACTTAAACCACTCAAAACACATTCAAAAGTAACCCCTATTTTGTTTGCGATTCAGTTGAATTTTGTATTCGTAAGAAAGGATTCGTCAAGTGTGTATTTGGACTGGGTAATATGGCGGAAATCACGGAAAGGAGTTGGTTTGCTTTATCCTGTTAGAGGGTTTATAGTTTGGATGATATTGTTGATTTAAAGTTTTAATGGGGAAGAGATTGGGTATTGTTTGAGGCTTGTGCTCCGATTTCCTAAACGGAATTGATGAATTGTTTAGTTTGCCAATTGGCTAGCAAGCAGTATAGAGAACACTGTCGCTATAGATAACTTTGATTTTGTTATAAAAAATAAAAATAGTAAATAGGATACGGATGCTGACTCAATTATTTATGATGTCATTCAATTAGTTTTCTCAGGAGAATCAAATGTCTGTATCGAAAAAACTGAAAATAGAACGCTCATAACATCAAAAATGAGAGTCAAAGTTGGGCGTTTCTACTAAGCTCTAAAACGCCCCATACAAATTGGACAGAACATATGACGTCACTTGTTCAACGCGGGCTGTAAAGTTGTACTAAAACATGCAATTCGTTGATTTGAACGTGAAAAACTGCGTTTAATGCTGCGTTAAACTGCGTACATAGTTCTCTTAAATTTTTTATTCATTGAAATGTAAATGAATCTGATGGCATCATTTAAATTACTATTGGATGTAAACATAATTTTTTTTTATTATTTTTTTATGTTAATTGGTAACGAGACGAGCTGGTCGTTTACCTGATGGTAAGCATAACGCCGGCCCATAACAATTGCAGTGCCACCCAGAACTTTGAAACACAAGGCCTGCGTGGCACTGCAGTGCGCTCGTTACCCTGAGACATTAGGTATTAAGTCTCATAAGCCCAGTAATTTCACTGGATACTCTGCTCATCAAACAGGAACACAGTAATGCTTGCACACTACTGCTTGGTTGCAGACTTCACGAGCAAAGCGCTGGTAACAACGCTGGGACACTCGCAGAAGAGTTAGTCCTACCACTAACAGTAACACACACAGAACAAAACTAAGTACATTTCGCACTAGTCCATTGAAATCCCTGCACTAAACGAATCACCGTTACAGCCTCAAATGACAAAGGCGTTTACGCGGTTAGGGAGTTAGGACTCCCCAGTTTTACGCGGCAGTAGAGCAAAGCCCCGCTACTTGCGCGGCGTTATCTACCCATCTGCCATATTGTGAGTTTCAGCGGCTTGTTACGATCACTGAAAGGTTTGTTAGGGGAAAATTCACGGGGCGATACTGTGTGCGAGGCCGGGAGTCGAATCATTACACTCCCACTGCTGGGATACGGTCTCTCAGACAGAGAAAGAGGACCGCCGATATAGTCCACCACGCGGGTCTAGTGCGGCTTGATGGATGTCATATTATTATGTCCTCGATTTTTATGATTCTTGAACAAGCGGGTTTCTTCACAATGTTTTCGTTCACCGTTTTAGAACGAGTGTGACAAATTCAAATTCAAAATTCAAATTTATTTATTGACACAGTTTAAATTATACATAGTAACAGCAATATTTCAGACAAATATTATAAGAAAGAAAATATGTAAATAATACTAATTTGCTGAGCCTCAAATGCCTAAGCTAGGCGTATACCTGTGTTATAGGCATCTGCGCAAATCAGCATGAATAACTTCGTATAAGTTTGATTTGACTGGATTTGACTCTGGTGCATCAGATTGAAAGTTACGCCAGTTCCCGCTCAGCAACACTCGTTCTAGTCGAAACTATGAAGACAATATAGAATTTGCCCTTGTGAGCTCTGGCACTGTTTGTCTATTTATAAAGGAAAACTTCTCTTAAAACTACAGTGGTTTTACGGGAAAAATGTGTGGCTACGATGGAACAGACAAATCTATGACCTAGATGTAATGATTCCCAGGTGAAATGAAGACACATATAATATCCATTTGTTCACCCAGGTGATATCACCCATGTACACATAATGGAATAAAACACACACTACGTTAAACTTATTCCCCTCTTTTTTGGCCATATGAGGGTTATAAACTTGTAAGTTATTATAGAAGGTTTTAAATCGGTTTATTTTTTCCTAAATTGGGACTTTGTGCCTCTGAATAAAAATGAGCAAATTTTTTATTTAATGTTGGACCATGCAGTTCTCTTTGTCAGGAGTCAAAATTCGTGTAGGTACTCGTATGTAAACGACAATTATTTCAATGTATGCAAGCATATCGCAAACAAATCGGACAGGCGCTTTGATCTGGAAACATTACTTACGTGCCTAAAGACCGTTACATTCAGTTTCAGTATAATTATCAGTCTCCGCGTAGTGCGTAATTCTCGCCCGTGAATTCCACGTTGAGGCTTTCCCTGCAATAAAATTTGCATAACTACGCTCGTCGACACTGCCGCGGCTTCTTATTAAATTTCCACCCCTGCAAAAGTCATTAATGGTTTGTATTTAACCACCTACCGATGTTATCGTCTCATAAATCATAGGGTATCAGCATCGTGCGTGCCTCGAGACGCCTTTATTACCACCTCGAGATGGTATAATATCCTGAAGATGGTACATCCTTAAGGCTGTATATCCTTATAAAGTAATCCCAAGATCTACGGGACCCCATGCCTTGGATTAGAGATAATCTTTTGTTTATACGTAATTTTTGCGGAAGGTCACTAATAAATCTGCGGAGATTATGAGTATGCTCGGAGAATTGTGGGACTAAATTAGGACTTTTGAGATTAATCTGGTATTTTACTTTACAAAATATTCTTTCAGGAATATCTTCAGGTTATTAATTTCGTTTTTCTTGTCATTTAATATCAGCGGCGCAAGTACGGATGTTATTGTTCGATAAAATTCGATAAAATTGACAGTTCAAATCGATAAAGTGGGTTTTATCGACTTTTAATATAATTTATCGAAGCTCGATACTATCGACAAAAGTTATCGAATAGCTAGGTCGAATCCAAATAGAATATAGAGCTACTACAATACTTTACGATCAGACTTCGGTACTCGCAACATTCGATAAATTTATGGGGTTTTTCGATTCGACAAATTTATCGAACCGACTTCCGTACTTGCGCCGCAGTTGAGATAGTGGTCAAAGGCGAAATATAATACGTAATTGAAAATGAGGACTTAAATAGATCCTTTATTTCTGATTAGCTTCTGCCCGCGGTTTGACCTGTGTTCTCACAGGAACCGTGCATTTTTCCTGCATAACAAGCCAAGACTTTGGTATTTATAGTTCTCAAGAGAGCACGGTCATTGTCTTAGGCATGTTACTACTTACTATTAAGTGAACGAGTAGAATATGTTGTCGTTAAATAGAAAATATAAACAAACCCATACAAGATATAAATACAATACAATATTAAATGATTTCAGTGTTTTGTATTAAAGTCAACATTATTCCAATCACTTATATCTACCAACCAATCTACAATTCTGTATTCAAAAACACACTGTGTCTCTTCAACCAGAGCTTGTTTACATCATTCAAAGCACGGTTCCACCCACAGGCCTGATTTCGATTGCACATGTCACGAACATCAAACAACGGCGATAAACGGACAGACGGACCGTATCACATTACAATACATTAACGTTCACCATTCGTCTATCGACTGCCAATCGATATGGACGCACTGACGCGACACTCTATATTATTGCTGACTCTGAGCTCTATAGCCTCAACGGCGGTTGTGAAATGGTTACCGAGCTCAAGTTTCAATCTTCCTGGTAATTTCAAAGATGGAAAACTTCCTTGCTCGAAGAAAACTGTCGTCTTCCCTCGATCTATGACGGGGTCAATTGGACTGGAATCGATAATGGATATCGGTGCTCTCATTCTACCTGATGATGGAGAAATAGTCTTAGAAAACGCTGTGATTTCTCTCGGACAGGATATCGGTGATAGCAACTGCACGGATGGGAACTCCTATTACCTGGATAAATCGATATCTTCGTGGACTCAAGCCGGAGTATGGAGCTCCTCCCGCTTTACAGAAGCTACTCCTGATACAGAAAAGCTGCCGTGCTATGATGATGTTGTTGTGTTTCCTTCAAATGCCAAGTACACAGTTCGTCTTCCAAATGAGGGACAGTTCGTTCGTGGTCTCAAAATTGGCAACGACAGCTATGGGACCCAATCTTTTCGAGACTATATCGATGCCCAATCAGATCAGATGGAGCAATTTGTGCTGAACAATTACTTACAAACTGGAGTCACAGTGAAAGGTGATACATCCTGTCAGGAAAGTTTCGGATGCCCGTGCCAGAAATATCCTCCTGAGATAGACTGCACAGTCAAATACTGCGCAAAACCTACCTGCGTCGCACCAATCAAGCCTATAGGGTACTGCTGTTCTTTCTGTGGTGGATACATTACATTCAACATAGATGAAGGCTTTGACATGATATCTTTCAAAGAATTAGTAGACAAAATCGTCGATAGTTACGGAAACAATGTCATACATCACATAGGATTCACATCAATAACTCCTCATCGCAAGATTCAATTGGTTATAGTGGATAAAGGGGAGTATGCCGGAAATAGTGCGGAAGCAATCAACACGATCAATAATAACGTGTTTAGTCATTGGTATAAAGGAGAAAAATTGACACAGATTAGTGGCTCTCCTTTGTACAAGAAAGGTTTGGGTGCAAAGATTTCCGTGTCAATGTTCTTCGTTGTAGTTTTAGTTTTAGGGGCAATTTACTTGTACTATTACCGGTTACCTGCTGTAACGTTTCCTGTTGGGGTTCGACTGGGGGCCAGGTCTAGAGGGATGTTCTCCAGGTTCCAGAACAGGTCTGACAGTGTGGTGTCTCTGACTAGAAGAGATTCTTCAGTGATGGCAACTCCACGGACAGCTTTTAGGAACCCGCTGTATGACTCTAAAAGGGGGCGTGTGCAAGTGGAGGAGTCAACTGTTGAAGAATCATGAGGTACCATAAATGACTTTTAGAATGGTATTTTGTTGTATTTACATATAATAGTATTTATTTTTTATTTTATAACAGCTGTATTGTCACATGTTCTTGAACTATTAGATAATAAAGGCATAAAATAGTTAATATTACTTGAATTAATTCTGTAATATTTTTACGTATATTACGTACGAAATATCAATAGGGATAAAATATATCTTGACTATGTGTACCTACACGAATGACGTCTGCTGTAACTTTAACTTTTTTTTTGCTTTTGACAGATATGTTAACGGTCCTCCACAGTCTCACTTGTTCAAGTGACCACCTTCCACACATCAGTAGAAAGTGGACACTTTGGTCTTAAGCGTAAAATGATCTGACTCTCAAGTGCAGCTGCCGATTTGCTGCTTGGTGACCGATTTTCAACTAGAGTGGCATCTAGCCAGATGTACACCAGAAAATACCCCACTACCATGCTATGTTTGCAACACTATATCTTCCTTTACCGAAAGGTAATTACAGCATTCGAATCCTCGACCCACAGATTAGAGGGTGACCTCCACTGAGCCCGCTTAAGATTTATGGTTAACGAATTTATTTCTCATTAAGAACATAGTTCACTTACAATGAGTTTAAAACTAGGTTATAACTAATTATTAGATTACTATCTACTTAAATAGTTACTTTATCTAATTTTACATCCAGATAATTATCAATTTAAATCTACTGACTCCAAAATATATTTTCTTAATTTTTTCTTAAAAAGAGACAGCTTCTTACAATCCTTGAGGTCATTAGGTAGTTTGTTAAATAGTTGTGCACCCTCAAACATTATATTTTTATTACCATAATAAGATTTTAATTTAACAGCAGTTAAATGCTAATTAAAATGTAATAAAGAAACTTTAACAGTATATCTTGTCTTTTAGTATTAGAAGTACTAACATAAATCAAAACCTGTGAACTCTACTTGTATTGTAAAGCTGAAGTTTTACAAGTCGTTTCTATGAACAAAAGTTTTCTAATTAGAGCCTTGGCTTTGGAACGTGAATCATAGTATTTCAGGGAGCGGCGCTGCGGGGCGTAGCTTGTATAAATTAAATGATACGTCATGTGTTTTGTGGTTATTGTGGTATGTAGTTACTTATCACAATAACCACACTATTATTTTTACAAGTTCACTATTAACATACTATTTTTACAAGTTCACTATTAACTTACTATTTTTACAAGTTCACTATTAACTTACTATTTTTACAAGTTCACTATTAACTTACTATTTTTACAAGATTTTATATGTAACTTCGATTCCTGTTAGCTGTTTATCAGGTACGAATCTTGCGATAAATTTTTCGACAAATTCCCAATTTTACCTTATGCTGAAATTGTGTACAGAAATCAATTGCAAAAAACATTATGATACGTAAAAAAGTGGTTCAAGGCGTATATAGCAGCTAACAAAGGCTTTTTAGCAAAATCAGATGAGATTCTGGTATTGAAAAAAATAAATGTCATTATTGTCATTATTGTAAATAAATGTCATTGCGATCAAAACAAATTTTTATCCAATTTACCCCATTAAAGAAAAATTACAAAGTTACCTCTAAAAATAAGTTTGACATGAAATATCTCTGTTATTTATAAATGTATATTGATGAAATTAATGAATTTTACGTATTATATAATGCCAAAAAACTTGATGGTAGTACATTTTCTATTAGGCATCTAATTTTGAAGTAATTACGTATTTTTGGATATTTTTTCAATCTTAGTGGCCCGCGCGGTCGTCCTTCTCTTTTACATCAACACAAACCGACAATGTGTGCAAAGAGGACAGAATGATGAAAGTCATTGGCTCGGGGTAGCGCCTTAAGAAATACAGATATTTTGTAGTAGACTCTTTTAATATACGGATGCACTAATTAAAGGTAGATGTCATTTGTTATTCAGTTTTTTTTTAATTATTGAAAGAGAGTTTGGGGTTTGAACACCATCTGTGTCGATGTGGCCGACGATGCTGAACACGAATCTATCTGAAAAAAAAAACAGCACTGAACACTCGTACAAATAAATAAAATTGAAGTGTCGGTTTGTAATATCAAAATACCAGCTTTTTACGAAATGCATATAATTTTATATACGGTACCAATAACGAAACAACCATATTTAAAATTTTTGTCTGTCTGTCTGTTTGTTCCGGGTAATCTCCGAAACGGCCGGACCGATTTTGACGGGACTTTCACTGGCAGATAGCTGATGTTACAAGGAATAACTTAAGCTACTTTAATTTTAGAAAAAGAATTAGGTTTCCGCGCAAAAACATTAAACTCATGAAATCCATCCAATATCTCCACGCGGGTGAAACCGCGGGCAGCAGCTAGTTAGAAATAAATAATCAATATACAGCCTACCTTAAGATCTTTGTCCAAAACTCTCGCCAGAATACCATTCAGTACAAAACCTAAGCCACAGCTTCTTTAAATACTTAACCATCTCCAAATACCCACGAATTCAAAAGGAATGAAACTCTACACCGCCGAGCTCTCTTTGTGCCCCTTCCTGCCTTTGAGGGCTCAATCAATGTAGTCTACATTACAGAACAGTAGACCAAGTTTAGACAGCCACTAGTTAGAAACATTGCAATCAAAGTCATAGCGTATAAACGAAGGATGGAACGGCACGAAGATGCCATCGTGTTGTAATGTGTTCCACGTACTATATCCATACTTCCATACTATCCATACTATTCCATATTCCATACTTCCATACTAATATTATAAATGCGAAAGTGTGTTTGTTGATTTGTTGGTTTCGGCAACGGATCGACGTGATTTTTGGCATAGATGTAGTTTATGGACCGGAGAGTAACATAGGCTACTTTTTATCCCGGAAAAATGCACGGTTCCTGTGGGAACGCGGGTGAAAACCGCGAGCAGAAGCTAGTATTTCTATAAAGGTAAGATAGGACATTTTTTTAATAATAGGTTGATCGTACGCTTTAAAAGCTATTTACTTTGGTGTAAAGTTTTTATCGTCACGGAACTTAGTTACTAAATCTATTTACTATTTGTGTAGACTTCTCCTACTGTTCTTTTAAGCTACTGCGGCAACGGTATAGGGTTTCCACAAAACTGCTTAAAGACGCGAACTGTCACGAGCGCTCGTTAATCATTTCCTTTACGTCTCTTCGGCTATTGCGAGTGGATTCTGTTGTCGATCGATTGAGCTCAGTTCTCTGAGGACCTTCTCAAATTATGAAAGGTTTAAATTTAACGGTTACGGTTTCTCTGGCGAGTGAAAGTTGCTGTCAACGACTTCGACACTTAAGATAAAATCTACCTATACATACAAATAAATAAAATTGAAGTGTCTGTTTGTAATATCAAAATAGCAGCTTTTTACTAAATGCATATGAAAGTATATACGGTACCTATAACAAAACAACCATTTTTTAAATTGTTGTCTGTCTGTTTGCTCCGGGTAATCTCCAAAACGGCTGGACCAACTTTGATGGGACTTTCACTGGCAGATAGCTGATGTTATAAGGAGTAACTTAGGCTACTTTTATTTTAGAAAAAGAATTAGGGTTCTGCCCAAATAATTAAAAACATGAAATCCAATATCTCCGCGCGGCTGAAGCAGCAGCTAGTTCAAAATATAAGTAAAAACAAACATTGTCAAACAACATCTTTATAGTATTGTACTTTATGAAGGCGCAGAAATGTGGCCTAGTTACGTTATCTCACTAAGTTATTACAGTTTTTAATACACGCCATCTTTTTACAGGTGCTCGTGTAAAAAGTAAAGAAGAAAACGTAAACCTCGCTACAAGCTCAGCTATTTTAATTAAAAATGCGCACCTTATGTAAACGAATACGCTTTAGAGAACTCTACCACGGAAACTCGATCCGAACACTCTGAACATACAAAACCAGAGTAAAAGTTGTTGATTGTTCAGGATGCCATGCGGTTTTTCAAATGAAAACCTATTGTTCTGTTTTTCTTTGCAAATGCTATTGCTCGACCTGTTTTTTTACTAAAAGCTTTAATTTAACTTGTAATGTTTGTATGTATATTTGTTGGTTTGTTTAGGTCAAATCTTGCAAGCTAAATTTCATCCACTTCCCGTTGAGCCGAAATTTAACATATTTGTGTAAATTGGATGACAGTGCAATTTATAATGATGTCACAGATCTGGGACCTTACCGGCTAACAATCTGGTCTTAGTTTTCGATTCCAAACCGATTAAAACCAGCGGTCACAAGTCTTCGTGTGGAAGGAGTTGTCTAAAGATTTCGCTTCTTATCGTTTTGTAAGAACTTGTATCCTTAATAACGTTCGTTCTAAAATGATTACCAGCGAAAATTCTTGACTATTTCTTCCAGCGGAAGACTAGCGACCACTGGTCATAGCAATACGGCTAGATAGTGTTGTCTCTTTCACTCCCTCGAAGCCCTGCCTGTGCTCAAAGCGATGACTATACCTACTCCACAACATACATCACTTGCGCACCACTGCGTATAAATTACCTGCTTCTATGCACTGAAGCAGTCGTTGTGAAACTACTTTTTTGAGTAAAGGTCGAAGAAGCGGCGGTGGTCGTAATTTTTCCATGGTTTGCGCGTGGTCCGTGTTTGATATTGTAATCCTCAATCATGAATTACCGCGTTTAATGGCAGCATTACGCTAACTTACCGAGAACAAAACAAAAACACAAAACAAAATAAACCATAGAAAAGTTTACCTCTTTGTATCACAACAAACAGTCATTCATTGTATTACCTGAACGCTTTACGTTTTTTTATTCTGAATGCCAATGACAACAGGCGTTTCGCATTTATTGAAAAATGATACCTCTGACATTTAGCTGAAAGATAAGAAGCGAGTTTGGCGTGCGTTTGGCACCATTGTTAGGGCAAAATTATGAAATATGAAAATTTTTAAGAGGATTTTTAGCTTTTGTTTACCGACGACCTGAATAAAAGTAGAACTCTGGAAAGGAAATTGCTGAGGAACTGACACGTTGGGGATGTATTTAGAGGCTAGGTATACCGTCGACGTTTTGACTGAAAAAATAACAATATTTTACCTTTGGGATTTTTTATAGTACAAGAGACAAGAGGTCATTTTCCATTGTAAGCATAACGCCAGTCTGTAATAATTGCAGTGCTATCCAGAATATAGAAACACAAAAGCCCACACGGCACTGCACTGCGTCAACCCGACATTAGGTATTGAATAAACTCTGACAGACAAACGCCAGCCACTTCCAACCAGCCATCCTTACGTCTCAATTGCCCAGTACTTTTACTGATTGCTCTGATTATCCAGCTGGAATACAGTAATGTATGTACTCAACTGCTTGGCAGTCTACAGTCAGTGCAGTCTACTGCTCGAGCAAAGTTGTGGAACAAAAGACTACAACAGCACAGCTTTTAATGTAAAACAAAAAATCAGTTATATGAGATTTTGAAACGTGTCGATATTTAAACTAAATAATATTGACTATATGGAGAGTCAGAACATCTGATTTATTAGTGTTTTGTACTTTTTTTGTTTAAAGCTATTGTAATGCACAACGCAAAGTACCTATTTAGCATTCTATTTCGAAAATCAATCTACCTCTCTTATTGTCGGCGTGCTAGTAAAAGTCAGTAAGTCCATAAAATAAATAAATCTCGCTATAAACTATTTCTGAGTAACAAGCCCTAAAAACACATATATCAAAAGCGAGCAAGTTGGCGCTCTGTTCCAGCGCTATACATCAGGGCTGTCGACTATGTGTTATATGAGATTAATGGATAATGGATCTGGGCTTTATTTCCATCGATAAAAATGTGTCGAACAATGCGGCCGGGTTATAAAGTTGTCGAGCGATGTGCCGCATTTTGATAATGTCACTTTGATGAAAATATTTTGTTGAAAATGGTACAATGGTACCTAGTTATTATTTGCTTTTTTATTTAAACACACTATCCGATGTTTTTAACTCGTGGAACGCTCGTTTGTTGTTGACAAATAGTTAACAGAGCTATGCACTATACAGGGTGAGTTTCAATTAGTATATTATCCTGGAAGGGGGAGATTTTGTTAGTGGGAGGACTAACTCTTCTGCGAGTGTCCGTCTGGGTTGTTACCACCGCTTTGCTCGTGAAGTCTGCCGCCAAGCAGTAGTGTGCAAGCATTACTGTGTTCCGGTTTGATGAGCAGAGTATCCAGTGAAATTACTGGGCTTATGAGACTTAATACCTAATGTCTCAGGGTGACGAGCGCACTGCAGTGCCGCGCAGGTCTTTGTGTTTCAAAGTTCTGGGTGGCACTGCAATCGTTATGGGCCGGCGTTATGCTTACCATCAGGCAAACGACCAGCTCGTCTCGTTACCTAATAACATAAAAAAAAAAAGATTAGGACCATGGTTGTCAACAAGTTGTGATAGCCTCCTTTGAAAATACGTCATTCCAAAATTATAGACAAAAAATTAAATTCACTTTAAACGTAAAATGCGCGGCATTTTTTAGAATTATTTTTAAGTATCATCTAATCAACATCATCATTTAACATAGTTCAACATAGTTCAAGTGAATCAGCTGATCTAGGGCTGCCCAGAAGTTCTTTAGTACAATTTTGACGTAAACTTTAAATGACATTTCTTCAATGAAAAATTCCGAATTTCAAAAACTTGTTAATCAAATGTTGTTGACGTCCAGGAGTAGATGGACTCCCTTTTGGGATAACAGACCAATTCAAACTCAGGCTTTAGATATGCATTTTAATCAACATTACCAGGATTATTACAAATAAATTTTTTTATACTATACTATTATACATTTCTATTTTTGTTATTTTTGTATTGCATACTGGGCAAACTATTTAAATGCGTATCTGAACTTCAACTACATAATCTATTAAGATTGTCTAAAATAGTTTTTAAAATTAAATAAACTATTGGGAGTAAAAAAATTACTTCGCCGTTGTTACGCAAAACAGGACTAAAACAGAAATCTAGAGGAAATACTCTTATTTTCATAATATAGTGCTTTAACCCGCATGATAGTCGTAGTTTTATATTTTTTATTAAGAGGTTAACTAGTATTTTTTACAAGTCTGAGTCATAGTCATAGTAATTTATGAATTCTAAAAACATAAGTCCATCTTTTAACAAAGAATGTAGAACAAAAAATATGATAATCCTATAAAGTATCACTACACAGAACGTTACAGTATAACACGGTGCGTCCTCAGGTTGGCAACCCTGCCATAAATCAAGCGGCGAGCACATTTGTCAGACTAGCACTGCACCGCTGGAGCGAGTGGAGCCAACTTGCACTTTTACGATGCCAGTAATGTGACGGACTGCGACGCTATATGAACCTTTTTATGCTATTTTTAGACAAGGTTTACGCTTTTTGCGCTGTTTTAGCACGAGCTTTGCGGCTTTTTGTTTTGGTCCAGTTCTGTGATAAGTATAATTATTTTGTTTAAATAGTGTTATGCTTTTAGTCTTTGTAACAGGAGACCACCCGGTGTGAGGCAACTGTGCGTCGTGTGCTGATTAATTTTTGTACTTGTGTTTGTGCTAAGTTTTCGTTATAAGGGAATTTTATTTTAAAGTTGTGAAAATATTTTTAATTAAATTCTTTCAGTACAAAAAAAAAATTACCTATATTGTCAAGTTCCGTGTCTCAAAATTAAAATTATTAATGATATTATAAGAAAGCGTGTTTTGAAGCAAACTTTCGCGCCATCAGAAACTTATTATGTACTTCCTTCAATCTTGAAGTATAGCAAAGATAACAGTAAAGGAAAAACTTTGTAGTGTTTTAAATATTCTACCGTGACATTTCTTACTATTTCGCGCTTACATCGCGATCTTGACCTATGCTGCTTATTATAGTATCGAGGTGGTGTTACAAAAGAGGCGTACCTACTTTCTATTTGTAACTGTAGATGGTTGAAGTGGGTACGTTTCACCCGCGTGAAGAGTCCCAGAAAAGTAGCCTATCTCGGTCCAGCCCATAAGCGATCTCTGCAAGAATCACGTCGATTCGTTACTGTGTGTTGCTGCGTGAAAGAAGGTCAAACCAACGAACACATTTTTGCATTTATATTATACTAGCTTCTGTCCGCGGTTTTCACCCGCGTTCCCACAGGAACCGTGCATTTTTCCGGAATAAAAAGTAGCCTATGTTACTCTCTGGTCCATAAACTATATTTATGTCAAAAATCACGTCGATCTGTTGCTCCGTTATTGCGTGAAAAAAGGACAAACCAACTAACCAACAAATCAACAAACCAACAAACACACTTTCGCAATTATAATATTAGTAGGATTATTGGAACGGAGACTATTCATATATATTTTGATTATAGCTATAAGTAGAGAATACGCTAAAATGTACGCAGCACGCGTCACCATTTCAAATGCCAGCCTTTAAACGCCAAGGCGTAGTCTACACGATATTTTCAAACATATCTCATCAGAGGGTGCTAACACGATTACAACTCGAGTCATTTCTCGCGAGATGTCGCAATTCGAGGATAATTCGAGATTTACAATAGTGCGGAGAGGGCCGTAAGTGAATTAAGATGAATCTCTGGGGCCAAGTTTACGGTTTGCCCCTAACGATGGGGTGAAGACATTTTTAAATACTGAGATAAGTGATAGTTTCCCTTTCTCTCTTCTGCGGTGACTGGTGAAACTATAAAGCGAGTTATAGATTTAGTACTCAGTGAATAACATTGTGATAGATGAATAAACTCTGAAAATATTAAATTCGTTTAATGTACCTGTAATGTAATGTAATGTTATTGCCAGCAACTTCACCAAATACGAGTTTTCATAATTATTACAAAATATTGATTATCTTCATAAATGTTGAGATGCGCGAGCGAGAAAACGGCGCGTCGTATAGGCGGCCCCAATAAGCATTGCTTTTATATGATCTCACTTAATTTGTTATAGTCGGACCTTGTGATATCTAACTTAGATTTAGGTTTTTTTTTATGTTATTTGGTAACGAGACGAGCTGGTCGTTTGCCTGATGGTAAGCATAACGCCGGCCCATAACATTTGCAGTGTCACCCAGAACTTTGAAACACAAAGGCCTGCGCGGCACTGCAGTGCCCTCGTTACCCTGAGACATTAGGTATTAAGTCTCATAAGCCCAGTAATTTCACTGGATAATCTACTCATCAAACCGGAACACAGTAATGCTTGCACACTACTGCTTGGCGGCAGACTTCACGAGCAAAGCGGTGGTAACAACCCAGACGGACACTCGCAGAAGAGTTAGTCCTCCCACTAACCATTGTCTTTAGAGTGTGCCGAAATCCATACTAATATTATAAATGCGAAAGTGTGTTTGTTGGTTTGTTGGCTTGTCCTTCTTTCACGCCGTAACGGAGCAACGGATCGACGTGATTTTTGGTATAGATATAGTATATAGACCGGAGAGTAATATAGGCTACTTTTTATCCCGGAAAAATGCACGGTTCCTGTGGGAACGCGGGTGAAAACCGCGCGTAGAAGCTAGTACATTATACATTCATGTAGGACTTGTAGGACTGTAGGTGCATAATATACTGTAAGCTACATCATGTACTATGGAAATAAAATGAAACCCTTGTCAAATAGAAATATGTAGAAGAAAATTCACACGTGTCTAAAATACTGAATACCCACAACACCACCTGCCTTATAGTAAAAGTCCTTATCCACGCACAATTTAGCGTTTAGACGCGTAATCGTAGCGGTAATGCCGCAGTAATCAGCAGGCGAGTCGAGCCGAGAGTCGTCGAGCCGCTAGTGTCGCGAGGGCACTCGAGTCGAGGGCCATCGAACATCTGTCGTGGGGTTATTTTACGAGGGTATGTGAGTGTGAATGGGCCTTTATGTGAGCATTTTTGTTGGGAAAGTTTGGGATGTACTTGTCTATTTTTTGAACTTGAAGTTCTTGTCTTGCTATTGCGGGACATATTGTCAAAATATAATTTTACTATCTACACTGAAGAGTAGTATACTAGTCCGTCTGGGTTGTTACCACCGCTTTGCTCGTGAAGTCTGCTGCCAAGCAGTAGTGTGCAAGCATTACTGTGTTCCGGTTTGATGAGTAGATTATCCAGTGAAATTACTGGGCTTATGAGACTTAATACCTAATGTCTCAGGGTAGCGAGCGCACTGCAGTGCCGCGCAGGCCTTTGTGTTTCAAAGTTCTGGGTGACACTGCAAATGTTATGGGCCGGCGTTATGCTTACCATCAGGCAAACGACCAGCTCGTCTCGTTACCAAATAACATAAAAAATACTATGATAAAGTTTTGGATTTTCACGTACCGTTCCAAGACACAAGAGACAAGAGGCAAATCTCTCGTACTAGAGGTTATACTACGATAGAGTTTTGAATTTTCACATATCGTTCCAAAGAACGACAAGAGGTAAACCTCTCGTTCTAGAGGCGCTTTGTGAACTGATTTGATGGATGTATTTCTTTTCCATTAAATTATTTTTGTAATACAACGATAACATGTCAAAAGTTATTTCTATGGCAGTCCTTCCTACATGTCCTAGGTATGGTGTAGTATTGTGCTGGGACTTCGACTTATATTTCGGTTTTGTAGTTCGATTTCCAATAATAAACAAATTTATGTACAGAACAAATAAATGAATGTTTTCGTTCTCTGTCAGTTAGTTTCGTATTTTTTGATTGCGCTAACATACAAAAAATCCTAGTTTGAATATTTTTTTAAAACAACATTTTGATACATTTGTTCAGATTATTAATTTAGCACTCACGTACGTTATTCTGTCCACAGATAATATAGCAAACTATAACGAATAGATATTTGGAAAAAACGTACTGTTACAAAAACAAATCCCCTATCCACCACGAAACTAAAAAAGGAAAGCAACCCCTACATTTCCCGCCTGCCTAAAGCCTTACGAACGGCGGAGGTCAGGGCGGGCCATATAAATTGTGGTGAAGCGCTAACCATCCTGGCAGTAAACACGCGTTCTTCGGCCAGCAATAAAAATAAATTAGCAGCAGAACGGTAAGCAGTGGACGGCTAATGAAAAGTGGATGAGTGAATAGGTGGGCTTTATTGTTCCGCTTTAACGGTCATGGAAGGAAGGATGTGTTGTCTATTTAAGGAACCAACGATGATGTTTCTGAACGTCTGCGTTGAAAGTAATGGAAAGCTATTTGTTCTAAAATTTTATAATTGGGATGTTGACTGATTTTGGGAAAGCGTTTTTAAAACGATGCGAATGGGCCTAATATAACCCAAAATATTTAAAATTACTTTTTAAATACAGCTAATACTTTAATTTTCATGTATTTTAAATGCCATTTCAAGTTTCGCTCCAAAACGCCAATACTGGTCATGTGGTCGATGTGACGTCACGATTCCTGGCACAGATAACTATATTCACAGAAATCACTCTAAAATACTAGGCAGAAAGAGCAATATACTCATTCCGATTGAGAATGTGACGTCACACGCGTTTTATGTCACGTGACTTCGTAGTGATTATATTTTTATTTTAATACAGCCAACATCCCAATTGTTTGGCTTTTTTTTGCTACAGTCGAAGCGGTGACCATCGCGACGATGTCGGGCAGAGGCGATTGTACGCGTTATTATATACGCCATGACTTCCCTTATGAATTGCAGAGATATATAAAATTCGTTATTGAAAGAGGATTTGTCTGCGCAGCACTGCACCGCGTTTATATCCGGTAGTAGATTGTGCCTGTTATATCATCATCAGCATCAAATTCAAATTCAAAATGCGTTATTCAAATAGGCCCCAACGGAGCACTTATGAAAGTTAAAATAAATGACTCTAAGAGCGGGCCTCTGTAACGTTCGTGTACCCGAATCAAAGACTAAAACTAAGGCTGTCTTTATCAGAACATAATAAATTTATGACAAAGACACCAACAGACCCAATCCGTGCTCAAAGTCAACGAACCTTCCAGAAACCCACCGTGCCCGTTCCTAATTGGTATAGGCATCATCATCCGGAAGATGCCCACTGTTGAACATAGGCCTTCCCCTTAAACACTACTTGGATCGGCTACTAGCCACTTGCATCCAACGGTTACCTGTGGTTTAACAAGGTCGTCGGTCCACCTGGGTTCACATATCAGCATACCAAAGCTTTAATCAAAAATAAAACAAATTTAACATATTCTAATTTCATACAATTTACAAACAAATTATAAAATAATTTCCAAACAAAATTACCAGGTGTCCATAAACCTCTACATAAACCACCTCGAACGAGTGCTTTAGACAATTATAGCACTAATTACGATCGCATTACAGCACAAAATTACATCATATTACGTCACTAATTACGATATTAAAAGCTTGCGTCAGTTCCGGTGTCTCGTGTTGTTATGATAGGCTGTTATGGTAATAGCCTTTTTGTCTCCATGTAGGGTAAACGGGAGTGGAACGCTACGGAGCGTTACCAGTGTTAATTTGGTGATCTTTTCATAAATATTTTCGTACTAGCTGCTGCCGAGGTTTCACCCGCGCGGAGATATTGGATTTCATGGTTTTTATTTTTTTACGCGGTACCCTAATTCTTTTTCTAAAATAAAAGTAGCCTAAGTTACTCGTTATAACATCAGCTATCTGCCAGTGAAAGTCCCGTCAAAATCGGCCCAGCCGTTTCGGAGATTACCCGGAACAAACAGACAGACAAAAATTTAAAAAATGGTTGTTTTGTTATAGGTACCGTACGTATTTTCATATGCATTTGGTAAAAACCTGTTATTTTGGTATTACAAACAGACACTTCAATTTTATTTATTTGTATGTATACTGTATAGATATAGATATATCGTTTAAAAGCGGTTATTTGACTTCGTTCACTTAAAACGCTTAAGAGAATACGAAATAAGTTTTTCTGGGAAATTATATTTTTCTAGACAACCTTTTATAACATACGTAATTAGTACTGTAATCAGATCAGATCGGGTCCAAACACCATAAATATATCACTAGTATTAATTTTTAGTCACTGAGAAGTTCTGCTGTCTATCTTCCGTCTCCAAAGTCTATTATCAGAGTACGTCACCATAATATTGTATTGTCCTCCAAGACCATACATTTTATCTAAATATTAATCTATACAAATATAATTGAATAATTTTGACAAATAGAATTGAAATAAAATTTAAGTGTCTGTTTGTAATATCAAAATAACAGATTTTTACTAAATGCATATGTAAGTAGGTATATACGGGACCTATAACGAAACAACCATTATAAAAATTTTTGTCTTTCTGTCTGTCTGTTTGTTCCGGGTAATCTCCGAAACGACTGGACCGATTTTGACAGGATTTACACTGGCAGATAGCTGATGTTATAAGGAGTAACTTAAGCTACTTTAATTTTAGAAAAAGAATTAGGGTTCCGCGCAAAAAAATAAAAATCATAAAATCCAATCTCCACGCGGATGAAACCGCGGGCAGCAGCTAGTATTTTATAAAAAAGAAAACAATATTTTGATACAACCACCTTATATAGAAAGCACGTGTGTTAATAGTAGTAATTCCAAGTTAAGAGATGATTCTCCAGCAGCTTTCTACTGACGATCATTTCCTGTACATTACAATCGATTTTGGACATACCTACTCCTAGTTTCGTTCGGATTCGATGTCGAATCGATCTTAGAGCACTCGTTAGTGGACATTGAGTCAATGAAGCACTGGACGGACCGAAGTAGGATTACTGACGGTGGATGTGGCGTGGATGGCAGTAAAGTCTGCAGTTGGACTAACGGCCGAAATGTCAGAGCAAAACTTATTTAGTCAAGAATAGATAAATCAATTATTACCAATAATACATATAATAAAAAAAATTACAAAAGTAATATTGGTAGCAAAATAAATATGTAGGTATGTATTAACTAGTGTAATAAGTAATAATAGTTCACCAATTCTAGACTTGGCATAATATTCTAGATTATACGTAAGTTTATTGTAATTGAAATTAAAAATAATGATTTATTTTACACTAGCTGAACTCCGCAGCTTCGCCCACGTAGCCTAAGTTAATTATGACATCAGTTATCTGCAAGTGAAAGTCCCATCAAAATCAGCTCAGTCGTTTCGGAGATTAGCCGGAACGAACAGATAACAGACAAAAATTTTAAAAATTCTGGTTTTGTTATAAGTATCTTATGCGCTTTTAGTTAAAAGTGGTTATTATGATATTACTTACAGACACTTCAATTTTATTTATATGTATAGATACATAGTTAGAAGTTTGGCAACATTCCAACCACCATCTGTACTGGAGTCTTGAGACGAACTGATCATTGTACTAAAACTTTAATACCATGCAAAACTTTTAATTGCAAATCGTGAGCACTGCACTGCGGTTCCGGTTTGATGAGCAAAGATGCCAGTGAAATGACTGCGCTTATCAGAGCGCCTCAGGATAACGAGCGCACTGTAGTGCCGCGCGAACCTTTGTTTTTCAAAGTTCTGTGGCACTGCAATTGTTATGGGCTGGCGTTATACTTACTAGCAGGCCAACGACCGGCTCGTCTCGTTATCAAACAGTATAAAAAAATGAGCTAATGACTTATCAGTCCTTCAGTATTAGATCTAATAATCTCACTTCAAATACTTTGCCGTTCATTCAAGACAGTTTTCAACACACAAGTGCTGCCTGCTGGTATACCTTATAATACCCTTTTTTAAAATGAAAAAGGCCTCTGGCTACTACTGCTAATTGTAATACTTACTGTGCTGATACTAGGCGGATTTTTGTAGAACAGTATTAAGCACCTGTTTTAAATTCTATTGTAATAAATAAAATTGCTTTAAAGAAGCGATGAACCGACTTCAGTGACAAACTACTGAACCGATTTTGATGAAATTTCTATTGGACCAAGCTGAATATCAGTATATCCTTTCAAACAAAATATAATTTTCCAACCCACCGAATTGATAACCTTCTCCTTTTTTGGAAGTATAGGTTAAAAATTTAAACACTTTTAGGAACAATGTACTATTACTGATTACCACCTCATTCAACAACATATCACGGTGAAAGTGCCTATCCTGTTATGGTGTGTAGCTTTCACGTAATTTGCCCCATAATGGACGTGAGGATGGAATTATCAATGCGCTTAATTGGACCCTCTAGACCCCATAGGTTATAATTTCATTCCTAATAGCGAAGTTCGTGATGCTCCTAAAATGGGTATGGTTGAAAAAGTCTATGGGAAATCTGATTGTGGAGACGGTTTTTATTGCGTACATGTATTTTATTTTAATTCCGTTATGCAGACCGCGGACGGGCAAACGTGCGTTTGCTTGTCAAAATAACAACACTTTTGCATCAAGCGTCGATTACTAGATACTTGAAATCCTCGCTTGATGCAAAAGCGTTGTTATTCTGACAAGCAAACGCACGTTTGCATAAGCCTCTACGGTCTGCATTATGGCAAGACACCCACTGACCAAGATAAAGGCCAGCGTTTTGGTCAAGCGTCGATTCTACAAAATTACCAAATCTTTATGAATTAAAAATTTAAGATTAAAGTGATCGCGGTTTTTTTCTATCATTTCGAGATAAAAACCTAAAGCAGGCTTGTTAAGCTACATTACAATCTATTATCGTGAAGTCTGCCGCCAACCATAAGTGTGCAAGCATTTCTGTGTTCAGGTTTGATGAGCAGAGTAAGTAGCCAGTGAAATTACTGGGCTTATGACACTTAATATGGCCGGCGTTATGCTTACCATCAGGCAAACGTCCAGCTCGTCTTGTTACCAAATAACATAAAACAAAAAAAACACTACGTAATTACAAGCTGGATGTATAAATTACAAGCTGTATAAATGACTAGTTGTATGTATAAATTACGCCCAATGCCCGTAACTTACACTAATAGACGCGACAATATATTGAATTATGTAAATCTGAGATTACATTCCATTTACATAAGTATGATTTGTGTCCTAAGGTAGGTGAACTACGAGTAATGTTAATTTTAGACTTCTGATTATGTCCTTCATTCAATACTAATCAGTTGTCTGTGTCTTATAGTACTGAAAAACCACGTCAATGAAATGACTGGGCTTATGAGACGCCTAAACTTAGGGCCTTACCACAAAAAAATTAAACACTTTAAACCTGTGTGAAACAGTGTTTAACTTCTAAACATGCATTAGGCGTACTTTTAAATATGAGCAACCACAAATGCTGTGTCTAACCGCTGTCTAACACAATTCTGTTGTGACGTTTCTAATCTGTTTAGACGCTGTCTTGCTAAACAGGCATCTAAAAGTGTGTTTTTGTGGTAACATATAGTTAATGTCTCAGGGAAACGAATGCACGTTAAAAATAAGTCGCCAAAGAGCTGTTTTCTAAGATGAGCGTGTTCAAAAATATTGGAGGCTGTTTGATGGCTCATTACTAAAACTGCAAAGCTAAACAATAGTTTATTCAGAAATCACAATAAAAAAGGCTGCGGGCGGCTGGTAATGATAATAATGCAAATATAATGCAAACTGTTGCGGCTCTAGATTTCCATAAACAATTTTCATCGAAGAGAAAACTGTACATCCATAACGCATTGTTGGAAACTAATAAACAATATCCAACGCATTTGAAAATCGCAATAATTGCAGAAAACCAATCCCCTGTTATGCTCAAGTTGGGCAAGAATGTTTCGAACCGCGCGAGTTTCCGATTCTCTCCTAAGATCTGCATTACACAAATACCTACGCGCCGACAGCCACCAGCCAACTTGCCTTATTACATCGCAAGAATTTTAACGAGACCCCTAACTTGTTTATAAATTGAATTTTCAACGGCAGCTTGTTGCTATAGATTAAGTTTGGAAAAAGTTAAGAGATTTCGTCCGGAAATCGGCCCCTAATAGCGTAATGTTGTTATGGACGACGCTTAAATCGTTATTGTGATTCGATTTGCAGTGCTCTAAGTTTCTGTTGTTGGTTTAATTGGGAAGTTATTGATTTGTTGCAGAATTAAAAAAAAACTTAAATAGGCTTTAAGTTTTTTTAAATTCTCGATAGATTACTATTCGACCGTGTTCTCATCTATGTTGTAGTGTTGGATCACAAGTGCAGCGGCGGCAACCCACCGGTAGGTTTTCAGTAGTATCAGAAAATACCTTATTGCCAAGATAACAGGGTTCTTAGTGAAACATCGTCTCGAAGCCGATGTACTGCACCAGCTAGCATAGTCCGTAATATACAGAAAAACATAGCTCTTCCTATTTCAGTGGCGAACGTACTGTCAGTTTTTTTTTGCGCTAGCTCATGGCTAAACAACTTTTGCGACTATTACAACCATCTGTATGGAAATCTATACCTACATACAAATAAATAAAATTGGAATGTCTGTTTGTGTCAAAATGGCAGCTTTTAACCAAATGCATATGAAAGTATATACGGTACCTGTAACAAAACAACCATTTTTAAAATTTTTGTATATCGGTCTGTCTGTTTGTTTGCTCCGGGTAATCCCAGAAACGACTGGGCCGATTTTGACGGGACTTTCACTGGCAGATAGCCGATATTACATGGAGTAACGTAGGCTACTTTTATTTTAGGAAAATAATTAGGGTTCCGCGCCTAAAAAATAAAAACTATGAAATCCAATATCACAGCGCGGGTGAAACCGCGGGCAGCAGCTAGTACCTATATATAGAAATGGTACTGGAAAACAAAAGCAAAATACATGTGAGGCGAAAGTTGTGTAAAACCATTTCTTTTGTTTTTATCCGGGCTTTACATCATCACCGGACGAACGCATATGGAAATATTGAGAAAATGGTCATTTCTCAGTTTTACACATACATTTCGTAATCTTACGTTCAATGATGATTAATATTACGGCAAAAAATGCTTAAACTCCCCTCGTAATCAAGAAACCAAGGAGCGTAAATAAACTGATTGATAGACTAACCCCACCTTAACCCTCGTTCTGCTGACGATCTTTTTATAAGTAGTAACGGGTTTCCCTTCTCTGATCCCGCATTGAAGTACTGAAGATTTATATTAAAAGGATATATAGTTATATATGTGTGTTGCAGATATAGATACGAGTACATAGTAGGTAGAAAGCTGAGTCAGGTCTCGCGCTTTGAAAAAAAAACTGTTTCACAAAACACTTTCTATTATGCATTTAGTAGAAGCTGTTATTTTGACATTACAAACAAACCATTACAGTAAATAAAAAACCAGAAAATATTTCATACTAGCTACTGCTCGCGGTTTTCACCCGCGTTCCCACAGGAACCGTCAAACTGATCTGTCAAATTAAACCAACTTGTCAACATTCTAAAACTTTATTGACAGCTGTCAATGTCAATTTTGTGTCATACTAACTTCTGCCGCGATTTTCACTCGCGCTCCTGCAGGAACCCTGCATTTTTCCAGGATAAAAAGTAGCCTATGTTACTCTCCGGTCCATAAACTATATCTATGCCAAAAATCACGTCGATCCATTGCTTCGTTACTGCGTGAAAGAAGGACAAACCAACAAACCAAGAAACCAACAAACACACTTTCGCATTTATAATATTAGTATGGAAGTATAGAAGTATGGATTTGGCCAAAATGAAGAAGCTATAAGCAAGCGTTCTGTCATCCAGGGACTCCACAACAAAACCTCTAATCACCCTTTCTCCATCCGAGAAGGCTTAATCACTGCACTCGAATGCAGCTAAGATTAATGACACTGTGATAAATTGTCGAGTGCTAAGCAAAGTTGAGACGGTGGGTAATGGACCGGTGGATAAAGATGCGCTCGTAATGAACCTGAGTACATAAAACTGAGAATAGTAAAAATAATACGTGATAGAGAATCTTCACTGATCGGCTTGAAGTCAATAACATGTCTACCTTCGCCGTTTTAGACGTAACACGACCAATGACCATGCATGAAATCAATCTAACAAAATAAATTTCAAAATTATTTAATTGAAGAGAGCTATAAATAACAAAATTGCTTTTAAAAATGCGTGAATCGACTTCGACGAAAACTATCACGATATACGAAATTTCACCCCCCATTTTTTCATTTTGGGGTGGTATTATTTCATAAAATTAATTAAACTACCCTTGAAATACATTCTACTCATGAAAAAATTAATAATTGAAATCCTGTGGAGAATCGAGTAACATACCTACAAAAAAAACATGTGAATTGGGAACCTGCTTTTGTTTTTGAAGCCGTTTAGAAATGGAATATTTTTTATTATATTGAACCCCGTTTCTAATAATATCTACATATAATAACTACTAGTATAAAAACAAATGCCGATGGTCCTAACTTTTTTGGTGTGTAAGGTTTGCTGGTGTGATTCTCGTACGGTACAGATATTATTATGTTATGTATAACAATGAAGAAAAAGTGCTAGTAATTACTCTGTAATTTGAGGATATTATGGGACCACTGAGTGAGCGAGTGTGGCTGAGCGGGAACTTGTGCGACTTGCAATCCGACGCACCACAGTTTGAATCTCGACTCGGCCCGCACCAATGACTTATATCAAGTTATGTGCGGATTATTCACACTCGCTCTAAAACGGTGAAGGAAAACATCGTAAGGAAACCGGCATGTTCAAGAACCACAAAATTCGAGGACATATGATATCCACCAAGCCGCACTGGGCACGCGTGGTGGATTATGGCCCATACCTCTCTCTCTGAGAGAAGGCCGGTATCCCAGCAGTGGGAGCGTACGAGGCTGATAATGATGGGACCATTGTCCTCGTAATTTCCAAATTTCTGTGACAGGATGCGATTCTGAAATACAAACTATCACTCGCTTGCTACACGTGATCATTCTGAGTGAATTAAAATGACGCTGCATGTAAACGTTTTGCGTGGGTCTTCTATTGCTATTTTCTTGTCGTCGTCTCTCGATTTGAGATCCCGATTTCGTTCTAGCACAGTCTTGACCGCATCATGAGACTTAATACATAATGTCTCAGGGTAACGAGCGCACTGCAGTGCCGCGCAGGCCTTTGTGTTTCAAAGTTCTGGGTGGCACTGCAAATGTTATGGGCCGGCGTTGTTCTTACCATCAGGCAAACGACCAGTTCGTCTCGTTACCAAATAAATAAAAAAAAAAAAACCATTATTTAACGTCAAATAAAGTGGCAAGTAGTTAACAAGAGTGAATGAAATCAAGTTAGTGATTCCAACGCGAACTCTAATCACAGGTTTTAATTAGTTATTTCGATTAAACCCTTTCCGAGGTTGCTCGGTCTCCCTGTATCCGGTTGTCATCCGAATGATATTTATATGAATTTTCCAAACGTTGGCTCCATGGCCACGGCTGAAATTTCCAACCAATATAAAACATATTATAGAAGGGTGTTGCAATGTAAGTTAAATGCAGAGTTTAAGATTTGTACAAACGATCATAATAATACGGTCATCACTCATCATAATGATACGGTCTATTTTCTCTTTTTTTTTTTGCGAAAATTGTTTGGTGTTTGGTTTTACCCTGCTTGAAACAAAAACCAATGTAAACCAATACGTTTTCCGAGCGTGCTGTATTATGGCAGAATCACCCCTCATGGCTGATGTTCAACAGTGGATGTTTACCGGCTGATGATGTATGTTGTGTATGATAAAAAAACCGAATAAGTGGAATTAATGGCCATTTTATGGAACCCCCATCGATCATACTTTAACCCTTAAACTAGTATTGCCTAGAGACTCTCAGAAACTACTAGGACCAACGTTGCACAACAACCATAGATAAAGAAATAATACTTGCGCTTTTTAAGTGAATAAATAAGAAATATTTGTCTTGTTTCGGTAATCGCACCCATTACCCTTACGTACCGCAGAAGTAAAATTCATCAACCAACGGCTGTGTCGGTTAGTAAAACAATGATCTCAAGAATATATATTGTTTTACACTCGAAACTTCGTAAGATTAGCCTTTGACTGCCTTTGGCCAATCTAGACTGCAAGATGTTTATAACAAGGATCTAAATCCTTGCTATAAAATGTTGCAAGCTTAGTCATTGCACAGTTATCAGGCTGTAGTACGGCATGTATGTCGGCGTGAATACTTTCGACAGCTAAGGTTATTTTTCACCGGAAAATTCAGAAAATTTTTGAGCAATTTCAGGTTTGACTGTAGAGTTATTTCATTCATCAGGAAAGCAATTTATTTGTTCACTTCAAAGTTTTAAGCATAAATGCGTATTCAATATACGATATATATTTATATATTGTTTTTCATATATTTGACTGAGATTCTGACAACAATAAGAGTGATGCTTTTTAAAAAGCAATTTTATTTGTCAGAGAGAAATTGTTTCGTGTAAAAATAAGAATGAAACAACAAGTTTGAGTAAATAGCCAAGTTTGTAAAAAAGGGGACAATGTAATTATAAACGACCGCTTTTCCGGTGAACAACTCCACATAAAGTGCTACAAAACAAACGCAAATAAACAAAAATAAAACGAAAATAAAGTTGTTGTCCGTTGTATCCCATCATTAAGGCTTAAGGCGGGGTATCATTACAGTCGTTGCTAAATTAAAAACCATAATTTATTTTTATTTCTAACATTCGCCCGGTGCAATGGAGAAAAAATAGAAATAAACCCGCGGCGCCCTACTTTGATCCCGATTTAATTGCCGAAAAAGGGTAGGAAAGGGAAAAGAACCGAGTTTTGAGTAAAATTTTATTCGGTTAATCGCTTGCAGTCGTTGAGACTCTCCCTTAGTAAATTCTTGGTGAAATAGATGAGTTATTGTTGGTTTTCGGAATGAAAACAGGGTAATTTTTATACGACTGCACAAAAAAAGGAGTGCAATGTTTTTATTAGGGTTCATGTATGTGAGTATCTTTATTCCACTATAACTTTTAAATCTTTGAACCGATTGGATGTATGGGGTATCGTTAGAATCCTTACGTCATCCCGAGTGCCGCTGGCTAGGACAGTCGTGTTTATCATTTACTAGCTGCTGCCCCGCGGTTTCACCCGCGTGGAGATTTTGGATTTCATGGTTTTTATTTTTTTGCGCGGAACCCTAATTCTTTTTCCATAATAAAAGTAGCCTATGTTACTCCTTGTAACATCAGCTATCTACCAGTGAAAGTCCGGTCAAAACCGGCCCAGCCGTTTCGGAGATTACCCGGAACAAACAGACAGACAGACAAAAATTTTAAAAATGGCTGTTTTGGTGTAGGTCCCGTATATACTTTCATAAGCATTTAGTAAAAAGCTGTTATTTTGATATTACAAACAGACAATTCAATTTTATTTATCTGTATGGATGTAACTTTTTTACATTGACTGGTATCAGTATAATACAGCGATTGGAAGTGAGGTCATCAATGGATGGATGACCTCACATCACTATCCTTTAATTCAGTGGTTCAAATTAATAACGAACAATGTCATGGATTTAGACCCTTGAACTAAGGGTTCTTCTAATACTTTCCTGTCTACCACCCTGAAAATACTGATGACTAGCTACTGCTTGCGGTTATATCCTCGTCAAAATTCTATAGGAACCGTGCTGTATGAAAGGACAAACAAACAGATCGATTTCCACATTTCTAATTTGCTTACATGCTTATATGCAATGATGGTGATGGTGATAGGTAGGTCGCCCACCGATTTGTGGGTCTAAGGTTCTACAATGAGCTCAGACTCTGGATAAGGTTATATAACCATAAGAAACCATAACAAGGTTTCCTAGTGTTGGCCTGGCTACTGTTGAAATTTTATCACAAACTGTCACAAGAATAAAAACCGCAATGTAGAAAAAACCCTAAGCAAAAAACATACAATCATTTCTCTTTTTCTACCGCCGAGTGGGCTCTTATATTTTTAAATACGATGTACTTAAGTAGAGTCTGAGTGATCCGCATACACTGCCACAATGGGTTGTCAGAAATGACAGGGCATTTCGCCGTGTGACAGCCCTAGACGTTTTCTTTGCGTGCTCGTACTGTGTACAGCGACTTTATACCAGTCTGCTGCTGAAGGTTGGCGGCATAGTCTCATAGAAGAAGGTTTGATCCTTAGTTATATGTTTAAAATGTAAGACTGCTGCAAAACATGATGATTCAGTGTTTTTTTTAATTGATGGCCTAGGTAATGTTCGAATCCAGCAACGTGATAAAAAATGGTCCACTTGTGTTCTATATTAATTAAATTAGATATTTTGAGTCCTCTTTAGAAGGATTATTTCTGGTGCATATTGCGACTTACTTTTGGACGGTTTTTTCATAATAAGCTGGCCACGACCTTTATTTCACCTCTTCATAAGTGACGAAGAGGTCGAAGGTGTCACGCCTAATCTAAAATATGACTGGCTTTCCAGTGCAGCTGCAGATAGCTATCTGAACACGTCGAGTGCTTGGCAAAAAAAATTAAATTGAGGTGAAACGAGCCTAGAAACCTTACTAAGAAGCCTTACTATAAAAGAAATATAACCAGCAGATTCACAAAATTGGAATCGTTTATCAATTTCTGTTACCAATGTGTGCACAGGTTCCATCGCAAGGTAAAAGCACTTGATGTTACAATGGTGGAGGGTCGCGAGCGTTGCGACAAAGGAGAGCTTCCAAACCGGACCGATAGTACCGCATCTATAGCCGACAGTGCACCTAAAAGTCATGTAATCAAAAGAGTTGTTCCGTTTTGGTACTAAAATTGAACCAGGCTATCAGTTGGTTTTTTGGAATGAGCTCTCAAAATCTAGATATTCTGAAATGAAATCACAATTTTATAGGCCAGCGATTTCCTGAAAATAAATACAGTTTTTTTAGTACGTAACGTGAAACGGAACGGTTTTTTCAGCTTCTTTTTGGCTGAATGTTAATTCAAATTCAAATGTAATGATCTTAGGTTAGAAAGGGCATAGACAATAAAAAAAATTGACAGATCAGATGACAACACAGCTTATTATTTGTCAAAAATGTCAAATTGACGTGACGATGACGCCATACTTTTATAATGTTGCTGCTTTTTGGATATTTTTAGGACGAAGTTTTGCTCTACATAATTAATTTTACATATCTACGTACTACGCTTTTTTTAAAACTAGTGTAAACAATAACGCAGGCCGCAAAATTTTTTTTTTCTGCTAGGTTCTTTATTTCAGGCACATAATTATCTAGAAAAAAATTGTAGGCTAGTATATTTTTTGTATCTTATTTAAAAGCACGACAACATTTTTAAACGCTTACACATTCAATATCCCTGCACTATTTATAGTCCTTGTATTGCAGATGGCATGTAACGGCCATTACATAACACACCAACCAAGTCTAGGTAACAAGCTTTATGCTCTCCATCTCCACACAAAGTTTGATCCAAACGAATGAATTATGAAAAAAAGTTTAACAAATTGTCTACTACTAATGCAAAATATCTACTCACAATAATGAATGTGGTATAACTTTGGTGTCCAGCATCTAAACCCCACTCTTAACTTCTTTAGTATACCTACTTACTTCCCTCTTTTACACAAAAAAATCACCATAACCCCGATTAAACCGTGTCCATTTGTATTCTATTTCGTCAATAATTGAACAGTCCCCCGCTAGAGCACCCGGCTGGCCCGGCTACGGAAATAAAAACAGGACGTGACGTCACTCTGAAAGCGGAATTGCTTCGAGAAAATTTAGTTTTTAATATTTGACTAGTCTGGGAACTTAAACGTGCTCAAGATGTTGGTTTATTTTAAATCTAGCTGCTGCCCGCGGTTTCACCCACGTGGTGATATTTGATTTCATGGTTTTTATTTTTTGCGCGGTATCCTAATTCTTTTTCTAAAATTAAATTAGCCTAAGTTACTCCTTGTAACATCAGCTATCTTCCAATGAAAGTCCCGTCAAAATCGGTCCAGCCGTTTTGGAGATTACCCGGAACAAACAGACAGACAGACAAAAATTATAAAAATAGTTGTTTTGTTATAGGTAGGTATATACTTTCATATTATGCATTTAGTAAAAAGATGTTATTTTGTACAAACAGACACTTCAATTTTATTTATTTGTATGTATGTATGTACTATGTATAGAGTATAGATGTATAGCCGAGATGCAACGGCTGGTTTGCTGGTTTGAGTTAATCAAAAAATATTATGCGTTTTTCTCCGTCTCGCTCGGCTACATGGTTAAGTTGGCCCTTCCAAAGAAGCCGCCCGGGTTCGAGCTCAGCCCGGGGCCAACTTTGTATGGAAAGCATACAGTTTGGAGCATGCTAATTACTACTTTGCAATTTTGTTGGCTAGCAGTAGATACTCTCCTCAGCCCATCCTGAGGAAGTTGAACCGTTAGGTACACCGGAGCGTTTCATTTCCTCAATCTATCCATATTAACTTTCAAAGTCAATGAACTGTAGAAAAATATGACGAACTTTTTTCTACAAATTAATTTTTACCCATTTATCCCAAAAGCATACCTACCGTCTGAGCAATAAGGGTGGATTTTCTAAAGGTAGGATAAGGTTTTGTAGAGCGATTAGTGGGCAGGCTATATCTGTTTGCAAGCTACCCCAGCCGAGGATGACGGAGATGTAGAGGGATATGGGAAGGGATGCACACCCCTTATGTTTCATTAACGATTGTTTGCTGCAGAGCTAGATAGAACCTTAGACCTGCTTAGGAAAGCTACTAGATAGATATATAGATAGACTCTTTATCGAAACACCACAGTATAAGGAATATTTAAAACTAAAATCTTAACAAATTAAGTGTCACAAAGGGCGGTCTTATCGCTCATAGCGATCTCTTCCAGACAACCCAAATGCCAATTTTAAGCGATGAGGACGCTCTCGTATTCCCCTCAGCCACCGATATAAGTAGGTCATGGGTTCGAATCACGCAACGAGTCTGAGTTTTTTACACCACTGCACAAAAAGGAGTCTAATGTTATTATTAGGGTTCATGTACGTATCCACATACATACACGTATAACGTATAACGTATATGTATGTGGATTTCTTTATTCCACCATAACTTTTAAATGGCTAAACAGATTTGGATGTATGGGGTATGGTTGGAATCCTTACATTGGCTAGGGCAGCCGTGTTTTTTATATAACTTTTGTTACATCGACTTGTCTAATTTGATAATTCTGTGGAAGTAGACTTCTTGATGCAACTATAACATGATGGTTAGCTTTCTCTAATGCTAGCTAGGCTAGCTACAAAAATGCTTCATATTGAATTCCACTACTACTTATAGGTAAAGGTTACTTCGACCCGATTATACCGACATCAAAAAGGAGGTTAAAAGTAACCGTTGTTTTATTATGTTTGTTTTCTGAAAACACCATCATTTATAAATCCATTTGGAAAATTGTTTGTTTGATTTTCATATTGGTCCCATATAAATTTGATGAAAATCGGTTTTGCAGTTTGTCATTGAAGTCGGTTACTTATTTAAAAACAAATTTTACTTGTAATTTCTCATGATTATAGTTTTCAATTTTAATTTAGCTTGATTAATGTTTTTTTAAATATAACATTTATTTGGTTGTATAATTGTTTTATTGTATCTTTAATAATAAGTGTAACTGGTTACGTAACCATTCTTATTATAATAATAAATAAATATTATAATCGAAGAAACATAATAGAATCAAATAGCAATCAAAACTTTTTGCCGCTTAGTTACATTTGTAAAAATATGTATATGGAATAAGTGAAATATATCATCGCTTCTGGTTAAGAAGTTTATTTTCTGCAAAAATAAATCACTATACAAGAAATAAAAATAAAAAAAACGGAACAGAATCCCATTCTTAACTCTACATAGGCCAGGAGCGTCGACACAATGACCCCGCGTAAATCTCCCCGGTCCCGCGCGGGCGGACACCGGAATTCATAAATTATGATTCACTTGCTCACTGAAAACCTTTTTTATGGTAACGCTTATTCGGTGAAAAGCGGCCATTTTTATTTCACTCGTTTGTCGCTTTACGCGCCGTGTTTTTATCGGTGGGATTTTGTTGTCCGGCTCCTGTGCTACATTCTAGTTTAGGTGTATTTGGGTGTGTGTGATATTCATGATTTTGTATACTATTTTTTATTTTCTTATTTTATGTTATTGGTAACGAGACGAGCTGGTAGTTTGCCTGATGGTAACCATAACGCCGGCCCATGACAATTGCAGTGCCACTCAGAATTTTGAAACACAAAGGCCTGCGCGGCTCTGCAGTGCGCTCGTTACCCTGAGACATTTATTCTATTTAACATACCTTTGGGTGGGCATTACAGTATGCCCAATTCACCCACCCACGGTCAAAATACTTAAACTACTTACTTACAAAATACAATTACCTACTAGTCAAGTAGTCACATTAGGTATTATGTCTCATAAGCCCTGTAATTTCACTGGCTACTTTGCTCATCAAACCGGAACACAGTAATGCTTGCACATTACTGCTTGGCGGCAGACTTCACAAGCAAAGCGGTGGTAATAACCCAGACAGTCGCAGAAGAGTTAGTCCTCCCACTAACAAAAAACTTGAAAAAACAAAGGCATGTCTCTGGAGTAAATCTTCCTAACTTCAATATTTGAAGTAATATACTGGTCCTCCGTCCTCCATGTATCATTGGCCGTGGGACATCCGGTATATAGAAGTACATAATATATAGGTTAGTACCTATATATAAAAGTAACGCATAAACCGTATGTCTCTTCGCAGGTTTAAGCCTGTCGTGCCAAATTCATCGCCGGGGCATGCCAGGGTAATGACAATATGAAAATGTTTATGACAATTTTACGTAGACTTTTATGAAAGTTTATGGGTATTTTATGAGAGTGCTTCATTGACGCGTGCCGACATTTGGGTCGTCAAGTCGTGAAGCTTCTGTACTTTAATTCGTCACCCGATGCTAGTTTCTTGAACCGAAACAATGAGGATTTGCAAGGGATAGGAGATGAGCGATTTATTATTCGACAAGTTAGTGATTAACCGCTATCTCACCTGTACGCAAGTACGGAAGTCCAAACGATAAATTGATCGAATCGAAAAAACTATTACATTTGTCGAATGTTGCTAGTACCTACCGAAGTCTGATCTTAAAGTATTGTAGTAGCTTAATATTCTCTTTGGATTCGACCTAGCTATTCGATAAATTATATTGTGGTGTGGTCACCAGTATGTGCCGGCGTGCACCACAATATATTGTTTATTATTTCATTCACTATCCCCGTGTTGATGGGATGAAATTACAACGAGCAAATTGTCCACAGTCACTGTTTATTTCGAGACTAGTAATTATTTAACAATGTTTACAACTTATCGTACGGCGGTTTACGGAACGGTTATATCATACGAAATATGGCAGCGTGCGCGCGCGGTGATTGTACGGGGCTCACTACAGCGCCGGCGCGGCGGCCCGGCGAGTGCGTCACGTGAGGTTTCTCATTGGCGGCGCGGGGCGCATGCGCAGTCGCTTCTGCCGGCCGGTTATTGTTCACAGTAGGCTCGGCAGGTTTACATATAGTCGTAACTTGAGGTATGTAATATTTATTATGATATTTTTAAATTTATATTTTTTTGTTAATGTTTTATTTTTTCTTTTTCAGATGCAGTGCAGTACGCCACACGACCCCCTTCCAGAGGCCGTTTCACGGACGATAATAATCTGGGAATACGACTTTTCTTCCCGATCGTGTTAATCTGTGGTCCTTTGTTTCAGGTGGTCTTTTCTGGTCAAGGGGATTATCCGGCGATGGTGATGCAGCGGATGGTAAGTTTTTAGGTGGCGATGGCTGATTTTCAGAGTTTGCAGTTGGCGTATCATCGAGCATGTATGCTGGCTTCAGCCTGTTGACTGATACGGTAAGTGTTTTTCCATTCATCATGATTTTATATACTTTCTCGTCTCTTTCTAGGACTCTGTGCGGTCCAGAATATGCAGGTTGCAGTGGTCGCCGATAAGCATCTTCTCTTAGGAAAACGTGAGTAGCAGTTTCAAGATCTTTAAATACAAATATAGATTTATTGCAATGTCTAGATGCTGGTTGCGGCTGCAAGTCTGTTGCATATTTTCTGAGCCGTGCGGAAAAATCAGTGACATCAGTCGTTGTATTTGTGCTGGGGCTGAAGATTTCGCCTGGTAGTCTCAGTGTTTCTCCGTACAGGAGTTCAGCAGAAGATGACTGCAAATCTTCTTTATAAGCACAGCGGATGCCTAACAGCACCAAAGGAAGAGTCTCAGTCCAGCTTTCATTACCATGGCAAGTTATTGCGGCTTTTAACTGGCGATGAAATCTTTCTATTATACCGTTGCAGGCTGGATTGTATGCTGTTGTACTCTTGTGCTTAAATCCTGCTATGTCTGATAGGTATTTGAAAAGACAAGATTGAAATTGTGTGCCTCTGTCCGTTACGATTTCAGTGGGGCATCCGAAACGAGAAATCCATCCTGATAGTAATGCTTTTGCAACTGTCTCTGCTGTTATGTCAGTGATTGGTATCGCCTCGGGCCATCTTGTGAATCGGTCGATTGCAGTCAGACAGTATTTGAATCCATTGGATATTGGCAGTGGTCCGACAAGATCAATGTGCACTTGCAAAAATCTGGCTTGTGGTATTTTGAATGTGCCTATAGGTGAAGACACATGTCTCGTGATCTTCGACCGTTGACATGCAGAACAATTTTTGGCCCACTCTCGGCAATCTTTGCTTATACTTGGCCATACGTAACGCTGAGATACTAATTTGGAAGTCGCATTAGCGCCGGGATGACTGAGAGAGTGCAGGCTGTCGAACACTCGACGTCGTAGTTCATTTGGTACGTAGGGTCGAGATATGTTTGTAGATTGGTCGCATAGCAGTTTTATATCCGTACCTGGTATTGATATTTCGGTCAATTTCAGAGAAGTTTGTCCGTTGAGCAGTTCTTTCAGTTCTAAATCTTCTTCTTGTGCTTTGGCTAAAGTTGTCAGATCTAAGGGTCGTGCTAATTCCTCAATTCTACTTAGCGTATCCGCGACAACATTTTCTTTTCCGGATATGTGTTTAATGTCGGTGGTGAATTGAGAAATGTAATCTAGGTGTCTGAATTGCCTAGGGCTGCACTTCTCTTTTCTCTGATCAAAGGCGAAACACAGAGGCTTATGATCCGTGAACACTGTGAAATGTCTTGCTTCTAACATGTGTCGAAAATATCGTATGGATTCGTATATGGCCAGTAGTTCACGGTCGTAGGGCGAATATTTCTGCTGAGTGGGGCTCAGTTTTCGTGAGAAGAAGGCAAGTGGTTGCCATGAGCCATCTTTGTGTTGTTGCAGAGCTGCTCCTAAAGCTGTGTCCGAGGCGTCTGTGACTAGAGCCAATTTTGCCTCAAGGTCTGGGAATGCTAGGAGTGCTGCTTGACACAAGCTCTCTTTACAGCTTTCAAACGCTTCTAAAGTTTCTCCCGATATATTAACTGCATGTGTTCCTTTTACAGATCCGGTAAGAAGTGCATGAAGAGGTGCTTGGAATGTTGCTGCACCGGGTATAAATCTGCGATAGAAGTTAATCATCCCCAGAAAACGCCTTAACTCCTTGACGTTTTTAGGTGGGGGGAAATTTCTTATAGCTTCGACTTTGGAGTTCAGAGGTTTCACTCCTTCGGCGGAGACGGTGTATCCAAGGAAAGTCACCTCCGGTACGCCAAAGACACACTTAGAGGTATTGATAACGATGTTATATTCTTTCAGTCTGGTGAATAATTGGCGTAGGTGTTCTTCGTGGCTTTCCTGATCAGAACTGAAGACGATAAAATCATCCAAATACGCATAACAAAAGTCATCCAGACCACGAGTCAATTCATCTACGAACCTCTGAAAAGTTTGGCCTGCGTTTCTAAGACCAAACGTCATGTATGGGAATTCGTATAATCCAAAAGGTGTTGATATGGCGGTCTTGCAGATATCCTCGCTACTTACGGCAATCTGGTTATAGGCCTTTACCAAATCAATGGTTGAGTATACCCTACAGCCTGACATGTTGTGAGCAAAGTCATGGATGTGTCGTATAGGGTACCTATCAGGTATCGTTCGGGCGTTGAGCATACGATAGTCACCGCATGGACGCCATCCGCTTTCTTTCTTGGGTGCTAGGTGTAGCGGAGACGCCCAGGGGCTGTCTGAAGGCCTTGCTGTACCACTTTTCAACATGGCGTCAAATTCCTGTTTTGCTATCTTTAGCTTGTCAGGCGCGAGGCGTCGAGGAGTGCAGTACACTGGAGGGCCAGGTGTAGTTTTGATGTGATGTACCGTATGATGGGCTGGAACGCGGGTTGTACCGGATGGACGCGTGATCTCAGGAAATTCTCGAAGTAGGTTGAAGTAATTTGATTCTCCTGTCGTTGTCTTCACTGAAGAAATAGTGACAGAAGAAGCTACCGGTTTTGCTGGCGATGCAAGAGTAGTGACGTTGTCTATAAGTCGTTGGTTTCGGACGTCGACCATCAAGTTATAGAATGATAAAAAGTCGACCCCAATGATTGGCTTCGTGACGTCAGCCACTATAAATCGCCAGGAAAATTCTCTTCGCAATCCCAAGTTGAGTGTTAGATGCGTGTATCCGTATGTGGCTATGTTCGTACCATTAGCTGCGTAGAGTGAATAGTCCGCTTTAGGTCGACTTTGTCGGAGAGCAGTTTTCGGGAAGACGCAGAGGTCGCTGCCAGTATCAACGAGGAACTGTGTCTTGGTTGTGCGATCGGTGACAAAGAGGCGACCTGGTAAGTTATGGCAATCGTCCGTCGCCATCAGCGACTGCCTTGTGAGTTTTCCGCCGTGAAATTGCAGGGCTTGGCGCACTTGGTTGCTTTTGATCCATATTTGTGATGGTACCAGCAAGTTGGGAACCGTTTACAATTGGATTGTGATCGTGTAGTGCTGCGGTTGCGTTGATTGTCACGAGTGTGTGCGCGCGACCTTCGATTTTCTTGCATGGAAAGGGCTTCAACTTTCTTAGTCAGCTCCGCGATTTGTTTGGACATTAGGTCTAAAGCTGATCCCGAAGCAAAAGAAGTAGTAGCTACTTGTGGAGTCGTTGTGACGATGTCCATTACAGCGTCAGCCAAGTCGGCTAAACTGTTCAAGTCCGAACGTGGCTGTGATGCGATGGCTGTCTGTACGTGGGTTGGTAGCCGGCTGGTCCAAATCGTCTTCAAAAACTCTTCTGGGATTTCAGAGCCAGCCAAGTGACGTAAATGACGTAAAAATTGCGATGGTCGTCTATCTCCTAACTCTTCGTGAGTAAGTAGTTGTTTCACCTCTTTTTCTCTTGATTGCGAGAGGCGTTTGATAAGCTCCGTTTTTAACGTTTCGTAGCTTGTACCGGCAGGTGGCGCGACTATTATGTCTTTAACTTCTGCTGCGTATCGATGTTCAAGTTGGGATATGACATAGTAAAATTTTGTCTTATCATCCGTGATTCTCGACAGTGAAAAGTGTCCTTCCACTTGAGCAAACCAAACCGACGGCTCATCTGCCCAAAATGGTGGTAATCGTACACCAACTTTAAAAATGTCGGATGGCTCCATGTAAGCCGAGTGTGATTCACTATTTACTTGAGTCGTATTTTCGTATTTTAACATGTAATAGTTAAATAATGGTGTTGCTCACGTGCTCCTTAGGGGGTTGTTCAATAATCCAGGGTCACCAGTTTGTGGTGTGGTCACCAGTATGTGCCGGCGTGCACCACAATATATTGTTTATTATTTCATTCACTATCCCCGTGTTGATGGGATGAAATTACAACGAGCAAATTGTCCACAGTCACTGTTTATTTCGAGACTAGTAATTATTTAACAATGTTTACAACTTATCGTACGGCGGTTTACGGAACGGTTATATCATACGAAATATGGCAGCGTGCGCGCGCGGTGATTGTACGGGGCTCACTACAGCGCCGGCGCGGCGGCCCGGCGAGTGCGTCACGTGAGGTTTCTCATTGGCGGCGCGGGGCGCATGCGCAGTCGCTTCTGCCGGCCGGTTATTGTTCACAGTAGGCTCGGCAGGTTTACATATAGTCGTAACTTGAGGTATGTAATATTTATTATGATATTTTTAAATTTATATTTTTTTGTTAATGTTTTATTTTTTCTTTTTCAGATGCAGTGCAGTACGCCACAATATCAAAAAATCGATAAAACCCACGTTATCGATTTGACCTGTTAATATTAGCGATCGAAAAGATCCGTACTTGCGCTGCAGCAGGTGTATTCTAATTCTAAACTCAATCCGATAGGTTTCCGTACGGATTGAGTTTAGAATACGCCTGCTCGTCTCAAACTGAATCGATGATGATTCAGGTGCTTGGTGAGAGATGTTCTACTTGGTGGTGGTAACACGCCAGCAGGCCACTATCGTATAGATCGCCATTCGTTGCACATCGTCTCTATTTCTGATAGTTCAATATTAGTTGTTTGTTAGTGGGAGGACTAACTCCTCTGCGAGTGTCCGTCTGGGTTGGTACCACCGCTTTGCTCGTGAAGTCTGCCGCCAAGCAGTAATGTGCAAGCATTACTGTGTTCCGGTTGATGAGCAAAGTAGCCAGTGAAATTACTGGGCTTATGAGATTTACTACCTAATATCTCAGGGTAACGAGCGCACTGCAGTGCCGCGCAGGCCTTTGTGTTTCGAAGTTCTGAGTGGCACTGCAATTGTTATGGGCTGGCATTATGCTTACCATCAGGCAAACGACCAGCTCGTCTCGTTACCAATAAAATAAAAAAAATAAAATAAAAAAAAATTAGGTCACATTGTGCATCTAATCAGTTTAAACCGTTTCATGCTGTATCACAATGTATTCCTTAGCCATTTATGCTAAAGGGTGTTGATTTATATTCAACTAGATTCTGCCCGTGGCTATGCACGCGTGGAATCCGAATAAAGTGTAGCCTATAGCACTGAGGGATGACGTAGTTTCCTATTAGTGAAATAATTTTTAGAATCGGACCTGCGGTTCCAGATATTAGCGGTAACAAACAAACCTAAAAAAAACTGACAAACTTTACTGCATTATAAAATTATTAACGTGACTGTATAAATGTAATTAATTACATATATATATTTTTAATGTACAGCGAGTGTGGCCGAGTGGGAACTCGTGTGAGTCAATCCGACGCACTACGTTTCGAATCTCGGCTTGGTCCTGCACCAATGACTTATATCAAGTTACGTGTGGATTTATCACACTCACTAAAACGGTGAAGTAAAACATTGTAAGGAAGCCCGCATGTTCAAGCAGTACAAATTTCGAGGACATGTGACATCCACCAAGCCACACTGGGCCCGCGTGGTGGACTATGGCCCATACTCTCTCTCTCTCTGTGAGGAGGCCGGTATCTCAGCAGTGGTGTTGCAAGGTTGATACAACTAAAATTATAGAGTAAATTCCATGTGAACTAGACAATTATATAATGCTCTTTAAATCGGCAAAGGAAGGGAAAGTACATTATTAGCGTTTTTTTTGCTTTTGACGGTACAAAATAGTGAAAGCTTTTCAGGGTTAGTTACTTACTCCACACCCAAATTTACGGAACCCATAAACCGATGTCTCATAAAAACTCCGCGTGAATATCCTTACAGTTCGTAAATTTTATTACATCCAACGTACATACATTTTGCATGTACTGTATGTATGGAAAATTCGTGTCAAGATCGTATCCGACTGGTTTTATTGTCTCTGTTGACATTCGCATCAGGAGATATGACTGGGGGGTCATAAACGTGCTTTGTAGTTTGCAATAAAATGTCACCTAGTTTTGTTCTGATTTTTATGTCGTGTTCAAGAACTTACAAAGTTGAACGGCACTCAATGGTTGATTACTTTTAAAATTCTATTGGATACCGGAACTGGTCGTTTGTTTGAAGGTAATCATAACACCGGTCCATAACAATTGCAGTGCCACTTAGAACTTTGAAACACAAAGGCCTGCTCGGCACGTAGTGCACTCGTTACCCTGAGACATTAGGTATTGTCTCAAACGCAGTTCTAATCTACATTGACGCTTAAGATAAGGCAAGAATTTCACCTTAGCAACGGTGTGGTTATACTGACCTATCAAGTATAAAAAAGTAAGACTGCAAAGTGCGAACGTAACTTTTAGCTCTAACTTAAATCTGACTAGCTTCTTCCCGCGGTTTTCACCCGCGTTCCCTCAGGAACCGTGCATTTTTCCGCGATCAAAAGTAGCCTATGTTACTCTCCGATCCATAAACTATATCTATGCCAAAAATCACGTCGATCCGTTGCTCCGTTACTGCGTGAAAGAAGGACAAACCAACAATTCAACTAACCAACAAACACACTTTAGCATTTATAATATTAGTAGGATAGTAGGAATAGTAGGAAGTAGGATTTCATTTAAACATAACCTCCTTGTTTATTCCTATTGTTGCGCTTGGAATAGACATAACAAAAATAAAAACACTATGAATCATCGCACAGAGTGGGCGTGCGTTTAAGTGTACAATGATAACTGGCAAACGACAGTTTAGTCACAGTGCCACCCCTAACGAATTGTGCGTGGAGATATTTTTATGGCGATTATATTCGTAATAATTGTGATGATTCATTTTGAAGAAATTTTCAATTATGTTCTGCTTTAAAGTGCAGTTTGCTGTTTAATATTCGCACGTAGTTTTAATTACTAGGCACGTCTACTCTTTTCGGTTGTTTCTTCATGTTTGGACATTCTGGCTACATGTTATAGCTTCGGAGTTTATAGATCGGCCAAATGCCTCCGACATAGCCATATGACATAGACATAATTATGTTCTGATAAAGACAGCATTAGTTTTAGTCTGTGATTTGGGTAGAAGCCCGCTGTTAGAGTCATTTATTTTAACTTTCATAAGTGCTCCTTTGGAGCCTATTTGAATAAAGTATTTTGAATTTGAATTTGAATAGCTTGAAATATGACTCGCGCTTCAGTGAGCCTTCACGGAGCCATACGTCAGAGTAAACTATAGGTCCATTTTTTATACTTTTCTAATAATATAAACAAACTAGCTGCTGGCCACGGTTTCACCCGCTCGGAAATATTGGATTACATGGGTTTTATTTTTTTGCGCGGAACCCTAATTATTTTTCGATAATAAAATAAATAAATAAATAAATAAACGCTTACACTCATACCCCCGCACTAGGATTCCCTGTGTCGCAGGTGGCATGGACACACACAGATACACATCACAAACATCCAAGACCCGAGAACAAACTTTATGTTTACACAAAATCTGCCCCGGCCGGGAATCGAACCCGGGACCCCTCGCTTTGCAGGCAGGGTTACTACCAACTTAGCTACGGAGCCGTCAATAAAAGTAGCCTAAGTTACTCCTTATAAAATCAGCTATCTGCCAGTGAAAGTCCCGTCACAATCGGTCTAGCCACTTCTTCTATTATAGAGTTTTATAATTTCTTAAAAAAAAACTATCGTTTAAAACTGGAGATTCAAAAATCATTTATTCCGAAAAAAAATAGGTCGACTTGCATCGATATTATCTAAAACAACCTTATCTAACTATAGGTCCAATAAAAGAATGCTCGCGCCTCCTGGGGTCTATTTACCGACCCTCGGAGAGTAAACAAGAAACAAGATGAAGATAGGAGTCCATTCCTCGGAAGGGGTTGCCCTAAATACGTTTCGTCAAAAGGCCCGTGACAAACGGATTCCGGGCCCGCGGCTGCCACCTATTTTGGGGACACACGGACCTGACAGAAAGCGGCGTTTTTTACATGACTGCCCAAAAAATTAGCACAAGCCGTTCATTTCTCCATACAACCGTGCTTGGGTGATTACTCCACTACTTGACGTTTTAAGTCCAAAATTAAGAATAATATCGATTTATCTCTTCGTTATCTAGGTTAGTATGCAAATTATACAGAAAAAAATAAGTGGCTTGAATGTAATGAGCCTTCAAACATCTGTATTTTAGCAAGTATTTTAATGCAAGTTTGGACGTAAATAAATTACAAAAGGATTACGAAAACTCCAAAATAATGTACATATTAACAAGCTTTAGTTTGTTGACATGTTTCATGTACATATGTTTGTGAGATTCTTTATTCTACCATAACTTTTAAATACCTGTACAGATTTGGATGTATGAGGTATCTTTAGAATCCTTACACCATCCCGAGTGACACTGGCTAGGGCAGATGTGTTGATTTATTTATTTTTTATTTACTTTTTTGTGTTTATTTATGTAAGCGTTTGACCAATCCCCATTTAAGCGACGAAGTGGTCGAAGATTGTAGCATTACAATTTGCAAGCGTCTGTTTTAGTACGTTTGCTGGATTGTTTGGGTCCCAATCTTGCGTGGTGGCTTGAACATACTACATTACATACTCCTTCAGGTTTTATACTTTCAGGTTTTAGAAATCCGTGTATTTGTTATTGCCAGGCGTGGTTGCGTGGTGTTAGAGCATTTTTATTGCTCGCCTTGACTAATAAGGTGAAAATCTGCCACTATCGGTGTGTTTTGGCAGCCGCTCTGGAGATACACTTTACATTTGACATTGACCTAGCGTATTTACCACCTTCGACCCAATACCAGATTAGATCAAAACCATCTTTAACCTATTAGAGGTCCAGAGAACTTCAGAATTATGAGGCCATTATGATTTTGATATGACTTATCTTTAAATTATTAACCTCTACATGCAAGAAGAGTAGGTACTATAGGGGATCCCATTGTAGGACCCTGGGCAGTTGACCAGAGTTTGGCTTATGATTGGGTGCTGAATAAACTGGACCTCACTTCTTTATATCTTGTATGTTTCCACGCAAGATCGTCAGATATTCACGGCACTTTCGGTCAAGAATGGAATTTTGGCACTTTTCTTATAGTATTACCAACCATGGCCGCTAACGATGTTTACTAACCCTTTTCAGGACGAATGGGTTTGTAATAAGTCTATTTAACTTGGGTTCAGAACCTAAATTGGGTCTGCGTGACTTTCAACACAAAGAGGTTGTTTCTTCAGGCAAAACGTAATAAAACCCAGTTGATTTTAAAGGTTTGAAGGTCAAAAGCTAATTTATCTTAAGTAAAATGTAATATTTTACTTAAGATAAATTAGCTTTTGATCACTATAATATCTCACTAGTTCTTAACTGACGATGTCAGCACTATCAGCTGGAAAACGTCCACTGCTGGACATCAGCCTCCGCCATAGAACGGCTTGGATCGGTTACTCGCGTCTTTGCATCCATGTGACGAAGTAATGTTTTTTTATGTTATTTGGTAACGAGACGAGCTGGTCGTTTGCCTGATGGTAAGCATAACGCCGGCCCATAACAATTGCATTGCCACCTAGAACTTTGAAACACAAAGGCCTGCGCGGCACTGCAGTGCACTCGTTACCCTTAGACATAAGATATTTAGTCTCATAAGCTCAGTCATTTCACTGGCTACTCTGCTCATCAAATCGGAACACAGTAATGCTTGCACATTACTGTTTGGCGGCAGAATTCACTCACAAAGCGGAGTTAGCCCAGATGGACACTCGCAGAAGAGTTAGTCCTACCACTAACAAAATATGCAAAAAACAAATGATGCTAAATCTAAAAAAAGAAATGGGCTCTCAAGTACAACTATTGGAACAACCCGACAGATAAAGAGCGGAAAATTAGCATCATTGAACTCTTCCATAAGTTTCCAAGTAACTACACATTTTAGAGTGTGTTTAAACGTGGCTGGCATTCATAGTTCCAAGTTCCACAAAGATGAAAGGTACTCACGGTTATGAAGTTGTTACAAAGTCCTAGTTGTTCAGAGAACTACGCGTCTTATGTACAAGTAACTGTGTAACACGGTGCTAACTAGCAAATAGTAGCAGTTTGTTTACTGGAATATTCTAGTAGGTAGCTGTGACAGTTGTGTTTTTATTTTGTTTTGTTTTCGCACGGATTGTGTATGAGTCAATCTGCTACGATTATGTGACGTATAATCACATCATAGTCAACTACACCTCTTAGCAAGAAGAGATAGTATGGGCTTATTAAGTACTTCCGGGAAACTCTTTACTATTTCTGCTTTTCAGATCTCTGTTAATATTGCCTCAAACGTAATGTACTGAACTCGAAGTCGGTGACAGAATAATGGATACTTACATTATTCCTGTCATGTCATATGTTATAATTTATAGTAAACGTCGACGTGGTCGTTGAAGTTCGGTATTGTAAGAATATATAAATCACTCGCAGCTTCATGCATTCCTGTCTATATATAGGTAACTAACTAGAGGTTTCGTTGGCGTTGAAAACTATTAAGCCTCACTTATGGATGTCCATTAAGGCTGTTTTAGTTTTGACGCTTTAATGACATATTTAGCTAATAATTAGTTTCAGATTAAGCTTAAGCGCGTGATTGTAATTACCTACCATTGAAGTCGACTTTGCTGTTCACTCCAGTATCTTCAAAGTGGACTGTTCTAGACAGGTAATTAGAGTTCCTTAGTGGTCTAATAGGGGTGAATATCGAAAATTAGAGAAGTTTTCTTTACTACTATCGGAGTATCTATTCTTCTTCCCGGCGTTTGAGTTAGGATCTCTCCATCTCTCCTAAAAGGATCAAATTTTTCCACTTTCGGTCACATAAAACCAGGTGAGATAGTTGTTAAAACGGAAAATAGCGTATAAAAATTATTTTTTTTCGCTAAGAATCAAGACACTGTCTACAGCATGACACACCACATACCAATAGTAATTTCGCAGGAAAATAGCGCCACGGAACATAGATGTACTCAGTCATAACATTATAATACCCACGGTTGGGTGCGCTAATGCCCCGTGACGTCATAAATTGCCGCTAAGGGATGCGACGGGGTGGAGACAGGCGGATGCGGGGTAGCAGTGATTTAGTTTTCTTGTTTTTCTTCTAGTAGTATGATAATGCTCTATATGGAACCATGGTATTAAGAGGATCGTCGAGGAACTATTTTTTTTTTTTTTATATTATTAGGTAACGAGACGAGCTGGTCGTTTGCCTGATGGTAAGCATAACGCCGGCCCATAACGATTGCAGTGCCACCCAGAACTTTGAAACACAAAGGCCTGCGCGGCACTGCAGTGCGCTCGTTACCCTGAGACATTAGGTATTAAGTCTCATAAGCCCAGTAATTTCACTGGATACTCTGCTCATTAAACCGGAACACAGTAATGCTTGCACACTACTGCTTGGCGGCAGACTTCACGAGCAAAGCGGTGGTAACAACCCAGACGGACACTCGCAGAAGAGTTAGTCCTCCCACTAACAAAACTATGTATATTGTTTAAGCTTAGAATATTGAAGATGGCTTAGTTCATTCGACTGATTCGTTGAGGGTTCAAATCCTACAATGCACTTAAAAACAAAAACAAACTTGAACATATATCTTGCTTTCGATGAAAGAGAACATTGTGATGGGATAATAGGATGACGGCAGTCCATTGTCTAGTGCTCAACTAGCCACCTAACATCCACAAATTGAAAATCTGTCGCCAGACTCTTCGACTTGCGGCGCAAGTACGGATCTTTTCGGTCGATAAAATTCGATAAATTGACAGTTCAAATCGATAAAGTGGGTTTTGTCGAGACTCGAAACAATCGACAAAAGTTATCGAAAAACTTGGTCGAATCCAAAGAGAATATAGAGCTACTACAATACTTTACGATCAGACTTCGGTACTCGCAACATTCGATAAATTTATCGAGTTTTTCGATGCGACAAATTTATCGTACCGACTTACGTACTTACGCCGCAGTAGGGCTAACATGCGCACCGTGAGAAAATTGTTTCGATGCGTATGTCGTGCATTTGTCTCATGTTCGCGAGAGAAAGAGCGAGACAAAACAGTAGACAAAATTTTGTCGTAGCGCGCGTGTTAGCCCTGCTGATCGTTCATGGGTTACATAAGATTAGAGGAGATCATCATCATCATCATCAAGATTAGAGGAGATGGTGGTCAAACGAAACGATGATAACTCCTTTGTTTCGTTTATTTTGTAATCTGTAATTTGTATACCTTCCGTGATTTCACCGAAGTAGCCTAAACGGAAGACCAGCGCTGGTTGAATGGCCGGCACACGCAGTGTTGTGACCGGTTCGTGGTAAATTATATGTACTTACATAATAAGGTAACGCGCACCAAGTATATGGGAATACTCCGTACATATTTTTAATTGTTTTTGCTACGAATAAACATATTTTTCTTTCTTTATTTTCTTTCAAACGCTACCCTATCGAGCATGAAAGGGACGAACGCACGCCTACATTAGTCAGGTTTCCTTCCGTCAACTTGTTAATTTATATCTAACTAGCTTCTGCCCGTGGTTTTCACCCGCGTTCCCACAGGAACCGTGCATTTTTCCGGGATAATAAGTAGCCTATGTTACTTTCCTGTCCATAAACTAAATCTATCCCAAAAATCACGTCGATCCGTTGCTCCGTTACTGCGTGAAAGAAGGACAAACCAACAAACACACTTTTACATTTATAATATTAAGTAGGGATTTATATTTATCCAACAATTTTGTTTGCTTAAACCCCACAATTAATTAATCCTCGATTTATCGACACGGCAATTAAATCCAATTAATACGAACGTACGAGTCACCGATGTACGCGCGACGTACTGAAAGTACGAATCACAGAATTGTCGAATGCTCGACTCTGAGAACTCCTTTCGCCGTGCTAATGAGTTTGTGAACGTAAATTAAGATCCACCTCCGCTAATTATATGTGTGGAACGCTCATCAAAGTTTAATTATTGGAGGCGAAGTATTGAAAATGTCTTGATTTGAAATCTTGGCGAAGTTTATTAATATTTTATTGTCAGTTCTAAATAAACAATAAATACAACAGAAGTTGGGAGTCAGTTAAAAAATCTACGACTTCGATGAAGATATGGCGATATGTGAAATTTCATCCCCTATTAAGTCAACGTTATGTACGGAATAATTAAAAAAAATATTTAAGAACCACTCTTGAGATAAACCTTACTCATGAAAATATGAATCATTAAAATCGGTTAACAATTGAATCATCGAGAAGGTAACGTAAGAACACACAAAAAATACAGACGAATTAACCTCCTCGGGATGGGAATATGATAAAGAAAGAAAAAGAAAGAAAGAAAACATTTATTTAGACAAAACTGCACAGAACAACAAAGTACAAAATAACAACACGGTAAAAGAAAATTAGCTAAAAAATAATGCAGGCACAAATAATACAACGTAAACTAAAAAGGAACTAAATATAAACAAAGAAAAATTAAGTTACAAACAATGAACTATGCTACATAAATAAATTATACTAAAGAAGGGAACTACTTGAAAATTATTTTGATACCTACACGCTCTATAAGTAACTCTAGTTGTTTAGTCTATCACCAGCCAATAAAAATTTCTCTCGGAATAGTCTTTGAGTTTTACAGCGTCACTGAACGGTGTCTCGGTAATATCACCAAAAGGGGCCGGATAATATAATTGTATCACTTCCATCAACCTTAAATCAAATCAAATCAAATCATAAATTTATTTGCAAGAATACATAATATTATATATTTCAGATGTTCCAAAAAAAAGTCACAGTATTCAGGCTGCAAGCGTGCAAATATTAAAGTAGTCATACTTCACTCGCTTTTAAAAGCAGTTTTCGTTCAGCTAATAACAATGCACAGGGGCCTATTTCATAAAAAATATTAGTCTAATATTATGAGCTTTTTTTTCTTTTTTCATATAAAATATGACGCTAATACTCATAATATTAGACTAATATTTTTTATGAAACAGGCCCCTGGAACTAAAATGATCGAACCAGTACGCTCGAGATTCCACAAACAGAAAAACACGATTGGAAAATAAACTTCTGTACAATTTAAAACTGCTTAGCCATCTAAGGAACGTCTTCACTTTTTCCGAGACTTGGAGGCGGACAAAGCTGCTCTGGAGTCGACTTTGTCCGGAATGTCTGATTTTAAGACTTTTCTTGTTGTATCTACGCCATCTACAGGTGATTTTTGTGTCTTTTTAACTCAATTTTAACTCTTTTAAAGAGGCAATGTAGTATGTATAATTGTATCTGGTATTATAAGAAGGTATTTAATATTAATTTTGATTTGCATCACCTCTCCATTATTTCACTTTCCATCTAAAGGTTGACTGGTAGAGATCGGTTTTAGGCTGGCCATACATGCAACTGTCTACCGGAGAGGTATTCTTGTGCTGGTGTGCTTGCGCACGCAATTGGTACTGTAGTTATTTAAAAGAGTATAATAATTTTTTTTTACAAGAATTTTACCACATCACAGTGATTATAAAAATTAATTATATTATTTATGTAAAGCTCCAGCAATCTTTTAGTTATTAATTATTATTTAATAAGTACACAACATATGTAAAAAAAGACGACTTAATACTATAATATATTTTCTACCAGTTATCCACCTATAAAGCACCCGAAACATAGTTGATGCCTAAGAATGATAGTGTAGGCTTATTTTTAGCTAAACAACTTCTCAAAGCCAAGGCAAAAGATTTAAATGCGGCCATTGTCAAAATAAATAAAAAATACCGTAGCTATACATTTCTCTTGGTAAAACTGTATTAATTGCTGTTTTTGACAAGTCACATGTAAATTGCAGTAAGTATTTAACCCCGCTAAAATCCGTGACGTCACGAACACGTCGCATGTCGTGCAATTTATGACGTCACGCACTATTAGCAACTGCGCTTGCTTGCTAACTACATGCACAAGGGTGACCACTCGGTGGAATTTATTACTGCATTAGTCATACGTTTTTGTTTTTTTTTATCACATATATAGCAATGCGATGCGTTACATTCGATTCTGCACGTTTGTCTGTTTGCTTGTCACGGCGATCTATTTTTTTCACTTCCTAATATCTAATCATGTTATAAAATTTCACACAACGCTTTGAAAATAACACAATATAGTATAAAAAGCGTTTTTACGAAAGCGTCAGAAGTTACTCAGATGATGAGCAAAACTTTGAAACACAAAGGCCTGCGCGGCTCTGCAGTGCGCTCGTTACACTGAGACATTAGGTATTAAGTCTCATAAGCCCAGTAATTTCACTGGCTGCTCTGCTCAATAAACCGGAACACAGTAATGCTTGCACACTACTGCTTGGCAGCAGACTTCACGAGCAAAGCGGTGGTAACAACCCAGACGGACACTCGCAGAAGAGTTAGTCCTACCACTAACAAACACTCGTAATCCTTATAAAAAAAATGATCTGAATCATGGTAACCGCAGAGATGCGCATTTCAGCACCTCTGACTGGGCGCTGAGTTTGCTGCGTGTAGCGTATATTACTGCTCAACTGATGTCTCTCAGAAGTTGCCAACTTTGTGCATAACAGCGCCATCACACGAATAAAACGAGAAGTCATACCCTATATAATTTGTGGAGAAGTCATAATGTTGGTTTGTGTTTTGAGTTAGTTCTTGTGAAACAAATGCGGATTACTGTTTTTTTTTCTATGACTTTTTTATACCCACTTGATAGATATGCATTTACTTGATGATTGATTACATTTAGTTAGTGGGAGGACTAACTCTTCTGCGAGTGTCCGTCTGGGTTGTTACCACCGCTTTGCTCGTGAAGTCTGCCGCCAAGCAGTACTGTGCAAGCATTACTGTGTTCCGGTTTGATGAGCAGAGTATCCAGTGAAATTACTGGGCTTATGAGACTTAATACCTAATGTCTCAGGATAACGAGCGATCTGCAGTGCCGCGCAGGCCTTTGTGTTTCAAAGTTCTGGGTGGCACTGCAATTGTTATGGGCCGGCGTTATGCTTACCATCAGGCAAACGACCAGATCGTCTCGTTACCAAATAACATAAAAAAAAAAAAAATTACTTGACTATCACCAAAGATGGTGATTACGCCTAAACAATAAATTATTGAGTACTAAATGCTGAGAAATGTAGATTAGAACCGGCTTCCAAGTGCAACTGCCAGAATTCACCGATAGGTGCTTGGCGATAGATTTTTCAACTTTAGGGTGGTAGCCTAGCTAGACTTGGCACTTGGCAACACTATCATCTTGCGTCTAACCCTAAGTAGTTTCTTGCCATTCTTCTCGATCGATTGTATTACTTGGAACGGGAACCTAAAGTCAGTTAACTTTTTGGGGCCGCCATGAATAAAAAAAAATAATTTTGACGTGATTGTAAAAAAACCTTTGGTGATACTATTTTATATCATAGATTTCATCTCCTTCTAGTATTTTATTTATTTCGTTAGTCATAATTTATAACTATTTGTAGATTAAACGAAAAAAAAATATCAAAGAGGATTTCGAGTTTTTCCGAAGTTTAAAATTATGACCCTTTTTTTGGTTACATAACTACGTCAAAAACCACCACTATACTAAATAACCTTAGTAGGTTTTAAACCTTAACTTCAACCCACCTTAACCTTAACTTTAGAAGATGCTATAGAATTAGTATTCTACATAATTTCTTTCAAATTCACCCTATACGAGGCGAAAATCAAAAAACATCAATCCACCCAAATTAACCCAAATTGTAGTAAAAAGCATCAAGCTGTTACGACTCATCTAATGACCTAGCACATTTTCAGTAGACATCTAAAACGAACTCCAGGAAGTTCCTAACTTCAACCCCAGTCAATTCCGTACACAAAAATAATCTGACGTTCCCTCTCACGTCAAAGATTTCCAATGTCATCCCTTAGCATCACTCAAGCGAAGTTACCATCGCCACCCCATGCCATTTTGAAAATTTCCTCATGTATTTTCCCCTGTGAAAGAATGCACTCAGGGTGGATATTAAAGTCAAATCATGCGAGGGTGGCGCACTTAAGGGTAGTGGATGCAGATGTAGTCTGGGAGCTGGTGGACAGCATATAGATAGCTGTATAAAAAGGCAACTGATTGTAATTGCAGAAAAAGAAAAATAAATGATTAAAGATTTTGTAGTATTTTCTTTATTGACAACTATGTGTTATTATCTATTTATATTTACATTCCAAATTTTATCAAAATCGGTTTAGTTGTTATGTGGTAACAAACATTCACACACACAAACTTTCGCATTTATAATATTATTAAGTAGGAAGGTTGTAATCCTTTTAATCCAAAGGAGAGTCTGGTAGAGAATTTAGCTATAAGGCTGCCCTTTGTAGTAAGTATTGTAATAAGTTTATGTTTATGGTGTATTTTTAGTTGGTGTGTAGAATAAAACGTTTATTTAACTATCTACCTCACTTATCACACTGTAAAATAGTTCATTTTATAAAACTATACTCGTAGAACCCAGCTCCCTGACTATAAATCTCAGGCGCAACAAAGTTACAATGTCCGCCTATCGCATGCAACTAATGACCGAGGGTCACTCGGACCCCTAGGGGTCACATCCTGTCATAGCCGCTTTAGGGATGAGCTTCCAATGTAACCCTAAGTGCCCGCATGTAGGGTAATGGGGCGGAACGAAATGTCAGCATTGTTTTAACATTGAATTTTAAATACTATCGACTGTTCATTGCGATAGAAGCGATAAGGTAAAAATGTAATTAGAAATGGGGTCACATTGTCCCACATTGTGGATCGATAGTACAACTTTTGAAAAAGAAATTCTGTTCTTGATTTGGCATGTTTAATGGTTCGTCACATCTTAAGTTCACCATACACGAGCGTTCCAAATCTGTCGCTCCAAGCGTCGTGGATTTTGTGGGTCGATGGACCAATTTCGAGCCCACAGACGGGCACTCCATTCCGGGCGCACCATTCTGCGTCTCGAGTACTGCCAACTGACAGCCAAATAGATCGTCGTATCAGCCAATAAAGATAAGTTCGAACGATCGATTTGGAACGTTTCGATTTCTAATATTTCTATCACTCCACGTAATCCATCTGAAATTCCTCCCACACGGGAGGATTCCTCCCAAACGTTGGATTGGAATGTTGTGGATTGGAGTGCTCGTGTATGTAGGCTCTTAAGTGACGATATACTCAACTACACAGATGAGATAGTTGTCAAACGCTAACTTATATCAAGAATAAAAAAAGTTGTAGGTAAAGAGTGGCTTCCAATAGACAGTTACAATTATTATCAGTTTTCATTCCAAGATGATTTTTTGCAAGCTCTTCAAGATTTTAGTGAATGTCTAATACCTAAAGGCTTACGCATCAGTGAACGAGTTTTAATAATGATCTTAATGATGTACTGTAGTTATTATTTATTTTGTAGTAAAAAAACACAGTTCAAAGTTCAAAATCGACAATTTAAAAATGAAAAAGGCAAAGACCGGAATAAAAACAGAAGCCAGCTAGATGAAAAAGGCTGAAACAAAGGATCCTCCTCCCTTGCGCTCTGTCAGACTGGTACAAAAGCGAAAAATTAAAGTTATTCTTTTGAACTCAAAACTTCAAGCATTTACTTACGGTGAAAAGATTAAGTGAACTCTACTATTTATTTCTTACAATGAGTTCTATCCATACTAATTATGACAATATATCGGGAAGTAGGTAACGATGTTTTTATATGCTATTGGATAACGAGATGAGCTGGTCGTTTGCCTGATGGTAAGCATAACGCCAGCATATAACATTTGCAGTGGCAGAACAAAAATTTGGAACACAAAGTGCGGCGCGATGGAACTATTTCAAAATCAATTACAATTAATTCATTTACAGTTCGTAATGAGGGGCTGTTTAGGGTAAGGAATATCGATGTCAATATATATGTTATCATGTTCATATTTTGTCATGTTCCTTCACTATTTAATTTTAGTGTTATGGGCAGACTACATGGAGCGGTCGACAGCTCTAGCAAAAATTCTAAAAAAGTATACTTCATATACCTTAGTATTGCGTGTGAAGCCGCATGTAGAAGCTATTAATATATAATACAATGAACTGTCTTACGACTACAAAGCGACATCTAGACAATTTTATTCCCTTGTGCTCCTGAAAACCTATTATCGCGATTTCATCTAAAGAGGGCTACAGACATAAAGAAACCTTTATGGCTGTTTCGAAAAGGATTTATGACGTACGACCTTCGTCGAACCACAGGGGTTTTAACTTATAAATAAGTAACGCAATTTATGGTGAGCCATGGTCTTTATATTAAATTCCGGTGGGATTTACTGCCAGCATCGGGTTTTCATCGGCTGTGGGAAATGTCGAGACGCTGTGCGAAATCAATTCGGCTGGCTAGATAAATTAAGTTGTTTTTACCCGACTGCCGAATCAAAGCAGGATAATGTTTTTCGAGCTTAAGTTTGTATTTCTATGGTAGGCTCTGGGCCTGTTTCATAAAAAATATTAGTCTAATATTATGAGTATTAGCCTTGAATTTTATATGAAAACAAAAGAAAAAAAGCTCATAATATTAGACAATTTTTTTTTATAAAAATGGTCCGTGTACACTGAAAAACTCAATAGTAGAATTTTTGAATGTTAGTTCTATTATAATTGAGTAAACATTAAATTATATTAATACTAGTACGAGTATAGTATGTCATTTGATTCAGCAAAAAAAAAATAGTTACTTTGAAATAAGTTGTTTCTACTATAACAACAGGTAACACAAACTTTAACAAAATGAAAGTAAATATTGTTAAATTTATAATATAATAATAAATAACAAATTTCTTTTAGTTGATTTGTTAGTGGGAGTACTAACTCTTCTGCGAGTGTCCGCCTGGGTTGTTACCACCGCTTTGCTCGTGAAGTCTGCCGCCAAGCAGTAGTGTGCGAGCATTACTGTGTTCCGGTTTGATGAGCAGAGTAGCCAGTGAAATTACTGGGCTTATGAGACTTAATACCTAATGTCTCAGGGTAACGAGCGCACTGCAGTGCCGCGCAGGCCTTTGTGTTTCAAAGTTCTGGGTGGCACTGCAATTATTATGGGCCGGCGTTATGCTTACCATCAGGCAAACGACCAGCTCGACTCGTAACCACAAAACTTAAAAAAAAATTAACAAATCATGTCTGGTAGGTGCTATTTTAACCCTAAAAATATATTGAAAAAAGGTTGAAATCAACCTCTTTGGGTTTTCAGTGTAGCTTAAACGATTTGAAAGATTTTAGCCATTGAAGTGTCATTAAATTCATGAAAGTGACAAATCTTTTTGTAAGATTGACTTGTGGTATAATTTCTTTTCAGATTTTATTGCGCAGCTGGTGGATTTTATTTTTAATTTTGAAGGGTTATTCTTGTTGGCTCGATCAGAAAGCGTTCATAACGGCTTAATGCTATAGCTGCAATAGCTGAGTGCTGCTACGTAGTAGATGGATGTCGCTACGCAATAGCTATATGTTGCTGCATTCTAGCTGGATCACAGAGCGGCGTGCCAAAAAAAAAAACTAAAAAATACAGATATTTCAAGGACCAATCAAGATAACTTATTTTAGACAGGGCATAGTTAGAATTCCATACTCAACGCACTGAAATTACTACATAAAAACATTCCCTGGTGTCCCTCGTGGTCCCATTCCCTACTAGTAACATTATACCACTATAATAATGGCTATAACGGCTGCGTCGTAGCTGGCTGCAGCTACGTAATAGCTGAATGCCGCAGCGCGTCGTGTCGCCGCATCAAATTGCAGCCACGTCCGCTGGTAGCTTATATTTTGAACAGAGACCTAGTAATACTAGAAATGAACGCTGATTCAGTTACCTGTGTAATCATTGTTTATGATTTATTTAGTTAAGTTTAAGCTTTGCCATTCAACGTGGTAATGCCGTAAGCATTGTGAGAATGTTGCTAAATGATTTCTATCAGGTGGTAGGACTAACTTTTCTAATTTCTAATTCAAATTTTCAAATTCAAATCCAAAAGTGTTTTATTCCAGCATTAAGCACAATGATACAGTTGACAGAAGATAAACCAGGAAGAAACATTTAATGTTGAGCCTAACGCTGTAAATAATAATAAACATTATGAACGATATATCTGTGATCCTCACACTAGGCAAGCCTGTATCGTGAGGACCGAACTACGGTTTAAATAAACTTTTATAAAATATGATTGACACTCGGTCTTAATTAAGTACATTTTACCATTCTTAACCACAATTTTTTGTACGCTTTTTTAATTATTATAACTTAAAATAAAATAAAATAAAACAACTAAAATTCAAAAAGATAATAAACATACAGAATTTATATAGGTACAAGCATGATATATAAGTTTTACATACTTTTATTCATTAGAGTAGTTCTTAAGAACTAAGTAACAAAATAAAGTACAGTACATAAGTAAATTTTTTCTAACCTTTCTAATTTTTCTAATGTCCGTTTGGGTGGGTACCACCGCTATCTTCGTATAGTCAGCCGACAAGCAGTAACACAAGTAGCCGATCCGTGTGACGTTCCATGGTGGAGGCCTACGTTCATAGTGGACCCGTAGGTACACTACGTCTTCCGGGTCGTGGTCGCCACTCGTGAAACTCTTCTTCTTCTTCATCTTCTTTCTTCTTCTTCTTTCTTCTTCTTCCCTATCGGTTGTCGGTTCTGCGACTAATGTGGCCTGCTCATTTTCATTTCAACTAACTTTGTATTATTACGGTCCTATAATTCGTTTTTATCTAATGCGGTCCCAGAATTTGAACACCTATGCCATATCTAGTAACCTTAATACTCTATCTATAGTAACCTAGCGTACTCTTACCACCTGACCCAGATTTTTTTATTTCACTCCAGAGGGAACGAAATTGCTCGGAGTGGGCTCTCTGTATTTTTTTACTACACAGAACACTTTTTGTTTTGATATTACTGTTGTTTACAGAGAGTGGATAATAATGAAATGGTACTCGCTAGTTGTGAGTGTTAGTGAGGAAGGCTTTTGTTCTCGTATGCCAGTGTATCCACAAAGTTGGGTGTAATTTTTTCGTTATTACCTACATACGTTGTTTCGTAATGTTTGATTTTTTTAAAATATACTAGCTGCTGCCCCGCGGTTTCACCCGCGTGGAGATCTTGGATTTCATGGTTTTTATTTTTTTGCGCGGAACTCTAATAGAATTTGCAATCAAATAATATTGCGGCTATAAATTGAGATGTAAGCTATCCTATCTTTTAAGTTAGATCAAACAGCACACGGTGTGCAAATTTGATTGAAATCGGTTAAGTAGTTTAGGAGTCCATCACGGACAAACAACGTGACGCGTAATTTATATATATTAAAATTTTGTGTCTATTCACTTGTTGAGCAGTTGAAACGATAAATGCCAAGACGCAATGAGGTTGCCTGACCATCTGTAGGTACTTCTTTAGGGCCACTGTTCGAAACATAATATACAAGTAATTGTTATGGGCCGGTTATGCAATACAAACAAACGACCAGCTCGTCTCGTTACTTATTAGTATAAAAAAAAGTTTACCTTACATTACTCCACAGCACATGGAGTACCTAAGTCTTGACTAATAATATACACTCATCAATCAATAAACAATGCATCTTAATTAATTAATAATATATAATCAAGTAGAAAATAACAAAATGAAATAGGGAATAAGATCGGAATTAAAAGTGGATTTTTTGGCGATTAATTAAAACAAGGAAAGGGTCGTCCTAAATAATATAAAGGTCGTTAGGAGTGCAGGCGAAGCGTCATTATCTTTGGGGTGTGTGGTGGGGCCAGAGTATTGACGAGTGGAAAGATTTGCCCGCTATTTGCACCGCACCTGAGTACGTGAACACTTTGATACCTATGCAATATCCATACTCCATACTAATATTATAAATGCGAAAGTGTGTTTGTTGGTTTGTCCTTCTTTCACGCAATAACGGAGCAACGGATCGACGTGATTTTTAGCATAGATATAGTTTATGGACCGGAGAGTACCATAGGCTACTTTTTATCCCGGAAAAATGCACGGTTCCTGTGGGAGCGCGGGTGAAAACCGCGGGCAGAAGCTAGTCTTTGATGTTTCGTGACCGCGCCCGCAAATTAACGTGAACAAGTCCTGTGACGATGAGGTGTAGTACAAGTTTTCCGTAGATACCTTACTGTACTAATAAATGTGGTAATTAAGTTCCTGTAGAAAAACAAAAACACTATTAACTATATAGGCTATACTATTGACGGCTCCGTAGCTAAGTTGGTAGTAGCCCTGCCTGCAAAGCGAGGGGTCCCGGGTTCGATTCCAGGCCGAGATAGATTTTGTGTAAGCATAAAGTTTGCTCTCGGGTCTTGGATGTTTGTTATGTGTATCTGTGTGTGTCCATGTCACCTGCGACACAGGGAATCCTAGTGCGGGGGTATGCGTGTAAAAGCGTTTATTTATAGATCGGGGGCCTTATTAACGTGTTCGTTTTCGATTCCAGATCGATTAAAACCAGCGGTCACAAGACTTTGGCTGAAAGGAATTGTTTAGAGTTGTCGTTAGTTTTTGTTTTGTAACAACTTTTCGTTCTAAAATTAAAACCATCGAAAACTCTAGACAATTCCTTCCAGCCGAAGACCTAGCGACCGCTGGTTTTAATCGGGTTGGAGTCGAAAACGAAATCGAGATTGTTAGCCGGTAAGGCCCCTGGTTCAACAGGTAGGTATGAAAAAGACTGAATTGGTTGAAAATCGCTCCGCTTATCTAAACCATCTTCCACATGGACCACAAATTTAGGACAAATGAATATTTCCTTTTTTAGACGGAGCAATTAGAAGTGAAGATCTCTCGACCTCTCAAAGGGTTTAGGATCAGAATAAAAGTAAAACGCTATCGGCTCAGAGAATTAATTCGTCGGCTTGATGAGAAATAGATATAGCTATATACCTTTTATAATTATTATCCAAAGAGAGCGGGCAAGATTAAATAAGTACCTGCTTTTTTAATTGAAATATCTTTTTCTATTTCTAAAGTTAATTTCATGTTTAAAAGATCCTAAAACAATTTTAACCTTTTTTTGTTACTGACTGAAGTAGCGTTTGACCACGCTCACCTGATGATGTATGATGATAAGTGATGACGTGGTTGAAGGTATTGCAATCTGCCTCTACTGAGGCAGGAAGAAAAAAGAATAAGTATCTACTGATACTTATTCTTTTTTTATGTTATTTGGTAACGAGACGAACTGGTCGTTTGCCTGATGGTAAGCATAACGCCGGCCCATAACATTTGCAGTGCCACCCAGTACTTTAAAAAACAAAGGCCTGCGCGCGGCACTGCAGTGCGCTCGTTACCCTGAGACATTAGGTATTAAGTCTCATAAGCCCAGTAATTTCTCTGGCTACTCTGCTCATCAAACCGGAACACAGTAATGCTTGCACACTACTGCTTGGCGGCAGACTTCACGAGCAAAGCGGTGGTAACAACCCAGACGGACACTCGCAGAAGAGTTAGTCCTCCCACTAACAAATTTTCATTAAAAATTCACTCTAGCTTTGAACACACCCAGATTGTATTTCACCGGAAACACAGACGCTGGTAAGGCGTTCCACGCCTTTGCGGTTCTAGTTAACTTTTAAAGTTGACTAAAATGAAAGAGATTATTGTCCCATTGTAGATGACTAGCTGCTGCATGCGGTTTCACCTGCGTGGAGATTCCCACAGTAATTATGAAGTTTCAAAGCCAAAAGAACAAACTACTTTCAAATATTTACACATCAAATAACTACAATTTTTTCCCGCCACGTTACTGCTCATCCATAGACAACTCGTTCAGTAAACTGTTGGCAGTATCGCAAAGCTTTCTAAGTCTCAAACTCATGTTATTTCTCTCTCTCAGCGTTCAAACCTCTTTCCTCAATATGCTAATAGGTTTACAAACACCATGTTTAAGTGCCAAGCTTTTTAAGCGATTCTGAATCATCGGATTTTGTTCAAAGTTGCCGGTGAGGTGCAATATAAACGCTAAGCGCAGTAGTGTAACTTACTACGATTACTGCTTGAGTTGATAACTCGTTTCATAACTCGTACGTACTTACATATACATTTCCACACGAGCCTTGATGATAAGATCCGTGTTTACCTACTAAAATGTTGTCTGTAAAATCTAAAAATCTTGATCTGCTTTAGTAGTAACTTTTGTTTATATTCGATAACTGTAAATCAAACACTTCGTGAGTGAAAGATTTTTTTTTAATCCCTACTTTTATCCCTACTTCCCTACTATATATAATATTATAAATGCGAAAGTGGGTTTGTTGGTATGTTGATTTATTAGTTCGCGCAGTAACGGAGCAACGGATCGACGTGATTTTTGGCATAGATATAGTTTATGGACCGGAGAGTAACATAGGCTACTTTTTATTCCGGAAAAATTCACGTTTCCCGTGGCTACGCGGGTGAAAACCGCGGGCAGAAGCTAGTACATATATTATATATTTAGGAACATATACATTTCTATCTTGACCATTTTTATTATTATTAGTCTGTCTCTATACGATGCTAATAATGTTAGTTTTTAATAAATTAGAAATCGAACACAGTGCCTATCGGTATGCTCTGGCAATAAATTACACATAAAATACCCTAACGAATAACGTTAAATAACGAATTACACGATTTATAAAAAAATCGATACGATATTTTACTATACCACTAGGTAGATTAATAATTATTTTGATACTAGCTGCTGCCCCTCGGTTTCACCCGCGTGGAGATTTTGGATTTCATGGTTTTTATTTTTTTTTGCGCGGAACCCTAATTCTTTTTCTAAAATTAAAGTAGCCTAAGTTACTCCTTGTAACATCCGCTATCTGCCAGTGAAAGTCCCATCAAAATCGGCCCAGCCGTTTCGGAGATTACCCGGAACAAACAGACAGACAGACAGATAAAAATTTAAAAAATGGTTGTTTCGTCATAGGTACCGTATATACTTTCATATGCATTTGGTAAAAAGCTGCTATTTTGATATTACAAACAGACACTTCAATTTTATTTATTTGTATAGATATAGATTTTTCCCGGTCGATTCGAAACTGGTTCTAGCAGAAAACGGTTTGCGGGCTATGATGTAGGTTAGATACTGGTCATTTTTATTTTATTTTATTTTATTTTTATTTTCTTCGGAAAACTAACAGCTAGGTGCTTAAAAATAGTAAATTAAGTAACTAATTAAGGCTAATTAAAAGTTTTCACATATAGTATACTGAATGAAAATGATTATATCGTCGTATACACGACTGACGGACGCGTACAGAAATAACTAAAGATTAAAGTTAACACATAGAAAAAAAAAATCAAATCAAAGAATTATCCTACTGTGACTGAGAAAAAAAAACAGACTTAATTCATTTGTTAAAGAAGCGACCATTTAACAGTCGCTTCATTTTAAATGCAGACGTATTGAAAAGATCTACATCAATTTCCTTAGCGATTGTATTATAACACCTGCATGCTCTTATTATATAACTGTTTCGCCTGTAATTGCATTTTACTAAGGGAGTGTAAATGAGGTTAGGTTTTCTTAATGCAACGACCGGGGCATTAAGCCCTATTTTACCAAGCAGTTCCGGACAGTCGATCGTGCCATTCATTATATTGACAAGAAAAGTTAAGTCTGCCACATGCCGCCTCTCCTGTAGTGGTAGTAGGTGAAACTTCCTACAGCGAGAATTGTAATCGTGCAAGTATGTTTTAGCACGGAATTGAAGATAACGTAGAAATCGCTTTTGGATACCTTCAATACGGTTAATATAGATGTTATAGCATGGGTTCCAAACTTGAGATGCATATTCCAGGTGGCTTCGAACATACGCGCAATACAGTATTTTAAATGTTTTAATTGACTGAAACTCATGGGACATTCGCAAGACAAAACCTAACGCCTTCGATGCTTTTTTGACAATAGTGTTGACATGCGTATCAAATAAAAGTTTTGAGTCGAAAACGACTCCTAAATCAGTGACACTCGAAACGATATTTAGAGAAGAATTTTGTAATTGATAATTACCAACAATAGGTTCAGCTTTGCGTGTAAATGAACATACGTAACATTTAGATACATTTAAATCTAATTTATTAAGAGTACAGTAATTTTGAAACCGGTTTAAGTCATCTTGGAGTCGCGATGTATCATGAACTGTTTGAATAGGGCAAAGTATTTTCATGTCATCCGCGTATAGGAGAATTTTTGAAGAGTGAAAGCAGCTCGAAATGTCATAAATAAATAAAATAAAAAGAAGTGGTCCAAGCAATGATCCTTGTGGTATTCCTGAAGGGATGCTAATTGAAACAGATGTGAAGCCATTTAGCACCACTGTCTGACACCGGTTTTGCACGTACGACGAGAACCACCTGAAAAGATTACCTCTGATGCCAAGCTGTTGTAGTTTTTGCAGTAAGATCAAATGATCTATCCTGTCAAAACATTTCCTGTAGTCAGTATAAATTACGTCCACCTGCGAAGGTTCAGACATGTGTTTTGACAGAAATTCACTACATAGGACTAGGTTCGAGGTAGTCGACCTGCCTTTAAGGAACCCGTGCTGTTCAACACTAAGTGAATGCTTTAGTGAACAATAAAGTTGTTTATATACAATTTTTTCTAGAATTTTAGCAAAAACGCATAATTTGGAAATAGGCCTATAATTTTGAATATCGTCCTTAGGTCCTTTTTTATGGATAGGAGTTATAAATACAGACTTCCATACAGTCGGGACTATTCCTTCATTTAGCGAACGCCTATAGATGATTGAAAGTGGTACTGCTAAGCTTTTCGCACAATTATAAATCAACACTGGAGGTATGTCATCAGGGCCAGCCGATTTATTCAGATCCAGCGTTCTGAAAAGTTTTTCAACTTCCGAGTCCAATATTTCAATGGCCCCTATATCGTTGCTGATATTAGGTAACTCGAAATCGTATGACGTGGTATATAAGCTATGCGAAGATGAAGGCTGCTGGAAAGTGGAATGAAAGTACTGTCCAAACATATTGCATATCTCATCCCCTTTATTGGAGGACGTCTGATTAAGTTTTAGCACAGACGGGTAAGCATTAGTTTGTTTTTTAGTTTTAACATATGACCAGAAAGCTTTTGGATTATTTGTTATATTATTTTCAACACTTGAGATGTACCCCTGAAACATGTCACACTCCAATAACTCGCCTCGCGCCTTCAACGTCTTAAATGAATTGAGATCACTTACATTTTTATATATTTTATGTTTTTTATGATATTTTGTTTTTTCTTTAAGTAGCTTAATTAAAGGTGATTTATACCAAGGTGGATACTTACGCATCGGAAAAATAGTTTTAGATGGAATAAACTTGTTACGCAGCGTCTTTAAAGTGACATAAAAAAAATCGAGTGCGTCATCTAGGGATTTACTACAAATTTCCTTTTGCCAGTCAATCTCATCTAAATCCAGTGATATTGACACAAAATCACCCTTATGGTACAAATATTTTAAGTATGGCTCAGAACCTAACGTAGGTAATTGCTCAAATTCTGTCACAATACATAGGGCTTTGTGGTGTGGGTCTTCCGGGACTAACGGGCTACTAGAATGTGATACTGACACGATATTATTGGAAAATATCAAATCTAAAGTTCTATTATTTATATTAGAAATAGCGTTGTATTGAGATAAATTGCATAACGTAAGATTATCGAAAAACTCAAACTGGTACGCACCTTGAATATTATGAGGATCATACGAACAGCCATCTTCAGATAATGTCCATGTAAGATTTGGTATGTTAAAATCGCCTAAAACTATAAATCTATCTGCTGGTCGCGCCAATAAAATGTCAGCGAGGGTAGATGAAAATATTGTTGTTTGTAAAGCGAGCGAGTTACCTAAGTTTTGACGACACATGTACACAACACAAATATGTAACTTATTAACCACTTTAGTACTCGAATGACGAAGGGATATCGACACCCAGAGGTCCTCCGCTACAGAACACCAGTCATCGCGACCCTCGGCGACGAGTTCCCGACGCACTGCGATCAGTACCCCCCCGCCGAGCGTCTGCCCGGTTGCATCATAGTCCCTATCCCTCCTCCATACAAGATAACGATTATCAAATAGCTCACTGTCATTCACACCATCGATAAGCCATGTCTCTGTAAGACATATGACATCGTAATCATTGAGACTTACGTTTCTATAAAATTCTCCTGTTTTTGTGCGTAAACCACGAACGTTCTGGTAAAAAATACTTATTGAATCCATTTTAACTGACATAATTTTAGTATCTGGATTTGTAATGGATTAAAAGACAAGTTATTAATAAAGGGAATACTGCTGTAATTAGTGTTGATGGCAAATATAAGTGATGATATATTATTGTTCACGTTAAAAAATTTAGTGGCGGAAGATATAGAAAAAACACGACAATAAAAGTACAATAATAACGAATGGAGGATCGACTGTCTTATAGCGATAAGAAAACATAAACAAATAGTGGGCCGCGCGTCGCGGCTACACCAACAACAGTGCGCGCGAGCAGACTGCGAGCGGGGCATACAAGTGTTTCTCAAACTTTGCGTGCAGGTGTTATGATACTTACGAGTATGATGAAATAAACAATTATTTATTCGAACAAATCTTAACACAGCACTGCGTTTCAGTTTGTGAGTCTTTTCAAGTCTGCTTCTGTCTTGATGGTATGTACAGGCGAAGTGGGGCTCTTTCGCATAAAAATTTTGCAGCCCTTCACCCATGTGAACGCAAAATTCCGTTCCTTCGCCAGTGTTTTCGCTTTATTGAGTAGTATCTTGTTTTCGATAGTCAGGTGGTCATTCACAAAGACTCTGGTCTCGCCTTGGAGACCCAAGTCAGCGGCGGTGATTGTACGCTTTTTGGCAGACGCAACGAAATCATCCTTTAGATGTCGACTGTGAACCGAAATTATTATAGACTTAATCGTCTTATCGCCACGCATTGGTACTCGAGCAACATAGTTTATCTGATCCTTATTTAGTGGACATTGAATGAGGCTGCCAATTTTTGAGACTAGTGTAAACAGATTCTCCGAATTAGACATGGGGACGCCTTTTATCTCAACATTATTCATGCGGGCTCTTTGCTCTTGTTCCCGAATTGTATTTTTAAGTTCGTTGACATGCTGCTGTAGCAGAGTCAGGTCGTCCCTTGTATTCCGTAACTCTTGTACTTGCTGATCAATGTTAGAGACCCGGCCTGCGAGTGTTTCAACAGAGTGCTGCGTAAATTCCACGGAGGCTTTCACATTGGCAATATCTGGCTTCAATAATTTCAGGTCCGCAATGTCAGCCTTTACACTCTTAAGATCTCTGATGTCCGATTGGATAGACTTTAGACTTTCCATTAGTGTTGGAAGCGAGGCCATTTGAGAGGTCAGGCGCTTCAATTCAATTGATATGGTTTCCAAGTCAGCCGGCACGGGGGATTTGGATGAACCCGCATTTCCAGAAGGTGCAAGCTGTGGACTGGCCTGGGATGCTCCTGAAGTCTTACATGTGATACATTTCCATGTGTTACGTCTGTCACCCAGCTTCCGATATCCTGCCTCTGTAATACCGGCGCAAGGATAGTCGAAGTGCCCCTGGCACATCGTACAATGCACTCCGTCTCTAAACTCAGTATTACAGCGCGTGCACTTGAACATTGCGATTCAATTAACTCGACTATAATATCAACGATCAAAAAAGTTTGGGAACCGCCGGCTTAAGGCGGTCGATGCGCGGAGTAGGGATGAGGTAAGCGTGAGGTTACGCTACGCGTGTGCACGGTCTGCCGTCTACGATGTAACTGTACGATGTAACATATATATAGTGTCGCCAAGTAGAAGCGAGTAGGCGCTCGCGAACTTTGCACTCAAACGATTGTAAATCGAGATAAATGTTTGATGGGATTCGTAAAGTTGGGGAGTTGATCGGTGAAATGAAGTCTTTTGAAGGAATATTTAAAACTTGTGAACTTTATGCACGATACGGGGCTGATCACTCTATTTCTTGCCAAGGAAATGCCTGCTTTTTTGCAAATTGTCAGCGCATTACATCTTTACAAAAATACTGCTTTAGTATACTTATGATGATCATAATAGTAATCAATATAATATGATGATCCTACAAAAATACGAGTTGGATTTCAACTATTAATAACTAGCTTGTGCCCGCGGTTTTCACTCGCGTTCCCACAGGAACCGTGCATTTTTCCGGGATAGATGTAGCCTACGTTACTCTCCGGTCTATAAACTATATCTATGCCAAAAATCACGTCGATCCGTTGCTCCGTGACTGCGTGAAAGAAGGACAAACCAACAAACACACTTTCGCATTTATAATATTAGTAAGAAGTAGGATGATCATAATAGAAAGCAATATATGAGGATCCTACAAAAACACAAGTTAGATTTCAACTATAAATAATTACACACTAAAACAGTGCACATAATTGTAATTGGAGCTCAAGAGAAAACAGAGCTCAAGAGAAAACTGAAAATAAAAATATGATGTCCTTTGTCACTCTCACAATTAAATCAAATCTAATGGCAAAATAGATCTGTGAATATGATATAATCCGCCAAAACGTGTGGGCTACAGAGTTTGCCAAAAAAATATACATATACTCGAAAAAGGTTACGCTCCTTTCCTTTGGTAGTCGAGTAAAAAAAAATCCTGCTAGAGGTTATTGATACTGGTGTCGATTCTGTAGTTCCATATCTAAACCTAATTTTAGTTTCGCTCTCTCTCTTTCCAATACATAACATGAGAAAGAGATGGAAGATGTTTGACAGATCTAAATTAGACTGGAGCTGTCAAATATTTTCCGTGATAAAAATAGGCGTCACTGAATTCATTGCCGTTAAATTTACACTAGACACAAGCCAGTGGATTAATTTGACAGATCTAAAATATATTCCATCTCTTTCTCAGGTTCTAAATTAGAAAGAGAGATTGAAACTAAAATTAGGTTTAGGAATGACATGACCGAATCGACACCACTATTCAAATGTATCTTTACAATCTGTTTTAAATTGAAATACACCAACAAACACATAATTGGGGACCCATTTACGCACAATTACTTTTTGTATGTGTATTGTTACTATAGATACTACTTACGACTCGCGTTTCCACTTGTACGTTTCACTTGTAGATTAAACAGAAATCAAAATTTTGACGTTCATAATATTATCTTTAGTTATACAATACAATACAATTTTTTATCCCGAAAAATGCACGGTTCCTGTTGAAACGCGAGTGAAGCAGCGGGCAGAATCTAGTGCGTTTAATTGTGAAACGTAACCCAGTACACTAATGTTTGCAATATCATTTAGTTACAGCCTCTTACGCTCCCACTGCTGGGATACCGACCTTCTCTCAGAGAGAGAGAGTTATGGGCCACCACGCGGACCCAGTGTGGCTTAGTGGATGTCACATGTCCCCGCATTTTGTGGCTCTTGAACATGCGGGTTTCTTCACGATGTTTTTTTCCTTCACCGTTTTAGCTACATAAATTTGAGCATTTATATAATAAATTTGAAAATCTGAATATGTATTAGTGCAGCTGACTGTACATATGCTTTATAAGTTCACTACCATGACATCAGATATATTTTATGGGACAACTCTAAATACAGGTTAATGGAAACAATTTCGAAAATTTAATTTCAAATGCCAGGCAACTATAATCACCAGCTTCCTGCCCTGGTACTATACATATAGAAAAACACCGCACATACCTGTTTATGTTATTACCTATATCAGTAGTTGCAAAGTCGTTTGAAAACCATTTGTATATAAAATACGATTAATGTAGAATATCAATTTCAGTAATGTGCTCGTTGACATTACGAATCTTTATAATATATCTAGCACAATTGAGCGTGCTGTATGTTGCAGAAAAAGTACGTTTTATTTATATAAGTTTATATCTGTATAATTTTCGATTGTTAGATACTGAATTAAACCATTTTTAATGGGTTTTTATCTAGTCTTGTTAGTGGGAGGGCTAACTCTTCTGCGAGTGTCCGTCTGGGTTAGTACCACCGCTTTGCTCGTGAAGTCTGCCGCCAAGCCGTAATGTGCAAGCATAACTGGGTTCCGGTTTGATGAGCAAAGTAGGCAGTGAAATTACTGGGCTTATGAGACTTAATATCTAATGTCTCAGGGTAACGAGCGCACTGCAGTGCCGCGCAGGCCTTCACCATGAGGCGAGTGCTTATTTTTCTTCTCTATGAAAGTACAGATAACACAAAGATTTTTCGTTTAACCGCTTAAGACGCTGGTTTCAGCGTTACAGCCGAATTTTCAGATCTATGACTTGAGCTTTAACAATCTTTTCAGATTAAGTACATAAGCACAGAGCATCCAAAATTAACAATCGTCAATCCTAAATATTTCGCCTACTTCAACGTGACTTGTCGACGGCATGGCCGCTCTGACCCCATATACTACTTCGGAGCTCAGTTTCAAGCTTACTACATATGCCCTAACAACGCTTCGGTAAGATTTCTTTAAATCCATAATTACATTTAGGGTCTTACCACAAAAAAATTAAACACACGTTAAACCTGTGTTGAACACTGTTTAACGCCTAAACATGCCTTGGTCGCTCAATTAAATATAGTCGCATTGAGCAACCATAAATCCTGATTTAAGTAGTGTCGAACCATTGTCTAACACAATTCTGTTGTGACATTTGTAATCATTTTTGATGTTTATCTTTAGACACTGTCTAGCTAAACAGGCGTCTAAAAATGTTTTTTTTGTGGTGACACTGTTAATGTAGGTTTACCTTGCCTTACCTTTTTGCCTTTGCCTTGGCGAAACAAAGAATGACAACGGTACACTTTATTTTTCAGATAGATATACATTTCTACCAGTTTTTATCGAATCAATACAAAAGAAGTTTTGTGGAGCTGCATTTTATGATTTGCGATGTGATACAAAAAGATACTATATTTGGGGATACCTTGAAGCAAGGGTTACTAAAGGGAGGATGCCCTATTCCACCGGTAAGTGTCAAATTGGAAATACGTATACAGAATGAATGACCAGATGTTTCAGGATACAGCGGCTAACATAGTAATGCTGTACAGTGTACAGGCCTTGGTGTTGTTAGTGGGAGGACTAACTCTTCTGCGAGTGTCCGTCTGGGTTGTTACCACCGCTTTGTGAGTGAAGTCTGCCGCCAAGCAGTAGTGTGCAAGCATTACTGTGTTCCGGTTTGATGAGCAGAGTAGCCAGTGAAATTACTGCGCTTATATGAGACTTAATACTCAATGTCTCAGGGTAACGAGCGCACTGCAGTGCCGCGAAGGCCTTTGTGTTTCAAAGTTCTGGGTGGCACTGCAATTGTTATGGGCCAGCGTTATGCTTACCATCAGGCAAACGACCAGCTCGTCTCGTTACCAAATAACATAAAAAAACTCCTGTGGCACTGCAATTTTTATGGACAGACATTTACCGTGTTACCACAAAAAGCATCTTTTAGCTAGAGTGTCTAAAAATAAACATCTAAAATTGTCAGAAATGTCACAATAAAATGGAATTAGACAATGACTAGACGCTACTTAAATCAAGCTTTGTGATTGTTCATATTTTAAAACGCGACTAAGGCATGTTTAGGTGCTAAACGCTGTGTGTTTAACTTTTTTGTGGTAAGACCGTATGATTCCTATCAGGTAAAAGACTTGCTAGCCCTACCAAGAAATATTAAAAAAAAAACATTTATGTATGTACTTCCAGGGAGTTTTCAGTTTATACAATATGTCTATACCTACAAAAAATGTTCCTGTCAACTTCCCTTTCGCAAAAGGTAGAATATACATGAACATGACGTCGACTGATACTAAAGAAATCGTCTTAAGTGGCTACGTGGACATGGAAATAAAGGAATATAATTTTAAAAGTAAAAAACATCCGTGAGCTGAGAATTATGAACGTCAATAATAAATATGTAATTAGTTGTGATACAATTTGACAGCTTTGTTTTATTAAACAACCATTAAACATTGTTCCTTATATCATTAGAGCAAAATCTCTACTTATTTCATTTATAAAAATAACAATAAAGTAAAAATTATATACATATGAAAATTAAAAACTAAAATTTATATTAGTCAAAAGCAAACATATTATGTTTCCAGCCAAACAGTTAAAAGAAAAAGTGAGCTAATCCACATAACCAACCACAGATCGCCCGCATGCCTATCTTGACTCCGCTACGACTACAATACAATCGATTATCCCTCTTTTTCCTCTACTATTTCTTTCCTGAAAACACCAACCGATGAAAAATCAACCTTACCACAAGGTGACAAGGTTTATTACGTGAGCATTGGAAGGTAATAAGTAAAAGTCAACTAGGGTATTGCCAGTGACGTTTGGCGTCACTCGCGATCTTCTTTTGTTCGTCGATAATGCATCGCGACGTCAGTGAGGGGAGTGTGGGCTTTGTTTTCTGGAAGTGGATCCGAGTTCTTGATCGGTATTGATTTCTTTGTATAGTTGAGTGAACTTAAGATGTTTTGATATGGAGTACAAATCGGATTTGGGTTGGTGCTTTGTTGTTGGCCAAGTGTAATTAGTGAGTCCAAGGCAAAATTAGCTGAGAGAGGAAAGAAACTGGAGCGTGGCTTGAATGTATGCGGCGCACTGGTTCCGCACATACCAAGGGTTTATGTTGATCCACGAAATACACAAGAACAGCAATACAGCCAGATAGTGTTGTCTCTTATAGTCCCTGCCTCGACTCAAAGTGACGGTTGCACCGCTTTACACATACATCACTTGCGCACCACCGCATATTTACCGCGGCTTCTGAACTGAACACGCAGTGGTTGTGAAACTAGTCTTCTGAGTAGAGATCATAGAAGCGGTTGTGGTTCATCTCTTTCACTACCTCAAATCTACCTTTATCGTGATCTAACCGATCCGATCTAGTCCTCTCGGACTAGATTTCTATACTAATAACCAAGCTCTATATTAGATGGTACGATATGCGTCAAGTGGGGATCGTGGTTTTGCCGTGGCTCTGGCGTGGTCTGTGATTGATGATTCATCAATCATGCATCAGGTGTACGGGCTGCTTTATAGGCCGGCGTTATGCTTGCCATCATCAGGCAAAAAACCAGCTCGTCTCGTTATCAAATAGTATAAAAAATAGATCACAAGAATCGAGAAATAATGTTATATGGCCCAAATTTTATTTGTCGCTTATTCTCGCCTATGGTTTAATCCACGAATTATAGGGAAATAAAATGATAAGAATCAATTAGTTTTTGCCGGTACTTTTTGTTTCCCGCTTCATTACCATACCGTCTCGCAAGCGGGAATGAAAACGTCATGAATATTTTATGCTGAACCAAGATCCCGTTTTAATTTTCTTAGTTCCACTTGGAAATGTTCTTGTCCGTGGGTTTTAGGGTGTCCATTAGGTAAGACAAATGGGAATAAGTTGGAAAACCCTACGCAAAGACTTTACTGCTACACCGCAACCGTGCCACGGCACAACGTGCCGTCACAGAATCGATAATAGTACAACTTCGTCAAATACTGTCTCGCATTTTTTACTCTATTTGACTACGAGACGAGCTGGTCGTTTGCATGATGTTAAACACAAAGGCCTGCGCGGCACTGCAATAGGCTCGTTACCCTGTGACACCCAGTAATTTAACTTTTCAAGGAACTTTTATATTGAAGAAATCATTGACACTTAAGTCATTTATTTATAATCTATAGGTTAGCATTTAACATCGAGATACTAACCCCAAGAGATGAAATACTGTACTATCCGATCTCACAACACTGTATTGATTTTGCTATATATATAAATAACTAATATCAGCGCTCAGCGTACCAGCGCACGGGGAATCGGCGCGAGTCGGTGCGGCTTAGCCAATCAGAGCGCATTATGTCTAGGCAAAAATGGTGGAATTTATTTCGTGCAAACCAAACGTCACTGCTAGGGATTCGAACCATTTACCTATACATACAGGCTGCCGACATCACTACTACTCAGCCATCATCACTGGTAGCGTTGTTACTGTATCGACTTTATTTTAAAACGTTTAGTTTCCAGCAAACAAGGAACGATTGGTTGCCCTAGTGGAGTATTATCTCTAGATAGGTTAATTATAACTCTGTTTTTAATTTACTTTTCTCTAGTTGAAAGAGTTATGTACTAAATATGGTTAAAGTGAATGTGAAACAATTATATCTTCAACTTCATGATAGTATTTACGTAAGGGATAGGTAAACTATACAGATTATCGTTTGGTTAATGCATTATTCTTAAGAATGAATTTTGGAATAATTAGTTTAGTTACCGTCAGTAATGTTATCAGCCTCTTACGCTCCCACTGCTGGGATACCGGCCTTCTCTCAGAGAGACAGAGGTATTGGCCATTATCCACCACGCGGGCCCAGTGCGGCTTGATGGATGTCACATGTCCTCGAATTTTTGTGGTTCTTGAAAATGCGGGTTTCCTTACGATGTTTTCCTTCACCGTTTTAGAGCGAGTGTGAAAAATCCGCACATAACTTGATATAAGTCATTGGTGCGGGCCGAGTCGAGATTCGAACAATGGTGCGTCGGATTGAAAGTCGCACAAGTTCCCGCTCGGCCACAGTCCCTCTATAGTTAATTAACCTTTAGTTAATGCTATCTTAATATTATGTAGCGGTAAAGAGTGGCTTTTTCTATAAAGCTGTGAAAATATGATTTTCGGATAGCATTGAAAAAAAAAAAGCAAATTCATATAATTATTATAATACCTTATCCCACAAAAGGTAATATCCTTATTACGTTCATTTGTCACGTATTCCTAGCACCGTCACGTTAAAATTAATTTCTACGTTAATTCCAACGTTCCCTCGAACGTAAAAAGTCATTTATAACGAAATCGTCACAATGAAATTCTGAGAACACAATGTTGAATTGAAATCCATTTTGCGAATGTAATTTGAACGTTTCGAAGTTTATTCGATTTGAATTTGATATTACGTTGAAAATAATATGTGATTATTTGGTAATATTCTTGTAATCGTGTTCAAAAAAGTACGTATATCTACTCGCCCCGTAGTGTGTAAGTAACGTAAGTACTTACCAAGAATAATTAGAAATAAAATATATTTATCTATAGACACAACATCTTGTATAATAAATACTTGCTAATGAAGTCTATAATCTCAATCAAATAACAAATCAACAAAAAATATGCGAAAGTATGAGTGAGGCATCTAAAGCGAAATAGTTTAAAAATATTATTATCAATGAGATTGTTGACTTCTAGTTTGATGTATCTAAAGGAAAAAGTGATAGATAAGATAACTCGGACTGGCGTAAGCGGGCCTTACAGAAATTTACTATTTATATTTGTTTTATAGCCCAAAATGATGATATAGTCTGCCCGCAAGTAGAGAAGAAACATGCTAATAATTCTGGGGTTGCTATAGAGTGAACGAATCGTTAGCGATTTATTCACTCATATTCTCAAGGAGTGTGCTCAGGAACTTCACGACCTTTTACCTTCGTCCCCTTTCCACCTACGGACTGCAAGGTGAGGTGAATCATACCTTTACGTCTTGAACATTCTATCAGTCCGTACTAAGCGTTTCACCGACTCCTTCATCATTTGAACTGTTAAGTGCGCCATGCATCTATTTCCAGCTAATAATATTAATATTTTAAAGTCTAGAGTGAATAGTTACTTCATGGGTAAGTGTGCTCAATCTTAGACTGCATCTTAGCTTTACATCAGGTGAGATGTCGTCAAACGCGACTCGCGTTTCATTTCATTGAAAAAATCTACAATTTTTGGGCAGTTGACCTAGGGTTGCTAGATAATTTGCCAATGTAGTCACTATTTTATGACGGTAGGATCTTCTCAATAGAGATTGATAAATCAAACAATGCCACTAATATTATTATAGTTTATTTTAATTTGTCTAGAGTTCACTGTGTTCAGCCCATAGATCTTAAACATTACTATGGTTCAGCCGTTAGCGAGAAATATTTTTTTTAATATCTACACTCTTTTGTGTACTACCAACACTCACCTCTCTCCACAGTTCACAGCTACATCGTACATCGTTACTGGAACACAAAATCACTGGCCACAGACACAGCCGAAAAATGAAAAACAATTCGAATGTGGAACGTCAACCGTTTGAATTTGGAACGGGGCGTCGAGGCGTGGTGCGCGTTCAGGCGTCCGCATTTCGCGACGCTTTCGGAACGCACTCGGCATGGCTTTGGAGATGTTAGAAGGAATTAAAGGTGGTATTAATAGATATTAATACCTAAATGTTACCAGGTGGTAGGACTTCTCTTCTTCAACTTCTCTTCTTCTTCAAGCCTGCGGCAGACGTGGTGACTCTGCTTTGTAATAATCAAGGATATTATATTGACATTAGAAGTAAAAACAATTGTTTTTTTCTATTGATTCCTGTCGTACGTCATCTATAATATTCACGTTCTTAAAAATTGTTACCATTTACGTATACACCTTGTATATGTCAAAACAAACTTACTGATAATGTAGCCCAAAAAATCTTTACAAGTTGTTTGCATTATGAAAATTGTAGATAAGGTACCTACAATTTTGATTGGAGACCAATCGAAAAAAATTCAGATAAAAGAAGAATGTAGTTAGGTATTTACTATTATAGATTGTGAAACTATCAATCTACAAATTTTACAAATATAATATTAAAAAGTTTAAACAAAAAAATAATAACCATTAAAATCAAGTTTTTAAAGAAATGACAGCGGAAAGTTTTTGGAGATTATTTAAATTGATGAATAGAGACATAAATCATGATGGGAATTAGAGATAGATGTCATCTGTTGGACATCCGCTATTATTTGTTTACATTATTATTCACGTAAAAACGACAGACCTTCAGTATTTATACCGCATCTACTGTTTAGGTCATGAGCGTGCCATCAGTCGACAGTTGTTACCAACATCGCGTGCGTCTGTCGCTCAGACGTCTGCGGCGCTGCACACTGGTTCCCCATCGTTTGCTACTGTCTCCAACCCTTACTAGTTATATATGGTGTTATTTTGTACATTTCACACTAAGATAATCTCTGTGGATAATCTAAATCAGCTATCAAAAACAAGCGACGATTTTTAATTGATTTCAACAAAGGAGGTTTTATGGTCGACTGTATGTATTTTGTATCTATGTTCACCGATATAGGTGAACCGATTTTTTATTTGAAAGAGTATACTCTCGAGTTTTGGCGGGAACGCGAAAATGTGCTGTTGTTGATTTTGTGTTATTTACTAAAACCTATGTTTTATCGAGTGTTAATGTGTAATAATGGTGGGTTATTAACCATTAAGTGTTCGTAAACGTGCATGAGTGAAAGGCAAATAGTACAAAGACGAAAAACGTGTATTTTCGTATTCTATTCAAAACTCCATAGAAGCTTCAGTAAAATATCCACCGCTTTACTGAAGCGTCACTTCGACTCGACCGCGCCTCGACTAAACTTTAACGTAACTTTGACGACTTTCATGCACTAAAGTAGAGATTTATTATATATTATTATTTATATATTGCTCGTGACCTCTGCCGCCAAGCAGTAGTGTGCAAGCATTACTGTGTTCCGGTTTGATGAGCAGAGTATCCAGTGAAATTACTGGGCTTATGAGACTTAATACCTAATGTCTCAGGGTAACGAGCGCACTGCAGTGCCGCGCAGGCCTTTGTGTTACAAAGTTCTGGGTGGCACTGCAATCGTTATGGGCCGGCGTTATGCTTACCATCAGGCAAACGACCAGCTCGTCTCGTTACCTAATAACATAAAAAAAAATATAACTTGACACTGGCTAAATACGCAAATCGCGTGGAGCCAAAAACAAAACAAAAAAAAGGTGGAGAAATGCATTTTTTAAAAGTCAGTTCTCGCTTTTCTTTAAATGAATCTTACTTGTTTCTGAGAGTTTTGCAATTATAGCTTCGTGGTACGGGCTAACTACCACCCTCATTATGAAAATCTATCGCTAAGCACCTATCACAGAGTATGCAAGCAGCTGCATTTGAGAGCCAGGGCCCCGATCGCGCTAATTTGAAATGACAGCGTACAGTTATGGTTTGGTTGTGGTTTGATACCAACTGTTGTTTAGTTTCGGTTCAGGCGTGTGGAATTCGATATTGCCGTTCATTTGACAGCGTTAACTGTCAGTTGTTGTCGAGAAACGTCTCAACTTTTGGTAAAACTATTGGCGCGATACGAAACGGTCAAAAAGCTGTTATGCGGTCGTGGTTTAGTAGCGGTTTAGTTGATAATTTTTAACGCGCTTGCCGTCCAGTTCTAGTCTAGGTTTACCATATTCACCATTTTCAACCATAGATCATGTGAGATAATTGTTAATATTTTTTTATTTCTCATATGTGCTAACCTATCAAGCGAAAGTGTGTTTGTCTGTTTGTTGGTTTGTCCTTCTTTCACGCAGCAACGGAGCAACGAGATTTTTGGCATACATATAGTTTATCGACCGGCGAGTAACATAAGCTACTTTTTATCCCGAAAAAATGTACGGTTCCTATGGGAACGCGGGTGAAACCACGGACAGAAGCTAGTAACTTATATTATGACATACCAACAACCAAAATATATACCGGTCAAAATCATAACCCTCCTTTTTGTTTCGCCGAAGTCGGGTAAACATAGCTCTTAGTTGAGTTGGAGTAAAGTAATGTGCAAGCATTACTTATTGTGCTCCGGTTTGATGAGCAAAATAGTCAGTGAAATTACTGGGCTTATGGTGTTACCATCAGGCAATCGACCCGCTCACCTCATTATCCAATAGCATAAAAAAAGAAAAAAATACGTACCTCTTTTCTTTTAGAAAGTACTCGTATACATACCCACTATAGAAAAGTACTTCGAAATTATATCCACCACTTGCAGTTCCAAGATTTCTAGTTACAAGTCTTGACCATAATTATGCAAATAAGTACACGGTAAGTTTTTATGTTTGTGTCCATTCTAGACATTATTTGCCTACCTGCTGCTGCTTTGCATCTAGATTTAGGTCCTATTTCACAATCTCTTGCTAAGCTACGATGCCTACGATACCATAGATAAGTATGTATGTTTACATTTTAATAAGTCGCCAATAGCTCCCATTCTTTTGTTCACTATCTTAAACAATTTGAATATCACTAACTTTTTTGTAATTAAAAAGATGATTAAAGATTAAATATGAAAACTTCTCCAAAATCATTCAACCTTTTTCTCCAACAGAAAAATAGATGTGCGTATATTAATTATAGTCTTTAAATTCACATTGGACAAAAGCACATCGACTAATTTGACAGTTCTTAAACATTTTTCTGTTGTTCTTTGGAAAGAGACATATTTTTACTAAAATTTGCTAACTTTTTGGGCCTTTGAATACAACACTTTCTCTCTCTCTCTTTTGTCTGACAACACTATACAACTATGACGCCATAGAAAGATTTACAAAATAAAGTATCTTACGTCGCGTGCTTCAGAGGACTTTTGCGTGACCATAGAGAATAGGTTACCGCAGGGCAAGTTTTCTAAACCAATAGCTGAAAGTAGAAAGTGCACAATAAGTGATGTTTGTTCCTGGAAAATAACAACAATAAAATAAAGCAAAATAAAACTATACCAGAAGCATTTGAACTTTCAAATTCAAATATTTATTTATTTCTAGGTATCTTAAATCCATTTTGTTAGTATACACATCGCACTCTTAATAAAATACTGACCTAATCCAAAATCACTAGCTTTTGGCAATTAAAGTGTAACTAGCATTTTTTTTTAAATTGCTGTAAAATTAAAACTAAATATCCTTATAATAATAAAATAAAATACCTTACAAGCAAATTAGGGTTGTTTTTTATTAGACTAGGTTATCGGACTTGCTTTTTTAGGTCGCTATTTCACTATAACTCATTTTGGTCAAATTTTGAGTTCGGTCGATGTTTTACTAAGGGTGCGACATATAAAACAAGTTTTGTTAGTAGGTACATAAAATAAAACAATTAAACATGTAAATTAATATAGAAGCATTCCAGGAGGAGGACGATTAAAAACGGTGGACCTGAGTACTTACACTCACACCCACCTCACACAATCATCATCCTCCTGAAATGCCTCGCAAATGGAGAGTTAAGTCTCTCTGCTATATATATTTTGAAAACAAAATATGCAGTTCCAATCCATTCAGAAGAATGAAAATCACTGAACGAAACAGTTAGTGAAAAGTAGAAATTTGTTAGTGGTAGGACTAACTCTTCTGCGAGTGTCCGTCTGGGTTGTTACCACCGCGCCGTGAGTGAAGTCTGCCGCCAAGCAGTACTGTGCAAGCATTACTGTGTTCCGGTTTGATGAGCAGAGTATCCAGTGAAATTACTGGGCTTATGAGACTTAATACCTAATGTCTCGGGGTAACGAGCGCACTGCAGTGCCGCGCAGGCCTTTGTGTTTTAAAGTTTTGGGTGGCACTGCAATTGTTATGGGCCGGCGTTATGCTTACCATCAGGCAAACGACCAGCTCGTCTCGTTACCAAATAACATAAAAAAAAAAATGTAGCTAAATGTAAGCCTATCAAGTATAAAAACAGTTATGATTTCTTTCATCACAGAACAACGTAAATTCAAAATGCAAGTGCGAGTTATTTCTACGTATAATTTAATCGCCAGTTAAAGAGGATGATGGTTAAACTTCTAAAGGCATTAGAACGCCGTTAAAATTCTACTCATTACCATGCAATTAAAGACCAATTAATTACCTTTAAGCACACTTAACGTTTTCCAGTAGCGTCATAGAATTTTATTTATCCTTGCTCGACACTACTATTTACATTAGTAGAATCTTTCTAGTCATCTGTGCATCGTTGATAGAAAATTAAGTACATGACTAGAAATTTATTTCTATTTACGGAGAGATTATAAAACAACGGGATTACGAAACCACGTCTTCTGACTCTCCGGCCTAAAAATTTTTCAGACTGGGGTATGGAAGCGATAAAGCGACATAATATTTGACACTGACACAGTCTTATAATTATATATAATCCAAGTATTGTTTTTGTTAGTGGTAGGACTAACTCTTCTGCGAGTGTCCGTCTGGGTTGTTACCACCGCTTTATGAGTGAAGTCTGTCGCCAAGCATTAGTGTGCAAGCATTACTGTGTTCCGGTTTGATAAGCAGAGTAGCCAGTGAAATTACTGGGCTTATGAGACTTAATACGTAGTGTCTCAGGGTAACGAGCGTACTGCAGTGCCGCGCAGGCCTTTGTGTTTCAAAGTTCTGAGTGGCATTGCAATTGTTATGGGCTGACGTTATGCTTACCATCAGGTAAACAACCAGCTCGTCTCGTTACCAATAACATATAAAAATATAATCCAAGTATTGTACCCAGTTCTTTACCAGTTATGATTTTTAAACGGTGCTAAAACGCTGCCGGCGCTATTCCTTTGAATTGCAATGCTAATTTATTGAATGGGCTAATTTAATATCCACAAATTAAATTGCAACGTTTGAACGTTGTTTGAAACACGTTTACACTGTCATAGTGTAACGGGTTAAAATTGCAATTCTCAAGTATAATAATAAAATATTAAAAACTAGGTAAAAAACTTTCATTTTACACTATAGTGTCGTATTCAGTGCGACAAACTGAATCTAGTAGGGAATAGCAGAAACTTTTGAAGAAATAGATAAAAGGTAACTTGTTAACAGTCCTTGTTAGTGCCACGCCTCGCCGACAGAGGTCGTCTAAAAAAAGCATCAGGTGGGTCATAAACATATTGAAATTTCAGTGGCGCCTGCATTTTAGGTGGATACGAAGCAATAAATAATTACAGGAATTATTGCTGCGTACCTGGAACGCAACGGGAATAGAAATAACTTCAAATTTAACCTGATCGTCTTAAAAGATCGACAAATTCAGCGACGCCACCTGTGGTCGACGGGCCGCGTTCATCGCTTTTCGGAAGCCGACTACCGCGGTGGATTAAATAGTTCACGGAAAACACGGTAGGGGGCGTGATTGCAAGGTGGGGTTTTATCTCAATTTCAGAGCAGCTTTTCAGTCTTTATTTCAGAAAAAATATGCATGCAGTTTGCAGGCACTGGCCATATTTTATTAAGGAGACAACATAATTTTTACGGTCCATTTAGTAGGAGCCACTCTCGCATGGAACGCCATCTCGGGGCGAGTTATTCTGCTTAGTTTTGGCCATTTGCGTCGAGAAGTTCTAGAAGGTTCCAGGGGAACGAGGCGACGCGAGGGGAAAGGTGGCTCTTCCAATGACGAGCAAAGGACGCTCGTGCACCGACATTCCACCGGAGAACGGCGACGAGGCCAGTCAAGTTATAAAAGTGTTTCAAATCTCGGTGTAGGTATGTACGCGTACTGAACATTTTACGGAGCCTTCCACGTCCAGCGTAGTTCCGGCGGGCTATATAGTGTTCTTTCTTGTTGATTTTCAGAGGACGGTCGGTTTTTGGCCAGTCCTACCGAGGGAAGACGCAACCCGGACCGGCGCAGCGATCCTGACCAGGGGCGAAGGGCAGCGAGGACCAGGGATCACCAGCCGTGCTGAACAACTAACACAAGGAATAAAAGGTTAGTAAAAACCATGTTTTATTTGCCGTGATAGGGTTAGGCAGGAGCTAGTTCCTAATCTCAGAGTATTAAAACTGCGCCCTGGATGTTTCCAGGAGCAGCTCACACGTGCTTGGGTGTGGCCAGGCTGACGTTCTCTACACCGGAGGCTGACGTTTTTCTCTACACCGCGGGCTGACGACTTTCGCGTCATACGCCGGGGTGACGAATCGGCGTCTCCGCATCAGGGCAGAGAAGCCAACTTTTACGGGGTAAAGCCCCAACGCAAGTAAGCGGTCGGGGTTTCAGATTTACTCACCTTGAAGAATTTAGGAAAGGCCCCATATACGGTCAACTTGGTAGACGTGTCGTTTAAGTAGTTTTCTTGACCGTCTATACGGACCGAGCGTATTATATTTTGTTTCACTTCTCCCTTGAAGAATTTAGGAAAGGCCCCATGTACGGTCAACTTGGTAGACGTGTCGTTTAAGTAGTTTTCTTGACCGTCTATTCGGGCCCTATGTATTACATTTTGTTTCAATTGTCCCTTGGAGCATTTAGGAAAGGCCCCATATACGGTCAACTTTTGAGCGTTCGGGTAGGGCCCCGACACACGGTCGTTTAGAGAAAGTGAAGAAAAGGCAAGCTACTGTATCCGAAGCCAAGTAGGTTTCGTCGTCATCCGGATACCATTTCTTTTGACATAATTCTAACAAATATAAACCAGACTTTTGTTGTCCATTTATCGGTGAACTACCTTGATTTGTATCATTAAATCTAAATACCATATATACCTAGAATAAGCGTGTGTTTATCCCGTTTCTGTCATAGATCATTAATCTGAACAAAATTGTGTATATCACCAGCATCATTATCATCATATTTCGGTCAGATTAGTAATAAGTGCTAAAACAGTTGTATTTAACGATGTGTATTAAAGAATAAACCTATGAAACTGTCAAGACAAAGATTGTTGTTTCTTTTTTTCTTTTCTTCTTTTCTTCTTCTTCTTCTTCTACTCCTTACTTTTTATTTGTGCCCGTTCTTAGCCGGGTACGGGTTACAAAATGGCGCCCAACGTGGGCCCAATTTTTTGAAGGTACACAACAACAGCTGTCCCAAAAATCGGTTTCCGTGCTCACTTACCAAGAGGGGCGGAAACTAGATTTTGAATCTAGAACATTTAGATTTGTCTTTTTTTTAACGGCTTGGTTCCCGAGCGCTTTGCTCAAATCTTGTGTTAGTTTATGAAATACTGGGTATCGCTTTTCGTTTTTTGTGATTCCAGTTCGGGCGGGTCAGTTTTGGACCGGTCGTGTTATTCGTCGTGTGGAGACGAGTATGGACGTGGAATGCAGAGGGAAGGATACGCTGGGGATTTCGGTGAGCTCAAACCAATTTTTTGATAGGGTTTGTGTTTTTTTTTCTATGAAGGTTAGGGATCTTGTTTGTGCAGTGCAATGAGAAATGTCGCGTAGAAACAGTATAGGGACAGTAGTGGTGCGTTCAGGGTGCCGTAAACCTACAGGCATAGCTGCCACATTAGGTGACGCTATGATAAGTAGGAGAAGCCGTAGGCAAGGGGTACGTAAAGTATAACTTGGTATTTAAGCTTTCGGTGGACGTGGTCTACCGAAACCCTTCAAACTGGCTGTTTATTTTTTCTTATTGTTAAAGTTTAGCCGGTCATTGGCTCATTAAGGTTTTGTGACGTCATTGTCAGTATTCTGTTTTTTCCACATTGTTCTTTTATTTTTTAGGGAAGCCGAAATGAGTAGCCCTGGACCACAGATAGGCTGTGTTATTTATGTCCTGGGGAATGGCATTCAGAAATATGGTATTCGATTGCTGGAGAAACAGATAACTTTTAGGTTGGTAGGTGTAGTCCTGGAGATAGAGAAGTGAAGTTATTGGTACCTAACGCCTCTGGACAGGATACATCAGGGTTGGAATTGTGAAGTGTTTGTTTGTTTTGTTAGGAGTTGTTGTAGGTTGGGAAGTTTTTTTTTTTAACTAGTTAGTATGGAGAGCTAGGTACCTGCAATAAAGTATTTTATGTATGTTTATTTTTAAATTAGATTATTGTATGTATGTCTATATCAATTTCATCTAGAGCGGATAGACAACTCTCAAAATAAGCCTTCGGTCAGTATTTATTGTAGTTCATTTAGAGCGGATAGCCAACTCTCAAAATAAGCCTAGGTCGTTTTTATGGTTGTTGTTGGGCGGTGTTGCCGCGTTGTGTTGTTGTAAGTCCGGTTGGGACGTGGTTCGGGATAGTGTTTAGTATTCCGGCGTAATGTTGGTTTGGTTCGGCGTGTTGTTGCCGCGGGCGATTGATACACGGGGACTTTTCGGGGTTATTATTTTTTATTTAAAACTTTAGCTGTATTATGTAGGTACCGATTCTCTCCAAACTACAAGCTGGTTACGTAAAAAAAATTTATTTGACTTTTAAAATATAGCTTATGGTTAGTTATTAGCAGCTCTGCTGTTTGTTTGTTCGTTGTAGTATATTGCCTTTCCTATTTCTAACCGACTTAGAAGACTGGGTTAGGGGAGCTTCTGAGGGAGCACTTGAAAATTTTTTTAGAAACTCAGCTTCTGGCAGTCTGCTCTAAACGTATAAACAACATGAAGAGAAGAATACAGTCTAGTTATTAATTTCAAGACGGTCCGTTTTCGGGTGCCGCATAGGAGATACGCCCGGACAAGATGGAGATTTTTAGGTTTGTAGAACATAGGTCCTGGCAGAAGGCTTTTTAGGATTGTGATTGACAGAAAGGTAGAGAAGGAGGTAGAAGTTCGCCCGGACATGATGGAGTATTTATAGGGTTGCAGAACATAGGTCCTGGCAGAAGGCTTTTTAGGGATGTGATTTACAGAAAGATAAAGAAGAAAGAAGTAGGTAGGAGATTCGCCCGGACATGGTGAGAATTTCAGTTGGTAGAACATAGGTCCTGGCAGATGGTTTTTTTTGGTGTGGTTTACGGAAGGGCTCAGCTTAGTTTAGTAAGGGGTATTAAATTTATGTATTGTACTAGTATTTCGCGCGGTGCGCGGGCTGCTAAAGCAGCCCGCGTGCTGTGGTTGTGTCCGTTTCGGGGTCAGGAATCCTAATTCTAATTTTGAATTAAATAGAAGAAACTTTAATTCTGGCCGCAATTTGGCCACCGCGAGCTGTAGTGGGCCTGCGCGGGCCGCAAGCGGCCCGCGAGGAGACTTTTGCATTAAGTGGCCAACCCTAAAGAAGTTTCGTTATCGTTATCAACAATCCCCAAGACCTCTGAATTTAAAATCAAAATTTTCGAGCAAGTTTGTTTTTGGCCTTCGGTGTTGCCACTATATATGGCCGCCGCGAGGCTTTCTTGATCCTGCGCGGGCCGCAAGCGGCCCGCGAGGTAGATTTGGCTCTTACTTTTAAATTTGAACCCGATCGGAGCAACTTTACTTTTTTGCGTTTGACCCCTACTTTGCTACCTCATTGTGGCCACTGATTCCGGACGCCCTGAAGGGGTCTTCTTCCTGCGCGGGCTGCAAGCAGCCCACGAGGTGTGCGCGGGCAGCAAGCTGCCCGCGTGTTGAATTTTGCGTTCAACCCCCATTGTGACCACTAATTCCGGACGCCCCGAAAGGCTATTGTTCCTGCGCGGGCTGCAAGCAGCCCGCGAGGAGGGCGCGGGCAGCGGGCTGCCCGCGTGTTGCATTTTGCGTTCAACCCCCATTGCGACCACTGATTCCGGACGCCCCGAAAGGACTATGCTCCTGCGCGGACTGCAAGCAGCCCGCGAGGTGGGCGCGGACAGCAAGCTGCCCGCGTGTTGAATTTTGCGTTTAACCCCTATTGGGTATTGTTTTGCGTTCGGCTGTTGTTGTGTCCCTTTCGGGGTCAGGAATCCTAATTCTAATTTTGAACTCGATAGAAGAAACTTTAATTCTGGTCGCAATTTGGCCGCCGCGAGCTGTAGTGGGCCTGCGCGGGCCGCAAGCGGCCCGCGAGGAGTTTGGACGTAATAGTGGGCAACCCTAAAGAGGTTTGGTTATCATTATCAGCAATCCCCAAGGCCTCTGAATTTGAAATCAAAATTTTCGAGCAAGCATGTTTTTGGCCGTCAGTGTTGCCACTATATATGGCCGCCGCAAGGATTTTATGATCCTGCGCGGGCCGCAAGCGGCCCGCGAGGTAGATTTGACTCTTAATTTTAAATTTGAACCTGATCGGAGCAACTTTACTATTTTGCGTTTGACGCCTACTTTGCTACCCCATTGTGGCCACTGATTCCGGACGCCCCGAAAGGGTATTGTTCCTGCGCGGGCTGCAAGCAGCCCGCGAGGTGTGCGCGGGCAGCAAGCTGCCCGCGTATTGAATTTTGCGTTCAACCCCCATTGCCACCACTTATTCCGGACGCCCCGAAAGGACTTTGCTCCTGCGCGGGCTGCAAGCAGCCCGCGAGGTGGGCGCGGACAGCAAGCTGCCCGCGTGTTGAATTTTGCGTTTAACCCCTATTGGGTATTGTTTTGCGTTCGGCTGTTGTTGTGTCCGTTTCGGGGTCAGGAATCCTAATTCTAATTTTGAACTCGATAGAAGAAACTTTAATTCTGGCCGCAATTTGGCCGCCGAGAGCTGTAGTGGGCCTGCGCGGGCCGCAAGCGGCCCGCGAGGAGTTTGGACATAATAGTGGGCAACCCTAAAGAGGTTTGGTTATCGTTATCAGCAATCCCCAAGGTCTCGGAATTTAAAATCAAAATTTTGGAGCAAGTTTGTTTTTGGCCGCCGGTGTTGCCACAATATATGGCCGCCGCGAGGCATTTTTGATCCTGCGCGGGCCGCAAGCGGCCCGCGAGGTGGATTTGTCTCTTACTTTTAAATTTGAACCCGATCGGAGCAACTTTACTTTTTTGCGTTTGACCCCTACTTTGCTACCTCATTATGGCCACTGATTCCGGACGCCCTGAAGGGGTCTTCTTCCTGCGCGGGCTGCAAGCAGCCCACGAGGTGTGCGCGGGCAGCAAGCTGCCCGCGTGTTGAATTTTGCGTTCAACCCCCATTGTGACCACTAATTCCGGACGCCCCGAAAGGACTCTGTACCTGCGCGGGCTGCAAGCAGCCCGCGAGGTGGGCGCGGGCAGCAAGCTGCCCGCGTGTTGAATTTTGCGTTCAACCCCCATTGTGACCACTAATTCTGGACGCCCCGAAAGGACTCTGTTCCTGCGCGGGCTGCAAGCAGCCCGCGAGGTACCACCGCTTTACTCGAAATCCTCCGGTCCCGTTTCGGCAATGGCGGCGCCCAGGAGCCTTACTCCGAAAATCGAACATCGAAGCTTCGGCTGACGGATCGCCGTTTTCCACTATGAAAGTATTTCGGATCCAACGTTCATACTTAACATTTTGTCTTACATGATACGAAAATGTCGATCCCTCAGCCGAAGCTTCGGACTTTCAATTTTCAGAGTAAGGCCCTACGGTGCGCTGTTCGTGTATTGTTTCTCTTGCGAACATAAAGTACCATTTTGATGAAAAATCGGAAAAAATCTTCCCGTTTTACAGTTTCCGAGGCGTTATGTGGCCATATGGTTAGAGCTATATGAAAACAATGTATGGAAGAAACGTTCATCTTGAAATGATTTACAAAAAAGTCCGCGATAGCATATGTCTATGTATTCGGGTTTGCTTGCAATTCGCGTTTTTACCATTTTAAAATTTGGCCAAAAACGGTACTTTATTTGCAGCCGTGTTTTCACCTACACGATATTAATCCTTATCTAAATAAACACGTTTATCACCGAGAGTGTTTCATCGAGAACAATATTGCTCTTTACATCGTTCAATTTGGATGAGTATCTTCGGAGATATAGCGAAATTAAAATAAAGCGGCGACGCGGGAATTAATTTTTTGGTCGAAATTTTTTGTCTCTTTTTTTAATTTTTTTTTTAATTTTCGGAAATCCCTTGCCGTTCTCTACAACATTAGTTCGAGCACCACCTTCCTAACTGCTACCGTTTTTGAGATATTCGCTTCTACTTTTTGTATGGCGGCCATGTTTTTTTGTTCGGGACCCATGTTTTTTTTTGATGGGTCAAAATCTGCTCAGGGTCCTCTCCAATATTAGTTCGAACGCCACCCCCCTAACCCCAACCGTTTCCGAGATCCGAGGGGGTACCCTGGTGTACCTTCCACATTCAGGTCACGCGGTACTTTTACCGTGTTCACGAGGCCGACCTGAACACTTCCCCAGAACATTGTTGATACCTCAGCACGCTACTTCCGGCGCAGGAATCCATCGAAAATCCGGACAACTTTTTGTTCGGCAGCCATATTGAAAAATGGAGTTTTTGAATTTTTTTTTCGAATGGGACCAACAGCACCCCAGAAAACCCCCGGATGCCAATTTTCAGCCCGGCCGGATCAAAATTTTTTTTCGGCCATTCTTTTCGGCCACTTTTTCGGCCATTTCGGAAAGCCCTCGCGACCCTCTACAATATTAGTTTGGGCACCCCCCGCCTACCTCTTGCCGTTTCGGAGCAAGGAGCGTCTACTTTTTGTATGAAAAAAAAGTTTTTTTGTTCGGCGGCCATCTTTTTTTTTTGTTTTCCTAAATCGGCTCAGGGTTTCCTCCATTTTTAGTTCGAGCACCATCCCCTTGCGGCTGATAGTTTCCGAGAACCACATGGCTGTTCCATTCTACCTTCGACTTTCTTCCATTATCGGATTTTTCTGGGGGTCACGGGACCCATCCGAGTACGATCCGGTATGACACTCCCCCCCACCTAAACTCCTTCTGGGAGAACAATTCTGTCAGTCAGTCAGTGAGTGGTAATCCAACTTTATATAATTTATGTATTGTATGTAAGACTATATTAGCATGTAGTGTATTTAGGTTTATATTATGGTACATTTATATTTTATTTTATTGTAGTATTTATTTATTTCACTGTTTTTTCATTTATTATTTATAACAACTATATAAGTGACGTCAATTGATTTGGACATAGTCGTTTGGTTTTTTCCGCCAGTAGAAGAGTTAGCATCATTGTATACATAGTGTAGACGTCATTGTCATATTTATTTTTTGTTTTGATCATACGAGGCGGGTGAGAGCAGTGGTGAGCTCACACAATCAACAAAATATCACTAGAGGCAGTTGGTTACCTCTTTTAATTTAAAGCTACAATGACCAGAGGCGGGCGGTATGACCTCTTAAAAATAAAGCCCTAAATACTACAAAATTTAATAAAAGGGATTTTCTTTCACTACTCATGAGTGCTAATGGGGGGTTGATGGAAGGGTAACGATGAAGCGGAGCCACAATCGGAGGTGAGCTGCTGCGACATTCCGGGAGTAATCACAACATTACGTAGATTATCTCTAATTGCGTGAAAGATATATGCTTGAGGGTTTGCTTGAAGTTGAAAGGAGATGTATGCAAGATGATTTAGTAAAAGATTTCGTATGAGGATATGCGCACATGAGGAAAGCTTGTATTTCCTTATAATTTATATACTTTTCTTAAAAACAATAAACATGTATTTATATGTATTTTATTTCTATATCAACTTAAACATGTTTACTCGGCACTTATTTATATTTCTTTTTCAAATTTCTTCTTCATCTTCTTGTCTCTTCCTATTCTTCTTCTCTTTTATAAACATTATATAACGAGTATATATTTATGGGGAGGGAATTTATGTTTAGTGGTAAGGTTAAGTGGATTGGTGTGTTTTTTGGTGATTTAAGTTTTTAGTGGTAAGGTTAAGTGGTTTAGTGTGGTTTTTTTTTGGTTAGTTAAGTTTTTAGTGGTAAGGCTAAGTGGATTTGTGTTTTTTTAGTGAAGTTTTTAGTTTAGTCTTTTGTTTAGTTAAGTTAAGTTTTGAATTTTTGGTTTGGTTTAACTTGTCTTGTTATAGTTTCGTCTTTTGTAGTCTTGACAGTAGGGTTTTACAATACATTGTAGTTTAGGAAAGTGTAGAAACTAAACGCGGAACTTGTATTGTTATTTTCATTTTGCTTCGCGAAGTTGTCTGTCAAAGATTTTTTGGATGGAGATCTTTGACTTACATCATTTTTTTGAGGGTTTTGCAATACATTGTAGTTTAGGAAAGTGTAGAAACTAAACGCGGAACTTGTATTGTTAGTTTCATTTTGCTTTGCGAAGTTGTCTGTCGGAGATGTTTTTTTGGATGGAAATCTTTGACTTCCATCGTTTTTGGGTTTTATTTTTTTGGTGGAGACAACGACGCTGAGGGCAGCGTCTAGTTTCACGCATACGTGAAACTTTTGTTGGAAGGGGAGTATTGTAACGGGTTAAAATTGCAATTCTCAAGTATAATAATAAAATATTAAAAACTAGGTAAAAAACTTTCATTTTACACTATAGTGTCGTATTCAGTGCGACAAACTGAATCTAGTAGGGAATAGCAGAAACTTTTGAAGAAATAGATAAAAGGTAACTTGTTAACAGTCCTTGTTAGTGCCACGCCTCGCCGACAGAGGTCGTCTAAAAAAAGCATCAGGTGGGTCATAAACATATTGAAATTTCAGTGGCGCCTGCATTTTAGGTGGATACGAAGCAATAAATAATTACAGGAATTATTGCTGCGTACCTGGAACGCAACGGGAATAGAAATAACTTCAAATTTAACCTGATCGTCTTAAAAGATCGACAAATTCAGCGACGCCACCTGTGGTCGACGGGCCGCGTTCATCGCTTTTCGGAAGCCGACTACCGCGGTGGATTAAATAGTTCACGGAAAACACGGTAGGGGGCGTGATTGCAAGGTGGGGTTTTATCTCAATTTCAGAGCAGCTTTTCAGTCTTTATTTCAGAAAAAATATGCATGCAGTTTGCAGGCACTGGCCATATTTTATTAAGGAGACAACATAATTTTTACGGTCCATTTAGTAGGAGCCACTCTCGCATGGAACGCCATCTCGGGGCGAGTTATTCTGCTTAGTTTTGGCCATTTGCGTCGAGAAGTTCTAGAAGGTTCCAGGGGAACGAGGCGACGCGAGGGGAAAGGTGGCTCTTCCAATGACGAGCAAAGGACGCTCGTGCACCGACATTCCACCGGAGAACGGCGACGAGGCCAGTCAAGTTATAAAAGTGTTTCAAATCTCGGTGTAGGTATGTACGCGTACTGAACATTTTACGGAGCCTTCCACGTCCAGCGTAGTTCCGGCGGGCTATATAGTGTTCTTTCTTGTTGATTTTCAGAGGACGGTCGGTTTTTGGCCAGTCCTACCGAGGGAAGACGCAACCCGGACCGGCGCAGCGATCCTGACCAGGGGCGAAGGGCAGCGAGGACCAGGGATCACCAGCCGTGCTGAACAACTAACACAAGGAATAAAAGGTTAGTAAAAACCATGTTTTATTTGCCGTGATAGGGTTAGGCAGGAGCTAGTTCCTAATCTCAGAGTATTAAAACTGCGCCCTGGATGTTTCCAGGAGCAGCTCACACGTGCTTGGGTGTGGCCAGGCTGACGTTCTCTACACCGGAGGCTGACGTTTTTCTCTACACCGCGGGCTGACGACTTTCGCGTCATACGCCGGGGTGACGAATCGGCGTCTCCGCATCAGGGCAGAGAAGCCAACTTTTACGGGGTAAAGCCCCAACGCAAGTAAGCGGTCGGGGTTTCAGATTTACTCACCTTGAAGAATTTAGGAAAGGCCCCATATACGGTCAACTTGGTAGACGTGTCGTTTAAGTAGTTTTCTTGACCGTCTATACGGACCGAGCGTATTATATTTTGTTTCACTTCTCCCTTGAAGAATTTAGGAAAGGCCCCATGTACGGTCAACTTGGTAGACGTGTCGTTTAAGTAGTTTTCTTGACCGTCTATTCGGGCCCTATGTATTACATTTTGTTTCAATTGTCCCTTGGAGCATTTAGGAAAGGCCCCATATACGGTCAACTTTTGAGCGTTCGGGTAGGGCCCCGACACACGGTCGTTTAGAGAAAGTGAAGAAAAGGCAAGCTACTGTATCCGAAGCCAAGTAGGTTTCGTCGTCATCCGGATACCATTTCTTTTGACATAATTCTAACAAATATAAACCAGACTTTTGTTGTCCATTTATCGGTGAACTACCTTGATTTGTATCATTAAATCTAAATACCATATATACCTAGAATAAGCGTGTGTTTATCCCGTTTCTGTCATAGATCATTAATCTGAACAAAATTGTGTATATCACCAGCATCATTATCATCATATTTCGGTCAGATTAGTAATAAGTGCTAAAACAGTTGTATTTAACGATGTGTATTAAAGAATAAACCTATGAAACTGTCAAGACAAAGATTGTTGTTTCTTTTTTTCTTTTCTTCTTTTCTTCTTCTTCTACTCCTTACTTTTTATTTGTGCCCGTTCTTAGCCGGGTACGGGTTACAATAGTAAAGGACGCACTGCTACAGGTGGCATTCAAAACCCGAGAACAACCTTTATGCTTACCACATAAAGATAGCCCCGCCTGGCAATCGATCCCGAGGCCCATGCTTTGCAGGTAGTGTTACTACCAACTTAGCCGGAACCCTTTTTATATACTATTTGATAACGAGACGAGCTGGTCGTTTACCTGATGGTAAGTCTAACACCGGCTCATAATAATTGCAATGCCACTCATAACTTCGAAACACAAAGGCCGGCGCCGCACTGCATCAGTGCGCCCAGTAATTTCACTGACCACTTTCGTCATCAAACCGGAACGCAGTAATGCTTGCACATTACTGCTTGGCGGCAGACTTCACGAGCAAAGTGGTGGTAAAAAACTAAGAAACTCGCAGAAGAGTTAGCCCTACCATCTAGTGCCATGATGCGATCGGGAAACGGGATACTTTTACCAAGTATATTATTTGATTTGAGGTTTCGGTTATTCGGCACTGTTTGGAAACGCCTCGATCAAGAAAGAAGCCGGAGCCGTAAAAGGATGTGTCTAACCACACTTAAATAGACACTCAAAAACACGTCTTCATCCAGACGCCAATGATATGTGAATTGAAGGTGAAACTCCCGTTAGGTAGATGCACCACAAATCTGCGCCCCCGGCCGTACGGGACATATGTCCGAGTGCGCATTCCTGACAATCGGTGAAGCTCATTAACTTTTATTGGCACTAGTCGGCAGCGACGCGCACTGTCGCCTATGGAGCCTTTGGATTGACGGTGTTCTGAGCGCGTGTCCATTTTACTACGAGAACAGAAGAAAATTAATAATTTATTTTTCACTATCTCAGCTGGTATGACGAAGTCTTCTGTGAGTAACCGGTGGGTAGGTACTAACGCTTTTGTGTAAAAGGGGGACCATAGGGTTAATTTTTTGTTCATTTCCGTCTTCAATTTTGCATCTTTTATGACATGTCTAAACACAAAATGAAACAAAAGTGAACAAGAAATAAAAATGAATATTCACTCGGGAGAATATGAACGTTCTATATTCTCCCGAGTGAACATGTCTGTAATAATGAGCAAAGTAGTCAGTGAAATTCCTAGGCAAGACTGTGGAACGCCTTTGTGTTTCAAAGTTCTGAGTGACATTGCCATTATTAAGTATTTGTTAGTGGTAGGACTAACTCTTCTGCGAGTGTCCGTCTGGGTTGTTACCACCGCTTTCTGAGTGAAGTCTGCCGCCAAGCAGTAATGTGCAAGCATTACTGTGTTCCGGTTTGATGAGCCTATCCATTGAAATTACTGGGCTTTTGAGACTTAATACCTAATGTCTCAGGGTAACGAGCGCAATGCAGTGCCGCGCAGGCCTTTGTGTTTCAAAGTTCTGAGTGGCTCTGCAATTGTTATGGGCCAGCGTTATGCTTACCATTAGGCAAACAACCAGCTCGTCTCGTTACCAAATAACATAAAAAAAGGTTCACGTTATGCTATTTATTAGGTGAACGGCCAGCTCGTCTTGTTACCCAATAGTAGATAAAAAAAATCGGCGAACCCAACCTGCCAAATGCAAAAGCCGTGTCGTCTCAAACAATGCATCCGCGTCATTATCACGTACTATCGTATTACATGGCGCATGTTACCGGCGGCGCATAACATTTTATTGCATTTGCGATAGTGTTGGATTCTTAGTTACGTTTGCCGCATGTTAATACAGATAACACGCTTTGGTTTTATAGATCACGGTAATTAAATTTAGGCAGGGTTTTATATCTGTGCGGCTAGTTAGGGCTCGATGGTTTTATGACAGCTCGGGTTACGAGTTGCTCAATTTTACTGATATAATGATATAAAATGGTAACAACCACTGATTTAGTATAACTCGCGATGATCATAAGCTAACTTTCACAAATTGAAAGTCACCGCGTTTTTATAAAAATAGGCTTACGTTAGACCACAATCTCACGTGATGCTGGGAAGTGTGACGAAAAAGCACGCTAGCAGATACCTGCTCACTTGCGCGTTGAAGCAGCCCAGTAGCGTTAGTGGGAGGACTAACTCTTCTGCGAGTGTCCGTCTGGATTGTTACAACCGCTTTGCTCGTGAAATCTGCCGCCAAGCAGTACTGTGCAATAATTACTGTGTTCCGGTTTTATGAGCAAAGTACTCAGTGAAATTACTGGGCTTATAAAATGTAATACCTAACGTCTCAGAGTAACGAGCGCTCATGCAATTCCGCACAGGCCTTTGAGTTTCAAAGTTCTCAGTGGCACTGCAATTATTATGGGCTGGCGTTATGCTTATCATCACGCAAACGACCTGTTCGTCTCATTATCCATTAGCATAAAAAAGATAACACGAACATCCAAGACTCGAGAAAAATCAAGATATATATGTATGACTTATGACATAAGTCTTATGTCGTATAGCCTCCTTGAGCGTGTTCCTTGATCTCTAGCAGATCCTGAAAGCACCGGAAAGTACTGCTTGACGAAACCTTTCAACGCACCGGACGACCCTTCTCAAAGCCGGGTCTTTGAACAACTCCGCTGACAAGATTAGTCTGTACCTGTGTTAGTGAGATAACCTACTTCAAATTAAACTAGTCTATCCTAGGTCAAACTATAGTTTTCTCCAATCTTTTTGAAGCTGTGGTGTTTTGTTTCTAATGCTATTTGATAATCAGACGAGCTGGTCGTTTGCCTGATGGTAAGCATAACGCCGGTATAACAATTACAGTGTCACTCAGAACTTTGAAACACGTATATAGGCCTGCGCGGCACTGCAGTGCGCTCGTTACGCAGAGACGTTAGGTATTAAATCTGATAAGCCCAGTAATTTCACTCTGCTCAAACCGGAACACAGTAAAGCTTGCACATTCCTGCTTGGTGGCAGACCTCAAGCAACGCGTCGGTACCAACCCAGATGGACACTCGAAAAAGAGTCCTACCACCTAGTATGGTTTCGGTGGTCGACCAATCGCCTTTGGTTTCGAGTCCTATAATGGTCTACCAACAAACCGATAAAGCAACAAATTCACTTTCGCATTTTGCATAATAGTACGGAAGTACGGTTTATTTATGAGCGAGTGTGGCCAAGCGGGAACTTGTGCGACTTCCATTCCGACGCACCATAGTTCGAATCTCGACTCGGCCCGCACCAATGACTTACCTATATCACGTTATGTGCGGATTATTCACACTCGCTCTAAAACAGTGAAGGAAAACAAAGAAACCCGCATGTTCAAGAACCACGAAATTCGAGGACATGTGACGTGCACCAATCCGCACTGCGCCCGCGTGGTGGATTATGACCCATACTTCTCTCTCTGAGAGAAGGCCGGTATCCCAGCAGTGGGAGCGTAAAAGGCTGATAATAAACGGTTTATTTACAGGATGGTCCAAAAATTCTACTTTAATGTAATCTAACTGGTAATGCTAATTAGCTAAATTGATATGTAATAATACCAATATCAGCTGAAATGTAAACGATACTTAGCTATTCATTCAAATCTGTGTACACAGGTTCACGGTCCGGTCTCGCATCAATAATGCAAGTCTGTGCCGCTATTCAATGCGTGTCCGTTAATATTTGAGCAGCCACGGGTTGTATTGATCGGTAACGTAGTTTGTTTGACAGCTGTAACTAGTACTAACATCTTTTGTGTCATGTGAAGCTCCGACAGATTGGTAATTGGTTTGTGTGACATGAAAAGCTGTTGTTTATAACAAACAATAGGTAAGTAACTTTTAGTGTTGTAATTCAAAAACTGTGAAATTACTGGGCTTATGAGACTTATTAGCTAATGTCTCAGGGTAACGAGCGCACTGCAGTGCCGCGCAGGCCTTTGTGTTTCAAAGTTCTGAGTGGCACTGCAATTGTTATGGGCCGGCGTTATGATAACCATCAGGCAAACGACCAGCTCGTCTCGTTATCAAATAACATAAAAAACACTTTACTTTGTAACATTCAGTGAAAATATTGATATGTTAAGGCAACGAACGCGGCACAGTGCCACTCAGGCTGTAGTGTTTCAAACAATTGCAATTGTTTCAAGCAGGCATTATCGATACAAATAAATAAATTTGAAGCGTCTGTTTGTAATGTCAAAATAACAGCTTTTTACCTATTGCATATGAAAGTATATACGGTACCTATAGCAAAACAACCATTATTAAAATTTTTGTCTGTCTGTCTGTTTGTTCCGGACAATCTCCAAAACGGTTGGGCTGATTTTGACGGGACTTTCACTGGCAGATAGCTGATGATACAAGGAGTAACTTAGGCTACTATTATTTTAGAAAAAGAATTAGAGTTCCTCGCAAAAAAATAAAAACCACGAAATCCAATATCACCGCGTGGGTGAAACCGCGGGCAGCAGCTAGTCTGTACATAATAATTAAGAGTTTCTGGAGAGTTAGTATTCCGTTGGGCACTAAAACACTAATTTATAGGACAGATCTCATTCGACGAGGCCAAACTTACTAATGCGCTCGTACTTTATAAGCCTACCTAATAGAAACACAAGGGAATAGCATCATGTTCAGAATACTTATTACATTACCGTACACTATGATTGGCTGTAATCATGTAAAGTAAATTATTCTGACCCAATTCGGGAAATCCAGGGAACCCAATAATAATCCTTTTGTGATTTGTGAAGTCGTGGTATTTGGTGGAGAAAGTATTTAGGATCACAATCAAAGTAATTATCTATTTAACAGTCAGATTTGAAGGGAGGTTTAATAATGGTGCACAGAAACAAGCTGGTGACTCACACACACACATAAAAATCGTTTTTTATATTGCTCCAAAGTAATTGTTGATGTTAGATACCGAAAACCATTTTACGACAACATAAAATTCAATATTAAATCAAATGCAATTACATAGAGACGAAGTAAAGTTAATTGAAAATGTATAAGTCAAGACGAAAACAATGTCTTTCAAAAGAAACTTCTACATTTTTGTAATAATAAAGTTAATTCATGCTGAAGAAAAGCTGGTGACCGTACAGCTATACCCTGATGAGATAATGAACACATTCAAGTCAGTTATTTCCTCAGATTACATACAAAAGATCGCCAATGTGTTCGCAGCCAAAGCTACTAAGCATTTTATCAATAGAATTAAGGCTAAGGAAAAACAGATGGCTCTAGAGTATAGCCGATACCGGTAATTATTAAAACCTTCATCATTATTATTGACAGGTAACTCCGCCCACTGCTGGGTATTTCTTACGCTAATCGTTTCTATTGTGACCCAGTTTAAGCTGAGTCTTACAAGTCATCAAAAATTTATTCAGCGGCCTTCCACAGCTCTTATCACACCTTTTACTTACCAAATATAACCTATACGATTATTTAGAAACACTTATCAGTGTTTAGCGTCAAATATGCTTATAGCAATTGCAGTGGCAACCAGTGTTACAGAATAAGTAGTTTCCGGAATGTGTCCATTTTCATATTTGTCACCTTTTGTATACTTAGTTAGAACGTTAGACGTTGGAAAAAGCTGCCTTTCACATCAATCAGAATAGTACGATGGTTTGTGACCAGCATAGGAGGTTAGTTAGTTAGTTAGTTGGTAGGGTAGTTATGATGAACGCATAGAGATAAAAAACATTGGAAGCCTGTATCCTACAAATGAATAATATCATTGTTAAGATCATGCTTATCCTTGGCTAAAACTGCTCGGACGGAATGGGACAGGGTAAGTGTGATAGCTTCACCTGGTGTTCAGTAATGATGTACACGGTGGATTAAATCCATCTCAAAACAAATACTATCTCTTGATTTCTACCAAAATACATCAACATGTTCTTTGTGATCTAGGAAAGCTAGCACTATTTGATACAGTGGGAGGATAAGAGTTGAGAAAGATGATAATGAGGCAAGGCAACAATTGTAAATCCTAATAAACCAGTATTCTAATGTCAACAGATCACCACATACTGATGAGGAAATTCATGAAAACCCTGATGTCTTAAATGAACGTCAAGCATTGACACTACTGGATGAACCATCTCCTGACGGAGACAATTTAGATGAAGATCTTGAGTTATCAGATCAAGATGGAAATGCTGAGGTGTTGAGCAATAAACCTATACCAGTGATTGGCGTGATGAAGATCAATGGAGTTTATTACAGGAGAATTTTAGGAGTGATTTGATATAAGAATTGTAAAATATAGTTTTTCTATTTGTATTATAATATATGTCCTCTACCATGCAAAGATGTTCGAAAAAATATTGAAAAAAGTACCGAGTAGCAATAGTAGTAGGTAGTAAAAGTTTGAGCCTCCAAACAGAAAAAGTTTTGGAAAATATAGTTAGTATGTCTGGCATCTTCTGACAACAATATCACAGTTTGGGAAGAGTTGCGAGAACAGAGAAGCTAGTAACAGTACAATCTTGAAGGTTAGTCTACTTCCTGCAAATATCTACAGTACTCACACAACTTGTCGCAGCATTCTGCTGCCACACGGATATCGCAAACCAAGTTGACGGATATTTCTGAGGTTGTATGAGTTATGTTTTGGCTTTAAGAGTCGTATAAGTTTTATAAACCGTGACAGTCCAAAAAGCCTAAAAGTTTCGAATCACTATAGTAGAATTGATTAGTAGGTACTAAAAAAGGTTGCTGCTAAAGTTATTTAGATTTGGCTGCTTCCATGTCTTAGAGGGTACGTAATATACTTACTTTAACAACAGTCAGCCATGTCAGATCCATTCCAACACCAGGGCCTGATACTTGTCCATATGAGAAGGGAAAAGTAAAACCCTATCTCACTCCTACCTCATCCTTATTCTATTCAAGCGACTACCTCCCACATTATTTTCATTTTTAAATCCCTCAGCCTCCAGGCGGTATACATCATCTAATACCGTCTGGTCCCTACATCGTGGCCCATCAATAATTCATCGTCCCTTGAATTATTGCCTCGACGATCCGCAAGGATTTTCTGCGTTTCAACACAGTATTATATGAAACAGTTGCTTGGGTCATGTCTTCATTTTTAATATAATTGATGAGACACTTTAATCTCTTTCGTTTCATCTGTTACTTGTTATTATAAATATGATCAGAAACGGGTTTTCATAGAAGGGTAAAACGAATATTAAAATATAAGTGTCTTGATATGAGAACAAGTTAAATTAATTTTAACCTACGCATTCCAGCCTCTGATTATTGCCATTTTCACAGAGAATTGTGTATTTTTTTAAACGACTTCCAAAAAAGGAGGAGGTTATCAATTCGGTGGGTATTTTTTTTATGTTTGTTACCTCAGATCTCTGTAATTTATGAACCGATTTGGAAAATGCTTTTTTTATTTGAGAGGATATACTTTAAGATTGGTCCCATAGAAATTTCATCAAAATCGATTCAGTAGTTTCTCACTGAAGTCGGTTCGTCGCTTTTTTAAAGCAATTTTTTAATTATGCCTTATATTTGACTATAAATGTCAACTAACTCCGTTCAGTAGTTTTCGTGTGATTGAATTATAAACAAAAATCGTGACCAGCCGAGCAGATCAATAACCTCACCTGACTTTCTTAGCTCTGATAAACTTAACACTGAGTGAGTGGACAAAGGAACACATTATTCGTACTTGTATGGACCTCAGTAACTGTTCCTGCAACTAAACCGTCTTTCAGAGGTTTCAGAGGTATTCTGCGAGGACCGGCTGGCACTATCTCGAGCTCTGGCATTGTTGAGGTAATACCGCTACTTTAGATTAGACTCTGCTGGAATGTGGAGTCCTTGTAGATGAGAGAAAATAGTTGTATGCGGTGGTGACGGTTGTGTGTGTGGTCATCAGCTTGGAACGATGATGCTTCAGTGATAATGAAACCAGCCAACAAGCGATGCCAATGGTTCGAATTCTGCAGTGTACTATGAGAGAAAACCTAGTGATGAAACCTTCTTGAATCTTAATGCCGACGAACTTCTTCTCTCTCGATCGGTATATACCTAATTGGAACGGGAACATGGAGTCATTTATTTTATTTGTTATGAGTAATCTTCTGACGCCAATGCGAATAAAAAAATGAATTTGTATTTGATGCAAATATAGTAAATAGTAAGGCATTTCTAGTGATCGCCTGCCTAGACCACCCTCGATTGAAAAATCAGTCACCAAGCATTTTTTCAATTTTTTTTTCAAATTTTCCGACTCCTTATGAAGCTTGTCCGAACCGCCATAAACTATATCACGTCGATCATGCCAAAAATCACGTCGATCCGTTTCTCTGTTGCTACGTGAAAGAAGGACAAACCAACAAACTGGAAAGAACAAATGAAAAGCGCCGTGATGGCGCCTTTATATTGCCCGCATCTTTTTTGACGTAGGTATTAGGCATCAGTGAGTTAAATCTATATTTAACCTAATCTATCTTTGATAAACATTCACGTCATATCTTCATTTGACATAACGAGAAGAGTTCTTTGCGCAGCATGTTAGTACCGGGAGACATAAAGAGATATACTCGTATCTCTGTCTTGACACGATGACACGACACCAAGGAACTTCTACTTGGGTAGAAGTTCCTTGCACGATACTTTAAGGCGCGCATCTTAGCCCTATTGCAGTGCAAGTACCGACCTTTTCGATAAATAAAATTGACAGTTATTGAAGACCTACCTATTTCTAATTTAACTTATCGAACTATCAATTTAACGATCTCTATGGATCGCCAAGTTCCGTACTTGCGCCACTGGTGGCCGTTGCAAGAAGGCTTTTTAAAATCGAAGCCTTCAAACCGCTACAATTTACTAGTATTTGATTATTACTTACACATCTAACCTCAAATTGTCTATCTAAAGTTCTTAAACATTCAATTAAGCAAAAGATAAATAGTTAAGTAATTAGGCTTCCATTCCCTGGTACAGTGTACACACAGTTGATCCCGTTAGTTGATAACTCAATCCTACCTATTGATACACGTAATCAACCCCATACGAGGCTGTGGCTTGTGATAATCCATTAGGTAATGATTTGGGTAAGTGTGTACCTACTTATTCCGTTTGATCTTAATAGCAAGTTGGTATCACCTAAGCCATAGTAAATTACTATGCCTACGTATTATGTGAAATTGTTTGGGTAAATAGTAAATATTGTATACTAGCTTCTGCCCACCGTTTCACTCGCGTGGGAATTTTGGATTTCATGGATTTTATTTTTTTGCGCGGAACCCTAATTCTTTTTCTGAAATAAAAGTAGCCTAAGTTACTCCGTGTAACATCAGCTATCTGCCAGTAACAGTCCCGTCAAAATAGGTCCAACCGTATCGGAGATTACCCGGAACAAACAGACAGACAGACAGACAAAAAAAATTTAAAATGGTTGTTTTGCTATAGGTATCGTATATACTTTCATATGCATTTGGTAAAAAGCTGTTATTTTGATATTACAAACAAACACTTCAATTTTATTTATTTGTATGTATAGATGTTTCAACAGTGATGCAAGCGATTGTAAATGTCTTTGACAAAATAATAAACTGAAGTAATGCATTGTCAATCAAATCTAAAAATAAAAGTTTTATTTGATTAAGAAGTTTTTTTAAATAGGGTACCAAAGAAAAGATTTATCTATATTTTATTAAATTCTCCTGTATTTAAGTACCTACAATTTATTAGAAGAAATATTTTTTAGAAGATGTTGGCTTTTCCGAGTGACCCATTTTCATTGCACGCCAGTTTATTTTTTGTATATGCTAATTATAACAAAAATGAAAACCACTTTAAAATTACTATCGGAATCTCATACCCTCTAGTTACAGACAAACTTAAACTTAGAAAACCAATTTACTAGCCGCGCACTCTAAAGTATCAGCTTAAAAATAAATACTTCAATAAACGAAATCCCATCGAATCCAATCGGGACTATAAATAAATCCTACACGATATCGGGCCGGAACCCAACTGGCGAGCAAAGTGAACCCTTGAACGAAGTTAGGTCAGGAGCTGCTGGTTGAGGTGCGGCGACGGGTAACCTCCACGTGGTGCATATTGGGAATCTGCCAACAACATTTTGATTTCATCGCTGACCGAGGAGTTTGCTGGAAGATAGCGAATAACCCGGCGAGGTGGGCCTCTCCACGTGCCCCTCTGAAAGGAGCAGAGGCCTCAGTGGACAAGGCACAAAGGCTGCAGTAAGGAACTTGGGCGCTATGCACCGTGCGTCGTGGAAGACGCGACGCTCTAGCGCCATTGGGCGGGTAGGGTGCTATGAAGTGGGGCGCGCTGTCAAGAGGCCGTGGGGCTCGCCATATCTAACCCTCTGGCATCACATCCTCTGGCAGCGCGCCAATACTGGACATTCCAATTTAGACCAAAAGCTAGCTTGCTTTGAAATGTACCTACATCTAATACCTGTTTTTTACTCTATATCTAACCAGTTGACTACCATGCTGATATAGTTCCATCACGATTCAAGCAGTAATGTGCGAGCATTACTGTGTTCCGGTTTGATGAACAGAGTAGCCAATGAAATTACTGGGCTTATGAGACGGGTGCACTGCAATGTCGCGAAGGACTTTGTGTTTCAAAGTTCTGAGTGGCACTGCAAATGTTATGGGCCGGTGTTATGCTTACCATCAGGCAAACGATCCGCTCGTCACGCTATCAAATAAGACAAAATAAAATAAAATAAAAAAAACACGATATTTTCTTTCACTGAAAAGTCAAGCTCATTTCAGGATATGAACCTTCAACATACAGATTGACAGTCAAAGTCATTATCACTGATCTATTATTTAAAGAATACAATTCAAAACATGAAAAATACCTTGTGATACATATTTTTCATTGACTTCAATACTAAATCTCATCCTATTTTAGTACGAAATAGGCGTAATTAAAAAGGTCCGATACCTCTCAGCCTACAACCGGTAGCGAGCGAACCGAACCCACTACCTTATTGATCGAAGCTAATGCCCTATAATCCACTTAGCGTCTCCTTGTAAGTATGACTGGCAGGGGCTTATAAGAATTAGACGTAAGACTTTTTCGGCATTGACGAAATGACGAGCATTCCAGAAGCTGTAATTAATATTAGGCTGTTGTCTTAAGGCAGAACAATGTTTGCTTTGTTCAAAGCACGGAATGGGGGATGCCACTGTAAATAATTACATGGAGATATAAGTCAGTGAATTATTAAGCGCAGACGTGACAGTTCCTTGACACTACAGGTGAATGATCAGATTTCTATTTTTTAATGTTAATTGGTAACGAGACGAGCTGGCCGTTGGCATGCTGGTAAGCATAACGCCGGCCCATAATAAATGCAGTGCCACCCAGAACATTGAAACACAAAGGCCTGCGCGGCACTGCAGTGCTCTCGTTACCCTGAGACATTAGGTATTAAGTCTTATAAGCCCACTAATTTCACTGACTACTTTGCTCATCAAACCGGAACACAGTAATGCAGCACATTACTGCTTGGCGGCAGACTTCACGAGCAAAGCGGTGGTAACAACCTAGACGGACACTCGAAGAAGTGTTAGTTCCACGACTAACTGATTTGAGATTGTGACTTATAAAATTATGTAAAACAGGGTCTAACTATTAAGCATGCCTTAGTCGCGCGTTTAAATATAAACAACCATAAATTTTGGTTTAAGTAGCGCCTAATCTTTGTCTAAGAAGAAGATAGACGCTCTGGAGATGTGGTGCTGGAGAAGAATGCTTGGGGTATCGTGGACCGAGTTTCGCACAAATGTCTCGATACTTCAAGAACTCGGCATCGAGCAGCGTCTGTCTTCCGTAGTTCAGTCCCGCATACTAGCTTTTTTTGGACACGTTTCAAGACGAGACAACCAGTCCATAGAGCGTCTCGTCGTCCAGGGAAAGGTGGAAGGCACTAGACCGCGTGGGAGGTCACCCATGCGTTGGACTGATCAGATCAAATCTGCTGTGGGCGGTCCTGTGCATGAGTGCACCCGTATGACCTCTAACAGAAAGAGATGGCGAGATATTGTGAGGCGCATTACATCTGCCCCCACTAGTACTTCATGACGAGCACGACCGCTCTGTCAAGAGCGTAGCGACCAAGAAGAAGAATCTTTGTCTAACTACATTGTGACATTTCTAATTATTTTCAGTGTTCTTCATAACAAACTTTTCATTCTATAACGGATTTTATTATGTACTAGCTGCTGCCCGCGGTTTCACCTGTGCGGATATATTGGATTTCGTGGTTTTTATTTTTTTGCGCGGAACCCTAATTCTTTTTCGAAAATGAAAGTAGCCTAAGTTACTTCTTATAACATCTGCTATCTGCCAGTGAAAGTCGCGTCAAAATCGGCTTAGCCGTTTCGGAGATTACCCGGAACAAACAGACAAATAGATAAAAATTTTAAAAATGGTTGTTTTGTTATAGGTTCATACCGTATATATTTTCATATGCATTTGGTAAAAAGCTGTTATTTTGTTATTACAAACAGACACTTCAATTTTATTTATTTGTATAGATCATCATAATTATTTACTTATTTTTTTCTGTCGACCGGACAACAACACCGTACTACAGACAAGAAGTGGATCTATGTACCACACTACGAAGCTGTCAACCCTCGTAGTGTATATTACTTCGCAAGAAGTTATAGTTGTCACAAGTTTGAACGCCACAGAACAACTGTTAGCAATTAAAAGTTTTGCTGTTCAGGTAGGTACAGAATATTTAATAGTGTTCACTAAGTTGTTGTTCAACGGAGAACTTAATGTGGGCAACTATAATAAACTCGGAAACTAATGATGCTACTGGCTGTTACAATAAATGTATAGGAATTTATTGTTTTTTTTATACTCAACAGAGCTTGAATTATCTGTGTAGGAAAACTGTGATGCATGAGGTATGTTCTGGTACTGGCCTGGCTAGTACAAACTAACCAGGCCAGCATAGTATTCTGTAAATTAAAATCTGCTGCTATACACCTAAAGTGTGTTCCAGAACCCACGTTTGAGAGTCAGTACCCATTTTAGGCTTAATTTTTCGATAGCATCGTTGCTTGATCGATCTAGAGAGCAGGCTGCATTTTTTTTTTGTTATTTGGTAACGAGACGAGTTGGTCGTTTGCCTGATGGTAAGCATAACGCCGGCCCATAAAATTTGCAGTGCCACCCAGAACTTTGAAACACAAAGGCCTGCTCGGCACTGCAGTGCGCTCGTTGCCCTGAGAAATTAGGTATTAAGTCTCATAAGCCCAGTAATTTCACTGGCTACTCTGCTCATCAAACCGGAACACAGTCATGCTTGCACACTACTGCTTGGCGGCAGACTTCACGAGCAAAGCGGTGGTAACAACCCAGACGGACACCCGCAGAAGAGTCAGACCTCCCACTAACATATATTTACACTATAGGTCCATTTTCACTATGCGGCTGGTCGCTTACCATATCGTCTCGCAAGCCGAACCGCCACCCCATGTACAAAGGTCGATAGAAATCGTAACTAAGTCATCTTGCATCAGAATGTCGATCAGTCAACAACACACCTTCATGAGGCGGGCGATCGCTTGTGACCAAAGACTATAAATAATCTATGCTTGTGACTGAGCACTTTCGCGGTCGATTTTAATCACTCACCACTTGTGACTTCTTTCCGCAACCTACTCTACTTTGGAACTTACGATTTTTGTCACCTAGCTGAATGTCCAATTAGACTATTGGTTCCCAAAGTGGTCCAGGTGAACCCCCAGGCGTCCACGGCAGACTCGATGGGGTCTCCGCTGGCGTGACAAAAAATGGGGGTTCACAATTCGTAAGGGATCCACGAAAATGTATCTGCTTTCGATAGTGAAGAACTAAAATGTTGGCTTAACTTCACCTATCAATGTAGGCATATAATATTTTAAGAAGCTCAGCGACTGTTACTTGTGAAAACTTGCTTATTCCTATGGAATATGCTCAGCCGCAACGCAAATTTCCATAGTTAGATCTAATCTTCACATTTTTTGTCGAGTGTTGGGAGTATGGTAGAAATGGAGCTGCAGGGGGTCCACCGGAACCAGCTAAATTTTAAAAGTGGTCTATGAGAAACAAAAGTTTGGGAGCCTATGATTTAGACTCAATTTTCGGATATGTAAAGCCATAACCGTCTGATAAAATATTACTAAGCTATTATAGACGAAAACAGCTTCAGTAAAACCGCGTCCAATAAAAAAGCATGACGAATATTACGAACGTGAATCAAGTTTTACTGTTCATTTTCCCGAAAATCTGAAAATTCTAAAAATTGTACCGCGTTGCCTCGGGGAAGCTAAAAAAATACTAAAACGTAGCGTACTATTATTTTGAACCGACTATTCGAGCTTGCGTATTTTTACAGGAATACCTACTCAGATTTCTAATAACAGCATGTTTATGGCAGCCTTTGAAGTCTGGAACTTAGATTAGGTTTAGGAATCTTGAGTTGGATCAAACCTTACTACGCCTAAGAGGCAATGAGACTATGATAGAAAAAATACAAATAGTCTGCTTTATTTTACCAGGTGGTGGGATTAACTCGTAAGTGTCCGCCTGAGTGGATACTGCTTTGCTTGCGTAGTCTGCCGCCAAGCATTACTGTATTTAGTGCTTCGGTTTGATGAGCTAAGTATAGTGAACTAGCTTCTGCCCGCGGTTTTCATCCGCGTTCCCACAGGCACTGTGCATTTTTCCTGTTTAAAAAGTAGCCTATGTTACTCTCCGGCCCATAAACTAAATCTATGCCAAAAATTACCATCGATCCGTTGCTCCGTTACAGCGTGAAAGAAGGACAAACCAACAAACACACTTTTACATTTATAATATTAGTAGGATGACACTTTAGATCAAAACAAAAAGAAGTAAATCCAATCTTGATAGCTCTCCAAAAAAAATCAACTTCCTTTAAGTAATAAAATTATCAAAGACCTCTTATTCAAGTTGTCCAACGTCTTATTTATTTTCGTCCTTTTTCTTCTTCTAACTGGCTCAAGTTGTTCCGGTGGGTTCAGGTCCTTTCCCGGGAATTGCTTCAAAATTGTCCTCAGTAAGGTTATTGCGCAGTAACTTGTCTGGTTGTGACAGTCAAGTGCCGTTTCAATGCTCTTTGCAATGTCTGACGTATAATCAAAGGAAGATAAAATTGTAGTTGCAGTTTTTATTCCTAAAGGATGGTGGTTTTCAAATCATAGCGGCTCAAAGCCTTTTATTTGTAAACATGGATCAATAATATTAGAGAACTTATTTCATGACGCTCAGATTAATCTTTTTTTTAAACGTAGGCTAAACAAGCCTACGTCCTGTCCTAATGCTGATGGTCTGCTGTGGTTTTTTTTTTCAATATTTTAACATTTGACCACGGAATCCTACTAATCCTACTAATATTATAAATGCGAAAGTATGTTTGTTGGTTTGTTGGTTTGTCCTTCTTTCACGCAGTAACGGAGCAACGGATAGACGTGATTTTTGGCATAGATATAGTTTATGGACAAGAGAGTAACATATGCTAATTTTTATTCCGGAAAATTCACGGTTCCTGTGGGAACGCGGGTGAAAACAACGGGCAGAAGCTAGTATTTTTATATAAACGAGAATTAAAAACGACCCATAGTGATGATATGATCAGGGACACACCTTAAGCAAGGACAGTTTCAACCGCTTTGATGCTATATTTAGAATAAGGCCGGCTCTCAAGTGCAGCTCTCCAGCATGCACGCATGGGGAAAAGTTTCGAACTTTAAATGAAATGAAAAACATTTAAAGTAATCATTATAAATACATGGTACCTTTAAATGTTACTTTATTAATACGGTTGAAATTCAGCATAATACTGGTTGCAGACAACCAGCGCTAATCTTCCGTTTACTTAAGCCTAGAAGCCAGTCAATCGAGCACTAAAATGCCGCATCAACTTGCTATGGTTGCTCGTTAGTGGGAGGACTGACTCTTCTGCGAGTGTCCGTCTGGGTTGTTACCACCGCTTTGTTCGTGAAGTCTGCCGCCAAGCAGTAGTGTGCAAGCATTACTGTGTTCCAGTTTGATGAGCAGAGTATCCAGTGAAATTACTGGGCTTATGAGACTTAATACCTAATGTCTCAGGGTAACGAGCGCACTGCAGTGCCGCGCAGGCCTTTGTGTTTCAAAGTTCTGGGTGGCATTGTAATTTTTATGGGCCGGCGTTATGCTTACCATCAGGCAAACGACCAGCTCGTCTCGTTACCAAATAACATAATAAAAACCTACATTAGTAAAAAACACCTTTGTTTTCCCTCAATGTAGATTTCGAATAATAGTGCATTGTAACTCTAGGTACTTTAATTTTGTTTTTAAGGCTTAAGACCAAAAATGCACTTTGGCCACACTATATCCATTAAAAATTTTCCACAGATTGCAGCGAAACCCGATCTCACCTGCAGCTATTTCCTGGGAATTGGAGCTGGTACAGAAATGGCCTAATTTCCATTCAACCTGGCGCGGCGAGACCCACAGTCGAACGTGAGGAGAATTTTGTGTGAAAACTAATAGAGTTGCCCAGTTTTTTGAGTGATGGGTATTTTTTTGTTGTATTTCAGGTCTTGACTTCAGGCAGTAATTTTAAACCTTTTTGATGACGGCTCCGTAGCTAAGTTGGTAGTAACACTGCCTGCAAAGCGAGGGGTCCCGGGTTCGATTCCCGGCCGGGGCAGATTTTGTGTATAAGCATAAAGTTTGTTCTCGGGTCTTGGATGTTTGTGATGTGTATCTGTGTGTGTCCATGCCGCCTGCGACACAGGGAATCCTAGTGCGGGGGTATGAGTGTGTAAGCGTTTATTTATTTATTTTTAAGTCGCTAGTATTACAAAAATTTATACTACAGTTAAATAACTTCTTGATGGTGTAGATTTGAGGTGCCTTAAAAATAATAACTAAACATAAACTGTTCTATAATTTTACGATTCGAAGATTTATGATATTTAAAGAACAGTAATTATTATGAACAAACTTAATGCATATAACACCAGACGAATGACATGAATCATGATCGTCTCATTATATTTTATGTTATTTGGTAACGAGACGAGCTGGTCCTTTGCCAGATCGTAAGCATAGCGCCCGCCCATAACAATTGCAGTGCCACCCAGAACATTGAAACACAAAGGCCTGCGCGGCACTGCAGTGAGTTCTTTACCCTGAGACATTAGGTATTATGTCTCATAAGCCCAGTAATTTCACTGGCTACTCCGCTCATCAAACCGGAACACAGTAATGCTTGCACACTACTGCTTGGCGGCAGACTTCACGAGCAAAGCGGTGGTAACGACCCAGACGGACACTCGCAGATGAGTTAGTCCTACTACTAACTTACATTGCGTACAAAAATATTAACACACTAACAAGGTAGTGACATCTATACGTGCATTGTAAACTATTTCTTGTTCAGGAATGGCCTGATTCCCATTCAGGCAGGAGCGGCGACTCCCAGAGCGGGACGTGAGAGGAATAGCGACCGTGCGCCCTTTATTGGGTTACTGCCTCTAGGCCACTGCGATCGTGGTTGCACAATTGAGGTGCGATTTTTGCGCAGCATTTTAGAGCATTTTTTTTTTTATGTTATTTGGTAACGAGACGAGCTGGTCGTTTGCCTGATGTTAAGCATAACGCCGGCCCATAACAAGTGCAGTGCCACACAGAACTTTGAAACACAAAGGCCTGCGCGGCACTGCAGTGCGCTCGTTACCCTGAGACATTAGGTATTAAGTCTCATAAGCCCTGTAATTTCACTGGATACTCTGCTCATCAAACCGGAATACAGTAATGCTTGCACACTACTGCTTGGCGGCAGACTTCACAAGCAAAGCGGTGGTAACAACCCAGACGGACACTCGCAGAAGAGTTAGTCCTCCCACTAACAAAAGGATTTTAGGTTATAACTTGTCTCAGCTGTACTGTTTTGTATATGAAGGAAGTTTGAAAACAAATTGATATCAGCCTTCAATTTAACACTAAACTTTTAACCTGTGACTATGTACCTACAACGCAGAATTAAAAAAGCCAGAAATTATAAATTAAAAAAAAATACATACATAGCTATAAATAGCTATAGTTAAAGCTGACGACCGTCGCACCACGTACCTAATGTACGTACCTAGTAGCAAAAATGCATTTTAAAACGTCTTTTTTTATTCATTATCTGGACAAGTAGAGCTATGAGCTAATTTGAAAGAATTTAAGAATGGAATTATCTGTATCCGTTCGTACCCGTCCGTTCCGTGCTCTGATAAAAGCAAAAGTGTGGTCGTTGATTTGTCCTTCCTTCACGCAGCAACGGAGCGACATGATTTTTTGCGTAGAAATAGTTTAGGGACCGGAGAGTAACATAGAATACTTTTACAGCGAAAAAATGTACGGTGTCTGTGCGAATCTCCATGCGGATAAAAACGTAGGCAGAAGCTAGTAATTATTTCACTATACATCATCATCAGTCTTATTACGCTCCCACTGCTGGGATACTGGCTTTCTCTCAGAAAAAGAGTATGGACCATGCGGACCCAGTGTGGCTTGGTGGTGTCCTTGAATGTCACACTCATCACTCGACTCATGTCCTCGAATTTTGTACGTACGAAGATACGGTTTTCCTCACGATGTTTTCCTTCACCGTTTTAGAGAGAGTGTAATAAATCCGCACATAACTTGATATAAGTCATTGGTGTATAGGGCCGAGCTATTACTTGAACTCTGTTGCGTCGGATTGATAGTCGCACAAGTTCCCGCTCGGCCACACTCGCAACATTAGACTTCACTACTTTCACACGTGTAAAATGTCACCAATATATTAAGTAAGATCCTTTCACACTAACTCATGGTAATAAGCGAGTTATATAGAAGCTACGGGATCCATTTAACAGATTTACAGGTCCCAGGACGCGCGTTCATACCGACGTCAGTGTAAAAGTCTCATGTGAAGGCTTAATTATATACGACATAAAGGTAGTTGATGACTCCAAAATCATAATACTTAAAATAAGTAGAATAGATGTGGAGGTAAATTTCGAATTTGTACGAATGGCTAATTTGAACGAAACGAGAATTTGAACTAAATGATAAATTAAACAAATTGCGAATTGGACGAATTGCGAATGTGAACGAATTGGGAACTGTATAAGTTGAGAAAATGTACATACCTATTGATCATAATTGAACAATACTGTATGACTTTATTTATAGGGAAAAATAATTTCAACGTAGTCACAGTATATATTTGACAGTCACAAGCCATACTAGACTGTATGTACTACACATACCGGCAAATATGCAGCTGGGTGCTAAGGTAGTGCCCGTAGTAATTATTCAAGTAAAGTATTCTATTTTTAACATTTGTATTTATATAAAACTATAATATATAAGTATATATAACATGTATGTATGTCAACGACACTTTAGTTAGGCTTTCGGAGTAAGTTTACTTTTGTTAAGTTGATTTTGTTAAGTTAGTAAAAAATATATTTCTGTATATACAGTTATTAGCAAACAAAGGGTGCGAGCCCTGGAGCTTGCAGAGGAAAATAGACTAAATAAAAAAAAATAAAAAAAAGGTAGTGCCCGTCAGTCGAGCTATCACCCTCAAAAAAAACACCGGTAAGTGTTGGTGAACACTTTAAAGAGACAAATCACAGTTTAACTATTCAACCGTTTTATACTGTTTATTAATGGGAGCCCATAAGTTTACTTTACAAGAGTACATAACATTAAAATGGGCTATCTTATTTTAAAAGGTTCGATCGTGCCCTTGCACTAGTCGCAAAAAACACACTTTTTTCGGGCTGAGCGCCTTCTGCGTTCTCCAACAGTACGGTGATGCTGTAAAGGTCGCAAGACGGCCATTACAAAACATTACGGCCATTAAAAACAAACTAATTTTAATCTTGATTTAAATTTTGATCCCAAGTCCCAAGACGTGATACGTGAAGCTCGTTATAGTCAGGAGATTAATTACAGCGTGTCTCTTAAGAGAATCTACTTTTATGATGTTGCCAAGTTTCTAGACTTCCTACGAATGAGAGTTACCTGCGATGCTATTTGATATCGTGTCTTCGGAATTGTTGAAGCTTTATTTAAACAAATAATGTAACAACAATAACAAGGAACAAATAATGCTGGCGAAATTTTTATTTACTGCAGTAATATTAAGGTAATTTCTTAAGATTAAGATTTTTATGATATTCTTGCATTTTTAAATGAAAACTTATACTCTCTTTAGCGACTAAAATTGACTACAAGATGAAAACACATCTATTTGTCATTAATCTAATGATGCCATAAATACATAGTGATTAAACGTAAGCCTAAATACTAATTAAAAAAATAAAAATGAGTAACTAGTATTTGTTATAAGCAGTTTAGACATTAAGAGGGAAGAAACATTGTGCCATTGCAGTTCGAGGAAAAAAGTCATGAAAACTTTTCCGTAGCCATGATAGCGCCTCGGCAAGTTAACCTACATATAAAATCACTCTCATTTCCTGTTTTAGTGCCTAATAAATGAAAACTGCATTTTTATCAGTAATAGTAGTTCTGTTTTAGCAGATAGCACTGACTGACGTAAATGAACAAGTGTCCTTCGTGACGCTTTTATATTTCTTTCATCTTTATTGACGTATTAGGCATATTTTGTTAGTGGTAGGACTAACTCTTCTGCGAGTGTCCGTCTGGGTTGTTATCACAGCTTTGCTCGTGAAGTCTGCCGCCAAGCAGTAGTGTGCAAGCATTACTGCGTTCCGGTTTGATGAGCAGAGTATCCAGTGAAATAACTGGGCTTATGAGACTTAATACCTAATGTCTCAGGGTAACGAGCGCACTGCAGTGCCGCGCAGGCCTTTGTGTTTCAAAGTCCTGGGTGGCACTGCAATCGTTATGGGCCGGCGTTTTGCTTACCATCAGGCAAACGACCAGCTCGTCTCGTTACCTAATAACATAAAAAAAAGTAAAAAAAATAATTTGTATTAGTTTTTTTAAAACCACAGAAGCCAGGAAATAAAGAAAGAAGAAGTAGAATTTTTTAAACACATGACCACAAATACATATTAGAATAACACCAGAGAACTCCATATATTTTACCCAGACGGGAATCGAACCCGGGGCTCATCAGGGCCGGGACCCTACCTTAATAGCTACGGAGTCATCAATATCTTTGAAAAACATTTACGAGAATTGTTCATTTCACGAAATGAGTTCTTTGCGCTGCATGTTAGCACCAGCGGTGCAAGTACGGAAGTCGGTTCGATAAATTTGTCGAATCGAAAAAACTGATAAATTTATCGAATATTGCGAGTACTGAAGTCTGATCGTAAAGTATTGTAGTAGCTCTATAATCTCTTTGGATTCGACCTAGCTATTCGATAACTTTTGTCGATAGTATCGAGGCTCGATGAATTATATATATTTATCGATTTGAACGGTCTATTTTATCGATCAAAAAGATCCGTACTTGCGCTGCAGTACAATAAAATGATATCTCTATTTCGCAAGAAAAAAGACGTGCATCACAACCCGGGTAAGATACTGGTCAAACAAGAAAAGAAAAAAAGAGCATTAAAATATTAAAAACCAACAACCTCTGCTGCACATAATTCGCAGCCCACGGTTAATCACAATTAAGTAATCGTTTTGTCCCAACATTTTTCCAACCGACCTTTTTATTCCTTTAATTTAATCCCTTTGTTGGTACAGCTGTTCCTTAAGAAGACTCGGAAGAACAAAGAAAAATGTCATTTGTACCCCTGAGAAATGTTACTCTAAAGCAGCGGTCTTCAACGTTTTACAAATCGAGGGCCAAAAATATATTTTTTTCTGCACGGCGGGCCGCACCTTAGGTATTTTTATTTTCAATGGTCAGGATGATTAAACAAGTAGATAAGTAGAAAATATTTATTTATTGACCCAACATCAACAAAAGGGGCAAATAAAAATCAATACAATGCAATTGGAGAGAGCTGTTGGCGGGCCGCAGAAAACATATCGGCGGGCCGCATGCGGCCCGCGGGCCGCGGGTTGAAGACCCTTGCTCTAAAGGATTGCAATGTAACGTAAAAGATTAAAGTTGGAAAATAACAATTTATTCATTTGAGCGCACTACCACATTACATTATATAAATTTGCTGTTGAATTATACAGACATACTTCATGGCGTATACAGACTATTTAAGCAGAGTCTGAAGTCTGAGGAAGACACTTCAGCTGGCAGGAAACACGAGAGCTGTTATTATAATCAAACTTATGTGTAATAATCGAAAAACCTACGAGTACTAAACTTATTTTAAAACTATAATTACTAAGAAGCAGGAATGGTGCGTTTATCAAACAGAATGTGTTAAATTCTTTTGGGAGATAAACAGAGACAAACACATTAAAAAATACAGTAAAAAATATTTGCTAACTCTAGGTACCTACATTAAAAATTACACGACAGGATGTAATGGTAACATTTGATCACAGAGTACATCTATATCTATACTCTATACAATACAACTAGATAAAATTGAAGTGTCTGTTTGTAATATCAAAATAACAGCTTTTTACTAAATGCATATGAAAGTATATACGGAACATACACCTAAACAGCCATTTTTAAAATTTTTGTCTGTCTGTTTGTTCCAGGTGGTAATCTCCGAAACGGCTGGGCCGAATTTGACCGGACTTTCACTGGCATATAGCTGATGTTACACGGAGTAACATAGGCTACTTTTATTTTGGTAAAATAATCAGGGTTCCGCGCAAAAAAATAAAAAAAATGAAATCCAATATCTCCGCGCGGGTGAAACATCGGGGCAGCAGCTGGTATTTAAAAAAATTAATTAAGTAATTAGCTCTCCACACGGCGTAGAGCTAAAACAGCAAACCTCAAATTCTTATCTCTAGTCAAATTCTTTGCGTTCTCGTCATAAAATCTAAACTACCACGTAAACAATGGACCCAGCTTGTAACAAAGCCGTAAGATAATGCACTTATCGCAATATAATAGGCTTATCACGACAATTGCGACACAAGTTGACACTCGTGACGTTTACAGCTCTATTGGACCAGTCGCGCTAGGGTGTAAATATCGCCCACCAGTGTTGCCAGGGTTTGCTACCGCAAATACCAGTTCGCGCAGAGAATCGTTCTGTACCCAACATAACCGTTTGAATGATGTAAAGGTCGCTAGGGAAGAGCTTGCGCCACAGACGAGAATGGCTTTTACAAATTTTGAGGACTTATTTAGAATGACCGTGCAAATTTACATGCAGTGCCAGCCTTAAAAGGGTGTGTGTGGCACTTAGCTCAAGGGTTACTACCTGAGGATGACACGCAGTACGAATCTCGGCTTGGGCCTTCTGGGTTGACTTATGTTGCAGTTTAAATTATTCCCAACCCTAAATATTGGTTGTTTAGCGCGCAAATTCGATCGGCAGTTCACGAATCATACTCAGCTAACTTTGACAGCAGATGTCAAAATTCTCGTTTAAAACAACCCAAAGTTAAGCTATATCATATGAACCTCCTGACTTAAGCCTTATTCATAGCTAAACTTCGTTTCAAAATGATTAGTGAACTCCGACTTAGGTCGGTTTGAGAATGCACATTCTTCGCCCCTCTCTTGAATACCTCCGTTCAACAAATAGTCAATCAGAAAAAAAGATTGGTATACCTTTAGTTATACTTACACATCAGAATCTTACGATGATACGTCTACATTGGTACCTTTAGTTTATGCACCAGCGAAGCTCCCATGGTTGCTTGGTTTTCTTTCAGATCCACACATCTGGCAACATTGCCTCCCACGGTCAAACAACAAAGACATTAAGAAGACATTGCCGCGATTGTTCAACTAGGGGCGTGGCTGCATTGTAATGGTAATGAAATATGAATGTGCTGAGTAACGCAATGAGGAAATGAGAAGATGCGTTGGTGAAATATGATGACTTGCTAAGCTGGCTCAGCGCCTTAAGTTTGTTTTGCCTTCTCTAAGTGAATATTGCCCATTGGTGCCAAAACTGCGGCGCAAGTACGGAAGTCGGTTCGATAAATTTGTCGAACCGAAAAACTCGATAAATTTATCGAATGTTGCGAGTACCGAAGTCTGATCGTAAAGTATTGTAGTAGCTCTATATTCTCTTTGGATTCGACCTAGCTATTCGATAACTTTTGTCGAAAGTATCGAGGTTCGATTAAAGTCGATAACACCCACTTTATCGATTTGAGCTGTCAATTTTATCTAATTTTATCGATCAAAAAGATCCGTACTTGCGCCGCCAATCAAATGCCAAATTTTAAAAAAGACAAACGAAAAATGCAACTGCCAACCAAAAATGACATTAAAAAAAATGATTTCATGCATCAAAAATAGCATCAGCAAATAATGGACACAAAAATTGTGCAAACGCGATCAGAACCAATCTCCAATTTTTAGTTCATAACTTTAAATTACTATTCGCTCCTGCCAACCTCTATGCAAGTTTAATAGCTTCCACCATGGTTGTAGCTAGTGCAACTCCAATACCTTTATTATGAGATGACATAACAGATTGACCTTACAGTTCTATTGCTACATTCGCCATCCATTGCCTTTTTTGTTTGACAACGTTTCTAAAGTTCTAAGCAATAAGTGTCTTAGTTGTTACATTCACTAAGGCAGACTGTTGTACTATATGTGTGTACTTTTGTTTCCCGTGGTTCATTCAATCAAACGGCCCAGTGGATGCTGATTGGTAAATAAGGCCGTGCGTACATGTTTTTTTAGCGAAACGATCGCGTGCACGTCACAAGCTTAACAATGTGTCAACACCAGTACATGGGTGCGCATTTTTTGCGACGATAAGTTTCGGATTTTACATGTTGTGTACACGGCTTTATTAACAACTATATTTTCCCGCGATTCCTGTGAGTCTGGAAGCGGTCTTTCAACTTGTATGTATACTTATAATTACACGAGCTGTGTTCCGCGGCTTCACCCAAGTAGCCTTAGTTACTCCATATAACATCAGCTATCTGCCAGTGATATATCCTGTCAAAATAGGTCCAGCCGTTTCTGAGATTCATCAGCCGGAAGACGTCCACTTCTGAACATAGGCCACCCCCATAGAACGCCGCTTGGATTGGCTACTCGCCTCTTGTATCCAACGGTTCCCCGCGGTTTTGACAAGGTCATCGGTCCACCTAGTGGGGGGACGTCCTACACTACGTCTTCCGGTTCGTGGTCGCCACTCGAGAATCTTTCTTCCCCATCGGTTCGAATGCGTGGAATCAGAATCAAATGTATCCTCTAGCACTTTGGGATAGTGTAGCTTCCTATTATAGTGAAATCAAAAGTCGGACCAGTGCTTCAGAGATTAGCGGTAACAATCAAACAAAATTCGTTATAATATTAGTAGAGATATATTACATTCTAAATATATAGATGTACCATAGCTGAAAGCGTGTGTATCAAAAGAAAACAATGACACCAAATCCCTCTTCCGAAGTAAAATAACGAGCTTCACTCACGCACGATTGATAAAAAGCTAAGCCTCCAGCACAGAGTGATAATACGAATATTATAGCCACATATTGCGTATGAGGAAATGTATGGAAAATCTACAAAGGCTGGGGGCGTTTGATCTTCGAATAGAGAGATTTTCAATTTGCATCGTATTCCTTAAGAGTTGTGAACCGATGCGCGGCTTATTTTGGATTTAGAATCGGTTTTGAACCAAAAGGAATGTATTATTTTTGTAATTTATTTTTCTTTGAATTTTTTTTGTATCGACCGCGCTTCTGGTCCTACAACCTTTACAGCGTCTCCGAACATGGGGAGTCTGAACTATTTATCCAGCTACTGCTAGATGTAGGTTACCTTTTTAGATGCCTTCCTTTTTGTTCCTGAGTGAGCCATATCCATTATTTTCTGCTCTTTCATGGGTGTGAAGCGAGCTGGTAGTCTGCCCGAAATTCGAAAAAGTTTCGTACCTACATCTTTTTTTTTTTGACAGATGATATGATCTACTTTCACTGAAGCTATGGGCTGTTCTATAATATCCTAGCGCTATCCCGTCACAACAAATTGCAATTCGCAAACAAGAGCCGGAACCCGATACCGTCAATATCGAGTCGGGTTTCCGTAATACCACCGCCAGCATCCAAAAGGGATGCCCACGAAAATCACTCGAATATTTTCAATAAAGAGACGACAAACCCGATCTACATGCCGATGCTTGATGTTTTTTATTTTATATTAAGTACTCGCATTCTTGAATGTCTGAGTTGCGCTGGTGATACGAAATCGATTAAGGATCTTATAAAATGCAGATGTTAGACGGGCGTGCTTGTGTTTTGGATGCAAATTAAAAATGAGCTACGAGCATCGGAAATTGTTTGTAAGAACACTTTTGGAGATCAGTGTAATAGGTGATGGATTACCAAAAATAGCAGTTATTTTTTCAAAATAAACACACTATTTATTAATAACTTTGTTGTTTTATCAATTTCATGGGTATTTATAGTAAAATAACTAAAGATTAAACTGATTAAAAGCGATTCAATTCGATAAAGTAATTAATGTACATACTCGTATGAACTGATATTCTTCTCAAAAAATATCAAACCAAAATGAATTTATTAAATAGCTACTACTTAAATACCCACTACATTTGTATACATACCTCAAACTACAGTTTAGACTACAGTAATATTTATATAAACAATGTATTCAAGCGCAGTCTATTGAGAGAACTGAAAATTGTCAAAGCCAAACGTAGAAACTATATATTGCAACTATTCGATGCACTTTAACGACACTTACGTTTGTATTCGCAACTTAATGCATACTACAATAGAAAGTTGCAATTGCGAGAGTCAATCGAATGAATTGCAGATCGACTGTTCATGTGTTCATATAGTCTGCAGTGCTCGAATCTCATCGAAACTGTATTTAAGGATAGGGCCGTGCACTTTTGAAGTTGGTTGTTAGTCTTTCTTAAGGTCTCGTAGAACCTGAGCCATCATTATTAGCCTATTACGCTCCCACAGCTGAGATACAGATCTTATCTCAGTGAAAGAAAGAGAGAGTAATTCCGCACGCAACTTGATATAATTGGAGCGGGGCCGAGCTGCGATTCGAAGTCGGGTGCGTTAGACTGAAAATCGCTCAAGTTCCCGTTTGGCCATAGTCTCTCACTGAGTCATCATCTTATCAAAATGATGGAACAGTTAAAAAATAAAAACATTTCCAATAACTTTCTTTTTTACAATAAAGCCGAATTCACATTTGTATCTTGGAAAATCCCGGGACTTTCCATAGGCTCAAAAATGAATGTACGGACGAATGAAATTTACTGCTTGCTTAATGCAATAAATTCACAAGAATCTGACGCCTTATTATAAAAAAAATTCTTCCAGCCCACCGAGTCCGAGAACCCATTAAACCGGTTTTACGAGAAAAATGATAAGTCCTCCTGAATCCCATAAAATGGAGGATCCAGGAAACCTCCATAAAATGTTTTGTGTCCATACTTTAATGGTGTTTTGATCACCTATTAAGGGATTTACTTGTTTTAGTTTGTAGTGGATTTCGGTTTATGCGAAAAATTGTTAATGACTTGACGGGACAAATGCTGGTTTTAATGTTCATGGCGAAAGTTTTTATGTAATTGTATGAAAATTTTCATTAATGTCATCAATTCCTACATAAAACCTTGGTCTATTGATCGGTATAAGGTGTAGGACCAATTTTAAATGCCATTTTATCAATGAAAATTCCGAATTTCATAAAACAGTTTGTTAGTGGGAGGACTAACTCTTCTGCGAGTGTCCGTCTGGGTTGTTACCACCGCTTTGCTCGTGAAGTCTGCCGCCAAGCAGTAGTGTGCAAGCATCACTGTGTTCCGGTTTGATGAGCAGAGTATCCAGTGAAATTACTGAGCTTATGAGACTTAATACCTAATGTCTCAGGGTAACGAGCGCACTGCAGTGCCGCGCAGGTCTTTGTGTTTCAAAGTTCTGGATGGCACTGCAATCGTTATGGGCCGGCGTTATGCTTACCATCAGGCAAACGACCAGCTCGTCTCGTTACCAAATAACATAAAAAAAATAAACAAAAATTTCTCTAACGTACAACCCACCTTCCCCAACTACACTACCTACAACTTTACCTACCTAAATACGCATATAGCGCACATACTAAACTGTCCCCTACCACGGTGGACAATAGCAAGATATTGGCATTCCTGGGCACAATACCACCATTGTCGGCCAGCTAATGATAGATCGAATCTCTGCTATATTGATTCCATAATATATTGATGGCGGACGGTTGGGTGGTTTGGCGTAATGGTTGGGTCGTGAATGGGCGATATCTATACAAATAAAAATTGAAGTGTCGTTTTGTAATATCAAAATAACAGCTTTTTACCAAATGCATATGATTATGAAAGTATATACGATAGATATAACAAAATAACCATTTTTAAAATTTTTGTCTGTCTGTCTGTTTGTTCCGGGTAATCTCCGAAACGGAGATTTTAGATTTTTTTGGAAAAATAATTAGGGTTCTGCGCAAAAAAAAAACCAGCAAATCCAACATCTCCGCGTAGGTGAAACCGCGGGCAGCAGCTAGTTAGTATTCATATTGTAGTGCAATGTACGCTTTTTAGTTCTTCTTGTTGCATAAACACATGGTTTAGAATTTGCTTCACTGGCTAGCAATCATCAATTTTTTCACAAATTTTTCAATTTTCTTTATACAATAAGAGCGAGTGTGGCCGAGCGGAAACCGACGCACCATGGTTCGAATCTCGACTTAGCCAACAATGACTTATATTTAAAGTTATGTACGGATTTATCACACTCACTCTAAAATGGTGAAGAAAAACATCGTGGGGAAACCCGTTTGTTCAAGAACCACAGCATTCGTACAGGTTTTACTTCCTGGTAAAACCGTACTGCGTGAACTACGTTCTTGAGCCTTCACTACACCCCGTTTCTTTAGGGCTGAACGTCATTTGCGCTCTCCTACTGTTTGGTGACGCAGTAATGGTAGTTAGAAAAACAGTACGGTCCTCCGAAAGAAAAAATCTTTCTGTTGCATTTGAATTTTTACCTGTCTTTATTTTCTGTTAAAGATATTTGATGGAATCAGGCGTTACTTTGCGGAAATCCATTAATAAGATTATATAAAGTGAGTAATTTATAGTTTCAATTTCGCGATAAAGAATGTCTAATGGCCTAAGTTAGATCCATACTGAACTTACTTACTGATGGCTTTGCCATATACTCTTACTGGTTAGTCCCAGTTACTGATGGCTTTGCCAATGCGGAATTGAAACTATAAATTACTCACTTTATATAGGTAATCTTATTCTGTTAAAGACTCTTCAGTCTTCGGTTAAGGCGTCTAGATAACCAGAACACGCAGGTTCAAATCCTGTTGGAAGCGAAATTTTTGTGATGTATATATTTTCGTGAACATCCGCTAGCGTCGGTAAACACTTTAAAATATTATACTCTTCAGTATTTCTATCACTTTTAATCATTGTAACATTAAATTAATGATACCTCATTAGTTTCAATATTAGCTTTTTTGATGGAACGCTGTTATTAATAAAAAGGTCATTTTTCTATTTTCGGTCAACGGGGGATGTTAATGCAATAAAAATACCATTAATCTTTATACCAACGAATTGATGATGTATTTATTTCTATTGGATTGATAAAAGATATTTTATTTGATTTTTATCCTCTATATTAGTTACTGGTTTAATGTCTCAGGCAACGAGTGTACTGCAGTGCCTCACAGGCCTACAGTGTTTCAAAGTTATGAGTGGCATTGCAAATATTATCGGCTTGCGTTATGCTTACTATCAGGCAAATGTCCCGCTCGTCTCGTTATCCATTAGTATTAAAAAATACACTACGTGTATGTACTTAAAGTCCCTGTGGCGTGAGGTGTAAATTAGTAGCGTGAATTGTAAATTTTGAAAATTCATATTAATAAAATTTTAATAAACACTATAGTGTTACCACAAAAAGCCATTTTTAGTCGCCTGTTTAGCTAGACAGCGTCTAAAGATAAACGTCAAAAATGATTAGAAATGTCACAACAGAATTGTGTTAGCCAATGGTTAGACACTACTTCAATCAGGATTTGTGGTTGCTCATATTTAATTGCTCGACGAAGGCATGTTTATCGCAATAAACAGTGATTAACACAGGTTTAATGTGTGCTTAATTTTTTTGTGGTAAGACCCTAACCGTGTTACCACAAAAACCACTTTAAGATGCCTGTTTAGCTAGACACTGTTTAAAGATAAGCGTCTAAAATAATTCACACGTCAAAAACATCATAACAAAATGGAGGTAGACACTACTTAAATCAAGATATGTGGTTGCTCATATTTAAACACGCAACTGAGGCATGTTTGAAGTTAAACACTGTTTAACACTAGGCTATAGTGTATTTAATTTTTTTTGTGGTAAGACCGTAAAATGGGAAGACATTTTCCTTCCTCAGATGCTGCTCAAAGAACCTAAAGCTACCATTCATTGTGCTTCACAATATACTGTTAATAGTAATATTATGTTAACCTACAGACATAAACCCATTATGTCGACTGGAAAAACTCAGATTCATTATTCAAACGGAAGCTATTGCCGGCTCTTTGATACTTCTTTACTCTTCTTTATTATGCGGGTGAAAGTTTAGGGGTGCATAAACTATCTGTTTACCCTACCGTCGATTGTTAGGACTGGGTGAAAGACTTGGGTATGCTAATATGTTACAAAGAAACCTTAGGCTTTCTGAGTTCTAAAGACAATTTTAACGTGATCGAAGCGGACGCTGAAACTAGAAAAAGAAAAATCTGCGTGGCACTGCAATTCAGGCCAGTTATTTCACATCCAACTTTGCTCATGAATTCATGCATACTACATACTGTTTGGCGCCCACCCAATCATACACTTGCAGATGAATTAACACTTGGTAAAAGGCTAAGAAAAACTAATTTGTTTTAAAAATAGCTCATCAAAACATTATTTTGATAGATAATATTATCTTCCATTGAACACTTCGCTTACATGTAACATAATATTACCTGTTCTCCTGAACATCTGACGTAGAACATGACATGCCTATTGTTATATCAGAGAATACTGCTAAAATGAAATAGAGTGATAAGTGGAATGTTGGAATCTTTTCGAGTATAATAGGTAGTGCGGATAAGTAATTAGTAGTGAGAAATGTGTGTACGCCTCTAAATATTGTGGTTTCCTACAGGCAATGTAGGTCACGTTCTAAAGATGACAAAACGAAAAAATTGTCTTAATTAGGTATCCTTAAAAAATTGTAGTTACATTTTTTTGTGCTGGTATTGTCGTCGGATATAAATTTAGTTACCTAAATTTAGCGTTAGAGCTGTCAAATATCTTCCATCCTTGATAAATTAGACTCAATCAAATGGATTAATTTGAGAGGTCTAAAATATAATCCATCCCTTTCTCATATTCTCATTTAGAAAGAGAGATTGGAACTAATTTTTTTTTAGGTTTAAGTATTAGACAGAATCGACATCATTGAATATGTTCCACACACTTCGGTATTTAAAAAACCACCGAATCATTCGTTATCGAAGTAGTAATTGCACTGGTCAATTTGCGAAATTACCTGCGTCCATATCCCATTAACGACGGTAATCTGATACGGGGAATGACGTTACCAATCGCATAAATCGGTTCATATCGCCCGCCGCCGCCCGCCCGGGCAGCGTGAAACGAGATTACTAGGCGGAGGGCTGCCAATGTACAAATTTACCCCGACAATGTGGTAAAATTAGTAAAATTAATGGAATATTGTATTGGTGTTTAAATTTAGAACAGGTGAACCGACAACTAGACCAAAACCGTGGGGAGCGTTTGGATGGAAGAGGCGAGTCGATCTTAAAAGTGACGCTCTATAGGGCAGACCTACGTTAAGCAGGGTTTTTTATATTGTTTGGAAACGAGACGAGTGGATCGTTTGCCTTAAGGTAAGCATAACGCCAGCCCATAACAATTGCAGTGCCACCCAGAACTTTGACACAATCTGTGACTGCGTGGTACGTCATCGCGCTCACTACCCTTAGGTTTCATAAAATAAACATTTCAATTAATAAGGGTAGTTTTAGGAATTCACTTGGCAGCACTGTCCAAGAATCGAATCTGGGCCCAGCTTGCTGCACTGTATTAAATTTTCGATAATGTCTTCTTCAAAGCTGAAAGAGATTGCGTACGGCTATATGCATCTGGGGCTGGCATTTTGTTGAAGGGCCACTAGGGGGAACCTTTGTATACTGCTTTAGATTACGGTTGCGTTGACGCTGCAGTCTGTGTTGCCATTCACGTATAATCAGTCAGTTTTAGTAGTAGGCGGACTATTCAATATACTTATTATATTGTTCATTTTTCGTACAGTAATTTCCTCGCTGATTTTCTTAGGCTTTTGATGACTACAATGCGATTAAAGTAAGAATAGGATCGGCTTAGCGCCATATTGTGATGTTACAACTGGGTTTTTAAAAAATAGAGTGTGATAGAATATTTTAAATAAATAAATATATCGTAAAAGCACACAATTTATAATAAAACAAATAATCACAAGTAAGTATTTTGTACAATCAACAAAGAAAACATTGGAGTTTGAGTGAACTTTGGCCAAATATTCTGGCCAGTCTTATTCTTATTTTAGCATTGTAAGCAAAAAACAGTTTTTATTTAAATAGGAGTTAATTACTTTAGAAAGGGAATACAATTTTTCAGTACATCTTTGATCTTGATGATTGGCATCCAAACAAGAGTCTCCCAAGGAGAAGGTTCTCAATAATACAGTTTTTATATGTTATACCCGAAGATTATAAGAAATTGGATTTTGAAGAAATAAGCAAGTGACATATTAGAGGGTAGTCCCCGTAGGTATACATAATTATATTTGGTCTAGAAATAATTAACTGCCCAAAATTATAGGCAGATATATTGCTGCTAATTCTATTATCATTTTTTAATCAGTTAATGTAGACATAACATTTCAATATCCATTTAAAAATGAAGGCAAACTGAATTCCAATTTTAAAATGGTAACGTAACTCTGGTTGGATTCTCCAATATTCCTGCCGTGCGGTTCGCTGGTCAAATCGGAACAGTCTATTACTGTAATGGATTGCACTGGCCACTCTTGCCTGTAAAAAAGAAAAAAAAAAGCACTCCGATTGGTATTGGAAGTAATAAGCTTTTTCTTAACTACCAAAATGTTTTAATGTTTAATGCTGTAGTTCATTAATTACCGGTTTTTGACATATTTGGTGACGTAAAGTTTGTAGGATCAAACTTTAGTAATGAAAAAAAGGAACGGTTTTAAAAAAAAATCATTTCAGAGTTGTCATTTTCTTTTATTAATAGATGGTGACATTATAAATTAAAATAAGAATAGGACCGGCCTAGCGTCCTGTTATGTTGTCACAACTGGGTTTTTGTAAATCAATGTGTTAAAGAAATATTTTTAATTTCTTATTATAAATGTCGTAATACAACGCACACAATGTATAGTAAATAGTAGATGAAGCACCAAGAGGATAAAGCAGTGTCTTACATCACGGGCTGTTTATTGGAACCTTAGCATAACGAAGCACTCTAGATTTAAATTAACGCTCGAGCAATTGTGTAGAGTTCTAAGTGAAGCGATGGGTTCAAGCCGCCCAAGACGAAGACATGCTTTATCCTAGAGGTGAATACTCTACTTTTCACACATTCTGCGAAAATTGAAAAAGCCAAATTTTTTTTTGTTTTGATTTGGGTAGCCTGTTCGATTTTCGAATAAACTCTTATTACAATACCCTTATGCTGAGTTTTCATTCAAAATGTAACCTCCTTGCTCGGAAATACCCTTGGGCTTTTCATCCAACTATCTCTCCCTAGGGAGACTAATGCCTTGCTTTACGTTGAGACTACGTGATATGTAATTGGTCATTGTCGAGCAGTTGTAGTGAAAAACAAATCTTATATTATCTTGCTTAGGTATTATGTACAATCAACACAGAAAAACATTGGACTTTGAGTGAAGTTTGGCTAAATACCCTTTGGCACTCCAATTCTTATTTTAATCGCATTTTATCTCTTTCTCTATTTTGTGGGTTAGTGCCTAGTGCCTAGATTCTGCGAGTCCGTTTGGGTTGGTACCACCTCTTTGCTCCTGAAGTCTGCCGCCAAGCAGTAATGTGCAAGCATTATTGTGATCCGGTTTGATGAGCAAAGTCGCCAGTGAAATTATTGGGCTTATGAAACTTAATACCTAATGTCTCAGGATAACTAGCGCACTGCAGTGCCGCGCAGCCTTTGTGTCAAAGTTCTGAGTGCCAATGCAATTGCTCTGGACTGATGCTATGCTTACCATCAAGCAAAAGGCCAATAGCATAATAACTCATTATTTTGGATTTGCCGGCAGCCTCTTTAGAGTAACAAAAGAAAACAGAAGAGGTGTTTATTAAAAAAAATAGTTTGACCACGTAGTCTAAAAAAGCATGTCCAACTACTATACATTAGCACTCTGATTTGCAATGTAAAAAGAAGGCTTTGATGTAAGATTTGCAATGTAAATGTCAGCACAATCCATTAGCAACGGACGTCCTATCTGGTCCCTAATGAAAGCAACGGTCCGACTTAAATCAATCAGCCTGTAGAGGGACCGTGGGGTTTGTAGGTAGATGCGGATTTAGTTAATTAGGTCAGGTATTAACTCTTAAACTAGTCCGTCAACTTAGTTCACGAGATGTCTGTTTACAAATTATATTGTACAGCACTAATAATGTGATCGTAGACCACTTTATAATACCACGTATGATTTTTCTTTTAAATAGCTATTTGGTAATCAGACAGCAAAGATCAAAGAGAAAATAACGTTATCGCAAAGATATTGATATAATAGACATGTTGATAAATCCCCTCAAGAGATGTCGCTAGTTGTAGCGATTCTATCTACTCCATTTACAATTTCATATTTTTTTTTCTTTTTATAAACATCTTCATCAGTGTTCTACATAATTTTAATTACATATAAGTTATAGAGTGTTATAAAACTTTAAATCAGATTTATATTTCAAGATTTATGACGATCAGAATAAACCCCTTCGGGAAATATGATGCAGTATCGATTGGTTATTATAGTGATGTCACTCTGATACAGTCATTTATCGACAAAATATTACAGTCTAGTATCAACTTAAAAATGTTATAGTGTTTACTTATATGAGGCAAATTAAAAGGTGTAAAATATTATATAATATATAGTACTAGTACAGTAGTAACTGTGTGGTTACTAGTTGGTTTATAGTCTTTAACACAGGGAATCCTAGTATGAGGACTAGTGACCATTTGCTGCAGGTATTTAATAAGTTTTATTTAGAAATAAATAAAATATTGTTAATAGGTTATGTTTGCCTGTTTACTTTGATTCTAATAAATACATCATTATTATTATTATAAAAAGTAACTTTATAAATAAATTATTACGCTTGCCTATTTCATTTACCCATTTTATCTGTAAATACTTTTTTTTTCGATGCTAAATCTTAACATACCGTGCTGCTATAGCGTGCCGCTATGAGGAGCAGCCGGGTGATATGGGATTATTACCCACTAAAACCCCCCCCGGTTCGGTCTGCCTCGGTGCTACAAAAGAGGGCCCCGGGCTCTCCAAAGTAGGTACCACACCGGTGACCCCCCAGCACTGCGCCCTCCCTGCCGACCTCCATCCACGACAGCCCGTGTCACAGCGTGCTGCCGTCCTTCCAGGGCTACCCTACCAGTATGCTATGATTACATCACGCTATTTTCTTCCACTCTTCAAGCTCATTGTAGAATTAATCGAATGATCTCACTACGGTTCATATTGTGACAATGTCATCCTTCTTCATCATTCCACCTCCTTTCTCATTTACACTGGACATTCACATTCCATAACTCTCATCTAAATTCTAATTGAAAATTTACGTTCGATTGTTATTCTAAGTTATTCTAAATTACTCCATACATTCCGCATTCCTGTTCTGAGCTGAGCTGCACTCTTCACCATTAATTACAATGTTTGTTAGTGGGAGGACTAACTCTTCTGCGAGTGTCCGTCTGGGTTGTTACCACCGCTTTGCTCGTGAAGTCTGCCGCCAAGCAGTACTGTGCAAGCATTACTGTGTTCCGGTTTGATGAGCAGAGTATCCAGTGAAATTACTAGACTTATGAGACTTAATAACTAATGTTTCAGGGTGACGAGCGCACTGCAGTGCCGCGCAGGCCTTTGTGTTTCAAAGTTCTGGGTGGCACTGCAATTGTTATGGTCCGGCGTTATGCTTACCATCAGGCAAACGACCAGCTCGTCTCGTTACCAAAGAACATAAAAAAAAATGTTCCCAAGATTGATTAGCATTGTAGTTATATTTAAGGTATCAACAGAAGGTCTTCAGCTGGCACTAGGAACCTATCATAGAACTATCGATAGTTAGTTAATTCTGTGTCCCATCAATACAACTTCACAGGCACGGGCAGGATTACATATCCGGGCAGAATATTTGCAGGCACATAAGAGGATACCTGTGATTTCATTCCGCATGGAGATTGGCGAGGCTTCGGGATTACCCGCGGAGAACGCAGACCTTCCAATGTTGTTTGGGTAAAGTAAAATTTAGTACCTACGTATTAGCTTCATTCTAATATTTTGTAGTACTTCTTTACTTAAAATGTTGTAAGGAAAACGCACAGACGGTGAGTTGTTGCATTTTATATGTTGCAGTCAAAGCTTAACCAGTCAAAAGTATTTTTAACTAGCAAAATCAATTAAAAGTTCATTATATATTGAATACTAGGTACTACAATGTGCAGTAGGTTAAGGTGTGGCGAGAGTGGCCCTTGAGCCACCCCTAATGTTTATAATTGTATATTTATAATTTACAATTTTAATGGCATGCATGTTTATAGTTTACCTTATTTACCACATATTATTATTTTTAATAAAGTTGATTTTGAGCAAATATATATACTTAACGTGTTTTATTTGTCCTTCATTTTATAGATACTTAGGCAGGTATTTACATAGCACTAAAAATACAGACCGTAATCTATTTACTTCACACATTGCCGGTGGACTATCAGGTACTCTATACAATCCCTGGGAATTGTATACATCACCTAGGTAAAGTATGACAATAATATTCACAATATTTCATACATTGCCCGGATGCCCCAGGTAGGTATTGTAAAGAATACCTGAATTATATAAATTGCCGGTAACATATACAAGCATTCAATTCACATCAAATTTAACTAAAATAGTTTTGTTTTTGTTGTAATTCAATTTGTAATTAAAACAATTTCATCTGCGCAATTTATTTAATCACAATCATTACCCTAAATCAAGAACCCTACCTACAAATAGGATGTCCCAAATACCAAAACCGCGAGCCTCAAAGTGCTCCCAACTCCTAATAAGCAACCATTAGCGAAATTGAAGCATCAATCTTTGAACACCCTCTATGTGTGGTGAAGGTACGCTGAAAACAATATTGCCAAAGAATAATAGTATAGAAGTGATATGGCTCTTGTTTTACCTAAATATTAGAAAAGACAAAACATACTAAAGAATAAATAAAGATATATTTTGTATAAATTATGTTCGTATTAAAATTCTAATGAAATTAACCTTTCGGTGAATGTTAATTTCACTCATAATGATGCAGTCATAAAAAAGTAATAGAGCATTTTTTAGTGCTTACCTGATAGTTACCACCCTCAGGTTGGGAATAAACTAACTAAACTAAACTAACCAATCACGTTTAAAAAATATCTTCATCATATTCGTGCTGGTTGCAGTTTATTTTAGTTTAAATTGTCAGCAAATGGCAAATGGCAAATATCAACCTACATATGGCCGCCAAACTTACGTTTAACCAACTTCAAAAAAGGAAGCTCTAAGACTGATTTCGTATGATCGTATCAAAACTATGTTTTGTTCGTTTGGTTACGAAACTCCAGTTTCGTAAACGGCCGAGGCGTCAATTTCATCTGTATTTTTTTCGTGTGTATTTTACTCAAATTGGCGTTACCAACCATGTCATGTTTCGAGTTGAGATTTCTGTCTAGGTACCTATATCATTTAGTTCTTGGTGAACCTCTATTGTGGTTTACATTATTAGACAAGTTTAAAAACACGGATCTTACATCTGTTAATCTTTGACGAAGGTGAAAGTTTGCCCTATGGCGACATAAATAACGAGGTACGCAATAAAGGCATTGTCGCGGCTGCAGGAAGGCTCGCGGTGGGGTGCAGTGGAAAACAGATGCGAGGATCCATACGCGTGATCTGTTATTATACTACCACTAGGTAACAAAATTAAATAGTTAGAAAGTAAGATACTGCACATTCAGTTAACGTTTTAAACGTTATCTATACAAATAAATAAAATTGAAGTGTCTGTTTGTAATATCAAAATAACAGTTTTTCACTAAATGCATATGCGTGTTTTGTTTTATTTCAATATAAGGACCGTTCCTAATAATCTTCGTTCTCGTTCAAGTATATACGGCAACTATAACAAAACAACCATTTTGAAAATTATCCCGTTTTTAGTTATAATTTTCAAAGTGTTGATGACCATGACAGTTTAAAAACCTATAAAACAACCATTTTTAAAATTTTTGTCTGTCTGTCTGTTTGTTCCGGGTAATCTCCGAAACGGCTGGACCGATTGTGACAGGACTTTCACTGGCTGATAGCTGATGTTATAAGGAGTAATTTAAGCTACTTTTATTTTAAAAAAGAATTAGGATTCCGCGCAAAGAAATAAAAACCCTAAAATCCAATATCTCCACGCGGGTGAAACCGCGGGCAGCAGCTAGTAATTAATAAATGATTTACAGCAAATGAGCCATTATACTGTCTATAATAATACGGTGTTGCGGTCGCTTGGCTTGCCGCTGAATCAATTCATGCAGAGTACACGAGAGGGTTTCTGTAAGGATCTTCGTATAGTAAGGAGGATCAGAGAGCTTAGTCTGGGTTCTTGAATGAATTTGCTTAAACCAGAAGTTTAGCTGGATACAGCATTTTAATAGCATGAGCTGTTTTTAGAATTGTTTTGAGGGATTTTAAGATCAGCTGAAACTTTTAAAAACACTTTCATTTTATACGATTTTGATGCTGGAGCTGATGGACGACAAGGGCGTGGTTATAGTTTTTCTAGTTGAGGATAGCTAGCTAAGTGAACACAGACAATATCTAGCTATCCATGCTTAGGGCACATTAAAACAATAATCTCATAAAACTGCTCGTCTTGAATATACGAGTATATAAACATAATATATAAATTTATTTCGGGTATTTCGGAAACGGCTCTAACGATTTGTATGAAATTTTGGAGGTTAAGGTTTTGCCTTTTAAGTTTACCTATATAGTTGTATTTGTGGTAACAACACACAACAACAAAAAGGTTTTTCAAAACACCCAGATATCATAAATAAAACCTATAGTAACAAAGAACTGAATGTATAAAACATTTTACGTTTAAATATTTATACTGAAAGGTTGATTCGTAGCGCAACCGCACACGGGTCTACACTCTACACTCTACACACATTTGGAAAACGCAACTCTTCTGCGAGTGTCCGTCTGGGTTGTTACCACCGCTTTGCTCGCGAAGTCTGCCGCCAAGCAGTAGTGTGCAAGCATTACTGTGTTCCGGTTTGATGAGCAGAGTATCCAGTGAAATTACTGGGCTTATGAGACTTAATACCTAATGTCTCAGGGTAACGAGCGCATTGCAGTGCCGCGCAGGCCTTTGTGTTTCAAAGTTCTGGGTGACACTGCAATTGTTATGGGCCGGCGTCATGCTTACCATCAGGCAAACGACCAGCTCGTCTCGTGACCAAATAAAAAAAAAAACATTTTAACAAATTAACATGATAATAACATCAAAACGATATACATTTGCTCGAATCGTTACAAATGAAACCGTTCGTCCGTGTTGAATCGGCTTTACAATATTGAAACAATACCTAGTAGGCAGAACAAAAAAGTGCGAGCTGCGATTATCCCTTCTGGCTGTTTGGTGATCAATGATATGTCATTAATAAGCACAAACCTAGCTTAACTAGTGGAGCGTAGACACAGTGTCTTAATCCGCTAACTAAATTGCAACATAAATACTTTAAGAAAAAACTTAAATACTTTCAGAAAGCTAAGCATCAAAACAAAGCAATTTTGTAATTTACATGTCAGACAATTCAACTGAAATATTCCACTATAGCAAGTACTAACTCAAACATGTCTCTTGTTGCCCCACTCATTAACAAATAAGTAGTCAGCGTGCATTGTCTGTCTGTCCATCATAACGTAATTGGTGATAACCAATTATTTTGGCTCGCGGTGTATTTGTGAAAACAATTTGTTGTCCCGCATCGACGTTCGACGTGAAGTTCAAACTGTGTATCGCATATAGGAATGGAGTAGAGGGGTAAGTTACTTACGAGTGGCTGGGATCATGCTTAACATAAGATAATATTTAATATTTTATAAGTTATAGGTACAAAATACTTACCTGACTAAAAAGTAACAACAATATGATGGGCAGATTTAAACTAAATAGGGATTCCTTCTAAACAATTTTTACGTTAAGCTTAAAATGACTTTGACGTAAATATCGCGATATATGAAATTGCATCCCCATTTTAGACCATTAGGGTTGGTATTATTTCATAAACTTTATGAGACTCTACTCATAAAAAACTAGACTCATTTAAATAAATTGACAATTAGCAGAGAAATCGAGTACCTAACATCGCCACAAAAAACAGACTAAATAAGAACCTTCGTTAGATCGTTAGATCTAACGTTACTACTTCCAACTCGTAATAACCCTACACAATCTACTCACTGCCTACAAAGTTTACACACTCTACAACGTAACGTACACCTCAGTGCAAATAAAACTGAACATCGCGCTAGTTAAATTTTCACGAGCCAGTCTGTCGGGCCGTGCGCTGTTATTCCGAACTTCCCGAACAGTTTTTGAATATTTCAGCAAGTGCTGTTTGTTTTGAATGCTACCTGTGTGTTACGCTTAATTTAACGTCAGAATTTGAATGAACATTGGAAATTCACCTTTATGTATGCGTTTTCAACCGATGAAAGCTAGATACGTATGGTAGAGACGTCGGCCGCTGATATGCAGGCTGATGATTTTAATCCTGAAATGCTACCAGCATGAGCTTTAGGTGAAGAAAACATGGTAATGCACCATGCTAATGGTGGTAGATGAAGTACTTCTAGTATTTGATAGCTACTTTTCTCAAGTTAAAAATCTGGCAGCCATACTTGAGGTATTTTTTGTCAGGTCTGCGTTTTTATACTGGTCCAAAACATGTCTTGTTTTTTTGTAAAAATCTCATACACCATAATCGATTCATGAAGGGCTTGTTTTATAACGGAAATCGATAGTTTAATAAGGAATAACTGTTGCGTAAGGAATAAAAGGAATTAATCACTTCCCCCCACTGACCCCTTCTGATGGATCACCCTGTACCTATATCCCGTCATAATGTATGAATTAGTAAATAACTGTGAAAGAGAAAAAAAATACAATATTGTATATAATTATGGAAATTCTGGCTGTTGATAGCCCTCACGGCGTAGTGGATGAGTCGATATTCAATACCCGCAACGGGACAATTAAGGTTTTTTCAAAATCCTCTGAAGATTGTTAATACGCTACTTCCTATTATACTAAAGTTTAAAACAAACAATTTGATTGAACATTCAAATTTTCCGACTCTTATCGCATTAATTCAGAATGCAGTTTCAATGGTATCATCGCTGCATTCTACGAAAGAGAAATTTTAATCCAGTCTGCATTCACTGGTGCCACTCAAAACATTGATCCACAAACTGTTTGAGAGAGATACGGTGTGTGATAGTGATTATTATTGCAGATTTCGAACACTACATAAATATATATCTCAAAAATTTGTCTGCCGTCAGGATTTGAACCTGCGTCTTCTGGTTATATAGACCAGACGCCTTTACCAATTAGATTCTAGGAGCGATCCATGTATACTTTTATATAGATCACTAGCTTCTAACCGCAGTTTCACCCGCGTTCCCACAGGAACCATGCATTTTTCCGGGATAAACAGTAGCCTATGTTACTTCCCGGTCCATAGTCTATATCTATGCCAAAAATCACGTCGATTCGTCGCTCCGTTACTGCGTAAAAGAAGGACAAACCAACAAACATACGAACACACTTTCGCACTTATTATAACAAAAAAAAAACACGTCTAAAATGATTAGAAATGTCACAACAGAATGGAGTTAGACTACGGTTAGACACTACTTAAATCAAGATTTGTGGTTGCATGTTGAGCAGTTAAACGCTGTTTAACACAGGTTTAGGGTGTTCAATGTTTTTGTGGTAAAACCGTAAAAGCCACATTAAAAGAGTTTATTTTTTTATTTTGTTTTTTTATGTTATTGGTAACGAGACGAGCTGGTCGATTGCCTGATGGTAAGCATAACGCCGGCCCATAACAATTGCAGTGCCACTCAGAAGTTTGAAACAGCAAAGGCCTGCGCGGCACTGCAGTGCGCTCGTTACCCTGAGACATTAGGTATTAAGTCTCATAAGCCCAGTAGTTTCACTGGCTACTCTGCTCATCAAACCGGAACACAGTAATACTTGCACATTACTGCTTGGCGGCAGACTTCACAAGCAACCAAAGAATTACAAATAAACCTTCTCCGTATCCTCCTAGCTCCTCCGCAACTAAATCTAGTAAATTAGTTTCATTATCACTGTGTCCCAGGTGCTTCACGAAGCGGTGTTTTGACCCCCCCCACTCTAGGGTCGTCTTAACTGGCATTATACTTCAAGTCTTTAGTGCGAGTAAGTTAGCTCGGTCTTGCCGATTATATCCTGAACCTTTGTTTCTTTGTTGAGAATGAGGAAGTTGAATTGGTCTGAGTAATCCGTTGCCTATCAGTTGACTAGTTTTCTTCCTGGAAAGATTGTTGTTTGAACTCGGGTTTACTCTTTATGCTAGATTTTAAAGTGCTAATTCAAACTACTAGGTGGTAGGACTAACTTTTCTGCGAGTGTCCGTCTGGGTTGGTACCACCGCTTTGCTCGTGAAGTCTGCCGCCGAGCAGTAGTGTACAAGCATTGCTGTGTTCCGGATTGATAAGATGAGAAGCCAGTGAAATGCAAGTCCGAGACTTAATACCTATGTCTCAGGTTAACGAGCGCAATTGCAGAGCCACGCAGGCCTTTGTTTCAAAATTCTGAGTGGCACTGTATTGTTATGGGCCGGCGTTATGCTTACCATCAAGCAAACGACCAGCTCGTCTCGTTATCAAATAAAAATAAAAACAAAAATAGACTAACGTTATTGAGACCGTAGTCTGCGCCAAGCAGTAAGATAGATAAATATTAAAGCCCTTATTCATAAACGTTCCGTAACTTAATTAATTACTAGAAAGTGTTTTGTCTCGGTTTCACGCATAACAGCTTCCGTCAACGGGAAGTTGACAGAGCAGCTTAAAGCATAGATTATCTTATTGAGCTTTTATGAATAAGGGCGAAGTATAGATTGAAGTAGCTATCCATAGCCTTGGAGAATTTAATTTTACAATTGACTGTTTTATTTTATAAATATTGGCGGTTTTAACAAATAAAAGCAGATTTTTAAAATAAATGTGAAACAAAAGAAAATGTAGAACTTTAAATTCTGTTGGTAAAATGATACCGTATTTTATAAACTCCACATTATTACTTGAAGGTAAATGCGAAAAGTTAAAGTAGACTGTGCGGCAAGTTAAATTAGTTTTCATATCATTGTGATGAAAATAAAGCAGTGAGTTAAGTTGTACATTATGAGTTCATTGGAAAAGAGTTCTTAACTAACTTTAATTCGTTTTTAAAAGGTCCATTGATTATCATTACAATGCTGAAAACGTCCATTGTAATACCTTGGGCCTAATAATAAATACTTCTTCATTATACACCACACTTGGTAGACACTAGAATTGTAAACATTAAAATGAAAATAATAAACTTATTTTTTAGAAAAAATATTGACATGCATACAGGTATACAGGAATACATGCATTTTTTATACTATTGGGTAACGAGTCATTTGCCTGATGGTAAGCATAATGTCAACCCATAACAATTGCAGTGCCATTCAAAAGTTTGAAACACAAAGGCCTGCGTGGCATTGCATTGCTCTCGTTATCCTGAGACATTATAGGTATTAAGAGCCTACTAGTCCATGGAGCGAACTCATCGGTGGGCGCGGCTAAAATGTGCATGCTATTTCATCTAACATTCGTGGGACAAGGTAAGACTCTGCAGCGATGAGTAGTATGAGGCTAATGCTCGCACATACACAATTACACACTCTCGTAAAGTCGCGACGAAAACAGAAAAGTCGAAAACCGGCGCGCAAAAATGTACGAATTGGCTTCTGGTGCTTGGGGTTTTACGACAAAACTACTGAATGTATTTAGTCAGACCAAAGTTATTTGAAATGTCAATAAACTAAAGCTTGTTAGTATGTACATTATTTTGGAGTTTTCGTAATCCTTTTGTAATTTATTTACGTCCAAACTTGCGTTAAAATACAGATGTTTGAAGGCTCATTACTTTTAAGCCACTTATTTTTTTTCTGTATAATTAGCAGGCTGAACTAGATAACGAAGAGATAAATCGATATTATTCTTAATTTTGGACTTAAAACGTCAAGTAGTGGAGTAATCACCCAAGTACGGTTGTATGGAGAAATGAACAACTAGTTCGTCCTTAAGTCTCATAAGCTCAGCTATTTAACTGACTACTTTGCTTATCAAACCGGAATACAGTAATGCTTGCACACTACTGCTTGGCGGCAGACTTCACGACAAAGCGGTGGTATCCACCCAGACGAAGAGCTACTCCTACCACCTGGTAAACAGACATAACATACTGTTATTGTAGGTAAGTCGTCATGCTACACAACAATAGGCGCTCCATACAAGACAACAGATGTCAACTTGTACACCCTACTTTCGCACTTCATGCATCATAGAAACCAAAGGTAAAAGGGTCATAATTGACTTGTAAACACCTCTCACCGTCCCAGATGTAATGAAGTGACAATTACTGGGCATATTTATAATTAATTACGTAGATCCACCGTCGGGCGGCGTGTATTGTCCTTAAAGCTAGGTAATACAGTAGTGCAATTCACACGTTTTTAGAAATTTTATACGCACTGTTTTAAAATTGGTTAATTTGGTTAGGAGTGTATGCCTTTTATGATTGAATGAACGAGGCCAACGAAGGTAAAAGAAAACTATTGTTTTTTATGATATCGTATAAGTAAATAAATACGATTCAAAATTACAAGTCTTCAATTCTGAAAAGTGAACAGGCCTCTTCTAAGCCAGCGTACTTTGTCGACTACTTAAGTAATTGTTTAACAATAATAATTAACATCAATATCATAACCCTCGTTTTTGCTTCGCCGTAGTCAGGTAAGAATGAACCGTGTTTGCCTGTATTTTCTTAGTAGTTATATATAGTAAATAGATATCTTACAATAGAAGTCTTGCTTTTGAGTTTACATTATGAAGTTAGAAGTCTGTAAAAAATATTGCACGTACTGGTCCTACTTTCTATCGCACTTCCTTTAGATAAAAAGTACTTACGTACTTACGTCATGTTAATTAAATTAAAGAATTGATGTTAAAAAATCAACAAGGAATCCAACATAAAGCGTGTTGTGCCTGCTTACGACAGCATAGCCAACATAGCTCAAAACCCTAAGACATGCGCGTTTGTGTGCGTTACATTAAAGAAATACTTTTAAATTGATTAATTACGCCCAAAATCGCCGATATTACCGGAAAGTCGCCTGAGAGCCGCACATTTATCAGTGCACACTCGAACGCTCTCGAGTAAAATTAAATCACATTTGATGTGTGGGATAAGACATGAGCTTTTAAAAGTTTGAAGCGATGATGGCTGAGTGGTTGTACAGTCGGTCCTCTATCTGTAGCTCGATGGTTCGAATTATACAAAGAAATTGAAATTTCGGTGAAGGAACACATCGTAATGCAACGATTACATGGTGATAGGGTTTTTTCTAGTCAAGTTAATAAAATCCAGTTCAGCAGAGTGATTTTGATTCACTCGAAATGATATCCGTATCGGAAGCGACTTTCTTTATCGTTCATATCTCGGAAACACATCCTGTCAGATAAATTTCCCGTTTAGATTTGACAACTCAGCTGCATAAACACGGATATAATCCCGAGAATATTTCTCTGGCGGGATGCGTTTCCGAGATATAAACGATCAAGCAAGTCGCTTCCGACACGGATATCATTCCGACTGAATTAAAGTAACTCTGCTGATCTAGATTAACGTATTCATTATCGTCAATTCGGATTCTATAAAAGCGTCTCTCCCATTAACTAGTTCTTCGAAGAATTTGCTAGTGATATCTCGTTATCGCATCAGTACAAGTAAAAGAGCTAGATGTTTTAAAAAAATTGTGAGATATTTACTTACCTATACCTTTGCTATATTCGCTTCCGCTCGTATAATTTTTACGTTCTGTACCCGCTGTCTCTTGTGCTGCTGGCCACACCAAATACATATTACGTTCACAAACAAAATTAAATGCAGCGTCGAAATTTGACAATGGTTATATAATTAGATGTCATTATTTAATGGAAGTGACGGGCCACTGCGGCCTCTTATCGCTTCCACCTGAAGCACCTTATTATTATTCTGTGACTTCTTTTAGATTGGGAGTTGACGGTGAAATTATTAACAAGTGGACGCAATATTAAACATGGTTCACCAGATTAGTATTGGTTTTTGAATTTTTTTCCAGGTGGTATGACTAACTCTACTGCGAGTGTCCATCTGGGTGAGCACCACCACTTTGCTCGTGTAGTCCACCGCCAAGCTATAATGTGCAAGCATTTCTGTGTTCCAGTTTGATGAGCAAAGTCCCGTCTAAGTCTACTCAGTGAAATTACTGGGCTTATGAGACTTAATACCTAGTGTTTCAGTGGTAACGAGCGAAATGCAGTGTCCCGCAGACCTTTGTGTTTAAAAGTTCCGAGTGACACTGGAATTTTTATGGACCGGCGTTATGCTTACCATCAGGCAAACGACCCGCTCGTATCGTTATCCAAAAGTATAAAAAATATATTCAACTTTATTAATTAAGAGATAAGAAGATTAAGTGAGAGGTATGTCCTCTCATTTGGTCGTATTCTTGCGCAGTGTTTCTTCCTAGTTAATTTAATGTTTTTCTTTAAGTTGATTCGTTCTAAATGTAATTTACTAACAATTAAATTAATGTAATTTTCATTTTATTAACACTATGGATCTATGGTATCTGAAATAAAATTTTTGAATTTGAATTTGAATTAAAACTTCAGCAATTTCTTTAGTAATTATATCAATCAATGACATCTGTTCTATTCCAGTGATAGCGTTGTTTTGAAGAGCGTTTTAAGCAAGTAATGAAGGAAGCTTTGTTGGACGTTTTTGATTTGTTTTCAGCAGAATTGTCAGGGAACAGAGAGGTGGCCTTTTCAGACTTGATAAACTATACTAAAAATAATCGTCACACCTATCTAACTAATGACATGAAACCATCATGTTACATCGATCAAACGCCTTTAGATTTGACTATCCCATGCCGCAAATACGTCAAATACATAGCAATGTATTAATATTTGAATCTATCGGATATTGCGTCAGATGGAAACATGTTTCCACTTAAGTGGTTCCTTTCACAAAACCCACTGAATTATTGTGATATATTCCCGTATGCGATAAGTCTGTGAGGCGAGAAAAAAGTCGCGCATACAACAATACAATACAATGCCTGCAAATATCGTTTTCTGTTCATTTGTTTTCAACACGTGTCCTCGTATGATATTCTCGATTCGTGGCCAAAAAAACCTATATCATAGCATAGTACAGTGAATTGGCAGTAACTCAATTGAGCACGGTTTGCAGGGGCGTATTTACCCTTGGGCCAAAAGGGCCATGGCCCGGGGCGGCAGGCTGCTAGGGGCGGTGCAAGCAGAAGAAATTTATAAAAGACTACCTAACTAAGGCTCTTATTAATGAACAGTGTTAAACTGTGTTTTGTCTCTTTCGATTCAGTTTAAAATTGTAAAAAAGGGCGGCGGGGCCTGCAGGCCCAGGGCGCTGCATCCTAAAATAAGCCACTGACGGTTTGCCATTGGGTTAAATTGGAAGTCTCAAATCTGTGTCTAAAATTAACCGGCCAAAATACGCAGAATTTTTTTAATCTTGTACTTAGTTTGTTTGGTGTTTTAAATTTTGTAGTTGCTTTGGTGGACATGTAACAAAATTAAAAAAAAATGGTATTAAGGCCAAGATGCATATTTCATGGACTTCAAAAACAGGCATACCATAAAAGCGGATACAAATAAAAACTATATAATTTTACTCTGTTGTAATAAAAACCTTATAGGCATACACCACTATATCAACACTGATTATTACTATAGGTAATTACTGAACTATATAATAGTTACTAGCTGTTACACTTTATAACTCTTTTATACTACATTTTGGCCAAGTGTAAGCTGTATCGTCCCATAAGTTAAGCAGTGAAGATGTAACAGACAGACAGACATTGTTGTTTTTAGATTTATAATATTACTATGAACAGAAATGAGTTTCTTTAGGATTAAGAGAACAATAGACCAATTGAGATTAACGTTAGGATGCTTTTTATCACTGTACTTTAAGCAATTCTGGTAAGCCTTAAAGTTTTCAGCAACAACAGTGATCAAATGATTTCATTAAACTTGCCAAACAGGTTTGCACAGACTCATTGAAGGTTATCATTTTTTGAAAGGCCGAATGATGCCTGAGATATTGCGCAGTAATTAACCCAAAAAAAACTACTGTCTATCCTTACTGCTATTATTAAATATTGCGACAATAGTAATCACGAACAGAACAATCGATATTCGTATAAAGTGTGAGCAGAATAACGGATAGCAAATAAAAAAAATATAATAAAACAGTGCGGAGAGGAAAACTATGAATACTTCACTGAAAATCCCGCGACCGTTGTGCTGGTGCGTGTTTTTTCCAGAATTCACGGGCTTTATTCGTGCGCCAACTAATGCTGCATAAAATCATAGAATTATTGAGCTTTTTTTAACGTTGCGTAGTGCTTTCATCATAGGTTCGTAGGAAACAATCAAACACTAGGAAAGGTGATTTTTAATCTTGATTTTAGAAAAAAGTTTGTGGTATAAATTAAAAACTCTATAGTGGCATAGTTGTATCGTGGATTTAATATAGCAAACTATTAAGTCAATAGGTGGTAATAGATACCTACTTTGATCACAGTTGATATCTAGTTCATAAATTTAATATCAGTATTTTGACATCTACATTTTAATAATAATTTATGTATGATCACACAATTAGCATGTTTTACCTTTCATCATCGTCACTTACCACCTGTAAAACACCATCAAATTTATTTAAAACGGAAAATTATTCCTGTCTACATTATAAGCTCTTAGAATATACACTTGAGTGAACACTCAAGTGTACTTCTCTGTCCTTACTTTATCCTCTATCCTTGCAAAACGGTACCTTAAATCTTCCAATTAAAAAGCTCAAAATAAATGAACTGTAGAGCAGGGCTAGAGAAGTTCTTTGTATTCGCTTCGCCTCCGTAAGGACTCTACTTCGTCGCCGTCATTTTCTTTACCTTACGCTTACAATGGAGATGGGTCTGTTTCACCATTAACGGGTAAATACCGAGTATAAATGGAAAATTGAAAATTATCATTATCATCTTTTTGATATCGATATTTTTGGGTGTATGCATCTTTCAAGGCGCATGATATGAAAAGGTACCAAATTTTTTTTAACCGACGAGTACGTTTCTAATATATTTTACTGATATTATTTTTTATGCTATTTGGTAACGAGACGAGCTGGTCGTTTGCCTGATGGTAAACATAACGTCAGCCCATAACAATTGCAGTGCCACTCAGAACTTTGAAGCACAAAGGCCTGCGCGGCACTGCAGTGCGCTCGTTACCCTGAGATATTAGGTAGTAACTCTCATAAGCCCAGTAATTCCACTGGCTACTCTGCTCATCAAACCGGAACACAGTAATGCTTGCACATTACTACTTGTCGGCAGACTTCACGAGCAAAGCGGTGGTAACAACCCAGACGGACACTCGCAGAAGAGTTAGTCCTACCGCTAACATTAGATTATCCTTTCGTCATTATTGTCAACCTATATTGAAAATTCCTTTTTGGTCTCAAAAGGTAAAAAGTAGGGATGTTTCTTTGGATTAGGCGTGCCAAAACAAAAAACTAGATGCTAGAGAGAGCCGCAACATTTGTTGTTATTTCACAGTTATAATTTTATTACGAAGCGGTAAAACAGAGCCTGAGCAATTATAAAACTGTATTCGCCGGGTGACTGACTGTTTAACATGCAAATTGTGGAGTGATGGTAAATTGTCTGCTGCTTGTGCTAATATTAAAATATGGGTAAGATTTTGTAGTCAGCTTAACTATTTGTTTAAAAAGTCTACTTGGCTTAGATTGGTTGTTGATTTTATCATCAAGCGGAACGTGAAGTCGTGCTCGTGAAGTCTGCCGCCAAGCAGTAGTGTGCAGGCATTACTGTGTTCCAGTTTGATGAGCAAAGTAGCCAGTGAAATTACTGGGCTTATGAGACTTAATACCTAATGTCTCAGGGTAACGAGCGCACTGCAGTGCCACGCAGGCCTTTGTGTTTCAAAGTGCTGAGTGGCACTGCAATTGTTATGGGCCGGCGTTATGCTTACCATCAGGCAAACGACCAGCGCGTCTCGTTACCAAACAACATAAAAAAAAACATACACATTCCTTTTCTTCTAGACATTTTCATTAGCTTTTTAGTTCAGCCGCAAGTACGCACAGTAAAGCTGTAAGTAGTACCCCATACAGCACCTATATTCATAATGAGTAACAAAGCGTTCCAGTGAAAAAGAAATAATTTCCCGGTCCAGTACGTTACAACTTAGCGTATACAACCATATATATATAACCATATATGGCTATAGAAAACTGGTCTTAAACATAAATAATTCTGGTCCTAGATACCAAAGTTAAAGATAAGCAATCTCATTTGCTCTTCAAAAATGCAAAAGCATTTGTACAGGCCATGACTCGGACGGAATTATTCGGGGAATCCTAACAAATTGGGAGCAATTTTAGGTAAATGAGTTCCGCCCTGCGAACGGAATCGGAAACGGCCGCCCTTCGAGTTTAATTTGGTTTAGGTATACGGCGTTGATATACATATTTCGTTGCTGCAATAAAATGATCCGATTGGAATTCGGCAAACTTTCTAATTTAAAATACAGCATCATAAGCGCTTAATTGGTTAGTGGTAGGACTAAGTCTTCTGCGAGTGTCCGTCTGGGTTGTTACCTACCACAGCTTTTCTCGTGAAGTCTGCCGCCAAGCAGTAATGTGCAATCATTACTGTGTTCGCATTAGTAAAGAAGCCAGTGAAATTACTGGGCTTATGAGACTTAATACCTAATGTCTCAGGGTAGCGAGTGTCCGTCTGGGTTGTTACCACCGCTTTTCTCGTGAAGTCTTCCGCCAAGCAGTAGTGTGCAAGCATTACTGTGTTCGCATTAGTAAAGAAGCCAGTGAAATTACTGGGCTTATGAGACTTAATACCTAATGTCTCAGGGTAACGAGCGCAGTGCAGTGCCGCGAAGGCATTCCTGTTTCAAAGTTCTGGGTGGCACTTCAATTGTTATGGGCCGGCGTTATGCTTACCATCAGCCAAACAACATAAAAGAAAAAACATACAAATTCCTTTTCTTAGAGACATTTTCATTAGCTTTTTAGTACAACCGCAAGTACGCACAATAAAGCTGTAGTACACCATACACCACCTATATTCATAATGAGTACCACAAAGCGTTCCAGTGAAAAAGAAATAAGTTCCAGGTCCAGAACGTTACAAGTTAGCGTAACATGTGCACAGTTGGTTGAAGGCTTTGCGGTTTAATACTTTGTCACTGTGAATTGTGTTGTTTTTATCCTAGAGCTTGTCTAAAAAGAAAATTTTCTTTGTTTGATCCGTTTCTGTCCTAAAAAGGAGGAGGTTTTCATTTCGTCTGTATTTTACGGGATCTCTCGGATTTCAATGTTTTAAACTGTTTTCTTATAAATTCGATCCCTAGGTGGTCCCGTATAATACTAATATTTTTTATGTAAATATCAATTGATATATTTTATTTTATTTGACGGCTCGGTAGCTAAGTTGGTAGTAACCCTGCCTGCAAAGCGAGGGGTCCCGGGTTCGATTCCCGGCCGGGGCAGATTTTGTGTAAACATAAAGTTTGTTCTCGGGTCTTGGATGTTTGTGATGTGTATCTGTGTGTGTTCATGCCACCTGCGACACAGGGAATCCTAGTGCGGGGGTATGAGTGTAAGCGTTTATATTTTTATATTAATATAAAGTAATTAATTGAAAATTATTAGTTTTTTTAATTATCCATCGCCTAATTTAACTTATTTATTGCTGTAAATCATGTGTTCATTGAAATAATACTCGCTTATAAAGTATAAATACAAATATACAATTAATACATACATTAACGATGATGAAAAACGTTACACTTCTTTTTTGCGGCAGTCGTGTAAAAACAACGGTCGTATTTTCAGCCCGTGTGTCTCACTCAAGATACGCCTAATTTGGCTTTATGAGTCGGGCTTAAGGTAGAGTATATACGTCTGAACAGTACAGAAGCCTTGTACACATACGTTTACAAGTTTACGAGATATAAGCTCGGAGATAAAGTGCGACGTTAGTACGGAGTTTTACTGGTGAGCTAATAAACCTGGGCTCGGTGAGGTACTGGGCCCAGGGACCTTGAGTACTTCGACAAGTGTTGGTACATGCTAGGTGAAAATTAAGACGACTCTATGTAATATTTAACATACCTATCGCTAAATATTAGGTACAGGCGTTCTCTCAGGGAGAGAGAAAGAGAGAGAGAGAGAGAGAGAGTGAATGTCTCAGGGTAACGAGCGCACTGCATTGGCCTTTGTGTTTTAAAGTTCTGAACGGCACTGCAATTGTTATGGGTCGGCGTTATGCTTACAAAGGACCAGCACGTCTCGTTATGATAGAGTAAAAAAAAAATTTCGGCACCCAAAGCTTTTATTTGCAGTTGCCTCACGTTGATTCTTGCTTGCATATATCTAATGTCTCAGGTAACACACAAGCATTAGTCATTTTGTTTCAAAGATCTTAGTGGTATCGAATAATAATGCCTGGCGTAGGCATTATGATTCCATGAGGCACACGAAATGCCCGTACTATCCAGTAATATAAAAAACAACATATTTTTCATGAAACTTAAGGTGTATAAGCAGCTAAATTGCTTCACTTAAAAGGTTTTTTTTTAGCAAAATCAGTTTAAGTTCTGGTACTGAAAAAAATATGTCATTATTCATCATATTACCGATTTATATTCTATATATTATCGTTTAAAGCTTTTCCAAGTCTCAATGCTGAGTTTCCGACATCAAATAAAAATATGTAATAAAACCTTTTTATTTCGCCGTTAATGAGTTCCTGAGCTCGACCGCGCTGACGTTGGATTAGAGATTGGATACTAGTGAAACTCGACACAAAGTCACTTTGATTTAGGTTTGGTTGCACTTTGATGTGGGAGTTTGTAGATAACTTCATAACTACGACGGATGTTTTTTGTGTCAAAATATATCAAACATTGACTACTGTCAATGTTTGATATATAATATACTACTGATAATGTACTACTGTACATTTTGTCACTGAAACTAGTGAAAATTTAAACTAAGAAGCAGAGAATTCTGCTCTAAGGTCTCAAATTCGGAAAGGTGGCGCGTCAATATAGGTACTAGGACGTCCCGCTCTACCGACGTTTTTTTTCGTATCTTCATCTGGTTAGTTACAACCCCTAAGTCGAAAATCTAGCACTAAGCACTTGTATGTATTTTTAGCAACCACACGACATCGTCACTTATTATTGGATGAGATAGTTAAACGTTTCATTAAAGAGATAGAAAAAAAATTCGAAATCACTTTCGAGAACCAACAGTAGTAGTATCTGCTTTCCCGTAAAAACTGCAACGTTGCTTGATGGTGCTGTATCTTTTTGCTCCCATCGTAAAGGTGATTTAGCGCAGAAATTAATAAGTAACCGCCTTTGAGATTGATTAGGAGCGAAAATTACGAGATCGTCAGAGTTAATGACTTGTGGTTTTAATGTTTTGTGTTAGCGTCTTCAGATTTTATGCGCGTCAAATTACTTGGGAGTTATCTGGTGGAATTATGACGTGGTGGGTTGGAATGGTTTTTAATTAGTGTGGTGCGAAAATGTATTGCGATTATTTAGTAAGGTTTTTTTTATGTTATTTGGTAACGAGACGAGCTGGTCGTTTGCCTGATTGTAAGCATAACAATACACGCATAGCACGCACGCAAGCATAACAATAAGCCGGCCCGTAACAATTGCAGTGCCACCCAGAACTTTAAAACACAAAGGCCTGCGCGGCACTGCAGTGCGCTCGTTACCCTAAGACATTAGGTATTAAGTCTCATAAGCCCAGTAATTTCACTGGCTACTCTGCTCATCAAACCGGAACGCAGTAATGCTTGCACACTGCTGCTTGGCGGCAGAATTCACTCACAAAGCAGTGGTAACAACCTAGACGGACACTCGCAGAAGAGTTAGTCCTACCACTAACAAAGGTGTCCGTTTAGAAGTATTTTGTTTCATACTCATGCTACTTTCCTGGTAAGTATTTACTCCAAGTCAAGTATTGGCAGGTGACGCAAGACAAATCAAAGTGGCAGATCTTATTATGCCACGAGATATTTTGGGTCACTGCGCTGTCCTCTTAGTTTTTTAGGTAAGTGCAAGTTTACATTGAGCCAACGAATGTGGCTACTGACACGACCACAACCTGCGCACAAGATTTTTCATACATTTTATATGGCATCAGCCATAACAAAATTTGCAGACTCAACCACAAATGGCAGCTTCTCCCCGCCTGCACAGAATAGAGAGAGAACAGAAGGGACGCTTGGGCACTGCGGCCACCGCACCGTCAACAAGCGCCCGAGTGATCCTTCTGTTCTCTTTATTTTGTGGCTACCAGTAGCTCCAACTGCAGGCCAAATCCAGCCTTTGTTGGACGCAACCTGTGGTTGCGTCTAGTGGCGTGGCGGCGCAATGGGCGGCTACTCTGAGTCTTTGATTAATTTGAAGTATTGTTGTAGTCGAAAGTAATCAATGAGCTAAATTTAAAATTGAGTTGCTACTTAGACTACTTACAATCGCGACCATTCGATACTATTACTACCACAAAGTTGCAAAAATGATTAATAACAAGTATTAAAAAAAAGTGTGCTTGATTGTTAATCATAAATGCGGATGGTTATACGTAATGCTTGATTGATGTATAAACATTGATTGATATATAAACATCAATCACGGACCACGCGAAAACCATGGAAAAACCACGATCACCGCTTGACGCATAATAGTACCGTCTAAGGTGGTGCTTGGTAGAAATCTAGTCCGAGCGCTAACCGTACCATGGTAGAGTGAAAGAGACGCAACGAAGACGCGGCGACGATCTCTTCTAAAAAAAAATATTTCACAACCATGGTTATTTTGACAGCAAAAAGCAAACTTGCATAAGCGTGTAAGCCCGGCTTACGTCATAAATCTTCAATACGCCAATGACTGAAAAACACGAAATCAATTAAACATTTTCGATCAATCGAATGCTGATCAAACGTGTCCCGAAATAGACTAAAGCCTCCGCTTCGTTAACAAAAATGATACCTTTAAACACCGGAATGCTCTCAATCGTGTAATACTTTTATCTATCATGTTTTTACATTTCTTTGTAAAGAACCCACAATTCTCTAATCAATCTGGATCTTATGAAACAAAAACCGTTTGACCCGATTCTATCAAAGGCTGCGGTCATGAGGTTTCGGAGTAAAAGGTGGAATTCGGAATTTACGATCCATTTTGTTTCCGTTGTATTGAGCCCTTTTGAATTATAAGTACGCTACCTTTACCTATCTATAGCTATAATGCTAGGTTTTATATCGTTGCGGTTTTGCCGTCGGAGAAGTACCTATCCCTTTTTTAGAATTTGTTTCTGCTACTTCCTGGTATTAAATTTGGTGTTGTTGATTTTAGGAAGGTTGTTCATGTTTAGGTATTTTTGGGTTGTTAGGTCAGGTGTAGCCTACTTCCCTACCAGTTTCAATCATAGTGCCAATAGGGATGTTGACTCCATTTTTTACGATGTCAACGTATTCGTTGTCACCTGAGAATAAAATGTCTATACATCGAAAGAAATGGAAATTGAACGTCAAAAATGAGAGTCAAATTCGGGCAAATTTACTCAGCGCTAAAACGCCCCAATACTTCGATATAAATTGGGCAGAACAAGTGACGTCAAATGTTCTGCGCGGGCCGTAAAGCTGTACTAAAAACAAGCATTTTGTTGATTTTGGCCGTGTAAAACTGCGTAATACATAGTTACCATACTACATTCTTTTATTCACTGAAACGTAATGAATCTGATAGTATCTCTAATATTATGTCTGATATTTAAATTACTATTGGATTATAAAAAAAAAGTTGAATTCGGGAAATTTCTAGATCTTTGTGGAAATTAAATATTTTTGTGAATTTCATTTTATTGTGCTATCGTGATGTTCTTAAACTTTTAAAACGGAAGTAATTATGTATTTTGTGTTTCATTCAACATTACTCTTAAGATAAGGTGAGCTAGCAGCCAAATGGTAATCTATCAAGAGAAAATAATGGTGTTAGTAGGGCGCAATCTAGAATTCGCATAGCTATCACTCTCTAGTTGAAAATCTATCGCCAAACTCACAAATCACATCGTATTAATCACCTTAAAATTCTAACAGCACCCACTGTCATCATAATCCGCAAGATATCATCTGAACGTAGGCCTTCATTTAGAACGCCACTTTGAACAGCTGCTCGCTTTAAAATGAGCCTTTTTTTAAATATTTGTGACGGTTTCCTTTAGTCCCACTCTTTCATAAGACGTACCGTCTACTGATGGATTATAACATCATCGACTTAATCCAAGGATCTTTTCGTTCGGTAGTAAGGCAGAAGGTAACCGTTTTCCTGCCTTTTTTTTTTTTTTTTTTTTTTTTTTTTTTACCCCCGCACTAGGATTCCCTGTGTCGCAGGTGGCATGGACATACACAGATACACATCACAAACATCCAAGACCCGAGAACAAACTTTATGCTTACACAAAATCTGCCCCGGCCGGGAATCGAACCCGGGACCCCTCGCCTTGCAGGCAGGGTTACTACCAACTTAGCTACGGAGCCGGAGCCTTTATCCCAGTCACGGCTCTGGACTTGAAGTACCTTCTCCAGGAAAAGATATAATAAAATGTGAAAGCACACGGGATTGTGTTACGTTCGAAAATGGTGCGTTAAATAAAATTAGTGGATGTGAAAATTTGTTTGTTAACTTTGTGTCAGTAAAAATGTAATAAACATCAATTTGTGGCTAGTAATTGGTGGTAAAGTAAATTAAAGAGTACTAAGCTAAGATTTTCCAACTAAATTCCTTACAAAACTCTCTTTAGCCAAAAAAAAAATTTGTTTTGTACAAATACATATTTTAATATGACTTTACAAAACCACATAAACGGTTACATTTTTATTTTTATTGAAACTTGGGAGCTCACGGATGCAATCAACCATTTCAGAGCACTGATGCTGATATCTGTCGCGAGCCTATCTACCAGCTTTAAATTAAAAACTGGCTGCATATAAGAACCAGTGTTACTCTAGGTTACGTGTTCACCATTTTATTTCACACTCCAAACCATCACTGAAGATCAGGTGAGATCTGGCTAAACGGTAGCCTAAACTTTTTTTTTGGTAACGAGACGAGCTGGTCGTTTGCCTGATGGTAAGCATAACGCCGGCCCATAACAATTGCAGTGCCACCCAGAACTTTGAAACACAAAGGCCTGCGCGGCACTGCAGTGCGCTCGTTACCCTGAGACATTATGTAATAAGTCTCATAAGCCCAGTAATTTCACTGGATACTCTGCTCATCAAACCGGAACACAGTAATGCTTGCACACTACTGCTTGGCGGCAGACTTCACTCACAAAGCGGTGGTAACAACCCAGACGGACACTCGCAGAAGAGTTAGTCCTCCCACTAACAAACGTTTCCAAAGGTTCCCCCGTATGTTTCTAGCCACAGTTGGCGCAGAACTTATTGGAGTGTTTTCCTTTAAATTTAGGGCACCGTACGTGACCTAGCCCGGCCGTGGCGAGACGAATTACGAGCGAACTTCGGAACGCTCAAAATATAGTAACGGTACCCTAGCGAGGGCTGTGGCGTAGTTGGGTAGCTTAGCTTATCGTGGGATAGCTTGGCTTGCAGGCAGCGGATTTTTCTTCGAAAAGAAGATAAAACGAGAAGAGTTCTATTTGGAATGAAGTAAATTAATTAAATTTGTTGAAGGAGACAGGAATCATCGTTGCATAAATTTCTCAAAACATGTTTAATTTATGTTTATACAAGACACGGTTTGAGAACATTTCATATACCTACTTAGAAAATGTAGAAGCGTTTTGTTTTTCGACCTTTACAGATAATAAAGAATGGATTTTTTTTCCAGATTTGAGTTGGGTCAAGTGTTTTCCTCATGATTATGTTTCTTAAGCTGAGACTTTGATTCCGGGAGCTTTTTGTAAGAACTTTTGCATATCTGAATCGGAAATGTAACAATGCACTATGCTCTCCATCACTCTATCTCACTCACTCTCTCTCTAGCTTGGAAGGCTGCATTTGCAAAGTAGCCATATAAATAGAGGAGATAAAGGTGGGGAGACAAAAGGGGAGCACTTGAGAGTCAGTCCTATTCTAGGTCTTACGTATCTATTCACTACCTCGACCATATGGTCTGCGTGCACGTGCGCGTGTGCGTATGTATGCGCGTGTGGGTGTGTGCGTATGTCTGCGCGTGTGGGCGTGCGTTCGTGCGTGCGTGTGTGCGTGCGCGCGTGTGCGTGAGTGCTAGCGCGCGCGTGTTTGTGTGTGTGTGTGTGTATGTGTGTATGTATGTGTGTGTATGTGTGTGTGTGTGTGTGTGTGTGTGTGTGTGTTATTGCGTGTGTGAGGGCGTGTATGTGTGTGTGTGAGAAAGAAAAGCAGGGGTAGTTTTCAAAATATTTCTAGATGCGAAATATATCACAATATATCCAGATCTTTTCCACTGGATAGAAGCCTTCCCAGCTAAGGGTCTTGTAATGCGACGTATAGTTAATACGTTTACGAAGTTACACGAGCAGGCGTGATTTGTGCGCAAACGGGTGCAGTTGTGAGTCGCCGAATGGGTGTTTGGATAACTGAGTTTGCGTGTAAGTGTGTTCGGATATATGGTGATTTAGTTTTGAGTTAGTCTTGGGTTGGTGCTAGTGGAGCGGATCTAGATGCTAGTATGTATTGTAAAGGTCGTATTGATGTAAAGTTTCATAATATATTCAGTTTAAAAGAATCTTTATTTCTCATTTAAGACTAAATGTCACTTACATGAGAAAACAATTAATATTAGTAAGTACAATATTATCGTCGTCCATAACAGGTGCGATGTCGCATGGCGCCAAGTCCAGCCGAGCGTTAGGGGCACATTAGACGCTCAAACAATCGTACGTTTGCTTGTCAGAATAACAACGCTTTTGCATCAAGCGCGCATTTCGAGTATCACGAAATCCGTGCTTGACGCAAAAGCGTTGTTATTCTGACAAGCAAACGTACGTTTGCTTGAGCGTCTGCGGTGCCCCTTAGTGTGGTACATCCACAGATCTCTTAGGTACATCTTACTATTGAGTACGTACAATGTGCTTAGCTAATCCCGACTTGAATGCACGAAGCGTCTTCGCATGTACTATTTATATTAGCTGTCTACGGGGTGTAACTTGTATGTATTATTTGATAACGAGACGAGCGGGTTGTTTGCCCGATGGTAAGCATAACGCCGGCCCAGAACTATTACAATGCTGATCCGTTGAGCCAGATAAGTACCTACCAGCATTTTGAAAGAAAAGAAAGAAAGAGAACGTTTATTCAGACAACACTGCACAAAACAACAAAATACACAATAAAAACACAAATAATACAAAGTAAACAAAAAGAGAACAAAATATAAGCAAAGAAACAAAACATACAAACAATGAAGTACCTATACCTACATTATATTAATTACTAAGGTTGCTGCAATGTACAGTGATGTCTAAAATGGTCTAAGCTCAGCATTATGCTGTGAAAAACACAGCGCTGATTTTCAGCTCAGACCTGACAGTGACTTACGAACTTTTTTATAAACCATGTAGGTTAGTTGAACTGTAATAATAATAACATTATAAATAATAAGAATATATTATGCAGTAAAAAAAACAGCGAAATGTATATGTATTAGTGTATAAATGTATATTGTAATATGTAGTAAATCTAAAAAAAAAAAAGAAATACAAATAATACTTATCTATACTTAGATGTTTTGGTTTATGTAATAAAAATAAAAATCTTTTTGATCAACACTTCCGATCTCGAATCACCACTCTCTAACATAATTCATCTGTCCAACTTGTAGGTGCGAGTTGGCGAGGAAGCGGGCACATTAAGATAAACCGAGATGTTAATTTATTATTTTCAGTCCATTAACTCGGACGCACGGTTGCACGGACGCCGTTTGTCACGCCAGTGCATAGTAATGGAGTTATGGTACTGTTATGAATTTCATTATGGTATTGAGAATTGTTATAACTTATAACTGTTCTTCCATGATCACGGTGTTTGCAACAGCGCAGGTTATCTGTATACAAACAAATACAATTGAAGTGTCTGTTTGTAATATAAAAATAACAGCTTTTTACCAAAGGCATATGAGAGTAAATACGGTACAGGTACCGTAGGTCTATAACAAAACAACCATTTTTTTAATTTTTGTCTGTTTGTTCCGGTAAATCTCCGAAACGGCAGGGACAATTTTGATGGGACTTTTACTAGCAGATAGCTGATGTTACAAGGAGTGACTTAGGCTACTTTTATTTTAGAAAAAGAATTAGAGTTCCGTGCAAAAAAATTAAAACCACGAAATCCAATATCACCACGCGGGTGAAAACGCGGGCAGCAGCTAGTTATAACTATAAGCGGGATATTTCATGTACTACTCTGATATTATTAAATATAACCTGCGCTGCTGCAAACACCGTGATCATGGAAGAACAGAAGTATTATAAACATATAATGCTTACATAGAAAATCATCCATTCAAATCGATTTTCCGAAGTAGAACAACATACTCTGAAAATTCGAAATTCTGAAAACAAAGTTATTGTTTATCAAACTTCAAAAACGCGTTTTAATTGCCTGAAACTCCGAACAAGTTCCCCAAAGTAACAGTTTCGAGTTTACAGGCCTGAAGTTTGAAAGGGTCCTGAAAGTTTCAGGGGCCAACAATGCTTCAGGATGATTGATGAACTGTAACTTCCTCGTGATGAAAAGGTGGAAATTCGCTTTGAATTGATTGTTTTGATGTAGACCCGATCTTGGCAAAAAGTTACTTGAATTTGTATTTGTTTATCGCCTCTTGTCTGTTAATTTGAATCTAAAATACAAGTAGCTACATTGAAGTAGATAATAAACACAGTAAAAGTTATTTAAAAAGAAGTGAATAATCGAAGTTAGTTGCCTTGTATATTTACAAGGTTGGTACCAGGTTGGATTCACTCTTTCGTGAGTGTCTATTTGGGTGGGTACCAACACTTTGTTGCTCATGTAGTCAGCCGCTAAGCAGTAATGTGCAAGCATTACTGATTTCCAGTTTGATGGGCAAAGTAGTCAGTGAAATCACTGGGCTTTTAAGACATAATACCTAACATCTCAGGGGTACAATACAGTGCTGCGCAGGACATCGAGTTTGTAAATTCTGAGTGGCACTGCAATTGTTTTGGGCCGGCGTTGTACTTACCATCAGACAAACGACCCGCTCGTCTCGTTATTCCCTACAATAGTATAATATAGTTTTGTCTGTGAAAATAAAGTATTGTATGAACAAAGCTAAACAATGGTTAACTAAAACTATTTGGCATTGGAGCGTGAATTCAACTTTAATTCAACATTTATTAATAGAATTTCTTGCCTGATAGCTTCCAGAAATCTTCACAGTTAAAAGTTGATAGTTTACAATCTTCACAATTTCTACATTATTCCGATCGCCGCTCGCATGTCTCGCTGCATAACCGCAGTCACTTAACGAATATTTCAGTTAAACATCTCACGATTTACTTAGTAACATTATAGAAGCCGAGAAAAGATCTCAACGCCGGCTGGCATCTCACAAGAAACTGCAAAGCCGGGTTTACACTGTCGAACGCTAAGCTCGACTGCTTGAGACTCCACAAAGGCTAACAAGAAGTTCCTAAGCGCGTTCCACGACGACATCGTGAATTTCGCAACATCCACAGATTATTAACTAAAAGGAAAACAGTGTTGCTCTGCGGGAGGATGTCATGCATAAAATAAGTGAGCGCTAAGAAATTTCGAGTACCTCTGCCACAGTATAAAATACGCTTAAGCCGCGCTCGTTGGGCATAGTGTAAACAATGGAGACATACAGTTGAATACTTTGGAAGTTTTCTGCAAACAAAAATAAATAACATTACATGACTACCAGTAATTAAGGGCCGTACACTTGATATACCTATATTTAGCAAGTATGTTCCTTTTAACTTACCGGATAGCAGGACTAAGTCTTCTGCGAGTGTACGTCTGGGTACCACCGCTTTGATCGTAGCCGCCAAGCAGTAATGTGCAAGCATTACTGTGTTCCGGTTTGATGAGCAAAGTAGTCAGTGAAATTACTGGGCTAATATGAGGTTTAATAGCGAGCACAATACAATGCCACGCAGGCCTTTGTGTTTAAAAATTCTGAGCACTACATGTGTCATGGCCTGGCGATGGACTTACCATCAGGTAAATGGCACGCTCGTATCGTTACCCATTTGTATAAAAAAATATGCTTGCTAAGTTAGTGGGATATCATAAGTTTATACTCGTGCGAAGCCGGGGCGGGTCGCTAGTACACTACATTTTTATTTACCAAGCTCATTCGTAATACGCTTTGCTTAGAGTGAGGGAGTGCTGAACTTTGTGAGGGATATAGAGAGAAACAAGCGTTATCGTCGTTGAAATTATTATTGCCAATGGCTTTTCTATGCTTCAATATTAACGAAATGTTTTGCAATGTGAGATAGAATGTATTACTTTAAAAGGCGAAGTTCTACTTGTGAAACTTCACTAGCTGTTCTTAGCAAATCGACCTTTGGACCTCTTCGGTAACTGATGATGATGATGAAAAGGATGCAAAAAGGTTCAACACACAGGCTGGTCAAAATTAAAAGACCTTCAAACAAAGTCAGAAATAACGGTATATTTAGCATGTATATATTTGTGTTGAGTTAGTTACAGACTATTCTGTGTAGTCTAAATTATGTTTCTAAATATTTATATAGTTAGGTTTTTTTATGTTATTGGTAACGAGACGAGCTGGTCGTTTGCCTGATGGTAAGCATAACGCCGGCCCATAACTATTGCAGTGCCACTCAGAACTTTGAAACACAAAGGCCTGCGCGGCATTGCAGTGCGCTCGTTACCCTGAGACATTAGGTATTAAGTAAGTCTCATAAGCCCAATAATTTCACTGGCTACTCTTCTCATCAAACCGGAACACAGTAATGCTTGCACACTACTGCTTGGCGGCAGACTTCACTTTATTAATCTGTTCCTACTGTTCCTCATTGTACGTGTTTAAACACAAGGCTGGGTACACACTCAAAGCAATGCTTTTAGCGCTATACTGAAGTAGAAATAATTTCAAGGCGCAGAGAGCGTTGTCGTGTATGCAGAATTTTAGACGGCCTATTCTTCTGGAACGTTTTCTTGCCAAGAAATTAGGTTATAGAGGGGTCTTGGTAAAAGCACTCTGGTGCTACATTCACGTTGCTAGGTAAAATTCAAATGTATCACTTTAACCTCGCTTGTATATTTAAGCATTTCACCATTTTAGCAAACATCTGGTTTACCTCGCTAAGTTCTTGGAAAAACGATTTCAATCTTAGAAGTCAAAAATGTGTCTAAATAAAAGAGTAAAAATTAAGGACGTAAAGTTTGAAAAGTTGAAGCTCTCAATGCACCTTAACCGATATTTTAGAATTACCTATCGATTTTTTATTACGTAAATCGCCTTTTAACCGGGTGGTGGGACTAGCTCCTCTACTGTCTGCCTGCGTGGATACCACCGCTTTGCTTGTGTATAGTCTGCCACCAATAAGGTGCAAGCATTACTGTTTTTCTGTTTGATGAGGGCAGTAGTTGGTGAATTTTCACCAACTACTGCCCTCATGGATAAGCTAAGTATTTACTTAGCTTATCCATGAGACCTAACAGCTTTTATCTCAGGGTAACGAACGCACTACTTTGCCGCACTAGCCTCCGTGTACCAAAGTTCTGAGTGCCCCTATAATTGTTATGGGCTGGGTTAGCATAAGCTAACCATCAGTCAAAGGGCCCACTCGTCTCGTTACCTAATAGTATAAAAATAGTTATACACTAGCACCTAAAAAGCTTCCACAACACTGTTAACAAGTCCCCACAGAATTTAAACTCTCGCCCTTAAAACGTACAGCGTTCTTTGTTAGTAAGGCTTAGCGCATTCTAGTGAAATAATAGGCTTTTTCGACGATCTTCGCCATATTCACATCAGTGTGTTAAAAGCCTTAAAAGCCTGCGTATAAACGGAAGATATAATGGATATTTTAAGCCGTTAGAGTAGTTTTCTCTTTGGTTAACTGGAAAGGAATGTGCTGGAAAAGTGGAATGTACACGTGTTTTAATGGTTAGGTAGCCTAAAGGTATGCTTATGTGCTGATGCGCAAGCATGGTGTTATAACGCGACAGGATAGCTTGTCATTAAGTTTTTATTGTTTTTGCAGATTGTCATTTTTTTTCTCTTTGTTAAAACTATTGTTAGCGCTACCGGCGCTAAACGTACGGAGCAAGTAATTTGATAGTAACCTTTCCTGCAAAACGAGAGGCTCTCGGTTCGAATCCCTGTCGGGGTAAACTTTTTGCGTTTGTTTTTTGGGTCTTGGATGTTGTTTTTTGTGTCCATGCCACTTGCTACACAGGGATTCTTAGAGGGATACATGAGTAAGTAACCGTTTTTTTTATAAAAAAATTATATCAAAAATTTCATGATCAACACTAAGCGATTGTGATAACACTGATAACAAATGAAAAAAAAACATACGTCATTCAACTAATTTTTAACAGTAAGTTAGCAATTTTAAGGCAACTCATGATATAATCAAAGATGGCCAATATGCTACCCCTAAAATGGAAGTTTCCTCAAAAGTGGCTGACATTTATAAGCACCGATAGGTGCTGGACGATAGCTTTCCATCTTGAGGATGGAAGCTAACCAAGCAGGTACTACTAACTGACAGGCAATAAATGTCTATCAGTCTTTTTCACTCATCACGACGATCTCTCATGAAATAGACAGAAATGAGATTACAGACAATGGTGTCAATTCTATCATTACATATCTAAACTAATTTTAGTTTCGTTCTCTCTCTTTCCAATGCATAACATGAGAAAGAGACGGAAGATGTCCGACAGATCTAAATTTTGTTTTAGAGCTGTCAAATATCTTTCGATCTTGATAAATTAGGTGCCACTGAATTCATTGCCATTTAAATTTACACTAGACACAAGCAAGTGGATTAATTTGACAGGTCTAAAATATATTCCATCTCTTTCTCATGTTATGCATTGGAAAGAGAGAGAGCGAAACTAAAATTAGTTTAGGTATGAAATGATAGAATTGACACCAATATAATAGAAAAGTATGAAATTTATTTATTTACCACCAACATTATCTGTCCCTGAAAATCGTAACTGTGGTGTGTATTTCATTTGAATTGCAACTTGGGATTTTGAATACAGTGCAGTGTACAGTGGAGGACAACAAACCTACACGTCGTGTAAGTGCGCCACTATGCACGTTACTGCACCCTAGTGCCATAGGCGAAGAGGTGCGGGTTGTACTAAATTGAAAACACTATAATTCCTTTATTTTTGTATTATGTATGTGGAATACAATAGATATCTATTTCTACTATTTATTTAGTTATCTATTTATTTTATAAATATATAATGATTATGGTTTGTATATTATATTTTAAATAATATTATTTGTTTTCTCGTATGTAGCTGGGTAAGTATCCTAAATATATTGTTTTTTGTAAACTTTTTTTAGGCTTTGGCTGAAAACCAGCGCTGTATGTCATTTGTCAATCAGCTTACTACTGAGCCAAAAACCGTTTAGAACCAAAAACCAAATAGTCAGGAACCAACAAGTCAGTATAGATTAAGAAGTCAAGGAAATTATCCGAAACTAGGCGTGCAGGCCTTTATGTTTCAAATTTCTGAGTGGCACTGCAATTGTTTTGGGCTGAGGATAAGCTTACCATAGGGAAATGACCTGCTCGTCTCGTAATCCAATAGTATACAAAAACGGCCTTATTGTCATTAAAATCCAAGTGAAATAGTGATTTAGTGTTAAAATAAACGACAGTAAATAAGAAACCTTGTTCAAGCTCAATTGTCAAACCCCAAGTGGCGTCATCACACAATTGTATCGAATGGAACTAGATGGCGCCAGTAGAAAAGTTGTTACAAGCGAGTGTTGACACCAACCGTTATTTATGAAAATAAAACCAGCCCAGAATGCGTTTACAGGGTGTTTTCTTAAACTTAGCCTTTACGTAATTCGTACTATGAACAAACCTTGTTTAAATTAACCTCTATCTCTTACACTACACGCTCTATGAAGTGTTAAGCTTAGATTTTGCGTGTAGTTTTTGAGACTGTTATTGCCAAACAATGAGATTGCATTTTTAACAATTTACTGCTTTTGTATTGTGCAAAATAGAGATTTTCTTGGTGCCGTATACGTAGGACAAAGGATTGTAAAAAATAACTATCAGCTTTTTGCGTGCGTTTATTTGCAAACTATAATGTGAAAGAGTATCATTTTCTATACAGTTATTGTTTATAATCAATTATGATTTTAAATAAGCGGGAAATTTCATTTTCCGTTTTTTCCACCCTTAGAAGGCCACCTCTAAGTCTACTCTAAGTCTATTCCATAGACCACTCTTGAGATATACTCTACTTATTAAAAAAATCATTTAAGTCGGTTGAGAATTGACGGAGAATGACATCGCCACAAAAAATACAGAAGAACCTCCTCCTTTTTTGGAAGTCGGTTAAAAAAGGATGCCTATATACGAGTTTCTTTCCCTTCTTTTCGATTAGGTACTTGTATACTAGGTACGGACACCGAGTCATTAAATTTTCATGAGCGCTCACCTAGGGCTCGTATGTTAATGAATATTGAATTTTAATTCATCGACATACGGAATACGGATCGATGGGTAGCAAATTTTTCCTAACATACTTCGTTTTAAGCCAAACCAATTAGGGTCAAAATTATATGTACGTAGGATGTATTTTATATTTTATAAATAGAAGAAACAGAAGCGAAAGTGCCTAAAACCTTTTTACATGTAATTTGTTATGCTCTGTTGTATTTCCCATTAAGGGCGATAAATCGAAACGCCTACGACATATTATATTATTATACCAGCCATGTTGCTTTCAGAATTCTATTTAATTTATTTCTCCTTGAAGGAAGTACCTATACTTGAACTTACTTAGAAAAGGGTATGTGATTTTATAAAATTAGTTTTTGATGTATTTATTGCGTTACATATACAGGGTGAGTTTGAATTCGTATGTTATCCCGAATAGGGGTGATTAGGGCCAATGGGTTTCCACCAGTTGTAAGAACATCCCATAGAAATAAGCCGTTCCAAATTTCAAAGAAATAAATTCAACTTCAAACGTGAAGTGCGCGGCTTTACTGGAATTGTTTCTAAGTCTCTTCTAATCGATATCATCATTTAACAAAGTTCAACATAGTTCAAGTGAATCAGCTGATCTAGACCTGCGGCGCAAGTACGGATCTATTCGGGTCGATAATATTCGACAAAATTCGATAAAAATGACAGTTCAAATCGATAAAGTGGGATTTATCGAGCCTCGAAACAATCGACAAAAGTTATCGAAAACTAAGGTTTTTTTTTTTTTTTTTTATGTTATTTGGTAACGAGACGAGCTCGTCGTTTGCCTGATGGTAAGCATCCAAAGGTCGAATCCAAAGAGAATATAGAGCTACTACAATACTTTACGATCAGACTTCGTTACTCGCAACATTCGATAAATTTGTCGAGTTTTTCGGTTCGACAAATTAATCGAACCGACTTCCGTACTCGCGCCGCTGCCCAGAAATTCTTTAGTACAATTTGGACGTAAACATGTCAATGCCCCATATCTTCAATGAAAAATTCCGAATTTAAAAAACACGTGAAACAAATGTTGTTGACCTCCAGGAGTACATTGACCCCTGTCAGGGAAACATATCAATTTAAACTCAAACTGTAACGTATTTTTATATGTTAAGTACAATGAAGCGTTTATCTATTTATGATTTTTTGTAGCTATGTTGATGTAATAAGGAGTGGTATATAATTATGTAGTAAAATACTAGTCTATAAAGGCATTTAGGCGACGTCGGAGTCCACTTTAAACTTTTTTTATTTTATTTTATATGGTAACGAGACGAGCTGGTCGTTTGCCTGATGGTAAGCATAACGCCGGCCCATAAAAATTGCAGTGCCACCCAGAACTCTGAAACACAAACGCCTGCGCGGCACTGCAGTGCGCTCGTTACCCTGAGACATTAGGTATTAAGTCTCATAATGCCAGTAATTTCACTGGATACTCTGCTCATCAAACCGGAACACAGTAATGCTTGCACACTACTGCTTGGCGGCAGACTTCACGAGCAAAGCGGTGGTAACAACCCAGACGGACTCTCGCAGAAGAGTTAGTCCTCCCACTAACAAACAAACTCTATAATACTCTTAACTTCATAGCTTCCTATACTCAAGCAGTTAGTAAGGAATCTAAGGAGCACAAGAACTGCCAAACTAGGGCGCTAACAAGGGCATTTAATTAATTTTTAATTGATTCGGAAACTTTGCTCGTTGCGTAATACAGGCCTGTGCTGCTGAACGATAAATGAAACGGTTTGTAGAGAAATTATCTTTTGAGCGCATTACTTACTTACTTACTTACTTACTCATTAGTATTATAATTATTGTGTGATTTATATTAATTAATTGAATTTCAAACACAATGTATATTGTTAATGAATAAATAAATACAATACATTTGACGTAGCGACCTGAAATGAATCCTGGCCTCCAAGCCAAGACAGCGTCTTTTGTTTCAGTCCCGCTCTGCTCTCGCCAGTTGGCGATGCCTAGCTCGCTCGGGTCTGCCTCAACAGCGTAAATCCAGCCATATTTGGGCCTCGCGACATATTGGCGGCCATTTTGGGCTCCATATGCTTTTTTTGACGCTGCAATCCGCTTCAATTCTCTGTAGGTGGCTAAGCCAGCGGAGTCTTTGTGCTTTGGTCTCTCCAAGTGTGTTGGTCTCATCGTACAGCTCCTAGATTTTGATGTTGGTCTTGGTCCTCCAGCCGCCATCTTTCTTCTTTTTGGGCCCAGAATTTTGGAATTAGGTATTTTGTGCTCCTTTGGGGTCTATTTGAATAAAGCATTTTTAATTTGAATTTTGTTGAGAAGGATTTTACAAAAGAAACAAACTAAAATGAGAAAAGAAGGGTGAAAATTTAATATGTAAGTTGCACGCGTGGGAAGCCGGGGCAGGTCAATAGTAATTTTCTTATTTAAAACCGTTCTCACATCGTCAATCTCCATTGACACTCGACAAGAGTATCCTGGCAGTTTTCCAACTAGGATACCGTGTTAATAATAGTAACGAGTCTGTTTAATTGAAGTGGTATCTTGCCACAGTTTGCGCATTGGCACCATAATATTAATTAATTATAATAATACTAGCTTCTTCCCGCGGTTTTCACCCGCGTTCCCACAAGAACCGTGCATTTTTCCGGGATAAAAAGTAGCCTGTGTTACTCTCCGGTCCATAAACTATATCTATGCCAAAAATCACGTCGATCCATTACTCCGTTACTGCGTGAAAGAAGGACAAACCAACAAACACACTTTCGCATTTATAATATTAGTATGGAAGTATGGATTACATACATATATGTAAAATTGATAGCATAATTTTTTGAAGTCTTTAAAGAAGGCTAATAAGTTCCTTGCGCTTCTTCTGTAGAATAGTTATTTAACCATCTGAGGGTCCTTTAAAATGATACTTTTTTTTTTATTTATTTACATTTCCACTGCAAGCTCCAGGGCTCGCACCCTTTTTTGCTAATCAAACTATTTCTTGCAATTTTCACATCACATCATTAAATTAACAAAAAGAATACTCCGAAGGCATAACTATGATGATATACATGAATAAAATGATACTTAATCTTAATGAACTTGAGGTGCTACCTTTCGAATCATTTACAAAGTGCTTCTAATGAGGAGCATAGCTACTACAAAATAGTGTTTACGTTGCATTGGCGCGTTAAGTGGTTTGATAGTTTACGTAAAGTTGAAATTCAAACACAGAGTTGAATGGATGACGTAATAGGAGACATCAAAAGGATATTTCATCAAGTTTGTTCGCTATACGCTTATGTGGGTAGAAGGAGAGGTGGAGCAAACAAATGGCTATTTATATGTGCTACTATCCGCACACTTTGCACTAAAAAAGCTTTTCATTGCGTAGGACTATCAAAAAAAACAAGCCAATGAAGTAAACAAGAAAAGCAATGCTTATATGTAATGACTTGACTAAACTAGCTGCTGCCCGCGGTTTCATCCGCGCGGATAGGGTAAAAGCCGGATAGTTGCCGCACTTTTCAAAAAGGCTCTATTATTCAAAAATGTGTACTTACTGCGATTAATACAACATGTATGTCAAAACATAGGTCTTTGATCTTTAATAGGAGCCTATTTTTGTAAACATAATTAATATGGTTTTCGAGTAAATGCTATTTTATTAGACCTCTCAAAAAAGGGATAGTTGCCTACCGTGGCGGATAGTAGCCTAACGGAAAAAATGCTTCCGGGGATACTTGCCTCGTGCAGGGCTGTAGACGCCACACTATGATTTTATTAGATAGAAACAAATTTAATATCAATTTAAGTAATCCGTCTTTATTGTTTATCGATCCTTTATTAAGTATCTACTAATCAAATATTAATTAACGTTATTATATAGTAAGTATTTCAGTTTTAATGTTTTAAACTATAAAATAAAAATACAAGTAAAAATACTTAGGTCAATGATAAAGCATTGCCATTCAACGTGGCAATGCTGCCAGTATTTTGGGAACGTCGCCTACTGAATTCCACCTAAAGAAAAAGTCTTTGCTTTATTAAAGAATTTATAATTGCGGATAGTTGCCCCAAGGGCGACTATCCGCAAAGGTAAATAGGGCAACTATCCTTTTTGATACGGATACTTGCCCTTTTTATTTGCGAAATAAATAAAAACTATATAACAATAAAACGTAATAAACAGTGTAATTTAAACTGTAATGCATGCAAATAAGCAAAATCTTGACTGAAACCACAGTCAGTTAAAAAAATATTCAATGAAAATTACTGACCAATATAATTTTGACGCTCGTCAAAGTTTCGGCGCGGAGGTTTTTTGCTCACACGGACAAGACGCGTGCGTCTATTCAGACAATTTACATGGCACCGAGGCCTGTGGTAGAAGGGCTTCTAATTATAGTAAAGTACTAACACCCCCAACATCCCTAACATAGTGTATTAGACACTGCGGCAAGTATCCCACTGAGGCAACTATCCGGGTTTTACCCTATATTGGATTTCATGGTTTTTAATTTTTTGCGCAGAACCCTAATTCTTTTTCTAAAATAAAAGTAGCCTAAATTACTTCTTGTAACATCAGCTATCTGCCAGTGAAAGTCCCGTCAAAATCGGCCCAGCCGTTTTGGAGATTACCAGGAACAAACAGACAGACACAGACAAAAATTTAAAAAAATCGTTGTTTTGGTATAGGTACCGTATATACTTTCATAAGCATTTGATAAAAAGCTGTTATTTTGATATTACAAACAGACACTTCAATTTTATTTATTTGTATGTATGTATTTGTGTATAGATATAAATTATAATCTAAATTAGAATGTATGTTTTTAAACAACAAATAAGGGTGCAGTTGGCTAGGAATCGATGCATAGTCAGTAGGGTGTCCCTTATATGACCAAAAAAATTTTTTTTTCGAATTTTGAAATGCATACCCTCTATATCTTTTATAAATGCAAAATCATACTTAAACATGAAATTTTATTTTTCTACCATGATTGCAACCCGTGCCGACCAAGCCGCAAAGTTTATCAAAAATCATGGTTTGCCCTAATATTTGGTTGGTCCTACAAAATTGATAAAAATTCAGAAATGTAGTGAATTAAGGACAAAATGAAATTAGAGAAATATTTCTTTATTTAAACAGATACAATAAGTCAGTCATTTACAACCTTCAAGCGTTATTCTTCTATTAGCTTGCATACAAGTAACATTATCATCCCATGAAGACATGTCTTCCTGAACAAAACTTTCATTGATCTGCTCTCGAGAATTGTTTGCTCTTCTCCGATACAAAATTGCTCAGTGCATCCGCACTGCACTGTGACTGAGTCAGGTAAATTGTTCTGAAAGTCATTTCTCATTGCTTCTGCCCTGGATTTTCTCGCCTAAGTACGAATGCGCCGAATCGAGGATTTGTTAATAGGGAAATCATCACTGCTCAGACCGAGCGCTTCTGTGACCGCATGAAGAATTTAAACGTAGTCTCTTATAACTCTTAGCTGATCTGACATCGATCGAGCTGGCATCGATCTCAAAGCTGTCACAAGTTTATAGGTGTTGTCAGATTCTTTCTACCTCTTTTCAAACTTGTTTCAGGACAGGCAATCTTTGGCAAGCTGACTTCAGAATCTGTTTTTCGTCTGATTCTTGTGGATGTTCCAAGTTATGTGTGTTCCAAATAGAAGTCGATGCAACAGACAATACTGTTATTCTCATTCTCTTAGTTTTCATACCTCTTAGTCTTCCTCTTTGTCTACCTCATTCTATGTCCACCAACTTTTTGTCTACACCATGCAGCTAAGCATCGCGATTGACCAAGCTGTCTCTCTCTCTATGTTCTTTCATAAATACTTTGTCTTTCGTCTAATTTTATTACTTCAGAGGCATCAGCATGTGTAACATGAAATATGTTGTCAAGATATCTTTCAAAATTAAGTTTACGGTTACTATAAGTGACGAAAATTTTTCTGCAGTTCTCTCCAAACATGATGTAAATCAACAAGTTTTTTCACGCAGTAACGAAATGCCTTTGTGGCAATTCTTGTTTTTTTTCCAAAATATAATTCACTGCTTACTCCCTAATCGCAAGATTAGCAATTTCACTGACAGCCAGTTTGACTTCACGAATATTACAGAAAAATTACTATGCCTAATTCCTCAGGTTACCGACCAACGAGCGCACTTATGGACTTATGCACTTATGCGCAGATCTTTATGTTTAAAAGTTCTAGGTGGCATTGCAATTGTTACGAGTTGGCGTTATGCTTATCATCAGGCAAACGACTGACTCGTCAAGATACTCAACGATATAACAAAAAAATTGTAAAATAAGACAGCGAAAACTTGTCGAATACTTAGGTTAGAATACTTAGGTGGTATTTTTGCACAATTTGACCATTTTATGGTTAGGCAGTCCGACTATATATAAGGAAATTTACCGGCTTTAGACGGAAAATATTTTGGTTATCACTCTGTAATTCAACCGACATCTTTGCAATAAATACAGCGTACTAATAATCTGAAAAAAAATCACGTATAAAATGACAAATACAACACGTAGTTACAGGCCGCAGTGCAGTACCCAAGCAAATTGTATGAAAAAGTTAAAATCGCAAGTCGGCACGGGTTCCCGTTTTTAAAACGGGCTAATATTTTTTTTTAGACTATTTTGGGTCATTACGAAAGTTTTTAGAGGGTATGCGTGAAAAAAAAACGAACTTGATTTTTAAGGGACACCCTAATAGTCAGTTACCAATTGTATAGTTAAGCATTACGTATTACTATAGGATAAAAAACTTTTATCTCGCATAGTGATGTAGATATATGTAATGCCAACATTATGTTTGAATATTACGTTTTATTTTAGGAAAACACATGTAACTGAAAAACTTTCCGTTTCGCAATTATTCATTTATTTTAAACAACACAATATCAAATATTAAATTGTTTACAAGAAAACAACGACGAAACACTGTAGCAAGAAATTCTTCGTAATATTCCCTTCAAAACGAGACATAAATAATTAAAATCAAGATGTTATTGACGAATACCTAGAGGCCCTTTGATAATTTAATAATTTGAACTTAAGCGTAGAGTGGGTGTCTCAATTAAAAAGTTTTGGGAAATCGGAACAAATCTGAGAATTCTGTTTGATAGAAGTTTGGTTGTAAAGTTATGTTAATTGTTTAAGGAATTTGGAAAATTTTATTTAGTACAAAGTTTTTGAGCATTTGGTACATAGGTCGGAGTAAGGCACCTATTCTAAATATTGAAACAAAATGGTTTTCTACGATTGTTTTTCTGTCATCTTCAGCCTACGCTCCCACTGCTGGGATATCGGACTTCTCTCAGAGAGAGAGACGGGTATGGGCCATAAGCCACCACGCGGGTCCAATGCGGCCTGGTCGGAAGGTGGAAAAATAGGGGATAAAATTTCGTATATCGCCATATTTTCAACGTTGGTTCCCGCTTTTTACACGACTACACATAAAAAGAGTGTAATGTTTTAGGGCTCATGTATGTTTATTCTTTGTATGTATGTGAGTTTTTTTGTTCCTGCACCATAACTTTTGAATGCCTGAACAGATTTGTACGTATGGGGCATCGTTAGAATCTTTACATCATCCTGAGTGTCACTGGCTAGGGCAGTCGTCTTTTTTATGTAACTTTAGTTACATCGACTTGTTTAAAATCAATTTTCATCTCGGCATCACTATGTCGCTGCTTGGGTTTACCTGTTCTTAGATCGTTAGTGTCGAAACTACAGTCAACTGACAGAGAAGACGGTCGGGGATTAGGTATTTAATATACGAGCTACTCGTACCTGTTGGTTTCAGGATGACTCCAATACCCGTCCAGTGGTCAAATTATAACTTTGAACTGTGCAGAGAAGGTGCATTCCTTGCATTTCCAATGTAAGGTACAAGTTATATGAGACTAGCGTTTTTGGTTATGTTTTATTGCGTGGTAATTGAGACATTAATAATATTTTCCTGAGAATAGAAACAAGTGAGGAAATTTGATCGGGATTTTTTAAAACTTTTAGACGGTTGCGATAAATATAACATATGGTTTTTCATTCCATTATTTACACAACTAATATACATAGAACCTACGCTATGATAGGTACAAACAATCGTTTATGGGACACAAATACAGAATAGAAAGAAACGTAAGAAGTAATTATATTGAATAACGAAACGTTTTTAATATTTCAAACATCAGAAATGAAAGGAAATCTTTGAAAAATATTTATTCGACGTCTCACAGTAAGATAGTTTATTTTAATTATTATGTACTAGCGTCTGCCCGTGGCTTCATCCGCGTTCCCAGGGGAACCGTGCTTTTTTCCGGGATAAAAAATAGCACATGTTACTCTACGGATAATTATATCAAAGCCAAAAGTTACGTTGATCCGTTGCTCAGTTGCTGCGTGAAAGACAAACAAACCAGTTGACCAACAAACCAACAATCGTACAAACAATCTTTGGTATTTATTATAGTACGAACGGATGTATATTTAATCACAAGATTTATTCTAGGTTTTATGTTTGAAACTAGATGCCGAATAACTAAAATCGCTTTTACCTTGCACCAAACATAAGACTGGAACTTTTCCAATAAACGTTACGGGACCCCAGGACGAATGTCGTTGCGGTCACGGCTTGCATTGTTGTGTCCCGTCATTGATTAAAACCATGTCGTAACCACTTTTTACCGGTATGAATTGGTTTAGGCTGGTTTAGAACCACTTTTGTCCGGATGAAACTGGTTTTAATCTTTTAACCCTTAACGCTTTGTTTACAGAATTGGTTTGGGTTCGCAATTGTATTCTTTGCTCGTATGTAAATACGTAGGTCCGTTCTAAGGGTGAATTATTTTATGTATCTACAGAGTATCTATTATTAAAATGAGAATCGTTGTGGTATTTTCACTAAGGCTTTGCGTATTTTCAATAGGTTTGGTAGTAGGATTGGCAAATATAGCAGTTGGATTAGAGTGCGTCTAAAGGTTTTCGTCGGTGGATCAAGATTATACGGTGTTGAGAGGAATGCAAAGGAAGAAAAAAACACATAAATATCTGTGCTTTTTAAATCATGAATGAGTGAGGCTGAGCAGATCAGAATGAGAATCGGCTTGCCCCCACCCAATGACTTAGATGAAGCAGTGTGTGTGTGTGAACTTGTCACACTCGATTAAAAAACGACGAAAGAAAACATCGTGGAAAACTACATGTTCAAGACTCAGAGCATTCGAGGACATGACGTGATATATCAACCATAGGACCCACGTGATGAATTATGCCATACTATCACAATACCTCAAGAGGGCCGAGGGATATCTAGGCGGCCAGCTATAAAAAAAATGCCAAAACCTAACAGCTGTAGGTATTTTTTTAAGACGTACCAGCTTCATGTAAAATGGGACAAGAGTAAGAGAGAGCGAGGGAGATCAATGTTTTTACTCTGTGAACTAATAATTGATGAATCGAACCTGGAGCCTTATTCGGAAAACTGACCTTCGAAGCTTCGGCTGACGGATCTCAATTTTACTACTATGAAAGTGTTTTGGATCCAATGTTCCATTTGATGTTCGTACTTGACGTACTGTCAATGTTCATGGTAGGAAAATTACGATCCGTTAGCCGAAGCTTCGACGTTCGATTTCGGAGTAAAGCTCCAGCAACGTACGCAATGAACATAAGATACGCGGTAAAAGAGTTACTATGTTGTAACTTCGTCTACCTTACTACAGTAACGCAAGAAGTTTTTCTAGTTTAAAATATCATGCAGATTGGTTTAACTCAAAGTAACAGATTCCAAACGTTTTTTTATGCTATATGTGGCAAACAAGCAGATGGCCTGCGTGATGGTAAGCAGCTACCGTCGCCTATGGATATCTGCAACACTCGGGGTATTACTGATACGTTGCCAACCTTAAAAGACTCTATTCACCCTTCTTCCAACTAAACAAATAAAGACAAATATCTGAAATATTAACAAATGCGCCTCAGAACTGACCGAAAACTGACACGTAAAAGTAAGAGTAAGATGAGATAAAACTAACTACTGCAGGTAACTAATCCAGTTATCACCTGCGACACAAAAAACGAAACCGATATAAAAAACTAATCACGTTTTGCGTTGAATCTGTCAGAAGAACTCATCAAACACCCGATACCGTGTCAAAACTGAGTTCATAGAAAAACCGATCAGCGTGCGGTGTAAGTTATGGGTGGCAATACTCGCGCATTAGATTTCTATATGGGAAACGAAACCATAGGATCACATTGTTCTTAACCTGTCATTAAAAAGTAGGTCCAAAAACTTATATGGGAATCAGGAATTTGTTAGTGGTAGAACTAACTCTTCTGTGAGTGTCCGTCTGGGTTGTTACCACCGCTTTGCTCGTGAAGTCTGCCGCCAAGCAGTATTGTGTAAGCATTACTGTGTTCCAGTTTGATGAGCAGAGTAGTCAGTGAAATTACTGGGCTTATGAGACATAATAACAGTGTCTCAGGGTGACGAGCGAACTGCAGTGCCGCGCAGGCCTTTGTGTTTCAATGTTCTGAGTGGCACTAAAATTGCTATGGGTCGGCGTTATGCTTACCATCAGGCAAACGACCAGCTCGTTTCGTTACCAAATAGCATAAAAAAGGTAGTACTAGTAGTTTTTATTTATGTATTAGCTAGTTAATAAAGACTATTAGTCAGTTAAAAAAATCTTGAATCAGGTTAAAGTGAATATTTTATGCAAAAGTATATATTATTCATACTGCTGTAAAAATCCAAGTTTGTTGCTCAATGCACCAAAAGATACAGTCTAAGAAAACGTACGTTGGCAAAAAATCTCGATCAATATTGCATCATCAAAATCTGGATATTTTACTTCTCAGTCATTATCCTTATCAGGACTAAGATTAATTGATTTTCATTTTATGTGGATGATAACTAATTGATGAAATAAGTAAATAATTATTTCAACAATCAGTTCTAAAATCCACATAAGATAAATATTTACTTATCTTATGTGGATTTTAACCCAGTAATTGAAAAAAATTTATTAAAAAATCAAAATATTTGCTTCAAAAACCACAGTGCATAACTTATTCTCACAATACCTTACCTTAAACAGTATATAGCATTATTAATTATGAGTTCATTATTTTAACCTTTACCCCTTAACCTTAACCCCAATATTAACCTATACAATAATTTAGACCCGCTCTTCACCTATACTCTGGACCGCCTCCAAATGGTACACTTCGTATACATTACAGAATATATTTTTTCTCTACTCGTAATTCCCGTCACGCGACACCGGCGACCAGTGTCGAATATTATTTTCCTTGTTAGCAACTCGATACCAATAATCTAACGGTGCCGGTAATCGAGTTGAGATATCGCTAACGGAAACCTTAGAAAGTTTAAAAAAGACATTAAATTTTTACGTGCGCCGGTGACAGGTGGGCCCCGTTTGCGGTTTATGACCAAGGGAATCGTAAACTGAAGTTACAAAGATTACAAAAGGTAATGTTTATTTGTTAGTGAAGACAGAAGAAAATTTTTGAGAGTTTTCCGTTATGGATTTAACACTTACACTCATACCCCCGCACTAGGATTCCCTGTGTCGCAGGTGGCATGGACACACACAGATACACATCACAAACATCCAAGACCCGAGAACAAACTTTATGCTTACACAAAATCTGTACTGGGCGGGAAACAAAAACGGGACCCCTCGCTTCGCAGGCAGGGTTACTACCAACTTAGCTACGGAGAAGCGATATTGGCTTTATGAGATCACGCGCCGATGAACGATTGAACCGTAGCTTAAGCTTTAGGTGCAGGAAAACATCGTGATGCAACCTCTAGTTAAAACATTTTCTAGGCCTTGCCTGGCTAGCTACCACGCTCAAGTTGGAAGTCTAACGGGAAACTCGATGTTTCACGACAGCTGTGAACTAATTAGTCGAACCATCAACCTACGGATTAGGGGGAGACATTAGTGGACGACATTCACTATACCATCGCTTCAAAGTTTGAATACCGCGTTACTTTTATCCCTGGTCTCCCCTACTGCGTGGAACTACGACCTTGTCAGAACCGCGAGGAACCATTGGATGGAAAAGGCGATTAGTTTATCCAAGTGGTGTTTGTTCTACAGGGAAGCCTTTTGTTCAACAGTGGACGTCTAATAATTGTAGTAGTGGATTATTTTGCCTTTTTTTATGTTATGTGGTAACGAGACGAGCTGGTCGTTTGCCTGATGGTAAGCATAACACCGGCCCATAACAATTGCAGTGCCACCCAGAACGTTGAAACACAAAGGCCTGCGAGGCACTGCAGTGCGCTCGTTACCCTGAGACATTAGGTATTAAGTCTCATAAGCCCAGTAATTTCACTGGCTACTCTGCTCATCAAACCGGAACACAGCAATGCTTGCACACTACTGCTTGGTGGCAGACTTCACGAGCAAAGCGGTGATAACAACCCAGAAGGACACTGGCAGAAGAGTGAGTACTCCCACTAACAAAACTTCAAAAAGCAATGTCAAGCAGTGCACAAATAATGCCCTCACTCAAAACTAATAGCCATAACTATAATTGAAATCATGTTCCCGTAAGCATTAAGCCCAGACAGGTTATAATTAGTCTCCTGTAACAAATATTGAAATAGGATTAGCAATAGCCATTTCTCACAGTTATTAATGCCATTAGCTATTGCTTCGTTTCTATAGAATCGCTTTGCGGCTTTGTTTAACCGTTCGCCGAACGATCGAGGAAGTGCAAGGGACTTGCCTTGCGGTGTTAGATGTACTGTGACTACGAACTAAACCAAATAATCTATACTTCTATACTAATATAATAAAGTGGTAAACGTTGTTTGTTTTTTTAAAGCTTATCTCAGGAAAAACTGGTCCGATTCTAAAAATCTTTCATTATTAAGAGGCAATATTATTCCCGAGTGCTACTTGTTATTCTGATTTCACGTGCGAAGCCGCGGATAGTTAGAAGAGCCGATTAAGGGAATATCCAGGGAATAAGCAGTAGAATTCTCCTGGGTCAAAATCAAAATCTACTGCGATCAACAAGACGTGTCCAAGATAAAGCGTAGTGTAACGTTGCGAACCACTCCCATTTCTTGGGAGGCCTCATTTTTTTTTTGTTGTGGGGAAATCGTCATGGATCCCTTTCTGCCGCGAGGGCAACACAGAGATCACCTCTCTGCCAGACTTCTACTGTCTAGCTGGTGTTCTTATAGTCTAGTCTTCTATAGAAGAATAGACTATATGTATGTATTCTTATAGTCTAGTCTTCTATAGAAGAATAGACTATAAGAACTCGCGGTGTACCGCGAGTGTGGTCGAACGGGAACTTGTGTGTCTTTCAATCCGACGCACCAAAGTTCGAATTTCGACTCGGCCCGCACCAATGACTTATATCTAGTTATGTGCGAATTATTCACACTCGCTCCAACACGGTGAAGGAAAACATCGTGAGGATACCCGCATGTTCCCGAATTACAAAATTCGAGGACGTGACATACACCAAGCCGCACTGGGCCCGCGTGGTGGATTATGGCCCATACCTCTCTCTCTGAGAGAAGGCCGGTATCCCAGCAGTGGAGCATAAGAGGCAGATAATGTAATGTAAATGTTCTTCTATAAGTAAATTGACGGGGCTGCGGCCACGCGTTCTTAGGAGACCTAGGTCCTGACATTGACGTATTCAGGCATATGATAAGACGAAATAGAAAAAAAAAGTAAATAGAAAGGCATAGTCTACAATCACTGCAGTCAATATTCCTACATTATAGTACCTGTGACGAATCGAGCATTCCCATTTTACGCCGGCCGTGACAAATCGCTTATTTTGTTTGAACCTGCACACAAAGCCCTGTGTTTGTCGATGCGTGAGCCACACACCTATTGTCTACACAATAAAGGCCCTTTTGTATTGGCATGGTGATTTATGAAAACGTTTCCGTAAAAAGCTTTCTAATTGGAAAACAAATGAGGTAAATTAATTTAGTTAGTTCCGCCTTGGCGGGGCGTTTGAATGACTTAATTAAGTTTGTAGAAAAATGGAACGGAATGCGGTCGTAATTTTTCAGGGAGTTTTTAAGGTATAATTTTAGACAGGAGACCATTTATATTTTCGGGTTGAGATTTGGGTTCCGACCTGTGACGATTTGATATCTACTTTATTTGTATTGCTGAGCTAATGTCACAGGGTAACGAGCGCACTGCAGTGCCACGCAGGCCTTTGTGTTTTAAAGTTATGGGTGGATCTGCAATTGTTATGGGCCGGCGTTATGCTTACCTTCAGGCAAACGACCAGCTCGTCTCGTTACCAAATAGCTTAATTTTTTTTATTATTAATAATTCTGATTTGAAGAATTTCAAACCCAAGAACGGTCAAGCAGAAGTCCAAGTCGTCCAAGTCGAGTCCAAGCACAGTTTATGTGGAAGAGTATAGAAGACATGCTCCATCAGTGTGGCTTACCAAATCTGTTTGTAACCAAAAGTGGCATTTAGTATTTGGTAACGAGTTCCTTTTTATTATCAGTCTTATAATCTTTGCTGTGGATCCAAACACTAGTCTATAATCGTGAAATTGTTTAACACAAGATTAATTTACTATTAACTGAAACCGTTTCCGAAATTACGGAAAATACCTTTCCGCTCCGTAATTCCGGATAACCGGCATTAGCGCAGCTGGAGCGACCATTGAATTATTGCCGAACAAATTGAACAAATAATTTCGCTTGAATTCTTATTTGGATCCAAGTTGAAAATCCTCCTTGCTGTAGGGAGATAATATAATTTGCTATTGGATTTTTAATTTAAGAACATTGGGATTATCAATTGGGTTACTTATACCGGCTTCTGGATTAACCGCACTTAGTTAATAAAGCCATCACTTTTACTACAAAGAGTGATAACCTAGATTTCCGGGATAATTATGTAAGCCACACTGCTGGAATACCGGCCTTTTATAAGAGAGTATGAAAATTTAAGACTTACCGCGCATAGTTCATCCCGGCTGGGAATCCTATCCAGAACTCCTCGCTTTGCAGGTCTATTACCAAATTAGGAGGCGTCGAATACGACAGCAATGCTATTAAAAGAATAAATTACGTTATCAAAGTAGTACATAAATTATTTCCAAAAACGTAATAATGAGTCATATGATTTCCGGATGTTTTTGTCCAACCCTCTCCAAGTATATACTTCGTATGGATTGATTTATCCACCCTTGTAGACAATTACCTGCCACTTTAGTGATTGATACGACAGAAAGGGTTGAAGTGGATCAATAAGCTCTTCGTGAACTTTACCTTATCTTATACTAACTTCTGTCTGCGGTTTAACCCGGAGATTTCCAAAAAAACCGTGCATGTTTCTGATATAAAATATGGTCTATGTTACTCTCCAGTCTATCTATCTATGTAAACAATTGCGTCGATCTTTAGCTGCGTTGCTGCGTGAAAGAAAGATGAACCAACACATCAACAAATATACTTTTTCATTTATAATAGTACGGATTTATAGTTATCGAATTTTGAACCTTATTTTTCTCTCAATAAGTCTGTGTTCACGCTAAATCTAGAATATGACTGTCTCTCAAGTGTAGCTAGAATTAAACTTTAGGTTGCCGACAGATTTTTAGTCTGTATGTGTGGTGGTAGATAGCAGATGATCATTTGAAAATGCACCACTATACAAAACTGAATAAAAATTAAAAAAGAAGAATAAATATTGTCGAGATCATTTTTTTTGTTTTATCATCTACTAGGGCTTGTAGATTATCAAACTGTTTTTGTAGCTAGCTAGGTTAGATGTAGTGTTTATTTATGCATTAGCTAGTTAATAAAAAAAAAATATTTTTTTGTTGCATGTATTATTTATCCAGTTTCCAGCCGGTTTGTTAATTTTATGATTCAATATCAATGTACAACATTAATTTAATATTTAACTGTATATTATTGTCTTCTTTCATATTAGGCAAATAAATTACGTTGTACAGATTTTAAAACTTGACTCTATGAAAAAAAGTTACATAATTATAGTTTCTACACTATCCTAGTATTTTTGGTCTACAAAACACTACAAACTAACTGTCCCTAGTTGAAACTGTCACTGCAAGTATTTGTTAAACACACACTTGCAGCCAAACACACTGTACAGTTGTACACACGGTATGCTAGCGCCCTATCCATCGATCTGAGCCTACTACGCCGCGCCTAAGCCTGCCGCTACACAGCTGGTTTCTCTCAGGCCGATATAATTTTCCGTGTTATTGAGCTGCGCTACGAGTGCTACGAGTGCTACGAGAGCTACGACTGGAATGTTCCTGTTGACATGTTGGATAAACACTGATGGGAAGTAAGACGATCTTGTTTACTATGATAGTAATATAAGTATTTTTTATAGATAATTTGAGTATTTCTAATAAAAAGTGTGTAACGGTGGTATATTTATACAATGTTTTGTCTTTGTTGTTCTTGGGCCATTTTAAATTGAATAGAAAGAGACGAAACATTGTGTAACTATTCAACCGTTATACAGTGTTTATTAATAAGGCTGAAAATGTTCAACAACCAGTTATTTAGCTTTCATGAGCGCTCCCTTGGTGCCGATGAGAATAAAACTAAGTACTATGATTTTAAGTTGTCGTTTTTATTTTATTGAACTGTTACACTGAACTTTTGCGACAGGATTTTTTATACACCTTTAATTTTTTTCTTTTATTTTGTTTGGTAACGAGACGAGCTGGTCGTTTGCCTGATGGTAAGCATAACGCCGGCCCATGACAATTGCAGTGCCACCCAGAATTTTGAAACACAAAGGCCTGCGCGGCACTGCAGTGCGCTCGTTACCCTGAGACATTAGGTATTAAGTCTCATAAGCCTAGTAATTTCACTGGATACTCTGCTCATCAAACCGGAACACAGTAATGCTTGCACACTACTGCTTGGCGGCAGACTTCACTAGCAAAGTGGTGGTAACAACCCAGACGGACACTCGCAGAAGAGTTACTGTTAGTCCTCCTACTAACAAAAATTAATAAAACTATTTTAACCCTTTTAATATAGATGAAATATTATGATTAATAATTATGGTATTGTGTCTACTTCTTAGTATTCTCGATGCAAATTGTATTGTCTATTCATATTTACCTACTTTATCACGGTAATTATACATTTTCATAATATAAAAGGTCCTTAAAATATTTATACCATATTTATACGCAATAATGTAGGTATCCAAACGTATTCGATTTGACCTGTGTGTTTAATAAACAAACTGTGTATATATTTTAACTTCTGCATTATTAGTGCAAGTCTTTCAACGGGCTAAATGTCTTTATAATCAGCTTCTATGTAAATAATACAACAGCTGGATTTACAAGCCATTGAAATAGCGAACACGCATAATTAAAATATTATTTACAATAATTTACATATTGACGTTGTATATAATATTGTGCGTTTGCTGGTGTATGGAGCCTGTATTTGTTGATACTGTAAATATTTTTGACATTATTATTGCCAACTAGCTGCAGCACGCGGTTTCACCCGCGCGGAGGTATTGGATTTCATGGTTTTTATTTTTTGAACCCTAATCTTTTTCTAAAATAAAAGTAGTCTAAGTTACTCCTTATAACATCAGCTATCGGCCAGTGAAAGTTCCGTCAAAATCGGCCCAGCCGTTTCGGAGATTACCCGGAACAAACAGACAGACAGACATAAAAATTTAACAAAAATATTGTTTTGTTATACGTACCGTATATACTTTCATATGTAGTTGGTAAAAAGCTGTTATTTTGATATTACAAACAGACACTTCAATTTTATTTATTTGTATAGATAATAAAAAGTACGTGCTAAGCGCTGGTAAATTATCCAAATGTCTGCTTACTGTCAGCTAAGTAGAATTTTATTTCTTACAGCAGTAGTCTTTGTAGTGCTTGACAGAATTAGTAGCCGTATGTATCGTGAACTGTAAAGTGATGGCCGGATTTGTTCCGGTTATTTCCGGCGGTGGCGTTCGGAAACGCCGCGCCGGCAGGCTGCCGCGCTCTGATATTTCCGGAATTACTTGCGTCACTTCGGGTTTTGAGATATCCGACGAACTATTTAATTAATAGTTTTAAAGGCGATTTTACCTGCTTAGGAAAAGGAATCGTGCAGTTCCTCGATTTTTTATTCTAGTTCGAGTCTATGTCACTCTAGTCCATAAAGTCTCAATGCAAAATATTACGTCATTCCGTTGCTTCGTTATTGCATGAAATAAAGACAAATATATAAACCCACTCACATTTATAAAAACCCTTATTCATAAACGTTCCGTAACTTACTTAATTACTAGAAAGTGTTTTGTCTCGTTTTCACGCGTAACAGCTTCCGTCAAGGAGAAGTTGACAGAGCAGTTTAAATCACAAATTATCTTATTGAGGTTTTATGAATACCTAAGGGCTAACTCTGTAAGCGTATGGACATACCACAGCTGTGACTATAAAGATCTCGCCATGCAGTTTGAATCTTAAAAACACATGACGGCTCCGTAGCTAAGTTGGTAGTCACCCTGCCTGCAAGGCGAGGGGTCCGGGGTTCGATTCCCGGCCGGGGCAGATTTTGTGTAAGCATAAAGTTTGTTCTCGGGTCTTGGATGTTTGTGATGTGTATCTATGTATGTCCATGCCACCTGTGACACAGGGAATCCTAGTGCGGGGGTATGAGTGTGTAAGCGTTTATGTTTTATGTTTATGTTACATACTATACAATATTCAACTTTTGCACCTGTCTGCGTATATCGAAGTTTTCTAGCGTAATATGTAAGCTAAAGTATTTAATTTGCGATAAGTCTAGATATTTCTTCACAGGAAAAGAGTTTTAGAAATTATTTAAGTACTTAGAGAAAGGCATGTGGAAACACATATTGTGCATATCGCGTATCATGAACGGAGTTGCCGGACTGTTCAATCAAACGTATTTTTTCCCATAAATCAGTAGATTCCCTAATATTTTCGCATCGGCCTTCCATTAACCAAACGAACTTGTAAATGGACGAAGCGTGTAGCAGCTGGTACATTAATAAATCTACTTCCCTAATAGACGAAATATGGACCAAATTTTTTGGTCCTAAATATAATCACACGGTTCCGTACCACAAAAGGAAAAATAAACCCTTATAGAATCACTTCGTTGTCCTAAGAAGTAAAGCCTTTCACTGTGATAAATAATAATAAATAAAGAAACGCTTACAATCATACACCCCCCCCGCACTAGGATTCCCTGTGTCGCAGGTGGCATGGACACACATCAAAAACATCCAAGACCCGCGAACAAATTTTATGCTTATACAAAATCTGCCCCGGCCGGGTATCGAACCCGGTACCCCTCGCTTTGCAGGCAGGGTAACTACCAACTTAGCTACGGAGCCGTCAATAATGAGCAAAGTAACTATTAACTTTGGCTCACCAATATCTGAAACGTGTTATAATATTGAAAAGGCCAGCATTTCCCAAAGTGAGGCCAATACCATTCCTGGTAGAGTTCGCCGCATGGCGTTAATTCAAAACTCTATTAGTTTTATCACCTCTATCGCAGCTTCACGGCTCACTGGCTGCGTCAGCCCGTCAATACATTTCGCTTTAACTTTACCCCTACTCTACCAAAGCTCTATGTAGAGTCAGTTAATATACTCACTGATAGCCCAGGATATAAGGGATTTTTTTCCAACTACCTATACATCATCATTTTTAAAATCATCATTTTTGTTAGTGGGAGGACTAACTCTTCTGCGAGTGTCCATCTGGGTTGTTACCACCGCTTTGCTCGTGAAGTCTGCCGCCAAGCAGTAGTGTGCAAGCATTACTGTGTTCCGGTTTGATGAGCAGAGTATCCAGTGAAATTACTGGGCGTATGAGACTTAATACCTAATGTCTCAGGGTAACGAGCGCACTGCAGTGCCGCGCAGGCCTTTGTGTTTCAAAGTTCTGGGTGGCACTGCAATTGTTATGGGCCGGCGTTATGCTTACCATCAGGCAAACGACCAGCTCGTCTCGTTACCAAATAACATTAAAAAAAAAACCATTTTTAAAAGTACTAAAACCAACTACGCTTACCATCACACGTTACGTACAACAAACTTTACCATCTTTATAATATTACTATACATTATAAAAGTATAGAAATACAGTCAGGTACCGAAAATACCCGTATCAAAAGACCCAAAAGACATCGCACATTCTAAAAAGAACCTACAATAGGCACTGTTATATACTTCTACACACGCATAACCAGGCATAAGGTGGGCATTGTCGTGAACGACCGACCGGAACACTTTGACTGTGACATGCTTTGTTGGAGATGTTACGGGGAAGGCCGGAATTTGGCACAAAAGGTTATGGCGGGTGACAAGGCAGGGAGCTTGTATAGGAAGGGTGGTAGGTAGCTATAGGAAGGTGTTTTAGATGAAAATAAAAATGTATTGGACTCCTATAGTATATTTACCTCAACTAGCTATACCAAATACAGCGACAAATTACGGCGCTTTATTAAGTAAGTTGAAAAAAGTAACAGTAAGTTTCTTCGCAAAGTGAGTATAACTGAGAATCTACTTTTTTTTACTACAAAAGTAAGGAGACAAGTACTTTGCCTGATGTTAAACATATGCTTGCACATAACAAAATTTGCATTGTCACTCAGAACTTTGCAACAACAAGTACAATTGCTTTTGAAAAAGCAGGAATCAACTTCGATGAAAATATATCACTATATATGAAACTAGCTTCTGCCCGCGGTTTCACCGACGTTCGCACAGGAACCTTGCATTTTCCTAGATAAAAAGTAGCCTATATTACTCTCCAGTCCATAAACTATATCTATGCCAGAAATCACGTAATGTTTTGTTGTGTATGTGTTGTTGTATGCATATATGTGAGTTTCTTTATTCCACCATAACTTTTAAATACCTAAACAGATTTGGATTTATGTATCATTGGCTAGGGCAGTCGTGTTTTTCTATACAAAGTTACATCGACTTGTTTAAAAACAACTGTATTGTATTTGAAAAAACTGTTTCATTGCAAGTTACTTAGTTAAACATCCGTAGTAACTAGCTTCACAGTACAACAAAGCTCAGAGACACAAAACACGCGAAAACAGTAAGTACTATCAAAAACAATAACAAACCCTCCATTACTTGCCCACTCGATCCCGTGACCTACAAACTGTCGGATGACTGTACCAATATTTAACTAATAAGGCATCTGTCCCACCGCCAGCGATTAGCGAGAAGCGAGTAAAAATAGCAAATATACTTGCTATCTTTCTATCGTAATCTTATTTTATTTTATTCTCATTTTATCTTATTTTATTTTATCGTAATCGTATCTTATTTGTTAGTAGGTGACCTACGACCAGCGAGTCTGTGTTTTATCAGCAGATGGATTAACTCGTCTTCAAGTATCCGAATAACATAAAATTTGAATTTCATATTTATCTTTTTTTACATGAAAAGCTAAGCGCTTCCTCGCCGGCGCGGCTGTGGGAAAGATGCCTAACTCGGAAGCCGCTCCGCCGCTCTCGGGTATCAACAAAATGTCACAATACCTCGTAATATTGACACTGTATCTTGTTATTGAAGAAATTGTGTTAGAACACTACGGGAATAATAATAATCGGTTGGTAAAGGTGTCATATCGGCCATTACGTGCTTGGAGACAAATTCTCACCTTGAGGGTGGTACAGTCTATGGTAACTTATGTTCCAATTTCATACAAATTTTGTAAATAATAACTGTAGGATTAGATTCGTTTGCCTGATAAGCCTGTAGCACAAGGGACTGTGCAGCATTGCATTGCACTATTTAGTCTGAGACTGTCTCATTAGCCCAATCATTTCATTGATTACTTTGCTCATGAAACCGGGGCGCAATAATGCTTGCACATTACTGCTTGACGGCAGACAACACGCGCAAAGCGGTTCAGGTGGTGTACCCACCAGCAGAGGAGTTAGTCATTTAGTAGTGAGGTATATAGTCATAAAACCTGGTGAAATGAATAAATTAAAAACAAACTCGTACGCACAATTCAATTCTAATACCCTTTACCAAAATTAATAACGAGTAAGTACCTGTTCCTCAAGATCCTCCTTTCTCACTTCACTAGGCGTTCTGCGAATCTCCTTATAATTTGAGCAAATCCCCATTAATTCGTTTGGCGGAGAGAGTTAATCCACTCTGACGTGCTTAATGTGGAGTTAATTAAGTTTTATTAATGAACTCGCTGAGAGCAACAATTCAAGGAATTGATTGTTCCGATGCTAAAATAAGGTTGGATGTTTATAAGATTTGTGTTTTGTCGTGATTTTTTTTTAATGTTATTTGGTAACGATATGCGCTTGTCGTTTGCCTGATGGTAAGAATAACGCTGGCCCATAACAATTGCAGTGCCACCTAGAACTTTGAAACACAAAGGCCTGCGCGGCACTGCAGTGCGCTCGTTACCCAGAGACATTAGGTATTAAGTCTCATAAGCCCAGTAATTTCACTGGCTACTCTGCTCATCAAACCGGAACACAGTAATGCTTGCACACTACTGCTTAGCGGCAGACTTCACACACAAAGCGGTGGTAACAACCCAGACGGACACTCGCAGAAGAGTTAGTCCTACCACTAACAACATTTTTCGCACCATTTTAAGATTTCCAACTAATTAGTGCAAAATTATTTTTATACGATCGGCTTGGCTATAATTTTAGTGCTGCCGTATAGTACCGTCTAATGGTTAAATTAGAACCACTAGTGGTCGCGATTAGTGGCTTTCACCGGTGGCTAAATGTGCGGCAGGCCGGCAGCGCTTATTTCGCAGGCCACGTTTCCAATGTGCGAGTCTTAAAATGCAAGTTTTCGTCACGTGTGTGAAACGCCTTTACCAACACTTCCACGTCATATACAAGATTTTAATAGTGAAATTACTACTGTGCTATAAGGCCAGTACACTGTTATGCTTGCAAATTACTGCTTGGCAGCCGACTACACAAGACTTCCTCCCAGATGGACACTCGCAAAAGAGTTTGTCCTACCACCTCGTAGATAGTCCGTGGTTTTGTCATAAAATTATAACGATAGATAGTATTTTAAATCACCATTACCCAAATTCACTCAACCGAGCCGCCTGTTCTCTCAGTTATTCTTAACGAACCTATTCAAAGTCACAACAACCAAAATTGACAGTATATTTTAAATATAGAGACTAACAAAATAAACTGTTTGCGACACATCAAAGGGGACTGGTTTAAAAATAACTACAAGTTAACAACACAAATACAAGCTCGAGAAGATATTGTAAACAGAGTCTATAAAAATAGGTGTCAAATATAACATACTAGCTTCTCCCCGCGGCTTCACCTGCGTTAGATTCCTACAGGAACCATGAATTTTTCCGGGATAAAAATAGTCTATGTTACGATCCATAAACTATGTCTACTTATGCAAAAAAAAGGATACGTTGCCCCGTTGCTGCGCGAAAGAAAAAAAACAACAAACCAACAACACTCTCGTATTTGTAACTAGCTGCTGCCCCGCGGTTTCACCCGCGTGGAGATTTTGGATTACATGGTTTTATTTTTTGAAGCGGAACCCTAATTCTTTTTCTTAAATTAAAGTAGCTTAAGTTACTCCTTGTAACATCAGCTAATTGCCAGTGAAAGTCCCGTCAAAATCGGCCTAGCCGTTTCGGAGATTACCCGGAACAAACAGACAGACAGACAGACAAAAATTGGCTGTTTTATTATAGGTCCCGTATATACTTTCATATGCATTTAGTAAAAAACTGTTATTTTGATATTACAAACAGACACTTCAATTTTATTTATTTGTATATAGAAGATGTACAGATAGTACATATAATATATACAATAGAACTTAATAAGGAGGGTTGCTGCGAAGCAAGCGTCCGGTTGTCATAACAATTGCCAAAACCTATAGCAGTATGGTTGTAGTCGTACTGCACCGTTTTCATGTGAAATGGGACAAGGGCTGCGTGAAGTAGTAGAAATTGAACTTTACTAGAGTTCGGAGTATTTTCGATTCTTATTTCAAACAAGGTAAATAATATTTTAAATAATGCTAAGACTTCGTCAGACTCTCTAGGCCTTAAAAAAGTCAAAATATTCAGACGGAAGAGACAATTTTTAATCGCAACATAAACTAAACTAATTAAATAAATTTATCAAAACAAACTAAAATAACTATACTATACATTACCTATGCACACAAACTTATTTACATTCTTAATCATTAGACTATTAAATCTGTTGCCAATAGGCAAAATACTGGCAACATTGCCACATTGAATGGAAATACTGAATATGAAACTATGCTATGAAAAATACAGTGAACGGATTAACTATAAAATAACTAAAATACTGGCATCATTGCCACGTTGAATGGCAATGCTTCTTCTTCTTAGCGTGTCGATGGCAATTAAATATTTGCTACCCAGAACTTGGCCACGTCGACTGCGTTGCTTGTAGCGTCCATAAGGTCCTGCAGCGTGCAGGAGACAGGGCACGCAGGACACGATATCAGGTGGGCCATGGTTTGTACGGCACCACACAGCCGACCTGAGTCCGAAGCCTATTTAAAGACTTCCAGATCAGCCATGGTTCTTCATGCCTGGTGGGAGATTCTCAGAATGTGGAGTGAAAGGACTAAAAAAAAAGAAAAAAAAAAATGAAATTATGCTCTGACAATCAAAGTGAAAAAATACCATTAAAAAGAGAAAAATATATTCTCTACACAAGCTCTTATTTGAAGGGTGCAGTTCTTGCTCCAAATAATCATCTCGTTGACCACAAGGCGCACCCTTTAATATCCCGTTCAAAAGAAAACTATTAAAACCAAATCCGCTTTAGGGCTCTAACAACATAATCAATTCTGTAGAGCCCTCCAAGGCTACAAGTGTTTAGGACCGATTTGGACATCTGTTACTGCGATATATTACAACACTGATAAACAAAGTCAAAGTAATTTAAACTCTATGACACGGGTCATAAAAGACAAGGAACTGTAAAAGTAAGACGGTAATGTTTCAAAAATTACTTATACCAGCACATGGTTGTATTTCATGGTGAATTATTAACATACAATTTGGAGCTCTACGTAGATCAAAGTCAGGAAAAAAGTACCGTGAAAAGAATATTAAATGAGTAGCTTTATTTTTTTATTAATTGTTTAAGACGTTCTGATAAACAGGAGCACAAGCCAAGCTCAAAACGATACGCTGCTTGAGACTTCAGTAGCGCAAGTACGGATCTTTTCGATCGATAAAATTGACAGTTCAAATCGATAAAGTTGGTTTTATCGACTTTTTATATAATTTATCGAGCCTTGATACCATCGACAAAAGTTATCGAATAGGTAGGTCGAATCCAAAGATAATAAATATAAAGCTATTACAATAATTTACGATCAGACTTCGGTACTCGCAACATTCGATAAATTTATCAGTTTTTTCGATTCGACAAATTTATCAAACCGACTTCCGTACTTGCGTCGTAGGTTTAAAGGACATAAGCGCACTCTCAACGGGCAATACAGGCAGCATTATTATAACTAAGTGATAGGACTTAGTCTTCTGCGAATGTCCATCTGAGTAGGTACAATCGCTTTGCTTGCAGCTGGCAGCATAACGCTTCATTACAATGCTTAGTAACAAATGCTTGGCTCTAGTACGCCAAGTAAAAGCGTTAGCTTAGCCATAGGTTATTTTGGTCAAGTGTTGCTTCAGCTAAACATCCTGATAGACCTATAAAAATGTTGAGAGCTTGATCCCCATAGTCCTAGCACTTCAACCCCTAAAAGGTCAAATATGTTTCAACTATCAAGAGAAGTGTACTTGAGGCTTTCTTTTAAAGAACGATAAATAGATCACAAATAATTCAGTCTAATCTTGAGAGCAAAAGAAATTCCCTCGTTTGTAAAAATACAGTTTGTTGTGACTTCCGACGCGACGTTGTACAGAATACGCTACAAAGATTGAAAAAAGAGAAAAATTGTAATATCAACAAATACAAATAATTTATTTAGACATTCATCATCATCATTTATTTAGATCACTTAAGTCAACATATCGATTTTTTTTTTCTAAATTTTTTTGTAATCTTATTGTAAAAAGGCTACACCTATGCTTTTTAGGAGTTCTTTGTTTTTTTATTCTTTAGTTGTTGTTTGTTTTCTTTTTATTTTTAATTGCCATATCTGTGACCCGCTGGCACTCTTTTTTCTCGGCAAAGAACAGAGACCGAGCAAAGGGGTAGATTGAAAATCAGCGCTGCGTGCACATGAAAATGTGTACGCAGCACACGCTGAATCTACTCCCATTGCCCTACACATACATATATGTATATATATTTTTATGTAAATTGTAAAGAATATTGTAAGGAGCAATAAATGATTTGATTTGATTTGATTTTGATTTAGATCATTTATTTATTTAGACACAAAAGTTATACAAATTTATGTTGAATCCATAGCCTCCCGAACTAGTATACGCTGTGTTTCAGGAGACAGTGGTATCGATTCTGTCGTTTAGTACCCAAACTTAAGTTTAATTTCGCTTTTTCTCTTTCCAATACATAACATGAAAAAAAGATGGAAGATGGTAAACTGATGTAAATTTAGTTTTAGAGCTGTCAAATATCTTTTATCCTTTATAAATTAGACGCCTCTAAATTCATAGCCGTTAAATTTACACTAGACACAAGCAAGTGAATTAATTTGACAGGTCTACAATATATTCCAACTCTTTCTCATGTTTTCATTTAGAAAGAGAGATTGAAACTAAAATTAGATTTATGTATACAACGACAGGATCGACACCAGTGTCTCTTATTTTTATTTATTGATCACAGAATCAACAGCACTTAGGTAGAAACTATAAACTAAAACATTTTTGTTTGTACATATTGCCATTATCAGATTCTTACTTTATAATTTATGTCATACATGAATGAATGAATGGATATCGAGTATTAAGTAAGGTGGCAAAATAAAATTATGATCGAGATTATGTTAGACGCTATTCAAAAATGTCACATTTCATCTCCATTCAATCTCCTACGTAAAATACGAATGTGTGTTTGTTGGTTTGTCCTTCATTCACACAGCAACGAAGCAACGGATTGACGTGATTTTTTGCATAAAGATAGATAATGGACTTTTTTCCCGAAAAAATGTATGGTCTCCGTGTAAATCTCCACGCGAGTGAAACCACGAGCAGAAGCTTGTGTTGAATAAGGTTTTGAATGTAATATAATTAATTCTAAAAGGTAGCTACTTACCATAACAATATTACAATTTCCATTTGCAGATTCATAACTAATAGAAAGAAAATACAAGCTCCAGCTTTTCACAAACTAATCCTTATTTTTCTTATCAGCTATTATGCCAGTCGTAGTATGAGCTCGCATGGGGGTGCATTGGGGGAGAATGCAATTAATTTTGGCACAATGGGTCTCAACCCCTAGCTATTGGCAGTAGGAATGTTGTGTCTTGATTCCTGCAACCCACGGTGGAGGTATTGTTGTAAAGACTTTACGTAAGTACCTATTAGTAGGAAACTAGATCTAACTTCACACAAAATAATTAATGAAAGCTGTTAGATAGTAATAGCTGTGAGTAATAGTAAGATAATGGTGTCAATTCTTTCATATCATACAAAACCTTATTTTAATTTCAATCTCTCTTTCTAAATGAAAACATGAGAAAGAGGTGGAATATATTCCACCTCTTTCTCCGCCTCTTTGTAGGTAATATTTTAGACCTTTCAAATTAATCCTCTTGCTTGTGTCTAGCGTAAATTTAACGGCAATGAATTTAGTGCCGTCTAATTTATCAAGGATGGAAGACATTTGACAGCTCTAAAACTAAATTTAGATTTTTCAAACATTCTCTAAGCATCAACTAGAGCTATTTAATTTTCATGAGCGGCCTCTTGGGGCTCTTTGAATTTAGACAGTAATGGCTTGAGCTAGCATATATAACATCGGGTGTAGGGGTCGTCTCACCAATCACATTCAAGTCTCTATATTTTCTGAGCCTTCCCTCACACGGTTTTTTAACACAGGTACTCACTCTTCCTTGTAGCTTAAAGCTTTGACCCTCAGCTTTAACCTTTACTAAGTACGTACAATAACACTATCCTCCAAAAACAGGGGCCAAATCCGGGTCCAGGCCGGAAGCGGCCAAGACCTTTTACAATTAAAATGGGCCATTATCGGCCGGGCCCTAATCCGGCACGTTTAAGTAAATGGCCCAGGTGACCGGCCCGACCTTTGTTCTCCATTTTAAATGCAAATTTTGGAAGTGGAGGTGACGATTTTAAGGAACGAGATTGTACTATAGAAACTTACTTGATTTTGAAAGTTTTTGACTTTGATTATGGAAGAGTAAAAACAGCTGATGAGAATACAGGAAAGCAAATTAAAATCACATACAACATGGACGTTTATATTAAATTTAAAAGTGGTTTTGACAAACTTAGGCTAGCCTTTCATATAAGACCGAATGTATTAAGCAATGGGCCTAGAAAGTACTTTGATGCGCTAGTAACATTCATAACTCAGCTTCCAAGCTATGAACGGAATATTGTCCCCTCGGGCTAAATTGTTGTTGTGTATACTGGTGTTTACTATGATAATAGTCGTTGAGCCACAACAGATGTTTTCTGAAGGCAAAACAATTTTGATGCCAAGATGGTCTTCTGATTCATTGTCTTTTAAGAAAGTAAATTATTTACTCAAGTACTATTACAAATTAAATAAAAAATAACGTCTCCACATCACTGGATCGATCCTCATACATCTAAAATAGCAATGAAAATCAGTGACTAGGGTCGTTGACCTTAGTTAGTTAGTTAGTGGTAGTCGGGACCTATTCCTAACATCACAACATTACATTGTTTATTGTTAGTTTTAAATTCTGTTGTGTCATTTGAAATCTAATGTAATGTTGTGTTGTCCGGAAATAAATGTATTTTCTTTCTTTTTTTTCTTTTCTTTTCTTTCAATGTTATGATTTTTATTAAAAAGTCAAATTGACCCGATAATACCGTTAGCCCAAATAGCTCCAACCTAAAGCTACTTCAGTGACTATAACACTTATCTCTCTTGAATTAAATTTAGTGCCACTTCTGCCAAGTCAATTTGTATTTAATTAAAAAGATTGTTAGCTTTGATTGTATAAATTTGTACTTCTTTATTTTCAATAGCCTTTTTCACTATATATTCCTGATCTAATGTGGTTATATACTTGAAGTGGTATTCAAGTTGAAACTAGAATTGGACTGGGAAGTGCGCTGCCGGACACTTTGATATGGTGCTTGATATGTGATAGTAGATTTTGAACCTGAGGGTGGTCCTAGTTCACGACCTCATGCTCATTGCAGGATTCGTACCATCGTTCGATCGGATGCCAACGGCACTACCACTGAGCCATCATCGCTAGTCAGTCTATTCTCCAAACAGCGATTTTCACGCTTTGTTCTTTCATCGTAAAAATGAGTAACTAAATTCTGTTTTTTTTTATTTAACCCGTTGTTATAATAATAGTAAAAAATACACACATACGACAAACATTAAATTAATGACAGACTCGATCTAACCACGAGAATATCTTAAACTAAATGAATGTCACATCACGTTCCTAAACAATGACCTTTGTATCAACAATACTTCAGATAAAATCAACAAAATTATCCCCAACATATACACCATTGTTCAAAAGAAAAATAATTGTACAAAAAATAAAACAGAAAATCAAAATCGGTACGTGTTCCGAAGTCGTGGTAATTAACATTTAAAATGTGAATCAATCTGCCAGAACTACTACGGGTTCTCGATAGTGAATTATAATATGCCTCCGAACTGACGTGAAATTGATAAAAAATTGAACTATTTTCAGGCAAATGTAGATAGAAAATGGTGTCAATTCTATCATTTCACACCTAAACTAATTTTAGTTTCATTCTCTCTCTTTCCAATACATAACATGAGAAAGAGATGGAATATATTTTAGACCTGTCAAATTAATCCACTTGATTGTGTCTAGTGTAAATTTAATGGCAATGAATTCAGTGGCATCTAATTTATCAAGATCGAAAGATATTTGACAGCTCTAAAACAAAATTTAGATATGTCAGACATCTTCCGTCTCTTTCTCATGTTATGCATTGGAAAAAGAGAGAGCGAAACTAAAATTAGTTTAGGTATGTAATGATAGAATTGACACCAATGGTGTCGATTCTGGCGTCTCATTCGTAAACCTAATTTTAGTTTCGCTCTCTCTTTCCAATAACTAACACGAGAAAGGAGTGAAAGATGTTTGACAGGTCTGAATTTAGTTTTACAGCTGTGAAATATCGTCCATCTTGACAAATTAGGCATCACTAAATTCATGGTCATTAAATTTAAACTAGATACAAGCCATGTGAATTAATATGATAGTTCTAAAATATATTCCATCCCTTTCTTATATTCTTATATAGAAAGTGAGAGAGTGTAACGACACTTATTTTAAATAAATTAAAGATCCCACTCTGTACCATGTTGACTGCAATAAATATGTAATATATTTGAATATTGTTTTTGAATTGAGCATATAATAAAAAAAACAAAGTGTAATCGAGTCCCAATCGAGTTTCAAAGGTAAGTCCTCAGTATTTATTTAGTCGATTATGCGTGCGAAGGTGGGTTTTAATTTACAGAATAACATGGCACCATGCTCGGTCTAAGGCGGCGCGCACACCGATGACTGATGTTGTAATATTTTGCACGCAAATTGAATCATTGCTGGATTAATTTAAATTACGGTTCTGGTTGTTTATAGTCTTGTCTGTGCCTGGCATAATCTGATAAGTGGTTTCCGATATAGTTGCTAGGAGGGACTTACAAATCAAATAACTTTAGTACATCAATTAAATATAATTTCCTCGATATCTATACATCTATATTCTATATCTATACAACTAAATAAAATTGAAGTTTCTGTTTGTAATATCAAAATAACAGCTTTTTACTAAATGCATATGAAAGTATATACGGGACCTACACCAAAACAGCCATTTTTTTAATTTTTGTCTGTCTGTCTGTTTGTTCCGGGTAATCTCCGAAACGCCTGGGCCGATTTCGACCGGACTTTGACTGGCAGATAGCTGATGTACAAGGAGTACCTTAGGCTACTTTTATTTTGGATAAAGGATTAGGGTTCCGCGTAAAAAAAAACATGAAATCCAATATCTCCGCGCGGGTGAAACCGCCTGCCCTATAGCCAGTGTCACTCGGGACGATGCAAAATATTTGATATTGCATACCTATTATAATATTCTTAAAATTAAGATAGTAATTCAAACAAATAAAAACTAACTTTGTTAGTTTGTATTTCTTTTTTATACTATTAACTAGACGAGCCGGTCATTTGCCTGATGGTAAGCACAACGTCAGCCCATAACAACTGCAGTGCCACTCAGTACTTTGAAATACAAAGGCCTGCGTGGCACTGCAGTGCACGCTAGTTACCTTGCGACATTAGGTAATTTCACTGCCTACTCTGCTTATCAAACCGGAACACAGTAATGCTTGCACACTACTGCTTGGTGGCAGACTGCACGAGCAAAGGGGTGGTATACCTACTCAAACGGACACCCGCAGAAGTAATGTATCGCGTTGTGTCATTTCCTGTATATGCTAAAGTTAGTAATAGAAATTTCGTCGTCTTAATCATCAGCAGGATGATGTCCACTGCTGAACATAGGCCAGCCTCCCACATACAACCACTATTAACGGCTACTTGACTTTTGTATGCAACAGTTTCACACGATTGTGACCAGGAGGGCAATCGCGTTAAAAATTATCAACCAAACCGCTACTAAACTACAACCACTTTACAGCTTTTTGACCGTTTCGTATCGCGCTAATAGTTTTACCAAAAGTTGAGACGTTTCTCGACAACAACTGACAGTTAACGCTGTCAAATGAACGGTGAAAAAAATTGTACACAGGTGAACCGACACTAAACTACAGTTGGAATCAAACCACAACTAACTCATAACCGTACGCTGTCATTTCAAATTAACGCGATCGGGGCCCAGCAGGGCTAACACGCGCGCCACGACAATATGTTGTCTACTGTTATGTCTCGCTCTTTCTCTCGCGAACATGAGACAAATGCACGACACAAGCATCGACAAAATTTTCTCGCAGTGCGCATCTTCGGCGCGAGTACGGATCTTTTCGATAAATAAAATTCGATAAAATTGACAGTTAAAATCGATAAAACCCACTTTATCGATTTTAACTGTCAATTTTATCGAATAAAACCCACTTTATCGATTTTAACTGTCAATTTTATCGAATTTTATTTATCGAAAAGATCCATACTCGCGCCGCTTAGCCCTACAAGACATCGGTCAGGTTTACACTTTTTTCGGGGTGAGCGCCTTCTGCGCTCTCCAACAGTCCGGTGACGCTGTAAAGGTATAGCAAGACAAATAGCACGGTCCTTCAAAAAAAAACATCGGTCAGGTTATTTTGAGGTTTGATGGAAATGAGTAACTCTTTAATTTTCCCACATAACTTCCTCAATGACAGCAATAAACATTACCCATGTGTGCGCCTCCCTCAAATCTCGCTTGGGTATCGCGTTTGATCGAGTTATGCATTATTAATGAACATCGACGTGTAATTACAGGGCGCGTTCAGATTTATCGCCCGACTTGTCGGACACGGTTCCGAGAAATCGGGGTGTGTGCGTGGGGCCTTAGATTGAGATGTAGAATTTAATTGTTCGGTTAAGATTGTTTATTAGGTAATTGTGAGTCAGCTTGGTAGTATGTTGGATTATGATTAAAGAGAATAGTGTCAACGTTATGACTTTTTAATAAATGCTTTCTTTACAAACCAAATTTAAAAATACGTCTTATATTTTTTTTTATCCGTTATTAATGGTAACATTTGGCTACTATGAAATCTCTACCCAGGCCAACGTCTGCCCGCAGGTCCCACCCGCGGGCAGAAGTTGGTAGGTCATTACCTACTTATTACTTCATAAAGGAGGAAACATAACCCAATTTTATTTAATAGGTCTTGTTTCTACTTTAATATGAATTTATTAACAAATCATTAGATAGAGGTTTTAATACAAAGATACTTACAAGTAATTTCAAATAAAAATTTAATTCATCATCTTTCACAACTCTCAAATTGTTTGTATCTGATGCACTCTTTTTTTAAGACTGTTCTAGGATGAACTGGTATTTTATTTTATAATAAATACCTATTACTTTGTACTTTTCCAGGAGCTCTGAATTTGAAAATTAAAATCTTTAGAAGTATTTGCAAAATGTTATCTGCAAAGTTTTATAATTATGCATTGCTTTTCATTGCCCCAATATGAAGCGCTAATAGCGTGTAATCCAGCATTTTTATGCCAATGTTTTTAATCAAATTATGGAAAATTGAATTGGTTAGCCGCGCGGAATTTCCACGGTAATTATGTTTGATAGCATATTGGAAAACGAGTGGGAGCGTAGGGAACGTATATAGGGTATTTGATCTATACATAAAAAAGACGATTTTGTTTTAATGCGTGTAAAGGACGACGCGTGTGAAGGATGTTGTTAATGGGAGGACTAACTCTTCTGCGAGTATCCGTCTGGGTTGTTACCACCGCTTTGTGAGTGAAGTCTGCCGCCAAGCAGTAGTGTGCAAGAGTTACTGTGTTCCGGTTTGATGAGCAGAGTATCCAGTGAAATTTCACTGGATACTCTGCTAAGTCTCATAAGCCCAGTAATTACTGGGCTTATGAGACTTAATACCTAATGTCTCAGGGTGACGAGCGCGCTGCAGTGCCGCGCAGGCCTTTGTGGTTCAAAGTTCTGGGTGGCACTGCAATTGTTATGGGCCGGCGTTATGCTTACCATCAGGCAAACGACCAGCACGCATCGTTACCAAATAACATAAAAAAAGAAGAAAAGCCATCCATTCTGATTGACAGAAACATAAGTAGAGAAGTAAGTTCTGGCAAGTCCACGTTTCTGAATGGCACTGCAAGTGATACGATTTTATGAAAACTTAACTTGCCACATATTTATTTTGCATAAATCGAATTCATTTTTAAAATATCATTTAACAAAGGTCGTTTAAAACACACCTAAGTAAGGAGAGCTTTCCTTAACTTTACATGCACTGCCTTTTAGTAAAATAAACATCATTACATGTTAAAACAGAATTGGCCTCCGATAAAACCTCTGAACAATCTCGGCGGTCGCTAAAGACTCCGATAAATACACATTGTTAAGGTGATTGCGTTCACCACCCACGTGTAATTAAGTATTGAAATGAGGAATTTAAATTAAGTAGGTAATTTTTCAATTAAGCGTTTATAAAACGTGGATGAAAATATACGTCAAGAGGCCCGATCCGAGGCCTTTGTATTGACATTAGTTTTTAGAAACTGCTGTAATCCATACTATCCATATTATAAATGCGAAAATGTGTTTGTTGATTTGTCGGTTTGTCCTTCTTTCACGCAGTAACGGAGCAACGGATCGACGTGATTTTTGGCATAAATATAGTTTATGGATCGGAGAGTAACATAGGCTTTTTTCCCGGAAATATGCATGGTCTCTGTGGAAACGCGGGTGAAAACCACGGGCAGAAGCTAGTATTATAAATACGAAAGTGCGTTTGTTATATTATATATAACAAATAAAAAATTAAACAACAAATTAAATATTTATAATTTCGACCACATTGACACCGTCAATGGCGTACCCGATGAGTTTGTTGAGGTACCTATAAATTTGTATTTTATCAATTTTGAGCATTCTCAATTAGTTTAACAGTTACCTTATCCAAAAATACGCCTTATTTTTTAATTTGCATTTCACTCCTGTGATTCCGATTTACACATATTTCCCCTTAACATTGATGTTCCCCGTCGTTATCTTTATCACGAGATATTTAACGACTGTGCATGTCGGTCTGTTTGTTTGCCTTTACGGAGTTTATCCGTTTTTGGCAAATTTAAAGTGGGTAAACGTATTTATTGGGAGTTTTAAGGTGGAACACAGACCGCCCGAATTGCTGCTGTGAATATCTCACATTCGTTTTTAAAGGTTTTTTATTGCTGACGATTGTATAAAATCCTTATCCCTTCCCATATTAAAAGTAAAAGTGTGTTCTTGCTTGGTCCTTTTTTCACGCAGCAACGGAGCAATGCATCACGAAAATATCGACAAATGACGTGAGTTATAGCCGGTTGTTTAACAATTTAGAACTCTGTTTTTATAATATTCACACAGATTAAAAAATAACGGATAATAACAAACCCAATAAATATTATTTATTACATTTTCAAAACATCCACCGCCCATAACCAAAACCATTTGATTTTCACGACTCAATTATACAGGATGAGGATAAAACAATAAAATTTAATATATCATCTGTATGTACCGTGTATTCTTTTATTCTGTCTATGGTATAATTTGATAGCTTCATTATAATTTACGATGGTAATAATGTCTTCGATTACCATAAATTGCGTTTAATTACATGTTGAGATGTATTTATAATCTGTTCATTTTTATATACGGCGTTTTTACTGTCCGTATTGAGTTTGGTATTAAATCTGCGTATTACGATATCGGGTCGTAAAATTTTGAACAGATGCTTCCACTTGAATGTACTCTCGCTGAAAAACTGCCTATAACTTTGAGTACTTTGTAATTGGATTCTTAAAATGGGCTCTCGAAATATTTTTGGAGGCCTAGAAATTGATCTGTCTCATTTCCAAGAAATATGAACGAAAATCCGTCGCTAATGTCAAATGCTTTTAGTACTCTCATCTCTCTTAGGCATTTATTAAATCTATTCTTAGCGTTAATACTTACACATCAATTCAGAACCTAAGTAAGGGACTTTTATTAACCAGCTTATAACCAATTTTAAATAATAGGTAGGTACCTATGGCAGCCGAAATACGTGTGCAAAGTAATTAGGCGCAAGCCACATAGGATCTGGCGCGGGTGTGGACATGCCAGGGGCATCTTTCCATTCCATTCAAATTTCGTACTAAACACTCAGAAATAAAGTCGCAATTTGAACATACTGAATGGTTTGGATCGGACGCCCGTATCCATACCATTCGGCGAAAATAAAAAATGACTGAAATGAAAAGAAAATGTACTGCACTTGCGAGCCAGTTGTAGTCTAATAGGTTTAGCACATTCACCGTCTTTGACGATATGAAATAGTAAAAAGAAAGAGTAGTCAAATAATAGCGAATCAGCGGCGCGAGTACGGATCTTTTCGATAAATAAAATTCGATTAAATTGACAGTTAAAGTCGATAAAGTGGGTTTTATCGATCTTAACTGTCAATTTTATGGAATAAAACCCACTTTATCGATTTTACCTGTCAATTTTATCGAATTTTATTTATCGAAAAGAACCGTACTCGCGCCGCAGATTTAAAAAAAAAAGTTTGTAAATTAATGTTGGATGACGCGTCTTCCAACTTTGAAATAGTAAAAAGATATTCGCGAATAAACACTCATATCGTTTTACTATTTGATGATTGATGAACCAAATTACACTTTTTACCTTCCCTACGACATTTCCTCTGCTACTTTTCCAAAGTCATCCATAAAACAACAAATCCATTCCAATCCAAAGATTTACAATTGCCCCACCGTAGGCCCAACAAAAAGTTTTTAAACTCCAATCATTCAACCCCAAATGACGGACGGGGGTCACAAATCACAGACCCTTGTCATAATAAAACTCGATCGTATAACTTTGGTATTAAAAATGTTATCTTTTGGGATGCGGTTGGTCTGTTGACAAGTTTTGTTTGTCACTTTTGGAAATATCAAGTTATTGGTGAAATAAGTCAAGCAACACCGAGGCTTGTATTGGAGGTTAGGCAAATCTCGTTTGAGAAGTGCTTTATTTTTATTAAAATAAAGGAAAAACTCATGTAATTTCTGGGCTCCGGTTTGATGAGAAAAGTATTTAGTGAAATTACTGGACTTCTGAAATAATAATCTTAATAATCGTGACTTTTTGCATAGATTGATTTTATGCCGATAAAAAATACACAGACCCTGTTGGATCTCCACGCGAGTGAAACCGGGGCAGAAGAATTTAGTTTCATTTTTAAATAATTAAAAAAATGGACTGCAATCAAAACAGTAATTAATTTTGACTCTCGACTCTACTCACTAGCTCACAAACAGAAAGAGACGTCACCAGCTAAACAAACAACCCACAAGACAACATTCCCTCGCTCTGTTGGTGGTCACACTTATCAGATGCAATCGATGTATCTTGATTAATTACTGCATGTTGATTACACGACTATGGTTAAAATCATGCTTGGTCTTATCCATAGTTCTATCGCTACAAACAAGTTTAACAGTACTGCCCTCCTAAGCATAAACAGCGCAAGTGCATAGCGGTAAGTTTCGAGAAAAACGCACTTAAAGTTTTTTTGCGTATTTTCATTGTAACACAAAATATTATTGAAATATTATAAAAAAAATATTTTCTGCTATACCTATTGGTGCATAATATTCGTCAGTATTCATCGCATGTCCTTCGCAAGTAGTGAACCGTAGGCTACCATACGCTGTTAATCCTTAGGAAAAATATAAAAATATGTCACTTACGTTTTTTATGCTTAACATTACATATTTCCTTTTCTATCAAATAAATGAAAAAACGGGTAATTGATCCAAATAGATCACATTACGTAGATTCCGAATATGTGTATAACTCATTTTGGCCAAAACTGTCGATTGCGCTGTTTATGGTTAGGAGGGCAGTGTAACACAGCTTATATGAAAGGGAAAGTAATTGGGATGTTGACTGTATTCAAATAAAAATATAATTTTGCCACGAAACGGTAGTTTTTGTGTCAGAAATCCTATAAAATACAATATTTTTGTTTATTTTTAAGGAATTTAATTTAAATTTATTAATCAAAATGTAATCACATCACTCCGAAGTCACGTGCCATAAAACGCGCGTGACGTCACTCGCTCAATCGGAATGAGTATGTTGCTCTTTCTGCCTAGTATTTTAGAGTGATTTCTGTGAATATAGTTATCTGTGCAATGAATTCAATTAAGCGCGTGACGTCACATCGACCACGTGACCAGTATTGGCGTTTTGGGGCGAAACTTGAAATGGCATTTAAAATACATGAAAATTAAAGTATTAGCTGTATTCAAAAAGTAATTTTAAATATTTTGGGTTATAGTAGGCCGATTCGCATCGTTTTAAACACTTTCCCAAAATCAGTCAACTTCCCAATTGAATAGTCAACTGATTTATTTGTTTGTTTTAAGTCTGTCTCCACGCAACTTTTAAATTTGTTTATGGCTATTGTTTTTTCAAGTATAATAGGGTGTAAAAGTCCGGTAATGTCACAATACAGTAATTTTTTTATTAATTAATCATTGTTTAACTAAATAAGCCTAATTAAACGTTTATGAATAAGAAATAATTAGGCACTATTTAAGATTTTAAGCAGTAGTTTTCTATTCACCCAATTAAGCAGTGATTAGCTGTTTTTTATGAATAAGATTGCAGGTGTTTATTTATTTTGTTTAAACATAGCTTTGCGATACCATTCTCGGCCACTATTAAGTTGACTTACTGCATGTATAGTGTATACGTTCTCATTTTATCTGCTACAAGATTGGGCATAGACAAAAAGGGTTCCGAATGATCGTAAACAGACGCTCTTGTTTATGGGTGGGCTGGATTAAGATAAGATTAGATTAAATTGTGGATTTTATTAGGTAACTTCCTATTTGACGAGAATACATCGGTTTACATCGTGATGATGTTACTTCTGGTCCTTTCTAACTCCCCACTTTCTATTGTTGATGCTGATGTTCTATGTGTGTTTATTCTTCTTACTGGTTATATTGCTACTTACTGTTATATGAAACATTTTTAATGCTACAGTTTTAATGTTACTGTTTCATGAAACATAAACTTATAACTAAGTACAATTCATTTTCTAGTACTCAGCTGGGTAGTCACCACCGTCAAGATGAAATTCTATTGCCAAGCATCTTCTGGTATGTTTAGGCATTTGCTCTCGAGAACCAGTTCCTATCCTGGATTTATATTAGTTAACATCTTAAAATATGAGATAATAAACCTAGGAATAGTAAGAAATTCAGTCATGTGACCTTCGACCTTTACCTTTGACCCAGGAACTTTCTTTTGATCTTAATCCAATGACTCATTAGCCTCAGAGTAAGGGCTCATTCCTAAATGAAACAATCGTAAGTGCATTCATTTCATTCCAGTTTCGCCCACTGTTTGGTCCGAGCTATTTTAGTTGTGGTCCAAGTCTAAAGATATTGAACTTTTGCACATATAATGAATAAGTCCATTATGTGCCAACATTAGCTAGCCAAGACTTCTAATTCAAGATTATTAACTCACATAGAGACCTCACAGGAGTGAGGTCTCTATTTGTGTAAATAATCTGCTAAATAACCTGCATTTTTCCGGCATAAAAAGTAGCCTATATCACTCTCCGGTCCATGAACTATATCTATGCCAAAAATCACGTCGATCCGCTGCTCCGTTACTGCGTGAAAGAATGACAAACCAACAAACCTACAAACACACTTTCACATTTATTATAATCCTACTAATATTATAAATGCGAAAGTGTATTCGTTGGTTTGTCCTTCTTTCACGCAGTAATGGAACAACGGATCGACGTCATTTTTGGCATATATATAGTTTTGCGTCCGGAGAGTAACATAGGCTACTTTTTATCCTGGAAAAATGCAGGGTTCCTATGGGAACGCGGGTGAAAACCGCGGGCAGAAGCTAGTAATATTGTAAATGCGAAAGTGTGTTTGTTGATTTGTTGGTTCGTCCTTCTTTCACGCAGTAACGGTGCAACGGATCGACTTGTTTTTTGGTATAGATATAGATTATGGACCGGAGAGTAATATAAGCTACTTTTTATCCCGAAAAAATGCGCGGTTCCTGTGGGAACGCGGGTGAAAACCGCGGGCAGAAGCTAGTAAATATATAAGTATGGATTTCTGTGTAATAAATAACATTAATATTTGATATACTTTTTAAAAAGGTTTAATAGGACCTTTTTTGACTTGTCCCACACTTCGTCACATAAGGTAAGTCACGAGCGGCCACCGAGCGACGGAGATATCATCGGTCCCTTTACCATATGACCCTGCGCGGACCTCACCGCGGACTCCTGAGCACGTTTGTCTCTTATGAACTGGTATTCACTTTATTGGATCCTATTAATGTTGGATAGGTATACAACAACTACATCATCACAATAACAACAACACAGGCGGTATATGAATGACGTATGATTTTTTATACAATATTGGTATTGTTGATATTGAGACAAGCGGGTTGTTTGCCTGATAAGTGTAAGGCCAGCCTATATCAATAATTGCAGTACCACTAAGAACTTTGAAACAATAAAGGCCTCCACGCAATACTTACAAGTTAATGCTTGGTGGCGGGAACATCTGCGACTTTCAATACGACGCAGCATAGTTAGAATCTCGGCCCGCACCAATGACTTATATCAAGTTATGTGCAGCTTATTCACACTCGCTCTAAAATGGTGAAGGAAAACATCATGAGGAAACCGGCATCAAGAACCACAAAATTCGAGGACATGTGACATCCACCAAGCCGCACTGGGCCCGCGTGGTGGATTATGGCCCTCTCTCTCTCCCAGAGAAGGCCGGTATCCCAGCAGTGGAAGCGTAAGAGGCTGATAACGAATTACATTTTTTACTATTTATTTATTTATAAATATTACCATCAACCAACGGATCTGCAGTCGACGTCACTATCAATGTCATCGTATCTTAATTAGTAGTTACCGCAACGACGTCGCTTCTCATTTGCGACGCCCAGCAAATAACTACCGCACATGACATCCAATACCGAAATTAATTTATCGGCTAACAAAAACCCTGCCCTTAGTGAAAGGAAATAGTTCCTTCAAGCGCTTTGAAGACCTTACATTGGCTGATGAATTGACGCGTACGTGTAGGGTGGCTATGAGTTTTATAGAAAGTTCGGAATATCTTTACTAACTTGGGGACAACCGGTTACGCTTATGATAATTGCTTCTTTGGTCATCTCGTGCTTCTGCAAGTAACACTTCTGCGAGTGCCCGTCTGGGTGGGCCACCAACTCTTTGGTCGTATGGTCTGCCGCCAAGCAGTAATGTGCAAGTATTACTGGGTTTGAGTAATTATTTTTTGGTCAATAGTAAGTACAATTACTTACTATTTTAAATAAAGACACAGATTCGTTATAGTTAAAATTACTTAATTACTTTTTATTGTAGAATATTAAATTGTATTCACTGTTTTGTAATTTTATTTATTGTGCTATTTAACAATGCAGTCAATTTTTAACCGACGATTTGACGAACCGAGCAAGTCATCGGCCGAATAGTAAGCTATCCGCCATCTCCCAAAAATTGACCGATGTGCTGGCATTACGGAATATGGAATTATATATTCTGTGCAATGGACTATATCTATCTATCTATATTTCTAGGTTTTTTATACTTCATACTATTTAGTCTAATAATAAGCCACGATGTGGTCAAATATGGTGGATATTCTAAATCTAGATTAGAACTGGCTTTCAAGACGAGGTGATCCTCGAAGATTCCTGATAAAACTATTAGAACTATGGTCACACTAACGCACCCTTTTGTCGCGTCTACAAGATGCCCTTTGCCATTGATTAGCCGACATTTCAGGCACTTTCAGTCATAAGGCGTCTGCAGGAAGCCTTAGAAAGTGTAGGGTGGTAGGGCTGATTGCCTGAGGGGTGAATTAGGAATTCAATGGGTATTGTAAACTGGAGTTCATAGTTAATATCCATCAAGTTCGTTAGCGTAACTCCTGAGGCAAGCAAGCGTGTAGCAGCCATTACACGCTCTTGCATGTTTGTGTTTTGCTGTCAAAATAACCATGATCTTGCAATAAGCGCGGATTACATGCTCAAGCGCTGCCTGAAGTACATCCATTAAAAATCTATGAAACAGACAAGTACAGCAATAAGGCTGTCTTTTTCACTCCATCGAAACCCTGTCTGGGCTCAAACAATAACTACACTTTACGATACTTAAATCTTGCGCACCATCGTGTATTTACCGCGGCTTTCGCACTGAAGGTCGTCGAAGAGGCTTCTGTGCGTCTCTTTCACTCCCTCAAATACAACTGTTGGCGCTTGGACTAGATTTCTACCCAGCACCACATTAGACGGTACGATAAGCATCAAGTTGTGATCGTGGCTTTTCCATGGTTGTCGTATGGTCCGTGATTGATGCATATCCATCAATTATGCATTACCGTGTAATGTCAACTTATGTTTAATGTTGGGGAACGGCAGATTCTACGGATTACATATCTACTTGCCTACCTACCACAAAGCTATACTACGCTATTCGTCCTAGTTCCACCGGGTTGTAAAATGGTAACATGCTATAAAATATGTTCAATATATCGTCCCCACAGATGTCTCTGTGATCATCCCTACTATGAGTGTTTCGACTCAACCTTTTCATTTTATTTATTACTTTATCAGATCTAACCTTAATTGTGGGAACGTTCCATTATAACACCTCTCCATTATAAAATTGGTGTTTTTAAATACACGTAGCTGTATGTATAATTATGTAATACTTAATTAATATGTTTGCACCTGTTTTTTTAAGGTTTTTCTATAGATTAGCGTTTGACCACAATCTGGCCTGATCTTTACGATGTGGTCGAAGATGGCAAATACGTTAAAGATAGTTTAGGGCTCGCTCTCAAGTGCAGCTATTAGAATTCACCGATAGGTATTTCGCGATAGATTTTTAACTTAACAGTTAACTTGAGGTAGGTACTGCAAGGACTTGCCGCAAACGTGTATGTAGCCTGTGGTAGTCACTCATTACAAATTAGTAGCCATCTCAAAATCCTTGTAAAACCTATGTAAAATAAAATATACTACTTGTGGTTTACCACTAGTAGCTAATTGACGCCTAGACTGTCTGACCAGTTGGTAGGACTTAGGTACTCTTCTGCGAGTCCCTAGGTACCACAGTTTTGCTCGTGTAGTAGACTACATCAGTCGTGGCGGTAGACTGCCAAACAGTAATGTGTACCTGTTTAAAAGTAAAATTAGGCAGTTAAATTACTGGGCTTATGAGATTTATGTATCAGGCCAATGAGCGCAATATGCATTGCCACGCAAGCCTTTGTGATTCATAGTTCTGAGTGGCGCAGCCATTTTTGGGGTCTGGCGTTATGCTTACCATCAAGAACAATATCCGCTCGCCTCGTTATCAAATAGTATAAAAATGTGTCGCATTCTAACAATAAATATCTTTGCATTTATTGCGTAATAAATCTTTGTGGTCGATCCTTGGTTTGTTACGACCCAATTTGATTTTTACTCGATTTGCAAGTTTATATCTATCTCATGACGTCACGTTTTAAGGGCTTCATTGTCAACTATAAACAAATTTGGATTTGATGATGAGGATGATGTTTTTTTTTATTTATGTTATTTGGTAACGAGACGAGCTCGTCGTTTGCCTGATGGTAAGCATAACGCCGGCCCATAACAATTGCAGTGCCACCCAGAACTTTGAAACACAAAGGCCTGCGCGGTACTGCAGTGCGCTCGTTACCCCGAGACATTAGGTATTAAGTCTCATAAGCCCAGTAATTTCACTGGATACTCTGCTCATCAAACCGGAACACAGTAATGCTTGCACACTGCTGCTTGGTGGCAGACTTCACTCACAAAGCGGTGGTAACAACCCAGACGGACACTCGCAGAAGAGTTACTCCTCCCACTAACAAAAGTTCAGTGGAAGCTTTCGTGTTTTATATGGAGCTTTTAAGCATGCAGCAGTCTCTGTGTAGTAAGGTTAGTATAATTTTTTCCTGACTAGTGTTAGCTAATTGTGGGAGAACACCTTTTCCCCAAATTACATGCTATTTTACTAACACATCAGTAGCCAACAGTAATTTATATTTTATTGCTGCACCTGCCTATACACGGAGCCGAATGGAGTTTTAATGTATTTAAATGTATGCCCGAAATATGCTGTGAGGGTGCGGTGCTACTGTTAGCGTCCTGCTCAATTTTCTTTTTATTTTGATACTTCAGGTATTAGGATCTGGGTGTACTAATTTTTTCTCAATGAAATTTCTTTTCATTCGACTGAGTAATAATAAGAAGTAAGAATAAGAATACTGGCAGTAAATATAGTATAGTATTTAAAGATGATGTTAGGATGTAATTATTCAATTCATCCTGTCGTTCATATTTAATATAAATTATTTTTTAAACCCGCTTGGTTTTTTTTACTATCTTGTTTACAACTAAGTACCGAATGTTTCTGCCAAATATTATCAAAATCAGCTGATGAATGACGCCACAGCAAACTTCCCCCTTTTTAGGGGAAATACCTTTCCAAGCAAAAATCATCGACGAAAAATTGACAAGCCATTTTTTCATTACTGTTAGCTGACGTGCTAATTGTACTAACAAGTCAGTGATCTAGGTCACTGCCAGCTGGTAGCGAGCTGGTACATTAAAATTTAATTATTTTTTTATAAAGACCGTGGTTGGTCTAACGACGTGGTCAAGCTTCACCAAACGGCTAAATTTGGAATATATTTATAAACTTACAACACCTAATATACTGTCCAACAGGTTTTTGATATAGTATTATGCGGTGTATTAAAATCGCCATTCTATTGTCCGCTACCCGCTGCCACTCGCGCCGCACGCCGATCGGTCACACTCCCGCGACGCGTCAAGAGTCGCGCCGACATAAAGGCAAGCTCACACCTGCCCACATTACCGCCCTACAATGCCCTCGCCATATTTACATGTGTCGGACTATACGCTCATTTATCCCAACTTTTCTCGCCTGTCCAATAATTGTGACGATCCTTTATTCGTAAAATATCTGAGATTCTCCGCGCGGCATTTGTTTTGTGTTTGGAAATGTTTAGGAGTGGTAGGAATTTAAACATTTAAACAGTTTGTTTATTTATATGAAGCCGGAGCTTAGATGTGGCTAAATTATTGTTTTATTTTGTCTGCGTGAAAACTAGGTTGATAAAATATAAATACTTGCATGTAAATAATTGAAGTCAGGTGTTTTTACTGGATTCTTCAAAAGAGCAAAAACTTATTTTATAAACAATATTAATTTTGGAAGATTTTTTTGGTGCTATGCTTGACGACTGCGAGCGCTAGAAAATATCCTACCACAATGCTATGGTTACATCAATGTACTCCTTCAGCGAAAGTGCACGTTTATTATAAGATTCGAACCTTCGACCTAAGATGGCGGATTGCCTCACTATGTGGAATTTAAAGTATTAAATAAATACCTTTGAGATCGTTTGGTAAAGTAATTTAAAATTATAGAATTGCCTATTTATTCTTAATTAGGTACTTAATAATTGGATACATATTTAACCTTGTAGTCGTAATCCCTAAATGGATATAATATTAAATATTCTGTCCAAATGAAATAACGTGAGTTTAGGAAAATAATTTTTGATCGCTTAATTAATATTCCATTCGCTAATTATTCCATAATTGACCATCATTAACCCAGATTTTAATAAACCTATTAGTGCTGTGAAACAGTGAACATTGTAGCCTCTATGTTATTTACTTTTTATAGGTTAGCGTTTGACCACTATTTGTCATGGGCACCCACAAATAAGGTATAATAGTTAATTAAGTACACGCCGTCTACTCCTTTTTAGTTCGATACTATCCATCCAAAGGTTGTCTGGAAGAAATCGCTTTAAGCGATAAGACCGTCCATTGTATTCCCATATATAAGGACTAATTATTTAGTATGCAATATATGTATTTTGTGGTATGCAATAAAGAATTTTGTATTGTATTGTATTGTAAGTAAAAGGGTAAGTGTTATAAAATGTAAGACATTGTGAAGGATTTGAATCCTCGATCAGTGGTCGATGTCATTTACCACAAAGCCATAATAGCTTCAAAATGATACGTTATGTTACATAACGTTTTATTGTGTTGAGAAGTCAGCAGAATAGGTTTTTTTATACATTTAGTTTTGCGTTTGATAATTATCTCACCTGATGATATGTGACGATGCAGTCGAGGAACTATATGAAGTCGCACGTGTAGTAACTATGTAGGAATAAAAGCACAGTCTGCACAGTTAAACATAATTTATTTCATATTATTTTAATTATCACAGATCCATTTATTTTAATAGTCATCACGTTAACAAAAATATAATATAGTTCTACGGTTGCGATGCGTACACCATTTACAAAACCATGGTTATATTTGTTTTCTACTTTTAGGTTTAATTATAATATGAGAACCGTAGTAAATGAAACTACCTGGGTAGGTATTTATCTTTAAGAACTTCACAAAAATATGTCAAATTTGATAATGCTATTTCACTGGTTTGCGAACGTTGCAACCTTCTAAGCTCGAACTGCTATCGAAGTTGACGAAGATAAATGCTTTAATAATTTAAAAATGAATTCCAGCACAATGATTCCGAAAATATTAGCAGAAATTACCACGAAAATTTATTGAAAATTATAAACATCAACTCTTTTAATCAGTTGCAATTCTGCAAGTATTAATGCTGGTTAGGATAATTTTACGCTTCGATAAACTTCTCAAGAAAAGATAAGCATTTATTTTTCTACTTAAGCTGAATATGATAATAATATATTTATTTATTTATTTAGATAGATAGTAAGCTTACAGTTTACACCAAAACACGAACTACCTTAGATTAAAACTTAAATATATGCAATGTAAAGGTTTTGCCCAAAAAACAAACATGATTTCTAAATCTATAATTTTTACGTTTTTGTTTAAATAAAATCGTCTCTCATATTATAATTAAACCTCTTACTGATACATTATTTACAATCTATTATGTACTTTATATACAAAGTTATAAAATGCAATTTATGAGAAATAGTAAGTTCATAGAAAAGACAAAGAATATGTTAAGTCATAAATGCAATTGAAGTCTTTACAGTGACGGGTGATCTTAGCTTAAAAATAAGGAGTGAACGTAGACATAAAGTTTATTGAGGGTTTAAATGTGGCACACATCAGTAAAATAATAATCCTCGCTAGATATTTTATAAGTATAATTGCTTCTGACAGAAGCTGTCAAATTAAAACAACATTGAAAAGCTCTGTGACGACTGTTAGAAGTATAATTAATCACGAAGTTGTTCACGATGTATATAATGTATGTCAAACTTTTTGTCCAGTATGAATATTGGTGAATCAAACGTATTCAATACTATATTTCCAGTTGGTCTCACTGGTTTGAATTTAATAATTATTTAATACTTATCAAAAGTACACTGAATCAGTCAAGTGCTAAACTCAGTCAAACCATAATAAATCCCTAGTTCAACTAGAATCATACACAAAGAAAAGTTCTCACGCATTTCCTTCACTTGCACATCTTATCATTTACAATTTTACGTCTTATTATGTAATCGATAAAGTTTTTTTTACCTTGTAGAATCGTGGCCACATTCAAACCTGATAATGTGTGATGGTACAAAAGTAACGAAACGCTTAGCATCTATTTTATACAGTAAGCTCAAACACGTATAACTCCTCTTTTATTGCCCATATTTAGCAGTGACATTACACATTTGGCACAAGTTCAAAAATAAAAAGCAAAAATAAGCAAGCCATCGAGAAACTAGACGAGATAGAATCATAGAATACAATTTAATATAAACACTCAAACACTTCTGAAAATTAACAAAATAACCAACCGTTAACCGACTGCTGTCAGCTATATTTCTTTTAAAGACAAATGTAGGCACTATTATTGCTAATACAATATAATTTATTCGCCGCTTTTATTTATCTAGAGCGTGGAATAATTCTATACAAAATATACTACCAAGATTTCCATGGACCGTAGGCCTGCCAAACATACTTTTTCTAACGTTAACATTTAATCTACAGTTTAGTTTACCAACAATCTTTCAGACCCGCGAATCGTCACCAACAATCTATACGACTCATGAGTCATCAACAACACGCATAATATTTTTTTTCTGAATAGGGTCACTGACATTCTTCACGTGGTTTTTTTTTACCAAATTCCATTCCAACTTAATTATGTCTATAGAGTGAAATAGAGGCATCAGCATTGATATACACAATTTATATAATTATCATAAACTCTGTGTATTTGATTCATAACCAGGAAGGTCTACCGTGGAGTAAATCGGCGGCATCATGGCGATCCATTTGGCGTAAAGCAGCGGCTAACGCTGCGGTGGCACCCGCCCCGCGCTCTCTACACTCCCACAGTTCTAGAATAGCTTCAGTTGGGGAACTCTTTGTTGCAAACCACGTTGTATACCGATCTACTCCAAGCCTTGAAGCCAGCGCTCTCCAGTCGTTTCCTCTCGCATTAGGCGGGTCTAAAACAGCACACATCTGGCGTTTAATTCGAGCATTTAGTTTAAACGGCCCTTCTCCCGTGCACTCGTTCACACCGGTCTCGCTGACTGTTACATTCCTTTTACTATCGCTTCCATCATCGCTCCTGCACATGCGAGCTTCCAAAAGGTTTTCTGTTATGTTGAAGCTTCGTTGCGAATCCGCGCGGGGTGAACGACCTCGAGGCGACCTACTTCGCACGTCTTCCAGGGATATTCGGAATGTCTGCTTGTACGAGGGATTGGTCCTCTGGCACGCTGACACAGTAAAGTCGATGTTGTCGCAGTCGTGTGTCCTCTCTAAAGCAAAGCTGCAGTGCAGAGCATTATAGTTTGAGCACCACACGTGGTTGAACGGAATCTCCTGATACCCAATACCCGGCTTAATTTTCCAACCGGGGCTGACGTGTTCCAAATTCAAACACAAGTTTGATCCTCCATCTTGGAACAACAAAGTTTTCGGACGTTCAAGCAAGACCCCCCCTAATTTCTTCTCCTGCTCCTGGCAGTAGTGGGCAGCGCAAGGCGTGTCTTCAAACACGTAAAGTCTGATGTTATATTCGGAACTGGTTTCGCTGAGCGCGGCAGGGGCGTATATCGCTAATTGAAGTTCTTTGACCGCTTTCCCATTGAAGCTTTCACCAACTAATACAAAGGTGGATAGCATGTCGGTCACTAGGAATATTTTATCAGTGTCTAGCTGCGTGAACACCGGGGTATTGATCGTTTCTTGGCCGATGCCGACTATTTTCTTCCATTGGGGTTGCGTGGTGTCCGGTTTCGTGTTGGAATGGTCTATCGCGTATAGCGAAAGGTTCCAGAAGCCGTGTTTGAGACTCGCACAGTGAGGTATTTGAAGTACGACCGACTTGTTTAGTTGAAGACGTGGTGGCCCGCATTTAACTACTGGACTCAGTTGCGTGATACCTGCGGGGCAAAATTTGTCTTATTATACTACTAGTTATACGGCTCGCATAGGTTATACCCTGAGGCCGTTATATTTTTCTTAGCAGAAATTCCACCGCAATTTAAATCTACCTTTAACTTCTCTATCACGTTGTGAAATCAATTTGTTTTTATTAACTCAAGTCTATTTACCAGTTATGGTACAGGATTATAAATATTCATCAGGAGTTCAGTAAATACTAGGTTGGAATCATGAAAATATTTTGAAGTTACGCAATTTGAATTCGGTATGAATAATGTAATCGTGACCTTTACCTTTCCCGAGTCGAGGTCTGTATCTGTCGTCCTTTACGACCGCAACGTAGATTTGTTCCCTTCTGCCCCTGCTGAGGGCCCCTTCAGGTACTGAAAGGGCCACCCCTGCTGCTGGAAGGGCCAGTCTCGCACCTCCACTGGATACTGAGAGGGATTGAGAAGTGGGTGAGTTCGAAACGAGTTCTGCTAGTTGGAGAGTTACTGATTCGTTCGCCGCATCGTACATTGAGCCCGCTGGAAAGAAAGTGCGAGTTAGGAATCTTATTCTTTTTTTACAATCTAAAGATATGACATGCAACCAACGTACCCACGTTCAGCGTATAAACAGAAAGAAAGTTCTTGTTACTAATACACATTAAACAATGCATACAATTGAAACAATACACCACTTTACTAATAAAATTACAAGGTGTATGAATTTGAACATTTTTCGATATGTATAAGATATTGTTAAGACCTAGTTTAACAATGTCACGGATCCTAAATAAATATTGATTAAGTAAGATAAAAAATCACTGGTATTCACTATAACTCACTTTAAATTGTTAAGCAAGTTATTGATCGGGTTGCTTTACAACAAGACAGACCAATAAACAATACATCATTTTGGCATGAAATAATATTTACCTAAAACAAAAAGTCCGTAGGCTGTTTCAGCGGAGCTGGATATAACCGTCAAGCCTTAGCCTCATGATACCCTATCAAAATTTCCATCTCTTTCGGGAGTAAAAAAGACATCACAATGGTGTCAATTCTGTCGTTTCATACTTAAACCTAATTTTAGTTTCATTCTCTCTCTCTTTCCAATACATAACATGAGAAAGAGATGGAAGATGTTTGACAGATCTAAATTTAGTTTTAGAGTTGTCAAATATCTTCTATCCTTGAGAAATCAGCACCCAAAAAATTAATTGCCGTTAAATTTACACTAGACTGTCTTTGTTAAAATTTTATTATTTATTACTTATGCTAATTTTATTTGACGATGCTTTTGCAGATACATATAAGTATGCTTATTTCAATGATTTATGTACCTAATTTTATTACTATTGTTTTTGATTTCTTTATCTTATGAAATTATTGATTAGACATCGGAATTATGACTGATGATGTACGCTTCACGTAATTTAACATGCATTAACCTGTTTGTTTTGACCGGTCTAAGTACATATTATATGTCAAAATATTTGAATAAATGAATATGAAAAATATGAATAGACAAAAGTAAATAGATTAATTTGACGGGTCTAAAATATATTACAAGTCTTTCTCATGTTCTCGTTTAGAAAGAGAGGTTGAAACTAAAATTAGGTTTATGTACGAGATGACAGAATCGACAGCATTAGGTAACCAAAGAAATACTTACAACTAGTGAAACAGCTAGACACGGAGTGCTCTGACTCGCTGTAGGGCTTGCTGTCGTAGTCATCGCTTTGACCCTTGCTGGAAGCGCAAGGGGTCACTTGGTGGTCTACTGGAGACGCGTAGCTGAAACAAAGGTAGCTGTTTAGCCATGGAACTATGGTAACATGACATACAGCAGTGCTCGAAAAACTTGCTGCGCTTGTGAAAGTGAGTTTCGTAATTGCGCAGCACATTTTAAAATGCAAAACGTCCGGGAAAAGGTAGCAGTTATGTTTTTTTATCGAAATATAAAAAGGTACACGATTTTTTTTACCTACTATGTTACGAGACGAACAAGTCGTTAGATTGATGGTAAGCTAAACGGTAGTCCATAACATTTGCAGTGTCAACCAGAAAATTAAAACACTAATGCCCGTCTGCACTAAAGTGAATTAAGATAAAACTTAGCTATATATAAGCAACGCTTAAACTAAGTCTTTGTCAAACCAGTTTTGGTTAAACTCCTACAACTGATGTTTCTAAAGTAAGGGAATGAAATGAACGTAAGATTTATATGTATGACTCTGTGGTTCAGTTGGTTTTGACACTTAAAATCAAAATTGTAATTGCAGCGCATTTTGCATTCCTAAGTACATCCTAAAGTGTCGCACTGTCAAACTTTAATGTAGGCGAGCATTGCACTGCAGTGCGCTTATTATCCCGAGGCATCGTCTCATATTATGACAAAAATGTCTCTGACTAATTTTCTCATTAATAATAATAATAATATTTTTTTGTAATATTTTGTTTTTTTATAGAAATATTGTAAAAAACTTAGACTTAAGATTGTAAATAAATACAGTGAATAATAATAATATATATAATAATAATATATAATAATACAAGCATAGTACCTACTGGGCGGCAGATGGACACTCGCAAAGTTAGTCATACTACTTATCTGATAAAATATCCTGGCTGTTTTTTTCATCATTATAGGCGATGACAAGATTTGTTTAAAATCCATTTACTTTGTTTTTTTTTTTATGTTATTTGGTAACGAGACGAGCAGGTCGTTTACCTGATGGTAAGCATAACGCCGGCCCATAACAATTGCAGTGCCACCCAGAACTTTGAAACACAAAGGCCTGCGCGGCACTGCAGTGCGCTCGTTACCCTGAGACATTAGGTATTAAGTCTCATAAGCCCAGTAATTTCACTGGATACTCTGCTCATCAAACCGGAACACAGTAATGCTTGCACACTACTGCTTGGCGGCTGACTTCACGAGCAAAGCGGTGGTAACAACCTAACAACCCAGACGGACACTCGCAGAAGAGTTAGTCCTCCCACTAACAAGACTAACTGGTTCAAGACTCTCTAAACATTGCCTTGGTGTACATGAAATATTTTTGAGTGCTGTAATAATACAACTCCCATACCTGTTAGTAAGATGAGGAACATCATAATGATGTTCAGCTCTGGTATCGGGCGGAGGATGCTCGTATCTTGGAGGTCGGTGCTGCATGAGGTCTGGCGCGAGCGAGAGGGACTGCTTCTCCACTGTCGGATACATCTCCGGTTGGAAATCTGGTTCGAAAAGATAAAAATGGCTTTATTGTGGCTCTTCTCAAATTTCGATAAACACATACCGCCACTGATCTTCACTGATCTTCACCATCAAAAAATGTTGTTGATGGTGAATATATCTTGATTGCTTTTACTGTCTTAAACATTTTGACATGTAGAGATACTAAGTTTAACGTAGTAACTGCGGTTACTTCTGGGAAAATTTACAAACCTATAGATAAAGAAAACTTACCAGTTCTTGTCATAGTGTACAATGAATGATCTCTTGTCTTTCTCTGAAGAAGTTTATAGACGACAGCCGCTCCAGCGAGGAACACCACCACTGCTACTGCTATTCCAATGTACAGAGGGATGTCACTGTGGGCAGCGACTACAAAGGAAAGAAATCATCATTTGGAATGATAATATTATAAATAAATAAACGCTTACACACTCATACCCCCACACTAGGATTCCCTGTGTCGCAGGTGGCATGGACACACACAGATACACGTCACAAACATCCAAGACCCGAGAACAAACTTTATGCTTACACAAAATCTGCCCCGGCTGGGAATCGAACCCGGGACCCCTCGCCTTGCAGGCAGGGTTACTACCAACTTAGCTACGGAGCCGCTAATATTAATGTTAATGTCAATATAGTTAAAAAAAGTCAACACGAATTTTATTCGATCAAGAAGTTTCACGCTCTTGTGGGGTTTTTATGAAAGTGTGCCACTTTCAGAGTTAGAAGGGAGACATTACTAGGGCACTATTATTCTGTGCTTTTTTTTTTTTTTTTTTTTTTTTTTTTTTTTTTTTTTTTTTTTTTTTTGAAGGACCGTGCTGTTGGTCTTGCGACCTCTACAGCGTCACCGAACGTCGGGAGAGCGCAGAAGGCGCTCAGCCCTAGCAAAGTGGTGGTTGGCGACTAGCTCAAGGGCACCGCGTGAGGTGAATCACGCGGTACGAACCTCGGCTTGGGCCGTCGCCGGGAGAGGGGGGTCGGAGAGAACGGCCCCGGTGCACGAGTGCGACCGTTTGAGATGGGCCCTAATCTAGCTAAAGCTAAATTCACGCGAGTTGGACGCTCGCGGAATTCGTAGTGATTCTAGTTGCCTCGTTCCAAAACCTACACCATCGAGAAGAAGGGCAAGAAACTCGACGGCGGAGTGAAGCTCGGTCCCTACAACCCTAATCTAACTAGCAAAGAATCGACCTCGCCGGCGAGGTCGATGCCTATTGCGTCTAATTCGGTATCCGATACCGCAACTGAGAGCTGGACGCCTTCCTGCACCAGCATTCGGGCTGGTGCTAGGATTGGACTGATCGTCGGGCGAGCCCAGCACGGCCGCTACCGCGGTCGCGATGGGATCGTCCGGATCACCCAAGATGTGCCGAGGGCGGCGACGACGGGGAGGGATTATTCTGTGCTATAGGGCACATATTTTTATTGACTCTTCAATTTCACACACACCAAAAACTCACATACACATACTCACAGTCACGTAGTCGCAGACATAACACTAAAAGTCTAGCATCCTGGAAGAGAACTAGCTCTTGCAAACTCAGGGTATCCTACCGTGAGAGCTAGGGTTTCTCAAATCTGTTACTTTAATCTTTAGTTAAGATTTGGTTATTATTATTTACATTGTCATATTGTGATATAATTATTTTACTTACGAGTTACTCTGTTGTTAAAGTAACCTTAAGATGCATTTTTGGATCAATAAATGATTTATTATTATTATTAATTTCTTAGGTCCGGAGTCTGCCTGTGGTTAGAAGCCTGCTTTATAATTTAAACGACGCGTCTTATATCGAAAAACACATATAAACTGAAGAGAACACATAGGTAAGCTTTTGCAACTTTTTTAAACTTAGATATCTGAGAACAATAACGATCTAATTTAATAACGCTTCTGCCCGTGCTCCCACAGGAACCGTGCATTTCCATGATAAATCGTAGCCTATTTCCGGTTCATAAACTACAACTATGCCAAAAACCACGTCGATCCGTTGCTCCGTTGTTGAGTGAAAGAAGGACAAACCAACTGACCTACAAACCAACAAACGTACAAACACATTATCGCATTTACTATTATACATTTTCATCCTAAATACTTTGCTCGTGAAGTCTGCTGCCAAGCAGTAGTGTGTAAGCATTACTGTGTTCCGGTTTGATGAGCAGAGTATCCAGTGAAATTACTGGGCTTATGAGACTTAATACCTAATGTCTCAGGGTAACGAGCGCACTGCAGTGACGCGCAAGCCTTTGTGTTTCAAAGTTCTGAGTGGCACTGCAATTGTTATAGGCCGGCGTTATGCTTACCATCAGGCAAACGACCAGCTCGTCTCGTTACCAAATAACGTAAAAAAAAATACATTTATGTTTCTTAAGTAGAGAATAAAGTAAATCACAATAGACACTAATTTCTAATCTATAATAATCTAATCTAAAAATTTAGTACATCATTCACTGCGGTAACGCCATTTAAGATTAAACAAAGAAACATAAATTACTAAGTTACTAAAAGTTTACCATTTCTTACAAACTTTTATTACGTGAGAAAACGAGTGTTTTCTTTCTTCTTTCCTTTCTTTCCTTTCTTTTTTGAGGGTCTAAGCCACAAGCTCGAAACTCGTGCGAACATAGTTTAAATTTACATTGATTTGTAACACAGACAATAATTACTAAATCAGTTATATAACCTTTCGTTTTCATCTAGATTATCTGGTTCTAACACGAACGTGTATTAAATTCAACTGTCGTTCTAAGTTTATCTATTTCTAACGTATTGTATCACTCCAAACGCGAATTAAATAGGTGCAACTGACAGTTGAAGTTTATCATGTCTTGTATCACATCACAGTTTCACAGTAACGGCAGCCTGGAAATCGCTTGTGTCGTGAATATTGGCCCTTAATGGGAGAATTCAGAAAAAACAGATACAACTATAAAATGAACCACGAAATGAGCTACCACCTGCATATGATAAGCTTTTAACGCCAAGCCATAAAAACCTTAACAGACAAACGTGTTCAACAGTTCGCGCGAAAGCTGCAACCACTTTATTAAGTAGGCAGGAGAGTGCAAAATGGATTGTCGTCCTTGTTTTAACGGTAAAGCTTAAGTTTGTATATTTTTTACAGGATAGAATCCCGATACAAGATTCTAGGGCGAGCCTTTTAATATTATTTATGTCATCGCGTCTTAAAGTTAACGATTGCCGCTGGGTTTTAACGACGATTTTTTTGTAATGTCTAGTTTTGTTAAAACTTCGAATGGTAAAGGATCTTTGAAATGTTTTTAACTACCCCGCGGGAGACGGTTATGAGTTTTGAATGTCGAATAAAGTAAATTGGAATGTTTTTTTGTTGTTGTGTTAAATGCGTTTCGTATGGGCTTGATAATAAGACAGTTTTAATGCTTGTTTAATGTGAAACAGGTTTCAAACCGGCTGTCACAAATCCAGATCTCTATAAAGTAGGTAAGTACATTTAATAAGACAGTAATTTATGTCTGTACGTCGATCTGTTTATCATTGCGTAAAATCTACGGAATTTATTTGAACCCTTTCAATTTGGAACCATACTATCTATTTAAAAATAATGCTTCATAGTCCTGTCTTGTGATTCTAGAAAACATATAGGTAATGCAGCAAACTAACATTTTTTCATCCTGATGGATCAGGATGTCTTCTTTCAACGGAAGCTCAAGCCCATTACAGGATTCGAATCATTGACCTACGGATTGGTAGTTAACCAAATCGTCGGGTCACTTCAAATAATATAAATTACTAGCTTCTGCCCGCGGTTTTCACCCGTATTCCCACAGGAACCGTCAATTTTTACGGGATAAAAAGTAACCTATTTTACTGTCCAGTCCATAAACTATATCTATGCCAGAAATCACGTCGATCCGTGGCTCGGTTACTGCGTGAAAGAAGGACAAACCAACAAATCAACAAACACACTTTCGCATTTATAATATTAGTAGGATTTCATCAGACAGCGAATAAGTAGTACAGAAAGCAGACTTAAGGTTTAATCAATAAAGTTTACTGATAACGTTTTTTGTTATACGACGAAATAACATATAAAATGTAGGTCAGGTATACATTCAATTATATAGCAATAAATATATGTATTAGTGTTGTTCCACATAGCACGATATCTTGCAGGTGCAAAACAAAATTATTCGTACCAATTTATCTATAAAACAAAGTCTAGATTAGTCCAACCAGCTGCAAAATAATGCAATTTGCACCAAATCGAAAATAAGGTTAAATATATACTAGCTTCTGCCCGTGGTTTCACCCGCCCGGAGATAATGGATTTCATAGTTTTTATTTTTTGCGTGGAACCCTAATTTATTTTCTAAATTAAAAGTAGCCTAAGTTACTCCTAATAACATCAGCTATCTGCCAGTGAAAGTCCCGTCAAAATCGGCCCAGCCGTTTTGGAGATTATCAAAAACCAACAGACAGACAGAAAAAATTTAAAAATGGTTGTTTTGTTATAGGTACCGTATTTACTTTCATATGCATTTGGTAAAAAGCCGTTACTTTTATATTACAAACAGACACTTCAATTTTATTTATTTGTATAGATAAATGAATTAATTCATTACAAAAGAGAGTATGAATATTTAAATTCGCAACTACTGAAGACGGCTTTTCGTAGTTCCAGTTAGACGAAAACAAAGGAAAGGAGAAATTCGGTAAGTGTAACTGAAGCACGCAGCTTAGTTGTCATGTTAAACCTGCGTTAAAAATAATTCTTTACATCTAAATGAACAGCGAATGGAACGCTCGCTACTGTGTAGGTATAGCCAGGTGCTATCGGACCCCATCGGTGTAACCGTGCTGGCAAAGTTTGCTTCACTTGGGGCTACTTCATTCGGTATTTTTGAAATGAGTACGTACGTAATACTTGCTTAAAGAACATAAAAAATAACAGTGAAATAAAAGCAACGGCGAACAACGTCATTGTTGCGCTATGATCGATGGTCACCACAATTTATCAGTGTAATCTTTTCAAATGGTCTTCTTAAAGGAAACGTTTGTCACTTAGATGCATACAATTAATCTTAAATCATATTTTTTTATTTGTGACCGCAATTAATAGCAAGTCCTAGTCATGTTTTAGCCTAAACACTCGACCACATTATCTCTTAAGATTAGGCAATTTACGCCCTTATAACTCCATAAGATCATCTATGCTTTAAACTGCTCTGTCAACTTCTCGTTGACGGAAGCTGTTACGCGTGAAAACGAGACAAAACACTTTCTAGTAATTAAGTAAATTACGGAACGTTTATCAATAAGGGGGTTAGTGTCCAAACGCTACCTTACCGCGTATACAAAGCTAGTATTTTTATGATATGTTTATGAGTGCCAAATGGAGCAATCCAGACTCCCTGCCTTGCTTTTAATTACTGTACAAGCAGAGATTGTTATCGAGTTATCGAACGAGACGATGACTTCATTCAATCTCGTCACTCTCGGCTAGAAATAGGTTAGCAGATAATATAAAAACTGGAATATTTATACTATTATAGGCTTTGAAGCATGCTGCTGATATACATAAGGCAAGAGTGGGTGTGCGGGTAATTTTTATGGTCCTAAAAGAGGTTGTGTCTGGAGAGGACCGACACTGAAAAAGACCGACACTGAAAAAGACCGACAGTTTACCCTTGCACTAGTTTCAGAAAAAAATACGTCCGGATTGTGAGTTCACTGAACGGTGCGCACTAATATTATCATTATGCTGACTTTGGACTATTTTGTAACAATTATGTAACACTAGCTGCTGCCCGCGGTTTCACCCGCGTGGATATATTGGATTTTATGGGTTTTATTTTTGTGCGCGGAACCCTTATTATTTTTCTAAAATTAAAGTAGCCTAAGTTATTCCTTGTAACATCAGCTATCTGCCAGTGAAAGTCCCGTCAAAATCGGTCCTGCCGTTTCGGAGATTATCCAGAACAAACAAACAGATACACAGACAAAAAATGTAAAAATGGTTGTTTTGTGTACCGTATATACTTTCATATGCATTTAGTAAAAAACTGGTGTTTTGATATTACAAAAAGACACTTCAATTTTATTTATTTGTATAGATTTGTGTATGCAATACCGGTACAATAAATATTGTTTCTACGAATTTAAGAAAGCAAAACACATACTCGCACATATTTATTAATTTCTCAACATACTGACAAGAAATCAGTTAGATCGGATATGATTACTATTAAATCACTAATAAATATCCACGCAGCATACGCAATGGTGCAATGCGGCACTAAACTGTACTTTATATCTATAAATCTCGAATATAAACAGGCCTAAGTCTCCGCAAGGTTTATAGCTGACCAATGTTTGAAATTCAATAAATCACTTCGCATCCGCCACTTCACTTCGAACTCCGTTAACCAAAACCGCAAGTAACTCAGTTACTTCAATAAAATTAATTTCAAGCGCGATTAGTGCTAAGCTTATCGGATTAATTTCGAAATTTGTTCTCAGTGTAAACATTCGTCTGCGTCGGTCGTACATTTGTGTCCAATGCAGAGATTCGAGATAGGAAATCCAATCGAAATTTACAAACCCTTGTCGTTTTGCCCATAACGTGGTAGGAGGCCTGGCGGAATTAAATTCTCGGATTGACCATCCCATGGGAATTGCACCCCTATCAAGTTTTCCTAAAGGTCATAATACCGTGGAAGATGTGCCTGGATATGTGAATGCAGTTTGCGATCGCCCGCTGCGTTCACTCGACGAAATCACAACAAATCATTTACGGGACCCACCTCCAATAATGACGGCCGCATCGCATATAAATTGGATTTTACTGTTGTTTGTTTATTCATTAATCTCTGTATTATCAAAATTACTACTAAAAAAATATAACTTAACGTCACTATCAGGATTGCCAGCAAAGTAATTTATGACGACAATATTATCTACGAGAGCTCCGAAAGCCTAAGTTAATATTTTACTAATGAAAATTTATGTTTGTCCTCAATTCTAGGAAAATGTTTCCACGGTCAATTCACACGGAGATTAGATGGTAGCTCAGTATAATGAGTTTTCTTATATTTTAATGAACAATAATTTGTGACGCTTCTATAGTGAGAACGGTAGGCGTATTAATAAAGAACTCAGAAATGCTAATAAACTCTACAGTATTTACTTTGATCACGGTCTTAATTTGAAATAAAGTTATCATGGTCTTGATAAATATTAAGTTAATTATTGTATGTGACAACATGATAAAAAGACAGTACTAGAAAAAACTCGAGTACCAACCAACAATACATACGCTTCTCGCTTTGCTAACAAGTGAAATTTTCGCACTATATCACGATGTTTAGGCAACAAAAGATGAAGAGCTATAAAATTTCACCATTTCCCCTTTGTGAGCCGGCAATTAGGGTAATGAAGTAGCTGGGCAGGCGAGGCGGGAATGAATGGCCCTCCCGACGTTTTTTGCATTCAAAGACCACCTTTCATGTGGGCAATTTACTGATGGTCCACATTCTATAGCGTTACTTGAATTGCATAAACGTAATGGATGAGTTGAATATGAAAATAACATGAAATGTTTGGATATACATTTTAATACTTCTGAAAAGATTTACAGTATTTTATATACAAAATGATAAGTTTAAAACATTTTTAATATAATGAAAATATATATGGATGTTAATGTCAAAAGTTCAAAAAGATACAATGAAGTTTAGCAAATCAATCAGCGAGAAAATCAATTTACCACCGAAAAGTCTATAAAGAGAAGCTTCCATAAAAAGCATCAAACTGGAGACTGATGCTGTTCAATAAATAACGATCAATCTGCGAAAGAAGATAAACAAAAGCAATTTATAAGCAAACACGAAGTAGATTGTGTATTTATTTAGCGTGAAAATCGAGAGCGTTCGCGGCGAAGAAGAAATTGTACAAACCAAACAACGTACAAGGCGGCCGGGGGCTATTTATCAAACGTACGATAACCAGAATGGGGAAATTGAAACCGAGTCAACGGGGACTACGGAAATGATTTATTGCTATTATAAACAAAATATCGACTGATCATTTTCCATTTCGAGATTGAATTTGGACCGCCGAGGGAGCAACAGACACGAAAATGGTAAAATGTGTTTAATCGTTTATGTTATGTTTAATAGCTGGTTCTACATTGAGGTTGGATCGATTTGAGATTATGATTTCGATGTTAATGGTACAGTAACATGAGTTATAGTCGCTTTGGGGAGCAGGTAAGTAGGTAAGACAGGTTTGGATATTGATTACTATGAATATATTTTTTTAGACGGGTGCTAGCGAAACACTGATCATAAATAACCAAAAACATATTGAATAGTAATATTTAAATCTAATTCTGTAGTATTTAATGTTGATTAAATATTTTTTTCTCTACCATTAAAAATTTTTATATTTCTTAATAATCTGATCTAATCAAGATAACCAGCAATAAAATGCCAATAAAGAACTTTTACTTAGAACACATCCTTGAATGGTAGCATTATGACTGTCATTAAATCCATCTGTCTTTAGAAGTCTGCACAATAGACAATAATGACCATCTTTGTCATAACGCAGTTAGACATTAAAGTTTACCTCAAACATTTTCTTAAGAATACCATTAAGTTGTAGTCCCCCTTCTATTTTTAGATATGATACGACCCAGATGGTCACGGCTCCCGATTTTAGTATCTCTCGAATCTTTTCAACGCGTCCATGTAAATCTGATCCATGCATCACCTTTTCTGTACCTTTAATTTTGTCTAAGATCTTACGTTTAAGGGAGGTGGGGAAGATCTTCTTAAACTGGCTGTGTAGAATTACAAGCGATAGCCTGTTATGAAGACCAGTCCGTGTAACATTTCATAGTTATGAGCGGGCGCGGAAAAGGAAGTGTATATTTAGTTCTATGGCATCTGGTTGTACCCAAACGCTTGCTTTTCATAGAATCGACTTAATTAATATGTCCCTTGAGGAACCGTTTCGTAATTTGTAATACCCGCAAGACAAGCTATCATAAAGTCTTGGCCGAAATTCGTTGCAGGCGCGCTATTTAGGGATTGTTGGTATTATAAAGATGATTTATTGAGTCAATTAGTGATAATAAATACGCGAGAGAAGCAGAGAAGGCGGAAATGTATAATATTATGAAAAATGCCGTGGTTATGGGCTGGCATATTTTAAACTATAATGTACGATGGTCGCCTAATCATTATGGCACTGATGAAAGTGTTATGGTTATGGAAATCTCAAGTATGGATAATAATAGATCCGTTTCGAAATTGATTGACTATATCGTGCTGTTTTTGTTTTTAAGGTCTTTAAATCGTATAGACATTATATTCTCATTTTTTTTTAATGGTCTAAATGCCTTTGTTAACTAGCTAATACATAAATAAACACTACATCTAACCTAGCTAGCTACAAAAACAGTTGGATAATCTACAAGCCCTAGTAGGCCTATAGATAATCCAAATGTTCTAACCCACTACCAGTTGGAAGCGTACCCAGCATGCTGGCGGCATTGCCTCGTTGAACCGCAATGCTGATCCGTTGAGCCAAATACTTACCAGCATATTGGTTACGCGTCGCATCAATCAAACGCCCTGACAAAATTTTGAAAATATTATGAGCTCCCGGCCCCCATTGAAATAAAATATGTTATTTGTTTCAAGATAGATAGATAGATAGATAAACTCTTTATTGAAACACCACAGTACAGGAATATTTAAAACTAAAATCTTAAGAAACTAAGTGTCACAATGGGCGGTCTTATCGCTCATAGCGATCTCTTCCAGACAACCCAAAGGCTAAAGAAAAACATAAAAAGTAGGAAGGGATGGTGGCTCTCAGTTATTAGATACTTATAAACCAATATGAATTTAAATTAACACAAATATATATATATATATTATAATATATATATATATATTATATACATATATACAAATAATTATACTAAACATACATATATAACTACATAAACTACAGAAAACACAAACCAATATACCTACTTAAATAATTATGTTAAACTAAATAGATAAGTACAAAGGCAGCTAGCGTGAAAGATATAATGCGTTAACCCTATTTTTAAATATGTTTAGCGAGGGTGCACGTTTTACATCTAGGGGCAATGCATTCCACAAGCGTACAGCTTCAACACTGAAGGATTTGTGATAAAAAGATGAAGAGTGTAAAGGTGTTTTAAGCATAAGATTCTCTGATGACCGCAACGAACGAGGGTTTGAGGTTTCAAGAAATTCAAAACGAACCTGAAGGTAGCGCGGGGAAGAAGTAAGAAACAGAGTACGGTAAAGAAGAGATAGTATATGAGCATTCCGACGAAGCCGTATTGGAAGCCACTTGAGTTTAGAACACAAGTATCTGATTTACCTTTCAATTTGAAGCAAGTAGCAGCTGTTTTAAAACTACAATATTCTGCATACATTATTTCATACGACAATACAATAATGTAGACATTTAAACAAAATCGTCAGAATCTTCTACTTAAATTATCGTTCCCGTCTGAATTGTGCTATTCTCAAAGAAAGCTATTGTTTTACTATTAAAATTTTCGTGAGTATCACACATTATAAATTGTTAAAAAACCGGCTATAACTCACGTCATTTGTCGATATTGTCGACCTAGGTTTCGAGCGTGTCCGACGCTCTTCCTCAGGGAGTGCACGCGGCGAGATCGCAACGACCACTGGACCGCGTGCACTCCCTGAGGAAGAGCGTCGGACACGCTCGAAACCTAGGTCGACAATATCGACAAATGACGTGAGTTATAGCCGGTTTTTTAACAATTTATAAAGCTATTGTTGTTTAAACTGTAAACAAGTAACTTACCTCCATGTACTCCACAATAGTCACCAACGCAGTCTGCTTGCTGGGTGTAAGCACCAGAGCATGGAGTGTCTCCAGTGCAAGACCGGCGCCTGGTCTGCCTACAGTCAGCACCACATACTGACCACTCTGACCAGGCTCCCCAACGACCGGGAAGTGCTGCCGGAAAAAAGCTAATTAGTCTGATTTCGACAAATACATTACAGAAGCTTCTGGCTCAAATTTCAGTGCAACGATCTAATATTTTCTAGCTTATAGATAAACAAATGCAAGTTTTTTATAAGTAGTTTGTACAAATACAGTGTTGCTTGCGTAGAATAAATATCATTTGTGAGTTTTACAATAATATTATTTTTTTTTACTTCTATACTAATTCTAACAAGTCCAATAATCACTAGTTTTAAACTAGGGTATATTAATAATAGCTGTTACTGTTATAGTACTAATTTAAAACTTTCCTAAATACTCAAATATTATGGTCCTATTAATAAGTCCCACTTTCTAGGACTGTAAATAAAAGTATTTTTTTTTAACTTAAAAATAATATACTTTTTATGTTATCTTTTTTCATAAAGTTGTTACCAATTTCTTGTCAGAGCTCATTTTACCGAAACGGGAAAAGAAAATAAAATCTATATATGGTAAGAAATACTAAAAACATAACAAGTTTCCTTAAATAGTCGTTTATATAATTATAACTTTACTTACTAGGGCTTGTAGATTATCCAACTGTTTTTGTAGCTAGCTAGGTTAGATGTAGTGTTTATTTATGTATTAGCTAGTTAATAAAGGCATTTAGCCAGTTAAAAAAAAAAAAAAAAAAAAACTTTACTTAATAAAGTGGAAGTACAATTCTAAAAATCCAAATAAATACCTTGAAAAAAGTATAAAGCATAAAACGCTACATATTTTAATACAATACAAACAAGGTAAATATTATCAACCTTCCTCATATTATTACAAAGTTTTCATTATTGACTTCAAAGTAAAACTCTTCAATAAATGAACGTTATAAGCGTCCCAAATACACGTAAGAAAGGAAAAAATTCTCCCAAATGAGCACCCAAAATATATTTTTATTCCTCGTTCGCGCCACGTAATATATCCCACACATTGTTTAAATTCCCCCTTAAGCGTCTCGTGAGCAAAATTATCGTAATACAATTCCCCCGCTTCGAGAATATCTTTAAATTATACTTTTTTTCTCTCATATAAATGCGTTTTCTCAAAATTTCGTCCCTAAAGGTACGTGCCGCGACAATTACGTACAATTTATTTACATACTTCTCCTTTTAAAAAGAGAATAATGTGTATGTGAAAGTCCTTTGTCGTTCCTCTAACGAACTCGGAGTGATTTATGTGTTTGTGTATTAATTAATAAGAATACACACGCATAGTTTAATGTGTGTGTCACACCCACACAGTGGCGGGTGGTTTAAGTGATAAGATCTATGGTTGTTGTTCAGGCGTACAGGACATGGGGTTAAATGAGTGGCTCATTAATTATGGTAGCTTGCAGTGTTAGAAGGGTTAAGCTGGATAAAAAATATTGAAAGCTGTAGACTTATATCAGACTAGCAGTTTCACCCGCGCGGAGATATTGGATTTCATGGTTTTTATTTTTTAGCGCAGAACCCTGATTATTTTTCTAAAATAAAAGTAGCTTAAATTACTCCTTATAATAATAACATCAGCTATCTGCCAGTGATAGTCCCGTCCAAATCGGCCCAGCCGATTCGGAGATTGCCCGGAACAAACAGAGAGACTGAAAGACGGACAAAAATTAAAAAAATGGGGATTTGTTATAGTTAAGTACCGTATATACTTTCATATGCATTTGGTAACAAGCAGTTATTTTGATATTACAAACAGACACTTCAATTTTATTTATTGGTATAGATTTTATTGTTTTATACATTTTTTAGTTTCTGTTTTAAGCTGTATTGGCTCTACAATCTTACAAGATTTAATTAACTATTCACAAATTCCGTATTCGTAATAACATATTTAATAATTTTGTTTAAAAGAAAGAACCTACATGAACACGTTACTTCGGATATAATCTCTGATCTAGACGAAACAATATGGGCTTAATTCAGTATCAGAATACAGTTCGAACCATCCAAAGTAGCTTTTTACAAGCGGTTTAGAAGAAATCAGTGAACATAGATAAAACCCATGCGTTGAATATAGGAGCTCCTCCCTTTTGAAATCGGTTAAAAAGTAAGCTTATTTCTCGACTAGCTTCTGCCCGCGGTTTTCACCCGCGTTCCCATAGGAATCGTGCTATTTCTGGGATAAAATGTAGCCTATGTTACGCTCCGGTCCATAAACTATATCTATGCCAAAAATCACGTCAATCCATTGCTCCATTCTTGCGTGAAAGAAGGACAAACCAACAAATACACTTTCGAATTTATAATAATTATAAGTAGGATAGTAGGATAAACAGGTTTATATTTTTCAAAAATCTATTTCATTTACAGAGAAGTATTACCTATCAGGAACAGCCTACAATTTAAATTTAAACTGCACTAAAAAGTACAGTAGCCACTTAATAAAGTTCAATAGTTATCATCTCTTACTTACTAAGCCCTCCTACCAAGTTCATCAAAACAATCATTATTGTTTTATCCCCGTCGCTTATTCCAAACAAGGCAACGCGCGTCGTATGGCGAGCTATTATTTCTTTAGTAAAAAGTCAGTGATTTATGCCCAGCTTGCATGTAAGGGTTGCGGCCTTCTTGGCGATATATTTTAATTTCAATTTATAGGGCGATACTTCAAGCACTGTATTATTAGATACGCCATTTATAATGTTAAACGCTGCGGTAATTGGTTTGAGAGGAATGTTTTGAATTGTATTTTTGTTACTTGTCTGATTTAAGTCAGTTAGATAGATAGATAGAAAATTCTTTATTGCACAATCATAGTTGAAGGTACATAGGCGAACTTAATGCTATAAAGCATTATCTTCCAGTTAACCTCGGTGTAATGTGGTGATTTTACAAGGTAGTGCAGATCATAGTTATTGGATAAGTAAAATTTGTATGGAGAAATAACATATGTGTACATACAAAAATACAAATATAAGAAAACACGAACCAATCTAATAGCATAAATACATATATACATACATAATCAAATAACATATTTTAACTTAACAAATAACACAGTTCAATCTAAATTGGTATTATATTTGTTAGTCGGATGTACCTAGTTTTAATTATAGCAAAATTTTATTTACCAATAAATATTATATGGATGATGAGATATGAGACTTGGATCTTGGAGATCTCAGGGCAACAGTGCCGACCAAGATTAAAGCTTTGAGTAAGAACTGTTATATTTAGTCTGATAGACAGACGTGACGAATAACATCAGACGCGCTTCCAGATCACACATTTGCGTAAAGAATAAATGCATGAATATTATAAATGATAACATTGAATGATAAGCAGAATTTTGTATATTATTATGTGTATACAAATAATCAGTGCAATCATTGGTAATAGCATTGATTATTTGAAGTAATTCTTGCACACTACCTCTTAGCAGCAGATCAAACGAGCAAATTGGTATCGGTATTAAAGAGTAGATTAAATTATTTGTATTATTTGTACCAGTCACACCACGTATCTATTATAATCCATACAGATAAATAAAATTGAAGTGTCTGTTTCTAATATCAAAATAACAGCTTTTTAGTAAATGCCAAATAAATATCAAATAAAATACCAAAACAACCATTTTTAAAATTTTTGTCTGTCTATCTGTCTGTTTGTTCCGGGTAATCTCCGAAACGACTGGACCGATTTTGACGGGACTTTAAGTGGCAGATAGCTGATGTTACAAGGAGTAACATAGGCTACTTTAATTTTAGAAAAATAATTAGGGTTCCACGCAAAAAAATAAAAACCATGTAATCCAAAATCTCCACACGGGTGAAACCGCGGGGCAGCAGCTAGTTAATAATAATACTGTCACCTTGATAAATGCTAAAAGCAAAGCCCAATAACTAGCAGATACCGTTGGTGCAATCATTAAAATATTCAATGCAACGCACACGGCCCTCAAATTCATCAAGCGTGCCGCCAAACATGTGTTACCAATTAGAAGGATGGCGGACACGGTGTAACGACCGGCCCTTGATTGGATTTTATTGTCTACCCGGTTGGTCTAGTTAATTATCTCGATACATACGGAGAGGAAGTTTGATGAACTTGATTCGGAATCGAATTACGGGGAATTTACAGTCACTTACATTTATACTGATGCCGGTAATGATTAATTTTATTTATTTGCTTAAGTCTTTAAGTAGGAGCTGTTTGGTTTTATATTTTGAACTTAATTCGGAATCGAATTAGGGAAAGTTAAAGCCAATAACAAATTTATTGAGGCCGACAATGATTTTATTGCACTGGTTGAGTCTTTAAGTAGAAGCTATTTGATGTTATTGACGGTTTTATTGCCATTACGAAATGGAGCACAATTTATTGTAAAAGCATTAGTAGCATTTGGGTATTTATTGATATTATGTACTATAGTATCAACGAATGTACCTTTACTACGATACGTTTGATTTTTTTTCATACAAAACCATCGTTGCTTGTTTAACATTTTTTTGGGTTCTAATCTATATCTCTTTCAAATGTATACGAATAAGTTTAGTAGTGTAGTAGTGAAAAAGCAATAGACAGATTTTATTTCAGACTAGCTGCTGCCCTGCGGTTTCACCCGCGTGGATATTTTGGATTTCATGGTTTTTATTTTTATGCGTGGAACCCTACTTCTTTTTCTAAAATTAAAGTAGCCTATGTTGCTCCTTGTAACATCATCTATCTGCCAGTGAAGGCCCGTCAAGATCGGTTCAGCCATTTCGGAGATTACCCGGAACAAACTGACAGACAGACAGACAAAAATTTAAAAAATGGTTGTCCTGGTATAGATACCGTATAATATACTCTCATATGCATTTAGTAAAAAGCTGTTATTTTGATATTACAAACAGACACTTCAATTTTATTTATTTGTATAGAGTATAGATTGATAATAATCATTATTATGATGATCTATTTTTCAGTTTTATGTTTTTGTTTCAAGCCTATGTAAATTTTATCATTTTCTACAGCCGTGTGTCTTTCAATACTTACGCCTTCTACCTCATTTACTAAGTTAGTTGTGTTCGAATTACTTTGATGCGTTCCATATAACCACAGCTTACATCCCAGTATCTTCGTAGTAAACCACAAGTAAAGAAAGAACTCGGGCTCTTTCAATTTATCTGATAGTACTTGAGTTTATGGCTTAAGTACAATGAAGGGATTTTTATAGATATGGTACTTAAACGGTCATTTGTATTGAAGAGAGATGCCACGTGTTCTTTATGTGTAGTTATTCCGTTTTTAATGTTTCAGTTGAGGTTTGGTGGTGATTGGAGAGGTCAACGACTAGTGGATTGTTTTGAATGAGCTTCATTCTTTGATTTAATAAAGTAACATTCTTTTGTTTGCTTTTTTGAATACTATTTGGTTGGTTGATAATATTTTAAAGTTTCTTATTAAGAGTATCTAATATCCAATCATTCTAATTAATATGATTTATGTTAGCATCAATGTTTGTGTTCATGTGATGAAACACAATTTTTTGGTTAAAGTGCTATTTACACTTTAGTAGTTTATTTCTAAACTATCTGCTGCCCCGCGGTTTCACCCGCGCGGAGATATTGGATTTCATGGTTTTTATTTTTTTGCGCAGAACCTTAATTATTTTTCTAAATTTATAGTAGCCTAAGTTACTCCTTATAATATCAGCTATCTGCCAGTGAAAGTCCCGTCAAAATCGGCCGAGCCGTTTTGGAGATTACCCGGAACAAACAGACAGACAGACAGACAAAAATCTTAATATGGTTGTTTTATTGTAGGTACCGTATATACTTTCATATGCATTTGGTAAAAAGCTGTTATTTTGATGTTACAAACAGGCACTTCAATTTTATTTATCTGTATGGAGTATGGATGAACTCTGAAGTGTATGTAATGTTTGAACTATTATTACCATACTTACCAATCAACAACTGCTGTGTGTTATCATAACCCTGAAGATCCATGTATCCATCTTCATTGTAAGCATTAAAATAATATCATTCATCAATTTCATTGTCTAACTAATCTTGGAGGTAGTAACTAAATATAATCTTTCCTATATTCAATTGTGCGATCATAATTATTATTATAACAATCGCATTGTAACTAAATGCACGCATTTTAATAAGAGTTTCTGTGATCCTAAAAATATTATTTTTATGAGTGAAAGTGCTGACTATATAAATAAACCTTGACCATTATTGTGTTAAGAATGAGAATGTCCCATAAATTGGTGGACAAGTTTTAAATAAGATATCATAGAAATTGACCGAGGGATATAGGTAGTACCTACAAATTATTATATTACCAGATGTCAGTCTTTTCGTGGCTTTATATAAATATAAGTATCATTAAAACTTCTTAATATGTTATAACACAAAATCATAGTATTTGTGATACCATTAATTACTATTATTGCTTAAAAAACTCACAATATGGGAAACTTCATCTTACAATTCAAAAAATTGTTAAAAGAGTAATTTTTGAAATTTGAATAATCTACAGGCCTATAGTAAAAAAAAAACTGTTGATATTTCAACTGTTTTTTACATATAGCGATTTTAGAGGCTCCGTTCAATTTAAACATACCAAGTCCACTTTAATATAAAGTAATATGGTCAGGAAACTCAGTAGTTTGACTTCCTCTAGATCTGTTGATATCATGCCATCTAATATAATACAAAAATACATAATATAAAAAAGATCAAACTTTGAGCTCACGATAGATCGTACAGTATACTAGAAATATTTAATATCGCACGGAATGTTGCCCACCTGCAGAACCCTTTTATTGTTTTATGCCAAAAAGCCTACAACTGTATTTTTTTTATGTTATTGGTAACTAGACGAGCTGGTCTTTTGCCTGATGGTAAGCATAACGCCGGCCCATAACGATTGCAGTGCCACCCAGAACTTAGAAACACAAAGGCCTGCGCGGTACTGCAGTGCGCTCGTTACCCAGAGACATTAGGTATTAAGTCTCATAAGCCCAGTAATTTCACTGGATACTTTGCTCATCAAACCGGAACACATTAATGCTTGCACACTACTGTTTGGCGGCAGACTTCACGAGCAAAGCGGTGGTAACAACCCAGACGGACACTCGCAGAAGAGTTAGTCCTCCCACTAGCTCTGTATAAAACAAGTACAGTATTTTAATCTTATATTATAGTTTACTGAACTTTGATAGTTTGGTATATAGCCAGCAAAGATATGACTAACAAGATTACCAATAAATCTTTTAAAAACTAATAACAGCAATGCATCATCTGAAAACTAATATTCCATCTAAGTTGCAAAACTTAGAATCCAAGCTTAAAGTGTCGCTTCATTGGTTTCTGCTTGCAAGTTTCAAATTCGAACTAAAGTTCGAAAACAGTAATAGTTAGAAAACTTACTTAAGTTAGTTTTCTAACTATAAGTTCGGGTGACACAAGTTGTGGGTAGTTATGTCAATTGGGTGCTTATAGTTACTGATGACTTTAACCAGTATCAGAGTTTTGGTAATAGTTGTTTATAATTTAACCTAAAGTTTATTGTTTATTACTGCTTATAAAGATTTATATGGCATGAAGTAAATTTAAATTAAATCAAACTTGTTTTAGGGAAAAGGTTACAAGGACATAGCAAAATTTTGATATACACATTGTGTAAAATTTAGGCCAATGGGTCCTATCTACGTTCTATTATGATCGATAAATTAATTATTTATTATATTTATTGTTTTTCGAGTCAAAAACTCAACAATTTTTAGTCCACCTAACCCGATTTCCTATAATATACTATTATAGGTAGTCTTCATTTCAATCAACAATTTATCATCACCCAGGTCTTTAAAACTTAACCATGTACGTACATAACTTAACATGTCTTCTTATTTTGGAATTTAAATCTCCAATCAAGACTTGAATATTTGACGTACCATTTTGACAAGGCACACAGTCCGCAGTCCTCTGCACAGCCTGCCCCTGACAGGGTGCTCCGCCGTTCAGGGGGTGTGGTTCAGTGCAGGTTCTAGTTCGCCTTTGCCCTCCTGCGTTGCGTCCGTTGCAGCGGCACTGCGTCCAGGGACCCCAAGAACTCCAGCCACCGTTGACTGTTGGAAAGAAATAAAGGATGTAAATAAAGATTATCAATATTTGATTTGACTTATGCGGTTAATCTGCGTGACGTATCTTAGTATGTTTTTGTATTATTGAAATTGTAACGTAACCTATAAATAGCCTTAACCTCTTCCTTCGGCATCAAATAAACAAGTGTTTTTTTTTATTTTAACACTGACCGAATTTAATATGTAATTCACGCCTCATTTACACGTGATGTATATCAACCTGTTCTGTTGTTTCTTAATTGAAGAAACAAACCAAGTTGACGAAATTGAATTGCGTAAATCATCTTCAGTCTTCAAAATAAATAAAACATAGTTTGTCCAAAAACAAACAATTACCTATTAGAATTCCTACTTCACTCTAGTTAGAATCAATAGTTGAGTGAATTTAACTTTCATGGGTGCTCTCCTAATTAGTATTTGAAAACTAAAGAATATTGTGTATCTCATTAATGCTTTAGCAATTAAGAGTATCAAGTTTTATTAAAATAAGATTATAAGATGAAAATTGCAGATAAACATATACGACAAAAAAAAATCAGGAAAAAATTTGGATGTGTCAAAATCTCTCTTATAAACGTTTGGAATATTGATGTATTTTATTTCTACATTCGTAAACATACTCCGACAGATATAAATAAAAAAGAATAATCCGATCGATAAATAATTGACAATTTAGAAACAAAACAAAAAATAAACAATCACGGTAACTTTAAACGTAACAGTAACTGATCATAAATTGTTATAATATTGAAAAGTCAGACGGAGCTAAAGGTAAATCAAAAAGTAATAAAGATAACTTAGAAACTACGTTAGACTCAAAGTTATCTTTATGTAGTCACATAAATATGATACGTGGGAAAGCCTATAATTACTTTGAAGCAAGCCTACACCGCGACTGTAAATCTCTTATTGACCTTAGTAACTGTACAGAGCATACTCAGAACAAACGTCATCGAAATCAGATCCTAACGCTTTCCTGTTTAAAATAATACAATGTATGGCGTTTCTATTTCTGGAATAGCAAGTGAACATAAACATTTACATGTCCATTGTATTATTTTTTTCGCGATAGTGTTAGACTATTAAATATATTTTATAGTGTTAATCGACACTAGCGGATGTTCACACAAATATATACATCACAAAAATTTCGCTTCCAACAGGATTCGAACCTGCGTCTTCTGGTTATCTAGACCAGACGCCTTAACTAACTAGGCTATGGGAGCAATCGATGTTGACTGCGAAATTCTTGATATGATTTATTTCTTTCGGCTATTAGTTCGCTTTTGCGTCAAGCGCGTATTTCGTTATATTCGAAATGCGCGCTTGACGCAAAAGCGTTGTTATTCTGACAAGCAAACGTACGTTTGCTTGAGCGTCTAAGGTGCCCCTAAGAGGCTGATAATAATAGTAGTGAGTTATACCACTATTTCACTTGTAAACCGCCCTCAATGCGAACGATGAATCGATGCAAAATTATCGCCGCGATCATTTAAATTGTTAATCGAAAACGCATACAAAACTACGCATAAATAAATACCCAGTCAATGGGCATGTATACTTTATGAACAGAGTATACATATTTATCACTTTGGAGCGGGAATAGCATTAAAATTCTAACCATTTCTTACTTCATTAACATTAAAAATAAACGCTGAGTTTTATGGTTTTTAATTTGCATTTATTTTAAAACACCTCGGTTCTGATGAAGTCATAAAACTAACTGAAAAATAAAATGAAGTTTTAAATTTGAACACGCAACTTTACTTTTGTGTTATAATTATTATGGTGTAATAGAGAGATAATGTTAGTTTCTAGTAATAATGCTTTTAAAATTATTGCTAAATTATTGCTTTTTGTATTTATTATAACTAAGTTCGTTGGGTGGTTAATAAGGCTGTACAATATTTCAAATCACTGTTAAATATGCATTTATTTTGGATAAAACTTTAAGTCTTTATATAACCGATAGGTATTTATTCTAAATATAAATAAGCGTGGGTCAGGATCGAGCATCGAGGGTTACGCACAAATATTACTGTGATGTAATTACTAGAGTTTTTCGGATATTTCCCTTTACTTGTGGTATACACATGTACAAAACATTGTTTCTTGCCAAATTTGATGTTTTTGAGTCAACGGGAAGTACTCTATAAGTTAAAACGGTATCTTTTGATTGCGTTGACTTAGAAGTTTGATTTATTCACAGCTACAAGGGATTGCAGACTGAGTATTTGATATTAATTTCAACTTAATACTTCTTCGCATCAGACAGACGGGCAACGCAGTGATCCTAAATGGTTCCTTTTCTCTATTTGAGGTGTGGAACCCTAAAAACGACTGAGATAGATGGCAGACACAAGCCTGTACTGTATAAAAAAATATCTAAAACCTAATCCCTTATTATCTGTACCTAAGCTATAATAATTGCGAAAGTGTGTTTGTATGTTTGTTGGTTTGTCCTTCTTTCATGCAGCAACGGAGCAACGGATCGACGTGATTGTTGGCGTAGATATAGTTTATGGACCGGAGAGTCACACAGGCTACTTTTTATCCCGGAATAATGCACGTTTGCTATGGGAACGTGGGTGAAAAGATGCTGGGTGAGAAGCTAGTTTCACACAATTAAAACTTACAGCAGATGAGCACTAGACATTGCCGTACCGCCATGAAAAAAAACAGAATCTGAATAGGTCTTAAGAAGATCCAATAAAGATCCACAGGAATACCCCAATAAAGTACATACAAAACGAGCGAAACCAAACACACTACACTTCCATACAGTTAATCAGTTTCCTAGATCTGGTTGTCCTCACGCGACGTCGCGTGCTATACCTAGTTTCTAAATCCAAGCCCTAACGACCTAGCTGGTATTTACTTCAGTAATTGTATGCCTGCTCGGCTGTTCATAATTGGACTGTTGATAATTGGCGTTGATAAAGTTATTTTTGAGAGCGTTGCTTTGTTGATTAGGTAAAGATTTTTGTAATAAGTAACATGTACTAACATAAATCTGAAATTTTGTTGGTGTGTTGGTTTGTCCTTTTTACTCAGCAATGGAGCAACGGATCGATGTTACTTTTGGCATAGAGATAGTTTAAAAGTCCGAGAGTAACATAGAATATCGAGGTAAAATGCGTGGATCTTATAGGAATCTTCAGGCGCGTGGAACCGCGGGCAGAAACTAGTAAAAAACAAAATGGAAAAGATTGCGGCTTGGGCATTCGAGTGACCTCTAAATATTAGGTAAAATTGCCTGAAAGGTTAGTTCGTGCGTGAAAGATCCCATTACAAATGATTAGGCCAGCCCTTTGTGTTGTAATTTGGTATTTGAATACTGAAACTTTATTTTTATATATTCAGTTTACTTTATCATAAACAAGCTATGTCAATTGGCTTTTTTGTTCACAGAACGGAACATGAAGAAATATTTGTTTAAAAAAATATCTTAATTTTAATTAAAGCCATGAGCTTTACCAGATTTCTTATAGATTAGGTTAGGAACCTAGGAAGTTTTTCGTTGTTATAATATTATCGTCTTTTCCTTAGAATATCGCACGTAAACACAACTGTTTTATTATTTATGATAGATAGATTTGAATTCAGCTAGGCTGTAGTCTTATATAGTTTTATTTTATTTATTGGATGATGTAATGATGTGATCGAGGATAATCAACCTTAGTCATGTAATCCCGCCTAAGAATAGAACCATCCCATATCTTCAAGAACCGGTTAAGGCGCGGCTAAAGCAAAACGTCTGAAAAGTCTTGTTTTTCATCGCACAAACCGCCCTTTTCATAGATATTAAAAGCAAAAAATACATCAGTATAGCCAAGTGTTTGTAGAAAAGACTTATCTATAATAGAAATGGCCCAGATACTTGTAAAAAAATCGCAAAAAAGACCCCGAAAAATTATTTTCGCTAATAATGCTCAATTAGGTATTTGAGCAACAACTATCATATCAACAGTAATATCTACCGTTCTTGCCTATTTCGTGGTTTTTTGATGGTTTTGCATCCAGCCGCGCTTGAGCGTGTATTATCTCGTAATCCGCGCTTGATGCAAAAGCATGGTAAATTTGACAGCAAAATGCATACTTGCAAGCGTCTACGGTCTGCATAATGAATGTAAGACACGACTGACTCATCATCAGTTCTTCATTTGTGGAAATTTCAAGACCACCCATGTTCAAAAATATGATGCTAATTTCCCACCACGTTATAAGCGACAGTTTAAAATATTTTTACCTTGCAAAATAACCAATTATGTTTATTAAAATACAATGCATGTAAAACGCGTAGGTACCTAAATTATCTGTAATGGTAGTCCATAATACTTTAGCTGATACACTGTAATCGTTTTGAAACATATGGTACACAAAAAATGAAAATATGGTGAAGAAATATAAATCTTATGTCTAAGGAATAAGATACAATGATGATAGTTATCTGGAGTGGCTAAATTATATTGTTATGTTCCGAAATATGTATGATGTTAAATGAAGTATTGAGTACGGCACTCACTTGATTATTAACATATTATAACTGCAATGTTAAAACACGTTTTAAAATTATTTAAAATTATTTCTAGTTAAAACTATAGGATAGCGAGACGAGCGTGTCGTTTACCTGATAGTAAGCATAACACCAGCCCATAAAAATTGCAGTGCCAGTCAGAACTTGAAGCACAAAGGCCTGCATGGCACTGCATTGCGCTCGTTACCCTGAGACATTAGTTATTAAGTCTCATAAGCCCAGTAATTTCACTGGATACGCTGCTCATCAAACCGGAACACAGTGATGCTTGCACACTACTGCTTGGCGGCAGACTTCACGAGCAAAGCGGTGGTAACAACCCAGACGGACACTCGCAGAAGAGTTAGTCCTCCCACTAACAAACTGTTTTATGAAATTCGGAATTTTCATTGATAAAATGGCATTTAAAATTGGTCCTACACCTTATACCGATCAATAGACCAAGGTTTTATGTATTTAAGTAACTTTATTACTTTTACACATAAATTTTACTTCAGTTCTTATTATAAACTAGCTGCTGCCCGCTGTTTCACCCGCGCGGTGATATTGGATTTCATGGTTTTTATATTTTTGCGCAGAACCCTGATTATTTTTCTAAAATAAAAGTAGCTTAACTAACTCCTTATAGCATCAGCTATCTGCCAGTGAAAGTCCCTTCAAAATCGGCCCAGCCGTTTCGAAGATTACCCGGAACAAACAGACAGACAGATTACGTCTCATAAGCCCAGTAATTGCACAGACAACTTTATCATCAAACCAAAACACGGTAACCCTTGCATATTACTGCTTGGCGGCAGAGCGGTGGTGACCACCCAGTCAGACACTCACATAAGAGTAACCTACCACCTGGTGCAACTCATTGGTAACTTCTTCACCACCTACTAACACATTGAGATAGCAATAAAACTTTTTTTTTAACGGGCTATATGCCTTTATTAACTAGCTAATACATAAATAAACACTACATCTAACCTAGCTAGCTACAAAAACAGTTGGATAATCTACAAGCCCAAGTAGGCCTATAGATAATCCAAATGTTCTAGCCCACTACCAGTAGGAAGCGCACCCAGCATGCTGGCGGCATTGCCTCGTGGAACCGCAATGCTGATCCGTTGAGCCAAATAGTAATAAAACCAGCAATAAAACACTATCGAGAGTAAAAAATCCAAGTAAAAATTAAGTGAGCAATATAATCCTACTTCCACTAGTCCATACTATATAATATTATAAATGCGAAAGTGTGTTTGTTGGTTTGTTGATTTGTCCTTCTTTCACGCAGTAACGGAGCAACGGATCGACATGATTTTTGGCACAGATATAGTTTAAGGACCGGAGAATAACATAGGCTACTTTTTATCTCGGAAAAATGCACGGTTCCTGTGGGAACGCGGGTGAAAACCGCGGGGAGAAGCTAGTTTGACTAATAATAGTTAAAACATTCATTGAATACACGTATAGTATTGAAACATCAATTTATACAAATTCACTGCGTTTACATACATTCGTAACAAATTAATATAAAATTCAATTAAGTATTACACCATTAAATAAAATCGTAATTACATAGTATGCGCCTTCATATACGCATTGACCACCCGTGGTCAGAGTTATAGAAATTAAAATTTATGATCATACCATCAAACCACGATAATTGAGAAATGATATTTTATATGTAATGTTGCCTAAATAAAAGAGAACGGAAAAGTTACTTTTTGTTCTTGATTGTGGTCATTGCAAAGTTTGCGATCCACTAGGCTTGAGTTCCTGATAAAATTGTTAGATAGACAATGTTTTAAACTTTCGCGGTTATTCGCTACTTTATACATTACTAGCTGCTGCCCGCGGTTTCACCCGCGCAGAGGTATTGGAAATCATGGGTTTTATTTTTTTGCGCGGAGCCCTAATTCTTTTTCTAAAATAAAAGTAGCCTAAGTTACTCCTTATAACATCCAACTAATCCAACCAATTTAAAAACTGGAAGCGAGTATAAAATAGTATTTAAATATGGCAAACAAAGTGGCCATTAGCAATTTTTCAAAATGTAATTTATATTATTCACTTTTTACATTGGTTTCTACAGACGTGAGCAACTTTTGATTGCTTCTTACTGTAATTGTATTTCCGTTTAGTCTAAACTACCATTTTTATTCCTAGCCTTTATTATTTTGTCTTTTGCAGAAACTGATAATTGACAGTTAATAAAATTTACATAATGTCTGCGGCAGTTTTAATAAATTACGGATTTTATGGCTGTTAACTAACAGAAGGCAACTGCTACTGTGTAGTTTATAGATATTAGGAACTAAGTAGGTCAAGAAGCAGGATTTAGTTTCATTATTTATTAAATGGATCACTAAAAACTTTTTTAAGTGTTACAAAATACGAATCAGCCTAAATTTGTAATTTTACGAGAGTATACGTGACTCAAGTCACCAATCAGAAACATAGACTAGTGAAAAATTAAAGACGGAACGCTTGGAACCAAGTGGTTACTGAAGTCAGTAGAGAATGCCAGCCGCGCCCGAATTAAAAATAAGCTGAGTATAAATTTACCGCTTTATTCATAAACGTTCCGTAACTTACTTTATTACTAGAAAGTGTTTTGTCTCGTTTTCACGCGTAACAGCTTCCGTCAAGGAGAAGTTGACAGAGCAGTTTAAAGCATAGATTATCTTATTGAGCTTTTATGAATAAGGGCGTTAGTGTAAAGTATGAAATAGTGTCACTTTTATTTTCATTGTAAGTACTACATATACAAACCATGCCAGGTTTGTATAATAAATTCTGAAAAGCTTTAAAAATGTAGCAAAAACCATTAGCTATAGTTTCTAGATTGTACTGTTTGACTTGTAAAAATATCTTAATTGAGCTCCATGTCATAGATATTATATATAGTCGTATAATAGTTTACTTGATATGAGTGTATGTGAAAAGTTTATATTATATAAGTAGGTACAGATTTTTCCAAACTCAATGTGGCTTACTGCATTAATGGTTTTACTAGCGGGATCGAAGCGTTCCGTCCATATTATTTTATTAGTCAATGGTTTAAATGTACGTAATAGATTGACTCAATTTCTATTGTTTAAATTCTAGCACAATTAAAGTGAATACAATTACCAATTTTAACATTTTGACCTATCATAGGTACAATTCCCTTTCAACAATTGAATATAAGATAGGATGATATCCTATCGATCTCAATAAACTTTATCGACTTAATAAAACGAAAGAATTCCTTCGATAAATCTAACAAAAGAGAAAATGTATAAAAGGCACAAAGAACTACGGCGAACAAGAAAAAAGGAACGTCGGTACAGATCGTCACATAATTGTGCGAAGTAATAAACTATTGTACTCTTCAACATTTTTCTTCCTCAAGGTATTTCTGACTCTAACTTAAAGTACTAAGATTCAAAGTAAAAGTCTTATCTTCGATTAAAGAAGCTCGCCCACGTCTACTCAGCTTGATAACGACGATATATGGCTCCAATTTGCACGTAAGTGACACAATTTCTTTATTCACAAAAGGGCTTTAAACTGGGTAATAAACGTAAGTGGCGAGTCGACACTATGCCAATTATTACTATACGGAAGTTTTAGTAGAGTCCGTAATGAATGGAATTCTTCAATCAACTTGTGTTACTTGACGTACTCTTGTCTATAGATACTCATACTATAATCCGTACTATACTATAGTACTAATATTATAAATGCGAAAGTGTGTTTGTTGGTTTGTCCTTCTTTCACGCAGCAACGGAGCAACGGATCGACGTGATTTTTGGCATAGATATAGTTTATGGACCGGAGAGTAAGATAGGCTACTTTTTATCCCGCAAAAATGCACGGTTCCTGTGGGAACGTGGGTGAAAACGCGGGCAGTCGCTAGTAGTACATAAATATACTTATTATCTACATATAATTTTTTAATGAATTCCGTTAATCTTTGGAACCACTGCTCCGGTTCTAAAAATTCTTTTACTGATAGAAACCTACATTACCTCTGAGTGTTATGGCAACTTTTATCTTGCTTCCACGCGTGCAATCTGCGGGGATAGTTAGTTATATATGACCTCAAAATTAAGGCATTATGTTGACAAGAAATTTTGTCGATTTGTCTTTGAATTATGTCTAAGTAAATTTGAAAACTTACTTCTTCACAGAAATGTATAAATAGATTGTTATTGTTTGTGGCCTTAAAAACGCCTTAAAACCCTTAAAATTTCATTAACCCAATTCAACAAAAATGTTATTAACTGGGCTAAAATTAATATTAGTTTTGTGAAATAATACAAGAAATGACAGCCGAAAATTATCCAAAACAAAGATTGGATCAGGTAGTTACAGATTGTTCCTTACTACGTTAGTGAATTCTATCTATATTGCAATATCTCCAACGAAAATAAATATATTTTATGATTCACCTAATGCTAACAAGCATAATAATATATCATATAAGAAGTTCGTGTGAAGCCAAAGGTGGCGATTGCAATCTGTTAGCGAATGTACAAGTACTCGCAATTTGTACGCATGGCGCCGACGCATCGTAGGTACTTGCATTTCCCTTCATTGCAATTGATTATTATCTTGCATATTTTAATAATAAACGACAAAAAAGGAAGAACAATGAATAGGAGTTTTCTTTACACGATCTATACTTTAAAGAAGCCACTATTAGAAATGAAATTCTCACATAATTTTATTACGACGAAAATAATGGAAATTCATTCAATATTATATGCATAATTATAACTATTGACTATATTTAGGCATATATCTAGCATATTAGAGATTATTAAACAGGATCATAATAAATTTGAAGGGTTACATATTAAAATACGTCTTTTATTTTGCTATAAAACCAAATAAATAATTAATTAAGCTAACTTTTAACGCGGTTGCTCGTCAAAACTTTAGACAACATGTCAAAGTTCTTTGCTAGATTTTCTTTAGTTCCCGCTTAGTTAGAGCTTCAGTTGATATTACAATCGTTGTTATTATTCATTATTCACATGTTATTCACATTGCAGTATAAGAGAATTTCTCACATCATAGCAGCAGTGTAGGCGAGGGCCGTCCTAATGATGCGCCGTACTCGCGCATTGCAATTATTGCAGGCATCGGCGCCTGCCCTTTGATCTGAGGATGGGGCATCCATTATTTTGAAAGAGGTGGAAAATCACGTATAACTAAAGCACCAAGCTGAATATCCGTATGGTAAAGCATTTTCTGGTGCTTGCTTGATAGCTTAACCTCAAGTTAGAAATCTGTTGCTAAACGTTCGGTGTGTTTATGCAGCTGCCTTAAGCCAGTCTTAACTTAGGTTTAGCGTACTCACCACCTTCAAGCATTATTATCAGGTGAGATAGTGTCAGCTAATCTCGACAGACAATGATAATTAGCAAATTTCTGCTGTAATAGTCTCTATATAAGCCATTTAGCCTAACAAAAGTTCGAGTAAACCTCTAGTTCGTCATAGTAACAAACCAAGTAAATTAAGGGGTAAAATGTTTTAACAATTAGGTAAGTACCATTAAATCTAATTTTGAGAATATTTCGAAATAGAATGCCGTTCCTGAACGAAAACTCACTTTATGTCCGTGTCAAAACATAATTGGTGGCAACCCCATCAACTAAAGATAGTTATTACGACAACCGAGGGTGAAATGAGCGTTAAGCACCAAGCACGGTTGTCCGATGAATTATCTACGAAATAATGCAACGTGTTCTAAGTTGTCTTGTCTCGTTGCGATTAAATTGTCTACTTTGATGGCGATCGTTTACGTAATAGCTCCGTTTCTGAATGTAAGACGTTTATCCAAGCGATTTAGACAAGTTGGATGGTAAGTGACAAAGTTTGGAGTAATAGGCGTTGTGTAGGTGGCTAAGAGGCTGATAATGATGGGAGAGGTAGGTATATTAGATGACCTTAAAAATAACGTACTATTCAGAACGAAGGGTTATAAGTTAAGTAAAGGTTCAAAAGGAACAGATGAACAATGAAGAGATCAAACTTTAGTTAAGCGTTGCTGGTATTTATGATAGTTTATTAGTTAAATATTGTTTAACAAGTCTTAAACTAATTAGTGGCCCCCATGGAATATTTCATTTGTAGATGGATTGTAATTAGGATAAAGGTCTTCGTATTAGGGTTGTGAGATCGTTTTCAGCAGCAGAATTGTTGTCATTAACGTTATTTTTTCTGTAAGTATATCTTCATATAGTAATCTATGGGACCAGAGTCCTATTTCTTTATTTTTATTCTTTAAACTCAAGTTTAATAAAGGAGATCCCGGTCTTTACCTATACTATTAGATACTTATTTTTTCTTTTTTCTTTTCTTTCTTTTTTTCTTTTCTTTCTTTTTTTCTTTTCTTTCTTTTTTTCTTTTCTTTTTTATGTTCCAAGTGGTGTCGTTGTGCATTATCTAATATTCTTCAGATTAGAAGTTGTTGTTTGTTTGTTTGTTTATAACTGTTAATCTCTGCAATCATTGGTCCGATTCTAAAAATTCTTAACCTCAGAGTAAGCGAAGTTATCCCTGAGTACTATCATAAGCTATATATTATCATAGTCACGCAAAGTCACTTTGAAAGACTTTAAAGACGGATTTGTATAAAAAATAACTTACCATAAACTGTAAGCAGAGCAGGCTCTGAAATTCTTTTGCCTGCTATATTCTCGGCTACACAGCTGTAGTTGGCCATGTCCTGTGAAAGAGACCTTCAATATTAAAACTTTAACAATAACAAATTGTAGAGATTAACTTTAATAATGATACATATAAATCTGTTCAGGCATTGACAAGTTATGATGGAATAAAGAAACTCACATACATAAATGAACCCTGAACACATTTCACTCCATTTTTGGGAAGTCGTGAAAAAAGTTCAATTTTAGCGTAACAAATATCCTTACTTAGTTCTATCTATGACTGCCCCCTGTAGATAATAGGTCAATGACCTTAAATTCTGCAGTCCATAATGGTTGTGTGTTTTGCTCCCATAAAGATACAAATATTTGTGCACTAATCAGGGTGTGTGTGTGAGTAAAGTTGTTTTTATCCCTGATTCCTTAGATTTAGAGAAGCCTAGGCTCAAATATAACCGAGATCTTTTAGCGCTATTATTTATTACTAGCTATGCCCCGCGGGCTCTCCCACGTAATAAAAGTATCCTAAGTTACTCCTTATAATATCAGCTATCTGCCGGTGAACGTCCCGTTAAAATCGATCCAGTCGTTTCGGAGATTAGCCAGAACAAACAGAAAAACAGACAGACAGTGAGACAAAAATTTAAAAAATGGAGTTTTCATTGTACTTTCAAATGCATTTAGTAAAAAGCTATTATTTTGACATCACAAACAAACACTCCAATTTTGTTTATTTGTATGTATGTATAGATTTAATCACCTATAATTAACATTAAAAGTTGTGCTTTAGTACAAACAGAAATATAACTAAAAAATAGAAATATAACTAAATATAACTGAAAAAGTTGCAGCTTCGTAATTAATTATGTAATTAGAAAACACTTTAACATTTACAAGAAATATTTCAACCAAAACGAAAAGGGAAAAACGGGTTCCGTCCTCAAGCGGTAAAAGCTGGGAACTTCCATTTACAGAGACACTCTCAACACTCACAACACTCAAGACGACACTAATAACAAACCCACAACAAACAAACATAATGTACAGACGTTCATTACGCATACACATTATATTTTACTAGCGAGAGTTGTGGAAATTACAGAGGACGCCGCCATTAATATAAGAGCATATTACGTTAATTAAGAAAGTACTTCTAACACCTACGTGCGGGATAATGTTACTGAGTTACACACGCTGCCAGACATTAGGAGGAAGGTAGATGATAAATATTAAAAAATTAAGATGACCATAGCCATCGCTCCGATAAACATCAGCGACAAACGTTAATTGCTGAACATAATTATGCCCGTTACTTACATCAGCTATCTGCCAGTGAAAATCCCGTCGAAATCGGCCCAGCCGTTTCGGGGATTACCCGGAACAAACAGACAGACAAATATTTTAAAAATGGTTGTTTTGTTATAGGTACCGTATATACTTTCATATGCATTTGGTAAAAAGCTGTTATTTTGATATTACAAACAGACACTTCAATTTTATTTAGTTGTATAGATAAATAATATTATTCATGGTGAAGAACTTGATTGAAAATACCTAGGCCGAATCAAAACATATAAAGTACACCACTATAAACTAAGACCGTTCCATCTCCGTCGCACTGAGGTACAAAGAGAATACATACGACAGAGAGGGCAATTAATCCATGTCCGTGCGAGTTGCCTAATTAGCGAGAGCCTTGGAGCAGAAACCGGAGATGAAGCTAAGAGAAGGGCGCGAAGATGGACATACAAGTATTGGATGAAGTGGAGCGTGGTTGAGATCATGAAAGGTTGATGCGTAATGTCTTGTCTGTTCCATCGTCTATTTCTATAGTCTATGGCATTTATTTATTTTATTTTGTGAGACACATAGAGGTAAAACTAGAGAGAAGGTAAAAGCAAAACTTCAATTATCGTATTTGCCATACCTTCTCACGCCATTGCTTCAAGAGCCTCTACAGAAGAATGTAGAAACCAAAGATAATGTTTAAATATAATGTTGATGATTGTATATATTTTTATGATAGTAGGTACCTACCAAGTATTATAATAATATGCAACGTGTAACCAAAATGCCAGTTTATTTATCTGGCACAGCATTGCAATCAAATAAGGCACTGCCGCTAGCATGCTGGGTACAGTGCCAACGGGTAGTGAGTTAAAACACTTGAATTATTCAATAGGCCACCAAGGAATTGTAAATTATCCAACTGTTTTTGTACATTACTTAGAGGTAATTTATTAGTAGTATTTATGTAGTAGCTAACGGCAGAAAGTGTGGAGAAAGACTGTATTGCTAAATGAAGTTAGAATCTCTTCACGTCAAATTGAGGCAGTCTAATTTTACAAGCTCAAAGTGGTAAACGACACTAAAGAACACTAATAGGCACGTAGTCTGAAATTATCCAAGACTAACTTTTGACTTCGGCACACCTAAACGATAAACGCGATTACGGTTCAAAAGCGACTATCGCGAACAGATCTCAAACAAAATATCGGGAGGTAAAAGCAAACAGCTTCGGTCAAGTAGAATACGCCCTTAGCCCGCAGTTACACTGTACGCGCAGGTATGCAAAGCTTAACTTTTATCAGCGACAAGAGCTTTGAAAGTGTACACCGGAACGACAAAACGACGAAGTCGTGCGATTGCAACTTGTGTTGCAATTAATAAACGTCTGCTGCGCTCGAATAATTATTTGCAGTAAGATAAAGTCGACGACAAACACATCGTAACAGCGTATCGCCAGTACGTTAAGATTAGGTTTTATGGAGTACTATCTATATAACTATCAATTTTTTGACAAACAATGACAAAGATAATTTCAGCAACTCTGTTTTATAAACGACATGCTTTTTATAGTAGGTAATTTTTTTTCCAGTACTCGCTAAATTTATAAACAACTCGATTTATAAAATTTGTCACTGCGTAACCATAATAATTGTTATTTTTACATTTCTGTACGATTTATACTTTTATACATTATAATTCAATAAACATATATAAAAACAAAAACGATAATCCTACTAATATTATAAATGCGAAAGTGTGTTTGTTGGTTTGTCCTTCTTACACGCAATAACGGAGCAACGGATCGACGTTATTTTTGGAATAGATATATAGATTATGAACCGGAGAGTAACACAGGCTACTTTTTATCCCGGAAAAATGCACGGTTTCTGTGGGAACGCGGGTGAAAACCGCGGGTAAAAGCTAGTAATGCATACAAATTTGATTCAGATTTGGTCTAAAAATTAAGTCAGAGAAGATTTACATACTTCAAAATGCATTTAAATACAAGATGTATAAAATGTTATAGTAAAATCAATTTTTGAAAAGAAAGATAAATAATCATCATTCATAAAAACACAAGTGGCAAAGGCATAATTTACGTACAACTAAATACCAATAGCCTTGCACAAGCCAATACAATTGCACAAACAAACAACGGTTTGCCAAGATGGCGCGTTTGTACCGATTGACGGTCTAAAGCAGAATGCTAATGAGCCGTCGCTGCTCGCATGCTATCTTGTATCTGCGATAGAACACGGACTTAAGTGTAAAAACATAGTGAGTTGAGCTAATTGAGTGCAACTTCATTTATCGTATAGCGCATTCTTACTTGATTTCTTATTGATATCCGCAGCAGTTATGGACGTCATCACTATTTTGTCACGTTTGTATAGAGTGACGTCATTTGTCTAATTATGCATTGCGATAAAGTTTGATACATTTCAGTTCAATCAGTTGGGTTTAAAATACAGGTGATCGATTTGACTTATACAGAAAGGTTGAATGAAACCTTGTAATAAAACGTATCCCCTGAGTGCACTTCATAAGATAAACCAATAGAGCAAACACAGAAAAGGAGTTTTAATTAATGTATTAATTTTAATGTAATTTGATTTAACTATATCAAATGGAATAGATAGAGATAGATTTACTTTTAGATTTGAGATGTTAGTATGGAAATATGAACACTTACATGTTAACAAATCAAAAATAATGTACCGACAAGTTGTCAGCAGTTAACGAGTTTTACCAGCAGGTAAGATTTACTCTACTGTGAGTGTCCGTATGGTTGTGTAGCCTGCCAATAAGCAGTAATGTGCAAGCATTACTGTGTTCAGCTTATATGAGCAAAGTAAACAGAAGTAGTCAGTGAAATTACTGGGATTAAAAAACTTAATATCTATAACTTATGTCTCAAGGTAACGAACGCACTGCAGTGCAGCCCTGGCTAGTTGTGTTTCAAAGTCCTGGATGGTACTACAATTATTCAAGGTCTTAACTATATCAAGTAGGTATATACTATACAACATTTGAAGTAATTAAAACTCAATATGTTTTACACAACACAGCGGGGTAAACTGGTAAAGCTCTTAAGGAATCAGGACCACTTACCGCCAGATATCTAGTATCAGTGATAGCTAATGCCTAGGCACATAGCGGTTTGGTCTAATTGAGGACAGCTTCATTAATTGCTGGAATTTAACTATCAGGTAAAGTGTTCTTGTTCACGGATATCTTTAATTAGATTGCTTGAAGGTACAAAAGGAAAAGACATTTATTTCGTTACGATTTACTGAGATTCTTGTAATATTATTATTTTAGCATAATTGTTTACCCAATGCGCATTATTAAAATTTATATGTTTATATAATTTTATGTCCTAGTATAGTTCACAGTACAATACAATTAAAAAATTGTATGTTAAAAAATAGTACCTATGAGTAAGTACACTATGAAAAATGTCTGTTACTCAATTGATTTTAGACGTTAATTTTAACAATCATTTAAATTCAAACTCAATAATTAATGTAATGCTATTTGGATGTTACGTTTTGCCATGTACATCAGCTCCTTAGAAACTGTAAATTTCACTTATCATTACGTCATCATAAATTTCTATAACAGCATTATTTGAGAGAACTGGGACATGTATGAAAACATTAGACACACTTGTTGTTATTCCTGGATCATTTGAAGTACCACCAAATGTATCCTGTGACTCATCTAAGAAAACGTGAATCGTAAGACTTAAATAATCTAATTGTGCTTGTATTTGAAATTTATTTACTTCATTAACAAGGTCTATTATTAAATCAATTGTATGATTGTCGGTTAGACACATTTGAATTGTATTCATTACCACTTTTTCTATTTTGATTCCTTTCGCTTTGTTTATACGGTCTATTGTTTATTAACTTCAATTGTCATTTCCAATCTTTATCATTTCAGTTTGGTTATAAAAACAAAATGGACTGTTACCAGACACGTGTTTTTGAATGAACTTATTTACGTCTTTGTTTTTATTTGCGATTTTATTAGAGCTATGTTACAAAATAGTAATTTATAGGCTTATTAATTTCGCGGAACAACCGCGTGGGCCATTACAGTCCAGTGTTTCCCTTATAGGGGTGACATAATACGTAGGTTTCGTTTTACAATGGGAGTAAACTCTCTGAAAACTTTATTGCGATAATATCAATAGACATTTTATAGACGGCATGAAATAAACAGTTTTCTTAAAGCTTATACTAATGTTTATTCAGTCTGAATATTGATACCATCTAAATAATGAATTAATTGAATATTTATTTTTTAACGTTATAAAGCTGCAGAACAATGATGTGTGGGAGACTCTTAAATTTTATTATTAGTACTGTTTAGTACTGTCGTGGAAAAATAAATCCAATCGCGTACAAGTAAACTTCACTGCGATCGATGGATCCGAGCTAGCTTTAGGAACGGGATTCATCATGAATATTTACGCATTCTATTCTGATTTGACGTTTGTAACGTTTCCTGCAGTGCTTGTGACCTGCTGATTTTGATTATACCTATTGATCGATTTCTATCTCCTCTTATGCATACCCCATATACAGCCCCAAAGTTACCCACTTTGACTAAGATCTGATGCAGTTCAGAGACGTCCTTATCTATCTCTTGATGGAAATAAATGTTCGTTTTTGTTTAAAATCAATGATTGCGAAGGTATTTGGGGAAGGAGTATTTTAGCTACCTGAAGTGTCGCTCTTGATATCAGCAGGTTTCCTTCAGCAGATATCAGCACGTTATGATCTTGTTGCAGCGGAGCTCCATGCTTCAACCAGGAGACTCTCGGCGCTGGCGCAGCGGCTGGTGGCGCACAGCGGAGAGACGTGGCTGATCCAGCCTCAACTGATATTGGAGACGGAGATGCGCTGAACGGCTTCTTGAGATCTGTGGAAGAAGAGTCATTTAAGAAAAATACTATAGGCTTTAGAACATTGTGGCTGTGTTGAACACTGTGGTCTGCAACTGAAATAAGATGCGATCTTTGCGGAAGGTAGGTACGTGACTGCATGTGGAAAACGTCATTTAAACTGACACCCCACCTTTTTTTTTTAATTTTATTTGGTAATGTGACGAGCTGGTCGTTTGCCTGTTCGTTTTTTTCTTCTTGGTAGAAGGAGAGAGACAAGAATCACTATATAAAAATGTATTTTCAATTGACACACAAAAACTTCTGTCAATCAGTAAATATAAAGTCAATGTTGGCGTCATATACGAGAAATTCTACAAATATTGTTACACCAATTTTCTATAACATTCAAAACTAATTTACTAACAGCTAAACGTCACTATCAATTAGACGTGTGACGATTTAACAAAACCGAATGCTTTTGAACTAATTCGATAATTGGTTTACAATAGCGTTTGCCGTTGCGCAATTTGGGGTTTGGTCTAAGAGAAACCCATTTTACTTATATAAATAACATTTGTATTTTAATTCGCTGTATACCCGCAGAATTATGGCAACAATAGTACTATCAATCAATTTTCAAAAGGACTTTGGGAAGTTTTTAGTACGATCTGATCTTTACTTAATGTCAGGTTAAATAGAAGAGTCCTCCATTTTGAATTCTGAATTTTCACCTGGCTTTCCAAGTATTTCAATCCCAGAGTTGGTTCTTTGTAAAGACTCAGATCTGATGATGAGTCCGAGAATATATTTAGTGCTTCTAATAAAGAGTAAAAATAAAATATTTAGTTTGGACGTTGTTATCGAACGATTTGATTTTGAAAGAGTAAAACTAGCAATTTTTTATCTGTTTTGTAGGTACCTCAAATAGTATTATTCATAAATACCGTCATAAATAAATTCTTTTATTCTTGCATTCCGAATGTAAAGACGATGTCTGATAGACACATAAAGTGATCTTTGGACTGCTCTTCGTTTTATAATTATTCGTGAAATGAAATGTTGGTACAAAAACTTACGCTTCTACGCTACCTTTCTAAATAGGTACATAAAATACCTACGGATATAAAATATTATGGATTGTATAGTTGATAGTATGTGATATATTGAGTGTAGTATGGATTGTGATGGATTGGATGTACCCCACACCTTCTCAAGTTTTTTGCTAGTTACATGACTGACAGACAGCAATACGTAGAATGTTCGGGATACCGGTCGGAACCCTATTACACCAGGTCAGGAGTCAGCCAGGGCAGTAATTTGGGACCTTTAACATTTATCTTAATGATAAACGATTTACCGAGGGTTGTCCAGGACGCCAAGTGCTTACTGTTTGCCGACGACCTAAAGCTATCGCTGGTGGTAAGAAATGCAGATGACTGCGAGCGACTCCAAAGCGACATAGACAGAGTGGTGGCCTGGAGCAAGGAAAACTGTTTGCAATTCAATGCTTCCAAGTGTATGGCTATTGCTTTTACTCGTTCCTATAAACCGATTCTGCATAGCTATAGCATAGACGGGGCACCGTTGGTTCGAGTCACTGAGGTGAGGGATTTGGGAGTTACTCTTAACGCGGAGCTCACATTTCGGGATCATATTATAAAAATCTGCAAAAATGCATATAGAAATCTAGGTTTTGTCCTCCGTATGGCTAACAGCTTTACAAATGTTAATGCGCTCATAGCCCTGTACAATGCTCTGGTTAGGAGTCAACTTGAATGCAATGGAGTAATCTGGTCCCCTCACGAAGCGAAATACACGTTGATGATAGACAGGATTCAAAATAAATTCGTTAGGTTTTTGTATCTAAAAAAGTATGGTGTCTATCCTTTTTATCCATTGTTGTACCCGAATCTGTTTATTCTCGGTATGGTCGGATATAATGAATTGAGAGTTAGGAGAGAGCTCACTCTCGTTCGTTATATCGTGGGGGTACTTAGAGGTGGGGTGCACAATGCGGATGTATTGGAACATATTCCCTTGTTCGTTCCAGATAGATATGTGTGGCGGCGACGTCAACCGCCACTAGTGGCATTGCCACGAGCGAGGACCAACCTCTTGCGGGAGGCGCCCCTGACGCGCGCACTTCGCATGGTTAATTTAGTTGCAGTTGAAATAGATTTGTTCAATTGTCATCTGAGAGAATCCACAACGGTAGCCTTAAGAATTCTATGTTACGGGAAATAAAACTAATCTGGGTGGCGTACTTATGATTGTGTACTAATATAACTAAGTTTAAAACAATTGCTGAGCTATTGCATTAGGTACTACCTGTAATGATAGCTGTAAGTAAGAAATAAATAAATAAATAAATAAATTATTTTTTAAGTAAGGAATTTTTATATATAAATAATTTATTTTAACAAAAAAAAAGTGCGAATCTTCGATCTTGCAGAGTTGAAAGCATAACTAACTAATAACTAAACCAATAAAAAAACATTATTTTTAAATAAGATCTAATGCAAAAAACAGAACAGCAGAACAGCAACAGATTCTGTCTCCTAAATCTTCTCTAAACTATTTACTGCATTCGCAGTACAACTTTTCAACTAAAACTAAATTAGCCTAGATTTCGCCTGCACTACCGCACTAAATCACCACATTATACATCGAGTTTCACTGGAACATAATGCTTAAGGGGTCTTACTACAAAAAATTTAAACACAAGTTAAACCTGTGTTAATCACTGTTTAACGCCTAAACATGCCTTAGTCGCACGATTAAATATGAGCAACCACAAATTGTTTGTCCTCATTTAAGGAGTGTCTAACCATTGTCTAACACAATTTTGTTGTGACATTTCTAATCATTTTTGACGTTTATATTTAGACGCTGTCTAGCTAAACAGGCGCCTAAATATGTTTTTTTTTGTGGTAACACTATATATTTTTATCATTATGTTTGCCTATCTGTCTAACATAGAGTAAGCAAAAAAAGCGACACACTTTTTATGGTAACCGCTGAAGTTTACAACTTCATCCTAACCGCTCGACTTCTCACGTCAATCTCAATAAACGGAAATGTAACGAGACAGTCGATTATACAATTTGGCCACCGACGACCGTCCTACTGAGATAATTGCTCTTTCATTAACCAATTGAACGGCTGTATGGATAATCAATCGAGTAGTGGATGCGATAACGTAGGTATACGAGACTTTGGTACCATACATTGTTAGTGGTAGAACTAACTCTTCTGCGAGTGTCCGTCTGGGTTGTTACCACCGCTTTGTGAGTGAAAACAGCCGCCAAGCAGTAATGTGCAAGCATTACTGTGTTCCGGTTTGATGAGCAGAGTAGCCAGTGAAATTACTGGGCTTATGAGACTTAATACCTAATGTCTCAGGGTAACTGCAGTGCCGCGCAGGCCTTTGTGTATCAAAGCTCTGAGTGGGACTGCAATTGTTATGGGCCGGCGTTATGCTTACCATCAGGCAAACGACCAGCTCGTCTCGTTACCATAATCCACAATATCCACGAATCCACCATAACACGAGAGGATGTAGAAGAGGAAGGGAGTATGGATACTCTCTCCTTCTCCATAACGCGTGGTGTAATAAGTCCTTTACACAAAGTTACAAACATTCTCCATTCATTCGAATAAACAAGCGAGAACCCGCGTTTTCTCACATATCACAATTCCAAACTGCCAATAGCTCAATGTACGCTCGCCGTCAAACTTCTGGAACTAGTGAAGCCTAACAAATCACGTAGTGGAAAAACTAATATTCAACTTGACTGTACCTCCCACGATATAAATGTATTAAGGGGGTTACTGTGAAACGAACAGAGTAGCTTGTACGGTAACATAGATCTTAGAATAGGTGGGTAAATGGGTTACCAATACTTAAATTCTATTATTATAAATGCGGAATTGCTTTTGTTGAATTGTCTTTCTTTCACGCTTCAACGGGGCAAAAGATCGATATGATTTTTGAGTGACATAGGTTTTTCTCAAAAAAAAATGCACAAAAATAAGCGGTTGAGACCGCTAGCAGCAGCTCCATTCAAGGGTAGTGTACATTAAAAACGTACAAAAAACTTGTTATTGCCATATACTATAAGCAAAATACATATTCAACTACATCGTCATACGCGTAATTATGTTAAAAAGTGTTTTGTGATATTCTGACCGAGATCGTCAAACCTAAACAAATCTCATTTATCTAAAGCGATGTAAATAAGGCAAGGAATCAAATCTTAAATAAGCTTGACGTATAATAATCTTGATTTCAAGTCAAAAGTCAAGTTAAAGTTTGACAACTATATCAACGAGTGATGAATGACCACGTGTTTTAGAGTGAAATACGTTGGAATGGCTCTTAAGTGCAGCTTCAGGAAAACTCTGACAAGTGCTTGGCGACACATTTTCAACTTGAAGGTGGTATCAATTCAGGTTAGCGTTAGAAAATGCCAAAAAAAAACTGTCGATAAAACTTTCACAGTAGGACCCCGTTCTGGAGTATGAGAACAGTGAGGCCATAAATCTGTTGGACGCCACTTCATTGCGCTCTCAGCATTAAGCACGCTGAACTGTATGTGGACTATGAATTGAATTGCAATTTATAAGCAATTCTTTTAAAGCGTAAAGAAAAGAAAGAAATCAAGATACGGGTCGTTCAAATATTTTTTTTTACAGAGAACAAGGTTTTTGTCTGATTGCTTTTTACAAGCTTTTATTTAACTTGCAATTTTCGTATGTATGTATGTATGTATTTATGATTGTTGAGGCCAAATCTTGCAAGCTGAATTTGACCCACTTCCCAATGTTTGATTGAGCCGAAATTTTACATACATATGTAAATCTGATGACGATGCAATATAATGATGTCACAGAGCTGGTCTGATGATGGAGCCGGAAGATGGCCACATGAACTCCGAAACGATATAACCACATCGAGTTTGGGCTCGTTTGATTCGTCTTTACAAGAACTCTGATCCTAGACGATGTCCAGCATCCTGCTGATGGAGCCGGAGGGCGGCCACGTATTTTATAAAAGCAACAACGTCGCTATTGTCAGATATGACAGAGACGTCGTGAAAACAATAAAAATAAGCTAATATTGAGCGAAGTCAAGAATTCATCGTTAGATGGGATGTAAACTTTGTGACTAAGTACGTACTTGAATTATATATTATTTCCATTCCACTATCCTTAAATATTTTCTCCACGCCAAACCCTTACGTATTCGCATTAAAAAGCAGAGCTCTCGTGTGCTCTTCCGTTTGTAGAGCGAACTTATAGAAACTCTCTACCTAGTTGATGGGCGTAAATGATAAGTGTTTGGTAGATCCGGTAGAGTTCGTGTGGACTCATAAATTACGGAGTACGTTTCATTTCCTCTGCAGAATTCGTACCTACGGAAGTGGGAGGTAGAGATTCTGGAAAGGTAGAGCTTGCATTACTCGTTAATTTTTTATCCTGTCAAATTTTCTGGATTAAAAATTGTAACATTTTAGGAATCGAAATGTAATATTTAGTTTTTTTTTATTGAAGTTTGCAAAGTTAACGATGACTTTGACCAATTATGAATTTCAATTCATAGTAAACATTTAAATCATACCTACTAAACATACAAGTTTAGTAAGAATTTCAAAGATGTCATATTTGCTACTTGTTTTAACCATTGTTTTATTTTATATTATTTTTATAATTATAGTGAAATTTTGGTACATTCATATTTTTTTCTCTATAAAGTGTCATTTAATAACCAATTAATATGTACAGATAGCCTTTTGTTAATTATAATAATTGTAATATGTTATGTTACGTTGCAGTTTTATTAATTTAAAATATTTAATACAAATTATGACTAAAATTTGGCTCTATCTCAATTTGTACACTGATAAACGAATAATGTTGCTTCGAAAAAAAAACGTATCTCTTCCAGTAGTGCAGTATCAATGTACACAAAAATACAGAGCGCCCTGTGCGGATTCACTGGCGTTAACATTGAATTATAACCGGCGGGTTTGCTTAATTTCTAAGCATTATATCATTTATATCTGTTAAGTTGGCTTGATTAATGTATTTTACTAAGAAGTTTTGATTGGTCCTTGTATATATAGATCATAAGACAGATATTTATTATAATCTATCTATTAAAAACTACAAAACTATCTATTAAAAACTACAAAAATATCAAAATGAATAAAAATAGTATTTTTTTAAGCTTTATTAATAAAAATAGTAATAAATCATATTAAACTAAGATGAGAAAATAGGTGATTATTTTATTTTTTTATATTTTTATTAAGTATATTATATCGCTATTCAATGATTTCTTCCAGACAATCTTATTTATTTTTTATCATTGCTTGTTTAATCGGGAAAATATCAAGCAAAATGCAAAATTACCGTTCACAAGAGTACAATTAATATTTCACTACATCCAACAAAAAATAAATAAATATCCTGAAACCATGTCAAAATCCGTAATTATTTGATTGTAGAAATCGAAATTCTGTATGCAAACCAATCCAAAGGTTGCCAGAAAGAGATTGCTGATTAGCAATTGGGGCAACCATTATACTTTTAAAGTTTTCTGTTTTATTATATTATTATTTCTTATACATCTTGAAATGCAATAAAGAGTTTTAGTGTTTTGCTAGATTCGAAATGCACTTACTAAACAACACAACGAATAACGACTAAATTTTCATGAAACACTTTTCGAAGTCGCATGTTTTGACTAAACCAGTCCCCATTTTGTCTAATAACAGTAAACTCCGAAGCTCTATCTCCCAGATTTTTGTAGAGCCGTCTCTACTAGGTCATGTCTATTTCTGTAGAGGCTGCGGTCCGGCTGGTTGGCTTTATCTCGCCAGAAAACCACATTCGGAGCTTCTGGTGTACGTTGGATGTAGAGAATATCTAAACAGTGCAAGTAGAGTACTGAATATTTATGTTACAAGAGTCGTTTGTGCAAAACCTAAACTTAAGGGGCTATATCGACAAAATTGAAGATTTTCTACTACGTGCCACGTGTCATAACCGACTTTATAATTACACTAGCTTCTGCCCGCGGTTTTCACCCGCGTTCCCACAAGAACCGTGCATTTTTCCGGGATAAAAAGTAGGTTAGTAGTTATTAGGCGTTACTCTCCGATCCATAAACTAAATCTATGCCAAAAATCACGTCGGTCCGTTGCTCCGTTACTGCGTGGAAGAAGGACAAACCAACAAACACACTTTCGCATTTATAATATTAGTATGGACTATAGTATGGATTTACGTGGATCAAGTGTATTATTTTTGAATTTTGACTAGCATCTATGTTTTGATTGAATTTAATCCCAAGGCAATGAGAAGATTAAGTTAGTTACTACATAGATAAAAAGATTAGAAGTTTCACTAGGTGGTAGGACTAACTCTTCTGCGAGTGTCTATCTGGGTTGATACCACCGCTTTGCGAGTGAAGTCTGCCGCCAAGCAGTAGTGTGCAAGCATTACTGTGTTCCGGTTTGATGAGCAGAGTAGTCAGTGAAATTACTGGGCTTATGAGACTTAATACCTAATGTCTCAGGTTAACGAGCGCACTGCAGTGCCGCGCAGGCGTTTGTGTTTCAAAGTTCTGAGTAGCTCTGTAATTATTATGGGCCGGCGTCATGCTTACCATCAGGCAAACGACCACCTAGCCTCGTTATAAAATAGTATAAAAAATAGTTAGTTGTTTTTCACTAGATCAACAAGATCTAGTAAAAAATTTGTTTTACCTAATTCAGGCATCTTTAGATACTAGTTCTGAGCTATGTTTACTATTCGCAATTTTCAACCACATTGTTGTTAGCAACACTAAAATCATGTACAAAAAAGAATTGAGGAGCAACCACTACAATCAGTCCATCATTTTCAACACGATGCAACACCAAACATACCGCTCTCTTAATTTCAATAAATCCATTTGCTCTCAACTGAACCTTACTTAAACATATTGACTTAACCAACCTCTGAATAACTCTATATTTAGAGAGCACGTTTACCGACCCATTAAAACGTACTAGCATGCGTATAAACATGAAAACATCTCGTCTAAAGGTACGTAATAAATCTGAAGCAGAAGAATTACCTTTGACACTTTTACGTGCACTTACATCTCCGTATGTATTATCTTTAATAGCAACGGAGATGCCACTTGTGCTGTATTTTAAAGTTTACTCACTGGGTTGGAAGTTTCCGGCAACTGTGGCGGGATCCTTGCTCTGAGAATGATGCTAGTAACTACATATACCCCCTTATTAATAAACGTTCAGTAACCCTACAATTACTAGAAAGTGTTTTGTCTCGTTTTCACGCGTAACAGCTTCCGTCAACGAGAAGTTGACAGAGCAGTTTTTAACATAGATTATCTTATTGAGCATTTATGAATAAGGAGGTTATATCTTTAAATTCTTATGATCCATTACACGTAGTAATAATTTTTAAGTAAGCTTTTCTTTTGTTTTGTCATCTTAATTATATCTGTCCGTGCTACATAAGTACTATTTTATAAGTGCTATACTTAATTAATTTGAAAAATAAAATGATTCCTTTTTTTTTGTTACACGACTGCACAAAATAGGATTGTATATGTGTTTTTCGTGAAACACATATATGTTGTTATTATACATGTATGTTGTATGTATGTGAGTATCTTTATTCCACCATAACTTGTAAATGCCTGAACAGATTTAGATGTATGGGGTATCGTTAGAATCCTTGCTTCGTCCCGAGTGATACTGCCTTGGGCACTCGTGTTTTATGTAACTTTTGTTTACTTTTGAATTTGTATTTAATTACATTTATATAGAGATATAGATATACAAATAAAAAGGAAAAACGCTAAACAATGAACAAGATAAAAAAACAATTCAGAGCATTATTTGATAGAGATTGTGAAAATTGTTTTAAAAAAGGGTCTTCAGTAACAAACTACCAAACCGATATTGATGAAACTTCTATGGAAATTCTGAAAGTATATCCTTTCAAATAAAAAGGTTTCTTTTCCCAATCGGTTTATAAATGACGGAGACTTGAGGTAACGAACATAAAACATACACACTGAATTGAGAACCTCCTTTATTGGAAGTCGATTAACAGACAAAAACAAAGCAATTTTTTTATGTTATTTGTTAATGAGACGAGCTGGTCGTTTTCCTGATGGTAAGCACAACGCCGGCCTATAACATTTGCAGTGCCACCCAGAACTTTGATAAACAAAGGCCTGCGCGGCACTGCAGTGCGCTCGTTACCCTGAGACATTAGGTATTAAGTCTCATAAGCCCAGTAATTTCGCTGGATACTCTGCTCATCAAACCGGAACACAGTAATGCTTGCACACTACTGCTTGGCGGCAGACTTCACTCACAAAGCGGTGGTAAAAACCCAGACGGACACTCGCAGAAGAGTTAGTAGTTAGAGTCCTCCCACTAACAAATATACGGTATTGTAATCTTAGTGAGTCCCGTAACTGTAAAATATTCATAAATCTATCAATTTACGTAAATTGAAATCGTTCCTAACGCAGACACACATTTAATATTGCATACATAAAACTTCCTGGATCATAGTTTAGAATTCATTGAAACTTCCATTTTATTACCATAAAACTATATTTTGCCAATACCTGGTAAATGTATTCAAGTTTTATCTTCCATTTCAACGTAGAAATACGGATTTTGATACAAGTTATCCCGCATCGTAAAAAGAGTAAAGACTCACTTTGATAAAAAATTGTTAGACAAATTTGAAAGTGATAATTTTGCAAAATTGAATTTTTTTACTGTAGACATTCCTTGAGGTTGAAAACTTCTGCTGTGTATATTATTGGTATTATGTTGAGCTTTGATCGTTTAACTGTTTGGTAACGAGACAAACTGGTCGTTTGCCTGATGGTATATCTCTATGAATCAAAGCCTATCAAGCCTATCAAGATTAATGTAATTAATCTATACTAATCATATTATAAAGAGGTAAAATTTGTAATTTGTTTGTTTTCGATAGTTTCTAGAACCGCTGATCCAATTCCAAAATATTTTTTTTAATTAGGAATCTAGATTATCCCTGAGTGATACAGGTTATATTTTATCCATATCCATGATACAGATAAATAAAATTGAAGTGTCGGTTTGTAATATCAAAATAACAGCTTTTTACTAAATGCATATGAAAGTATATACGGTACCTATAACAAAACAACCATTTTTTAAATATTTGTCTGTCTGTTTGTTCCGGGTAATCTCCGAAACGGCTGGACCGATTTTGACGGGACTTTCACTGGCAGATAGCTGATGTTACAAGGAGTAACATAGGCTACTTTAATTTTAGAAAAATAATTAGGGTTCCGCACAAAAAAATAAAAACCATGTAATCCAAAATCTCCACGCGGGTGAAACCGCGGGGCAGCAGGTAGTCTCATATATGAAGCCACGGGAAAAGTCAACAATCAGTCGAAAATTTAAATATTCATACGTTTGAAACAAAACTTGCCCTAACTACGTCTGTTAAATGAATACTAACATTAATCAACAGTTTAACTTAGTGCGTACACCTAGAGAACAATTAAAACTGTCACGATGTGAATTTAGTAGAATATTACACGCTTTCTGTGCAATTAGGGAGTCTCCTTCAGCCTCGTATATATTTAGACGTTTATGAGGCTCACGGTTTGTCGAGGATGTATGTTTGTTGAGATTAATGTGTAGTTTTGCGGATTATATAACGTTGGTAGTAACTAGTTGCTCCTGCGGCACAAGTACGGAAGTCGGTTCGATAAATTTGTCGAATCGAAAAACCCGATAAATTTATCGAATGTTGCGAGTACCGAAGTCTGATCGTAAAGTATTGTACTAGCTCTATATTCTCTTTGGATTCGACCTAGCTATTCGATAATTTTAGTCGATTTTATCGAGGTTCGATAAATTATATAAAAAGTCGATAAAACCCTTTATCGATTTGAACTGTCAATTTAATCGAATTTTATCGATCAACAAGATCCGTACTTGCGCCGCTAGTACTTTAATTGTTATCATGCACTTATCAGTGTGGTGTCGACAGGTAATATCCAGAGCAATGCATTCTTCATGGCCACCATCATAATCTACTGCGTTTACCAAGACGCCTGCAATGCGTAGTGTTTATTATTATAATCAGCCTCTTACGCCCCCACTGCTGGGATACCGGCCTTCTCTCTTGTCTTTATAGTTGTCCACTTTTTGTTCAGAAAGAGATTCATTGTTCCACAACACCAAGCTATACACTATACAGGTCCAATGATCTAGGATCAGTTTTTTTATACTATTGAGTAACGAGAAGAGGGGTTTTCTTGCCTGATGGATAACCTAATGACAGCCTATAGCAATTGCAGTGCCACCCAGAACTTTTAAACATAGAGGCCTGCAGTTCGGCACTGCAGTACGATCTCTACCCTGATTAATTAGGTATTAAGTATCATAAGCGCAGTAACTTCACTGATATATCTAAGCATCAAGGAAAGTGATAAAAAAGACAAATTTGGAAGGCACTTTTATGACGACTTGTTTTCATTGTCTTAGTAAGTCTGTAAGTTTCTAACTGGGTACGCTGCCACTGCTATTATTCGTTAGCACAATCGCGTGCTAACCAAGTACCGACCAAAATAATAAATACCCCCGATAACTATCTCAGTATAAAGACAGTAATTACCAGTCCTTGGTCAATAAATAAAATTTACTACGCAACTAACGGTCAACTTAACTTTTAATCAAGGACCGTAATCGATGCATTTTACACGGTATTAATAATCGGTACTATTACCACAATACTGTCGACGGAGACTGCGTATAATCGCGTTATAAACACAGTTTTTTTTTAACCTCATGATGTTTTTTTTATATTTACCATCAAGTTGCTCATGGTCACGTAACTCCCGTTCTGAAAAGTAAACAATGTTTTCGAATCGAGAGTTTAAAAAGATCCCGCCTAATTTTAACATTGTTAGTGGGAGGACTAACTCTTCTGCGAGTGTCCGTCTGGGTTGTTACCACCGCTTTGCTTGTGAAGTGAAGTCTGCCAAGCAGTAGTGTGCAAGCATAGTGTGAAATTACTGGGCTTATGAGACTTAATACCTAATGTCTCAGGGTAACGAGCGCACTGCAGTGCCGCGCAGGCCTTTGTGTTTCAAAGTTCTGGGTGGCACTGCAATTGTTATGGGCCGGCGTTATGCTTACCATCAGGCAAACGACCAGCTCGTCTCGTTACCAAATAACATTAAAAAAAAATAACATAAAGGCTGAAGTATCGATAATAAACTGGCAATACACAATCCTATTTGGGGTGCTTTAGTACCAAAGACTATAATCTGTGTTTAGTACTATCATTACTTCTAAGTAATTAATTACGGGCCAAATAATGCTAGGCTGAAAAATAGTACGTTTCAATCTATTCTTTTTAGATCAGCGTTGCACCACTATTTCAGCTGATCTTAAGTGGTTGATGGTGGTAAAAACACCAAAATTATATTAGGAAAAAAAGATTACTTTAACCGTTAAAATACACCGTTAAGTACTGGGCAACAGGTCGCAACTATATGAGCACTATAAAATACCCTACCGCCTTGACACGGCTGCATCACATGTTTTTGGTACAATATAACTCTATAGCTAAAGATTGGCAGGTGACTTCACTACCACCACCATCATCACTTTAAGTATATACTATTATGTGTGCACACAATGTTTTTTTATGGGTTAGTGTAGTAACAATTCTAAAAATTCTTTGAAAACAATGACTGTCGAATACCCGTATTAAAATTTACCGAAACTTTTAGGTAATCCAGCACACATAAAAATCAACGTCCACTATAAATCATGGCTACATTACTTGCCATTATTATCGATAACTTAGAAGTACAATGCATTTTATCTTAGGTAGTAAAACTTAAAGTAGCTTTACTGAAGATGAATGGATATGGCAGGCTTCAGTATCGCCTAATGCTTTCTGTTGGGTAATAATGATACAGAAATTTAGTGCTCAAAATTATTGTTCTATTGGATTCAAAACACGTGGCTAGAGGAGGAAGGAGGGTTTGCCTCGTTTATTACTAGATTATAGATTACTATTATTGATATTATCTATACAAATAAATAAAATTGAAGTGTCTGTTTGTAACTGTACTTTGACTGAACTTTGTAACTTGAAACTTCACAAAGGTGGGAGAAAAGCACAAAAATAAAAAAGTACTGATGCAATATTCACCTAGCTCGACTATATCCTACTCATAAGTTAACAAAAATGCACTAACACATTGATTAAGAAGTTAGCTCGATGCAATAACACAATTATCATACAGAGACACTATACACACTCGCATCGCACACACACACACACACACACACACACACACACACACACACACACACACACACACACACACACACACACACACACACACACACACACACACACACCCACACACACACACACACACACACACACACACACACACACATACGCACGCACGCATGCCCACTACTAACGGGTAGTCAAAGTACATATAATTAGTAAAAACGAAGCTGTTAACTATATTTTGTTTTTGTGTTGACCCGCTTGTTAACTATTTACATCACTCGACTAACACCTGAGTTCGAGCGGAGGGGTATGCTGAAAACCAGCTGCTGCTTAGACTTAGTCTACGCAGCAAAGAGCTGAGCCTACCCCTATTGCCGAAATAATATTTAGTCAATCTTAACTGTGTTCAAAATTGTGTAAATGTTATATTTGGCAATAAATGTTTTTTATTCTTATTCTTATTCTTCTTAATTAATCAAGGTAGTTCAAAGCTCAATCTGTGTTTATTGATTTCAGTATTGCACGAGTAGTTTTTATAGGGAGCAACAAGCCAACAGAGCATGATGGCTTCCCAAGTTAATTTAGCGACGCGCTCGTTTTATAGCTCTATTTTTGTATAATACAGAAGAAATTAATGAAAACAATATTAAACATTACATTGTTAGTGGGAGGACTAACTCTTCTGCGAGTGTCCGTCTGGGTTGTTACCAGCGCTTTGTGAGTGAAGTCTGCCGCCAAGCAGTAGTGTGCAAGCAGTAGTGTGTAAGCATTACTGTGTTCCGGTTTGATGAGCAGAGTATCCAGTGAAATTATTGGGCTTATGATACTTAATACATAATGTCTCAGGGTAACGAGCGCACTGCAGTGCCGCGCAGGCCTTTATGTTTCAAAGTTCTGTTTGGCACTGCAATTGTTACGGGCCGGCGTTATGCTTACCATCAGGCTAACGACGAGCTCGTCTCGTTACCAAATAACATAAAAAAAATCCAACCAAAAGCAATTTAATAATGAAGGTAATATACCCAAAATAGTAACCGCAAATGAAAAATAATAATATAGCAAAAGAAAGCATTCTCTTCATTTGACAATTAATTGATACCTACCAACTACAAACCACCTACCAACTACAAACCTACAATCCAAAGCCAAAATAAGTACAATAATAACAAGTAATCTGCCTACACTTGCATCACCGTACCAAAACAACAATTATATATGTGTGCCCATATAATTACATATAACATACCTAAATGTACTCGCACTTGACCGGATTTATGTTGCCCAACAACGGGTAATAAATCTGACAAACGGGCAGTCGGACATTTATTTAATATGCATAGAAGATTTACCTCTACGAAGTATTGAATTAAATTGTGGCGTGGTCTGTAATACACTTTATGAACAATAATATTAATGTTACATATCTTGCCTCGAGACTTAAATGTTACCATTTTATCATAAGTTACTCTCAGTTATGGAAAAAATTGATTGGATATTAATTGTATTTTTTTTATCTTAATACAAAACTGGGACTAAATTCTATTTCGTCCTCAAATTTATCTCCTCAATTTGGTTTTCATTATTTTTGAATGATTATATTTCCTTTTTTGACTTTACTTGCTACACCTAATATTTTGATTTTAATAAAAGACAAAATTGAACATTTACTCAACAGATTTTTTTCTGGATATGTTTGAATCTGGCAATACTGCAATATTTTGATGGCGGAACCATTCGTCTTGTCAAAATAATTTCAACGGGGCTCTGATAGAAAATTATGGACATTGAATTCGCCCACTTACGGATTTAAATGCTTCGACTTGATTTATACACTTTTAAATGTGTAGTTTGTAGATAAAGCTGTATGAAATGGGTAGTAAACTCTTTGTGTAACGTGAAAGTGGTCGTTTATGAGCCCTGTATCTTTAATGATCAGAACACATTTAAATCGAATTTAGAATGAGAATTTTTTTAAACATTTTTGGGTGGGATTGTTAAATAATATTGAGTATTAATTCGTTACAACCTTGCATTATTACAATAGTTAAATTTTTAAATTTTAGGCTTGCAATATAAAGTACTTGAGATTATTTATGTAGTACTTACAACTGTATTTTGATATATAATGGACATTTTTTCACTTATCTAACTTTTTAATTGCTTTACAGTTAGGCTTACCAAACTAAGTCGGATACAGTGAAATAAGATGGAATCTTATCTAAAGCAAGTACAGTATCTACGTAAGTACATATCTAAATAAGCTAACCTACTAGGTTAGCTTATTTAGTACATATCAAAATAAGTTAAGTTACTAGGGTAGCTTATTTAGATGTACTTGCTTTAGATAAGATTCCATCTTATTTCACTGTATCCGACTTAGTTTGGTAAGCCTAACTGTCAAGCAATTAAAAGGTTAGATAATTGAAAAAAAATATCTATTACATATCAAAATATATCAATATATCTTTGTTAGTTAACAACAAAGTCACACCAGAAACACCACTACCCTAATTTCAACAACAAATATGACTAGCGTGTCAGAATAAAAATTGCCTGTCATTCGAACTGTCAAAACCGTAACGTATGAGAACAACAAAACCGTTGCCCAATCCAGCTCAGCGGAAGAACTGTCATGTCCGACAAACAAAATACGACACATTATCACGAAGTCTCGCTATAGTCCCCATTAAACAAGTGTATTCAACCGGAGATGGGCTTTACGGAGGCAAACAGCTGAAACTAGGTTGCTCCAAAATAACCTGCGGAAACTCGACTAAAATTATGAGTTTTGATGAAATGCTCAACCGCGCCCTAGTTCCACCGGAAACTATATATTTTTATATCTTCGATATCGAATATTAATCGACATTTCTGGAATATTGGAGCAGATAGGCTCGGCTCAGACGCTCGTATCGCCGAATGGTTTCGCAGTGACAGTTACATAAAACTAGGTAATATCTCTTTTATTGTCTAGATTTTATGGTTTAGCTGTAGCTGATTAAATTTTAATATTACAGTTTCCTTAGTTTAACTTTGTTTATATTAAGGATTAAATTAAATATTATTAGACATTGCAGAGGCCCGCTGTTAGAGTCATTTAAGTGCTCCTTTGGGGCCTATTTGAATAAAGCATTTTGAATTTGAATTTGACATATTTGAATTTGACATATTTGAGATGGAAGGATTACTGAATCAGTTATCGTGCAATTTAAATGTAAAATTTTACTGTCTAGTTAACTGATGTAATGTTGTCGTACATATTACCTCGTGCAAACTACACAAATAGGGAATAAAAATAATTATATATATTTATGTCATATACACATAGTAATAATTATTTGTTATACACGTAGTAACAATTATTGACAACAATTATTTGAGCTAAACATTGAAGTGAAATGACAAACTACTTCTAAAACGTTATTAAAATATCATCCAACTAAGTCGGAAAGTCCATTGTGTCATCTATTTTTGTACTTACTGACAGATCTATTTAAATTCCAAGCTACTCACATGCCAATTCGACGACAGCCGGCTGACTCCTGATGTCACCCCTGCTACTCCAAGCGTAGCACGTGCAAGTAAATCTGTCTTCACCAAAATACTCGTCCAACTGATCTCTGGTCACGTTACACTCAGCTTCAACAATCCTGACACCACTCTGAGGATCCACAAACTCAAACTGTGTACTAGCGACAGACCGAACGTCATTGCACTTGAAGTACACTTGCAAAGCATTAGCAGCGCGACATCTCAACATTGCCGGTTTGTTTCTCACTACGTAGGCATGTTGAGGTTCAAGTAAAAATATTGGCAAATCATCTGTTGGACTTTGGAGTAAATGATCTCCTGACAGAGACGGTAGCTCGTCAGCGTCATCTCGATTCTCATGCTCGTCTTCTTTATGACTTTCTTGGTCATAATCTTCCTCAAGATAGTCTTTATGATTACCCTGCTGATGGTTTTTCTCAGAATTGTAAGGGTCTAGTGCTTCTACGCCAGCAGGATGGGCATACTCAGGTCGAAGAGGTAAAGGTGGCGTAGGTGCCGGCGTACTGTGTTCGGCTTCGGTTGAACTTGGTGGTTCTGGAACAATATAATTAGAAAATTAATCATCATTACTAAGCGAAATACAAAAGGCGTTTCACAAATTTCTTAAAAGAATAAAGATAATTTACATAATCTGTTATGTTCGTTAAATATGTTCCCAAGCGAGTGTCTAAAGTTGCCTTCGCAAAATGTCAAAATAAGCCAAAGCAACTGAGGCTTTACGAAACGTGATAGCTTTAATAGCTTTCCTTTCATACACTTAGGATAATTACGGAATTCGTGAAATATATTCTGTGTCGCTTCAAATAAATAGCATCTGTCATAATAACATGTACCCTCCAAGCTTTGCCATCGATTTCACTCAAAGTCCGCACCTGGTTTGATGCCTCACTCGCGCCTATTTACACGCAAAACATAGATATTTGGATACCGTATACCCTACTTTATGAATCGACTACTCTTCAACCAAGAATCGTCCATACTTACAAAGCTTAAAGTTCAAATTGCACTGTCATCAAAATTATAATTTCCCTCACGAGAATTTCGCTCAGCGTTATCAACATCAGTGTATGTTACTCTTCAAGTGTTGACAGTATTACTAGAATTGTTATTTGAACTAGAGAATTGTACGAAAATAAACCGCGACTCGTTCCGACCGTGGATAACTTAATTAGTTTCACTTCCGTTCGGTTTATTTCTATTTCCGTTTTCGTGGGGAACCAGACGATATTTCCTCCTCGGGATCTATTTTTCCTTAATAGGATTTGTTTCGAGCAGTTTTTCTCGTTTCGAAGAGCGCTTAGCGGTCGGTGGATCGGAATCATTAAAATTTCAATTTCAGCTGCGAATTCTCAGGTGTCGCCAGTCTGTTATAAATTCTTCACAACCATATTTTCTCTTGGTACGTAAAATATCCTAATTATTTAACTTACGTCGCTGTGGAATTTGTTTGTCGTCCTATCCTATCCTCCTACTAACATTATAAATGCGAAAGTTTGTATACGTGTGTGTGTAAATGTTTGTTATCACGTATCTACGTAACTACTAAATCGATTTTCATAAAAAATTGGAATGTAGATAGTTTAGGTACTGGAATAACACAAAGGATATAACGATATATACTACGTGGGCGACGCCTCGAGCGGAAGCTAGTTTGATTGTTAAACAAGTCGAATTAACAAAAGTGACATAAAAACACGACTGGCCTAGCCAGTGTCACTCGGGATGATGTAAGGATTCTAACGATATCCCAATCATCCAAATCTGCTCAGGCTATGCAAAGATTTTCAACTTGAAGGTTAGTTAGCCAGTCAGTATTAGAAAATGCCCTATACCATCATAACATGATTTCTTTCACCGCAAGCTCATGTTCGTTGTAAGATTAAAACCCCCGACCTCACTACCAGCGAGCTACCTTGGCTTCAATATGTAAACTTTAGTCTACTATCAAAAACTTACCTCAAAATAACGAGACAAATACGATGTTTGCCTGATGGTAAGCAGAACGTAAAAAATTATGTGGTATGCTATCCAGAACTATAAAAAACTAAGTCCAGCGTGGCTGCGATCGTTACGCGTAAACATCAGATAATTATAAGGCAAAATTGTGGCCTTGCGATTTCATTGGCTACAGCTTTACTCATCAAACAAGGACATAGTAATGTTAAGTACTACTGATTTGCCGCAGACTAAGCGTGCAGAGGTGGTACCAACTCAGATAGACGCTCATAGAAGGGCTACTCACTTAGTGGTGTAATCGAAAATATTTAATACGCTAAATCTAGAATAGAACTGGCTTTCAAGTACTGGAACACACTGATAGATGCTTGGCGATTTTGATTTAAAAACAAAACATTCAATGTTATTAATTACTAGCTGCTGCCCCGCGGTTTCCCCCGCATGGAGATTTTGGATTACATGGTTTTTATTTTTTTGCGCGGAACCCTAATTATTTTTCTAAAATTAAAGTAGCTTATGTTACTCCTTGTAACATCAGCTATCTGCCAGTGAAAGTCCCGTCAAAATCTGACCAGCCGTTTCGGAGATTACCCGGAACAAACAGACAGACAGACGGACAAAAAATTTAAAAATGGTTGTGTTATATGACCGTATATACTTTCATATGCATTTAGTAAAAAGCTGTTATTTTGATATTATAAACAGACACTTCAATTTTATTTATCTGTATGGAGTATGGATTAATAGCACAGTAAAAGCTATAAGATGTAAAAGAAAAGCTTAACCAAAACAAAATTACAAGGCGCGTCACTCAATAAAAACAATCTAGCAGCCGTCACACATCCATTCTAACGAAGGTTCTCAATTACAATATTCTATTTGGTCACGGTGGCTCACCGAGACATTTGATTAAGTTCTAGTTATCCCATGTCCTACGTTTACTGACTGTTTAACCGGTCCGTCAATTTTAATTGGTTTTTAGCACTTCGATTTGATTAACGGGTTTAATATTACTGTGTCATCTATTTCGTAATCGCATTTCGACTCGCCCTTTGATAGATTCGACAAGCCGATAGCTTTATCCGAATTTTAATTAACGCTCAAAGAATCTTCGACAGTCGTTATCGCATTGAAATATACGTTTCTGTTGGTTGCATCGATCGTTTCGTAATGTGGGTCGTCCTTTATAACGAACAGTTCTTTTTTAAGTGTTATCTTGTCAAGTGACGAAACTCCATTTGGATGTACTGTTACAAGAAGCGTAACTAAAACGGGCAAATGCTCGTCACGAAGCGATTGTAAATTATAAATAAACTGTCTGCTTCGAGCACTCGCGGCCTACGAGATCAATCAATGTACTTTTGCTTTCGAACTGACTCGGCCGACCTCTCGATCATAATTCACTTAAGCCGAAGTTGAAATTAAATACCGAAACGGAATTTGTTTTCTTAGTTTTAAAATACCGCGGACATGAGCGCAGGGAATCACAGAATGAATGTAAATGGGAAAATGCCTTATCGCAACGACACGAAGTGAAATATGTTTCGACTGATGAATGTTTGAATTCTTGGGGTGTCTACTAACGAGATCTAAAAACAAACCGAAACTCATCGAATTGGCGTCATCCCGTCGTTAGGAGTTTGAAAGAGACCGCCTCCTGTCATTTTGTCCGGTATTCGAATAATTAAAGTGAGGATCGATGCTATTCTAGATAGCGAAGGACTTTATTGATGAGGTCTACTTAATCAACGTCCGCAATGAATTCCTTGGGCTCTCAATTCATTTTATTCGTAGATAGAACTAAGGGCATCTTTGACATTCAGAAATATTTTATCTTTGATGAAATCTAAAGAGATTTCATCAAAGATATCATAGACAATATAAATTTCTCAGATATCTTTATATCTGAGAAGTTTATTTTATCTATATTATCTTTGCAGTTTTCTCGCCATGTGTATATTGGTTGTCTAAGTTCAAAATATCAGTGGACATGGGAACGAACTTACAAAAGATATTTTTAATTCATTCAAATTACCACTGAGCCGATAAACGTTGGAGATAACGAACACCTCAAAGCTATTTAAGAAAATAAAACAAACGCTTATGAAAAGATTTTATAAGTTGTCGTTGAAACACCAGATTACAGTATCTAAAGTGCTGGATAATTTAAAAAATAACACCGTTATATTACTAAGCGAGTGTCTCACACATTTTTATCGCTGAAACATTACAGATGCACGCAGGAACGCGTAAGTGGCCACTCCTAAATGCGGAACGAATAAAATAAAAGCGTCTAATGGTACAGATATCGGACATTAAACCCGTCTGTTTTCGAGTGCGGCGATAACCGAAAGTTTAGAAGTAACGCAGTTGAGCTTTGATATATAATTATGTTCGGAGAATAATAAAGCACGTACAATGTACATGTAGAGTATCCGTTGCGACTTGGAATAGGAGTGCTCGTAAATGCACTTAGTGCTAAGGGAGACATAAAAGATGCACTCGATCTATTTAATGTGACGTGGGCGGGTGTTCTTGAAACTCGAGTGAACTTAGATGACACGTGGGGTTTAGATTCAAGGTCTGGTGTCGAGGGACGAGTTTTTTGTGATGAGTCATAGTTAATTAATGGGGCAGGAACGACCCAAATGTGGTCTGATTTTTAGCGTTAAAATGACTATGTGTCATATGTAGCAGATGTTTATGGGTCTCATATGTGTAACAGAAACTTAGAATGATAAAATCACTTGACGTGTTTTGAAGTTTTTTCTTCAATCATAGTCATTATTCTCAATGCGACTTTACAAAATGCGACAGTAAGAACATACGTTTCAAATTACAATGTTTCTGCTTTTAAACATACATAAACAATGCCATTTACAAGGTGCAAAAAGCTCTAGCATATTCTTTGAGAAACTGCCGACAAATTCTCACCCCAGTCCCAGGCACAAAGGTGGACGGACCACACCCACAAAAACTGCTTGAATAGCCACCTTTGCTTGAAATGTAACACGATACATACAAAGAGTAGTCGAGTGCCAGTCAAGAGGTTCCCAAACAAGATAATCCCTTTGTTAGCCGAGTTATAATGGAGTCTCCGGAGTCTCTGCCATTATTTTCTGTTTCATTCAGGTAGGCAGCTGCTTCGAGGTGTGCCTGAGTGGCCGTTTCCGATTTCACCCTTAATAGAAATCCGATTTTTGCATTAGCGAAATTGTCTTGGAATTTTTTGTTAAATTTTAATTTGGGAAGTGCTTTAGGGTCGTTTCTTGGTTGTGTGTTCGTGAAGTGAGTCAGGTAATGCTGGCTCAAAAGCATTATGTTAAAATTAAAAAGAAATATTTTCAGCTTTAACGTAATAAAACAGAGATGATTGTAAACCATCTTACTTGACTACAAAACTTTTTTGACTACCAAAACTTATGTTGGAATTGATGCAAAAATATTCTGGCTGCTTGCTGCAGATGCGTTGAAATTAACATTTTTTACATTTCTGAAGTATTTTTCTCAAGCTGTCAAATTTGAACTTTAACGGAATTGAAATAGAGATGGAACTCTGAACTAGTTACGGCCGAAAAGTTAGCCATGAGGTATCGGCATTTTTCAAATAGAAAACGAAACTTTTGCGGATAGCCACAGAGCAACTTTTGGGATTGCTCTTTGTTCAGTTGTTCATTTTAGCTTGAAGTTAGCTCTTGCGGCGTTCAAATATAACTCTATGAATTAATCTTAATTTTCACACGGCAGTATCACTGACCCACATTTGTTATTAACTAGTTCTCATTAACGTTCAAGTTACTTAGCAAGACAATGTTGTGTGTACAAGGCAGTCGTGACGGGATGGTACCCAATATGGTTTCAATAGACTTCGAAACGTGTTATTGTGCTGTTAGGTCGTGACAAACGTTTTTTGTTTCAGCTTTTTGTCCCTTTTCGATACGATGGTAATCTTTTTTGTCATACCTTTAGCTATCTGATTCGAGATTAGGTGCAAACTCTTCATTTTTTTCCTTAAATTTTTTCACAGCGTCATAAGTATCAGTTTGAGAGTTGGAGATAATATTGAAAAATGTCATCTGCAGAAAGTTTCTTGGCTAAATAAATGTTCAGTGGGGTCTAAGGTGAGGAGACTGTAAGTAGACCTTTTTTAATTAAGTCCTTATGATGGCCAAGATTTGCGTGTATAGTTAGAGCTGTCGTTTAAGATTCATTGTATTTTCAATCTTTTATTGTGTTATATTATGATTTATGACTATCTATTTAGTTTAGCGCATAATTAAATACTAAAATACTAAATATCTACATTTCAAAGTCACTGATATTTTAAGTTCTTTCTTAGCACTAATAACGTATACATAAACTCAACTGTGTTATAATACGAAACACACTGGAAACGGGACAATGGAATACAAGACAACCACAATCGTCAATGAACCCTTCAAAGCTCACTCTACCCTTTGTACCAAAGAATAAAAAAAGAGCTTACCATGTTTGCCGTCAGCAGCGACCACGACCACCCATAGCAAGAGGAGCGCCACTCCCCCTCCCACCATCTTCACATGCGCAAGGGCATCACCTAAAACAATATACAGTGTTTGAGTAAGCGAAAGCTGACCAATATTTGTTCGATCGAGAGCATTTTTGGGATAGCAGGTGCTTTTGGGATATGTTCAGTTTGGAGCCTTTGCCATTTCGTCTGTACATTTTAAAAACTTAAGTACTTTGTCATTTTGAAACAAGTCTAAATAGTTAGTAGATAACATTTTTGAAAAACATTATAACTAAATTACAGAAATTTTAAGCTTTTCCTACGAACAGAAAATTAAGTTTATCTTCTTTTAAAATTTAAATTTATTATAATATATAATAAATAAAATTTAAAAACTTTTTCAAAATATATTTGCGATCTTGCTTAGGTGTACAAAGTTTTATTAAAATCTTGTCAGTGCCGTTGGATAAAATACGGTGCTACTATAAATGGTTTGACATAAGTACCTGAATTTATAAAATAAGTAGGTACAATGTACATGGATTATATAGTAACTGTCTACGTATTATCGTGTTCTGTGAAGAAATTGATCTTGACCAGTCCTTACCCTTTCGACTTTATGTCCATGTTGTAAGGTAGCTTGTTAGCCAATTGCGAATGAATTTACATTTACATATATTTTATAAGCGATATTATTCTTTCATTATTCCTTTAGTTATGAGAAGACATTATAATAAAAAAATTCCAATATGAATTTGCAGATTTTATTTAAAAAGTGTTGATTGTGCTCGTAAAATAATATTGGTGACATTCAAAAAACTGGCTGCAATGAAGCTGATTACAACACGTTTTGGCAATGTGTATTTATACATACACTAGCTTCTGCCTGCGGTTTTCACCCGCGCTCCCACAGGAACCGTGCATTTTTCCGATATAAAAAGTAGCCTATGTTACTCTCCGGCCCATGAACTATATCTATGCCAAAAATCACGTCGATCCGTTGCTCCGTTACTAAACGTAAACCAACAGACTTTCGCATTTATAATATTAGTAGGATGTGTTTACGTAAGAGGCAAAACTAAAGAGAAGATATTCCCCTAAATTGTTTTTCTAGCTTCATAACTATCATCGACATAAATTCAAGATGTTATAGAAAAACTTTTCTACTATACCAAAACTTCGCTAGTAACTTATAAGTGCTTTAGGACAAAAGCTGCCTTCGCAACGCTTTCCATAAATTACTGAAACTCATAACTATCGCGAAACATGAAAGGAACCACATTCATATTTCTGAGCATTATAATTTTGAGAACAAGCCCACTATGTCATTAGTTGTCTGTCCGTCTGTTACTAGCTTTGCGTGGCACCGCACCGTGACTAATTGGACCCTTTTTGAGCGATTTAGGGAAAAAATAAACGGTGTTATGGAAAAAAGGTAACCATTATAGGAAAGAAGTGGCTATTATGGGCGGAAGGAATTGTGGTTTCGATTATAGAAATATGTAAGTCAGGTTTGAACTAATTTATGATTGGTTTTGGTATCAGATGCTTCCTGTCTTAATAATTTGATTGTGATGAGAGAAAGCTACAAATTGAAATTGAATTTAACGTTTAAAACAATTTATTTAAATCAAAGGAGACTAAAGGATACGATGAAGTTAAAATCTACCTTCAACAACGTACGACTAGTAATTCCTAAGAAGAGTAGCGAACGGTATCATGCTCGAATAGGAGACAATCCTAATCAGTAATCCTTCCTACTAATATTATAAATGTGAAAGTTGTGGGTGTATGTGTGTGTATGTGTGTGTATGTCAAAGTTTGTTACCACGTATCTCTAGATGAAATTCTGAATGTAAATAGTAGATATAGGCTATTTAGGAATTTTCTAAAATCAACCTCTAAGGGTATTAAAAAGGGTGGTAAAGTTTCAATGGAAATAAAATACTTTTATTGTTGTACTTTTTAATTATGTTACATATGTTTAGACTAGTTTCTCAGCAATGTTTACGACTAAAATACGATAACTAAGTTTCAAGCTGAGGTACTAGAACCTATTGTTAATATCTGAATATTAACTATATAATAACATTGAACTGCGGTATCTTTAACTGGTAACGTTGTGGTTAGCGTAGATGCAATAACAGTATCGGTTACTGTTGTAACGTCTTTTCTTTTTCCTTGCGTTGAAATGCAAGTAATGAATTCAGCTATTGTACTATCAAGTTAGTATGTTTTTTCTCTTCCTGTTTGTTTGTTTGTTTATTTGTTTGTTTGTTCTTGTATACGGTTAGTCTTGTTAGAATTTCTAAGTTGAACGAAGGCTTCTGGCATGGCTTATCTTACGACAACTATCGGTACAGACGGCGTAACATGCCCTTCGAAAAAAGGTTATAAAATAAAAGACAAAAACAAAATAACACATACAAATAACAAACTAAATCTGTCTCAACGTTTAGTTATTAAAATCAGCTTCTAGTGTAAGATTCTGAGACTATGAGTAGTCTAAGCGTAGACTTATGTCTCCATAATTATATCAAAACTGTACTTATAGAATTTTGACATACGGGAGCGTGAATCTTAGCCCTAATCTTGCATTTCTCACTCACTATTAATGCTTAGAACAAAAAAAAATCTCCACTCATTATCCACTTCCTAATGTTATTCTATTTCAATATGTCGCTTACATACATCACATTATTAATACTAAGTTTCCGCTACATACATATTAAAAATTTTAAAAGCACGCGACTGTTTTAAACTTCTCAAACATCCTTATCATCTTCTCAAACTATCCATTGGCTGCCGTGATACCCTACAGTAGCGAGTTAGTGACATAGCAGATACAGAACAGTAGGTTATCTTCATGGAGCGGTACCTACCAAACGTGGCTGTGTGCTCGCCAGTAAGCTTGTTATATGTATTATTACCCTTCTCTACTTAACTTTTTATAAAATTAGCGCCGAAAAGTGCAACCTGGTACTTAAGCCATAGGACTGTATCGCAGTCAGTCATCTATCAGCATCTGTTCGAGCCATATCTATATAAATAAATAAAATTGAAGTGTGTGTTTGTAATATCAAAATAACAGGTTTTTACCAAATGCATATGAAAGTATATACGGTACCTATGAAACTGCGGGCAGCAGCTAGTCTTTACTAAATCCAAAATAACGTAACCGCGTCCCAATTAGATTTTGCGTTCGGTACCGCTCAGAAGGCTTAGATGACCTACTTTTCTATTTCTTCTATGACAGCAGCGACCACCAATAAACAATGATAAGAGCGCAGATAGCACGTGTCGACAAGATTACCAAAGATTAGCGTAATATGTGTCCATTAACATGATTCATACCCTATTCTTCGGTAAGCTAACGTTAATCAAGAATTATTTTTGTAAGCTTATGTTAACGGCTTCGTAAATGTGAATGGTGTAGTTCACACGAGGGGGAGTTAATAATGATGTAGTCGTTTAAACTTTAAGTTACTTTTGTTTCCTTAGAACTGGAATAAATTTAAACATGAGTGGAATAAAATGACTCATTTATTTTGTAAGTTTTTTCGTAATTTTTTTAAGCTTTTTTTTATATATTCTTGAAATATTATTTTGTAATGAAACAATAACACAATAGAACATCAATTTAAGGAGTTTTAATTGTTTTCATTACTAAAGTAACCTTTAATAGATAATTAGGTATTATAAAAAGCGATTCTGACACGGAAGCGACTGGTCAATCAAAGACAATTTGACCATAATGAAATAAAATATATTATTATCCTATTCTAACGTTAACAAAGTGTCTCACCATTCATCACCGTTCAACATCACACCATCAACGCTAATCCCAAGCCGTATTTATTAGTTTTAGATGACGTATATTTTGACTGTGATTAAGTTCCAAAAACACTTTTTTATAACTGTCAGCATTTGCCACTATTCGATTGGTCTATAGGCTGTCGGATTGAAACTGGAGTGAGTTTCCGATGAAAAAAAAGTAAATGATGGCGAATGTAAGTTGGTTGAGAAACACCGGTTACTATTTGTGTTGCTCTGAGTATGAACGTATCATGCGAAACTTGGAAGCAGCGCCTATCTCTAATAATCTTCCGCAGACTAAAGTTACCTCCTATCAACCAAATGATCTGGCGCACGTCTCCGTCTATCCAACTTTCCCAACTCCAACTAGACGGGACCTTGTAACGTTAAACTGTTTGCTCGAGCTAATGACGAAGAACAAATAGGTATTAACCGTTAATTCGATTTACGTATTATCTCTGTTTGATCAATTCATCGGTAATTGTTCGGAGACCTCGTTTCTCGGATTGTTGTTCCAGGTTTTTGATGTTTGATGTTACAAGCTTCAAGTCTAATTGCTTGTATCACTGGAGTTGTATGTAACCTTTTTGTACTTACAGCTATGTTTGTGCTTGTTGGCATACATTGGTTTATAAACTCTCACGTGTTACTGGAACATATATAGGTTCTAGGTTTACTCTACTGCTATAATAACTTCCATGTAATCGTTTTGTATATCGATTAAAAAATATTTTCGCAACAATGTCAATACTATACTATCCATATTTACATTATTAGAATAAATGCGAATGTGTTTTTAACGTAACCGTAACCGTTTCTTGGTTTGTCCTTCGGTCACGCAGCAAAGGTGAAACCGCGGCCAGAAACTAGTATTAAAATATTTCTCAATATTTTACTATATAAATTTAAATGACCAAACCGTATTTATATCTATTTAGCCGGATTAACTTACGTGGTTCAGCCGAGCTTCGCGACGATTGCTCGGTTAAATAGATATAAATATGAGTAATACTTACGAAAGTTTTAATCAAAAAATGACCAAACCGTTACATTTTAAGTTCTAAACAATAATTTTCCTTTTATCAATACCTACTTCAGAAACTTTGTAAGTTTATTACCAAGAAAGAGATTGCGTCACGTTGTGTTTTCGAGATAAGGGCGGCTTCCGTCAGTTCTTATCACTAAGGTTTTTTATTACTAAAAGCTTTTAGGTAGCAATATTATAATCGGGAATGTTGTTGTTACATCAACACTTATTCGATTATTATACTTTAGTCAGCCTGAATTTTGATCATAATCATCGCATCAGCTGATTTCTTAGACCAGAAGGTTAGGCTTGATTTACTAACTCTTTCAATGAAATCTTGTATGATTGGACAATTCCAATCATACAAGATAAAACCCCATAACAGTTCATTATAATCGTTCCCAATCCTATCCTATGAATCCTATGAATATAATCCTGTGAACTGGCGTGTAACACTGCCGTGTTAGGTTGCGAGACGTTCATAGGTGGAGAAGAAGTGCTTGATAAATGAAAAAGGGCACACAGGGTTTTCATTTGTACTAGCTTCCCAAAATATATTGACTACTACAATATCTAAATGTTTATTAAACTGCTTTTTCAAGGTTGCGATTTTTCCATAAATATTTCTTCATAAACACTAATTTATGTCTTTTGAAAATTTACGTCTCTAATCGATGACACTTTACTTTTATACAGCTGTATCTAATTTGAATACAAAAACTATTCTCCTACTACAATAGCTTGGGCTATGTATTAATCACGATCCTCTAATAATACGTTTGCAGAACATTAATTTTCTTGCCGGATAATCTTTTTTTTTCTTTTCGACCAGTTTTTTTTGCTGCGATCAATTTAAATGATTCGCATTACCATAATACTTAATTTGATATACAAATGAATTAATTCTTGGAACGGTACGCTTTTTGTGTTGATTAAAAAAACGTCTTCATTCATTGAAGTTACGGAAGTACTCAAATTAAATGAGATTGCTAAACGAAAATATAACGTATCAACTAGAAGCTTACAAATTTGAATTTGGAGCAATTTACTATTCAACAAGCGAACTTTATGTTGAATTATCGTGACAAGCAGCACAATAATGAAGAACCTGCTAGAAAAAGGCAGACCATGGTTATCAATATCCACGGCTCCTTAAAGCTCAAGATTAGTAATAATCAACATAATCTATACAAATAAATAAAATTGAAGTGTCTGTTTGTAATATCAAAATAACAGCTTTTTACTAAATGCCGTATATATGAAAGTATATACGGAACCTATAGCGAAACAACCATTTTTAAATTTTTTGTCTGTCTGTCTGTCTGTTTGTTCCGGGTAATCTCCGAAACGGCTGGACCTATTTTGACAGGACTGTCACTGGCAGATAGCTGATGTTACAGGAGTAACATATGCTACTTTTATTTTAGAAAAAGAATTAGGGTTCCACGCAAAAAACCATGTAATCCAAAATCTCCACGCGGGTGAAACCGCGGGGCAGCAGCTAGTAGAAAAGAAACATCTTCAAAATTTTACTAAAACTAAAAACTTTTAATCCAAGCGAACATCGTCACGGGCAACAGCTATTTAATTAACATAATAGGTATGCAATGCAGGTATTAAGTTTTACGATGTTGTCTATAAAATTCAATTAAAGTTCTTGCCTTGGCCAAGTTAGAAGGGCTCTATACCTTTTGAACTGTCTCTGATACATTGATCACTTTTCGAAGGTCGATAAAAATTAAGGTCATTCATGTCAGGGAATAGATTTATCTTGCTTAATTTTTTTACGTACACTTTGTAAGAAATACCTTAATTATAAGTTTGATTATTTGTGTAGATCATGTCAGATTTGTTTGGTTATAGATGATTTATTGATATTAAACGTTGGAATTAGTTCTGATTAGAACTTATATGTTTGCAATATACTCATTACAGCGGTGTTTGCTAACGGAAAATAAATTAGTAAAGGGTTTGAAGGTATTTTGAAATTATAATCTACGAAGGCACCTATGTTTCTTTACGTGTGGCTTGAGTTTAATGACCTTGTGAATTGTCATTATTATATGAATTAGATATAAACCATTCTGAAATATGAAAAAAAATATGGCAATAATCAAAATGCCTACACAAATTTTAAATTAACTATCAACCCAGTATACTATTTAAGTTTCATCTATAGTAATAATATATTCGTAAGTATTTATAAATTTAGCCATTTTGCCGTATAAAAAGTAGCCAGTGAAATTTTATAGAACACGTAGTAAAATAGATCATAAATTACTATTGCATAAAACGTTTTACGAACTTTTACTGCTTTTAAAACTGCTTTTAGTTGAATATTTATCTTAGAAATTATTTAAACTTAATTTTGGTCTTATCGAGAATCAAATGATAGTCATCAATTATTTCAAACATATAACTACGTACTTTTTATATATTACGTCTTAATCTCTTGAAGCTTTCTATTACTGACGTAACCTAATAGGTTTTGAGCTGTTCTTTATCTCTACCGCTATTTACTTTGACTCCCATCCAAACCCAAAATAATGATTCTACAATTTGAGCTATCATAGCCATACCATCAACGTAACAAGCTTTCTTCTTCCTAATCTCACCATCATCTCCACGTGACAAAACATCATAATGGGGATCGACATTAGCCTATTTATGCTCTTGGACCTCTGGGATTTTATCAGTCCTACCATCGCAATTGTTAATAGTAACTATGGCCAAGTCTCTACGTCGTCGTAAAAGTTTGGTGCTCTCTTAGATTGTGATAGCTCCGTGACACAGCTATCGTCAAAAACATTGGACATAAATCTTGATGTTATCATAGAGTTGGCTCATAATTGGTTGGAATACGGAACGTTCGATACTAGAAAAGTAGGGTAAGCGGGTAAATATCAGTAGGCATGTAGAAAAGCATCTAAGCTTAAACGAAGTCAAGCTTGTCATTACGTACAGTAACAGACGAATGAGAGATAAAAAAGAAAGATGGATGATGTATTTAAATATTATTTGACTCATTTCTATACCACTGTAATACATTAAAGATAGCATTTAATCTATCTATGAATTTGACAAAACATTTATATTGCATATTTTTTTAGAAATTTGAATTCTTCTCTTTACAATAAAATATACAATACGGATTAATATGTACTTACAATATAATAAAAGCACAATCCACGACACATAAGTTCACTGAAATCGTATCGAGCTAATCCAAATCCGTCAAAGTTATAATTAATACACGAACTGTCGCAACAGTCACAACATCACACGCGGCGAAATTGAAATTGGTTTCACTTCACGTATGCAAATGACACCAAGGAAAACTGTTTCCACAAATTCGCGGTTCACGAAAGCGAAACGGTGAAGGTTCGAGCGACACAACCGGCGCGCACCACCGCCGCAGTTTGACTAACACTCAAAGGGGACCAGGCATTTGAGGGGAAGGGCAGTCGGGGCGAAGGGGGAACCTCTCCAGCCGAAGAGATAACTTTTGATCTTTTTGGAGCCATAGAAGATTTTAATGATGCACTCACATCTGGAGATCGAACGGAAAAAGTTGCTAAGTGTTAATGCATGTCAAGGGCTCAGTAAAAACGATGTGCTAGAAAAAAATGTAAAAAAGATTGCGGGTGACATTTTAAAAATAGCCAACTAGACAGGCGGTCCCTACTGATTGGTACTAAAAGTTGGGAGATCTTTTCAAGGACTTATATTAGACTCTGGATGAAATGAAGGCAACGTGATATTCCCGTTTATATTCGTTTTTGAGATGATCCGGAGTGTCTCGGGGCGTACAATATTGCGCAAGGCGGTTTTTGTCCCGCCATCCCTGCACATGTCAGGGTATGAAGGGACAAAGCAGGTACAAAAGCTGATCCCAACCCCGCTTCGAGTTACAACGGCCTTAGATTAATGACGGGAACATCGTGGAGTTAAAAACCCAAAAATTTACAACTGCATTGTGTTCAACACTCAACAAAAGAATACAAAGATAGGATCGGCTTCTGTTATTACCTTATCGTTTATCGCTCCGAGATTTCTCTCACTTTTCGAGTAATTCGAGATCCATTATTGACGGAGATTTCTTTTACGTGAAATCCCGATCTACTATACAGATGTTTTGAAGGCGTACCGTTATCCGGCATAGAAATAATCATATTGTTAATCTCGAGTATTCTTCAGTCGCATCTTTTTTCAATTTGTAAAAGAATTTCTAATGTTACACATTGACGATAATAATCTCCAGGATTCTAATAATTTTGTTCGAATAATTTGTTACTTCCCACGATATTATTATATTTTTATTAAGGACTTCCTTCCGATCATTTTATAAGCCCCTAACCCCATACCCAATGGTTGTTCGCAAGTATGAGATCATTAGGTTACTAATCCATATCCTGTATTATTTTTGCTGAATTGATATTCAATATTATCGGTCATTTTGAAAGTATATGAACTGCGTCACAGCACTGACATAGCATACTAATCATAAGCACGTAGCTTACAAGAGTAGCCGTTCGACTTTAACAAAGCTTAAAGTCTCGGACGCCAAGAAACAAAGGACAGTGTCAGAAACATGAAGACACCGCCACTGATTAATAACATCTTTGCGCGCTGCAAAACCACAAAACATAAATCATTTCAAACAGTAGTAGAACGTTGAAATAAGGCCGCTTCACACGAGCAAGTCACGGATAGTAATGAGTAATGGATGAGCGTTCATTACTCAGCGAGACGCCCTGCAGTTTACCCGTCATCTGTCGTCGGGTCGCTTCGCGGTTCTCTAGCGGTCTAATGTTCACTTGAGCAACCGCTTGTGTCGTGTGAAGTGCCATGAAAAAGTGTGAAACGGGAAACGTATAGGATACCGTATATCTTTCACAATTTTTAACTTTGGTTTTGTTGTTTCTGAAATATAATCAGTAGAAGTAAATTTATTTACACACTTTAATATAAAACGTATAGGACAGCTTACGATCAAATTTCTGATGAATAATTTTTTACACACTGATACGAATCAACAAACTTTGCGTAACCCCTATCGCCAGTTACATCGTTAATAATCCTCCAAAATTCGATGCATCACTTTCGACAAAGCCGTACGTTGTTCTCGGCATCCCGTAGCTACCGCGTTAATAATTTTTACAACCGTTGCGCGCGCAACTGTATACCATATGCGTACAGATTGCAATCTCAACTCTTATGGCTTTCAGAAATTTATCACATTCATCGAGATTTCTTTCGCGACCGCCTGCTTGATAAGCTAAATACGTTATACAAATTGCCTCATTTTTTTACTTCTCCAACCGTTCTGGAATTATTTGGAGATAATTAAAAGCTTCGGCGTTGTTTCTTTGCCACTTTCTACCCTTCGCTAATTAAGCCATACAATTCGTCTGCTGGGGTCTAACCGCCGTTCTGATTGCTTGCGACCGCGGACTCCCAGGAATTTATTGTTATTCTAAGAGCGTCCGCGCTTTGTACGTCCATCCGTCGCCATGCACTTCTTATTCCTATCGGAAATTTCTTTACGCGCACGTCCGTGCTTGCTGACGTATACTAGTTCCTTTATGGCCAATTTAAGCATCTCTCCCATTGAAATGTGGAGGAATGAACCGAATGAAATCTCTGAACTCCGCTGTTCGACAGTTCGTGATAAATGCTTCATACGGTGTCGATTTTAGTGTGCCAAGTGAGGTCGCGACTTTAGATAATATAACGATAACTTTGATGCATTTAAATTAGAAATTGCCTTCACTAGTTATGACATCAGTTATTAAAATAAATTATTACATTTAATTATTTATAGAGACCATAAGTTTCGTATGTAAGATTAGCAATAATTTTGAACGATATTTACGAAACCTGAAGGAACGGTAATCTCGTACAAAGGCGATACTTGTAACTATTTCGACAGATACTGGGCACTGCTCGGTCCAAAGCAAATAGCGACAACAAATTGTAACCATTTACACTTATTTATAACAACCCGTGAAACATTTCAATGGTCGTGCTCTACGTAATATAATTTTAGACTTTATAGCGGGGCGTGCAGCAAATGTAAAATTTATTCGCGGGAGCGCGTCAAGCATTCACTGTAATAATAATGCAAGTTTGAAACTATATCGCAGTAGACGGTTGACTCCGTGCCACAGGGCAGTCCATCGCTCATAGCTTAACTCAAACAGAGAGAAAATTAATCCTTGCTTACTTCGTTAACTATCCACTTTGTTTGTTTTTCAATCGCGCGCTCACTTGGTTCTGTCGATCGTGTTTTGGAGTGAAAGGTTTACCCGTAAGCAAAGGGCGTCTAATATTCTACGTGACTTCACCATTGATAATAGATTGACTGCTAAAAATTCCATTAAGCTTCTCGAGGGTTTTTTGCCGTGTACCTTGTCCTATTGTTAGAAAGAAATCGTTCGTAACCGTTATGCTTTTCCGCGTTTTCCTCTCGTTCTTTTGTATCTTTGAATTCGGCAAAAAGTTCGAATGTATTGCCAGCGACATCAATAAATTCTCCGAGTAATTCATCTGGACTTTTTGTTTTATTGCCAGTGCGATCGATAAAACTGGTTCGCATCTACACCGCGCTGCATTACCTCTTTACTAGCAAACAAATAGAAACTGAATCCCGTCTAAATAAGAGGTTTTCCTTCGGGATCTACGGAAGAGAAATAAAAATGTTACGAGACTGTGGTTTTATTGTAGCTAATAAAATCTCCTGAGCTTCGATACAGAGGTTGTTTGAATTATAAACGCGTTACTGGGAGATGCGGGGTTGTGCGCTACTGTGCGGCTCGCCTCACGACGTAATTTGTCTTGTGGTTTGCACAATTTGCATGTTACATTTGTGTCAAGGATTTCGTAAATTTTTAATGAAGCCGCTCGTTTTGCGACTCATTTGTGTCTCGATCCTTCCGGTAACAAGAGATTTGGCGGGGTATATATTATGTTAGTCTATTTAAAGCTCTAAATTACATTAAGGAAATATTTTATTTATAGTCCAAGTTAAACTCAATTTATGTGATAAATTTGTCGTATTTCTGAAGCATAATTTAGTTTCTATGTTGTGTTTAATAGTTACTATTGTATGCCTACAACTTAGAAAGTCCAGTCTCCTGTCAAAGTCAGAATTTATCCTTCTGCATTGTCACCATATCTCACAAGCCAGCCACTGTCTGCAACACAATTCCTCGTCGACAAAATTACGAGCCGCCCGCAGCCAAATAAGAAATTTTCACACCCGCACCATCAATAACCATTGTCACAGCATTGTCCAGTTATTCATATTGCAAGCGTGCTCGCTGTGAAATATAAACATGACTGGAAGCCTCAGGCAGGACGGAGGATCGTGGGCTACCGGTGCGGTCGGCTCACGACGCCATTTGTCTATCGCTTGCGGGCGCACTCCATGCAATTTGCATCCACCAACCACGCCCAACGGCTTCCATACAATTGTTCCTCCCAGATATCTGGGCATTGCCTATACATTTTTGATGCGTTTTTTGCTCGGTCTCACGCTAACATACAGTACACAATTTCTTGTGATATTTCGAGACCGGACGCTACATTCAGTGAAGTGGGTGCGATCCGGTCAAGATCAGACGAATCACGCATAGCTGTAAACTTTGGAATAAATGTTTTGTATGGACTCATGACTTGAATTTACCAGTATGCTTCTGGTCAATTAATTGTGTTACGAAACTTAAATTGTCATGTATTATGTTTTATTAACAATTCATAAAAAAATCATCCATACTAATATTATAAATGCGAAAGTGTGTTTATTGGTCTGTCCTTCTTTCACGCAGTAACGAAGCAACGGATCGACGTGATTTTTGGTATAGATATAGTTTATGGACCGGAGAGTAATATAGGCTACTTTTTATCCCGGAAAAATGCACGGCTCCTGTGGGAACACCGGTGAAAACCGCGGGCAGAAGCTAGTAAAATATATATATAGTGATATAAATTCCAAAAGAAAGTTTCTCTTGAGCACTACCAGAATTGTAATACTGATAAGTTTCCATTGTCAATTAAGTAATTGAATTTGACGTCAAGGTTATCATTTCTTTTTAGGATGAGAAAGGAAATAATGTTCTCGAAATGATGGTACTACACTAATAGAAGTTCTTAGCACTGCTAGCACAAGTTTAGTGTTGTTCTCAAAAAAAATAGACTATATTGTAATCAGTAGAAGAAAAAAAAAAGATGTATGTCATCAATGTTGCAACACTTGTGTTTTATGTCATGGCTAACATAGCCAAGTTACTACGAGCAAATCCCAACGATACAAAATCACCACGTCTTATGTTTTTCATCACTTCTCCTCTACTTCCGTTCTATACGCGAGTGGATCCGTTTCAATATTCATTTTGATAGCATTTTTCTGTACGTAAACTGTATTGTAGCGAGCCTGAGGAGCAATAAGCGAGGAACTTCTGTTTGTTGTTTGCAGATGATTTTGTTGCTCGTTCCCATTTTGTGTAACAAATGAGCTTGTAAATGTGGAGTAACATTTTTTGTTGTTGTTTTGTTAGAAGCTATTTTTGCGAGTGTTACTATTGTGGGTTACATCGTGTTACTAAATCAAAATTGAAATTTAAGTAGCTGTCCTGTAAGAGTTCATTATTCTGATCGTAGATTTATCTTGAGCCTTTATTTTGAGTGAAAATAAAGATATGTTAGCTTCCTTAACTTTATTATAATTAGAAAGAATAAGCACTTATCTTTTAGGGAGCCGTAACTTTTTAGTTAAATAAAAAATTGATTGATTTATTGAATATCCCATGATGTACACTTTCACAGACCTAAATTCCAATGTGAAAAATTTCATACTGTAAATACAGTGTGAACTTTTTAAGTAAATCTTCATGTAATAAGAAATATATTATAACTAATGTTTTACTTATCTCTATTTCAATAACTTGTATGATAGCTTTCCGTTAATAAACCGTTGAGAAACTTACCTATGTTTTAATATAAGAAGTAAATCGAATACCTGTAATACTAAGTTCAAAACCCACCACACTTAAAAATCAATTGAATAATTTATAGCTTTGTTCAACAACGAAATATCGCACCTTCTAGTGTAGGGAATAAAAAAACAGATGTAAAGACAGCTTTAGGAAGTTTTGTGTTTTCATTTCTTCTTTGTTATTTAGGTCAGTGAGTATTGATCCTTATCCTAAGATTGCCGTAAAAAATCTATCAAGTGCCTTAATAACTATGCTTAGTTCCAATGAGATTCAGACACTCCCACTTATATTAAAAACAAGGATCCAGTCAAAGTGATCAAGAGTTAATTACAGGTTATAACTATCCAGTCAACATTATACCTTAAAACATCTTATGCTCTATGTTTTAAAGCTTAAAGTCCTGTGGCAATGTTTTAGTTAGCCAATTTAATATGTGGACGCAGTTTGTAAATTTTAAATCCAGTAAGCATACTCTTATTAAATTAAATTAAATAATTTTAATTAAATTAAATTTCATTTCAGATTTGTCAATTATTCCAAATTATTCTTGTATTTATGTGTACAAGAATAATTTGGAATAATTGACAAATCACATTACAGTCACATGACTGTAACCCATAAATTTTATTTATTTATAATAATATGAACGCAATTGCAATTATACATATTACCAAACTAACAAAAAATTAATTAAAAGAAAAATTCATCATGTCATTACCTTATTATTACCTATTATTCTTAAGTCAAGGTTACAGTAGCTATGTCAAATTTTAAGATTAATATTTGATTTAAGGTCATACGACTCACAAGACGTCAATAATAAGTTTGAGACAGTAATCAATCAATAAAAAAAGAAATAAAAAAGGAATGAGAAGCCAAGACCCGTGTATACAAGAATTGAATGGTGATGAATTAATATGCATACATGCACTTGCAACAACTACTTTCTCGTTTAACTTCCCATCAAATTGCGTGCTACCCGCAAAGTGCAAAATAATTTCCCATAAAACAATGAACGCCGTTGTTTATAATTCATTAACGAGGCACTGTCTCGTCTGTTTCCGGCTCTATTCTTATATTTCTTGCCGTCAACTCATAGAAATGGCACTAAAATGCATATAAAAGAAGCTATGCGCTTCTCTTTGACGTAGAGTTGCCATATGTCCCGGTTTACACGGACATTTGACTCTTGCGTCCCACAAACCACCTACACGTTACATCGATTGTCTCAAAATCTCTAAGTATATACTCATGTCTTATAAGTTATTAGGTATATAAATAGAAATATAATCTCGAACTTAAGTTTCTTTTTAAGTTATGATAGACCTCCCGTATCCCACTTTCAACCTTTGACCAAGTGATTATTGAATGACATTATTTTTTATGCGTTTTTAAGTTTGATAATTTTGAACAAAGAAGGCTGATCAAAACGTACGGTCTGCCAAATGATATGTTAATTAAAAATATAACTATATTTTTGAAGAAGTCAGTTCACTTTCGTTAAAAACTACCATAATATTAAAGTAATTAGAGTAGAGTAAAATAAAAAGTAATAAAATAAGGTTGTCTGGAATAGATCGCTGTTTAGCGATAAGACCGCCCATTGTACTCTGAATTTTTTTAAGTTTTTTATGTTACAAATATATATCCTTTTGGTGTGCAATAAAGAGTTATTGTATTGTATTGATTAAATGCTAAAAAATAGACGCAGACTTAGAGATATTTAAATAAACAAATGTTATTATGTTACATTTATTTAATTTACTTCGCAGGTATTTATTTTGTTATGTATTAAAAGTCTACTAAAATCTTACTCTAGTCGCAAATGCAGATCTTGATAGCAGTTAGTACATATTTGAGCCTTTTGGGGTCAAGACACGTGAACCTGGAGCACATAGAGTTTTTAAGGAACTATCAGGGCATTCTGTTTCGAGCCACACGTGACTAAAATTCTGGCCTCTACTCAGCATTGCCGTTCAACGTGGCAATACTGCCAGTATTTTGGGAACGTCGCCATTTGTATTTGCCTTTACTAGAGCCATCAAGCGATAGCCTACGCACTACGGTACGGTACCTAACGGTTCTGTTACAATTATAGTAAACTTACTTTGTTGGTTTTAGTCCCTTAAATTAGAAAATCCTACTAATATTATCCTACTAGTCCTACTTCCAACTATATAATATTATAAATGCAAAAATGTGTTTGTTGGTTTATTGATTTGCTGGTTTGTCCTTCTTTCACGCAGTAACGGAGCGACGGATCGACGTGATTTTTGGCGTAGATATAGTTTATGGACCGGAGAGTAACATAGGCTACTTATTATCCTGGAAAATTGCACGGTTTCTGTGGGAAAGCGGGTGAAAACCGCGGGCAGAAGTTAGGTTAAGTTAGTGTGACATAAAATTGACATTGACAGCTGTCAATAATTTAACAGCTGAGAATAAAGTTTTATAATGTAGACAAGTTGATTTAATTTGACAGATCGGTTTGACGGTTCCTGCGGGAACGCGGGTGAAAACCGCGGGAAGAAGCTAGTATTATTATGAATTTGTTGGTTTGTTGATTTGTTGGTTTGTCCTTCTTTCACGCAGTAACGGAGCAACGGATCGACGTGATTTTTGGCGTAGATATAGTTTATGGACCGGAGAGTAACATAGGCCACTTTTTATCCCGGAAAATGCACGGTTCCTCTGGAAACGCGAGTGAAAACCGCCGGCAGAAGCTAGTATAAATATTAAAACTAATCTCCTTTTATTATCGATCCCGTTTTTACCCCCGTCAAGTATGGGGACCCCATTTTAAACGACGCTCCAATGAGCACTCGCACTTAACACTTGATTGCGTTTCGTTTCTTCAGTGACATTTTAACTTTTATTAACTTAATTTGCATTTTAAACGATAATTTGACCGGTACTTCTGTTTACCTGTATCATTTGAGGCACTTCTGTTTAACTGTATAATTACCTGTATAATTTGTATAACTTGTTTTGATTTGGTTAATTTACATTGCCGTTTTGGATGCTCGTATAATTTTATTGAGTTAAAGTTACAGGCTTATAAGTAATATTTGTTCCGCGTTATGTAACGCGAATGAATAATTAATTGAAAGAATTTATTAAAATAAAATTATCAGAATAATTTTACTTAGAAAGTTTTGATTGTGAATACTTAATTATTATAATTGGAATTTACTGATAAATTTTATCATGTGTCTATTTACCTACTTTAAAAGTTAACAAATGCATTTTTTTTTTAAATATTGAATAACGAGATGAGTGAGTTTGTCTCACGGTAAGCATAACACCGGCCCTAATTGCAGTGCCACTTAGAACTTTGAAACACAAAGGCCTGCGCGGCACTGCATTGCGATCGTTAATCTTTTTTACTGCATTAAAAATACTCATGGATGCCCCCTGCGGGGGCAAAGGGATGATTATTGTAGACCCCATCAACTGAGGCCGAGTTACAAACTAAAAAACCTACGTATGTTCCACCTCAACGCCATAATGCGGGGGCTGCACGCTCTTGTTAGTAGTCAATCGTGACCTCAACAATGCGTTGTTCCCAGTTGTGGGACCTCACCTCCGGTATGATCTGGCAGCTAACACTGGGGAGAACCATTATTAATCTAGATTTAGCACATTGTCATCTTCAACCATATAATATCATATCATCGTTTAAGACTAGCCGAATTAGTGGTCAAGCCCTAAACTATTAAGTATAAAAAATTGACAATTCTTCTAATAGCCATAAAAATGAAATCCCAAAAAACACTAATACAGCTAGTTCCGTTGAAAAATAACACTGTCTTAACAAAAAATTGGGACATAACGGGACACTACGTGACACCGTCCCTTAAGGGCAATGTCGCCTTAGAAAATTTGCCCTTTTGCTCCAAATAGGACATTCTGCCATGATACGCCTCGCCAAGCTTATTTAAGAAGGGGACAAAGGCAGTTGGTTTGATTGTCTTGGAATTTTGTTAACATTTTTCAAAACGCGTCTTGACTGCTGAGTTTTCTTGCTTTTACTTGAAATTTTTTGTAAGTGGGAGGACTAACTCTTCTGCGAGTGTCCGTCTGGGTTGTTACCACCGCTTTGCTCGTGAAGTCTGCCGCCAAGCAGTAGTGTGCAAGCATTACTGTGTTCCGGTTTGATGAGCAGAGTATCCAGTGAAATTACTGGGCTTATGAGACTTAATACCTAATGTCTCAGGGTAACGAGCGCACTGCAGTGCCGCGCAGGCCTTTGTGTTTCAAAGTTCTGGGTGGCACTGCAATCGTTATGGGCCGGCGTTATGCTTACCATCAGGCAAACGACCTGCTCGTCTCGTTACCTAATAATATTTTAAAAAAAAACTTGCAAACCGAAAATGTGTGCAGAGAGTACATAATGATAAATGTCGTTGACTCGGGCTCACCTAAAGAACTTTAGTTATTGATATTTTATTTTGTATTTTAGTGTTTCAATGGTGTCAATTCTATCATTTCATAACTAAACTAATTTTAGTTTCGCTCTCTCTCTTGCCAATGCATAACATGAGAAAGAGAAGGAAGATGTCTGACAGATCTAAATTTTGTTTTAGAGCTGTCAAATATCTTTCGATCTTGATAAATTAGGTGCCACTGCATGCATTGCCATTTAAATTTACCCAAGACACAAGCAGGTGGATTAATTTGACAGGTCTAAAATATATTCCATCTCTTTCTCATGTTATGCATTGGAAAGAGAGAAAGCGAAACTAAAATTAGTTGAGGTATGAAATGATAGAATTGACACCATTATCTATCTTTATCTATTCTCTTCTTTCTATCTTGTGGAGGAGAAAACATTTTTGATATCCTTTCAGTCGTTGTAAAAGAATCTGCATTTTTATTTGTAAATGCACTACAAAAGTATAGTTCCCTGTAATAGGCCACATTTCATGTTAGACAGCCGACAAGTCTGTTTCCTTTAATAAATCATCATGTTTTCAGACATTCCTTCGCCCTCGGGATTAAGAGTAATGTTTTATTTGACAGCGCCGTCCATTTTTCATACAATAAGGCGCAGATGATATGGTTTATGGTTTGTGATGCGAATTTGTTTGGATTTTCGACTATTACAAAGATATTATTAACTAGCTGCTGCCCCGCGGTTTCACCCGCGTGGAGATTTTGGATTACATGGTTTTTATTTTATTGCGCGGAACCCTAATTATTTTTCTAAAATTAAAGTAGCCTATGTTACTCCTTGTAACATCAGCTATCTGCCAGTGGAAGTCCCGTCAAAATCTGACCAGCCGTTTCGGAGATTACCCGGAACAAACAGACAGACAGACAGACAGACAGACAGACAAAATTTTTTAAAATGGTTGTTTTGTTATAGTTACCGTATATATTTTCATATGCATTTAGTAAAAAGCTGTTATTTTGATATTACAAACAGACACTTCAATTTTATTTATCTGTATGGATGGATAATGACATTTCAATAAAAAGACGTGACGTTTTTTTACGTCTATGACAGTCTATAATTATCATAGTTGCACTTTATTGATAACACACTGTTTTTATTTAGGTTAAAATTAGCAATAAAAAGATTTCTTGTTGCATAAAATTTGCAAAAATTAAACCACCTCAAATTAAGTTTGAGATGTATTTTCGGAGATTGTAAATTATAAGTGGACAAAAAACTTTTAATAATAGTAACAGAAGACCTCGGTTATAATGGGAAATTACCATTTAGTATTAAAATTATAGTATACTACCTTTTGCTTCACCAGCTTACCTAAATTATTTGCCCCGGAACCTAAATTATTTGTATTCCAAATGACATCAAAATTTGTATAGTTGTTACGGAGATACGTGGTAACAAACATTTAAACACACAAACTTTCGCATGTATAATATTAATAGGAAGGATTTTCTTATATTCCCACCCGTTCTAACTTTAGTACATAGTTCGATACCAACGCTTCTAACATTATCCACTACAGCCGCAATACCCAGAAAATTTACATAAATGTCAGAAGGGCCACTTAGTTCAATGCCGATAACTTGGCTGTATTGCCTTGCCAGTAACAATGTTAGTGTTCTAGTTTATTGTTTGGTTGACAGATATATATTTAGGGGTGTGGTTAGTAAAGTTATGATAAAATTAGGCAAATTTCAAATACACCTCGCTGTCAGTTGGCATAAAAAGAGAAATGTATTTTATAAATAGGCTATATTTATAGCCATCGAGGTAATATGCAGCTATGTGAAACAAAAGTCTTGTTCTGAAGTCCGCTGCACCGCTAATACCATAATTATGTCGTCTAACCAAACATATAAAACATGTAGTGCTAGATTGCGTAAGGTGTAGTTTTCTCGCGATCAAAAAGTCGAAAGCGCCACTAATTTCACGGCGCTTACGCGTTTTGTTCAAGGAAGGACTGGGATAGTTGCGGTCAATGGACCGCAGAGTGTGGCGCAAAGTATGCCTTTGAGGTGTCGACTCTATTATCTCTATGCCTGTAGCATTCAGAGATAATGTAGCTTATACTAGGGAAATATTTTTGTATATATGTAGGTAAATATTGTTTTAGAATCGGACCAGTGGTACTAAGAGTAGCGGAAATAAACAAACAAAAAAAACTCACAAACTTCACTACTTTATGAATTAGTATAGACAGTACAAGCTTAGAATGTTATTTCACATAGTTTTATGTGACATAATAAATGGAGATTGGAAGGCACCACAAATCTAAATTTTGTAATTTCACTCTTTTTCAATAAAAAAAAAACAAAGAAGATGTTTGACAGGTCTAAATTTAAGTTTCAAGCTATCAAATATCTTCCACCTTTGACGAATTAGACACCACTAAATTCATGGCCGTTAAATTTATGCGTATACAAGTGCAAGTGGATTAATTTGACAGCTCTAAAATATATTTCATCCGAGTCCCTTGTTTTTATTTAGATAGGGAGAGTGAGAGTACTCGTATATAAGGCTAAAAATCAGGTTTACGTTTTAAACGCCAGAATCAACTCCATTGTTTCGTCACTGTGACTGCCAGACCATACTTACTGGGAAACTTATGTCAAACGATAACATAGTACTTTTTAAACTTTCGCGAATCGAATGCATTGTATTAAGACATGCATTGTGTTAAGATGGTTAGTCAAAATTATATTTTGATTTTATTTGTGCGCGAAGAGACTCGTTTTTTGTCTTAATACAAAACGATAACATGTATAGGTACTTAAATACAATAAAAAAACTATAACAATTATTTTTTACAATTATGATTTAAAGCTGTACTAAAGCACGATAAGTCTTTTATTTGTGTTCTGATCCAGTTGTTGGATCAGTTTGAGTTATATTATTTTTTTTATTTGTGAAAATTCGCCTCCCCTTCAAAACCTGCCCGCAGGTACGAATTATACCTACTTATTTTCCGGTTTATTATGTAGAACAGATATTTTGACACCGCCCGACAAATTCAAGAAACGTGGCAGAAAAACAAAAAACGGTTGTACGCCGGAGGCGAGGAGTAAATAAATCGACCCTTTGTCCTAAGAAATGTGCAATAAAAAACGTCTTAGGACCTTCTGTTTGCTGTTCTTTCTATTTGAAAAATAAATATGCGATGCTACCTTTCCGTTCCAGCTTAGCTCTTATTTCTTGTTTGCATTTTTTCCATTTATCATATACTATCACCAGAACCCGTTTACGATAGGCAGAAAGGAGTTTTGCCGTTTCAGTTTTGCAATCTTTTCATCACCACTGATCAATCTTTTAAAGAGTTCTTTGGTTTGTAATTTACCTTTTTCGTCTTTTAGATTTCTTTTCGTTTTAAATCATTTACATAAATTATCATTTTCATACATTAACCTTTGCCAATATTTTATCTACTTACCAGCTACTTACTTACTTATTGAGATTACTGTAGGGACCATGCAATTTTCCGAGATAAAAAGTGCTTATGTGAATGTCTCTCCCACCTATTACCAAGTTAGATTTATGCAAAAAAATTACGTCGATGCATTATTCCGTTATAATACTGCGTGCAATAAACACTGTGTCGCATTTATAATAATGTTATATAATTAGAGAGTTTAACGTGAAATCAACTAAAATCAAAAAGCAAGAAAGGAATGTTATCGATAATTGTCTTAACATGAAGAAAAGAAGGAGCCAAATCTTATTTGTGCAGTATTGGGTGAAATTGAATAATTCGTTTTACAAACTTCTAGATTTTTAAAAATCAATGTATTAGACATCTTTTAAGATTTAAGATTTACGGGTAAGGTAGCATGCCAGTTGATCGTAAAAGCCTAGAACAGATCCGTTAAAGACCTTGTGTAACAAAACAATTTTTAACGGATTTTATTGCGTACCTATTTTACGTCATTTTAATTTTTAACGTCTAGAACTTTTTATATCATGCTTGGTCACAAGTATTTTGTGTTACTGTGTCATTCACCAACCCTAATTAATTACCAGATTATATAGCTACTAGCTTCTGCCTGCGGTTTTCACCTGCGTTCCCACAAGAACCGTGTCTTTTTTCCGGAATAAAAAGTAGCCTATGTTACTCTCCGGTCTATAAACTATATCTATGCCGAAAATCACGTCGATCCGTTGCTCCGTTACTGCGTGAAAGAAGGACAAACCAACAAACACACTTATAATATTACATTTATTACATACATTTATAATATTAGTAGGAAGTAGGAGTTTTCTTTGCAATACTATTATACAATAACATTTCCAAACTAGTCAGATATGTAATTTCTATTTCATATTCAAACCAGCTTTCCAATAAAGATGTAGCCGCTTGACCCAGGGTTCAGGCAAACTGATTGAAATCTTGACAACGCACGGAGCGGAGTGAGGTGGCCTTACTCTTAAGAGTTAGTTGGCTGGAAATTGTGAGAATATTTACTTGACTAGAAAGAAAATGATGGGGTTTATTATTTCAAACTAAATAAATAAGCTTAGAAAATAATGAATATTTTTAAATGGTTAAGTACATTGTATAGATAACATAATATCAAAAAATTGTAATGTGGAAGCATTATTGTGTTCCGGTTAGATGGCAAAGCTGTAGTCAGTGATATTACTGGGCTTGTGAGACGAAGATTCAGATGATTCTCAGCGTAATTATCACACACACACACACACACACACACACCACATCACATACACACACACTCACACATTCACGGATACATACATACATGCATGTTTTTATTTTGTTTTTATTTTTCGTTTGTGTCTCTTTCAAAATGTTCAACAAAAAAAAAACACTATTGTAATAAATTTAAATAGTCCTTCAATTACTGTGACGTCTTCCTGTTCCACGCGACGACAGGTGGCGCCGCCTGGTGGATATCAAACTGAAGCAAAGAACCAGCCAATGAGAGAAAAGTATTTTGCCGCCACAAAAGTGACGCCATCATAAACATAATTTGATACCTCGCCATTTTGCTCAGTTCAGTTCTCCTTTGGATTTAGAGTAAGCCAGATCGGCAAAGATATATGGATATAACTGTATGGTTTTGGATTATATAAAGCTAAGTATTCTTCTAGTTAGGTAAAATTAATGTGCTAAATATCAAAAGTGTATTTATGTAATTACTGAATGTGTTGTCGTATATTGAATAATAATAAGAAAAGAGTTCCGATGAGTTTCTTGCCCATTCTTCTCAACCGGACTAAAACTTTGGAATGGGCACTTAGAGTCATTTTGCCTAGTAATTTTGAAGTATCTGGAAATACTGGAAATACAACAATATTATGTGATTTAAACTGTGTCTTATTTATTCTTGTAAGTAATGCAGGTTGTAACATTTTCAGAAGTGGGATGAGCTCATCCATTTCTGCCCGGATACGCAGCCCCATAATGTGAGATCCACCTGGGAGTCAACATCTGGCTGTTGTACTTCGATGGTGCGCACCGTGGCATCGGCTGGAATCTGAGCTTCGGGATACCGGCCTGCATGGAGAAGCTGGAATAATCTGGTAGGATCAATTCAAGTTATATCGAGTAATAGATAAAGGTGATTTTAAATACATCTCGGGGCACATTGGCCTGAATTGAATCCGGATAACAAATAATGTTTCTTTTCTTTGCAAAGTTTTGAAAGTGTTGGCTCGTACTTAATAATGTAAGGATTATAACGATACCCTATGCATCTACATTTGTTCAGGCATTTAAAAGTTCTAGTTGAATAATAAAAATTTGCATACAGACATTCATCTATACACTCCTTTTTTTTGGACAGTCATTAAAAACTGATTAGCTGTTCCGAGTTTTACAATGATTTATTTAAAATCGATGAAAAATTTATGTAATTGGAATGATTGTTTCGAATTTATTTTAAATGGATTGAAATGAAATTAAAATGTTCTTCTACAAAGTTAATATTTGGCCACATCAGGCTCATTATATACTTAAAGAAAACTTGTGTAGTTGTATCATTATGAGCTGCTGTATAGGTAATTATTAAGTAAAAAGTCTGTTCCAACCTACCCACTTTAATCATACAATTAAAATATCACAACTTTTCAATATCTAGTTTACAATGCTTCGAATTAAGCGGAAAAAAGAAAAGTATTTTGTTTTTCTTGAAAAGGCCAAAGTTAGTCGTACTGGCCAAAGGTATTTACAATTACCCTCCGAACTAGTGATACCTGTACGACGGCAGGGCATCTCGCAGTAGGAGCTGGTGTCATTCATTATACATGACGTAACATAATATACGCAAAAAGATAATAGCGAGGTTCTGATTGAGTAGTCGTTGGCATTGCGCGAAATGGTGATTACTGTTCGCAACAGTAGGAATTGGTTGATGAGTTTACCCTTATTTTGTTGGTATGAAAACTAAATGAGCCGTTGGTGCGGTGCTAATCGATATTGTTTTAACTGTGTGGTATTCGCCTGTGTGGCATTCTCCTGTGTGATATCTATGTTCAAGTTTACTGACGCTCATGACTTACGAAAAATGCTTAAAGGTTAAGTTGTGGTAGAACAATTTAATGACGAAGTGGTAGTTGAGGCTGATGAGCTTAGTGAAAGTCAATACGTTGCATTGTAGTTGCGTTGGAGGTTCAATGTTGTGATGTGATGAGCAACGTGGCGATTTTGTTTATTGGCAGGTTGATACCATTGGCAACCATGTTTTGATGTCGCAAAATAGACCTTCAGCCATATTTGAACTTGTGAATTGTTATTGTTGTAGTAGATATTCACTATTAGTAAAGTAACCACTGGTAGGCACTGGTAGGCACTGGTAGGCACTGGTAGAGGCACTGGTAGAGGCACTGGTAGAGGCACTGGCAGAGTCACTGGTAGAGTTACTGGCAGTCACTGGCGTAATCGCTGGTAGAATCACTGGTACTCACTGGTAGAATCTCTGGTAGAATCACTGGTACTCACTGGTACGCACTGGTAGAATCGCTGGTAGAATCGCTGGTAGAATCGCTGGTAGAATCACTGGTAGTCATCGATAGAGTTGGTAGGTATAACGAGAGCCAAATTTTGAAAAAACATTGTAGAGGTTGAATCAGTAGGCGAGGTGGCCACTGAAAGGCGAGGTAGCCATTTAGATATTGTAACTGCGAGGTGGCTGTTTCGGTAGTACTGACATTCTTGATGAATTAGAGTATTGCATACTGACATGGAACGCTGACGGGTGAAGCTGACTTTATTGATGAATACTGACTATTGAGAATTTTGAGAGTAACTTGTGATGTAGTCGAATCTTGGCTTAGGGAGGCGCCTGGGAAAGGATGGTGCGCTCAGTAAAAACAGCGCTGGGAGCAACCCTGCACGAGCGACATCCTACTGAAGAAGTTCTCTCCACCCTGCTAACGGAAGCGGAGTACACGGTCAACAGCAGACCACTGACACACGTATCGGTCAGTGACGAATACCCGGAGGCCCTAACGCCGAATCACTTCCTGTTGGGAGGGCCCGGTCACGTGTCGACACCAGGAACCTTCGATGAAAAGGACACAATCACGAAATCAAGTTGGCGCGCTGCACAGAGATTGGCAGACATCTTCTGGACTAGATGGATCAGAGAATACCTGCCTGAGCTTCAAAACCGGCGGGAGCCCCAAGGAAAAGGACCCAGCGTTGAAATCGGCAACCTTGTTCCATTGGTCGACAGTAACTTACCGAGAAACGTATGGGTCCGAGGAAGAGTCATCGCTACGTATCCTGGTCCGGATAACATCGTACGAGCAGTCGACGTAGCTACGCAAGGAGGAGTTCTTCGGAGACCTGTGAGAAAACTAGTGATCCTGCCAGTCGAAGACGTCGTTCCGGCACGCGAAAATGGTGCAACACAGTCGCACGGCGGGAGAAATGTGCAGAACAACGTAGCTTAAATAACGTCATTATAATTAAGATTCTTTGATATTTTGTAAAATGTGTTCGAGACTATAAACAGCCAAAATTTTCTGAAGATAGCAGGCTGTGATTGGAGACCGGAGTAGCAGGAGTCTGATTAAATGAAATACGTTGGTACGAACTTCAAAGACTTCTTCCGCAGCAGTTTTAGTAGGTATCCTTCTACAAAAATAAGTTGTTAATTTGGGGGTTTTTGTTTGTTTTAGCTGAAAGGTTAGCAAGAAGGCAGCTATGTACTACTTGAACGAGCTGGATATGTGAGGGTGATTTGATATAGTTGGTGATTATTTTAAAGCCTTTACAGATTATGCAGCTGTTAGGTCTATTGTTATCAAAAGATCGCATTAGTTAGGGGTGTTGGTGACACAACGACATAGAAGTTGATCATAGACTTGGTAAGTCATTGAGTAGATGTTTTCAAGCAGCAGCAGCGCCAGTGTTCCTTGATTTAAATGCCGATACTTTTATTTATTTCGGCTGGGTAGTATGGTATGACCTTAAAATCAATATGAGAACTTTTTCTTTTAATCTACGTTGGATATGTGTAGTGAAATATGGGGTAGTAAAACAGAATAATGGATATTGGATAATGGTTTACATAATAAAAGATTAAATTGTAAACGATAGCGAAAAATAATAGTGGCCCATGGTATAATATGGAATGTTTTTGAGAAAGTATTTATAACAAATGTTGTATTAATTCTGGGCTCGAGCAAATAAACAACAATAGCTTTCGGTTTGTTGGGATGACTAAGTTCACCCGTAAACTTGTATCTAAATGCTTGTTTAGATTTCCTATAGGAAACTACCAATAGTGTAGACCTTAAAGGAAAGATAACCTAAGGGGAAATGCTAAAGAGTGCTGGGGAAATAATAATCGCAGGATTAGTTACAGTCAATATTCTAATTTTTGGGTTCAAATATTGGGTTCTATTAGTTTTGGCGTACTCCTAATAACGATTCAAATAGATGGAACATTTAATGAAATTTACTTATAAAGTAAAATTAATATATAATAAAAACAGTTGTTAATTGATAAATATATATGAACAAGTTTTAAAGAAAATTCAAAGTTATTTATTATTAGTATTACATACAACTAAATGTAGCCTGGCCATTTTTAAAATTATTTATTGGAAAACTAACATTGTAACTGCGAATCAATATTGGAGAATTAATACTGTTAGTTCAGTCCGTACCCAATAAATTTTGGACTATCTTATTTTGAAGGAAACTTAATTTTGCTATGGGTTATCATACTCTTGGTCATACTCTTGGTCATACTCTTGGTCATACTCTTGGTCATACTCTTGGTCATACTCTTGGTTATACTCTTGGTCATACTCTTGGTTATACTGTTGGGCATGCTGTCAGTAGTGCTGTTGGTCGTGCTGTTGTTCATGCTGGTGATCATGCCGTTGGTCATGCTATTGGGTCGGACAGCACCATAATTATCACATTTGGTAGTAAGGGGGTGACTAAATGTCGCATTATGTTGATGTGACTAGATGTCACACTATGTTGATGTGACTAGATGTCGCATTGGATATGAAATGGGTGACAAAATGACACATTATCATAAATTGGGTGTCGAAATGTCACATGGTATTAAATGGGTGTCAAAATGTCAAATTGATTATAAATAGGTGACTAGATGTCACATTGGGTATTTAATGGTTGACAAAATGACACATTGGTAATAGATGGGTGACATGCCACATTGGTAATAAATGGGTGACTAAATGTCAAATTGAATATTAAATGGTTGATAAAATGACACATTGGTAATAAATGGGTGGCATGTCACATTGGATATTAAATGGGTGACTAGAGATCACATTGGATATTAAATGGGTGACTAGAGATCACATTGGATATTAAATGGGTGACAAGAGATCACATTGGATATTAAATGGTTACAAAAAGTCACATTGGGTATTAGATGAGTAAATTTATTTCAAATATTTCTAGTCACTATGGATTAATTGGGTGATCAATTAAAATTCTTAAAATTGCGTTTCACAAGTATTGACATTTTGAAGTCTTGGGCAAAACATTCTTAAACTGTAATCAACAGTTTATTGCATTTAGTATTTTAATTATTGTATAAAATTATGTAGTTTAATTCGTTTGTTATTATTAATTGTTGTTTGGTAATGGATTTTGCTTTCTGATGAAGAAATTAACAGTTAGAATGTGATTTTAGGTTATTAAACTGTAGTTCGGTAGCGTTATAAAATCTGTGGTGCGCAGCAAACCGAGTCTATTAGAAAGGAATACCATCATTTAGGTCTTGTGAAATATTTATTTCATATGTCAAAGAATATAATACGTATTGTTGTAGTGGGCAGATATTATACGATAAAAATATATGTTATACTAATTTTTAATAGGCTACGTGGGCGAAGCCGTGGGGCACAGGTAGTCGGTTAAATATTTTTATGCACATACGGGCTGGTTGAGTGTATTTATTCATGAGTTCGGTAGTATTAACCAGTTTTGATGTCACATACTTGTCAAAATTGGGTGACCTATAATCTTGGTTCGTCATATTTTTGACATTGCTTTGGGCATAATATATTGATAGTTAAAATGTACTGATATATCCGTGGATGTTGAGTAAATAAAGGTTATCACTATGAATATATATATGTACACAACTTTATCCTTTGCAGGGACGCAAAGCTATCAGGATGGACGAGTGTAATAAATTTAAATAGTCCTTCAATTACTGTGACGTCTTCCTGTTCCACGCGACGACAGGTGGCGCCGCCTGGTGGATATCAAACTGAAGCAAAGAACCAGCCAATGAGAGAAAAGTATTTTGCCGCCACAAAAGTGACGCCATCATAAACATAATTTGATACCTCGCCATTTTGCTCAGTTCAGTTCTCCTTTGGATTTAGAGTAAGCCAGATCGGCAAAGATATATGGATATAACTGTATGGTTTTGGATTATATAAAGCTAAGTATTCTTCTAGTTAGGTAAAATTAATGTGCTAAATATCAAAAGTGTATTTATGTAATTACTGAATGTGTTGTCGTATATTGAATAATAATAAGAAAAGAGTTCCGATGAGTTTCTTGCCCATTCTTCTCAACCGGACTAAAACTTTGGAATGGGCACTTAGAGTCATTTTGCCTAGTAATTTTGAAGTATCTGGAAATACTGGAAGTACTGGAAATACAACAATATTATGTGATTTAAACTGTGTCTTATTTATTCTTGTAAGTAATGCAGGTTGTAACACTATTATCGAGACCTATTATTGGCTGTATTTCGAAACTTTATGTGTTGGTCTTTTAATAAAAAATAAATAATTAAATAATGTTTCCTTGTGTCAAAATTGTTAAGACATGAGACATATGGTCCGTGCTTAGACCCGTCTCTGAATACCTTATACGTACCTAATGTTCAGGTTTAAGATAATGCAGTGCCGCGCAGGCCTTTGTAAGTTCTAAATGGCATTGCAATTATTATGGGCCAGCGATATAATTACAACAATAAACGACTGGCTCCTCTCAAACAAAAAGTGCAGTTTTACGGCCCTGCTAAGAAGAAAGAGCATAAGTCACATCATTCTATCAAATTGAGTTATTATGCGTACTACCAAACAATTACCTACACAAAATACTGTCTATTATAAAACATGTACTTCATTCTTCAAATTGACAATGGACTTAAATGAAATTGCCACTATTACAAAACAAGCTTTCAAAAAAGTCTAACACAGAGATATTAGATAAAAAGTCTCACTTCTCCAAATTGTGTTCACACCTCCGTACAAAAAATCTTCCCATTATAACAGAAGTTGCAATTAAATTAAATTATCATTTTAATAAAAGAAGTTTGTTTCTAAATTACATTGTCTGCCCCGAGTCGGAACTTCCCGGGCTACTTAATTAACTGTATTCTCATGGGCTTGAACTTTTATTTATGGTCATTAAGCAGCGTTTAAATTTAAATTACTACAGTTTTCTTTAAAATGTTTACATGTAGGTAAGTATCAATAATTATATATAGAGTTATTAACTTCTTTTTACGGCAGGTAGTTTATAGAAAAAAAATCATGGGGGTAAATTCATCAAGAGGTAAAAAGTAGGTATCTGACGGATCAGCGACTATTTAAAACCACCCCTAAATTTATTTCATTACTAACTAGCTGCTGCCCCGCGGTTTCACCCGCGTGGAGATTTTGGATTACATGGTTTTAATTTTTTTGCGCGGAACCCTAATTATTTTTCTAAAATTAAAGTAGCCTATGTTACTCCTTGTAACATCAGCTATCTGCCAGTGAAAGTCCCGTCAAAATCGGACCAGCCGTTTCGGAGATTACCCGGAACAAACAGACAGACAGACAGACAAAAATTTTTTAAATGGTTGTTTTGTTATAGGTACTGTATATACTTTCATATGCATTTAGTAAAAAGCTGTTATTTTGCTATTACAAACAGACACTTCAATTTTATTTATCTGTATGGATAGAATTGTCTCAATCAGCTGAGATTTGTATGGTAAAACATTTTTTGTGATTTTAATGAAGTTACTGAATAAATGTATCCAAATATAACGTCGATGTCGTGGTTGCGAGCACGTCCCGTATGTAAATTCTATTAGAATCGCCTAATGAAGCACATTGAGCTTCCGGTGATGGAACACATCGCGTTTATACCCTTAGCATAGAAGTAGGATACTTAATGTTCTATAGCTCACCTAAGTTCCTATTAATTTTATCATTTATTCGACCAATGAGGATCATATGAATGGTTATATCTATCGTTAAAAACCTAGCAATGTGTTCGGCATTTGAAGAAGTTTCAGTAGCCATGGATTTTAAACTAAACAACTGGCAGCGAATTATAATAATTATAACCAACATCTAGACATGTTGGTTATAATTATTCTTAAGTAATGGTAATCACATTTGTTGGTACAAGGAATAATTTGTTACTTAGATTATAAAAGTGTTCAACATTGTCGGATATAATATAATTATTAAACTTACTCGCCCTTATTAATAAAAGCTCTTTAGGATAATCTATGCTTTAAATTGCTCTGTCAACTTCTCGTTGACGGAAGCTGTTACGCGTGAAAACGAGACAAAACACTTTCTAGTAATTAAGTAAGTTTATGAATAAGGGCTAACTAGGGCGTTTACACAGACACACCCTAAGGAAGTCGAGCTTGTTTGAGACATGCTGAGGTATAGGTGTTCAACGGTTCACCCTTATTTTGTTGATTGTATATAGTCGTCTTCTTAGTTGTTTTTCAACATTCTATCTATTATAATTCTATGATAGAGCCGTAGCTAACATTAAGATGCCGTTTTTAATTAAAGATACAAGTATCTAAACTATCTGTCTCGAAGAGATCGCTATTTAGCGATAAGACCGCCCATTGTACTTAATATACATTATTTAGTTATGTTCACTATTGTATTATGTTGGTGTTCAATAAAGAGTTATCTATCTATCAATCTTTGTGTTGGGGCGGTAGTGATGATATTGACTATTGTTTTTTGTTTTTTTTTTATATATACTAATAGGCTTGCGTTTGACCACTATCTCACCTGGTGGTAAGTGACGATGCGGTCGACGATGTATCACGCTTAGCTAGATACCTGTTCACTCGTGACTTGAAGAGACCCAGATTATAACGATCAGGAAACACAGACTCGGGCAAAGAGTTCCACTCCTTAGCGGTACGCCAAATAAACGTAGAAGCATAACGCTTCGTGCGTAAAGGAGGAATGTCAACTATGTATCGATGTCGCTTCGCCGTAGTAAGTAACTGTAAGATATGAGTAAAATGCCTGTAATATTATAATGAATTGTTGATGACTTTAAGCCGGTCTTTGAAACAACATACTATTATTATATAAAAACAACCAATAGAAAACTATTTATAGAAACTTTTTAAGCCCAACCGTGTCCCTATTAGGTCGTCGAAACAATTCTCCGACTTGGTCGCCACAAAAAATATACAAGTCAAAGTTTTTTTCAATCTCGAAGTTTACGTGGGTCGTGTTAGACCCACCATTTTATTTTTAGGGACATTGATTGATTGAACCTTATGGAACATCTATGGGAAACGTAGTGCCTCACTGTTTTTTGTGCGCGCACAAGCTTTTTCGATTTTTAAGTTTATTGTATCCTCATTTAGATAATATTTTTGGGTTTTCATCACTGTCTTAGATGACGTGGGGTGGTTTGGTTAATTGGTTTTTGAGATTATCTTTACTGTTTTGAGGTTTATTGGTGTCAAGTTGTCGTTATTTTGAACAGTGTATACTAGGGTGATCATTATTTAAAATTTCAAGCTTTAAAAGACGTCGAAAATATTACCATTTATCGGTTTGTTCCGCTTAGACTGCCCCACTTGAAAGCCACTCCAAATATTAGGATCTTCGAATATCATTACCTAAACCTAATTTTAGTTTCACTCTCTCACTTTCTAAATAAGATTATGAGAAAGGGATGGAATATATTTAAGAACTGTCAGATTAATTCTCTTGCTTGTATCTACTCGTAGTGTCAATTTAACGGCCATGAATTTAGTGACGCCTACTAATTTTTTAAAGATGGATGACATTAGACAGCTAATAAAACTAAATTCAGACCGGTCAAATATTTTCCATTCCTTTATCGTGTTAGTTATTGGAAAGAGAGAGCGAAACTAAAATTAGGTTTACGAATGAGACACCAGAATCGACACCATTGTAACTTATGATCGGAGATAGCAGACAAATGCTACACAGTAGAAAAAAATACAAAACAACTTTAAAAATCAACTTAGCAACTTCTACTTCGTATAAAACTTAACTATCAATTTACTATAACATTAAAATAACTTCTAATAAATTCTTACTGGAATAAATAAGTATCTACTACAAAAAGCACTTTGCATTTTAGATTAAAAACATACCTGTGTTAGTTGAACAAAACGTCCTAATAGCCTCAAACATAAACAGCAATGTAACACACGCTCCATGCACGCGTAATAATTCAAGAGTAATCTCATCCTCGTCTCATTCATCAGCTGCACGCAAATGTGCCGGAACATTTCCACGCTCCCCAAATAAAAATTATGATTACCATGCTCTGACAAACTCATACATCGTCATATATCTAGCACTTACCGCGGGATCCACGGGGATTCTTGGCATCATATGGAAATGGAAGAATATGTCGGGAACAAATATTATATTATACGAAGTTTCATATATATATAGTTTTATATACATATAGTTATATATTATATATTAGCTTCTGGCCGCCGTGATTTTCACCCGCGTTCCCACAGGAACTGTGCATTTTTCCGAGATAATAAGCAGCTTATGTTACTCTCCGGTCTATAAACTATACTTATTTATGGCAAAAATGACGTCGATCCGTTTCTCCGTTACTGCGTGAAAGAAGGACAAACCAACAAACACACTTTCGCATTTATAATATTATATACTAGCTTCTGCCCGCGGTTTTCACCCGCGTTCCCACAAGAGCCATGCATTTTTCCGGGATAAAATGTAGCCTATGTTACTTTCCGGTCTATAAACTATATCTATGCCAAAAATCACCTCGATGCGTTGCTCCGTTATTGCGTGAAAGAAGGACAAACCAACGTACAAACAAATCTACAAATCAACAAACCCACAAACACACTTTCGCATTTATGATATTAGTAAGAAGGATGTTATATACCTACCGATATAGTTAAATGTAAGTTTATTTTTGGATTAACGGCGAATTTTAATTTTACTCACAAACGTAGTAACTAAAACATGTCGTATTTATAAGTTGTCTTTTTAAAAGCCTCACTCACCCCTTTCCTTCCCTCTCAAGGTTGGGACTATGAATATTTATATTTACTCCGTATACCTGCGCCCCTTTGGCAGCTCAAATTCCATCCAGCAAAAAGCTGTCCATATGCCGTTTTCATTAAAGGTATAAATTAGGATTCGTATCTGGAGTCGCGCGGCATCGCCATATGAGGACTGGGAGTCGGGACGTATTTTTGTGAATTATACTTTCAAATTTTGAAATTCACAAAAGTCGACTTTTGAGCCATCGTTACTCTGACTGGTTCTTGCCTTGTTTGTGGACGCTAAAGGCTCGTTGATGTGATTGCGTTGGTTTTATTTTAACGCCATGAATTGAGTGAGATACTTAGGGTCTTACCACAAAAAAATTAAACACACGTTAAACATTGTTTAACGCCGAAACATGCTTTAGTCGCGCGATTAAATATGAGCAACCACATATCCTGATTTAAGTAGTGTCTAACACAATTCTGTTTTGACATTTCTAATCATTTTTGACGTTTATCTTTAGACGCTGTCTAGCTAAACAGGCGACTAAAAACGTTTTTTTTGTGGTAGCACTATTAGTACCTACTATAAATAGAGTTCAACTTGTTCAACTAGTTATTATGTTTTAATATGTTTTATGAAATAAGTATCATATTATTGTAACCTTCATGAGTGCTCCATTGGGGCCTATATGAATAAAGCAATTTTGTATTTGAATTACCTATTGATATTAAGATCTAAGTAAACTCGGACTTTTTAGAGAATAACCAGTCAAGCTTTGAAGTAGTGATTCAGAATTGCTATATATTTCTGTACTCTATTCTTAGACCCTTTTCTTATCATAAACACAACTATCAAGGTGATAAAGTTTTGGAACGTAACATAAACACTAACGTAGTTGTAAAAGTCTTTGTCTTATCACAATTACAGGTACCTAACATTTTGGTGCTTAAATTTATATCCTACATCATTATTCTAAGGGCTTGAATCTGGTAAAGTATCATGTAGGAACCATTAACTTAGAGACAATTTACCTTCCCATAGCACCCTAAACCCTAATCAAACATGACCTGTCTAGTTATGAGCTCAAACCTGATACACTTTATGGCATAATTATTTCCGGACAACATCTTCCCCGCTAAGTTTCAATATGAACCTAAACGTTAACACAGCAAGGTTCATTTTGAAACTGGACCTTAATTGCCTTGTTCGGCCGCGACACTCTTCAAGCGACTAATTGTTTGCTTCTCACGTATCTAGATGATGTATTGGCATTTGGTACATCACTCCACGTCTAAAATTACGGTCATTGGGGATGAAATATTGAACTGAACCCTTTCGAAGTAAGGTATCAAAGTTCCAAAGAGCTTAGGTTTGGCCCGTGGGTGGTCTTTATAAATTTTAATGTAGCTGTGATATGCATCTCTTCGTATTGTTTTAATCGTTATTTTACTTCCGGTTCATTTGCAGCAATTTCATGGTGCTTTACCATTGTGAAATTGACTCTATAATCATGACAGGTAAGATTTAAATGTACAGCCATATAAATGCATTTTCAAGCGCATGTGTTCAAAAACTACATAGTAATGCTGATATATTATTGTTTTAATCTATTCTACTAGTGAAAAAAGAGTTTGTTTCTATTTTGACATTATTTTAATCTAAAAATTTACCAATGGAGCAACGAATTGATGTGATTTTATGTACAGTTTTTTTTTGTTTTTTTTTTTACTTCTGACTGGTGAAGCGTTTGACCACAATCTCACCTGATGTGAAGTAAGTTTATGGACCGGAAAGTGATTTAGGCTATGTTTTATTCCGAAAGTTCTGGACATGCTAAGTATTTTTTATATTTTTATGTTAACTTGACTTTTTCACTTATTTGTTTTTAAATTGGAATTAGTACTGATATGATAATAATGTGTGATTTATATTAATTAATTGAATTTCAAACACAATGTATATTTTTAATGATAAATTAAATTTTGTCTTTGTTGTTCTTTGACGATGTATACTTATTTATTTAAAATAAATTATCTAACCATTACAATTAACACCTAAGGTTAAATTAATTAGAAACAAAAACCCCTCTCCTCTCACTCCATAAATAAATACAATTATGAAAAAAACACGGTTTTGTGGGAATCTTCATGCGGGTGAAACGGCGGGCAAAAGCAAATATTTTAATTAATTAATTTTTTTTTTTATATTTATTTCTATTTTAAATTAATTAATTTCTTATTATAAATTCTAAATTACCTTTACTACTCGTATAAACGATTGATATCGTCCAACGTTTATACATTACGTCATTAGTCTATAAAGAAAATCACAATGCGTTCAAATAATTTACAAGTTACACCAAATTATCTTGCATCGTACTTCAACCGCTCCAAATTTTGAACATGTCTAAATTCATCGGATGTTTTCGCACGCGCATTTAATTAAATCTGTACAGTGGAGTGGTGTTATTCTCAACACCCTTTCAGACCAACGTGCCTTATCAAAGGAAACGTCACAAGTGACAGTATCTTGTGAGCAGCATCAGCGCAAATGCGTCCAATTAAGTCTCGTGCATCGTAAAAGCCTAAACCAACAGAGTGTCAAAAATAGCTTTTGTTGTATTTGGGGACGGTGTATGTTGCGTATTTTTTGATGAGTGTATCTTTTTATAACATCTGACGGTTACGAATATGATGTGTTTATCCAATTAGTTGGTTATTACTTGTTATTGTTATTTAAAACAGTTAAAGGAACAATGCACCATTCAGGAATTTCTCACGTTAAATATTTTATTTATATAAAAATATATACTTATTATGTTTTTTTATATTGAATGAAAAATGAAATAAAATGAAAATGTTTTCTTTACTGTACTGCAAGTTATTTTTTTTTAACGGGCTAATTGCCTTTATTAACTAGCTAATACATAAATAAACACTACATCTAACCTAGCTAGCTACAAAAACAGTTGGATAATCTGCAAGCCCAAGTAGGCCTATAGATAATCCAAATGTTCTAGCCCACTACCAGTTGGAAGCGTACCCAGCACGTCCTAATATGTATGTACAACTATTGATTATTGCTAAATATTTAACGTGAGAAATTCCTGATAGGTGAAATGTCGGACATACATTTTGAAATGAAGATGTGTTTTTATGCACAGTTTATTTTTATTTATCATACAGTGTCATTCATAAATCTGAAAATTTCGCTGTAACTTGAATCGGGGATCAAAGGTTAAAATCAACGCAGTCGGTGTTCCTAATAAAGTTGGTTTATAAATTCCACGTATCATTTCAATACTACCGAGATGTCGTGATAAATAGTTTTAAATTAGTGTTATTTTGTTTCAAAGACAATCTTTACTGACAAGCTATACGTTTTGATTGTTAGAGCTGAAAAGCTCCATTACTTACATTAATTTTTACACTAGGTTTCTTACATTACTAATATTAGACATGAATAAAAACAAATAAAATGTAATCGCTTTAAAAAAATTAAGAATAGACCCAATTGGCACACCACTCAGGGAAAGCATCGGATACTGAAGGATCCATACGTACATACTTTTATTTTAAACCATTTCAATCATTACTTGGTTTTAAATGTTCCAAAATTCCGAAACCATCAAATATCATTTAATTCAAAGATGTTGTTAATCATTGAAATATATTATGGATCTCTATTAATCTACTTATTTTGTTGCTTATGATGTCAACCGTGGTACATAAAAGTACTAGTTTGAGACGGGCTGCAGACCTCAAACAGCAAGCGACACTATTTCTATGAATTTGTATGAAATTGCAGGCTAAAATTTCTCCATCGTAATCAACTTCATAGAAATTAATAGAAACCAATAGTGTTGCTTGCTGTTTGTGGTTGCAATTTGCCGTCTGCAGCCCGTCTCGGATTTGTACCTTTAAGGTATCATCATGGCCTGCCTAACGCAAAAATCCTAGAACGCAAAAATGGCCTAAAGGCTTTTTGGTTCATCGAAGAAAAATAGGCATTACGGAAAAGGAGAGGCAACACTAGAGCCTTCGGTTAGCATTCTGAATATTTTGAAATAAATTTCCAAACAAAATTACTGAAGACAATTAGTGCGTGGTAATTTCCTAAAACTTGTTCCAGGAAATACGTGTTTTTGAAAATGCCTTACAAGTTTCTGAAAAAAATGTTTGTTATTTAGAATCTCCATTACATGTCCAAGGATCCTATGGAAATGTTTTATTTACTTTTACATTTATGAGAATATTATGAACGGCCAAAGTCAAGGTAAAATTTGTTTAAAAAGGCTTTTATTGAATTGGAATGCCAAAATTTTAAATTTTTGGTTCCATAAAATCTTGGATATAATGCACAAGCTACCTATTTGTTAAAAATACCCAAAGAAAAAAAAATATACAACACTATAATTACCTACGTGCGAGCGTTTGTATAGAAACTATGGCGAGTTGAGACCTCTTAAACTATCAAATGCACTCACGTCAAAATAAAAACAAAACTCTTAGACCAGTTTTTGACTGCCTCAAATGCGATTTAGATTTATTCATCTTCTTTGTGTCTGTCTGCCAGCATTGTCTCTGAAACAATGGCTTTAGTAATGTCATATCCGGAATTTATCATTCTAACACCATCAACGGAAACGTTGGGTGATATGTGTTTATAATGTGGAATCATTGCCACTTTACTCTATAAATGTTTGTATGGCCCATCAGAATGATGTAAGCGCCTTATTCTATCGGACGTGTATTGCATATTGAGTGAGCAAAGGACTCGTGTGGCACGGCCTTCTGATTTCTGCTTTGTATTTTATAGTTAGATTTTATCTACTTTGATCGTTCTCTCAGAAATCTCTTCTATTGTTTGATTTAATATGTTAGTTTGTAGTTATTTTGACCAATATTAATTAAGTACAAACCAACTGCATGTTTTGAAATTATAAAACAGAACTAATTCATACATTGTAATGAGATATATACCGTGATTATTATTGAGCGATGAGCACCCAATATTTCGAAGTTTTTGCAAGCATCATGTTCAGTATGATAATGATAATTAGTAAATAACGGTGAAAATTTAGAACACGATTCGATCAGTGAATATCTGCAGCGTAACCAAAACTCGCAAAACACGATTGATCTGACAGCACAGATGATGAATCGAGTCAACTTGATCCTGACAAAACAGAACATGCTTATTCAAAAAACAAGGGAGGGTGCTAAAAGTCGGTGTTTGTTCGGGACCAAGTTTTATTATAGAGGACGTCCGCCGACAACCGTCCGGAATTCAGGCGCCAGTCGCATTAGACAAACCGATACTGGAATCAAATCCGACATTAACCTGACATAAAAATGTTTACCGTCACATAAATTACTACCAAAAGGAGCCGATGAATTCACAGATCTACGAGACACTAATGTTTTATTGCTGATAGAAATTCACGGTGAAATTTCCTTTTGAAATTTGTTATTTTTTATTGTCCACAAATCATTGTAGAATCGAAATTTTATAATGACGATAATGGTGTTAGAAACCGTAAAATATACTTGAATGGTTGTGGTTTGAATGGGAAGACAGTAAATAGGTTGTAAATTGATATAAAACGTTTTCGGATCACCCTTGCATTGGCCTACGCGTTCGGAGGTTTGGAACACAACAATACTTTTACATGGGGCGTCGGTTTGAAGGACGAGGAATAATGATATAGGTCCCTAAGGACAGCCACAATGCTCCGGTATAATAATAGTTGTAGATTTGAAAGTGATTTGAATATGAATGGCACCCTCCCGCGCCTGTTCGTAATAACAAATATGAAGTGTTGCTTTTATTTGTCCCCCTGATGATTTTGACTGTACGAGTTGGGAGTTACAGTCTTTAGTGATTATAGGTATGGTTTTGATTGTGTTCTGATTTGGCGTTTCGAATAACGTTTGTGTTGTATGTAAGTAGCTATTCTCTAGTTTTGTATTGTTGGAACTTTGTCCATTAAGTTCGGTCAGCATATTATTTTTTAATTTCATTTTTTATTAAAGGGTTAAATTGATCGAGGATTTCTAATTTAAAAAAAAACTTGTTGTTTATTTAAGTCGAATACATCATTTTAATCGCTGACATAAAAATTATCGTCATAAACTTATTTTTGCAAAAGGCACACGCCCACTGCAAATAGTTATCTATAGGGGCGATTAGATAGTAAATTAATTAAAATCTACCCCAGCTCAAATCTACCGCATAATTATAATATCTACACTGTAGTGTAACAGTTCATGCTTTGTAAGTTTTTATTTTGTAGTGGGTTGAAACCATGTTAGTGTTAAATTGAACAGGTACTGAATGTGCAAGACGTTTCAGTTTACGTTAATTCACCTGGCAACATTTTTGATGAAAATGAAACGATAATCTTTTAAGGTGCCAGTGGCGAAGGATAGATAATTTCTTTCCATAGCAAAGCTAGCCTAAATAAATCTACCTATCCCAAAAAAGGTAAGAAATCGAAATTACACAGAAATTACAACACAATTTCTAGTTAGAAAAATTGCTTTAAAAAAGCGACGAACCAACGAAATTTTTGTGATGTATAATTATATTTGTGTAAACATCCGCTAGTGTCGGTTAACACCATAAAATATATTGCACTAACGTAACATTTTAACATTTTTCTCTAAAACTAACACGAAACTCTTTGAAAAAGAAGCATGAAGAACATAAAAGAAGGACTTGTCGCGTGAAACCCAAAATGAAAAATCCGTATTCCACACCCAGCTACGTAAAACAGCGTAGGTGACACATCTGCGAGTGTTATCCGTATGCAAATTACTTTGAGCCCCCGTTTTTAACTGTTTGTTTGTTTTGTGCGTCTGCCTGTGAATACATACATTTGTACTAATTTATGGGCACGGGATTGATTAGAGGCAAGTCATTTAGGTTTATTTATCCTTTGGGCTAAGCTTAATTTATAGATGGAGTGTTAACCTCCGGTTTGCACGTCTGGATAGCATCGAGAAACTAACCCTCAGAGATGAAATACTGTAGATACTATCCGATCTCACAACAATTTGACGGCTCCGTAGCTAAGTTGGTAGTAACCCTGCCTGCAAGGCGAGGGGTCCCGGGTTCGATTCCCGGCCGGGGCAGATTTTGTGTAAGCGTAAAGTTTGTTCTCGGGTCTTGGAGGTTTGTGATGTGTATCTGTGTATGTCCATGCCACCTGCGACACAGGGAATCCTAGTGCGGGGGTATGAGTGTGTAAAAAGAAATGTATTGATTTTCCTATCACATATATCAGCGCACGTGGAATCAGTGCGAGGCGGTGGCTTAGCCAATCTCAATTATGTCTAGGCAAAAATGGTGAAATTTATTTCATGCAAACCAAACGACACTACAGCTCTTGAGGTTAGTATCTCGACGGTGGATAGAAACATCGTCTAGTTCAATCTAAGCCCACTGGACAAATTATCTACACATAGATTGTTAGTTTGTTTATAGTATGAACTAGCTGTGCCCCGTAGTTTCACCCACGTAATAAAAGTAGTTTGCGTTACGGCTTATATGCTATCTGACAGTGACAGTGAAAAACTCGACTAGATTGAAAGACAGACTTAATTTTTTTATTTTTAAAATTTAAGTATAACTAAGAAACTGACGAGAACAGTGCTTGCCAGTTTCTTGGTACAGCAATACGGCCAGATAGTGCTGTCTCATAGGGGCACCTTAGACGCTCAAGCAAACGTACGTTTGCTTGAGCGTCTAAGGTGCCCCTTTCATTCTCACAAAGCCCTGCCTGGGCTCAAAGTGACGACCACTCCGCTACATACATCACTTGCGCATCACTTCTTATTTACCGCGTCTTCTGCGCTGAACACGCAGTGGTTGGGAAATTATTTTTTGAGTTGAGGTCGTAAGCGGCGTCGGTGAGCCTGGTTTTTCCATAGTTTGCGCGTGGTCCGTGATTGATGCATAAATAACCATCAATCATGCATTAGCGTCTAATATGCCCCTAACATGGAAGAATAACTAATTTAGTCCAACATATCGTAAAGTGTTGTAGTTTTTATGTAAGGTGGCTTTTTTATGTAAATAAACACACGTAATATGGAATAGCCAGTTCTTGCACTGTAATTTCACCATTCAATTACAAAACCGCGATGAATTCGCTGACAAACCATGAATTCAGGTTCAATTCAGTGCAAACAGAATTCACTCGCACGTATCGGAAGCGACAAGTTCGCGTTTGGAACACGCCTAAATTGCTATCCCGTCAAACGTCGTGACACTACGCCTGATACGCCGCGTGACAGTCGTTTCTGACGCTGACATGACAACCGGTGCCGTGTGGTTATTTGGTTTCTCAGTCAGGAGTTTTTTTTTCTCGTTTTCGCAGTTTATTTAACCTTACGCATTTAGCCAATTTGAATCGTTGTCGATTTTAGGCATTGTAAAAATGAGATGATTAATTTTAAGTCAAGTGTTTTGCAATGAACATCATTTCGCAGATGGAATTTTATTTTCATCTACAATACATAGGTGCCACTTTTACTTTCTTTATTTTATTTGGTGTGAAGTAAGATTTTTATTAAGTTTTACATTTTCAACAAAATACTATGCCCAAGACAATCCTAGCAATGTTACTAGGTACATTTAATGAAATAAAGACAAATAATAATTATAGCAAATAACCACAACCAAAAAACTGTAGTTAGCCGGTGTTCATTTCTTTATTATTAATTGAAAACTATACTTCTTACTTCCTTTAATTGATTTGACGCGTGACGTTTTTTACGACGTATCATTTTGACACTTATTTATTTTTTACTACATAAACATAACGAATATACAGTAGTGAAATGTAAAATGTCAATATCAAAATAACAGCTTTATATATACTAAATGCATATAATAGTATTCATGGTACCTATAACAAAACAACCATTATTAAAATGTTTGTCTGTCAGTATGTTTCTTCCGGGTAATCTCCGAAACGGCTCGACCGATTATGAAGGAACTTTCACTGGCAGATAGCATATGCTACTAGGAGTAAGTTTGGCTACGTGGGCGAAGCCGCGGGTCACAGCTAGTAACCAATAAACTACAATTTTAATGGAACCAGATAACCAGCCTTACCATAATATTTATCAGCAGCATCATAACGCTGGTGAGAGTTGTCGTAAAATTGTGTTAAAATTACTGTAAGAATGAATGTCTCAGAACACAATTATTATTTGTGTGTCTTTCGTGCCCTAGAAGCTGGCTTTCAAGACTTGTTATTCACACACTATGTCGTAATAAAAACAGTATTTTATTTGACCTTACGCCGAACTTTGTCACAGTAAACCTTTATTTACATAATAATAATATCAGTAGTCAAGCACCCCATTTATTTTACCGTTACGACATTTTTGGTGACTGCAAAACACTGTGTAAACTGACCTTCAACCTTCCAACTATAATAACAAACGAAATTAAACCACAAAACCAATGATTTAAAGCCTTAAATAGTTTGGCAAGTAACTTAACAAGTTAGTAAAGCTTGAGAAACAAAATTGGACGTTGTTTTAAAGAGGGTAGTGGCTAAATTGGTGTGGAGGATGACAGATCGTTAATCAAATAGTGAAGTTATCATATTCTGTGATCTAGTGACACCTGCCTAACTCCTGAACGGCGCTGGTAAATTAATAATACATGGAAACGTAATGGAACTGCCATTTATACTGACAAATTGAGTGCGATTGGGAAATTGGATGAAAAATGGATTAGGAGATTGTCGGTCTTTTTTTTAAATGTGAATATTACTTTTACGGTAAGTACCTACTGTTGCAGTTCAGATGTAGGAATAAAAATATTAAGGTAGGCATGAATCCTGCTTGTAGTACTTGATTGGTGATTGACTAACGGTTGAAACCAATAACAAGTATGTTGAATGTTGAAAGATATTGTGAAGTTGGGATACCTACTAATAATTTCAAGCAGGACAATTTTATGAAGACTGACATTTTTTTATGCCCTAGTTGGCAATCAAGCATTGTTAGTGGGAGGACTAACTCTTCTGCGAGTGTTCGACGTTCGTCTGGGTTGTTACCACCGCTTTGCTCGTGAAGTCTGCCGCCAAGCAGTAGTGTGCAAGCATTACTGTGTTCCGGTTTGATGAGCAGAGTATCCAGTGAAATTACCGGGCTTATGAGACTTAATACCTAATAAATGTATTTTCTTTCTTCTTTCTTTCTTTCTAATGTCTCAGGGTAACGAGCGCACTGCAGTGCCGCGCAGGCCTTTGTGTTTGAAAGTTCTGGGTGGAACTGCAATTGTTATGGGCCGGCGTTATGCTTACCATCAGGCAAACGACGAGCTCGTCTCGTTACCAAATAACACAAAAAAAAAACTAATAATTTCAAGCAGGACAAGTTTATAAAGACGGTGGCAATCAAGCAGACGGCCCGCCTGATAGTATGCAGCTACCGTCGTCACAATATTGAAAACTAACTTGACATAATACAAAATATGATTTCAGTATTTTAGCAGCAAAAGTTTGAACCGAACAGAAGCTATGAAAATTTCTAGCCGATCGAAACACTAAACTTTAAATAACATTCGAACCACCTCCCGGGATAAGTCCAACAAAAATCAATCTAATACTACTCCATATAGCATTATCTTTGGAGAGCTGGGCTTAACGAACTCATTATAAAGTTGCTGAGGCTTTTGAGTTTGGTCCATTTTAGAATTCTATAAGCGTTTTGACTGTTACAGATAGAACCTATAACCATTACTGAGAATCAGGCTTTTTTGTCAGAGTGAATATGTAGGACAAAATCCTGTGCATAGAAGACGCTCAGCCCGAAAAATGGTATTTGTCATAAAGCAACCTGTAGTTTTGTACCTATTGACTATTGTTAAGAAGATAATCGGTTTACCGGTTCGCAAACAAAGGCGGTGCAGCACTAGTTCGACACTCGCCCCCTCCCTAGTTCGAATAAGTCAGTCGTAGTGTCACCGGTCGCGCGAGTTGGTCATCTTAGTCTAAAAGTGGCAAAAAATTACTGTTCTCTGTTTAAAACGTCTGTTTCTTCCTAATACTATGGAAATAGGTGTAGTACATAAGCAGTGGCCCATACTGGACAGTGACAGGTGAGAGGTCCTGACATATGTGGTACCTTCTCGCTAGTCTAGACTAGGTATGACGAGCAGACGGTCACGCCCGGTGGCGGGTGGAGGTTGTGCGGGAACACTGTCTGAGTTTCCAAGTAAACATAATTGTAAAGGCTTGGTGTGACCGTGAGGCCAGTTATAGTATTTACATCACAGTTAATTAGGATTTTAAAAATCTTTCATAACCGTTTAAAGGGGTCCCTTCATTATAGAAAAGCGCAAGACTTTATGCATCAGCTTGTCTGCCAATTACATTTGTTCTATGGTTATTACATGTTCTATCAATTGTATTTAAATACATGAAGTGTGGTTTTAAAATCCGTGCAACGTCGACTGATTAAATTATAGAATTAGGATACTTATAAGTAACTGTTACATGTGTTTTAAGACTAATAATTATAAAACGGTTTTCCCTTACACCTCCCCCTAAAACTTTCTCATGGTCCACAGTCGCAAGGGTGGCACTAATTAACGAAAGCGACTTTTCATTTGCCGATTGCACCACTGCTACCGTAACTACTGCTGGCTAAACTGTGCCACTGTCCCCTCTGCTACCATACTAACTGTTCCCTAAACTAACCCGGTGTTCCTGCTACTTCCATACTAACTATATTTTCCTCATCTGTGTCACTAACTATTGCTACTATACGGACCCATACTCACTATTACTTAAGTAATGGCACTGCTACAACAGCGGCGCAAGTCGGAAGACGGTTCGATAAATTTGTCGAATCGAAAAACCCGATAAATTTATCGAATGTTGCGAGTACCGAAGTCTGATTGTAAAGTATTGTAGTAGCTCTATATTCTCTTTGGATTCGACCTAGCTATTCGACAAATGATGTCGATAGTATCGAGGTTCGATAATTTATATAAAAAGTCGATAAAACCGACTTTATCAATTTGAACTGTCAATTTTATCGATCAAAAAGATCCGTACTTATTGCGCCGCAGTTGCTATATATTGTACTGCTTCCTAATCTATGATGGTCACAGTTGAGGGCGGCAAAAATATTTGTTGTATGAGTAATTGTATGGGTGTAACGTGACGCCGTGGGTTTTAATGAAAGGGGTGAAAACGGACCCCTTGTGTGGCGTTTGTTTTAATTTGGTAAATGGTCTCTTTTGTTTGTTCGTAGTTGAAAAATATATAAAAAAGAGTCATCATCAAATTTGGTAGCACACGATGTTTTTACTGCGAATATTGTTTATCATTCCCGCTGATTATTATTGCAATCAGTACACAGTACAAGTTTAAAATAGTTTAAAATAGTTTTTTAAACTTGTACTGTGTAAGTTTATAGAACTATTTAAAATAGTAATAATCAGCGGGAATGATAAACAATATTCGCAGTAAAAATATCGTGTGCTACCAAATTTGATGATGTCTCTTTTTAAGGTAAAATATATATTAATTTAATAAATTAAATTTAATAATTCTAATAAATTATGAGAATACCTTTAATATTTTGACGACCTCGTGTTTTAGCAAGAAACATTAGCCCGTACTGAAACTACAGCTACCAAGGTCATAACCTTCATGAAGTGATTTGTTAGTTATTTCAACTAAGTTGGTACCTACCTATATAAATTAAATCATATTTTTTTTTTTTACATATGACTGGTAAAGCGTTTGATCACAATCTCACCTGATGTGAAGTGACGATGTGGTCGAAGATGTAGCACGCTTTCCCAGTAAATACCTATTCACTCTATTCTTAAACACACCCGGATGATAACGTTCAGGGAACACAGACGACGGCAAAGCATTCCACTTCTAATAGGCCTAATTATTATTTATTTAATTATTATTTCGCACAAACAGTACACCTACATGCAAAATTAATTTAGAAGCTAGAGGGACTTCAAATACAATTTTATTCAACTGAAAACTGTTCAGTGTTCACTGAAATATTACGCTCTGATGCCATTGCCTTCATGAGACTCGCTTTTATGAAAGCGACTTTCATAAAAGCGAATCATAAACGACAGGTAACGGGCACAAAATGATATTTCGCCATTATAACCAAAATTTCATATTACAAAGGGCTTTAGAAGAAGAACCGGGTAACCTTAATAAAGCGCTACTTAAATAATATAATTAACGGTATAACGTCCAATACTTTACTTTTTTCAGGCGTAGTTTTAAAATATGCTTTTTATATAAAAACATAAACATAAACGCTTACACACTCATACCCCCGCACTAGGATTCCCTGTGTCGCAGGTGGCATGGACATACACAGATACACATCACAAACATCCAAGACCCGAGAACGAACTTTATGCTTACACAAAATCTGCCCCGGCCGGGAATCGAACCCGGGACCCCTCGCCTTGCAGGCAGGGTTACTACCAACTTAGCTACGGAGCTATCGATTATTAAAGTACCAATAGTCGAGAGGTGTTTATTAGAAGGTAATTCTTGATAGCAGCTGAAGTCACTATGCTAATTCAATAAGCGTTTTTTTGACCTTGAATTTATGTGTTGCATGGGAAAAATATTTTAATTACGGAATTTTTCTACCCTTCGAAACAAAAAGTAGATGTATACGACCATTGCAGCTATAACTTAGCGGCCTCTTTGTGATTAGATACTATTAACTTGCAATCTATACAGATAAATAAAATTGAAGTGTCTGTTTGTAATATCAAAATAACAGCTTTTTACTAAATGCATATGAAAGTACATACGGTATCTAAAACAAAACAAGCATTTTTAAAATTTTTGTCTGTCTGTCTGTTTGTTCCGGGTTCCGGCTGGACCGATTTTGACGGGACTTTCACTGGCAGATAGCTGATGTTACAAGGAGTAACAAAGGCTACTTTAATTTTAGAAAAATAATTAGGGTTCCGCGCAAAAAAATAAAAACCATGTAATCCAAAATCGCCACGCGGGTGAAACCGCGGGGCAGCAGCTAGTTCATAATAATAAACTTCTATCGTTGCCGGTCCTCGCTTTGTAAATTTTATCTCCCTAAACCGGTTGATGCACAGGAACCACGTTCGAAAATCCCAGAATCCCAAGGCTTAGTTTTTGAACCGCTAAATGAATTAAGCCCGGTAAATTCTGAAGCTGAGAATATTCCGGTACCTCTGCATAAAGTAAGCATAAATATTCACGGGTTCTATAGACGCGGGTGCGGGCTTCGTGGTTGAATGGAGCGGATTATAGTCGGAGGTAGAGAAATAATTATTTTGTTGAGAACAAATTCAATTCATTTATCTATACAGATAAATAAAATTGAAGTGTCTGTTTGTAATATCAAAATAACAGCTTTTTGCCAAATGCATATGAAAGTTTATACGGAACCTATAACGAAACAACCATTTTTAAAATTTTTGGCTGTCTGTCTGTCTGTTTGTTCCGGGTAATCTCCGTTTATCAATATATTTTTTGATGCACATAGAATGACAGTCGCTTTCTTTTCAATAAATGAAACATAATATTTCAACTGACTTAATATTGTCTATTTTGTGGGTACATTGTAATGATAATACTTATAAGCTATGGTCCTTCTATACGTGACATAGTAAATTGCGTAAACCACTTGTCAATGATTATTGTAAAACCACAATACTGCTGAAAAAACACTTTAGTGATTTTTATACTATTAGATAAACAAACGAGTGGTTAGTTGGCGGTTAGCCTCGTGAAGTCTGCCGCCAAGCAGTAGTGTGCAAGCATTACTGTGTTCCGGTTTGATGAGCAGAGTATCCAGTGAAATTACTGGGCTTATGAGACTTAATACCTAATGTCTCAGGATAACGAGCGCATTGCAGTGCCGCGCAGGCCTTTGTGTTTCAAAGTTCTGGGTGGCACTGCAATTGTTATGGGCCGGCGTTATGCTTACCATCAGGCAAACGACCAGCTCGTCTCGTTACCAAATAACATAAAAAAAAACCTGATGATGGGAAAGTCAGTTATCTTAAAGAAGGTAGGCACTAAATTACTAAATCAATCATGACACCCAAAACATTGTACTACGTACACTTACATACATTTGTTAACACAAAGTACTTTCTATTAAGTCATGTTAAGTCGATAAAAGGTCTCTCTCCCATGCCTCATTGTTGTAACGTCAATCGATTGTCTTGAAGACAATGCCAATACGATCAATCTATCTTTAATAACTAGTTGTCTACTTACTGCATAAGCTGTTTCATATATTTCAATAGTGTCAGTCATGAAAATTTTTGATGAAGATATATTTTATTATGAGTTAGTCATTATTATATTATAGAGCGAGTGTGGCCGAGCAGGAACTTGTGAGACTTTCAATCCGACGCACCATAGTTCGAATCTCGACTCGGCCCGCCCCAATGACTTATATCAAGTTTTGTGCGGATTATTGACACTCGCTCTAAAAACGGTGAAGTAAAACATTGTAAGGAAGCCCGCATGTTCAAGAACCACAAAATTAGAGGACATGTGACATCCACCAAGCCGCACTGGGCCAGCGTGGTGGATTATGACCCATACCTATCTCTGAGAGAAGGCCGGTATCCCAGCAGTGGGAGCGTAAGAGGCTGATAATGATAGTAATTATAATGTAGTTGGTAAACTTTAATTTTTTTATTTTATTTTATTTTATTCTACATGGAAAACAAACAGCTGTCAATAAATACAATAGTTACAAGGTAAAACAATTACACAATACTTAAAAGCCTAAATAGTTTCCGCTTATGAAACAATATGTATGTATAAATGTGAATCCTGCTGTAACATGCTACAAAACTATAAAACTATCGTTATTATAATTATACAACAGATAGTACTAGGTACAACGAGAATAAAAAGTAAAAGATAAACAAAAGGTAAACAAAACAAATGCCACATAAAACCAAGAAATATAAATGCTAGAGTAAAGAAATGGATAATATTATAAGTAAAATTTTAATTGGTAAAGAACTGATCATTATACATAACTTTAAATCTATTCTGCTTCATCGTAAATAGGTCTACATTTTCAGAGAACTCTGAGTTATACAGATTGACAGTACGTATAAGGAAAGAATTTTGTCGGTAGTTCGAGAGACAGGGAGGAGTATACAGTTTAAGGTAGTTTCTGCGACAGATCGGCCTCGTCGGAGCGCACAGCTTGACCTGCGCCAGTAACGATGGAGAATCGATCAAATTTAAGGTAATGTTGTGCAGTAAAGTGATGAGTTTAATATAAGATTGTTGAAAGTATCAGTTAGGAAAGCAGTAAACAATATTTACGGAACAATAAACTAGAATAATGTTTGTTTGTTTTTTATAATTCCATCGTAAAACTCCTATTTGACATATTTGCCAAACCTTGTATTATTTTTTGGATTTGCTGTTCTTGTCAATAAAAATTGCTTAAATGACAATTATCTTAATAATCGAAAAAGAAGACCGACATCACGAGAGATTTATTTTAAATCTTCAACTAAAATGTTAATTTTATTTCCAAATGATTAAGCAAATTATTCCCTGATCAAGAAGAAATTTGAATAATTGTCATTTGGTGGAATCTCTTGAAAAAAGACAAATTTTATAAAACAAATAAAGCTTTCCCCAACTGACTTTATGCGCTTCTGCAAATAATGTCCTTAAACATTTCAATATTCGCTTTTCCTCTGCCCTGAGCACAATCTCCGTAGAGCTTGGAGCTTGTCCATATATTTCACGGGCGGTCTGCACTTAACAGCCCGCCGGCAGCCCGATAATTTTATTATCGGTGAAATTTTTTTTCTCTCTGGCAATACTCTGGAACTGACGCTATAGTAGTCATTTAAAAAATAATAGATTTAGTTTCGTGCTTAAATGGTGAAATGAATCTTCGTGGGGGTCCTATTTAATGGCCTGATTTGTATGGTTTTTTTGCTGTGTGGGTGATCGCCAATTTGTTTTGTAGTCCAGAGCTTGAAAGTAATTATGCTGTTTTGAAATTTGAATAATTGACCTTTGATTTTGGTTTATAGCTGTTTGAGGCGGGATTAAAATGCAAATCTTGTGATGTTTGTAAGTATTGACTAGATCGACTGCTTTATTAAATACCACACGTATTATGGCTTAATTTAAATAAAGTTAATTATACGACAACTTAAAAACATACACAGTAGATACACACAACAATGAAGTAGTTGCATGAATCACAAAATACATTATTAATATATTATTATTATTTAATTATAATAATAATGATAATTAAATATATTAATACTTATAATAATTAAAATACATAATTAATACATTATTATTATTTAATTATAATAATTACATAATTACATCACATTAAAGCAATAAAAATGACATTCACAAAAAAAAAATCCGTAAAGGATCTAAAAGTTTCCCGAATTTAACGATTATTTTTTTAGCATCCAATATTAATTTAACTGATTCTTTACATTTCAATTAGTAAAAAAATGTATCTAAACAACATGTAACTAAACGCAGTTTTTCACGATCAAAATCAATATTTTTAGTACAGATTTACAGCCCGCGCATGGCATGTGATTACCCGGAATGAACAGACAAACAGACAGACAAAAATTAAAAAAAAAACGGTGGTTTTGTAATAGGTACCGTTTATACTTTCATATGCATTTAGTAAAAATCTGTTATTTTGATATTACAAACAGACATCTTCAATTTTATTTATTTGTATAGATTGACAATAATACATTCACATATTTAATATTTATATTCGGTATAAATCCTATCAAAATTTTTATATCAACACAAGAAAGATTGATTACAATATTTCTCATTAATACTAATTTGTTTTAATGATTATTACATCGTCATTACCCGATTTCATGGGAAACAAGCCCGTATTAACTCAAGCGTAATTTGAACTGACGACTACATTTTATGAAATTAACAAACATGACATAATCAGACCTCTTTCAAAGATATCACACATCACCATACAAATACAAGCTCTATGGCTTTGAACATAAGGGCGTGATAAGCAACATAAAATCGTAGCTAGAGCTAGTGTTGAATATGACATATCCAAACCCCTTTCGAAAGCTTAAACCAAGATTTTCCTAGGTAATAATAAACCGTATGTCGTTGGAAATAAGGGTGATGTAATTTTGATTAAAGAGTGGCTGGATAGTGTTAAACATGGGGTCAAAATGAAACGTGGGTAACTACAATAAAATGAAATGGTTGAATGAGTAGTAGTACGGTTCAGATCGATTAGTGGCGCGACAATAGTCTTGATAAAGTATCGCCAAGCGTTTGTGGGATGAAAACCAACTTATTCTCTTATGAACTTGTTAAGATTTGAATAATTACAATTATTGTTCTACGTTTATATTTTTACTATTAGAAAGACTAATTTATTTTATGTTATTTGGTAACGAGACGAGTTGGTCGTTTGCCTGATGGTAAGCATAACGCCGGCCCATAACAATTGCAGTGCCACTCAGAACTTTGAAACACAAAGGCCTGCGCGGCACTGCAATGCGCTCGTTACCCTGAGACATTAGGTATTAAGTCTCATAAGCCCAGTAATTTCACTGGATACTCTGCTCATCAAACTGCCGTGTGTGCGCGGACGCAGCGAGTTTTTGTAGTTTGTAAGTACCTATCAAGCGGCTGCGGCTACCGCTGCTTGCGATTTGTTAATTTTACTATATCGGATAAGTTACATAATGTAGATTCTTTTTGGCTTAAGGATAAGTAATATGAAATTTGTTATATAGTACTAAGTAAACCTGTGAATCTGAGATAAATAAATAAATAAAATAAACCGGAACACATAATGCTTGCACATTACTGCTTGGCGGCAGACTTCACGTGCAAAGCGGTAACAACCCAGACGGACACTCGCAGAAGAGTTAGTCCTCCCACTAACAAATAATTAATTTTATTGGCAGGCGTTGCGTTTACCATCAGGCAAACTACCTTCTCGTCCCGTCACATTGTACTATTAATCAACAGTTTATTTATAAATGTTACAGCTGAAATTTATGAAGTTATAACAATTAGCTTAGGTACAACTCTGATGACTTCATTCTCTATCAAATAAATCTATAAGTACGCATTATATTGTATCTATCATATATTCATTAATCATTCTCTAAAACATTTTGACATTCTATTGCGTTCAATTGAATGAACTGAATGATATATTTAACGACGGAACAGTCAATTAAATGTGATCTTTATTTATAAAGCTTTAAAGTAGTTTTTAGTGCAGTGTCTAAGCTCTATATTTACGGGATAAAAATAAATCATTCATAGCACTCAGCACTTGGAAACGAATCGAGTCAAAAAACTACGCTCATTGAATCGATAACAATGAAAATCGCTATAACAAAGCATCCGCTTTGTGCGGTTCAAGTCATGAAATTGTAGAGGGTTTATAAAAATGTGCATACGTATAAAATGATACTAGATTATAGATATTTTATCCAATTGTTTTTATAGCTAGAAATAGTGTGTTTATGTAATAGCTAGTTAATAAAAATTTCAAACAGAATTAGGAATATGACTTACGAGCTTCTGCCCGCGGTTTTCACCCGCGTTCCCACAGGAACCGTGCATTTTTCCGGGATAAAAGTAGCCTATGTTACTCTCCGGTCCATAAACTATATCTATGCCAAAAACCACGTCAATCCGTTGCTCAGTTACTGCGTGAAAGAAGGACAAACCAACAAATCAACAAACATGCTTTCGCATTTATAATATTAGTAGGATTAGTAGGATTTCATCTGTAATCTACATATCTCTCTAAATAGACCCTATTCAAACCCGAACACTACATTAGTTAACCACGTTCAGTTTATAACAATTAGTGACGTGACTCAACACGAGACTTTCATATTTCTAATGACCTGCCCCAAACACTGATACTGAAAATCGCCATAACAAAGGCCCAGCTTTGCGCTCAAAATAAAATAACGCCCAATAACACTTGGAGCCATTGTTTTATAATGCCCGTGGAATTGTGCTGAGGATGTGTGAGGTAATAACGTAATGAGTTATTAGTATTTGTATAATGCTTTGTACATTGTACAATTGAATGAGCGTGAGGGCTGAGCATGCAGTACCCGTAATTGTGGTGCCTGAATGGAAAGCTACAAGATAATAGGTACGAGGACAATTTTTGTAGTGGAATAGTTATTGTTTTCATATTTTATTGAATAATGTGGAAAATTCACTGTACCTATTTTTCATTCCAATTTTGTAGTAAAGTTTATGCAGGTGATGTAAGAAAGAAAGAAAATACATTTATTTATGTATTTTCTTTCTTGTCATTGTTTTTCATTCATATAGCAATCTTTTATGATACGTATTCGAGTTTTTATAGTATACTAGATGTGCCCCGTGGCTTCGCCCACTTAGCCTCAGTTACTCCTTATAACATCAGCTATCTGCCAGTGAAAGTCCCGTCAAAATTGGGCCAGCCATTTCGGAGATTACACGGAACAAACAGACAGATACACCGACAATTTTTTTTAAATTGTGTTTTATTAATTTGTATTACTTTCATATGCGTTTAGTGAAAAGCTGTTGTTTTTATTTTACAAACAGACACTTCGATTGTATTTATGTGTATAGATCATGATTTATTACATACCACAATCAAACTCACAAACTGCACACCTTCACTATATTAGAATAGAAATAGTGAAATAAATAGATTTTTTACTACACATCGAATTCGATAATTTTATCGGTGTAGATCCCATACATTCATTTAATAACCGGTTAAAAGTGGTATCATTAAAAATTTAAATAAAAATTAAGGAAAACTCTACAACTTTTTAATTCAAAAGAAAAGTTACATTAAAAACGTCAACAAACACAATTAACACTAAACAATTACTAAATTTTCTTGAATACTCGTGTTAATGTGAAATACAAACACGATAAACCACTAAACATACTAAATGCCATTAAAGTATAAATCAAGTGAAACTGCTTTTCCGCACGTAAGCACCATTTTAAAATCTTCACCATTTTTAACACGTTACCAGCTCTTTGTCGGACAAATAACGAAAATTAGCAACCAAGATTTTTATATTCAACAAACACGATACTTTGAGAATGCAAGGATTGAGTAACTTTTAAATCTCGGTAAGTTTTTTTTCGCATTTTCACCAACTTTCTTGCCTTTTGAAGTTATTTGTAAATCACGTTATTAAGTACTACAAACGACTAAAGTTTATGAAATTCAGTTTTTTGTCCGTCCATTTTTGATTCAGTAACAAGACATAGTTATTGTGATAATTTTATTTAGCTCGAATCCCTGAACAGTAACATGATGCCAACCGCAAGGTAAATCAGAAATTAAAAGATAAGGATATTTAACATTTTAATAGTTTCAAATCGAAGCTGATTTATCATTATGTACTAGAAGAAACAAAAAACATAATATAAGTATACGGCTCCGTAGCTAAGTTGGTAGTAACCCTGCCTGCAAAGCGAGGGGTCCCGGGTTCGATTCCCGGCCGGGGCAGATATTGTAACATACAATTTGTTCTCGGGTCTTGGATGTTTGTGATGTGTATCTGTGTGTGTCCATGCCACCTGCGACACAGGGAATCCTAGTGCAGAGGTATGAGTGTAAGCGTTTATTTATTATTTATTTATTCTTTCTACTAGCTGCAGTTTCACCCGCGCGGAGATATTGGATTTCATGGTTTTTTTTGCGCAGAACCCTAATTCTTTTTCTAAAATAAAAGTAGCTTCAGTTACTCCTTGTAGCATCAGCTATCTGCCAGTGAAAGTCCCGTCAAAATCGGCTTAGCCGTTTCGGAGATTACCCGGAACAAACAGACAGACAGAGAGACAATTTTTTTTTTAAAATGGTTGTTTAGTTATTTGTACTGTATTTAAACTTTCGTATGCATTTGATAAAAAGCTGTTATTTTGACATTACGAACAGACACTTCAATTTTATTTATTTGTATAGAAAAGTTTTTTTTAATTTTCATTGATTTGTTTTTCAGCTTTGTTTTCTTCTTACAATAAATATAATCATAATTAACCCAGCAGTAGGCTCGGTTATCAAAAGTCAATATTGTAGTCGGTCGCTTTCACTATAATTTATAATTCTTACCTACTTACCGGTTAAATATCGCCTACCTTCGACCGTGTTCAGTCCTTGCCAAAACGTAAGTTTATCGTATTAACTTTCGAGTCGTTAAATAATTTACTCAGAAAACATTGAGAAGACGCTGTTTAATGAATAAACACGACGTGATTACGGAACTTGACTTTTCCTGGTTATAGTGTTACCTCACGCCTGACCAAAATAGTAAGTTTGAATTTGGAAAACTTTCAGATTTAAAAAAAAATGTTGCTCATTGGTAACGAGAGCTGGTCGTTTGCCTGATGGTAAGCATAACGCCGGCCTATAACAATTGCAGTGCCACCTAGAACTTTGAAACAAAGGCTTGCGCGGCACTGCAGTGCGCTCGTTACCCGGAGACATTAGGTTTTAAGTCTCATAAGCCCAGTAATTTCACTGGCTACTCTGCTCATCAAACTGGAACACAGTAAAGCTTGCACATTACTGCTTGGTGGTCTGTTCACTCACAAAGCGGTGGTAACAACCCAGACGGACACTCGCAGAAGAGTTAGTCCTATCACTATCAAATCATTTAGATGCAGTATCTTTGTGGAAAATATATTTTTGTGAATATAATTATTATTGTGGTAATTTGATCTTCTTAAAACTGTATAGCGACAGAAATTATTTATTTTGCGTTTCATGCAACATCTCAATTCCGTTCGTATAATAAATGTAGAAGCGAAACGCTTCTTGCGTAGTGTGGGAATATCTACCATGTAAGGGTGGCGCGTCGCAGTAAGTCTGGTTGTCCGACCGTGGATACCTACCCTATTTAGCTTCGAAATTTTTAAAATCCGTATTTCCAACATGCTGTACAAGGTTAGAATACCGCATAAGTATTTCCATCACAACATTACCGTCCGCAACATGCTTACCATATTTATCTTCAGGTCAGCAAGTAATAAAAGTAGGCAAATATTCCCACATTTGCATAAGAACAAGCAAGGATAGTAGAACACGCGATCCGATCGCACAAGAACTATGCAGTGCCGGAAATCCATTAACGTCTCCAGTCGGTCACATGTCTCGCTTATCAGAGCGGGGCTGCAATGTATGTCGGACATGGCAGTTTGGTTGCCAGCGGAATTAATGTTTGCGTATTTTGGTGGTGGTAAAGGATGTGTTTCTGTATTAAAGTACAGAGTAGTGTTTCAGTATTGAAGCTTTGTACTTTTGTATACTGTCTATACTCATAAATAAAATTGAAGTGTCTGTCTGTCTGTTCCGGGTAATCTCCGAAACGGCTGGACCGATTTTGACGGGACTTTCACTGGCAGATAGCTGATGTTATAAGGAGTAACATAGGCCATGTGGGGGAAGCCGCGGGACACAGCTTTTTATTTAAGAAAAATAATTAGGGTTCCGCGCACAAAAAATATCATGAAATGCAATATATCCGCGCAGGTGAAACCGCGGGCAGCAGCTAGTTTAATACTAAAAAAACTGTATAAAATCTATTTCGAACAGATGGTTCAAGCGTGAGTCTTCGATAATAATAATATATAACTTACTCAAGCGTGGTGATTTCGAATTTACTGGATGGAATTTCTTACTGCATTTAACCATTGATACATCATCATACATACACGTCATGATTCATGACGATTTAAATCCTTTTTTTTACGCACGGGGGTGGGGAATCTTCTTGAGATACCCGGCTGTCAGGGAGTAGTCGGGCTATGTGTGATTTACACAGCCTCGGGATCTCCAAAGGACCATACCGGTGCCTCCCAGCATTGCGCCTTTCCCAGCTGACTTACGACAGCCCCCGAGCCAAACCGAGCTGTTGTTCTTTCATGGCTTGTTTATAGATGGGTAATTAGAGCCCGACCTCCAACACCCTCAAGCCCAAAGGATCATTGTTAGTCGCCTTTTACGTCAGGCAGGGATACCGCAACCCATTGTTTCTTTAAGACGATATGACTACTGGGTTGGACTAGTTACTGCAACGTGGGTTACCTATAGAACAGATTTTTTTTTAATGTTATTTGGTAACGAGACGAGCTGGTCGTGTGCCTGATGGTAAGCATAACGCCGGCCCATAACAATTGCAGTGCCACCCAGAACTTTGAAACACAAAGGCCTACGTGGCACTGCAGTGCGCTCGTTACCCTGAGACATTAGGTATTAAGACTCATACGCCCAGTAATTTCACTGGATACTCTGGTCATCAAACCGGAACACAGTAATGCTTGCACACTACTGCTTGGCAGCATACTTCACGACAAAGCAGTGGTAACAACCCAGACGGACACTCGCAGAAGAGTTAGTCCTACCACTAACAAAAATTATTGAATATTGATAAGTCCCATGTAACGAACTCCGCTATGCTTTATCATTCGATTTCCAGCTACGCAAGCTTTGCAACTGCGTCATTGTCCTCTGCATTAAGCGCTATCAGACCCTTATCTGAGCTTATATACGCGCGGTGGAGCACATTTGCTAATCGCCGCATCGCTTTACTCCCTATAGATGGATACAGCGATAATTCTGCAGGGTTTTATGCCCGGATTGGAAGGGAGATCCAGATTACGAGCAATTTGCCATACGGTTGTTTGGAATGGGATTTTTGATGGTGTCGTTTTTGATTGAGTTGAAATTTCATGCATCCAGCGCCTAGTTTGCGCACTCCTAAATCTGTGGTGCACTCTGATTCATACTGTGATAAATCCGTTTTAGCACAACCATGTTTAAGCTGGAGTACCTTTTTAAGACTAAATTATTATTAAGGAACATTTATTTAATTTGTTAATTTATCTTACGAATATTTGTTTTAATCTAAAAACTAGTGAAATAAATCACTACAGAACCAAACTACCAAAGTACAGAACTACCAAAAACTGATGTACACAATATTTAATTTAACAATTTATGTTAGAGCTATTTAAACAAATACATAAAATTAATTATTTACGAATAATTATTATTTAATGATGTCGGTTATTATGACTGACCTAAGACCTTATATAATATCACATATTACAGACACAATAAAATTAACAGCGTCTGATGCTGCTACTTGAATACGTACGCGCAAACCGCGGGCAAAAGCTAGTTAACTATAAATTACAGATTTTGGCACAGCTTTTTTCAGGGAGTACTGTTGTTTTATAATGTAACAAAATTAATTTTTGAGATGCGAGCTTTTTTTTTTTATGTTATTTTTTTTTTTTTTTTATGTTATTTGGTAACGAGACGAGCTGGTCGTTTGCCTGATGGTAAGCATAACGTCGGCCCATAACAATTGCAGTGCCACCCAGAACTTTGTAACACGTAAGCACTGCAGTACGCTCGCCACCCTGAGACATTAGGTATTAAGTCTCATAAGCCCAGTAATTTCACTGGATACTCTGCTCATCAAACCGGAACACAGTAATGCTTGCACACTACTGCTTGGCGGCAGACTTCACGAGCAAAGCGGTGGTAACAACCCAGACGGACACTCGCAGAAGAGTTAGTCCTCCCACAAAACTCTCTGTAGTAACTCTGTGTAGTATTTAACTATTTACACAATCGACATTACAGCCAATCTTTATACAATGTACAGACGTATCGGTTCGCCAGGGACAGCTAAAAGGCGTGGTCGGTTCAATGCAACAAGATTATTGCACATTAATTCAAGCACATAAGCACAGCTTTGGCATGTCTGTAGATGAAACGTACAGTGATTTAGGTGTCTGGTGCGATTGTGTAGTACCTCTTCTTAGTTAACAGCAACTGGATTTGGCAACTTTTATACTTGGAAATAACTCTCATAGTTAGCAAGTTGAAATGGCAATGGGCAGGCCGCATCGCTAGCAGAACCGATAACCGATGGGGAAGAAAGGTTCTCGAGTGGCGACCACGAACCGGAAGACGTAGTGTTGGACGACCCCCCCACTAGGTGGAAGGATGACATTGTCAAAACCGCGGGAAACCGTTGTATATTCAAGAGGCGAGTAGTCGATCCAAGTGGCGTTCTACGGGGGAGGCCTATGTTCAGCAGTGGACGTCTTCCGGCTGATGATGATGATGATACTTTGAGAGGAACTTTGTATTTTTTATATCATCTTCATTATCAGTATCAACAGCCAGAAGACGTCCACTGTTGAACATAGGCCTCCCCCATAGGTCACTATTTGGATCGGCTACTCGCCTCTTTCATTACTCGTCTCTCGTCTCAGGGTAATGAGCGCATTGCGGTGCCGCGCAGGCCTTTGTGTTACATGTATGTTTGGGTGGAACTGCAATTGCCATGGAACGGCGTTATGCTTACCATCAGGCAAACGACCAGATCGTCTCGTTATCCAATAGTATACAAATAATAATAATTCATTTAATTTTTTTCATATACCTGAGCAAATTGTTTTCTTCATGTCTTCGGCTAAATATTGTAAATTATTTCATATCAAAAGCTAATCATGGATTATTGTGGAAAAACTAACTACCTAAAAACTAAAAAAAAAATACCAAAATTAGGATCCCAAGAATTTGCCTCTGCTCTAAAGAAACTGCATTACCATATTATGCCACTGTTGCTGTTAAACTGGCGGAATTGTTTCGAAACTGCATCACAACTATTTTCAAATAAAAACTTATTTCGCTCCCCGAGAACAATTGTTCGCGAGGAATTTGATAAAAATGTTGTTTCATGAAAATATCTACAACGCATATTTTACTCTTTCAAGTTTACATTTCTCGTTCTATTTCCCCACAGTTCCTCATAGTTTTCAACATATTATAATATATTTATCGTTTTTACTGCGTTCATGTATACAGACTAATGCTATTTTGCACCATTCATTTACTTAATTCTAAGTACCTAAACGAATTCTTAAATTATAATAATATACTTAATATTTAATAAACAAAATTCAATTAGGTTATAACTCGCTAAAAATATAATAGAAGTGGTGAACTGACTGAAAACTTCTAAAACATACCAATAGGTGGATGTTTATAGATTTTCCACTTGAGAGTGGATAGCTAAACAGAGAAGTCCTAGAAAGTACAGACAGCAACATGCAATGATTTTGTTTTCGATTTGATGTAATTTACTATAGCAAAACGCTTTCTTTCTAATTACTATTCTGTTTTTTTTTTTGCATCTAATACTCATTTTTTTGCTCTAAACCTGCTTAATGCCTTTATTAACTAGCTAATACATAAATAAACACTACATCTAACCTAGCTATAGCTACAAAAACAGTTGGATAATCTACAAGCCTATAGGCCTATAGATAATCCAAATGTTCTAGCCCACTACCAGTTGGAAGCGTACCCAGCATGCTGGTGGCATTGCCTCGTTGAACCGCAATGCTGATCCGTTGAGCCAAATAAATACCAGCATTTACGCGTCGCATTAATCAATCATCAAAAGAATTAAGAGTAAACTTTCAGAATGGTCGTAATTAGTTTGGCCGCGTATTTTCAATTTGAGGTAGAACACACGAGAAAGAAAAGCAATATGAAAATAAGAACCTCGAGTTCTTCCAACCTACCCATAGGTATTTCAATAAGACCCTCATGATGGAACTTGATTATACTCGAACCTCAATCGTCACCTCAACAATCGAGGTCAGAATTCCATCGACCCTTACCATTCTTCAAGAAAATAAGGTCCCCAACATTTCCATGTAAATCGTCATCTGGTGGCTGTCAAGCTTCGGGCCAGCACGGTACAATTGCCTCTCACATATTCACTAAACCAAGGGCCTGTGTTTGAAGGGTACAAGTTCACAGGTAAAATACTGTACATACTATATCTTCAATAACAAATTATTTCACAAATAAAAGTAACAATTTTTGCGAGTAATTTTGGTTTTGGTTTTACTTTTCAACGGTTATTTTCCGAGAGGTTTTTACCTTATGCAACTTATGTGTACTATCCATACTAATATTATAAATGCGAAAGTGTGTTTGTTGGTTTGTCGGTTTGTCCTTCTTTCACGCAATAACGGAGCAACTGATCGAAGTGATTTTTGGCATAGATATAGTTTATGTACCGGAGAGTAACATAGGCTACTTTTTATCCCGGAAAAATGCATGGTTCCTGTGGAAACGCGGGTAAAAACCGCGGGCAGAAGCTAGTTTTTAATATAAAGAAATGGGCCCTAACCCATAATGGGTCTCAGGTTAAAGAGCGCTTCACTGCCCACAGGCCTTTTTGTTACTAAGTTCTGAGTGTCACTGGAATTGTTATAGGCTGGTGATTACACCAGCCCATGGTGTGCATTAGCACACCTTCAGACAAACAACCCGCTCTTAATAACTTGTATCAACAATTCTTGACACCACATGTGTTCCCGTAAATACGCCCCGCCAACAACTGGCCCTTGCCTGGCACTAAGGTCGCATACATTATGCATTCAGTCCGACCTGGCATCGGAATCAATCCGGTGTTTGGTGCAGATCCGGTAAAAAGTGCCTACATAATGAGCTGTTCAATTCTGTTCAAGTAAAGTGTGGGGATAAATGAAAAAAATGCTATAGATTCCCTTTATTTGGACCTTGAACCTTGAAAGTAAAAGCAATGATTGATCAGCGTGAGTAAGGTCACAGAGATTTGAATTCTAAGTACAATAAGGTTGAACTTTTGGTAAAGAAAAAGTCATGATGCAACCAAGACAAAGACCAATACTGGACTGTCTATATCTACATCCCTCGAGACGAAAATCTTTCGCCAAACACTTATTCTGGTAGCTGCTACTTAGGCTAAGATTCAGAGATGATTCTAAGCGTAGACTTTGGCTTCCATATGTCAAAACTGTATAGAACTTTGACGTATGGAAGTGAGAGTCCACGCTTAGATTCGTCTCTGAATCTCAGCCTTAGAGTCAGTTCCCATTCTAGTTCTTTTCGGTTTATTACTAAACTTCTGTCCACGGTTTCACCCGCGTCCCGGACCCGTACATTTTTGGATGATGTAAGAATTCTAACGATATCCCATACATCCAAATCAGTTCAGGCATTTACAAGTTATGGTGGAATAAAGAAACTCACATACATACATTAACCCTAAACACATATGTAACACTCCTCTTCTGTGCAGTCGTAAGAAGTTGTATGTTAGTGGGAGGACTAACTCTTCTGCGAGTGTCCGTCTGGGTTGTTACCACCGCTTTGTGAGTGAAGTCTGCCGCCAAGCAGTAGTGTGCAAGCATTACTGTGTTCCGGTTTGATGAGCAGAGTATCCAGTGAAATTACTGGGCTTATGAGACTTAATACCTAATGTCTCAGGGTAACGAGCGCACTGCAGTGCCGCGCATGCCTTTGTGTTTCAAAGTTCTGGGTGGCACTGCAATTGTTACGGGCCGGCGTTATGCTTACCATCAGGCAAACGACCAGCTCGTCTCGTTACCAAATATAAAAAAAAAGAAAAAAAAAGTCCTATGTATTACTCTCCGGGATTAAAAATCACGTCGAAGAAGGACAAACCAACTGGCCAACAAACCTACAAACACGCTTTCACAGTACGGATAATAGGGATATCCTCTTTGACCAGATCGTCATTTAAGAAAAACGTGAAATATTATTAATTAGTAAAATGATTTAAACTAGTGGTATACTAGTGGTATCCACTTTATTGCTTTAATAACAAAACTATAAGAACTTCTGATAAAGATTTATACAATTAAGAGAGGCACCATTACAATGAAGCATTTACGATATCAACGTCTAATGAGAGACCTCCAAAGCTAAGGACATTATCGTGGCCCTAAAAAGGTCGTAAAAGGCCGAATACCCAATGGGGACAAAAGGAATTTCTAACACGGACCAAATGCTGTAAAACCGGTATGAAATATATTTTAACTGGTGAAACCGATATTTTCCTTTTTAGGGAATAAAAATCTTTATTTTTATTTTTTTTAATTCAAATAGTTGCACTCTTTGGCTGTATGGTATGGATAGATTAGATGGATTTGTGAAATGACGAGAATGGATAAAAAAAAGAACGAGTATACTAGAGGGAGTCTGAAAGTAGCACCAGTGACAGAAAATTTGAATGGGAATATTTGATTTGGTATGGGCATGCTATAAGGAGATACGAAACGCATATAACTTGGATGGAAATATAGAGAAATTCTAAAGAAATAATGGATGGATTGTGTAAATACGGATATAAATTAATTGGGTACTTGAGGCGACGATGACTGACAGTGGAGAGTGAAGAAAAAGACGTACTGTGCCAACCCCAAGTACAATAGTATAAGGGCAAGGACATGGTGATGCTCTATTCCTCAAGAACGTCATAATGATGCAACCATGGCACTGTAGGTGTCTTACACTGCAGTGCCATGGTTGCATCATAATATAATATCTAGTGTTAGCCTGGCGTACTAGCTTCAAGGACCTAGAAAATCTGTCGATGTATTTAAACAGCTTTTATGCTAGAGAGCATATCTAGTCTTAGCTCACATTGTTCTTAAGATCATTTTTTTTGAGATAAAAATTTAAGTATAAAAAATTCAGATTTATGTTTTTTAAATTAATAACTTGAATTAATGAACTACTGAGTTTGGAGACGGTAAATCTATGTAACATGGTTACTTGTCAAGCGGAATTGACACAGTTTATACCGCAAAATAACGTCATAACGGTATAGTTAAGAAAAAGATAACAATTATTTAAGGTATTTGGTCCTTCAGTTTTGTACAGAATAAAACCGGTTACAAAGCGTTAATTTTCTTAAGGTAATGAGAATGGTATAAGGTAACATTTAGTGGTAACGGTAATGGGAATTTCTATCTTTTTATCGGAAAGATAATATTAAATAGAGGATAACATTGTGTTACAGTATCGCCTGTTTTGTACCTCTAACTTACAATTACCTTTTTGTATTTAAGAAATCAACTTTAGCATGTTTTAATACCAACAATTTCCGTAACACCATATTATGAAACTTAATTGTTTATCGATACAATCAAATTGGTTTTCATTGTAGAATTTTAAGTCTTGACATAGAGACCCAAAAAACGCGATGTTACTGCCAAGTTAGTGGTAGGACTAACTCTTCTGCGAGTGTCCGTCTGGGTTATTACCACCGCTTTGCTCGTGAAGTCTGCCACCAAGCAGTAGTGTGCAATCATTACTGTGTTCCGGTTTGATGAGCAGAGTATCCAGTGAAATTACTGGGCTTATGAGACTTAATACCTAATGTCTCAGGGTAACGAGCGCACTGCAGCGCCGCGCAGGCCTTTGTGTTTCAAAGTTCTGGGTGGCACTGCAATCGTTATGGGCCGGCGTTATGCTTACCATCAGGCAAACGACCAGCTCTGATATAATACCAGGCCATGCTTGGCAGGCATCATGGTGATCGCAGTAGATTCAATGATGACCAATAGAATACGTACAGTTTACCTATATGAGTACACATATTCCAAATCTTTTAACAGTATCTTTGTAAGTACTAATGTTAGTTTATCTAGGTAGGCTAGGTATTAAGTCTCATAAGCCCAGTAATTTCACTGGTATAATCAAAATTTTACTAGGTGAGGTAAATAACTGTTACAAAATATTATATATAGTGATGCAACTAGCTTCAGTGCCTTATCGGTATACTCTGATCTTCCGATCGGGTCGATATCTTGGAAGTCATGTTTTTTATCTACTCAGAATGCAGCTAAGTCCATGAATGTATGAATGCTTAGAATGATGCATATGCAACGGCAAAACATACTAATGTCATAAAAGTAACTTAATTCTGATTTATTAGAAATTTGGTTTGTGAGATTGAAAAAGCTAGTAACGGATTTATACAGAACTAATATCTCTTTTAATAATATAATATGATTATTTGTTGTAAATTTCACCATAATCGATGACTTGGATATTAGACTAAATTAATTAAGGGTAGTCAGCATTATAATGTAACACTGTTTATTTAATAATATTAGAACCAAGTGCGTTCAACAACATCATGATTGACAAAATACCTAATAAAAAGTGTTTATTCTGTGTCTATTAATACTGTTAGAATAATAAATTCATTCATAAAAAATGATTTTGCAATCGTAAACCTAACAACAAGTAGTGTAAATTAAATCAACTACAAACAGTAAAAACTATGTGCCCTTTCCTGTGCAATAAAACGCACAAATCTCAACAAACAAGTCCATAATCTCCCATCATAAAAAGTAACACGAACGAACAGACAAATCGATATTAATATTAGAGTTTCGGATCCCGATCATCGCGTAAACAAGTCGGGATTGTTTACTTTCAGATCACGATCAAAGGGCAGGTGGCTTTTTTCCGCCGCTTGATGTATCTTTTTAACTTTTATTGCTTCGCTTTTAAAGATATCGAGTATTTCCACTCGAATAATTCTTGTGGTTTTATCCTTTATCTTTAAAAAGACTAGTAGTTATTATACTACGCCACTCTTGATCACGGGTATTTTTTTATAAAATTATATAACCAACTGCTCATTGCTGCCAGTGACATCATTGTAGTGCATTGACTTTATCCGGTGGTCGACTCTAGCTCTTGAGTGACTCGAGTTGTATCGATCACTCTTATTCCAGCCGCCAAACGGAGCGTTTGCGCGCGTAACGCTACGTTAGTTTTTTTTTTTTTTTATGTTATTGGTAACGAGACGAGCTGGTCGTTTGCCTGATGGTAAGCATAACGCCGGCCCATAACGATTGCAGTGCCACCCAGAACTTTGAAACACAAAGGCCTGCGCGGCACTGCAGTGCGCTCGTTACCCTGAGACATTAGGCCTGAGATTCAGAGACGAATCTAAGCGTGGACTCACGCTTCCATACGTCAAAATTCTATACAGTTTTGACATATGGAAGCCAAAGTCTACGCTTAGAATCGTCTCTGAATCTTAGCCCTAGTATTAAGTCTCATAAGCCCAGTAATTTCACTGGATACTCTGCTCATCAAACCGGAACACAGAAATGCTTGCACACTACTGCTTAGCGGCAGACTTCACGAGCAAAGCGGTGGTAACAACCCAGACGGACACTCGCAGAAGAGTTAGTCCTCCCACTAACAAAAGTGTAGTGGAATATGTGAATTTTACAATCATTTTAAATAAATAAGAGAACAAAACAGCTGATAGCACCAAAGTTGAAGTGAAGATGTTAAGTGCAAAAGTTGCGTCGAAAAGCTCTGTCTTTAAAATCGCCGGCTGGTAGCTAAAGCTCACTCATTTTAACAGAATACTTTTTAACGCCATTTATACCCACACTGTCCATTATGTCGCCAAAAATGGTGGCTCTAAGAGTCCCGTTTATTGATTGAAGAGTCAAAAAAAAAAAAAGAGTCAGTACTGCCCAAAATATTTTTTAAGAAGCAAAACTATTGAGATATACCGGATTTGAATCAGTGAAAATTTATTAGAATGTAACTTAGTAGCTTTTCAGACATTTCTTATAATAATGATGGATTATTATCACAAACTTTTAAGCTAATAACATTCACTAAGTCAAAGTCAAAGTCAAAGTTCTTTATTTGCCAGAATGCAGGTATACATAGTATGATGGTAAAATATAAAAGTCCCAAATACATTCTACCACTACAAATGGTGTGCAAATGTTTGCAATAACAAATAATAATAATAATTCTAAACAATATGTATTAATTAAATTAAATTATATTTTCAATTACGAACATGCAAAATTCAGATTTTAAACGTTGTCTTATAATGTCAGTTTCTTATATTTAACTTAATAATGAGATTTCAATTTAATGTCATTCAAATTCAATAGTAAAGCCATCAAAAACAAGTCAACTATCAATGTCAAAATTTTGCAATGTTATGTGTGTACTGTCATAAATTCTTTAAGGTCATAAAAACAATGTTCTGCTAGCCAGTGTGTCAATTTTTTTTTAAATAATGTAACTAACAATAACTAAATAGGGTCTCTTAGTATTTTAGATAATTTTTTTTACTTTCTTAGTCTTTATTACTGTAAGAGCACGTGTTAAATTCGTCCAATTCTTCAAACACTCAAATTCAAGCCTATTCAATAACTCCAGATCAAACTAATCAAAGTTAATTTGAATCTCGCATATGGGCCAATGTTCCCAATAAATAAGTCAATCAACTCGTCCTCTTAGCAAGAAACCAACGATAACTGACATCACAAAATTAAGGTTGGTTCACACTACATTTTGTAATGCTTTTATAATGCCTCATGCCACTGGCAAAAGTTGAATACAAAACATGTATTTTTTTGTACAAAACAGATGTTACTAATTGCATAAAAAAGATTAGTACATATGTTGTTTACCGGATATTAACCGTCCTGTCTGCCTATATCAATTACAGTGCCATTGAGTTCTTAATGATGTCCAGGTCCTTTGCGGTATCTTTGCGTTACCTGGAGACATGCAGCCCTCATACGCCCTGTAATTTCTTTGACTACTCTGTCTTTCAAACTGCTAAGTATGGAGGATTGTTAAGTAAAATACCTATAGAGATAAATGCATACATACATACGTGTTTTTAGGACTACGGTAGGCCACAGATCCAGCGTAAGTTCTACCGTATGAACGAACCTTAACAACCACGGAATTAAGTTGACGAGTATATTCGGTGGAGCAATTGTTAATTTCCTCCAATGAGCTAATGGGCTAAATCCTCTTTGTGCTTTGTAATTGGTTGATTGGTTACCTCCCCGAGGAAGGGACGTGGGATAAGCTGGGTAGTAATAGTATCCGCGTGAGTAAAATCCGGATCTTTGGAACGTGTGGTGAGATATGAATTGGAAAAGATATTTTCGATTATTTCTTCTCGATTAATTCAAGGATATCATGACGGTACAACACTACAATCATTCCAATAAAATATTCAATCTGTTATTGGTCCAAATTATATAAGTACACATTTTATATATTTTACTTTTGTGGAATATTCTTGCCTAGATATGGGACAACTCAGTGCTAGGCCTAATAACATGTCCTATTCCCCATAGAAATTATTTCAGTCATCGTTCGTTTACGACGATAAGATATCGACTTAAAATCATAGTTTATGATTATAGAAAGCAATACTGAATATTAATTTGATGTTTTGAACAATAAATTAAATACTAAATAATAACTTTCTGGCTAAAAAGCTATCCGTTAAATTTGTTTACGATTCTACCAGTCATATCCATTGCAAAGGGAAAGAAAGAGATAAGCATTCGAAGCGCGTTAATGAAAAAAAAAACTAAATGAAAAACATGCGCACAGTACCGTATAAGATCATGACGGACAAGCTAAATCAACTAAACAAAGCTCTTTCGACTCCCGGATCAACCAGTTGACAGAGAATCGTTGTCACAACAGTTAAACTGTCAAATTGTCAAGTCGCTGTCACCACGTCGACTTGCGAACTAAGAGTTATAAACCTGGAGTTAGTCAACTGTTTGCGGAAAGTTTGCAAATTGGGTCGTTAGTTGTTGTGCTATCCGGGATTGTTGATTGCCCTGTGTGGGGTTGAGGCATTTGAGTTATTTTATAGTTTGGAAGTTATCTGGGAGTTTTTGTTTATTAGCAAAAGGGTCTTTGTTCATAAACGGAAGGAATAACTTTTGTGGAGTCTAAGGCGGAACTGGAACAAAAATTCATTGAAGCATCTTTAAATTTGGTTCAGAGATTTGTCTTCTTTACGTTATTCTTATAATGTATTTTTTGATTCAGTAGAACAAAGATTGAATGTTACAGAGGCCCGCTGTTAGAGTAATTTATTTTAACTTTGATAAGTGCTCCTTTGGGGCCTATTTGAATAAAGGATTTTGAATTTGAATTTGAATTGTTTTTTTTTATTAATTTTCAATATCATTAGAACAAAGTTGTACGTTCATTTCAATTACACAGTTCTTTTCTATATTTTTTTATGAGACGGTCAATCGGTCATTGATACTTAGCTAGCCCACCTTTAAATGGGTCTACTACTCACTACAATATATCACTATAATTAAATCAAGGGTTTTTATCTCTGACTTGCGACCTTTCCAATCATTGTTACTTTCACCACACCCTTAATTTTTATAAATCAAAAACAGAAAAATATCTTACTGAATCAAGTTTAGAACTGAAAATGTCGACCTGAGAATTAAATCTTGGATTTCAAAGAGATTTCTCTATACGTTAACTCAATCACACTATGGAATTTATCGTCTACCCAAAATCTCCGCCCTAAAATCGTTCTATTCACAATAGTTTGTTAGGGCGCCCAGGGAAGGATGTTAATCTGACAACTAACAAAGCGCAGCGTCCGACGGTAGCGGCGGTACTTATTAACGGCCGTCACAGGCCCTGTAAGTATCAATTAGAACTCTTCCCTTGACAGAAGGCAGGAAATGTTAGACGGTAATCTGGCGTGAAGATTCGCACTGGGGCTAGCGGAGCCAGGGTGAAATACCTCGAAATCCACGCTTGCAACAAGCGTGTGGGAAGACTAACTCTTCTGCGAGTGTCCGTCTGGGTTGTTACCACCGCTTTGTGAGTGAAGTCTGCCGCCAAGCAGTAGTGTGTAAGCATTACTGTGTTCCGGTTTAATGAGCAGAGTAGCCAGTGAAATTACTGGGCTTATGAGACTCAATACCTAATGTCTCAGGGTAACGAGCGCACTGCAGTGCCGCGCAGGCCTTTGTGTTTCAAAGTTCTGGGTGGCACTGCAGTTGTTATGGGTCGGCGTTATGCTTACCATCAGGCAAACGACCAGCTCGTCTCGTTACCAAATAACATAAAATAAAAATGCTAACATGAATTAGCATGTAATGCCGCCCTACGCGAGATTTGGGCCGCGCGCAACAGACGATATTACGAGATACTTTAAAGCTAGTACATGATCCACATACAGTCACTTACAGTCACAGTTTTATGATATGGTTTAAGTCTTTTCAAGCGCAAAGTTCAGCTGAAATGACTCAGCCAAGCAACATAGAGTAATGAAACTCAAGTCATGCAACACACAGATTCCTATCCCGCCGTGAAGCAACAGTCCTGTCAATTAGACAATGCTGAAATTAGCCAGCGCCGAGCGGTCAAAGTGGGCGAACAAGGTTTACGAACTAGTGACTCAGAGTACCCTTACGAGTTGACCTGTTTCTGGAAGGATGTTGTGCGGAATTGGAGACCTTAATTGCTGGTGATGACATTTTGCTGGTTGTGGGAATACCTACAGGTCAACGGATTTGAGATTCAAAATTAACTAGAATACACATGACCTGCTTTGTTACAATAAGTTTATATATACCGTATTTGTGTTGTTTCCACTTTATTTTGTGTTATTTCACCAAAATAGACTACATGCATTACCTAATTGGTGTCATCCTACTAATATTATAAATGCGAAAGTGTGTTTGTTGGTTTGTCCTTCTTTCACGCAGTAACGGAGCAACAGATCGACGAGATTTTTGGCATAGATATAGTTTCTGGACCGCAGAGTAACATACGCTACTTTTTATCCTGGCAAAATGCACGGTTCCGGGTGAAAACCGCAGCAGAAGCTAGTATAAAAATAAAGGGGTAAGACGTTGCGGATTTGCTAATTACCGTCAGTATTTGGCAAAGCAACGAAGAATTATTATTAGTTTCATGTTATTGGCATTATGCTTACCATCAGGCAAAAGACTAGCTCGTCTCGTTACCAAAAAAACTCC